>JAYESD010000011.1:115856068-117205540 GCA_036927565.1 Tuctoria greenei | reverse complement strand
GAGGTAATTTTTAGTTTACAATAAGTTATTTTATAAATTGCAGTTGTTAATAATTATTTATTGTCAAACTTTTTCTTTTGTACAGTCTGACTCAGAGTCTTCTAAGTCCGAGTCAGAGGCTAGGGGGTCGCTACAGGAGCCCGAGTCAGAGGCGGGGCCGCTACAGGAGCCCTCTAGTGCTAGCCTCCCTTCGGAGTCGGCTACCGCTAGCCTTCCTCTGCAGTCGACTACCGCTAGCCTTCCTTTGGACTCTAGTGGTTCTACAGAGCGTCCAGGGTCACAGGACGCGACGTCGTCACAGTAGAGGCGATGGACGAGGAGGACCCACTTTGCGGCTCCTCCTCCGGTTACTTCTCAGCGGACCACGATCTGTCCTGTCGGTGACAGGTAAAAACTGTATATAGTATATTGAATATTAGATGTTGTTTTCCTTTACTTAATGATTTAATATATTTCGCAAATGTTGGTACTACTTTTCATTCATGGGGCCGAGAAACACCACATGCAGTTAACGGTGTCCTGGGTGCTATCGTGAAGTTGCACTACCCCGGTGTCATTGACGGTTTCCCTGCCCTCTTGTGGGACGACTACGCCCGTGTCTCTCACCCCGGTCCACAGCACGACTCAGGGAGCCGTGTGGCACGATTTTATGGTAAGTTTAACTATTTTATTTTTTCAACTCATTTGAATTGTTAATGCATATCACTTAAATGTTTGTTTGACTAAAGCTGAGGTACCAAGTAGAGGAACTGGGCATGGAGGACCACGCGAGACGCGTGTTCCATTACAACGCTCGGAAGCTCACGACGGCGGGTTGTCGAACGCCCAGATTCAGGCCGTCAATGCATACTACAAAGCGGCACCCCCCGGGAGCAAGAGCAGGAGCAGCAAAGGGGTCCATTTAGGAAGGACGCCGATGTGTACTTGACAGAGGAGCAGTACGCGGAGGTAATTTTTTAATATTGTTAAGTATTTACAATATCTGTGTATGTTAACTGCATTGATGAAAAATTAAATATGTGCAGATTAATATTTCCTGGTTACAGGGAAACACCGAGGCATACTTAGCTCTCTGTCGGTACTGGGTTAGCAACGCTTTCATCAATAAGTCCACAAAGGCTAGACAGTGCCTCATAGGGTCCGACGGCAAGCACAACTATGGCGGGCGACGGCTACTTGCGTTTGGCTAAACGCATGGTAAGTAATTTTTAAATTTATTTATGTGTTCCTAATATATTTATCTCACTAACACGGCTATACAAGAGCGAGAGATGGGTCATGAGCCGACCCCGACCCAGGTTTGGAAGAGAGGTCACAAGGGAAGTGACCCTTCTCAGCCAAGGCAGTGTAGTCAGGTCGCAGCCGACCGACTGGTAAGTTTTCGAAATTCATCAATTTCATTATAACTAATACTATTATTGACATTCTTACAAGATTTATTTGTTTCGTAGGCAAAATACGCGCAGGAGGTCGTGAAGATACACGGTGCGGATTACAATTGGAAAGCGCGCCGACCGACTCCCAAGCTGCGTACGCAAGCGGAGGCGGGAAGGCCCATGGACGGTGACTTGTTCATGTGTTTCATTTATTTTTCAATTTATCTTCTTCTACTTAGTGTTTTCATTCTTTTGCAGGTTTGCCATTTTTGACGGAGTTGTCGACTCAAGGTCGACGCGACCTTTGAGAGGCGCTTCATCATCGCAGGCCTCGTCCATTGGGACCACCAGTGGTTGTCTCTCGTAGAACCAGCTGGAGCTACTCGCTTTGAAGGAGACGTTGACGTAGACTCAGACATAGCTGGAGAGGTCGAGAGAGGAGCAGCGGAGGACGGACTTAATGATGGCCCAGATGCAAGCAGCAGTGGCAGTAAGTAATTTAAAGTACCGTAGTTAAATTTCATAGCGTTTCAATAACATATATCTTCTAATATTTTGCAATGACAGGCTCTTGCTCGACACAGTGGTCAAGATATTGAGATTCCTACGCTTCTACCGCAGTAGACACCAGAGCAGGTGATAAACTCTTTCTTTAATATTGTGCTAAGCTTCTTAAATGAATATTCCACTCTTTCACATTCTAGGAGTCGGCAAGATCCTATCCTGTTGTTGGGATGAACAATTGCTATGAAATGAACTTTACTTCTAGAGTGTACACCTTACAAATTTTTACCTCCAGTTGTTGCTTGCATGCATCACTTAATATCAAAATAACCTTAACATCATATGCAGTAGGTGGAATTTGGTAAAATTTGTTTCATTTCATAGTATGTGATAGTTCATTCCTTAAATAGATCGATTGAAGTATAATATGGTTGTCCAATTCTTTACAAGGCTAATATAGGGAATATATATGGTTCTTTTGCAGGGTTCGGGAAATGTGGCTCAAACTCCTTCGCCACATCCACAGGCACCCGGAGGAACGCGCCGAGAAGATCTCGGCTCCGGAGGTAGTGAAAGGGCAAGCATGTAGCCCGGTTAATGGTTTTGAAACCGTTTTGTGTTGTTGTGGATGTTTTGAATGTTTTGTGGACTAGTTTTTTGATCTGTGTACTGTATAAATTGTTTGTGCATTGTTTTGTGATCTGTATGGAGCTCGCAATCCCGCGAGGTAGTCAGTTTCTGTTTTTTTTTAAATAAAAATGAAATCTTAACTTACGTCGGCTATGGCCAAGCCGACATAAGTTAGCCCAGTTTAACTTACATCGGTCAGACCATACCGATGTAAGTTGAAACACTTAACTTACGTCGGTTTTGCGCAATCGATGTAAGTTATGCCGCTTAACTTACGTCGGTCGGCTGCCGCCAACGTAAGTAATCCAGCCCAGCCCGCGGCCCATCTCTGTACATAACTTACGTCGGTTGCCAGAGACCGACGTAATTAAGTAACTTACGTCGGCGGCTGACGTAAGTTACCTTAATCATGTCCATATTGCTTCGTCGGCCGGCAACCAACGTAATTAAGGGAAAACTGAGGTAATTAAGTTACTTAAGTCGGTTTAGGCCTTAATTACGTCAGTCCTGGCCGACATAATTGATCGATATTCCTGTAGTGGACACAAGCAGGGCTACCCATATGAGACCACGTCTCGCTGCATCCTACCTGCTGCTTGGTCTCAATTTCTTATTCATAAACCATTATTTGATCAAATCCAACCCGTGTGATAAAATTATATCTCGTGAGTAGATTCCAACTACTCGACTTCTACCGGATTTCTCAAAACATTAGCATGGCATTTTCTACTCATCAGGCCGTAGACCTACCCAATACTCTATGGGATTTGTGGGTCATGGAAGTGGAGTAACAAGCACTTAGCCCTAATGCACAAAACTCATCCTAGACATAAGTGATACAAATATAAACTTTGAAATAGCACTTAAATGCAAACCGGGGCTTGCCTGGCTGCGAGTCAGATTCAAAGTTAGCTCCAGGGAGTATTCTATCCAAAGCCTCCGGCTCCTCCTCGATCTCGATTACTATATGAGGTGCATAATATGAAAGCATACAAGTGACATAGAACTATACAAATAACCTTCTAAATACAGTTTCTGTTACTAAATGATTTTAGTTGGCTTTTGGATTTTTACTGTGGATACTAGGTTCTATGTGGAAGATCTGGACTAAGAATTGGATATGTTCAAAGAAGCTTGTTGTATCTGAAATTCCAACATTAAAAGGCTTCTCTGAATTTTGGTACTAAATCTATAGCTTTAACATAGCTAACAGTGGATGATATTGTAGATGAGGTTTTACTGGTTCTATGAAGATTTTTTTAATATTTTTCTGAGCTTCCTACAGGGAGTAATTGATTTTACAAGTTTTGGAATAAATTCTGGAAATGTTTCTGTACATTTCTCAGTTTTCAATTGACATAGGGGATTGGAATGCTGTTTGGTCCATTAAATGTAGTCCAATGAACTTCAACTTTTTACAGGAGATCAAGTGTATTTTATTGAAGGTTCTGACCAAAATTGGGAATTTTCCAATTAGCAGAACAGGAGTAATTAATTTCCCAAGAAGTTAGCACAAAATAATTAATTATGGAAATTCAGGGAATTTCATGTCCAACACATTGAGACACTGCAAAATAAGGATCAATAATGAGTCTACCAGAATTTATTTGGAATTATTTGAGCAAATCTACTAGTAGTAATTGAATTTAGAAGTTGGAATGAATCTGTAATTAATTGGAAGGGAAAAGTTTGAATTAATCTGGCTGGGTCCCACCCATTTAAATGGGCCAACCAGATTGTGGCCACACCAAGGGTCACGGATTAACCCACGTAGCCACACCAGATCCTACAGCCACAGCAGATCCGAGGGAGGAAAACCAGAGACTGATACTCGAACCCACCAGTCATCTTCCACCTCGCGACGAAGGCAGCGTTCCTCGCCGGAATCGCGGCGGCGCTCCACCGGGCCTGCTGCGCCAAGCTCCTCTCGGCAAAGATTTGGCCGCCTGGCCCTAAAATTGGATGCGCAACACGATGGGGAGGTCCACACGAGTCGGCGACAGCCGGATACGATCGCACAATGGCGGCAGCGGAACTAGGGTTCCGACGGTGGTCGGTACTGTGAGACCTATGTGTGCTGAATACATCGGCTTTGATGATAAAAGTTTTGAATACTACCAAAACACTTTTTAACTAGGTCCGACTAACATTGGTTAGCTCCGGCGCTAGGTCTGACTAGCTTTGGTTAGCTCCGGCACTAGGTCCGACTAGCTTTGGTTAGCTCTGGCGCTAGTCTGACTAGCTTTGTTAAGCTCCGGCGCTAGGTCCTGCAAGCTTTGGTAAGCTCCGGTTCAAGGTCCGGTTAGTTTTGGAAAGGTTTGGAGCTTGATCGCAATGGTTCTGCTTTTAACTTGCAATGTTTCAAAATTCATTTTTGGATTATGGAAAGTTTCTTAGTAATCTTTTACTAAGTTTTTGTTGTGTTTTGGTGGTTATGGCTGATATTGTTTTTGGTATGGTTTGCAACATGCTTATGTGAGGTGCTCACGTAGGTGTTGTGGTTTCGGAACTAATGTGAGTCAGCCGAGGACTTGTGCTCGGAAGTATTTACTGTTTATTCATTTTCAGGTGTTGCTTGAGTTCAAGACATGGCTGGTGACAAGATCCATTGAACTAGTGTTAGGGATAAGATGAGGCTCAACAACCAAGTTCGGGAGGAATTGTGGTTGAGTTGATCGGGAGGTTGCGCAGCATGTTTGAATCAAGAACATTGCATATGAAGGTATCGTGGACGTCGTTGGATGATGTTTGCACCTGTGCAAGGAGTGCATGGGACGTGGCTACTTGGTTTCGAGGCGTGATAAGGAGATGTGTACATAAAAATTGGTCGGAAAGGTCAAACGACTAGGTTATGGACTCAGGCTGCGGCTGAGTCCTATTTGACTCAAATATGGAAATATTTGAGTTGGTTATGATAGGATTTCGTGTGGGTCACGAATTTAAGTTGTTTTATGAATGTGGGATACGTTCCTGAGTTTGTTAGGAAGTCTTGAGATTGTTTCTATCTGTGAATAGGAAGATCTTGAGCAGTTATGGTTAGTTGCGATTCGTGATCAGAGTAGGATTAGTGTCTTAGTTAGGATTGGGTTGGCCTAAGGGCTGGTTATATAACCAAGGGAGGCTAGAGCTCATGGTGCACGACTTTTGGGTTGTTCCTCTTGTGTTCTACCGAATAAAATTCATAGTTGAAAGGAACTTTTGTGCCTTGTTCATCCGACTTGTTTCAAACAAGTTTTTCTCATTGAGTTTCTGCGTATCACTACCTTGCTTCGGTGGTTTTATCATAACTTGAGTTTTACAGATCCAATTGACGTAATTCTTTTTGGGTTTTCTTCACAACTTGATTTTCTATCATTGTGAAAATTTCACGGTCATTGGATTTGTGGTTTCTGATCCACACAAGTTTCCTTTTCTGTATTCCTGAACTATTTTTCTCGCGTAGGACAGATTGACCTTTATTCGATCTATCAATAGTAACTTGAGTTTCTCTGACGGATCTTCGTGATTCTTGTTGTGACGTCTTCTTGACTTGATTCTCTACAATCTATAACTAGTTCTATCACAGTTGAACACGTTTATTTTAGTCACACACATCGGTTTCTTTAATAGATCAGTTTATGTTGAGGAGTATTTCGTTGCTTCCGTTGAAAAGTTTTAATCTACCATTAACCCCCTTTGGTAGCTTCACACGTGCTCTTCGATACTACAATTAGTATCAGAGTCAGGTTGCTCTAATCTCTTTGATTTGCACGTGTTTTGACTAATCATCATGGAGAAGTAATCCGCCAAACCTTGTGTGTTTAGTGGTATCAATTTTTTAGGTTTGGAAGGCACGCATGGAGGCTTTCATTCAGGTGCAAGGCTTCGCGATATGGGAAAGGTACACAAACTTTATGAAGTGCCACCAAACGATCATGTTATGGCTACGAATCTACAGGACGTTGACAACAACAACAAAGCCCACAACTTGATCATTCAGAGACTCACTCAAAGCAACTTTGATCATATCGCGCACCTCCGATCAACATACGATGCCGAAGAAGAAGAAGAAGAAGAAGAAGAAGAAGAGAAGAAGAAGAAGAAGAAGAAGAAGAGAGAAGAAGAAGAAGAAGAAGAAGAAGAAGAAGAAGAAGAAGAAGAAGAAGAAGAAGAAGAAGAAGAAGAAGAAGAAGAAGAAGAAGAAGAAGAAGAAGAAGAAGAAGAAGAAGAAGAAGAAGAAGAAGAAGAAGAAGAAGAAGAAGAAGAAGAAGAAGAAGAAGAAGAAGAAGAAGAAGAAGAAGAAGAAGAAGAAGAAGAAAGAAGAAGAAGAAGAAGAAGAAGAAGAAGAAGAAGAAGAAGAAGAAGAAGAAGAAGAAGAAGAAGAAGAAGAAGAAGAAGAAGAAGAAGAAGAAGAAGAAGAAGAAGAAGAGAGAAGAAGAAGAAGAAGAAGAAGAAGAAGAAGAAGAAGAAGAAGAAGAAGAAGAAGAAGAAGAAGAAGAAGAAGAAGAAGAAGAAGAAGAAGAAGAAGAAGAAGAAGAAGAAGAAGAGTCAGTGATAGTGCCTGATAGTTCCGAAGCTGACACGTGTCCAACTCCGAACATTGAACAAGCTCCGACCACCATTTCTGTTGGTCCTGATCATCCACAAGCCACAAGCTCATCAATCTACGATGAACCTGTTGAAGAAGAAGCTTGTGAGACATTCGTTCCCTGACGGATTTACAAGAATCATCCCCCGCAACAGATAATTGGAAGCTTGCATGAACGAGTTACAAGATCCAGGTTTTGCAACCCCAATTCTCATGCTCATTCTGCTTTTGTTGCTTCTTTTGAACCCAAAGATATATCACACGCACTCACTAATGAATCTTGGATCATTGCCATGCAAGAAGAGTTAGAAAATTTTGAAATAAATAATGTTTGGAAACCTGTACCTCCATCTCAAGGTCACACTTTAATTAGAACTAAATGGGTTTTTAAAATAAACAAAGTGAGGATGGGGTTGTGATTAGGAATAAGGCTAGATTGGTTGCTCAAGGTTTCACACAAATTGAAGGTCTAGATTTTGATGAAACTTTTACTCCTGTTGCTAGATTAGAAGCCATAAGAATTTTGTTAGCTTTTGCTGCATCTAAAGGTTTCAAGTTATATCAAATGGATGTAAAAAGTGCTTTTCTTAATGGCTACACATATGAGTAGGTTTATTTTAAGCAACCACCTGGTTTTGAAAATCCAGATTTTCTTAATCATGTTTTCAAACTGACTAAAGCCCTGTATGGTCTAAAACAAGCTCTTAGAGCATGGTATGATAGGTTAAAAACATTCTTACTTGAAAAGGGGTTTACCATGGGAAAGGTTGATAAAACTCTTTTTGTGCTTAAGCATGGCCATAACTCATTATTCGTTCAAGTGTATGTGGATGATATTATCTTTGGTTGTGCTTCTCACGATCTTGTGTCCAAGTTTTCAGCAATGATGATTTCATAATTTGAAATGAGTATGATGGGTGAACTCACTTACTTTTTCGGGCTGCAAATCAAGCAAACCGAGGAAGGTACCTTTGTGCATCAAACGAAGTATACAAGGGACCTTCTCAAGCGCTTCAACATGGACAAAAGCAAGCCTCTTTGGACACCCATGGGAACAACATCAACACTTGAACTTGATGAAGATCGTTAACCCGTTGATCAAAAAGAATATAGAAGCATGATCGGATCACTTTTGTACCTCACGGCAAGACCAGACATACAATTCACCGTATGTCTTTGTGCACAGTTTCAAGCTTCTACACGTGCTTCACATCGTCAAGCCGTCTAAAGGATTCTCAGGTACTTAAATGGAACTCAAGAATTTGGTATTTTTCTTCCTTCTTCCTCAACCATTACTTTGAAAGCTTTTTCGGATCCTGATTTTGGGGGTTGTAGGATTGATAGGAAAAGTACTTCCCGTTCTTGTCATTTTCTTGGTAATTCACTTGTTGTTTGGTCCTCTATAAAACAAAACTCAGTTGCACAATCTATAGCTGAATCTGAATATGTTGCTGCTGCTAGTGCTTGCTCACAAATTCTTTGGATTGTTCAAACACGTAAGGACTATGGGGTTGATCTAGATAGTGTTCCACTATTTTGTGATAACACTATTGCAATTTGCATTACTAAAAACCCCGTGCAACATTCTAGAACTAAGCACATTGATATTAGGTATCTCTTTCTGCATGATAATGTTGAAAAAGGAAACATTGTGCTTCACCATGTAGATATCGAACAACAATTGATTGACATTTTCACAAAACCTTTGGATTTCACTCGTTTTTGTTACATTCGTAGTGAAATAGGGGTTATGCATCCTCATGGCTTAAATGTAGGGGAGTTTTGAAACTTGGAAATCTATGTGTGAATCTGAACTTAAAATAATATGAGTATAGTATTTCATACATATGTGACTTTGTGATTGCTTTTAGATGCTGAAAGTTCTTACTACATTACTCATGTTATACATTTTGTAGTTTTTACCATGACTAGTAATTGAAATAATTACTTACATTAAATCTGGTCATGATTGAACTTTCTTGCTGTTTTGAATTTGTTGCATGATCACAAGTGCTTTTAAACATAATGAATTACTCAAGTAATCAACTCACATGTTGAGTTTTATGAACAAATATAAATTGAGAAAAGATCAAGAGAATATGCATGCATCACACATCTTCTTTTGAGATGGCTTATCATTGCACTTAGATATGAACTTGGAAGAAGTTGTGTATGGCAAAAACCATGTCCTTAAGCTTTTGATTGTCAAATGACATAGGCTTGGCTTGGTTGGTTAGAATAAGGCAGATGCGCATATATTCTCTTTCAAATGATATAAATTTGTGCTTTGAAAAATAATAAAATGCAGCAACAAGTGTCATGCTTTCAGGTTTTCAAATAGTTAAGTTTGTGAGATCATGACTTGCTAAAATTGAAAATTACATTTGATCTCTAGCATGGCTTACACTACTTTATGTATCTCATTGTTGTGATAGTGTAAGTTACTTGATAGTATGACTTGGATGAGCTTTGTTCTATATGTATATGTTATAATATGCTAATAACAAATTAAATTTTCTCTTTTGTACCTTGTTGAAT
Organism: Tuctoria greenei; assembly: GCA_036927565.1. Taxonomy (NCBI): domain Eukaryota; kingdom Viridiplantae; phylum Streptophyta; class Magnoliopsida; order Poales; family Poaceae; genus Tuctoria; species Tuctoria greenei. The sequence continues at coordinate 117,195,925 of JAYESD010000011.1, read as the reverse complement.
ACATTGTCAAAGGGGGGGAAGTATGCAAGGGGGAGAAATAAGTATAGGGGGAAATTTATTTCTATCTCATTGGATTTTCAAAAAGGGGGAGAAACTGTTTTCAAAACTTTTCATGTGAATAAGCCTATGTTTGGATTTTAAGTGGTGTTGCCAATGCATTTATCAAGGGGGAGATTGTGAGACCTATTTGTGCTGAATACATTGGCTATGGAGATAAAAGTTTTGAATACTACCAAAACACCTTTATCATCTAGGTCCGAGCTCCAGCAAGGTCCGACGATAGGTCCGGCTTGTTTTGGGTAGCTCTGGCAAGGCCCGACGCTTGGTCCGACTAGATTTGGTTAGCTCTGGCTTTAGGTCTGACTAGCTTTGGTTAGCTCCGGCGCTAGGTCTGACTAGCTTTGATAAGCTCTGACGCTAGGTTCTGCTAGCTTTGGTAAGCTCCAGTTTAAGGTCTGATTAGCTTTGGCAAGGTTTGGAGCTTGATCGTAGTGGTTCTATTTTTAACTTGCAATGTTCCAAACTTGCTTTTTGGATTATGGAAAGTTTGCTTAGTATTCTTATACTATGTTTTTGGTGTGTTTTGGTGGTTATGACTGATATCATTTTGTTGTGGTTTGCAACATGCTTACGTGAGGTGCTCACATAAGGTGTTGTGGTTTTGGAACTAACGAGAGTCAAGTCGAGGACTTGTGCTTGAAAGTATCGGTTGTTTATTCATGTGCAGGTGTTGCTTGAGTTCAAGACATGGCTGGTGACAGGATCCATTGAACTAGTCTCAGGGAGAAGATGAGGTTCAACAACCAAGTTCAGGAGTAATTGTGGTTGAGTTGATCGGAAGGTTGTGCAGCATGTTTGAATCAAGAACAATGCATATGAAGGTATCGTGGACGTAGTTGGAAGATGTTTGCACGTGTGCAAGGAGTGAATGGACGTGGCTACATGGTTCTAATGCGTGATGAAGAGATGTGGACGTAAACAATTTGTTGGGAAGGTACAACCGACTAGGTTATGGACTCAGGCTGCGGTTGAGTCGTGTTTGACTCAAATATGGAAAGTTTTTAGTTGGTTATGATAGTATTTCATGTGGGTCACGAATTTGAGTTGTTTTAGGAATGTGGGATACGTTCCTAAGGTGTTTGGTAGTCTTAAGATTGCTTCTATCTGCGTATGGAACAGTCTTGAGCAGTTATGGAAAGTTTCGATTCGTGGAGTAGGATTAGAGTCCTAGTTGGGATTGGGTTGGCCATAGGGCTGGTTATATAAGCAAGGGAGGCCAGATCTTGTGGTAGACGACTTCTAGGGCTGTTAAAATTTGTAGTTTGAAGGAACTTTTGTGCCTTGTTCGTCCGACTTGTTTTCTGACAAGTTTTTCTCGTTGAGTTTCTGCACAGCACTACCTTGCTTCGGTGGTTTTATCATACCTCGAGTTTTACATATTCGATTGACGTTATTCTTTTTGGGTTGTCTTCACAACTTAATTTTCTATCATCTGTTAAAATTTCACAGTCATTGGATTTGTGGTTTCTGATCAACATGAGTTTCTTTGCAGTATTCCGGAACTGCTTTTCTCGGGTAGGACATATTGACCTTTATTCGATCTTTCGATCATAACTTGAGTTACTCTCAACGGATTTTTGTGATTTTTGTTGTGACATCTTCGTGAATTGATTCTCTACAATCTATACTAGTTTTGTCACATTTGAACATGTTTAGATTAGTCACCTACACTATTTCTTTAACAGATCGGTTTTCTGCCGAGGGGTATTTTCATTACTTCCGCTTAAAAGTTTTAATCTACCATTCACCCCCCCCCCCTCTGGTAGCTTTACACGTGCTCTTCGATCCTACACTTTTCAGCAATTAGCCATTACTTATTATCAATTCCTTTTTTGAGCTACATGTCATTATTTTCCCACACTTGCTGAGTACGACATGTGCTCACCCTTGCAATTTCCCTACCAATAGTTTCAGGTGATGTTTGGGAGTACACTGAGGATAATGCGGAGTACTAGGTTGTGTGCTGCCGTCGACTTGCCTGTGGATTGCTTGGAGCCAGGCTACCCTATATACTTAGTTTTCTCAGTTTAGATTATTTCCGCTGCAGTAGTATTATCATTAATGATCATTAGAGTTTGTAATTTTAGGATTATTTGAGTTTTTTAATAAAAGTACCTTCTTAATCAATTTGTGTTGTGGTAATTTTCTGTAGATCGTTTGGGATGCACTTGTGTATGTGTGTTGAACATTCTGGACACACATATGTGTTGCACTTGGTTCATTTTTGGAACCGGGTGTCACAAATTGGTATCAAAGCCACATGTTGACCGTAGGCTGCAACCTAGATAGAATAGACACTTTAGAGCACATAGGAACACTCATGAAATGTTATGGGTTGTTTGGTGTGCTGATTGCTATGACATGTTTGCTTGTGTTCTTAGTAGAGAAGTGTGGGATGCTTAAGTAGGGATGGCAATGGGTCGATTTCGGGTCGGGTTGAACGAAAACCCACACCTGCAGGTGAAAATCCACACCCGAACCCGCACCCGACAGGTTTCGGGTGGGTTTCAGGTGCCCGCGGGTCTGACTGAAAAATCACATTAAAAATGATACTAAAATTGCATCAACTAATTTCACAACAAGGACAATAAATAAGAGGTTCAACAATTTATAAATATTCAATCATCATATGAACAGAACACAAAATCATAAATACTACAAGCTAGAAAGTCCACAAAGCCACAATAAACAGAACTACACAAGCTGACACAAGTTAAATGGATATACAAGTGTACAGCAATGTAAGAAACAAAGTAATGTGCAGTGCAGCAAGGTAAGGCAACAATATATTAACATGCAAAACATCCAACCTATATATGAATAATTAAACAAACATGCATTGGAGGTCAGGAACATGAAGATGAACATTTTTTAGTCACAAAAACTCACACAGTTCGAGTATATTCCGTAGATAGACATGTTAAAACGAAAAGGGACAGAACCATACTACATGGGTTGTGGATGCGGACTGTTGGGCTGTAGTGGATTGGGCCGAAATAGTTTTTGGGCGCCCGCGGGTGGAAAAAGAAACCCGAACCCGAACTTGCAAAGTGGCGGGTTGGGTTTGGGTCTGCCCCGCGGGTGAAAAGTTGGACCCAAACCCGAACCAGTCGGGTGCCAAACGTGCGGGTCTGAATTGCCATCCCTATGCTTTAGCGCTTGCCACATCCCTATGGGCTAGTATAGGTAGTTGCTTAGTTTCATATTCCTGGATGCATATAGTTGGAATTCATTCTATCTCTCTTTTCTATGTCCCTCAACCTCTCATTCAATGGAAGAAGTACACAACTAGAAGATTCACTGTCTCAGACAAAGCTATATGGAAGATGAGAACAAAGATAGTGTGTCCAAGAGTAAGTTTTAAAATAAGGGGGGTAGAATTCTTCGCCAGCCTTATTGTTTTGGATTCAAAAGGATCGGACATAATACTTGGAATGGATTGGCTACGGAAGCATAACAGAGCGATCCAGTATGCCACAAGGACAGTGCAATCAATAGGTGATAAGGGAGTCAGCATTGGAGTTGATGCATCACAATAGATGTCAAAGCTAACCAATCATCAAGGACTACTCCAACATAGTGAAGTGCATGACTGAGTTGCTAACAAGGGGAAAGCTTCTCAAAGGGATTCTATCTTGTCACGACGGCATTGAGAAAGTGAAGAAGAGACCTATAACTGCACCGGTGTTGGTATTACTAGACGTGAGCAAGAAGCTCGGATTTATGCGACACATCAAGGAAGGGACTTTGATGTGTGCTCATGCAAGAAGGTCAAATGGTAGCTTATGCATCGAGGCAGTTGAAGAAACATGAGCAGAATTATCCTACGCATGATCTCAAACTTACAACCATAGTGCATGCTTTGAAGATATGGAGACATTACATATTGGTCGTAGGTGAGATATTTACACGCACCACAAGAGCCTCAAATACATATTCACGCAAATGGACCTGGATTTGAGGCAACAAAGATGGTTGGAGCTCATTAAGGATTATGATGTGGGAATCAACTATCACCCGGGGAAGGCTAATGTAGTGGTCGATGCCTTGAGTAGGAAAGGAAGAAGTCACCAACTCACGGTTCGGAAATTGCCATCTGAGCTATGTAAGAAGTTTGAACGGTTGAATCTTGAATTTGTCAAGGAGATGGGGATAATAGAGTTAAATCTGACCTTGGAGCAAGAAATTTCAGAAAGTCAGGTCGAGGATGAGGAAATTCAGGAAATTAAGAAAAGGACCCAGAAAGGGAGAGAATTCAGATTTGATGAGGATGATCAAGGTACTCTATGGCTTGAGAAAAGAATCATTGTGCCTAATATAAAGCATATTCGAGAAACGATATTAAAGGAGGCACATGACTCACCTTACTCAATCCACCCCGGCTGTACAAAGATGTACAAGGACTTGAAGACATGTTATTGGTGGGTCAACATGAAAAAAGACATAGCTGAATATGTAGCTTTGTGTGATGTGTGCCAAGGAGTCAAAGCTGAACATCAAATGCCAGCTGGATTATTGCAGCCATTGAAGATTCCGGAGTGGAAGTGGGAAGAAATCGATATGGACTTCATAGTTCGATTATCGTGAACCCAATCCGGTTATGACTCGATATGGGTTATTGTGGACACCGCTGCATAGTTAGCTAAGTTGTACATGGAGAAAATTGTATGTCGACACGTAGTGCCCAAGAAAACAGTCTCGGATCGAGGTTCTCAATTCACCTCTAGGTTCTGGCAGAAACTGCATAAAGCAACGGGTATGAGATTAAATTTCAGCTCTGCATATCACCCTCAAACGGATGGACAAACCGAGAGGACCAACCAAATATTGGAAGATATGTTGAGAGCTTGTGCTTTGAAGCATGGATGCAGCTGGGACAAAAAGCTTGTCGTATGCTGAATTTTCCTACAATAATAGTTATCAAGCAAGTTTGAAAATGTCACCTATGAAGCACTATATGGAAGGAAGTGTAGGATACCCTTGTTTTGGAACGAGGCAGAAGAGAACCAAGTATTTGGGTCTGATGTGTTGCAAGAAGCTGAAAAGCAGGTTCAGACGATCCGCGAGAATTTGAGGGCTGCTCAATCAAGACAAAAGGGCTATGCAGATAATAGGCGGGTAAACTTAGCCTCTGAAGTGGGAGACTTTGTATACCTCAAAGTTTCACCTATGCGAGGACATAAGCGGTTTAATATCAGAGGCAAGTTGGCACCTCGCTATATTTGACCATTCAAGATTTTGGACAAACAGGGAGAAGTGGCATATAAGTTGGAGATGTCAGCACATCTTTTCGATGTGCATGATGTGTTTCATGTTTCTCATATCAAGAAGTGCTTAAGGGTACTGGAAGAACAAGTGGAGAATTGGAATTAGAGGCAGATTTGACTTATGCCGAGCAACCGGTCAAAATTTTGGAAACCAAGGAGAGGGTCACAAGAAATAAGGTGATTCTATGGTGTAAAGTATAATGGAAGCATCATGCAGAATCAGAAGCAACTTGGGAACTGGAAGATGATCTCAAGAAGGAATTTCCCTATGTCTTTCCTTCTACGTCGAATCTCGAAAGCGAGGTTCATTTTAAGGGGGGTAGGATTGTAACACCCTCATTTTCATCTATCATGCATTGCATACATCCTTTTACATGTTTAACATTAGGCAACATAAAAAGAACTAAGTTTAAAATGAATTAGAAGTAAAACAACAATTAAAAACTTATATAGTTGCGGACTTGTCCGGTTCAGACCCCGACCTAGTGTAGTTTTGCTCTCTATTGACTCTTCGGACTTGTTCGCTTTTACCGCAGATTAGTCTGTTCGAGATTCTATTGATTGTTCAGACTTGTACGTTTTCATGTACGGACTAGTCTATTCCTAGCTACTCGAACTTTTCGAAGTTGTCCGGTAGATCCCTCTTTTGGTTTGGTTTTTAGATTAATCCTCCGGACGTATCCGGCTTATACCGGACTTGTCCGTTTTGCTTTCTGGACAAGATCGGACTTGTCTGTTCCTCAACCAGACTTGTCCATTCAAGTCTCTGTTTCCAATCGGACTAGTCCGGCCCCCTAGTGGACTTGTCTAGTATGCCCGACCCGGATTCAATCTTTTCCTCTACGATATGTTATTGGGTATTTACCTTAATTGGGCCCAAGAACATCGTGTCCAACCCCTGTGGAGCCCATATGGGACCCCTGCAAGGCCTCTACCACCTTGAACTCGAAATCCATCAAACCCTACCACCTCCACCTCTATATAAGCACCCCAATACCCATCCTCTCACCTCTTTGTCAGAATTGAAGAAACCCCAAACCCTAGTTTGTGAGAGCCGCCGTCAAGAGGAGATCACCGCAGCTAGGAGAAGAGAAGGAGGGAGGAGAAGGATCAAGCAAGATCGATCTTCGTCAACTCATAGACATTGTCATCAATTCTCCACCAATTCTCCATCTTCTTTGGATCTAGAAGCCAATTCTCGAAGCCCTCGACCTTTGGACCCTTGGATTTATGGTAAATGTCTTAGATGCACCTTTTTCTACGTAAAATATGATCCTATATTAACTTTAACCATGCTCTAGTTGGAAATTCTCCAAAAACCCTAGACGAGTAGACTAGTCTGACCAAGTCGGACAAGTCCGATCGACTTTTTGGTCCAGGGCGGACTAGTCCGGTTCCCTAAGCAGACTAGTTTGGTCTTGCTGTTTTTTGTACTAAATTAATTCCAAATTGACTCAATTCAATTCAGAATCTGTTAAAACTTGTTAAAAAACCATTGTAACTAGTTGGTAAACATTAATGACAACTCATTAACAAGTTTTACCTCACAATTGCTTAAATCATGCATATCATGGCATATTGAGTAATATATGAGCATTTATTAATTGTAATGTCTGTTTTGTATGTTTGTTGCGCGGAATAGAAGGTGTCGCGCTAGAGGGTGCTGTCGAGGACCTCCAGTACAAGAACTTTGAAGCTTTTGACCCTAATCTGTCTCAAGAGCAAGGCAAGTTTCCTTGATCATTTTGATCCTATTTTTAAATGTTTTATTTGAAAAACTGCATGCTTGTGTCAAATTGATGGGAAACTCAAAATAGGTGTTTACTAGACTTGTTTAACGGTCCTCATCGCTTGGAATACATTGTATAGAGTAGGGAAGGGATTTTTACCTTGTTGCTTCGCTCTAATTAATTGGGATGGGAAAACAACCAAATAGCTTAATTATGAATTAATAAACTTATGGATGATAAGAATTGGTAAACATGGTTAATTGGTAACATGGGACTTGGAAATCTAAGCAAGCATGGTTTGTGGATTGGGTTGGATGTTATGGTGGTTTTACTTGCCTTGGGTCTAAGAACCGGTTCATGCAAGAATAAGCCTGGACAACAGTGCCACCACAAGGCCAAGTATGGGTGCGGCTTAGCCAATTAATTAGGAGTATTACCAGCATTGATTCGGATTATTTGGAAGAGCGGGGAATGGGAGTCAGTTGGGTTTGCAATAATGGTTGGACTACCATGGGATCCAAACGGCACAAGATGGGGCCCTTGGTTGGATGTGCTCAGTTGGAGACATCACCACCGGTGAAACCTTAGTGGATCTGAATATGCTGATAGTCCCTTTGTAAAGACTATTTTGTGATCTCTTGGCCATACACCTAAGGAAGTGTAATTGGCATAAGGGAGGTTTATTTAGTCACTAACGGGTGACGAAATCACAAACTTGTGAGTAAAGTGGTACAACCTCCAATGAGCGTTAAAAACTATCATGATAGCCGTGCTCCCAGTTAAGAGCACATGGACAACTTCCATGATTAGAGTGGAACTTTGGATTTGGGATGGTTTGGTCATGGTTATGGTTATGGTTTGTGTTATGATAAATGAACATGGTTATTGATGAAACTAAGAATCTAGTGTATGGATTGATAATTGATGACGGATTTGTATTATGTTAATTACTTGGGGATATGATGGGATTAAATTCACATAGACATCCTAGTATGCTTTTCATATGTTTTAAATGTAGTTTTTAGCAAGCCTTCGTCTCGTTCAATACGGAAGTCTTCGGCTCAGCTAGCCATTACTTATTATCAATTCCTTCTTTGAGCTACATGTCACTATTTTCCCTCACTTGCTGAGTACGACATGTGCTCACCCTTGCAATTCCCCCATCAACAGTTTCAGGTGATGTTTGGGAGTACTCTGAGGATAATGTGGAGTACTAGGTTGTGTGCTGCCATCGACTTGCCTATGGATTGCTTGGACCCATGCTAACCTATATTCTTAGGTTGCTCAGTTAGATTATTTCCGCTACAGTAGTATTATCATTAATGATCATTAGAGTTTGTAATTTGAGGATTATATGAGTTTTGTAATAAAAGTACCTTCTTAATCAGTTTGTGCTATGGTAATTTTTTGTATATCGTTTGTGATGCACTCTTGTATGTGTGTTGAACATACTGGACACACATATGTGTCGCACTTGGTTCATTTTTGGAACCGGGTGTCACATTGATCACATATACAAGGGGGCCACTGATAACACGGCGATGACAACAAGTTTCTTACAACTACTGTGATAGTTCTCAGAAGAATCGACAAAAAAGACTGAAGATCAAATTCATTCAAATGCCAAGCTTTTACACAAAAGTTTGAAGATACATTGGTAGACAAGGGATGAGGAGGTCCTAACTATCACTAAAGTTGCATTCAAACCACGTGGACATACGATGGAAGTTGAGTCCATCCGGGTGAATCACCTGTTGGGTTCTCTTCCTCTTCGTACTCATGGATCAGGAAGGTTGTCGGGGGCATGGACGCTTTCCTTGTACGGCTTCTAGTTACCCTGCCAGATACATTACTTCTTCGGGCTTCCTCGATGGGAAGAAGGTCAATGGTTAGCCTCCGGCATTTGTACAAATGATAATCTGGGTTAGGTAATCGAATTTCATTGACAAAGCCAGGATAATAAAATAACAAAGAGCCATCTTGATCATGCTTAAAGGTATGTCCTTGCACTAAATAATCTTTGTTAATCAATTTTCTTTCATTTTCAATATACTCAAATGAAGAATATACTAGTGTTCCTACCCTAGTAGCAATACGGATAATCAATGAAGTGCATTCAATTGGCCTTATTCTTAGAATGTAATCTAACCATTGTGTCATCATGGCAATAACTAGTGCAACTTCTATTATTTTAATCATGGCAAATAAAATTTTTAGCTCATCATCAAGCACTACCCTTACATCTCCTCTAGGGAACATAGTCATAGCCACCCATCTATGCATAAAGTGTAAAGAAGGGTTGTGCAAGTGGCTATTCCTAGGTGCACTACATCTGACCTCACTATTTAAATCTTGCCAAAATGTTGTTTGTTAAACTTAGGTAAAGCGTCTAAATCTAGCAAACAACGTTTATGGAATCCTAGGATTTCACTTAATTCTTTCCATAGGATGTTGTATTCTTTTTGAAATAATCTAAAAAATATCATCAAATCCTATTTTGAGTGTGCAAAGGAATTGCATGGAGAGAAGGCATGAACCTCTCTCCTCTATGTCAACAAAGTTGTTCCATCCTAGTGCACGCCAAATGGAGAATAATTCGGAATCCATACCTATTTTGGAGATCAAATTCGGATCATAAGCTTTTGTATGATAAAACTCACGATCTTGGGGGAGCTTGCATGCTTGATCTTCAACTTCACTTTGTATGTTGAGGTTGTCGTTGTGAAGAAGTTGGTGCGGGTTGCTCCTTTCACCCATCGCAGTGTCCTCACCTACACTCCTCCTCCGTGAACTTGGTGTAGCAACAGAAGAGGGACATGCACTTGAATCTATACCATGGCTTGAGCTTGCAGCCTCCTTCCTCTTCTCAAACAACCTCTTCATTCCTTTTGTGGCCACAAAAAACAAGAACACAACAAGGCAAAAACTCAAAAGAGGTGATGTTAGCAAAAGCAAAACCCTCGACGAATTTTCCCTTGAAGAGCTTGAGAGCAAATTGCAAATGCAAGCAAAAACAAATCTTTTTGAGTTGGATTTTGAGCAAAAGTACTTCAATGAATAGCAAGAAAAACAATGTGAGCAAGAGTGACTTTGGGGATGTGTGAAATGAGGTAAAGTGTGAAGACGAGTGCTCCTCACGGCCACCAACACTTCCCAACAGTCACTAGGGAACCAAATGTAGTTGTTGGATGAGAGAGAGCCAAAATGGCCCTTTCCCCATGTCGGCCGAATTGGGGGGTCGGCCGCACTGCAATGTGGGTCCCCCTGTTCTCCCTTTTGGCAAGTGGCTCCCCAACAGCTATGAAATTAGCACATTGGTGAATTACCACTTTTGCGGCTTAGAAAAATTGTTTTTCGAATATAAATTCTTGTTTTCAAAACCTAACAATTTTCTTTTTGTGGAAAATAAAGAAATAAAAATGATAGTTGGGAATAGAAGATTCTCAACTTGCTAAGAAAAACTAAATATGCAGTGGGGAAAAATCAAACTAAATGGGGAAAACCAATTGAAAAGAAAAGAAAAATTAAAGAAAAGGATAACTATCAAGTTAACCTATTTGCTAGGTCTCACCACCATCCGATGAGATGAGCATTCATCCTTCTTCATTTATTGACATCCGGGCTCGGAGGGATGGGCTCGGACGGCTTGTCTTGCTTCCTCTGCCATTCCTTCTTTGGCAGCTTGGTGGACTTGGGCCATTGGGGAGGCTCAGACTTCTTCGTCTTCTTGGTGTGTCGGCATGGACGATAAGATGGGTTCTTTGCATAGATAAAATTCCTCATGAATGCAATGAAAGAGTCCACATTTGGAGGTGTGATTTTGACCTCTTGAATGTGCTTAACATTCGGCCCATACTTGATACGGATCATGGAGCATTGCTTCAACTTTGGGCGAAAGTTAAACTTATCCTCCTTGCCATTGATATGGAAGTGGATTTCTCCAGCTCCCACATCTATGCGAGCCTTCGCAGTGCTAAGGACTGGTTGCCCAAGGATGAGCGGTGTATCCTTCTCGACCTCCATGTCAAGCACCACGAAATCCACATATATGAAGCAATTTCGGATTTTCACCAGAACATCTTTAGCGATACCTGTCGGATAACAGACTGAAGAATCGGCCAGTTGGAGATGCATTGGTGTTGGAGTAAGCTCCATGAAGTTCAGCTGGTCAAAAACCACCTTGGGCATCACACTCACACTTGCGCCAAGGTCACAAAGGGCATTGTCAAAGTGGTGAGCCCCAATGGAGCATGATATCATAGGACACCCTGGGTCCTTCTGCCAGTTGCCTCCTTATGGAGAAATCATATTGCCACTTTCCACAGGAGGTTCAGGTTGTCCTTGCATCTCGCCATTCTCCATTGGTGGAACAACAGCTGCCAGTTGAGCCAACTGGGTCTTCAACATCTTGTTGAAGCTCAATTGATTTTTGAAGGTCGAGGATAATACTTCGATCTTGGCATTAATGCTCTCTAGGGTCTTGTCATTAGCTAACAACTTCTTGTATAGAGCATCATTGATCTTCAGCTGGCTAATTGCAAGCTCTCTCAAGTTGGGTTGATTTCAATTATTGCCATTGTTGATGTGTCCTCCTTGGAAGAATTGGAGCGGTTGGCCCCACACTTGACCTCCTAAACGATAGACATCGTTGTTACCATTGTTGGCTATGTATAGGGCATCCTAACAGGTCTTTGGGCAGCCATTGCCCAAATGACCCGTGTTGCCACAAAGTTCACAAGTGATGTGAGAGTCTAGGGCATAGGCATTGCCACATACCTCACCATTGCCTTGTCCATCAATCTTTTTCATAAGAAATACCAATTTGGCAGCGATCATGTCCACCTCCTTCAAGGTGTGCATGCCTCGCTGGCAGGTATGGAGACGCTCGTTGCTCCAACCCATGTTTGACACCATCTTCTCAATCAAATCTTTGGCTTTGGACACTGTCAATGAGAAGAAGGCTCCTCCAGCAGTAGCATCAACATGGTCACGGGTGGAAGGGGCCAACCCGTTGTAGAAGTTTTGGATAATGAGCCAATCATCCATCCCATGGTGGGTACAGGTCAGGATGTACTCCTGAAGCCTTTCCCAAGCCTCGAGAATAGGCTCCTTGGCATCTTGCTGGAAGCTGGAAATTCTTCCACGTAGCGCATTGGTCTTGCCCAATGGAAAGAACTTGGCGAGGAATTTCGTAGAACACTTCTCCCAAGTGTCTACATCACTTCGGTTCGTGTAGAACCACTGCTTCGCTCTCCCAAGAAGAGAGAACAGATACAGCCTAAGACAGACAACATGAGGAGATACATCCTTGATCTTAAAAGTGTTGCAGATCTCAGTGAACTGTTGCAGGTGAGCACTTGCATCCTCGTTAGCCTTCCCACAAAATGGGTTGGCTTGCACCATAGTGATCAGGCCAGTCTTGATTTCGAACTTCACGTCTCCCGTGTTAACAGTGGGCCCAACAGACACATTGTTAGCAGAGGGAGCCGAAAACTCACAAAGGGTCTTCTGTGCTAATGGCGTTTCGCTTATTGGTGCAGTTGCACTGGCTTGCTTTTCCGCTCAAAGCTTCTAAGAAGTAACGACACGAGGTCGATCTCTTAGAAAGGATTTGGGATCTTCAACAAAGTTTTCTGGCAGGCAAAAACTAGACATACACTACCATGTTTTCACATAAAATTAGAAAACAAAGAAGGGTTATCCTACTAAAACCTACTTAGGGTCCTATCCTCTTCACTCAATCATGCAATACTTCGGTTGCCTTCTCCGGCAACGGCACCAAAAATGCTTGTTGATATTTCCTATGCACTACTAACAAATCATTCCTAACAATGGTGCCAGAAATGCTTGTTGATAGTTCTTAAATCACAGACATAAATCCACAAGCTCATGAAATCTATCGATATAGCATTTCCCATTTTAGAGTATTCCCAAAGGGTGTCATTTATATTCTCCCAAAGGAAGGCAAGGTGGCAGCAAAGCAATCATCAAATGGAGAGGCTAGGTTGGTCTAGGTAGGGTTCTATCAAGGACGGAATAAGGATAATTGGAGGTAGTGTGACACACACAAGAGCATTCTATCCTAAGGGGGTAAATGAGGTAAAGAGGGACTAAGCTAAGAGTTAGGTAGATACTCCTACCGTGCTTCTAATATACATATACATAGCCTAAGTTAGTTACTAATGATTATATCAATTATGAAATCTCATGCTAAGTGGATTAACAAATCGGGCACGGTTTCACCCCTAGCAATACTAGGACGACTCCCGCCAAGAGCCTGTGGCATAGCCGAACGTGGAGGATTACAAAGGGCAGATAGAGTTGTCACCACCTACTGCCTACCTCTTCAATCTGTGGGTCTATGAGACATTCAACACTACTCATCTATACTAGCACCATGCTAGCATATTAAGTAATTACCTTAAGAGCCTAGGCACAAGCCATTCTAAGGCAATGAACTAAATCATTGTTGAACCAATGTTAATACATAGCATAAGTGATTCATATTAACATAATCATGTCATAGCTAATTAGACTATAGTGGGGGTTTGTAGTGTTTATGATGATATAATGAGAATGGTATAGCATAATCATAAATACTACTCCTACCACATATATGGAATCCACAATCAAACAAGAAATGCTTCATCCAAGTATATGAACAATAGAAGACTGAAATAACATCTTTATTAATAGCAAGGTCACAAATACAAATAGGAATATGAGAGTCATACCTTTCCCAATGAGGAATTGGAAAGAGACTGCTTCTACTCCTCTCCTACTTGGACTATGGACTCGAGGCTCTCCTCTCTACATCCTAAAATCCTCTAAACCTATGGAGAATAGTGTATACAGTGGATGAATACTCAAGTGGTGTGTGTGTGAAGTGAGGGTAGGGGGTCCTATTTATAGGTGGAGAAGGGTCAGTTCCCGCCACCAAAAGCGCGTGAGTATGTCACCACTAACTTCTTGAAGCTGGGAGGAGCAACCACGTGGAGATTGACCAAGTTTGGCACTAGGAGCAAGTCAGCCGACTAGGGGGGTCAGCCGACCTAGTCTCTACACCATTTCTCGTGTGCTTTCTCCAAGTCATTGCCAAGTGGGCCCCATCCCTTGATATGGGTTCTACATCGTTGGATGGCCTCGGATACTTTTGTTTGTGGGCCATTTGATCCATGTGGTGCCACATGTTGTCGCTTGATTGGCTGGGATGGTATTTTATAGGATTGCTCCCCCTTTTTTAACTCATTTCCTGCAATAATTCTCTACATGCACTATTTCTCCAAGGACAAGTGGATATAGGTTAAATAGAAAGGTGATATGTGCAAGAAATGACAATTCATTCACATAACTGAGGTATATTGACGGGTGAAATTGGTTTATAACAGCCGTCAATAGTGCTCCGCAGCTCCGGACCTGCCTCCCTGCTAAGGGTGGTTCCGCTGCTGCCACGTGTCCCGCAGCTCTGGACCTCCCTCCCTGCTACGGGGGGCTTCGATGCTGCCACGTGTCCCGCAGCTATGGATTTGCTTCTCTGCTAAGGGTGGCTCCTGTGCTACCATGTATCTTGTAGCTCCGGACTTCCCTCTCTGCTTAGGTGGTGTGACACCCGGTTCCTAAAATGAACCAAGCGTGATGCATATGTGTGCCCAATATGTTTAAAACACATACACAAGTGATTCATAAACAATAAACAGATTATAACCATGTCTCGAATAATAATACTAATGATTGTACCTTATTATAAACCAAATAGTCTTGAATACAAGCTCTACTAAGACTCTTGAAAGCATCTAGGCCCCCATGAGGTATGGTTTCAGTGATTAATGACAACCATTGGATTTTACTAATGAATTTGTGGATGCAAGGTCTCCCATATCACTCATTACAATGAAATCTGTATGAATATGAATATCATCTACTGATCACTGGATACAATTGGAGACCCCTAAACAATCATTTTATGATATCAATCAATGTTATGAATATTAGAAGTAAAAGCTCATATGTCAAAATTATTCAACCAAATTGACAGCACTCAATGCTTTATAATCATCAGAAGAATATTTCCAACCAATGCCTAAGAGGTCAATCGAGCAAGTTCCAAAAGAATCACTTAGAACAACTCGAAGCAAACAAAGTCAATTCACCGGATCAACCGATGTTTCCAGAAAACAACACATCAGTCGAGTTGGTTCAGCAGAAGAAGAAGACCTCAGAACCAAGTACTCACCGGATCATCCGATGATAAAGGGCATGTTACATCGGTCCATCAGTACAGTAAGCAATATCCCTGGACCAAGTGCCACCGGATCATCCGATGAGAAGGCAAGGGCGACATCAGTCTAACAACGGTTATATCTAACACGGTGACATCAGCTAATTTGGAATTGACCGATGATAACTGAAGGGGGAGCATCGGATCATCCGATGTTCGTAGAACAGTGATGTCAGCCTACTTTTCCAACGGCTATTTCGTGGAGGCTGGCTATTTATACCCCTTCAACCAGTCTATTCGACAAGTCTTGACTACCAGACATACTCTACACATTATCAAGCATTCAAGACGTTGAGCTACCACTTCTAGATCATCTACACCACTCACACACCAAGAGATAGGCTAGAACTTGCTAGAGATAGTGCTTGTGTGCTTCCATTCTTGGTGATTGGAATCTCTAGTGTAGTGAGAGTTGTAAGGGAGTGTCCCTTGGTGGTTGTATTTGAGAGAACCTTCCAGAGCTTGCCAAGACAGTTGTGGAAGCCCGAAAGATCCAAGTTGTACAAGGCTTGAGCTCCACCTTGCCGAGGTTGGCAAACAGAGAAGTATAGTGAAGATCCCTAGTCTCGGTGACTTGGGTGTGGCTATACCCTTTGGTGGGTGCCACAACGTGGATGTAGGAAGATCTTGACGATCTTGCCGAACCACGGGATAAATCCTCGTGTCTCCTCGGGAGTTTGCATTCTCCTCCTCTCACCTTACACTTATGCATTTCATTTACCGCAAAGTTACTTTTCACTTGAATGTATAGGTTGTTCGCATAGGGAATTGGGCTTTTAGTAATTAAGTTTTATTGCTTTAAATTTTTGAAAAGAAGCCCAATTCACCCCCGCCCTCTTGGGCATTCGATCCTTACAATTGGTATCAGAGCGAGGTCGCTCATTGGATCATTCTAGCTTCACCGCTAGAGAGCTAAAATGGCCAAGATTGGGGGTTCGGTTCCTATCTTTGAGGGCAAGAACTTTGCCTATTGGAAAGCACGCATGCGCGCTTATCTAGAGGCTATTGCTCCCGAAGTATGGGAAGCGACCCACGCGGGATTTGGTGAGCACAATTATGTTGGTGATCAAATCAAGTGGGATGCTAAAGCTAGGAATGCAATTTATGAATGCATTAGTCAAGATGTGTTTGCTAGGATTGCTAGCAAAGAAAAGGCTTGTGAAATTTGGGCTTGCTTGATAGAAATTCATGAGGGTTCTTCTCGTGTAAAAGAACTAAAATATCATATGCTTAAAGCCAAATATGATGAGTTTAAAATGCTACCTCATGAAAATGTCAATGAAATGTTCTCTCGCTTGAATGTGCTTATTGAAGAAATTAATGCTCTTGACATTGCTTCTCTTGGCAAATGACTCATCAACCGCAAGATTCTTATGCTTCTTCCCAAGCCAAAGTACAACATCATCAACTCCATGCTTCAAAAGGAATCTCTTGATCACATTGAAGTTTTGGAACTTATTGGAGAGATTCACGCTCATGAGATGAGTGTACTTGGGATGATGGAGCAATCATCTTCAAAGACAATTGCTCTAAAGGCCTCCACCAATAAAACAAGTCTCATGAAAAAGAAGGTGGTTGAGACTAGCTCAAGTGAAGAAGAGCAAGCATCAAGTGAAGATGACGATGATGAGCTTGCATTGATGATGAGAAAGTTCTCTCGCTTGAACTCCAAGATTGCCAAGAAGGGATACACCTTTGATCCCAAGAAGAAAGCGTTCCTACCAAGGAGAGATGACCAAAAGACTTGCTATAATTGTGGTGATCAAGGCCACATCTCCTATGATTGTCCAAAACCGGACAAAAGAAGAGAGAACCACAAGAGCAAGCACCGCAAGCTTGAAGATAGTGAAGATGATGAAGAAGAGGTTAAACCCAAACCAAGATCCTTTGGGAAGAAGAAACATGACAAGGGCAAGAAGGCAAAACTCTTCCCAAAGAAGAGAAATGGTCCACAAAAGGTGTTCATGTGTGAGGCAAATGAATGGATCACCGACGAAGAATCAAGTGATGAAGAGAGTGAAGAGGAAGAAGAAAGTTTGGCTGGCCTTGCCATTGCCAACAATGATGACTCATCTCTTCATCCACCTCCCATGTGCCTCATGGCTAAAGGTAACACCAAGGTATGTGATGATTCTAGTGATGATGAGCTTTCCCCCGATGACTTAACTTCATTAATAAATGAATATCACACCATCATTAAGAGGGAAAAGAGTAAGGTTAAGGCTCTTGAAGAAACTCGTGCTAAGCTTGAGAGTGCTAACCTCGATTTGCTTGACAAGTATGAAAGCATACTTAAGGAGCATGACACGCTCAAATCCCATGTCAAGCAAATTGAGGAGGATAAGGCTCAAATTAAGCAAGATCGTCATGAGCTTGACTTAGCCCACCAAGCACTCTTGGGAAAGCACAATGAGTTAATCCAAGAGCATCAAATCCTTAACCTTGCTTATGAAGCGCTTGATCAAGAAGTGAAAAATGTAAAGAAACAAACACTTAATGATAAGGTATCTATTACTTCTCATGCCACTAATGTCTTGCACAAGTCTTTGCCTTTGAAAGAGAATGCTAGAGAGAAGGATTTGTTGGAAGAAATTGAAAGTCTCCGCACTAGTGTGGCAAGACTATCAAAAGGAGAAGTCAAGCACAAGAAATCCTCTTCCAACAAGCAAAGGCCTTCAACAAGAGAGGACTTGGATCCTTCCCGGTGCCTAACAAAGGAAAGGTTCCCTCACCGAAGCTTAGAACAAGCTTCATCAAGGAAGTTGGTTCTTATTGCCAACATTGTGAGGTCACCGGTCACCATACAAGGGAGTGTCCTCTTCCTAACCGACCTTCTCCAAAATTGCCTACTAACTACAAGTCTACTTTCAATGATCATTATTATCTCTTAAGTAAAGTAGATGGCAAAGTGAAGGCAAGGTTCATTGGCAAAGACATAAAGGGCATGAAGGGGAAGCTCCCCAAGCAACTTTGGGTCCCAAAGACACTTGTATCACACATACAAGGACCTAAGTTGGCTTGGGTGCCTAAAGTTAAAAATTGAATTCATGTGTGTAGGTGAACTACAAAGCCGGAGGAAAGCATTGGGTACTCGATAGCGGGTGCACTCAACATATGACCGGCAATGATGGTATGTTCACCACCATAGAAAACCCCGACAATCATGAACAAGTCACCTTTGGTGATAACTCTAAGGGCAAGGTAATTGGGTTAGGTAAAATTGATATTTCAAATGATTTATCTATTTCCAATGTATTGTACGTTAAGTCACTTAGTTTTAATTTACTTTCTGTTGCACAATTATGTGATCTTGGACTAACGTGCACCTTTAGCAAAAATGATGTTGTTTTGAGTAGTGAAACAAGCCAAGAACTAATCTTCAAAGGATCTTGGCATGGACATCTCTACCTAGTAGACTTCTCCAACAAGGATGCTAGCTTGACCACTTGTCTTTTCACTAAGACAAGTTTGGGTTGGCTATGGCATCGACGCATAGCGCACATAGGGATGAGCAAGCTCAAGAAGTCATTCAAGCTTGGGATGGTGACCGGTGTGAAGGATGTCACATTTGAGAAGAACAAGCTTTGTAGCGCTTGTCAAGCCGAGAAGCAAGTTGCTTCACACCACCCAATGAAGACAATGGTGTCAACCTCCAAGCCACTTGAGCTACTTCACATGGACCTCTTCGGACCGTCCACATATCAAAGTCTTGGCGGTAACCTCTATTGTCTTGTTATAGTTGATGACTACTCCCGCTATGCTTGGACTTTGTTTCTAGGTGACAAGAGTGAAACTCCGGAAGTGTTCAAGACCTTCGCCAACCGTGCTCAAAGGGAATTTCAACTTCCCATAATCAAGGTCCGGAGTGACAACGGCACCGAATTCAAGAACTACAACATTGGGGAGTGGTGTGACCGTGAAGGCGTGAAGCATGAGTTTTCGGCTATATACACTCCTCAACAAAATGGTGTTGTTGAAAGGAAGAACAAGACTCTCATCACTCTTGCGCGAGCAATGCTTGATGACTATGGCACGTCCGAGAATTTTGGGCCGAAGCAATCAACACGGCGTGCCATGCCGCAAATCGGGTCTATCTACATCGACTACTTCAAAAGACCCCGTACGAACTTCTCATTGGGAGAAAGCCCAACATCTCTTATTTTCGAGTCTTCGGGTGCAAGTGCTACATCTACCGCAAGAAAAGGCTCGGTAAGTTTGAAAGAAGATGTGATGTTGGTATATTTCTTGGTTATGCATCAAACTCAAAAGCATATCGAGTATTCAACCAAACCTCCGATTTAGTTGAGGAAAGTTGTGATGTTGAGTTTGATGAAACTAATGGCTCCCAAGAGGAGAGTTTTGGTCATGATGAAATAGACGATGAGCCTCTATGGGAAGCTATGAAGAACATGACCATTGGAGACATCAAGCCTAAAGTTGAGGAGAGCCATGATCAATGGGGAGCTTCAAGTTCCAACATCAACACATCTATGGCGCCTCAAGTTGAAGAAGAAGAGAAAGATGATCCATTGCCGACTCAAGACTCACAAGCCACACAACATCAAGAAGAAGAAGAAGTCCATGATCAAGTCCAACCACAAGAAGAGCAATACGCATCACCATCGCCAAGTGCTTCACAACCACTTATGAGGCATGGACGCATCTCCAAGGCGCATCCAATGGACCAAATTATCGGAAGTCCGTCAAGGGGAGTAAGTACACGTTCTCGCCATTTCGCTTCGTTTGTTGAGCACTACTCGTTTGTTTCATGTGTAGAACCCACTCACATTGAGGAAGCACTCCAAGATCCAAATTGGGTGATGGCCATGCAAGAAGAACTTAACAACTTCATCCGCAATGAAGTTTGGGTGTTGGAGGAGCAACCCAAGAACAAGAACGTCATCGGAACAAAGTGGGTGTACCACAACAAACAAGACGAGAACGGCGTTGTGGTCCGCAACAAGGCAAGACTGGGGTTCTCGCAAGTTGAAGGACTAGACTTTGCGGAGACATTTGCTCCGGTCGCTCGGTTAGAAGCCATCCGTATACTTCTTTCCTTTGCATCACATCATAACATAAAGCTTTATCAAATGGATGTGAAAACTGCATTTCTTAATGTTTATATTAATGAGATTTTCTATGTTGAACAACCTCCCGGGTTTGAAGATCCGAGGAATCCTAATCATGTGTTTAGGTTGCACAAGGCGCTCTACGGGCTCAAGCAAGTACCTAGGGCGTGGTATGAACGACTACGGGACTTCTTGATCATGCAAGGATTCAAGATCGGGAGGGTGGACACTACACTCTTCACCAAAGACATCAACAGAGAATTATCTATTTGTCAAATTTATGTTGATGATATTATTTTTGGTTCAACTAACGAAGCTCTTATCCATGAGTTTGGCAAAATGATGTCTAGGGAATTCGAGATGTCGATGATTGGAGAACTCAACTTCTTCCTTGGATTTCAAATCAAGCAACTTCAAGAGGGGACCTTCGTCTATCAAGAGAAGTATACCAAGGACCTCTTGAAGAAATTTGAGATGGGAGATTGCAGCTCAAGAAGCACTCCAATGGCAACAAATTGTCATCTCGACGCAGATAAGGACGGTAAACCTATTGATCAATCTAACTACCATTCTATGATTGGTTCATTGCTTTATCTTACCGCATCTAGGCCCGATATCATGTTTAGTGTATGCTTGTGTGCTCGCTTTCAAGCGGCACCTAAAGAATCGCATCGGAAGGCGGTCTTTAGGATACTTAGGTATCTTAAGCATACCCCTAGTGTGGGCTTGTGGTATCCTAAAGGTGCGAAATTCCATCTCTTGGGATACTCGGATTCAGACTTTGCCGGATGCCGGGTGGATCGCAAGAGTACCTCCGGTGGGTGCCACTTGCTTGGGCGTTCCCTAGTATCTTGGTCTAGCAAGAAGCAAAATTCCGTCGCCTTGTCCACAGCGGAAGCGGAATATATTGCGGCCGGTGCATGTTGTGCCCAAATTCTTTATATGAAGCAAACCCTTTTGGACTTTGGTATTAAACTTGGTTGTGTGCCTCTCCTTTGTGACAATGAAAGTGCGGTTAAGATAGCTAAAAACCCCGTTCAACACTCCTGCACTAAGCACATTGATATTCGCCATCATTTCTTGAGGGACCATGAAGCTAAGGGAGACATCTCATTGCGAGGTGTTAGGTCCGAAGAACAATTGGCGGATATCTTCACTAAACCACTTGATGAGAAAACCTTTTATAGACTAAGAAGTGAATTAAATGTGCTAGATGCATCGAACGTCATGTAAATTGCCATGATCATGTAAGAATGCATCTCATATAGGTCTTGTCTAACTTTCAAAGGATAGGGGTGAGCAAGGGATTAGCTTGGGATGGAGGTTCTTTTTGATTTCCCCAAGGCTTGGAGAGTGGTTCTCCCTGAAGAAGCCTTTGAAAGGTTCAAACTTGGCAAGATAGATTTACTTTATGTCTTGCATGATGTCTGCCATATAGACTTGCACTCATATTTAAATTTATTGCATTATAAATTGTTTGGCATTGCATACGGTAGACTGTCACAAAGGGGAACCCACCTCATGAGAAAGAGACTTGTTTGAAATGCAATATCTCAACTCATATGAGGTGGAAAGAACAAAATGTTAGGTGCGTTAATGCCTAAAGGAACATGCTTTAAAGAGATAGAAGTCTTCATCCTCTAGCTCACAAAGCATGGGCCTTATTTTTTATTTGGATAATTTCCTCCCTATTTTATCGATGTTCTATTTGCTTTAAGGCTTAGCCAAGTTATTGGCAATTAGCATTTTTGAGGGGTAAGGGGTTGCCCAAAAAGTCCTAAGACATGTGTTTCTTCATGACTGTTTGTTTGAGTCAAAGGACATATATGGGATGTTGTTGTTTTGTAGTCATCGGATTATCCGATGCTGAGGCCAGACCATCATCGGATCAGTTTGTGTTCAAATGCCAAGAGTCAGTTCAGTTAGTAAGACTAATCAACCGACGAGTTCATTTTGAGAAACATCAATCCATCCGATGTTCACATTTCTGGAACTGTGCTAAACTCCACCGATGCAAATCCTTTCAACGTCGGACCATCCGGTGTCAACGGTACCTTTTAGAATACCCTTACTGTGCCGTTCGACCGATGCAGCCCTCATTTCACGTCGGTTCCTCCGGTGTTAAATTTTAAGCTAGGGTTTGGGCCCCACCTTTTAAGCGCGCCTCTTCCCACCTTTCTCTCTCCCCGACATTTCATCTCCCCGACGCCGTGCCTCACCTCTGCCGCCGCCGCTCCCTCTGGCCGCCGCCACCACCCTCTGGCCTTAGCGCCGCCCCCGCCGCCCTCTTCACCGCCGCCGCTGCTCCACCCAGCGCCACCGCCGCCGCCTCTGCTCCACGCAGTGCCGCCGCCGCCTCAAGCAGCGCCACCACCCCCAAGCACAGCCGCACCACTGCCCTCTGCGCCGCCGTGGTGACCTTCCCCCCTCCACGGCCGCCGTCTCTTATGCTGCTAGGGTTCCCGGCCGCAACGATCTTCGTGTCGCCGTGCCGTGCACCCGACATCGTCGTTCCACGACCTCATTCTCGTGCATCGTCACTTGTCTCATCGCAATGGCCCGTGACAAGAAGGGAAAGGGCAAGGCCATTGCGGAGCCAGCCGCCAAAAAGCAAAAGATGTCGAAGGAAGAGAAGAAGGCTTTGACGGCCGCTCGCGCTGCCGAGGAGCGAGATCGTGGCCGAGGAGGATCGTTGAGGATTCGTGAGGCTCGTCAGAGGCAGCCTCCCGTGCCAGATGAGTCCGAGGAAGAAGAAGAGCCTGAAGTGCCGCTTGTTCACCAACGCTCAGCCAGGACCCGTGGGGGTCATCCAGCAGCAGTACCACGACCGAGACCATCAGCCCCTTCGAGAGGACAGGGCGGCCCAGAGAGTCGTCTATGAGATGGACACCAACGTCTGTGTTGGTGAAGGTGTCCGGCTGACAGACTATAGGAAATTGAAGGCCAAGCAGCTCAGAAAACTCAGATGGAGCATCTTGCTTGAGGAGTGGTTCCCACATCCCAGAGAGTCACTTGTGGATAGCCGCTTTTGGACCTTGACACAGGCGTCGCTGTACGAGACGTACAGACGTCGGGGCCATAAGCTCTTCCAGCACAACTTTCTGGATTGGGATCAGCTTGCACTGGCAGCCGAGACTGAGATACGCCCTTACTTTGAGAGGTATAGAGGGCTGGTGGAGCTGATGTCCTACGAGAGGAGTGCCTTCGTGGAGGATTGGGTCCGTGTTTTCTATGCCACACTCTACTTCTCTGAGGGCCGCAGATCCATAGATTTCATGTTCATGGGCCAGCATCATCACTTGACCAGGCAGACCTTGGGACAGCTGCTAGGAGTGGATCTCCATGACACTTGCCTGCATGAGAGAGTGTATGGACAGGCTGACCCACCGAGGAGGCCGCTCACTGGAGGAGTGGCACCACCGCTGGAGGAGATACGTTCACTGTTTGCTCAGCCTTTCTCTCCAAACCAGCCGAGGGTACCGGCACTGCTTACTCTAGCTGCGCGCACTGTGCACCTTGCCTTGCGCCGCACACTACTGCTGAGGTCCGGATACCTAGACGGGTTCACTAGCTTGCAACAGACTCTCCTGTTCTACATCATGAACAGGATGGAGTTCGACATTGTGGATATCCTCATATGTGAGATGGAGGACGTGATCACTGATGGAGTTGGGATGATGAGGCAGCTTGTGTTTGGTCACTGGATCAATTACTTGCTCTACATGGTTGCTCCTGAGGGACGGCCGTGCGTGACAGTCTCACCGACGAGAATGTCACACGGTTCAACCACTACTGTGCTCCAGCTCCTGGAGACCGCCGCCTTGGCCGTCCAGTTGAGCGTTAGATCCGTGCTCGTCCATCTGAGGAAGACTGGTCAGACCTGGAGAATGAAGACGAGAGGCTGGCTCAGGCAGAGGCTCAGGGTGAGGACCTTCAGCACATTTGGTCCGAGAGTGACACGGATGACAGCATTGAGGAGTACTTCCCACCTCCTCCCTCACCCAGGCAGCACAACGCGGAGGCTGGAGGCTCGACAGTGCCACCTCCTACTCCACCTCCGTTGTCAAAGGCACAGGTCTCTCAGCCATGTGAGCATACCTCCCTACTTCAACAGATGGTTGAGCAGCAGTGCCTGGACCGGCTTGCAGCTGAGCAGGCCCGAGCTGAGCAGGCTGCACGTCTCTTGGAGCTCCAGCAGTAGCAGCAGGAGATGCAGCTACAGATCGCCCGCGAGAGGTGAGAGGACACTGACAGGCTGACTGGGCTAATTGATCAGATGCACCAGCGCTCCCTCGACCAGCAGCAGCAGACGTAGCAGGCGATGATGGGCATCCTGGGGTTGATCACCAACCTCTACACACAGACCGGGATTGCCCTGTCGTCGCAGCTTCCATGACTTGCTCCAGGCCTCCCTGTTCTGGCTCTAGCTGCAGCACCAGTGCCGACCACGCCGATCCCGACAATCAGCATGTCTCCCCTGCTTGCTCCAGGTGCCCCTATCCACTCTCCTCTGCCGGCTACGACGCTTTTCCAGCAGACGCCGGTGTCCGTTGTCAGTGCCCCGTTGCCAGCAGCTCCAACTCAGCAGGCACTGACAGCGGCTCCTACAGCTCCCGCCACCTCTACTCCAGCCCCAGCCACAGCAGCAGGCAGCAGCTCCGACGACAGCACCCCCCGACGGTGACCAGTTCGTCATCGCTCCGAGCACTCAGGATTCCTAGGCACTCGGATTCCTTTTTGGTGTCTTGATGCCAAAGGGGGAGAAGAGTTAGAGAAGAGTCAGGGGGAGGATAGCTTAGTCGCAGGGGGAGTCCTAGCTGTAGGGGGAGTCTATCTATTTCTATCATTTGTAATTTGGTGTTTTGCTACTCCTTTGCTATTCATTGAGTATTCGTGTGACTCTAAATTCTCTCATATGCTATTGATCGCTAAGCTTTCATGTTATTAATCTCTTTTGAGTCTTCAAGTTTAATGTGTCATATCATATACTCATTGCATATCTTCTTGAGTATCGTACTATCAAATTCATTACTATTATGCTTCACTTGTTGTGTTGTCATCAATCACCAAAAAGGGGGAGATTGAAAGCATCTAGGCCCCCATGAGGTATGGTTTCGGTGATTAATGACAACCATTGGATTTTACTAATGAATTTGTGGATGCAAGGTCTCCCATATCACTCATTACAATGAAATCTATATGAATATGAATATCATCTACTGATCATTGGATACAATTGGAGACCCCTAAACAATCATTTTATGAGATCAATCAATGTTATGAAGATTAGAAGTAAAAGCTCATATGTCAAAATTATTCAACCAAATTGACAGCACTCAATGCTTTATAATCATCAGAAGAATATTTCCAACCAATGCCTAAGAGTTCAATCGAGCAAGTTCCAAAAGAATCACTTAGAACAACTCGAAGCAAACAAAGTCAATTCACTGGATCAACCGATGTTTCCAGAAAACAACACATCGATCGAGTTGGTTCAGCAGAAGAAGAAGACCTCAGAACCAAGTACTCACCGGATCATCCGATGATAAAGGGCATGTTACATCGGTCCGTCAGTACATTAAGCAATATCCCTGGACCAAGTGCCACCGGATCATCCGATGAGAAGGCAAGGGCAACATCGGTCTAACAACGATCATATCTGACACAGTGACATCAGCTAATTTGGAATTGACCGATGATAACTAAAGGGGGAGCATCGGATCATCCGGTGTTCGCGGAACAGTGATGCAGCCTACTTTTCCAACGGCTATTTCGTGGAGGCTGGCTATTTATACCCCTTCAACTAGTCTAATCGACAAGTCTTGACTACCAGACATACTCTACACATTCTCAAGCATTCAATACGTTGAGCTACCACTTCTAGATCATCTACACCACTCACACACCAAGAGATAGGCTAGAACTTGCTAGAGATAGTGCTTGTGTGCTTCCATTCTTGGTGATTGGAATTTCTAGTGTAGTGAGAGTTGTAAGGGAGTGTCCCTTGGTGGTTGTATTTTAGAGAACCTTCCGGAGCTTGCCAAGACGGTTGTGGAAGCCCGGAAGATCCAAGTTGTACAAGGCTTGAGCTCCACCTTGCCGAGGTTGGCAAACGGAGAAGTATAGTGAAGATCCCTAGTCTCGGTGACTTGGGTGTGGTTATACCCTTTGGTGGGTGCCACAACGTGGATGTAGGAAGATCTTGATGATCTTGCCGAACTACGGGATAAATCCTCGTCTCCTCGGGAGTTTGCATTCTCTTCCTCTCACCTTACACTTATGCATTTCATTTACCGCAATGTTACTTTTCACTTGAATGCATAGGTTGTTTGCATAGGGAATTGGTCTTTTAGTAATTAAGTTTTATTGCTTTAAATTTTTGAAAAGAAGCCCAATTCACCCCCCCTCTTGGGCATTCGATCCTTACAACTCTGCAGCGAAAAAACACTAAACTCTAACTCCAACTCCACAGGCAAGCTTGACGGTAACACACACGCCTAGAACTCCTCAAAGACTCCCTGGTACTCCACATTGTCACCTGCGACTGAATTTGTTGGGGGAATAGAAAGGGTGAGCACATGTCATACTCAACAAGTGTTGGAAAGTATGACATGTAGCTTCAACAAGGAATGATAATAAACAATAGCTAATTGCATAAAAGTACACTCAACACAGTTAAAAATGCAATTATATCATTATTAAGTGTGGTCTTTCCCAAAATAACCCAAATAACATTGATTTCAACTTAGATAACCAATACCAGCAATAACAATCCATAATCAACTCATAACTGCTCATCTGTCTCAATTTCATCAATTCCATATACCAAAGTCAATTACTAAACCATTTGATGAGGACATCTCTCATTTGCATACAATGCAAGGACCGATCACTAGAGCACGTGCACGACAGTTGGATCTCCAGGTATGTTCTAACCTTGTCAATTGTTTTTCAGAACTTACACTTGTTTCCATGCATGTTTTATTGATTAGGAACAATGGAGAGGACAATCAATGGCTTGGGGGAGTCCAAGGAATCAAGGAGGAGGAGACAGGACGTGCACACCAAGGAGGAACCCAACTAAACTCGACTTCGACTCCACCTCGGGTTCCAGGAGCTGCCTTCACCAAAACTGACGTCCCGACCACATACGGAGTCAGATTTGGACGTTCTATATATGGTTGGAACCGTGATTTCATAAAGCTTCTAATGGAACCATCCTCACCTCAAAATTCCTTCTAAGTTTACGGGAATCAGCAAAACAAATGGGCGTCCAGAATCTGTTCGGTGCTGCGCCACCGTCTCTTGGGCTGCTGGCCCGTGTATCGTGTGGAAGCCCATTAGGGTTGCGTCCAGGGGTCTTGCACGCCCCTAAACTCTTTTTTATAAAGCAGCCGCCACCACATTAGGTTTGGGTTTTGCTTAGATATAATTTGTCATTGAACAGTGTCACTGATCATCGGTTGTGAGACTGCAAATTCGTGATCAATTCAGTTTTGATTGCAACTTCTCTGTTCTTGCTTGTGTTCTTGATTGCGCTTGCATGGATAAGCCTTCGTGGCGAGGTCATTCGTGTGACACGGGTGATAATCAACAGATCAATGGTGTAGTGATTGCGGGCTTTCGTTCGTTCGGAGCCTTGGATCATCAACGTCAAGATCTGCACCCAATCAAGTTTACCATACCTCTCGGAAGATCGGGACTCATCCTTCTATCAATTGGTATCAGATTTCCAATTTCATCGTGAGGTATACTTGTGTGCCCTTTGGATTTATTCTGTTTCAGTCCTATCGTCCACAAAAAGCCACAAAATATTTTTACCTTCCCTGACCTACAACCCCCGCTCAGCCTTTTGCACAATTTAGTTTTGAAGTCCGTAGTTCTTAGTTCGTGTCCTAGGTTGAGTCTGGTTGCTGGTTTAGATTTGTTTTGGTTCAGTTTTGTTTCTTTCATCCGCTGCCATCTACAAAAAACCAATCTAAAAAAAATTCCATCCACCGATTCGTTTCCGTTGCAGTTTCAGCACCACCAAAACCTGATTCGGGGTATCCTCCTTAAAACGGGCATAACGTTTCGCTCGGAACTCCGATTAGGCGCATTTTTTTCCCGGAAAGGTCTCGAAAAAATCCACATACGATACACCCGCTACGCCGGTCACGGCATTTTCAAAAAAAATTAAAAAAATTAAGAAGGCCCTCGTTTTGAACCCCGAACTTCCGGCACCAGTTTTTTCAGTCGCTCCTGAATTTGTACCGATCACATCTTTCATCAGTTTGAGCTAATACTTGGTGCTGTTTCTATTCTTGTGCCCCTGGTTGAGAAAAAATATCAAAAAAAATAAAGAGAAAAAATGATTTTGATTTCTACTAGTGCTTCAAGACAAAAACAGGAGGCTAAGGGGTTTTCTAGTTGTGCTATTCCTATGTGAGTGTTGGATATTTGTTGATATTATCCTTGTTGTTAATAATCATTCATCCTTGTCCTTGCTTGTTGCTACAACTGTTCTAATACATTCTTAGGCCAGCAACTAGGTGAAATTCTTTGGACACTTATTCAGCATTGCTATCTGTTACTAACTTGTGTGCCACATACATATACTGCATTTGAGCCTTCCAAGCTCCACCTTCTCTCGAGAAGAACAGATAACCTCTGCAATCACACCCACTCTCTGCTTGCTTCACACCAGTCACCGTTGGCCACCTGCAGTGCTGGTAAGAAACTTGTAAGAGCGGGGTAAGACACATCTGACTGATCGATTTTCCACTTCCACTTCAGATAGCATAGTAATAGGGTTCTTCACGATCTTTTTGTCTTCGTTTCTGTTTTGTACTAACAATGATAGGAAAGAAGCCTATGGATAAGACCTCTGGTTCTACACCTCCGGATGATGATGAGTGTGTGTCCCATATGGAACTAAGGGACATGATGCGGGTGATGACCGAAGCTTTCAACAATTACCAGACCACTACAACAGCCACCTTTCAGAGGCTCCATACAAGTGTTGATGGTCTGACCACACGGTTGGACGAGATGGAGACTCGTCTTCCCCAACAAGCTACACCCTCTATCATCCTTGATGCTGATGCACATGCTCACTGCGACACAGAGGATGACTTCAATAACGATGAGGTTGATGCACAGCAGCGCCGTCGCCCTCGACGAAATCGTCAAGGTATGGGAGGTAGACCTTGTCCTCATGCTCCTGAACAAGATAATGATCCTTACGCTAAGATTAAGTTTTCTATTCCACCATTTTATGGATCTTATGATGCTGCGACTTACTTGGATTGGGAGATGACGGTAGAACAAAAATTTAGCTCTCATCTTGTTCCTGAGCGACATAGAGTTAGACAAGCCACTAGTGAGTTTAAAGATTTTGCTATAATTTGGTGGAATGAATTTGTCAATACACGTAATGCACCACAGACATGGGCTGCATTAAAAGAAGAGATGCGCGCTAGGTTTGTTCCTCCTTCATATAGACGTGATCTTCTTAAGAAATTGCAACGCTTTTATCAGGGTGACATGACTGTCCAAGAGTACTACCAAGAGTTGCAGAAAGGTATGCTTCGTTGTGGGGTAGTTGAGGATCAGGAAGACCAAATTGTTAGGTTTTATGGGGGCTTTCGGCGTGAGATCCAGGACATAGTTGACTACAAGGAATATCATTCTATTCAACCTTTATTTCACCTTGCTATGTTAGCAGAAAAAGAAGTGCAGGGTCGCCAACAGCAGCAACGGAACAACACCTTCATGCCACGACAGTTTCCGGTGCCATCGTCCAAAGCAGCGCCCTCCTCAAGCGTACATGCTTCTACACCACCCTCCACCGGTGTTGTACGCAGCAGCACCGCACCTTCTACATCACGGGGACAAGATAACAGCAAGTCCCAGATGCCTCAAGGTGTTGCAGCAAAGACGGCTGCTCCCAACACTTCGACAAGTCGCACCTCCGACATCAAGTGCCACCGCTGCCAGGGACTTGGCCATATGCAACGATATTGCCCCAGCAAACGGGCGATCATTGCCACTGCTGATGGTGGGTATGTTAGTGCTTCTGATATTGAAGATGAAAGTATTATTGCAACTAACATTTCAGGTTTGGATGATGGTGCTGAGGAGGTTCTTGGTACATCTGCGACCAACAACTATAGGACTTTGATTGTGCAGCGAGCTTTGAGTGCCACGCTTCGAGAGGACGACAACCGCCAACGTCACAACCTTTTCAACATGTTTCTCATCGTCAAGGACTGCCGCGTACATACCATCATTGATGGTGGTAGCTGCAACAATTTGGTGAATGTTGAGGTGGTCAAGAAGCTTGGCTTGACCACACAGGAGCATCCCCACTCTTATCACATTCAATGGTTTAACAACAATGGTAAGGTAAAGGTAACACAAACAGCAAGGATACATTTTTCTATTGGTTCTTATCATGATTTTGCTGATTTTGATGTGGTACCTATGAATGCTTGTTCTCTTTTATTGGGACGTCCTCGGGAGTTTGATACTGATGCTATTCACCATGGTCGATCTAATAAGTATACTCTCATGCGTAAGGACAAGAAAATTGTGTTGCTTCCTATGAGTCCCACTGAAATTGTGCAATTTGAGCAGGAGAAAAAGAATAATGCTAAGCAAAAGGGTGTTTTCAATTCTGAAATTCAGCAACCTATTAAGTTGAAAATCCTATTTTGCTTGCAACTAAATCTGATCTTGAAGATTTATATGCCTCTAATGGAACTTGCTATGCTTTAGTGTGCAAAAATGCTTTATATTCTATTGAGGATACATCCATTGCCTTGCCACCTGCTATCGCTAACCTTTTGCAAGAATATATGGATGTTTTTCCATCAGAGATACCCCCTGGATTACCACCTGTGTGAGGCATTGAGCACAAGATTGATTTGATTCCAGGGGCGAGCTTGCCAAACCGTGCCGCCTATAGGACCAACCCCAACGAGACTAAGGAAATTCAGCGACAAGTCCAAGATCTTCTGGACCGCGGGTACATTCGTTAGAGCCTTAGTCCTTGTTATGTTCCTATTCTTTTGGTTCCAAAAAAAGATGGCACTTGGCGCATGTGTGTTGATTGTAGAGCCATTAATAACATTACCATTCGTTATAGCTATCCTATTCCTAGATTGGATGACATGCTTGATGAGTTGAGTGGTTTTGTTATTTTCTCCAAGATTGATTTGCGTAGTGGATATCATCAGATTCGTATGGCTTTAGGTGATGAATGGAAAACTTCTTTTAAAACTAAATTCGGACTTTATGAATGGTTAGTCATGCCATTTGGTTTAACTAATGCGCCTAGCACTTTCATGAGGTTGATGAATGAGGTTTTACGTGCTTTCATTGGTAAATTTGTGGTGGTTTACTTTGATGATATCCTTATTTACAGCAAGTCATATGATGAGCATCTTGAACATTTGCGTGTTGTTTTTAATGTCTTGTGCGATGCACGTTTATATGGTAACCTTGAGAAGTGCACCTTTTGCACTGATCGTGTGTCTTTTCTTGGTTATGTTGTTACTTCGCAGGGCACTGAGGTTGAAAAGGCAAAGATTGTTGCCATCACGAGCTGGCCACTTCCGACTACGGTCACGCGGGTTCAGAGTTTTCTTGGTCTTGCAGGTTTCTACTGCCGTTTCGTGCGGGATTTCAGCACCATTGCGGCACCTCTCCACGAGTTGACAAAGCATGGAGTGCTGTTTCGATGGGGACCAGCACACAACAAGCTTTTGATGTTCTCAAGTCCAACCTCACACAAGCACCATTGTTGCAACTTCGTGATTTTGAGAAGAACTTCGAGCTTGAATGTGACGCAAGCGGCATTGGCATTGGAGGAGTGCTAATTCAAGGAGGTAAATCCGTTGCCTTCTTTAGTGAAAAATTGCATGGGCCTTCGCTGAATTATTCTACATATGACAAAGAACTTTATGCTTTAGTGCGTGTCTTGCAAACTTGGCAACATTACCTATGGTCTAAAGAATTTTTCATACATTCAGATCATGAGTCTTTGAAGTATCTTAAAGGACAAGCTAATCTGAACAAACGTCATGATAAATGGATTGAGTTCATAGAATCATTTCCTTACATCATTAAACATAAGAAAGGGAAAGACAATGTGATTGCTCATGCTTTACCTAGACGTTATACCATGTTGTCCCAACTTTCTCATAAAATCTTTGGTTTGGAAACCATAAAGAGGTTATATGCTACTGATTTGGACTTCAAAGATGCCTTTGAGAATTGTAGAGAGGGAAGAATGTGGAAAAAATTCCTGCTGCGTGAAGGCCTTCTCTACCGTGCTAACAAGTTGTGTGTTCCAGCTAGCTCCGTTCGTCTTTTGTTGTTGCAAGAAGCGCATGGATGTTAAAAAGACAGAGGATGTGCTGGCCGCTCACTTCTTTTGGCCATGGATGAGGCGTGATGTGGAGCGCTACATTTCACGTTGCACGACATGCAACAAAGCTAAGTCTCGACTTAACCCACATGGTCTTTATATATGCCTCTTCCGGTTCATAGTGCGCCTTGGGAGGATATTTCTATGGACTTTGTTTTAGGATTGCCTAGAACAAAGAGGGGGAGGGATAGTGTCTTTGTGGTTGTTGATCATTTCTCTAAAATGGCTCATTTTATACCCTGCCACAAGACCGATAATGCTTCACATGTTGTTGATTTGTTCTTTAATGAGGTTGTGCATTTGCATGGTGTTCTCAATACTATTGTTTCTGATAGGAATGCTAAGTTTTTGAGTCACTTTTGGAGAACTTTATGGTATAAATTGGGAACAAAGTTGCTGTTTTCTACTACTTGTCATCCACAAACTGATGGGCAAACGGAGGTAGTTAATCGTACCTTATCTACTATGTTGCAGGCTGTTTTTAAAGACAATTTGAGATTGTGGGAGGAGTTTTCGCCACATATTGAGTTTGCTTATAACAGGTCTATTCACTCCACAACCAAGTTAAGTCTGTTTATGGTAGTCTATGGTTTCAATCCTCGTGCTCCAATTGACTTGCTACCTTTACCACATACTGAAATTGTGAACTTGGATGCTACACAACGTTCTGAATTTATTCTTAGGTTGCATGAAACTACTAAGTTACAAATTGAAAAAATGAATAAAAAGTATCGCATTGCTGCTAGCAAAGGTAGGAAGGAGGTAAAATTGGAACCTGGTGATTTGGTGTGGGTTCGTTTGAGAAAAGATAGGTTCTCGGATTTGAGAAAGTCCAAACTCATGCCACATGCTGCTGGACCTTTTAAGGTTCTTGAGAAGATAAATGACAATGCATATAAACTAGAGTTGCCTCCCGAGTTTGGGGTTAGTCCCACATTTAACATTTCAGATTTGAAGCCATACTTGGGTGAGGAAGATGAGCTTGAGTCGAGGACGACTCGAATTCAAGAGGGGGAGGATGATGAGGACATCTCTCCTTTGCATACAATGCAAGGATCGATCACTAGAGCACGTGCACGACAGTTGGATCTCCAGGTACGTTCTAACCTTGTCAATTGTTTTTCAGAACTTATGCTTGTTTCCATACATGTTTTATTGATTAGGAACAATGGAGAGGACCATCAAGGGCTTGGAGGAGTCCAAGGAATCAAGAAGGAGGAGATAGGACGTGCTCACCAAGGAGGAACCCAACTACAACTCGACTTCGACTCCACCTCGGGTTTTAGGAGTTGCCTTCACAAAAACTGACGTCCCGGCCACATACAGAGTCAGATTTGGACGTTCTATATATGGTTGGAACCATGATTTCATAAAGCTTCCAATGGAACCATCCCCACCTCAAAATTCTTTCTAAGTTTACGGGAATCAGCAAAACAAGTGGGCATCCAGAATCTGTCCGGTGTTGTGCCACCGTCTTTTGGGCTGCTGGCCCGTGTATCGTGTGGAAGCCCACTAGGGTTGCGTCCAGGGTTCTTGCACTCCCCTAAACTCCTTTTTATAAAGCAGCCGTCACCACATTAGGGTTTGGTTTTGCTTAGATACAATCTGTCATTGAACAGTGTCCCCGATCATCGGTTGTGAGACCCTAAATTCGTGATCAATTCAGTTTTGATTGCAACTTCTCTGTTCTTGCTTGTGTTATTGATTGCGCTTGCAGGGATAAGCCTTCGTGGCGAGGTCATTCGTGTGACACGGGTGATAACCAACGGAGCAGTGGTGTAGTGATTGTGGGGTTTTATTCGTTTGGAGCCTTGGATCATCAACGTCAAGATCTCCACCCAATCAAGTTTACCATACCTCTCGGAAGATCGGGACTCATCCTCCTATCACCATTACCAATTCCCAATTCAATTCCAGCCATTAAACCATGTTCAAATCAAAACTCTAATCATGTGAGGGGCCAGGTTGCTCATGACTGGGAGCATGGCTATCATGATAGTTTTACAGAGGTTGAACCACTTTACCCACAAGTTTGTGATTTCATCATCTTTCGATGACTAAGGAATCTCAATTATGTCGTCTCACACATCCTTAGGTGTGTGGCCAAGAGATCACAAAATAGCCTTTATAAAGTGATTACTAGCATATTTAGACCCCAATGAGGTTTCACTCGTGGTGATGTCTCCAACTGAGCACATCCAAGCAAGGGCCCCCTCTTGAGCCGTTCAGATCCCAGGGTAGTCCCACCAATCTCTACAAACCCATCTGACTACCCCTTCCCCGAGCATTCTTAATGGTCCAAATCTTACTGGCAAAATACTAATTAGTCAGCTAAGCCGCACCCATACTTGGCCCTGTGGTGGCACTGTAAATCCTGGATGGTCGCTCCACGAACCGGTCCTTTGATCTAAAGCAAGCAAAACCACCAAAACAGTTCAACCCATTCCACAAAACTGGCTTGCTTAGATCCCTAGGCACCATGTTGCTAAAGGGTCATTGATATCAATTCTCATCATTGATGTGTCCATTAGTTCATAATTTAGTAACATGGTTCTTTCCCAAACCCAATTGAGTAATGCGAAGCAAAAGTGTAAAATACCCTTCCCGACTCTCTACATTATGTTTAAGTGACAAGGGTGGTCATACAAGACTAGTAAACTCCAACAATTGGGTTTTCCCATCAATTGACACAAGCATGCAAATTTGCAAACAAAACATTTAAAAACCTGGATCAAAATTATCAAGGACACTTGTCTTGCTCCTGAGCTTGGTTTAGGTCGAAATCTTCGAAGTTCTGGTTCTGCAGATCCTCGAAAGCACTCTCTACAGCGAGACCTTATATTCCACGTGACAAACATGCAAAACAAACATTACAATCAATAATTGCTCATATATTACTCAATATGTCATGATATGCATGATTAATGCAATTGTGAAGTAAAACTTGTTATTGAGTTGCTATTAATGTTTACTAACTAGTTACAATAGTTTCTTACAAGTTTGGACAAGTTTTGATGTGATTTGAGTTGATTTGGATCCAATTCAACATCAACAGATTCAGACACCGGACTAGTCCGCTATGAAGGCCGGACTAGTCCGCCCTGTCCAGAACTGTAGAAAATAGGGTTTCCTGGACAGCGGGTTTTAGGGTTAAATTATCGTGGAAACATGAATGTAGAGGGTGTACCATGTATCTAGAGATCCAAAGGTCGAAAATTGGATGCAACACTTGAATCTTGATGACTAGGGCTTGATGAAGATGAGTTGATGAAGGTTTGGTGATGAAGAACGTCAATTGTCAAAAAGTTGACGAAGATCGATCTTGATTGAGTCTTCTCCCTATTCTCCTCCTTCTCCTTGCTCCTGGGCTCCTTCTTGACGGTGACACACAATCAAGGAATGACAGCGAGGGTTTTTTCTCAAAGGTCGGAGAGGTGAGGGTATTGGGTTGTTTATATAGGGGTGGAGAGACAGGGTTTTGGGTTGAATTCCAAGTGGACGTGGGGGACGAGTAGGGACAAAGGTGGGGTCCCCTTGGGCTCCTTTGAGGTTGGGCACGAAGTTCTTGGGCCAATTAAGGCAATTACCCAACAACCAATCGTGGAAGAATAATAGAATCCGAGTGGAATTCAGCAAGCCAGACTAGTCCGCAGTTAGGACCAGACATGTGCGTTATGGAACATAGACATTTTCAGGCAAGTCCGATTTGGACGGCCGGACAAGTCTGTTTGGAAGCAGAAGGGTTTTCGGACAAGTTCGTATGTGTGTCCACACAAGTCTGGGATTGTAAAACGAAAGCCTTTCAGACTGAAAATTAGACGAATCGGACTAGTCCACTCGGAATCAGACAAGTTCGGGGAAACATCAGAAGCTCAACTGGACTAGTTTGTGCAGTGTGTCGGACAAGTCCGTGCTCGGAAGAAGACTGAATTTTCTGAATACAAGGGGAATAGCGGACTAGTTTGGGATTGTGGTCGGGCAAGTCCACCCCCTGACAGACTTAAATTCATGATTAGGTCTAAATTCATTTAAAATCTAGTTCCTTTTAAATTTGCTTTATGTTACACATGTATGAGGATGTATGCAATGCATTATGCATGAAAATGAGGGTGTTACAAACCTACCCCCCTTAAAATGAATCTCGCCCTCGAGATTCGACATGAAAGGAAAGAGATGGGGAAATTCCTTCTTGAGATCATCTTCTTGCTCTCAAGTTGCTTCCGATTTTGTATGATGCTTCCATTGCACTTTGCACCATCGAAACACCTTGTTCCTCGTGACACTTTCCTTGGTTTCCAAAATTTTGATAGGTTGTTCGGCATAGGTCAAATCTTCCCCAAGCTCCAATACTTCTATAGGTACCTGCTCTTCCGGAACCCTCAAGTACTTCTTTAGCTAAAAAACATGAAATACATCATGGACATTGGAAAGATGTGCGGGAATCTCCAACTTATATGCTACCTCTCCTCGTTTATCCAAAATCTTGAATGGTCCAATATAGCGAGGTGCAAACTTGCCTTTGACATTAAATCGCTTGTGACCTGGCATGGGTGACACTTTGAGATATACGAAGTCTCCCACCTCAAAAGACAAGTTTTTTCGTCTATTATCCGCATAGCCCTTTTGTCTTGACTGAGCAGCTCTCAAATTCTCGTGGATTGTCTGAACTTTCTTTTCGGCTTCCTGGATTACATGAGGTCCAAATACTTGAGTCTCCCCTGTCTCATTCCAAAACAAGGGTGTCCTACACCTTCTCCCATACAATGCTTCATATGGTGACATCTTCAAACTTGCTTGATAGCTGTTGTTATAGGAGAATTTGGCATATGGCAAGCTCTTGTCACAACTTCCTCCATACTTTAGCGCACAAGCTCTTAGTATGTCTTCTAAAATATGATTTGTCCTCTCGGTCTATCCATGCGTTTGAGGGTGATATGCAGAACTAAAATTCAATTGAGTTCCCATCTATTCATCCAGCTTTTGCCAGAACCTCGAGGTAAACTAAGAACCTCTATCAGACACTATTTTCTTGAGCACTCCATGTAAACACACTATTCTCCCCATATACAATTATGCTAGCTTCGCTCCACTGTAAGTTGTCTTGACAGGAATGAAATGTACTAATTTTGTCAACTGATCCACAATAACCCATATTGAATCATATCAAGCTGAAGTGTGAGGCAAACCAACTATGAAATCCATACCAACCTCTTCCCACTTCCATTCCGGAATCTTCAACGATTGAAATAATCCAGCTGGACTTTGACGTTCAGCTTTTACTCATTGGCACACATCACATAATGCAACATATTCAGCTATGTCCCTTTTCATACCATCCCACCAATAGTGTGCCTTCAGATCCTTGTACATCTTCGTACAGCCAGGATGGATGGAATAAAATGAGTCATGTGTCTCTTCCAATATCAACTACCGGAGACGCTTCTCATTAGGCACAACAATCCATTTTCCAAGCCATAGAGTATCATGGTCATCCTCATAAAATCTGAATTCTCTCCCTTCCTGGGTTCTTTCCTTGATTTCCTAGATTTCCTTGTCCTTCATTTGACCTTCGTGAATCTCTTGTTCCAAGTTTGGATTTAACTCCATCCTTCTCATCTCATTCGCAAATCTAAGATTCCACCGTTCAAACTCCTTGCAAAGCTCGGGTGGCAGCTCCCTAACAGTGAGCTGGTGGCTTGCTCCTTTTCGACTCAAAGCATCAGCTACTACGTTGGCTTTCCCTGGATGATAACTGATTGCTACATCATAATCCTTAATGAGTTCCAACCATTTTTGTTGTCTCAAATTCAGGTCCGTTTGCGTGAATATGTACTTGAGACTCTTATGATCCGTAGAAATCATGCATTTATGGCCAAGAATATAACGTCTCCAAATCTTCAATGCATGCACTACGGCTGCAAGTTTGAGATCATGCATAGGATAATTCTGCTCATGTTTCTTCAATTGTGTGGATGCATAAGCTACTACTCGGCCTTCCTGTATCACACAACCAAGTCCTTGCCTTGAAGCATCACAATAGATATCAAAGCTCTTGCTCACATTCGACAACACCAACACAAGCGTTGTTGTCAATCTATTCTTTAGCTCCTCAAAACTATCTTGACAAGCTTGAGTCCATTTGAAAGGCTTCTCCTTCATCAACAGTTCAGTCATGGGCTTCGCTATCTTGGAAAAGTCCTTGATGAACTGATGGTAATATCCACCCATTCCAAGAAAACTCCGGATTTCCTTCACATTCTGCAGCAATTCCCACTTCAGCACATCTCTAACCTTTCTTGGATCAACTGACACTCCCCCTCCAGAAATGACATGGCCTAGGAATGATATCTCTCTCAACCAAAATTGGAACTTGTTGAACTTAGCATACAACTGGTGCTCTCGCAATTTCTACAACGTCAGCCTTAAATGCTCTTCGTGCTCATTTTCACTTTTCGAGAAGATCATGATGTCATCTATGAATACTACCTTGAACTTATCCAAATACTCCATGAAAACCTTATTCATGAGATACATGAAGTATGCGGGTGCATTAGTCAATCCAAATGACATGACCGTATATAGTCATAGGATCCATACTGTGTCATGAAAGTCGTCTTAGGTATGTCTGACGGTCCAATCTTCATTTGGAAATATCTTGACCGAAGATCAATCTTAGAGAATATTCTGGCTCCCTTCATCTGGTCGAACAGATCCTCTATGCGGGGCAGCGTATACTTATTCTTGATCATCACCTCGTTGAGAGACGGTAATCCACACACATTCTTTGGGATCCATCTTTCTTATCTATGAAAAGCATTGGGGCTCCCCATGGAGATGAACTTGGGCGTATAAAACCCTTCTCTAACTGCTCTTGCATCTGCTTCTTGAGCTCTACTAATTCCTTAGGAGGCATCCTATATGGCCTCTTTGCTATAGGTGCATTTCCAGGTATTAAATCAATGACAAACTCGATGTCACGATCAGGTGGCATACTTGGCAATTCCTCAGGAAACACATCTGGGTACTCACAAACAATCAGAATTTCCTCCAGAGTTACTCCTTCTGCGTGATTTACTATTGTCTTCTCAGTTGTCGGTTGAACTGCCTTGAATTCTATACTGACTCCTTCCTCGTTTTTCAATTGCACTATCCGAGTGGCACACTGAATCACTCTGTTATGCTTCCTTAGCCAATCCATTCCAAGTACGATGTCCAAG
Source organism: Tuctoria greenei (assembly GCA_036927565.1). Taxonomy (NCBI): domain Eukaryota; kingdom Viridiplantae; phylum Streptophyta; class Magnoliopsida; order Poales; family Poaceae; genus Tuctoria; species Tuctoria greenei. Next base: position 117,155,892 of record JAYESD010000011.1, on the reverse strand, counting down.
CCTTGCGAATTCAGGACTATAAGGTTGGCGAGGAAATCTACCCCCCTTATGGAAATACTTACTTTTGGACATACTATATTCGTCTTCATCTCTCCTCCATATGATTTAACCAACAAAGTATACTTCATGTATGATATGGGCATGCTATGCTTTGCAACATACTTTGATGAGATGAATGAATGGGATGCTCCAGAATCAAATAATATAGTAGCAGGGTTAGAGTTTGCGAGAAACATACCAATCACAACATCTTCAACTCGTTGAGCCTCTTCTGCCGATACATGGTTCACCTTGCCACGAGCAAAATTATGTGGTCCTCGGTTGCCTTGAGTTGCTTTTCCATTGGGCCTAGGATTTTGCCTTGGAGCATTGATCATATGTCCCTATCCTAACCTTGCACATTGATTTGCAAAATGTCCCGCATAACCACAAGGATCGCAAGTTGTTCCACCAGGGGCGCCAACAAAATTAGCGCGAGACTGGTTCTGAGCATAGGCAGACATATTTGGGCGTGGCGCGGGCTGCATGGGTAAGCGAGGTGCTTGCATGGGCGGGCATTGCTGCATTAGCTGTTGTGGTCGCGGTGGATAGGCAGGGCGGTATGCAGCAGCATACAGGTTGTAATATGGTGCAGCACACGGTGCATAGCGAGGAAGGACGTTGCTTCCTTGCGACTGTCCCTGATATGGCATTTTCCTCTTGTCATCTAGCTCCATTTCACGAATATTATTCTCAACCACAATGGCGTTGTCAACCAGCTTTTCAAAGTTTGCATAGTCAGCATTGAGCAACTGAACTTGAATTTCATTGTTGAGACCTCTCATGAACATATACTACTTCTAAGTATCTTTTGGATCATATTGAGACTGATGAGTGAATTCATTGGGATACTCACTCACACTCATCCTTCCTTGACTTAGGTTCTCAAATTCTTGTCTTCTAAGTATCATAACTCCCTCTAGCACATAGTGAGAACAGAACTTCTCCTTAAATTCAACCCAGGTGATCCTCTCTTGATTTTCATGGGCATTGCAAAGAGATACCCACCAATCTGCAGCAGCTCCAATCAACTGGTGTGAGGCAAAAAAAAACCTACTCTCTGTTACTGCACTGGACAATAGCAAGTTTCTTCTCAATAGACTTCAACCAATCGTCAGCTTCCATAGGTTTTGTGGCTTGAGCAAAGGTAGACGGGCTGGTCCTCATGAACTCTCCGAGACGGTTTTGGGGTGGCGGGGGTGGTGGTGGTGGCGGCATGTGAGGTTGGTTGTTGTTGTCAGCTTGCAGCTGTCCTATAGTCTGTATCATGGTCTGCATGAGTTGGTTCTGCATAGCCAATAGCTGCTCAAGGTTGATAGCTCCATGTACAGGTCCCTGATTGTTCTGAGGTGCTCCATTGTTCTCCTCCTCACCATTGGTATTCCTTTGGTTACGAGTCATTGGCATCTATTGGTGAAAGAATAGTAGAGACAGAAGAATTTAGAATTTGAAAAGAAACGCCCCAAACTATATGCTTCAAGGTATATGTAACTAATCAACTCTCTTATAAATACTAAAAACCCTACTACAGGATGTGAACAAGGTTCCCACAACTCTCTACTACGTGTGGATGTGGACAAAACGCTAGACGTCCCACAACTCGCAGCAAGCACACAAGCACAAGCACACACCATGAAAATTCAGCATAGCACACTAAACATGACTAAGACGATCTAAACATTTTTCTAACTTCTCGACAGGAGACCTAGACTTAATTATGTGAGCCATGGCTGTCCTGGTCGTGAGGCGGCGAAGGCAGCGGTGGCGGCGAGGCGTACATGGGCGCACGCCAAGGTGAGTTGGTCGTCCATGTAGGCGCTGGAGAGGTTGCTACACCATTGACCTCCATGGTGGCATGAACTTACTTTTGCTTCTCCATGACTAACAACTTCTTACAGAGGTAACGGATCTCTTCCATGGCATTAGCATAGCGATTTCCCAAGTTCACCAATCCTGCCTGAGATCTGTCAATGGCACGAGAATTGATATGAGCTCTATCTTGCGGCATTAAGACTTCCCTTGTTCCCTTCTTGCGTTGCGGGTGTAGCACAAAACTGGTACCTCCAACCTGCTCTCGGTAAATGTGGCACAATCTAGTAAGTGTGTCCCAAGCGACATCATCAATAGCTTGCTCCCTGGTGCTTCTCCATGTGGACGCAAAGTGTCGGGTGACCACCTTATCTTTGGCAAGAACAGTAACTTGAGACCTCCACTCTTCACGCCCATGGCAAGAAATCCTCTTGACATAATATTCTGTATGCATCTTGCATATATCAAGGAACTCCTTCAGTTGCTTAGCTGCAACTCCTCCATCAGTGCCATTAGAACAAAATTCTTGGGCATCACGGTAAACTATGCATTTGTCCTCCTTTCTGGCTTCACTAGGCTATGATGCATTCTTGTGAGCTTCAGATACTTCTTGTGCAGTGGGTTCATCCTCCTGTGGTTCCTCCTCATCTTGGGCTTCATCTTCATTCTCCTCATGGGCTTCACCTTCCTCTTCCTCGCTATCATAGAGTTCCACCATCTCTGGATCTTCCTCCTCCTCATCGTCATAGAATTCCACCATCTTAGGGTCTTCCTCCGTTGTGTTGGAGTGTTCATGCTCAACTTCCTATGTGGGAGAACTCACTTCTTCCTCCTCTTGGGCTGGTTCCACTTGCTGCTCCTTGCGAGGCCTAAGCATGCTTCCAAGGAGTGGCAAACGAGCTCTCTTGTGGGCTGTCATTTTGGTGTGATATATGTACAAGAATACATGAGAAAAATAGAGGAAACACAAACATCAGTTCTGAAATTGCAGCAGCCATAAATCAAGATGACAAGACGTGCATTTGCTCAAAAAGATGGAAAAGTAGCAAAACTTGCAGCAGTAGCAGCAAAAAGCACAAATTTTCCACATTTCATAGCTACTGGAAGGCAAAATGGTGCAAAACAGGCTAGTTTTGAATAGGAAAGAAGTCCTGAGTGATTTGTGGTGTTCATTCTATCCAGGCATGCATCTTACAGTCAAACACGGCTCTGATACCAATTTGTGACACCCAGTTCCGAAAATGAACCAAGCATGACGCATATGTGTGTCCAGGATGTTTAACACACATACACAAGCGATTCACAAACGATAAACAAGTTATAACCATGTCTCGAATAATAATACTAATAATAGTAGCTTATTACAAACCAAATAGTCTTGAATACAGGCTCTGCTAAGACTATAAAATGGAAAAACACTAAACTTTAAAGACTCCAACTCCACAGGCAAGCTTGACGGTAACAAGCGCGTCTAGAACTCCTCAAAGACTCCCTGGTACTCCACATTGTCGCTTGCAACTGAATTTGTTGGGGGAATATCAAGGGTGAGCACATGTCGTACTCAGCAAGTGTGGGAAAGTATGACATGTAGTTTAAACAAGGAACGATAATAAACAATGGCTAATTGCATAAAAGTACATTCAAAACAGTTAAAATGCAATTATATCATCATTAAGTGTGATTTTCGAAGGGTCAATGCGACACTTCCCCTAGATCTGCTAAGGACCAGCCTGCGGAGGTTCTTGTTTGGCAGGGCTTAGGCCTCAAACTATTGTTCTAGCCGAAGAGTATGAGATAGTTGTTTTTACGAGGTTTGGGCCGCAAGGAGAGTAACACCCTACTCCACGGTGGATTGTATTGCTTGGTGAGTGTGTATGCGTATGTGTGTGTATTGGGGATTTTGAGTCTGGTGCTCTATATCAGAGGCGGCCTGAGCCCTTTATAACCAAGATTGGTCGCCTTACAAGTGGGGTCCTCGGGCCCAACAGGTGGCCCCGGGGCGATCTTAGCCTAAAAGATATATGGTTTCCCGCATAAGCTTCTCTGAGTGTGGCAGTGCAGACTCGCCGTCTTGCCGCCTTCCTTGTCAGTAGCCCATGCACTGTTTCTAACGGTGGCAGATGGTGTCCCGTCAGCCTGTCTTGTTGCCGCAAGATATCCACTTGGCCAAGTGGGATAGGCCTGCAGCGACTTCACTATGATGTGATTAGTCATAGCGGTCTTCTAACCGTTGGCCTGCTCCGCGTCGTGTGTCAGAGGTGGGTGCAGACATTCAATGCCTGTCCTGAGTGGAGCGCTCCAGCTTTTAACTCCCGCACCTTACCGTCTGGGGGTGCTGCTAGACACGTGGCAGCGCTAGAGCAGGTCCTCGTCGGGGAGGCTAGCCCCGGTCCTTCGTGGCATGTTGTAGCTCCGAGGCTCCCCAGGGCACGTGGCAGCTCCGCTCTCTCCTTAGAGGGAGGGCGCTTGGTCTGGCGCTCCAGACTTCGTGGCAGCTCTGGAGCTTCTACGCCAAGGTTGTGCGGGGTCTCCCCTCAACACGTGGCGCCTTGGGAGTTTGTCTCCCCTGAGGTTCTTTATTCCATCCTTCGTGCCCTACGTGGTGGCACTGGGACTGGAACTTGTGGGAGGCTGAGGCCTCGACAACTTCTAGACACGTGGCGCTGCCGGACATGCCCCAATGTCTTCATCCTACGTGCGAGGGTACCCGGTCTGCAGGGTACCGATAGTGGCCCCTGGGTCTAACTTGGGACAATATGGGGAGCCCAAAGGTGGAGTCATTTCCCTGTTTTCCCGCATCGGGCTTTGAATTCTGTATTGGATAGTTGAAGCGGTGGGCGCTTCTACCAATTATCGCCACGCGTCCTCTCTCGGTTTGAGTGGCTACGAAGAAGGGATCTTCGCTTGCTGTAGTATCTTTGTCCTCTGCGGTGCCTTTAATTGCGACGGTCCCCGATGCAGCTTATAGCACCTTTGCTCGCTCCGTGATTGAGGGAGATGCCTCAGCGGCTTCCCCAAGCGGCTGACCGACTAGGCCAGTGCGTCTGAGTGGGGACATAGGACCCGTTTGTCATGGATGCAGTGTGTTGGGTGGTGCAGTCTGATCCTTCACTCAGAGTACTCAGGCGCCGTGGGGATGATAAAAGGGGGAAAACCTCCGTTTAGGGGGAACGGTTCCTTCCTTACCCAAACCCTGCAACCAGAATTTTGCCTTCTTCCTCGAGCGTCCGAACCTCCTTCACCTCTTTTGCCAAGGCTCTCACCTTATCCCGCCCCAATGGCTTCCTGCTGCCTCCTTTCCGCTTCCGATCGGTCAAAGAGCTGGTGCCGATGAGGCGGCTCCTTGGCTGGGCAGCTCCAGAGTGCATGTGGATGATCCGCTGCGGATCTCCTGATCTTTGGGATCTGCGTGAAAACAAGACTATTCTCTTCGTCGCCTACGCCACTGCTGGGCTTGGACTCCTGTTGTCAAGGTTCTTTCTTGTAGTGCTGGGGGAGTACGAGCTCCAATTTCATCATCTGTCGCCGAACTCCATCGCCTTGGTGGTTGTGTTCATCCACCTATGCGAGACGTTCGTGGGTTGTCTGCCCACGGTGGAATTGTTCCGGCATTTCTTTGTGATGAAGACGAATGGAAGGAGCGCAACAACTCAAGTGGGGGCCTACTACTTCTGCCACCGGGACAATAACTCTTGGGGTTACATCGCCTCATTCAAAGGGGGCAAATGGAGCGGCTGGAGGGAGGACTAGGCGATTGCGAGGATAGACCCTCATCCCTTGCTGAAGATGCCCTCTGGTGCTCCAGGCTCCGACCCTACCACATGGGAGGCATCCCACGGATTGCCAAAGAATACAAGTCCGCGCTGAGGAGGATCTGGTTCTTGGCTAGCAAGGGCTTGACCTCGATGATGGTGTTGGCAGACTTCTTGCTCCACCGTATTGCCACTCTCCAGCGGCGTATGTATTTTGCCTGGGTCTACAACGGCAAGTATGACGAATGTCGGCTGGGCCCGGACACCCCAACTCTCAAGATGCTGGAGGAGATGCTGAAAATAATGACCTCCGACGTTGTTGATGATGAGCATGTCTCCATTCCGAGTGACTGCCAGCCGCTCCACATGACCACCGATGTGAGGGTTGAACTGCGGAGCTCAACGCCGAAGGTAAACGTGTTCGGCCTCGCGTGCCTGCATTTTGAAGACACGGGCGGCGCCTCTGTAGTCCTAAGGCGATGCCGTGAAGCTGCACATCCAGGGTCGGGGCCTTCCTTGCGTCCTTCGGCAAGGGAGGAGGCAGATCCCTCAACTACTTCAATCAGGGCAGAGGTCAGCCAGCCGGCACTAGCTCCAGAGCCGATAAAGCGCTCCCGCACGCTAGTCGCGGGATCTGCTACTTCTAAGCCGAGGAAGCGGAAGCTATTTCTGGGGCACGGTACTCCCATCTCCCGTAATCAGGGAACCGGCGGGGCAGAAGCTTCTGTTGTAGATTTAGCCTCTGACTCCAGCAGTGGCCCTAGTTCTGGAGGGGTGCTGAGGGGCCTGAGCTGATGTCGGCACGGGTTGACCGGAAGTCAGTACCAGCGACGGCAGCACCGGCCTTGTCGTCAGGTCTCAGCGACCTTGATTCATCACGCGGGGCGATAGGCCAGGGTCATTGGAGTGGCCCGACTCGCGGGTAAGTCGCAACTTCTTCCCTCTGCTATTTCCCTCCTTTCCTTTTTTGTCTTTACGAAGCTTTGTCTCGGTTTATCAGGGCTTCATCAACCAACTTGGTGCCCCTAGCACTTCCAGGGGCAGGCCTGATTGCCCTCGCCCTTCCCAGTACCGGAGCGAGGTCTGCCGCGTCGCCTCCTACGCCCGAAGGTGCGTCGGCCATAGATTCCGCTAATGGCCCTACACCCCTGTCCGTTGAGGCGGGCGAGGCAGAGGTGGCACCGAGCCTGGCCGTGCCAGGCGAGGTGGTGCCCGGTGAGGGAGTGCCACGCAAAGAGGTGCCCAGCGAAGTGGTGCTGGGCAAGAATGTGCCCAGCGCGGAGGTTCCGGGTGAGGAGGTGCCTGGTGCGAAGGTGCCGGGTGAGGAGGTGCCCGGCGCGGAGGGGGCTACCTTGGTCGTGGATGCCTCCCTTGGTGGGGCTGACTCGCTGGTTGTTCAAGCAGCGCCGGTGTCTGACGTCATCGACGCGCAGCACAACAACCCGCCACCGGCTGTCGGCGATACCTCTGTAGTGCAGGGGGACTTCAGCGCTGGGCTGCAGCACGGTGGTCCTCGGTCCCTGCGAAGCTTCTGGTCCTCAAGAGCTTGCATCTGTTGCAGAGTCGATAGGAAGAACAGGGGGAAAACCGTTGGTGATGACAGTCTAGCCAATCCCTCTTGCTGACACTATTGTCGTGGCTCAGTCCATATTGCACCAAACGCAGGCTGCATTCGCCCGAGAGTGGGATCATCTTGCGGAGGAGCAGGGCTTGGTTAAGATGGTTGACGCCAAGAACAAAGAGCTTGAGGTGAAGGCTTTGAAGGCCCATGCCACTGTCGACGCCCGCCTGAAACTGTGCGAGGATCAGCGTCTCGAGTTGTTCTCTCGTGAGGTTGCCATTGCTGATGCAGAACGGGGCTTGGCGGCGAAGGAGGAGGCGGTCTCCCAGGGCCTGGAGGAGAAACGTCAGGCATTGCAGGACTTGGAGCTCGCCATCAAATGCCGGAAGATGATCTGGAGTGTCATGCTCGGGAGCTTGCTGACCGGGAGGAGGCTACATAGAGAGAGACGGAGATCCTCCAAGTCTTCCGTATGGCCGAGGCCCAAGGGGTCTGAGATTTCCTGGCCCGTACTGGGGCGGTGCTGGAACCCATCAGCCTTGGCCCCATGCCGTGTGGGGAGCCATCTCAGGGAGTGTCACAGCTGCTTCCTGCCCTGGAGTCCCTCTGTTCGTCATTGGGGTCCGTAAACACCGTCCTTGCACAGCGGCTGGAGGCCGAAGGAAAGGAACTTGTTGAGTTGGTGGCCTGCCATGTTCTGGTGTGCTTTCAAAGCTGGTACCCGCAGATCCCGCGGGAGCTGGTGGAGAAAAGTCCCTTTGATGAGCGGGAGGCCGAGGATAGGGCCGAAGTCTAGGGCCTTGCCAAGGAGGTGGCTTGTTTGTTCCAGCGTAGCTGAGGCCAGTGGCACCTAGGCGGCATGTTTTGTATCCGCGGATGACCCCTTTGCATAAATAAATGGTCATGAATTTGGGATTATGTTGCTTTGCTTGTTGGCTTTGTCGTGTGTTTCAAAAAGTTGCCCCAATTCCTTCTTTCAGATAAGTTCTTGAAGAGCCTTTGTCGACACCGTTAGCCTTTTAGGGTCCAACACTTGCACAGTTGACACGGCCGATTTGTCGCTGGATGCTCCGGCATTGTCCACCATCCTCGTAGAAACGTCGACAGTGGGCCCTCTAGGAGGTGCCGAAGCTGGATGCTCCGGCATCATCCATCATCGTTGTGGAGTCATTGACGGTGGGCCCCCTGGGAGTTGCCGGAGCTGGATGCTCCGTGTTGCCCACCATCTTCATAGAAACATTGACGGCGGGCCCCCTAGGAGGTGCCGGAGTTGGATGCTCCGGCTTCGTCCACCATCATCGTGAAGTCGTCGACGGCAGGCCCCTGATGTACGGGCTATCGCAAGAGAAACCTGTTAGCAACAAGTGTGGGGCAGGAGAGTTTACTCACTTATTCGCTCTTGGTGTTGTCGCTGACGTTCTGGGACATCGATGGCGGGCCCCCTGGGAGGTGTCAGAGCTGGATGCTCCGGCATCATCGATCATCATTGTGGAGTCATCGATGGCGGGCCCCCTGGGAGTTGCCGGAGCTGGATGCTCTGGCGTCGCCCACCATCCGCATAGAAACATTAACGACGGCCCCCCTGGGAGGTGCCGGAGCTGTATGCTCTGGCGTCGTCCACCATCGTCGTGAAGTCGTTGGAGGCAGGCCCCTGATGTACACGCTATCGTAAGGAGAACCTGTTAGCAACAAGTGCGGGGCAGGGGAGTTTACTCACTTATTCGCTCTTGGTGTTGTCGCTGACATTCTGGGACGTCGACGGCAGGCCCCCTGGGAGGTGCCGGAGGTGGGTGCTCTGGCATGGCCCACCGTCTTCATAGGTACGTCGACGGCGGGCCCCCTGAGAGTTGTCAGAGTTGGATGCTCTGGCGTCGCCCACCATCTGCGTAGAAATATTGATGGCGGGCCCCCTGGGGGTGCCAGAGATGTGATGAGGACATCACTCCTATGGATATACACAACACTCCATTCAACATACAAGATGCAATCAATAGAATTCCACACACCAATTAATTTCAGAGGTGAGTTCGTTCTTATATGTTTCCTTATATATTTTTTAGAATAGATTGCTACCTAATGACTTAAATGTGACTAGGATCCATGGAGAAGTTCAAGGAGTAATTGGAGGAAGATTTAGGGGCGTGGAGGACCAGATATTACGTTTAAAGAAGATGGAAACCGACCCCAACTCAAATTCGTGTCCAACTCGGAGTCCAGGAGCAGTTTGCACTAAAACGGATGCTAGGGACGCAATAAACTTCATTTTGGATGTTATACATATGCAAGGAAAGGGCAGAGGATATACTTTCCAATGGCTCTGGTCTCATGTCAAAATTCCTTTGGAGTCGATGGGAATCGTAGAAACAAAATCGAGTTCAGAATCTATCAGGGTGTTGTGCCACTGTATTGGGTCATTGGGCCTTGTATCAAGTCCAAGTCCATTATTTTTGTGTCTTAGGGTTAGGTGTGACACCCGGTTCCGAATATGAACCAAGCGTAATGCATATGTGTGCCCAGGAAGTTCATCACACATATGCGGTTGCATCACAAACGATATACAGAATTTAACCATGTCTTAACTATTAAATAAGTACTTTATTACAATAATCCAATAGTTCACAAATGATAAAACTCTAAATAATGCAGCGGAAAATAAACTAAGCAGCACGACTCCATTCCACAGGCAATTGACGGCGGTACGTAACCTAGTACTCCGCGTGATCCTCAGGGTACTCCCAATTGTCTCCAGTAGCTATTGGGGGGATTGCAAGGGTGAGTACATGTCGTACTCAGCAAGTGTGGAAAGTATGACATGTGGCTGATTCAAATGACGACAATAATAATGGCTAAGTGCTGAAAAGTACAGTAAAACCATTTGGAAAAGCAATGAATCATATTTATGTGAAGTAAATCCATCATAAACCATGTAACCATCACAATACCAGTCCATAATTTACCATTGCCAATAACCATAATCAATGTCATAAACCATGATTCCATCCCATAACCATAACCATAATATCAACCATAACCATCCCAAATCCCAATTTCCCTCTAATCATGTAGGTCATCCAGGCGCTCATAACCGGGAGCACGGCTATCATGATAGTTTTACACTCTGCAGAGGTTATACCACTTTACCCACATGTTCGTGATTTCATCACCTTTCGGTGACTAAGAACCTCCATTATGCCTTATCACACTTCCATAGGTGTGCGGCCAAGAGATCACAGAATAGCCATTCAAAAGGGACTACTAGTATGTACGGGCCCACTAAGGTTTCACCGGCAGGCTTGAATCTCCATTCTCCCACCCACGGGCCCCCTCGTGTGCCATGCGGATCCCAGGACAGTCCTCCTCGACTCCCATTACCCGCGCCATCCAATGGTCCATACAATACTAGCAGCGCTCCTAATTATTCAGCTACGCCGCACCCATACTTGGCCTTGTGGTGGCACTGTTGACCTGGCATATTCTCGCATGAACCGGTCCTTAGATCTAAGGCAAGCAAACCACCATATCATCCAACCCATCCACAAAACCATGCTTGCTTAGATCTCCTAAATTCCAGGTTGCTAAATTAATCATCATCTTATTACCATCCCAAGTTGTCGTAATTAAAGTTGTCAACCACATTATTTAAGTTACCCATAACCCATGTAGTGATGCGGTGCAAAAATAAAAATACCCATACCCGACTCATCGTGTATATCCCAGCGACAAAGGGTGGCAAACAACGCTAGTAAACTCCTACGTATGGATTTCCCATCATATTGACACAAGCATGCAAGTTTGCAAACAAAACAATTAATAAAATGGGAACAATATGATCAAGGACACTTGCCTTGCTCCGACGGATGGGGTTGCTCAAGCGCTTCAATGTCTTGATTTTGGAAATCCTCGTATGTGGCCTCTTGAGCACGTTCCTCTACGCGTGATCATACATACAAGAAAATACATACAATTCAATATGATACACACAAAATAATCAACATGCAATGACATGTATGCATACACAATTCAATAATTAATTTACTACGGTTGTTTATTAATTAGATGCAACTAGTTCATACGTGTTCATATGAGTTTACGGGGGTTTTAGCGGGGATTAATGTTGCTGAAAATAAAAAGACGGTGCTACTACGATCAAACTACGTCTATTAGATTCAATATGTTCGCTAAAATTCGCATCGGAACGTGGCCTACCGTAGATGCGATGGCTTCGATGATCGCGGGATGGGGACGATGCGTAGACGAAGTAGATGCGCAAGGTCCTCCGGCGGAACGACGACGGCGACGCGATGGCGACGACGATCTCCGGAGGACGGCGGCGCTCTCCTCCTTTTTTCTTCCTCTTCCTCCTCTTTTCTCCTCTTTTTCTTCCCTGGCGGCGCAGCTCTCTGGTCCCTCTTTCTTTTCTGTACTGGCTAGGGCTTTTTCTTCTATGGAGGCGCTGCTTTTTCCTGGGATCGGGAAAACCTACGGAGACCTACGGTCTCTTTTATAGGCCGCGGGACGCTGGCCAGGGGCCGAGTCGGCCATGGGGCTCGGGCGCGCATCGGTCGCGGGCCGGTTGTGCTGAGCGCGGGTCGGTGCGGGGCCCAGGCGCGCGGGAGTCACGCGCTGCGCGCGGGAGTCGCGCTGGGCGCGCGCGTCCGAATCAGGCGAGGCGCGCTCGACCGGGCGGGACACGGCGCGGGGTGGGCCAGGCGGCGGGGCCAGCAGGGCACGCGTGGCGCGGTGCGGGAGGCGCTGTGCGGGAGGCGGCGAGCGATGCGGGGCCTAGCGCGGCGTCGCGGGAGGCCAGGCGGGCGAGCGGGCGCGCCGGGGGCTGGCACGGTCGGTCGACTCGGCCAAGCAGTGCCAGATGGCACTATTTGTCCGGAAAGTTCCGGGGGGGAAGCCAAGCTTCCCCCGGAAACTTCCAAAAGTTTACAGAGACTTTTTTATTTTTTTATTTTTTTTACATAATCAAATATTAATATATATTATTATATATGTATTCCCTAATACATGTTTTATATTTTTATTTTCTTTTTCTTCCTTCGCTACACATATTTGTACATGTATGTTCTATATTTTATTATCTTTCTTTTACTCTATTAATGTTTAATGCATGAACATGTATGAAATGCATGATGCAAAGATTTAGGGTGTTACAAACCTACCCCCCTTAAAGTGAATCTCGCCCTCGAGATTCGATAGCGTGGAGAAAAGATGAGGGAATTCTGCCTTCAGGTCTTCTTCACGTTCCCATGTAGCTTCGGCTTCCGTATGGTGTTTCCATTGCACTTTGCACCAACGGATCTTCTTATTTCTCGTGACCCTTTCCTTCACATCCAAGATCTTGATAGGTTGCTCGACATAGGACAAATCCTTCTGAAGTTCTAACTCGTCCATCGGCACTTGTTCTTCCGATACCCTGAGACACTTCTTGAGTTGAGAGACGTGAAACACGTCGTGTACATCGGAGAGATACGTCGGCAGCTCAAGTCGATATGCTACTTCTCCTCGTTTGTCCAAAATCTTGAATGGTCCGATGTAACGTGGTGCCAGTTTTCCTTTGACGTTAAACCGTTGCTGACCTCTGATAGGTGACACTTTGAGGTATACGAAATCTCCAACTTCGAAAGTCAGACTCCTTCGCCTATTATCCGCATAACCTTTCTATCGAGACTGGGCAGCCTTTAAGTTCTCCCGTATTATTTGGACTTGCCTTTCAGCATCTTGTAACACGTCGGGACCAAACACTTGATTCTCTCCGATTTCATTCCAAAACAAGGGAGTCCTACACTTCCTTCCGTACAATGCTTCGTAGGGTGACATTTTCAGACTTGCTTGGTAGCTATTGTTGTACGAGAATTCAGTGTACGGCAAACTTTTATCCCAACTTTTCCCATGCTTTAAAGCACAAGCTCTTAACATGTCTTCCAAAATTTGGTTGGTCCTCTCAGTTTGTCCATATGTTTGAGGGTGATACGCTGAACTGAAGTTCAACCTTGTTCCCATTGCTTCATGCAATTTTTGCCAAAATCTGGAGGTAAACTGAGAACCTCTATCCGAGACTATCTTCTTCGGTACTCCGTGTCGACACACAATATGCTACATATACAATTCTGCTAGCTTCGCGGTGGTATATGTGGTCTTGACAGGGATGAAGTGAGCTGATTTTGTCAACCGATCCACAATAACCCATATTGAATCATAGCCAGACTGAGTTCGCGGTAATCCAACTATAAAGTTCATACCAATCTCTTCCCACTTCCACTCCGGGATCTTCAATGGTTGTAACAATCCGGCTGGCCTTTGATGTTCAGCTTTCACTCGTCGGCACACATCGCAAAGTGCAACATATCCGGCTATGTCCTTTTTCATGCTGGCCCACCAGTAGCATGTCTTTAAGTCCTTGTACATCTTCGTACAGCCAGGATGAATTGAGTAAGGTGAGTCATGTGCCTCCTTCAATATTGTTTCCCGAATATGCCTGACATTAGGTACCACAATCCTCATTCCAAGCCATAAGGTACGTTGTTCGTCCTCATCAAATCTGAATTATCTTCCTTCTTGGGTCTTTTCCTTGATTTCCTGTATTTCCTTGTCCTTTGTCTGTCCTTCCCGTATTTCCTGCTCTAATGTTGGGTTGACTTCCATCGTTCCCATCTCATTTATGAATCCAAGGTTCAACCGTTCAAACTCCTTGCATAACTCGGATGGCAGCTCCCGGACTATGAGTTGGTGGCTTACTCCTTTTCGGCTCAAAGCATCGGCCACTACATTGGCCTTCCCTGGGTGATAGTTGATCCCCACGTCATAATCCTTGATGAGCTCCAACTATTAGTGTTGCCTTAGATTCAGATCCGTTTGCGTAAATATGTACTTGAGACTCTTGTGATCCGTATAAATCTCACATCGGTGACCAAAAACATAGTGTCTCCATATCTTCAAGGCGTGTACCATGGCTGCGAGTTCAAGGTCGTGTGTAGGATAATTCAACTCATGTTTCTTTAGTTGCCTAGATGCATAAGCTACCACTTGGCCTTCTTGCATGAGCACACATCCTAATCCTTGTCTTGATGCATCACAATATATATCAAAACTCCTGCTCACGTCCGGTAATACTAACACCGGCGCGGTTGTCAACCTTTTCTTTAACTCCTCAAAGCTATCCTGACAAGCTTGAGTCCATCGGAATGCCTTCCCTTTCATGAGTAATTCGGTCAAAGGCTTGGCTATTTTGGAGAAATCCTTGATGAATCGGCGGTAATATCCAGCCATTCCAAGGAAACTCCGAATTTCCTTGACATTCTATGGCGGTTCCCACTTAAGCACATCTCTCACCTTCCCTGGGTCAACTGATACTCCTCCTCTGGAAATAATATGGCCTAAGAAAGAAACTCCCCGTAACAAGAATTGACATTTACTGAACTTGGCATACAATTGGTGTTCTCGTAGCTTTTGCAATGTAAGCTTCAAGTGTTCTTCATGTTCTTCCTCGCTTCTCGAGTATATCATAATGTCATCGATGAACACTACAACGAACTTATCCAGATATTCCATGAAGACCTTATTCATGAGATACATAAAGTACGCAGGCGTGTTTGTCAATCCAAATGACATGACGGTGTACTCATAAGATCCATATCGTGTCCGAAATGCTGTCTTGGGTATATCCGATGGTCTAATCTTCATTTGGAAGTATCCTGAACGCAAGTCGATCTTGGAGAAAATGCAGGCGCCCTTCATTTGGTCGAACAAATCCTCTATACGGGGTAGTGAGTACTTGTTCTTAATTGTCACTTCGTTGAGAGACCTATAGTCCACACACATCCTCTGGTTCCATCCTTCTTATCTACGAAGAGCACTGGGGCTCCCCATGGGGATGAGCTTGGGCGTATAAAACCCTTCTCTAGCTGCTCTTTAATTTGCTTCTTGAGCTCTGCTAATTCCTTAGGAGGCATCCTATACAGCCTCTTAGCTATAGGTGCAGTTCCGGGTATCAACTCAATGGCGAATTCTATGTCACGATCAGGTGGCATACCTAGCAACTCATCTGGAAACACGTTCGGGTACTCGCGAACGATCGGAATGCTTTCCAATGTCTCTCCTTCCACTTGATTGAGCATTGCCTTCTCTCTTGTAGGTTGGGCTGCCTCAACTTCGATGCGTGTACCATGTTCACTTGTCAACTGCACAATCCTCTCGGCACATTGAATGACTCCATTATACTTGCTCAGCCAGTCCATTCCAAGTATTATGTCTATTCCTTGGGAGTCCAAGAATATGAGGTTTGCGAGAAAGTCTACCCCCCTTATTTTAATGCTTACTTTCGGACATACTATATTTGTCCTCATCTCTCCGCCAGGAGAACTTACTAGCATAGTTTGCTTCATATGAGATATAGGCAAATTGTACTTGGCAACATACTTTGACGAGATGAATGAATGAGATGCTCCCGAATCAAATAAAACAGTCGCGGGGTTGGAGTTGGCGAGAAACATACCAATCACGACGTCATCAGCTTGCTGGGCTTCCTCAGTAGAGACATGATTCACATTGCCACGAGCAAAATTCTGCTGTCCACGGTTGCCTTGTGGTGCTCCTCCACTTGGTCGCGGGTAATTTGGCCTTGGTGCATTGTTCATAGGTCCATAGTTTCTTCTGGGGCATTGACTTGCAAAGTGTTCGGGCTCTCCACACACATAGCATGTCTTACAGCCCGTAGCATTAGGGAAGTTTGGGCGCAGCTGGTTTTGAGCATTTGCCGCCATGTTAGGACGCGGCGCAGGTGGCACAGGATAGCGAAGCGCTTGCATGGCGGGGCGTTGCTGCGGTGACTGATTTGGGCGGGGCGGATAAGCAGTGCGGTATGCAGGAGCAGATGGGTTGTAGTGTGGTGCAGTAGGTGGTGCATAGCGGGGGCGAACATTGCTTCCTTGCTGCGGTCCATGATGTGGCATCTTCCTCTTGTTGTCCTGCTCCATCTCACGAATCTTGTTCTCAACCACAATAGCCTTGTCAACCAGCTTTTGGAAGTTTGGGTAATCAGTATTGAGCAACTGGACTTGAATTTCATTGTTGAGACCCCTCATAAACAGATACTGCTTCCTACTATCAGTGTTGATGTCTTCTGGAGCATATCTTGATAATTGAGTGAATTTGTTGTGATACTCACTCACGCTCATCCTTCCTTGCCTGAGATTTTCAAAATCTTGTCTTCTCAGTATCATAACTCCTTCAGGTACATAGTGGGAACGGAAACTCCGCTTAAACTCAGCCCAAGTGATTGCCTCCTGATTATCATGAGTGTTGCAAAGAGCTCCCCACCAGTCAGCGGCTGCTCCAACTAGTTGATGTGATGCAAAGAGAACCTTCTCCCTATCAGTGCACTGGACAATAGAAAGTTTCTTCTCAACAGACTTCAGCCAATCATCAGCTTCCATTGGGTCAGTGGCTTGTGCAAAGGTAGGCGGTCTGGTCCTCATGAACTCTCCCAAACGGTTGTGGTGTGGCTGGGGTGGTGGCGGTGGCGGTATATGAGGCTGATTGTTGTTGCCAGCTTGCAGCTGTCCCATTGTCTGTATCATGGTCTGCATGAGCTGGTTCTGCATAGCTAACAGTTGTTCAATATTGATAGCTCCATGAGCATGTCCCTGGTTTTTCTGAGGTACTTCATTGCGCTCCTCCTCATCGTTGGCATCCCTCTGGTTACGAGTTCTCACCATCTGTTGGCGAAAGAAGGGTGGAGACAGAAGGATTTCGAATTTGGAAAGAACGTCCCAACTATATGCATCAAGGTATGTGACACTAAATAACCCTTTATTAATATAGACCTATATGAGGATGTGGACAAGTGCCGAAGCATCCCACAACTCTCTACTAAGCACACAAGCACTCAAACAATCACCAAACAAAATTGACAAAAATCATAAAAGAAGTAACACAACTCAAGGTCACACAAGTACGTCTACGTCGCTCTTATTTAACTAATGGGGGTGTGCCTATCCTTGAGTCGTGGCATAGGTCGAGGACTACTCGTTGTCAAGCGGGAACTCCTCCGGGTCCTCGTCGTCGTCGTCGTCGGGGTCCTCGGGGTCCTGTGGTGGTGAGGCAGCAGGCGGCGGTGGTGTGGCAGACGCCACACTGGAAGGCTCCTCGTCAGAGCACTCCTCAGAAGACGACTCACGCTGGCCGTTGCGACGGTCTGGGGAGTCTAGGGTCCACGTCGAGGTGTCGGACGCGTAGTCGTCCGGGTCCTCATCGGTGATCCGACGATACCTCCTGATCACGGCCTCGTGGCGCTCGGCGAGGTCACGTCCATCTTGAATCTCCTACTGCGCCCTCTGAAGTCGGGCACTGAGCTGGACCACATCGTCAACAGTCTGACGAGACTGCGGGAGGTCCAGGGGTCCCTCCACGTGCCTGGAGACGAAGCCCGCAGTGCCACTGGGATGCTGCGGAACGAAGGCATGCACCGTGTCCTCCGGACGGAAACGGCGGGCGTGACCCCAAAAGGTGGCTGCTTCCCAGCTAGCATCCTGCTCCGCATATCGGCGGGAGCTCCTCCAAGCAGGACTGCTGTGGGTCTTCACCAACTCATCACCATAGTAGATGTAGATCTTGCAGCTCCACTCCTTCCTGCCGGGGCACTGCACTCCAGTGGTGTGGTAGGAGAGCGAGAGGCTGGGGTGACGGTAGCCAGCCTCACGGAGTAGGGCCCGGAGACGAAGTCGCAGTCGTCCTGCGGCCCTGCCGTCAGAACGGATCACCATGGGGTGACAGGGATCGATGGCCGGAGAGCGACTGGCCAACCTACGCGGGGGCACAAGTCCACCGGTCGACTTACGGGGGGTCGTCTTGGTGCGGGCCATCTACAGAAAACGAGAATACATTAGAGGAAAGAATAACGGAATACAAATCTGAAAATTGCAGCAGCTAAAATGGCGGAAAAAGAGCGGTGCAGCTGTTCCAAAAGAACGAAAAAATAGAGAGAAAAATGCAGCAGCCAACACAATAATTTTACCCACACATAACAGCAGCAAAACACACTTTTCGCGAAAATTTAAGCAGCAAAACAGCACCACTTAATATTGCTCACTTCTGAAAAAACAATTATCAAAAACGCGGCAGCGATCGATACTTTTTGCAGCTGAAAATAAGGGAACAGAACAGCAGCAAAAAATATTCAAAAATAGCAGATTAGAAGAGTGTTCCTAAGTGTTCTAGAGTGTCCATTCTACCTAGGCTTGCGTCCTACGGTCAACGCGGCTCTGATACCAATTTATGACACCCGGTTCCGAATATGAACCAAGTGTAACGTATATGTGTGCCCAGGAAGTTCATCACACATATGCGGTTGCATCACAAATGATATACAGAATTTAACCACGTCTTAACTATTAAATAAGTACTTTATTACAATAATCCAATAGTTCACAAATGATAAAACTCTAAATAATGCAGCGGAAAATAAACTAAGCAGCACGACTCCATTTCACAGACAATTGATGGCTGTACGCAACCTAGTACTCCGCGTGATCCTCAGGTTACTCCCAATTGTCTCCAGTAGCTGTTGGGGGGGATTGCAAGGGTGAGTACATGTTGTACTCAGCAAGAGTGGAAAGTATGACATGTGGCTGATTCAAATGACAACAATAATAATGGCTAAGTGCTGAAAAGTACAGTAAAACCATTTGGAAAAGCAATGAATCATATTTATGTGAACTAAACCCATCATAAACCATGTAACCATCACAATACCAGTCCATAATTTACCATTGCCAATAACCATAATCCATGTCATAAACCATGATTCCATCCCATAACCATAACCATAACCATCCCAAATCCCAATTTCCCTCTAATCATGTAGGTCATCCAGGCGCTCATAACCGGGAGCACGGCTATCATGATAGTTTTACACTCTGCAGAGGTTGTACCACTTTACCCACATGTTCGTGATTTCATCACCTTTCGGTGATTAAGAACCTCCATTATGCCTTATCACACTTCCATAGGTGTGCGGCCAAGAGATCACAAAATAGCCTTTCAAAAGGTACTACTAGTATGTACTGGCCCACTAAGGTTTCACCGGCAGGCTTGAATCTCCATTCTCCCACCCACGGGCCCCCTCGTGTGCCATGCGGATCCCAGGGCAGTCCTCCTCGACTCCCATTCCCCGCGCCATCCAATGGTCCATACAATACTAGCAGCGCTCCTAATTATTCAGCTACGCCGCACCCATACTTGGCCTTGTGATGGCACTGTTGACCTGGCATATTCTCGCATGAACTGGTCCTTAGATCTAAGGCAAGCAAACCACCATATCATCCAACCCATCCACAAAACCATGCTTGCTTAGATCTCCTAAATTCTAGGTTGCTAAATTAATCATCATCTTATTACCATCCCAAATTGTCGTAATTAAAGTTGTCAACCACATTATTTAAGTTACCCATAACCCATGTAGTGATGCGGTGCAAAAATAAAAATACCCATACCCGACTCATCATGTATATCCCGGCGACAAGGGGTGGCAAACAACGCTAGTAAACTCCTACGTATGGGTTTCCCATCATATTGACACAAGCATGCAAGTTTGCAAATAAAACATTTAATAAAACAGGATCAATATGATCAAGGACACTTGCCTTGCTCCGACGGATGGGGTTGCTCAAGCGCTTCAAAGTCTTGATTTTGGAAATCCTCGTATGCGGCCTCTTGAGCACGTTCCTCTATGCGTGATCATACATACAAGAAAATATATACAATTCAATATGATACACACAAAATAATCAACATGCAATGACATGTATGCATGCACAATTCAATAATTAATTTACTACGGTTGTTTATTAATTAGATGAAACTAGTTCATACGTGTTCATATGAGTTTACGGGGGTTTTAGCGGGGATTAATGTTGCTGAAAATAAAAATACGGTGCTACTACGATCAAACTACGTCTATTAGATTCAATATGTTCGCTAAAATTCGCATCGGAACGTGGACTACCGTAGATGTGATGGCTTCGATGATCGCGGGATGGGGACGATGCGTAGACGAAATAGATGCGCAAGGTCCTCTGGTGGCACGACGACGGCGACGCGATGGCGACAACGATCTCCGGCGGACGGCGGCACCCTCCTCCTTTTTTCTTCCTCTTCCTCCTCTTTTCTCCTCTTTTTCTTCCCTGGCGGTGCAGCTCTCTGGTCCCTCTTTCTTTTCTGTACCGGCTAGGGCTTTTTCTTCTATGGCGGCGCTGCTTTTTCCTGGGATCGAGAAAACCTACGGAGACCTACGGTCTCTTTTATAGGCGGCGGGACGCTGGCCAGGGGTCCAGTCGGCCACGGGGCTCGAGCGCGCGTCGGTCGCGGGCCAGTTGCGCTGAGCGCGGGTCGGTGCGGGGCCCAGGTGCGCGGGAGTCGCGCTAGGCGCGCGCGTCCGAGTCGGGCGAGGCACGCTCGACCGGGCGGGACACGGCGCGGGGTGGGCCAGGCGGCGGGGCCAGCGGGGCACACGTGGCGCGGTGCGGGAGGCACTGTGCAGGAGGCGGCGGGTGATGCGGGGCCCAGCGCGGCGTCGCGGGAGGCCAGGCAGGCGAGCGGGCGCGCCGGGGGCTGGCGCGGTCGGTCGGCTCGGCCAAGCAGTGCCAGATGGCACTATTTGTCCGGAAAGTTCCGCGGAGAAGCTAAGCTTCCCCCGGAAACTTCCAGAAGTTTCTGGAGACTTTTTTTCTTTTTTCTTTCTTTTACATAATCAAATATTAATATATATTATTATATATGTATTCCCTAATACATGTTTTATATTTTATTTTCTTTTTCTTCCTTTGCTACACATATTTATACATGTATGTTCTATATTTTATTATCTTTCTTTTACTCTATTAATGTTTAATGCATGAACATGTATGAAATGCATGATGCAAAGATTTAGGGTGTTACATTAGGTCACGACCCCAACACCCCCTTGGACATCCTTCCACCTATATATACTTCATAGTAGCCACCATAAACAATTGGGTTTTGCTTAGATTAATCTGTTATACATAGTTTTACCGTTCATCGGTTTGTGAGACCCCAACTTAGCAATTCAGATTGCTTCTACCTTGTTCTTGCTTGTGTTCTCGGTTCACTTGCAGGGATTAGCCTTCTTGGAGAGGTCAAGCGTATGCCGCACGGTTGATAACCAACGGAGCAGTGGTGTAGTGCCTGCAGGGGTATTCGATCTCCTCGAGTGCCGCAGATCATAAACGTCGAGTTCTCCACCCCAATCGACTTACCTTTCGGAAGATCGGGCCTAAACTTTCTTATCAAATTGTATGATATTTCCAGGTTGCCCGTTAGGTAATTCATCTATCCATTACATTAGTTTTGTTTTTCATACCTAGAGTCCACAAAAAACTTGCAGTTTAGTAGATCTATTCATTACTTTGTCCAAACCACCATTGAGCTTTTGCAACTTTTGTTTTCAGTTTGGTTTTGTTGAGTTTGTGTCTGTTATTGAGTCATATTGCTGGTTTAGAAAGTGTTTTTGTATTAGTTTGAGTTTTGCATTGTGTCGATTCATCTTTTTGAATCGTGTCATCACGTCTAGATTAGATTCATCTCTGTCTAGTTTGGTATTTTGATCATATCTTGCACATATAAACTTAGAATTTGGAGTTCTTATACTTTATGGAAATCTTAAGAAGTTATCTACAACTTTTGTATTTATAGGTTTTCCATAAAACGGAGTTATTGTGGTCAAAAGTGCATTAGATCTGAATCTGTTCTCGAACTAGAATTTCTGAACAGTCTGTGTTTCGGGGGCAATATGATGAGGACATCACAACAGCGGAGACGCACATTGAACTGCAAGAACCAATCACAAGAGCAAGAGCACGGTTATTAAATCAGCAGGTGAATTCGTTCCTAACTTCTTTTGCATGTGAGTTTGAGAATAGATTGCTATGTGATGATTTAATTGTTATTAGGAATAATGGAGAAGATCAACAAGTGAAGGAAATAGGCTTTGGGAGCGTGGAGAACCAGCTGGGACGTCCACAAGTTGATGGAAACAGTTTACAACTCGGACTCGAGTTCAACTCGGAGTACGCCCAGGAGGCATACGGACTCCAATTTCGACGTTCTACATATGCACGGAAAGAGGAGAAGATGAAATTTCCAATGGTTCTGGTCCCACCTCAAAATTTCTCAGGAGTCATTGGGAATCTTCGAAACAAGTCGAGTCCAGATTTCTGTCTGGTGGTGCACCACTGAATCGGGCCTTTGGGCCTTGTATCCCGTAAGAGTCCATTAGGGATGCGTCTAATCGTGTTTTGGTCGAACCCTAGCCTATAAATACTGCAGACGCCGGTCATATTCGGTGGGTTTTGCTTAGATCAATAATATTGCCGTTCTACGGTTTGTGAGACCCCAACTTCGCAATTTCTGACCGTGTCTTCGACAGTCTTGCTAGTGTTCTCTATTGCACTTGCAGGGATTAGCCTTCTTGGCGAGGTCAAGCGTGTGCAGCACGGTTGATAACCAACGGAGCCATGGTATAGTGATTGCAGGGGTACTCGAACTGCTCGAGTGTCGCGGATCATCAACGTCGAGTTCTCCACCCCAATCGACATACCTTTCGGAAGATCGAGCCTAAACCTATTCATCAATTGGTATCAGATTTCCAGGTTGCCCATGAGGTATCTTTGTTTTCCTTCCTTCCATTAGATCGATTTTGTTTCGTACCTAGAGTCCACAGAAAAGCCACAAAAAAAATAGATCGTTTTTACCGCTTCCCAGACTGTAGTGCCTGTAGTTTCGTTTTTCAGTTTGCATTGTTAACTTTGCATTCGTGTGGTTGAGTCTTGTTGCTGGTTTAGCTTTGTGTTTTTGGGTCCTAGTTATCGTGTTTCGTCCTTGTTTTCTAGCTATTTGACACCTATTCCACAATCCCTAAATAACAAACCGATCCGCCACGTTCATCGGTTTGCCCTAGCTAGCCGCCTTGCGTGAACTCCCGCATCGCCAGCCCTAGATTAGGTGACAAATCTTTGTGCCATTCATCCTTGAATCATCACACACCACCCCATTAGTTGATGTGCAAATTCCCTATCGTTTTTGTATACGATTGCGAGTTCTGTTCTCAAACCGAGTTGGAATCAACATCCAAAAAATGGTAACTCGGATAGCCTACCTTAAAACGGCCGTAACTTTCGCATAGGAACTTGAAATCGGGCGAATTTTTTTTTCAAATTAATCTACGCGAAATTTTGCATCCGTTTTCCACTGCATAGACGCGTTCGGCGAAATTAGATTGCCCAAATTCCCCTCGGAAGATAGGCTATCCGGCCTCCGAAGTTTCAGCACGAATTTTAAAGAATCTTCTTGATTTTCTATAGGTCGTATATTACATCCAATTGAACTGAAAATTTGTGTGCTTCATATCTTAGTGCTCCTGAGTAAAGAAAAAATATCAAAAAAATATTACAAAAAAGAAAAAAATAGTGAAGAGCACGCATATTAAAGCAATTGGCCTACACCACTTGGTGCTGTTTTGTTGGCTATATCATTCTGTCTTTCTTTTGCCTTGATACTTCCTTGTGTTGTGCTAGGCTCTAGGGCACTCGGTTGACCAGCAACAGTTTCCTACATTTAATACTTATTCACCTTTGTTTAGCTGTTAGCGATTTTCTGCTTATTAGCCACCATATTGTGCCATCCAAGCTCCACCTTTCTCTTGAGCATAACAGGTACCTTTGCAATCACCCAACGCTTCATTGGTTCATCTCACCGTCCACACCACCTGCTGTGTTGGTAAGAACACTTGTAAGAGCGTGGTAAGACGCTTGAGCGAGAGAGATTGTTTTCTTCAACCTTCCACATTGTCACTGTAGTTGATAGGGATAACATATTTTTTGTTGTTTTTTTTGTTTCCTACTAACAATGGCAGGAGAAGACAAGGATGACGAATGTGTTCAACATGCTGAGTTACGTGATATGATGAAGACCATGACGGATATGTTCGCCAGATACAACGCAGCAACGGAGGAGTCATTGGCGAACTTGACTCGCCAACTGGATGACCTTGCTCTTCGGATGAATACTTTTGAGGCTCGGTTGCCTCTCGCTGGAAGACAAGAAGACAATGCTTATGATGAACTGGAAGATCACAATAATCAGCCAAGACTGCCACTTTATCGTCGAGGTATGGGAGGTAATAATCATAAAGATTATTATAATCATCCTCCTGATGATCCTTTCGCTAAAGTGAAATTTACTATACCCTCTTTTTCTGGTGCTTATGATCTTGAGACTTATCTTGATTGGGAGATGACAGTAGAGCAAAAATTTAATTCCCATCTTGTTCCTGAACAATATAAGGTTCGTCAAGCCACTAGTGAGTTTAAGGACTTTGCTATCATATGGTGGAATGAACTTGTTAAAACTAGAACTGACCCTCCAACATGGGATAGATTAAAGGAAGTTATGCGTGTTCGATTTGTTCCTCCATCTTTTCAGCGGGACCTTTGCAAAAAATTGTAGTGTTTAGACCAAGGTAACATGTCCACAGAGGAGTATTATCAAGAGTTACAAAAGGGTATGCTGCGTTATGGGGTAGTAGAGGACATGGATGATAAAATAGCTCGTTTTATGGGTGGGGGGGGGGGTGAGGCGTGAAATTCAGGACATTGTTGATTACAAGGAATATGATATTGTTAACAGATTGTTTCAGCTTGCTATGTTGGCAGAAAAAGAATTGCAGGGCCGACAACAACAGCAAAATCGCACGAGGAACAACTTCACTCCACGTGCAGCGACTACACCATCCAAAACAGCACCATCTTCGACCCCCCGTGCAGCGACTACACCACCCAATGGCGGCCAACGAACTATACCTGCTGCTCCACCTTCTCGCGTGCCGGAAGGCAGCAAGGCAACATCATTCAAGCCTTCTTCATCCACTCCTTCTACGGGTCGTACTTCCAACATTAAGTGTCACCACTGTCAGGGGCTTGGTCATATGATGAGAGATTGCCCGAGCAAACGAGCATACATAGCACGCGACGATGGCGGGTATGATAGTACTTCGGATGTTGAAGATGAATATTCTCTTGCTACAGACTTTACAGATCCAAATGACGAACACACCGAAGAAGAAGTACTTGGTACAGCGGCGACGGAGAACTATAAGAGCATCATTGTGCAGTGTGCCTTGAGCTCCAAAGTGGAGACCGACGACAAGCTACAACGACACAACCTCTTCCACATGTTTCTTGTCGTCAAGGACTGCCGTGTACACACTATAATTGATGGAGGTAGCTGCAATAACTTGGTGAACACGGACGTCGTCAAGAAACTCGGTTTGACCACAAGAGCACACCCTCATCCGTACCACATTCAATGGTTCAACAACAGCGGTAAAGTTCGGGTAACACAAACAGCGAGAATACATTTTTCAATTGGTTCATACCATGATTTTGCTGATTTTGATGTTGTTCCTATGGATGCTTGTTCTCTTTTATTGGGTCGTCCTTGGGAATTTGATACAGATGCTATTCATCATGGTAGAACCAATAAATATACTTTCATGCATAAGGGAAAGAAAATCACTTTGCTCCCCATGACTCCTGCTGAAATTGTGCATTTTGAGAAGAGTAAAATTCGTGATGGCAAAGCAACAAAATTAGAACCTGGAAAACAGCAAGTTATTAAGTTAAAATCACCATCGTTGCTCGCAACTAAATCTGAACTTGCTGATTTATTCGATGCTAAGGGGATGTGCTATGCTTTAGTTTGCAAAGAAGCCATGTTTTCACTTCATGAATTGTCTATTGCATTGGCCCCTGCTGTTGCTAACCTTTTGCAGGAGTTTGAGGATATGTTTCCCTCCGAGATACCCCCTGGTTTACCACCGATGAGAGGCATTGAACACAAGATCGATTTGATTACAGGAGCAAGTTTGCCAAATCGTGCAGCATACAGGGCGAATCCACAAGAAACTAAGGAAATTCAGCGACAAGTCCAAGATCTTTTGGACCGCGGGTACATTCGTGAAAGCCTTAGCCCTTGTTTCGTTCCTGTTCTTTTGGTTCCTAAGAAAGATGGTAGCTGGCGCATGTGTGTTGATTGTCGAGCAATTTATAACATCACCATTCGATATCGTTATCCTATTCCTCGATTAGATGACATGCTTGATGAATTGAGTGGTGCTATCATCTTCACAAAAATTGACTTGCGTAGTGGTTACCACCAAATTAGAATGGCACTAGGAGATGAATGGAAAAATGCATTTAAAACCAAGTTTGGACTTTATGAGTGGTTAGTCATGCCTTTTGGTTTAACTAATGCACCCAGCACCTTTATGCGATTAATGAACGAGGTTTTACGTTCTTTCATTGGACAATTTGTGGTGGTTTACTTCGATGATATACTCATTTACAGCAAGTCATATGATGAACATCTTGATCATTTACGTGTTGTTTTTACTGTTTTGAGAGATGCACGTTTGTTTGGTAACCTCGAAAAGTGCGTCTTTTGCACCAATCGAGTCTCATTTCTTGGCTATGTCGTTTCCTCGCAGGGAATTGAGATGGATGAGGCCAAAATTGAAGCAATCACCAGTTGGCCAGCCCCAACAACCGTCACACAGGTTCGTAGTTTTCTTGGTCTTGCAGGTTTTTATCGGCGCTTTGTGTGGGATTTCAGCACCATTGCAGCACCTCTACATGATCTAATGAAGAAGGCAGTTCCATTTCGATGGGTCGAACAGCAGCAACAAGCTTTTGATGCTCTCAAATCAAAGCTTACACAAGCACCATTACTACAACTTCCTGATTTTGACAAGACCTTTGAGCTAGAATGCGATGCAAGCGGCATTGGTATTGGAGGCGTTCTCATACAAGGAGGTAAAACCGTTGCTTTCTTTAGTGAAAAACTTCATGGTCCTTCTCTGAATTATTCTACTTATGATAAGGAATTGTATGCCTTAGTGCATGTATTACAAACTTGACAACATTATCTTTGGTCTAAGGAGTTTGTCATACATTCCGATCATGAATCATTGAAGTATCTTAAGTGTCAAACCAATCTGAATAAATGACATTCTAAATAGATTGAGTTCATAGAGTCGTTTCCATACATCATTAAGCATAATAAAGGGAAGGAAAATATCATTGCCGATGCATTATCTAGGCGTTATACCATGCTGTCCCAACTTGATCATAAAATTTTTGGTTTGGAAACAATTAAAGCATTATATCCTACTAATTTGGACTTCAAAGATGCTTTTGCAAATTGTAGAGAAGGAAGAACTTGGAATAAATTTGTACTGCGAGAGGGTCTCCTCTATCGTGCTAACAAGCTATGTGTTCCAGCTAGCTCCGTTCGTCTATTACTTTTGCAGGAAGCACATGGAGTAGGTTTGATGGGACATTTTGGAGTGAAGAAAACTGAAGACGTGCTGTCCACACACTTCTTTTGGCCAAAGATGAGGCGTGATGTCGAGCGCTACGTGTCACGATGCACTACTTGCAACAAAGCTAAGTCTCGCCTTAACCCACATGGTCTTTATATGTCTCTTCCTGTTCCTAGTGTGCCTTGGGAGGATATTTCTATAGACTTTGTTTTAAGATTGCCTAGGACTAAGAGGGGGAGGGA
The DNA here is from genome assembly GCA_036927565.1 of Tuctoria greenei. Classification (NCBI taxonomy): domain Eukaryota; kingdom Viridiplantae; phylum Streptophyta; class Magnoliopsida; order Poales; family Poaceae; genus Tuctoria; species Tuctoria greenei. The sequence goes on along the minus strand of JAYESD010000011.1, from coordinate 117,128,091 downwards.
TAGTATTTTTGTAGTTGTTGATCGTTTTTCCAAAATGGCACACTTTATACCTTGTCATAAGAATGATAATGCCTCACACATGCTGATTTACTTATGACGGAAATTGTTCGTTACATGGTGTGCCAAATACCATTGTTTCTGATCGTGATGCAAAAATTTTTAAGTCATTTTTGGAGAACTTTGTGGTATAAATTGGGAACCAAGTTGCTGTTTTCAACTACATGTCACCCACAAACGGATGGACAAACCGAGGTAGTTAATCGTACTTTATCCACTATGTTGCGGGCTGTCTTGAAAACAAATTTGAAATTGTGGGAGGAGTGTTTACCACATATAGAATTTGCTTACAACAGATCCGTTCACTCCACGACAAAGGTAAGTCCATTCCAGGTAGTGTATGGTTTCAATCCCCGTGCTCCTATTGATTTACTACCTTTACCTCCTTCTGAAACTATAAATTTGGATGCTACACAACGATCTGAATTCATTCTTAAGATGCATGAAACTACAAAGAAAAATATTGAAATGATGAATGAGAAGTATAGGATTGCAGGTAGTAAAGGTAGAAAAGAAGTAAAACTTGAACCGGGTGATTTGGTGTGGTTACATTTGAGAAAAGAGCGATTTCCGAACTTGAGAAAATCTAAACTTATGCCAGAGCTGTTGGTCCTTTTAAGATCGTTGAAAATATTAATGATAATGCATATAAGCTTGAATTGCCTCCCGATTTTGGGGTTAGTCCTACATTTAACATTTTAGATTTGCGACCGTACTTGGGAGAAGAAGATGAACTTGAGTCGAGGACGACTCCAATTCAAGAGGGGGAGGATGATGAGGACATCACAACAGCGGAGACGTACATTGAACTGCAAGGACCAATCACAAGAGCACGAGCACGGTTATTAAATCAGCAGGTGAATTCGTTCCTAACTTCTTTTGCATGTGAGTTTGAGAATAGATTGCTATGTGATGATTTAATTGTTATTAGGAATAATGGAGAAGATCAAAAAGTGAAGGAAATAGGCCTTGGGAGCATGGAGAACCAGCTGGGACGTCCACAAGTTGATGGAAATAGTTTACAACTCGGACTCGAGTTCAACTCGGAGTCCAGGAGCAGTCCACCTTAAAACAGACGCCCAGGAGGCATACGGACTCCAATTTTGAAGTTTTATATATGCACGCAAATAGGAGAAGATGAACTTTCCAATGGTTTTGGTCCCACCTCAAAATTGCTCAGGGGTGATTGGGAATCGTCGAAACAAGTCGAGTCCAGATTTTTGTCCGGTGCTACGTCACCGAATCGGGCCTTTGGGCCTTGTATCCCATAAGAGTCCATTAGGGACGCGTCTAATCGTGTTTTGGTCGAACCTTAGCCTATAAATACTGCAGCCGCCGGTCATATTCAGTGGGTTTTGCTTAGATCAATAATATCGCCGTTCTACGGTTTGTGAGACCCCAACTTCGCAATTTCCGACCGTGTCTTCGACGTTCTTGCTCGTGTTCTCGGTTGCACTTGCAGGGATTAGCCTTCTTGGCAAGGTCAAGCGTGTGCAGCACGGTTGATAACCAACGGAGCCGTGGTGTAGTGATTGCAGGAGTACTCGAACCGCTCGAGTGCCGCGGATCATCAACGTCGAGTTCTCCACCCCAATCGACATACCTTTCGGAAGATCGGGCCTAAACCTACTCATCACAATATCTCCTATTGTTCTTGTCCAAAATATTTTTTCCACATATTGAAATTAAATAGGAGAGATATATCTACAATCTTTCTGTTGTAAGTTTTTCTATTTGGAGCCTATAAGTATGCCTATTTGTCCTTGGACGATTGAGTAGAAAATCTGTGACAGACCGACGAGATATCTTTGATTGCATTTCATTGTGTTCTTCTTTTGCAGCACATTCTGAAAAAAAAAAGGAATAAAAAAGAAAAAGGCAAGTGCAAAACAAGAAACAAAAGCCGCACAAAAAAAGGAGAAAAAAGCAACAAAAATAGAAGTGCTTGCATTCTTTGTGTCATCTAGTTTTGTCTCATGTCTTGCTAGCTTGAACTGCTAGGAACACATTTAGGCCAGCAACTTTGACAAGTACTTTGGACACTTATTCAACTTTACTATCTGATTGCATTGTTGCTAATCCTTGCTACATATAAAGTGTCATCCAAGCTATACTTTACTCTTGAGCAGAATTGATACGCCTTTGCAATCATCCCACACTTTATTGGTTTCTTCATATCGGGCACCGTTTGCCACCTGTAAGAACACTTGTAAAAGCGTGGTAAGACGCTTGAGAGTGTGTGATTCCACTTCCAGATTGCCATTATCCTTTGTAGTTGATAGAGATGACATATTTTTTTTGTTGTCTTCTGTTTACTACTAACAATGTCAGATAAAAGCAAGAATCATGCATTATATGTTGAGATGATTGACATGATGAAGATGGCGATGGAGTTGCTCTCTAAGAATCAAACATCAACTAAGGTTTCACATGACATTCAGACCATATTTACAACTCCTTACACAGAAAGTAATTACATTCTCTCATCTCTTCCTTTTTATTATGGTTTTGGTTACGATGAATATATTGCTTGGGAAATAGAGTTGGATAAAATTTTTGGACAATGTCATATGTGTGAGAGGAGAAAGATTAGAAATGTTGCAAGTGCATTAGTAGATTGTGCATTAACTTGGTGGAACAATTTAAATGATTTAGAAAAACCTCGAACATGGAAGGATATGAAAATTTGTATGCGGGAAACTTTTCTGAATGTATCTAATTGCAAAGATGAAGTGCATCAATTTGAGGAGAAATTCATTGTTGTACCTTCTTATGTGTCTAACGTTTTGCAGGACAACATAGAAAATAATGTAAATGATGCACAAGAGAAGGAGGCTTTCGACAACACTTGTGAAATTTTAGATGGATCAACTCATAATGCACTCGAAATCACTACTGAAAATGGTAAGGCAAAATGTTCTAAAAATACAGAAGGTGAGAAGTTTTTGGATGTTCCGAATTTTTCCACCAATCATGCTATTTTAGAGGAGCAACTATTAGAATTATTTATTTATACACCATTGTCATATATTGATTTTCCTGCTGATCGTTGCGCTAAGAAAGAGTTTTGTGCTGATAACTCTATTATACCTATGCAAAAACAAGTTAATGTACTAGATGATTGTGTTTTGGATTCACCTACTTGTGCTGAAATTCATAATTTGATCATCGCTACTGCTGAAAATGATGAGCTGAAATTGTTGTGTTCTCTAAATATTTTGGATTATATTGAATTTGACACTCTTTGTGATCTAAATATTGTAGAGAGGAGAATATTTTCCCAATCTGAATTGCCTTTGTTAAGTAGAAATATTTTTCATGCTATAGGCAACTATGAGGATAGTGGTGAATTTATGGTGCACAAAGTTTACATATGCTCAAATGAGAAATCCCATTTAGTGCTGCAACAACATGGTGAAATGAATGGATGCACTAACACTAATAATGTATTGTCAAGTTTTTTTAGCATTTTTTTCTTGCAGCAGGGACAATATATAAAAGAGGGGCATTGTTTGTTTCGGTTGTGTAATATGGACAACGCTCATTCTACCCCCAAAGCAAGCCTCTTTGTGGGACATACGAGCAAGTCGAGCATCATGCACATTATCATTGCACAAATAAATATGACACAATGTTTATTTGTTTGGGATCCTGGCTCAAGTGAATGGTCATGCTTATTTGATGAAGAACATGGAGATGGTGCACTATATCGTCCACCACATTGGCCTCCTCCTTTGATGCACACAAGAGGATTTGATGGTGTTGCACATATGGACCCACACATGAGAGAAGATGAACTTGAGTCGAGGACGACTCAAATTCAAGAAGGGGAGGATGATGAGGACATCACTCCTATGGATATACACAACACTCCATTCAACATACAACATGCAATCAATAGAATTCATACACACTAATTAATTTCATAGGTGAGCTCGTTCTTATATGTTTCCTTATATATTTTTGAGAATAGATTGCTACCTAATGATTTAATTGTGACTAGGATCCATGGAGAAGTTCAAGGAGTGATTGGAGGAAGATTTAGAGGCGTGGAGGACCAGATATCACGTTCAAAGAAGATGGAAACCGACCCCAACTCAAATTCGTGTCCAACTCGGAGTCCAGGAGCAGTTCGCACTAAAACGGACATCCAGGACGCATACGAACTCCATTTTGGACATTCTACACATGCACAAAAAGGGGAGAGGATAAAATTTCCAATGACGCTGGTCTCATTTCAAAACTCCTTTGGAGTCGACAGGAATCGTTGAAACAAAATCGAGTTCAGAATCTATCAGGGTGTTGTGCCACCGTACTGGGTCATTGGGCCTTGTATCAAGTCCAAGTCCATTATTTTCGTGTCTTAGGGTTAGGTCATGACCCCAAAACCCCCTTGGACGTCCTAATACCTATATATACTCCATATTAGCCACCATAAACAATTGGGTTTTGCTTAGATTAATCTGTTATACACAGTTTCGCCGTTCATCGGTTTGTGAGACCCCAACTTAGCAATTCAGATTGCTTCTACCTTGTTCTTGCTTGTGTTCTCGGTTCACTTGCAGGAATTAGCCTTCATGATGAGGTCAAGCATGTGCCGCACGGTTGATAACCAACGGAGCAGTGGTGTAGTGATTGCAGGGGTATTCGAACTGCTCGAGTGCCGCGGATCATCAACGTCGAGTTCTCCACCCCAATCGACTTACCTTTTGGAAGATCGGGCCTAAACTTTATTATCAATTGGTATCAGATTTCCAGGTTGCCCGTTAGGTAATTCATCTATCCATTACATTAGTTTTGTTTTTCGTACCTAGAGTCCACAAAAAACTTGCAGTTTAATAGATATGTTCATTACTTTGTCCAAACCACCATTGAGCCTTTGCAACTTTTGTTTTCAGTTTGGTTTTATTGAGTTTGTGCCCGTTGTCAAGTCATATTGCTGGTTTAGAAAGTGTTTTTGGTACTAGTTTGAGTTTTGCATTGTGTCGATTCATCTTTTTGAATCGCGTCATCATGTATAGATTAGATTCATCTCTGTTCAGTTCGGTAATTTGATCATATCTCACACATACTAACTTGGAATTTAGATTTCTAATACTTTGTGGAAAGCTTAAGAAGTTCTCTACAACTTTTGTATTTATAGGTGTTCCAGAAAACGGAGTTATCATGGTCAAAAGTGCATTAGGTCTGAATTTGTTCTCGACCTAGAATTTTTGAAATGTATGTGTTTCGGGGGTAATATCTCCTATTGTTATTGTCCAAAATATTTCTTCCACATATTGAAATTAAAGAGGAGAGATATATCTACAATCTTTCTATTGTAAGTTTTTCTATTTGGAGCCTCTAAGTATGCCTATTTGTCCTTGGATGACTGAGCAGAAAATCTGTGACAGACCCACGAGATATCTTTGATTGTTTTTCATTGTGTTCTTCTTTTGCAGCACATTCTGGAAAAAAAAGTAAGAAAAAAGAAAAAGGCAAGTGCAAAACAAGAAACAAAAGCCGCACAAAAAAAGGAGAAAAATAACAAAAAAAAACAGAAGTGTTTGCATTCTTTGTGTCATCTAGTTTTGTCTCATGTCTTGCTAGCTTGAACTACTAAGAACACATTTAGGCCAGCAACTTTGACAAGTATTTTGGACACTTATTCAACTTTACTATATGATTGCATTGTTGCTAATCCTTGATACATATAAAGTGCCATCCAAGCAACACTTTACTCTTGAGCATAATCGATACGTCTTTGCAATCATCTCACACTTCATTGGTTTCTTCATACCGGCCACCGTTTGCCACCTGCAGTGTCGGTAAGAATACTTGTAAGAGCGTGGTAAGACGCTTGAGAGTGTGTGATTCCACTTCCACATTGCCGTTATCCTTTGTAGTTGATAGGGATAACATATTTTTTTTGTTGTCTTCTGTTTACTACTAACAATGTCAGGTAAAAGCAAGAATCATGCATTATATGCTGAGATGATTGACATGATGAAGACGGCGATGGAGTTGCTCGCTAAGAATCAAACATCAACTAAGGTTCCACGTGACATTCAGACCATCTTTACAACTCCTTCCACAAAAAGTAATTACATTCTCTCATCTCTTCCTTCTTATGATGGTTTTGGTTACGATGAATATATTGCTTGGGAAATAGAGTTGGATAAAATTTTTGGGCAATGTCATATGTGTGAGAGGAGAAAGATTAGAAATCTTGCAAGTGCATTAGTAGATTGTGCATTAACTTGGTGGAACAATTTAAATGATTTAGAAAAACCTCGAACATGGAAGGATATGAAAATTTGTATGCGAAAAACTTTTATGAATGTATCTAATTGCAAAGATGAAGTGCATCAATTTGCAGGTACCTCAAATAAATCTGCCTTTCAGCAGGGTTGCATGACTCTACTAGGGGCGATACAGAAAAGGTCTTACCAAGTACACGAAGACGATGTAAGGAAGACGAGTATAGTTTGACTGATCACAAAATTAACAGGTAGCGTAAGTGAGCATAAGAGAAAGCATATGGTAAGATAGTGAATTTATTATCACTGGTGTTCCCAGGAGTGAATTGGCTTTACAATAAGGCAACAGCCCACTCCAATTGCCAAGGTAAGTAGAGTGTTCGTGCTTAGGGTGCAGGACCAAGCTAAAAGGTTAAACACTCTGGACCTGTCCCTCCCAAAGCTTGGTTGTCCTACATGTCGTTCCTTGGCACCATGACACCCTACATTGTCCTACTTTTAAGCTTAGGGATGGAACTTACAGAGGTGCTCTATGTTCCATGGGTTGGGGAGGGGCTCTCCTTCTTCCGTGGCGAGGCAGACACACCCGGGGCGGGATACTTGTATCACTCAGAAGGGGCCCTCCCAACTGGGGGGGGGGGGGGGGGGGGGGGGGGGGAGTTTGTGCGACCCTTCTCGAGAGAGTATGCGCCGCAACACCAGGTCACCCGTCTTGAGATCTCTACTCCGCACGAAATGCTCTTGGTAGCGCCTGAGCGCCTATCGATAATGTGCGTTTCGGATGGTGGCGTGCCAGCTTGCTTCGTCGACGAGGTTGACATCTTCTCGACGGAGCTGTTCCTGTGAGGCTTCGTCGAACGCTCGGACTCTGAACGAGCCCACTGCAATTTCTGGGGGGAGGACAGCCTCGGCCCCATACACCAGAAAGAAAGGTGTTTCTCCTGTGGCACAACTCGGTGACGTCCTGCTTGCCCACAGTGCACAGGGGAGTTCGTCGACCCATTTGGCACCATGCTTATCCAAGCTGTCATATGTGCGTGTCTTGAGGCCCCTGAGGATCTAAGCGTTCACCCTTTCGACTTGTCTATTGCTCTTTGGATGAGCCACATATTCATAACAAACTTGGATGCTGAGGTATTTGAAGTAGTCCTGGAAAGCTGCACTGGTGAAATGGGTCCCATTGTCGGTGATGATCCTGTTTGGCACCCCGAACCTGCAGACAATTGATTTGATGGACTTGACTGCGGACTCCTTGTTGATGTTGATAGCTGGGGCTGCTTCCGGCCACTTGGTGCATTTATCTATGGCGACATAGAGGAACCGGTACCCTCTGACTGCCCTGGGAAATGGTCACAGGATATCCAGCCCCAAACTGCGAAAGGCCAGGAGGGTGGGATCATCTGCAGTGGCTGTGCTGGGGTGTGGATTTGCTTCACGTGGAACTGGCACGCCTTGCACTTCTTGACCAGTTTGAGTGCGTCTTGTAGTGTTGTTGGCCAGTAGAAACCATGTCGGAAGGCTTTGCCAACAGCGTGCGGGAGGCCGCGTGATTCCCACACTCTCCTTCGTGGATTTCCTCGAGCAAGTTGCAACCTTCATGCTGAGTTATGAACTGTAATAGTACGCCATTAGCTCCACGTGGGCAGAGATCACCTTTGACTAGCATGTAGCATTTCGCCATCTTCACGATCCTCTCAGCGGATGATGGATCCTCCAGGAGGAGGTTGTCCTTTAGGTAGTCCCGGACCTCCGTGATCCACGCATCGGGACTGTCCTGGACTTCCAGATCTTGGGCGCCAGGTGATTGGGGATCTCTGGTGACACTCAATAACCTTGGTGTCCCCCATGGTCATAGGGCTGTCGTGGTTGCCAACTCTGTGGGGTTGGGCTCACCTTCTTCATTAGGCCCTGTTGGCCTAGCGGTCGGCCGCACCAACCTCCTGCTGAAGACCCCTTCTGGAATGGGGGCTCCTGTGGATGCCATGGTTGACGGCGACGGAGTTGTCAGCGCGCGGCACATGGCAGAGATCCAAGGCCTCAAACCCAACTTCTAGCTTCTTGACATGTATCAGATATGCCGCAAGTTGTGGGTCATTGCAGCAGCACTCACCCCGGACTTGCTTGATGATCAGCTGGGAGTCTCCCTTGACCAGCATCTGCTGGACACCAAGAGCTCGCTCAGCTGTGAGCCCGAAGATGAGGGCTTCGTACTCCGCCATGTTGTTGGTGGCCTTGAAGTCGAGGTGCACTCCGTACTTGGACTGCTATGGCCCCTTTCTTCCTTGAGGATCCGTCGAAGAAGAGTGTCCAGTGAGGTCCGGTAAGTACCAGAGCCCTGGGCTCTGGTTCACTGATCTCCTAGCCCCCTGGGTTGCTCGGTGAGGGGGTCCATTCGGCAATGAAGTCTGCCAGAGCTTGACTCTTGATTGCATGTCGTGCCAAGAAATCAAGCTCAAACTCCGCTAATTAAGCCACCCACTTGGCAATGTTGCCAGTTGCGTTCGGGCTGCGCAGTACTGCTCCCAGTGGGAATGAAGTCACCACTGATACTCGGTGTGCCTGAAAATAATGGCGGAGCTTCCTCGACGCGATTAGCACCGCATAGAGCAGCTTGTGCACTTCGAGGTATCTTGTATTTGCCTCATGCAGGACTTCGCTGATAAAGTAGATCGGGCGTTGGATGGTCCGGGACCTTTCCAGGGAATCCGGCTCATCTTCTTCCCTCTGCTCCAGGTCCGACGATTCCATGTCTCCTGGGCCTGGTGCTTCCTTTGGGGCCCCCTAGGGGGACCCGGTAATCCTCTGGGGCTGGGACCCAAAGGCTCCTTTATCTCTGGGGCCCCCTTGGGGGACCCGAACGTCCTCTGGGGGCTGGGACCCAGAGGCTCCTTGGACTCCGGGGCCCCCATGGGGGACCCGAACATCCTCTGGGGGCTGGGACCCAGAGGCTCCTCGGTCTCCAGGCCCCCTAGGGGGATCCGAACGTCCTTTGGGGGATGGGACCCAGAAGCTCCTCAGTCTCTAGGGCCCCCTTGGAGGACCCGGACGTCTTCTGGGGGCTGGGACCCAGAGGCTCCTCTGTTGTTGGGGCCCCCTGCGAGCTCCAAGCCCCGGGGCTTAGACTCAGCTGCAGGGCCCCCTTCCTTTCGTAGGTGTTGCTGGTGACCAGCCCGCTCTGCAACCAAAACCATGCTTACCACTTCTGTTGTGGCGGCGATGTAGAGGTACAGGGGCTCCCTGGGCTCCGGTGCCACCATTATTGGCAGCGTCGTCAGCTACTGCTTTAGCTCGCAGAACGCCTTCTCCGCTTCTTCGGTCCAGACGAATGACCCGTACTGGCGCAGGAGCTTGAAGAACGGAAGGGCCCACTCAGCCAGTCTAGAGATAAACCAGTTGAGCGCTGCCAAACACCCTGCAAGCTTCTGTACATCCTTGATGTGGGTTGGGGGCCGCATCAGCTCCACCGCCTTGATCTTTTCTGGGTTGGCCTCAATACCTCGGTGTGATACCAAGAAATCAAGGAGCTTCCCAGCTTTGACTCCGCACTCGCATTTGTCGGTATTGAGCTTCGTGCGTGTGGTTCGCAATATATCAAAGACTAGGGCAAGGTTCTCTAGTAATGATGTATGTGACTGGATTTTTACTACAATATCATCAAAATATACCTCTACTAGGTCCCGAATGAGGTCCTTGAATGTTTTATGCATAGCTCGTACAAAGGTGGGGAGGGAATTCTTAAGACCGTAAAGCATAGAGACATAGCAGTAAAGGCCATCTACGGTTATAAATGTGGTATGTTCTTCGTCCTCTCTAGACATTGGGATTTGGCGGAACCCTGAATATGCATCCAGAAAGCATAGCATATCGCACCCCGAAGTTGAATTTATGATTTGATCAATTCTAAGGAGAGGGAAGGGATCTTTAGGACATGCCTTGTTGAGGTTGGTGTAGTCAATGCACATCCGAAGCTTACCACCAGCTTTGGGGACGACAATCGGATTGGCTAGCCATCTGGGATGGTGGACTTCTCGTCTGAAGCCAGCATCGAGGAGCTTCTTGATCTCCTCGTGAATGAAGTTTTGACGCTCGACGAACTGCTTACGGGGCCTCTGTTGTTGTGGCCGTTCATTGGGGTAGATCTTCAGACAGTGCTCAATCACTTCCCTTGGGATGCCCGGCATCTGCGATGGTTGCGAGGCAAAGACGTCGATGTTGGCTTGCAGGAAGGTAGTGAGTGCTGATTCCTACTGGCCGTCCAGACTCCCAGCGATACGGGTGGTCTGAGCCACATCAGAGCCAATATGGACTATCTTGATGGGTACGTCATCGTCGTCGGAGGGCTGCACTCATGGTGCAGCGGCGCGGCTGCGAGCGTGTGGGTCTAGCAAAGGCTTACTCGGCTCAGCATCACTCAAGATAGGTGTTGGGACCGTTTCCAACGCTCGGAGCTTTTCTAAGACCATCACCGCAGCAGCACGATCTCCGTAGATCTTGAGGACGTCGGAAGGTGTCAGCATCTTGAGGGCAAGGTAGCCGTAATGGGCTACTACCATGAATCGGTACAAGGCAAGCCTGCCGATAATGGCTTGGTAATGGAGGCTAACCTCCGCGACGTTGAATAGGATATTCTCCGTCCTAAAGTTCTCGGGTGTCCCTAGGGTCACCCGAAGGTGGATGCAGCCGTACGGGGTAACACTGTCCGGTCCTACCCCTCAGAATGATATTGTCGGGGTGAGCTCAGACACGGGGATCTTTAGCTTGCCAAAGGTCGCACGGCTGACGAGGCTGAGGCCGACTCCACCATCTACCAGGACGTGGTAAAACTTTACGTTGGCGATGGTGGGGGCGACGAGGAGGGGCAGCTGCCCGGCTCCCGCCATGTTCTCGGGGCAGTCGGAGGCATAAAAGTTGATCATCATCTCCACCCATTTGTGATGCGGCACCGGGGCATGCGTAGAGGCTGACAAAGTCATTGCCTGGCACAGGGTCTTGACCGCATTGCTGGAAGCGGGTTCCCAAGATCCTCCATATATGACATGGAGTGTGCTTTGCAACGCTCGTGGTCGCTGTTGAGGTCGAGGTTCACAGCCTGGTGTACCGTTCCTACGGCACGTTCCGGCCTTTGGAACTCCTTCTCCACGTGTTCTTCGACACGATAGTCGACCCTTTGCGGCTTGATTTCGCCGCAGCTTTCGGGCTTGATTAACACCATGGTTGGTGAAAGCGCTACCACTTTTTTGAGGGAAAAAGCCCCTACCTGGCGCGCCAAATGTCGAAGGGTCAATGCGACACTTCCTCCAGATCTGCTAAGGAGCATCCCGTTGAGGTTCTTGTTCGTCGGGGCTTAGGCTTCAAACTAGTGTTCTAGCGGAAGAGTATGAGATAGTTGTTGTTATGTGGTTCGGCCTGCAAGGAGTGTAACACCCTACTCCACGATGGATTGTATTGCTTGGTGAGTGTGTATGCGTATGTGTGTGTATCGGAGATTCTGAGTCTGGTGCTCTGTATCGGAGGCGGTCCGAGCCTTTTATAACCAAGACTGGTCGCCTTACAAGTGGGGTCCCGGGGCCCAACAGGTGGCCCTGGGGTGATCTTATCCTAAAAGATCTATGGCTTCCCGCATGAGCTTCTCTGAGCTTGGTAGTGGAGACTCGCTGTCTTGCCGCTTTCCTTGTCAGTAGCCCACGTGCCGTTGCTGACGGTGGCAGATGGTGTCCCATCAGCCTATCTTATTGCCGCAAGCTACCCACTTGGCCAAGTGGGATAGGCCTGTAGCGCCTTTACTGTGATGTGATTAGTCATAGCAGTCTTCTGACCATTGGCGTGCTCCGTGTCGTGTGTCAGAGGTGGGTGCGGACCTTCGATGCCTGTCCTGAGTGGAGCGCTCTAGCTTTAAACTCCCGCACCTTACCGTCTAGGGGTGCTGCTAGACATGTGGCAGCGCCGGAGCAGGTCCACGCCAGGGAGGCTAGCCCCGGTCCTTCGTGGCACGTGGCAGCTCTGGGACTCCCCAGGGCACATGGCAGCTCCACTCTCTCCTTAGAGGGAGGGCACTTGGTCTGGCGCTCCAGGCTTCGTGGCAGCTCTGGAGCTTCTCTGTCGAGGTTGTGCGGGGTCTCCCCTCAACACGTGGCGCCTTGGGAGGTCGTCTCCCCTGAGAGTCTTTATCCCATCCTTCGTGCCCCACGTGGCGGCACTAGGACTGGAACTTGCGGGAGGTTGAGGCCTCAACAACTTCTAGACACGTGGCGTTGCCGGACATGCCCCAGTGTCTTCATCCTATGTGCGAGGGTACCCGGTCTGCAGGGTACCGACAGTGATCCTTCCAAAATAACCCAAATAACATTGATTTCACCTTAGATAACCAATACCAGCAATAACAATCCATAATCAACTTTTAACTGCTCATCTATCTCAATTTCATCAATTTTAGATACCAAAGCCAATTAATAAACCATTACCAATTCCCAATTCAATTCCAGCCATTAAACCATGTTCAAGTCCAAAACTGTAATCATGTGAGGGTCCAGGTTGCTCATGACCGGGAGCACGACTATCATGACAGTTTTAAACACACTCTGCAGATGTTGTACCACTTTACTCAGAAGTTCTTATTTTCATCACCTTTCAATGACTAAGGAATCTCAATTATGTCATCTCACACTTCCTTAGGTGTGTGGCCAAGAGATCACAAAATAGCCTTTACAAAGTGATTACTAGCATATTTAGACCCCACTGAGGTTTCACCGGTGGTGATATCTCCAACTTAGCACATCCAACCAAGGGCTCCCTCTTGAGCTATTCGGATCTCAGGGTAGTCCCGCCAATCTCTACAAACCCATCCGACTACCCCTTCCTCGAGCATTCTTAATAGTCCAAATAGTACTTGCAAAACACTAATTAGTCAGCTAGGCCACACTCATACGTGGCCCTGTGGTGGCACTATAAGTCCAGGATGGTCGCTCCACGAACTGGTCCTTAGATCTAAAGCAAGCAAAACCACCAAAATGGTACAACCCATTCCACAAAACCGGCTTGCTTATATCCCTAGGCACCATGTTGCTAAAGGGTCATTGATATCAATTCTCATCATTCATGTGTCCATTAGTTCATAATTAAGTAATATGGTTGTTTCCCCAATCCAATTGAGTAATGTGAAGCAAAAGTGTAAAATACCCTTCCTTACTCTCTACATTATGTTCAAGCGACAATGGTGGTCATACAATACTAGTAAAATCCTACAATTGGGTGTTCCCATCAATTGATACAAGCATGCAATTTTGCAAACAAGACATTTAAAAACATGTATCAAAATGATCAAGGACACTTGCCTTCCTCCTGAGCTTGGTTTGGGTCGAAAGCTTCAAAGTTCTGGTTCTGTAGATCCTCGAAAGCACTCTCTACAGCGGGACCTTCTATTCCGCACGATAAACATGCAAAACAAACATTACAATCAATAAGTGCTCATATATTACTCAATATGCCATGATATGCATGATTAATGCAGTTGTGAAGTAAAAATTGTTATTGAGTTGTTATGTTACTAACTAGTTACAATAGTTTATTACAAGTTTGGACAAGTTTCAAGTGATTTGAGTTGATTTGGATCCAATTCAGCATTAACAGATTCAGACACCGAACTAGTCCGCTGTCAAGGTCGGACTAGTCCGCCCTGTCTAGAACTGCAGAAAATAGGGTTTCCTGGACAGCGGGTTTTAGGGTTAAATTATCGTGGAAATTTAAATGTAGAGGGTGTACCTTGTATCTAGAGACCCAAAGGTCGAAAATTGGACACAACACTTGAATCTTGATGTCTAGGGCTTGATGAAGATGAGTTGATGAAGGTTTGGTGATGAAGAACGTCAATTGTCGAAAAGTTGACGAAGATTGATTTTGATTAAGTCTTCTCCCTCTTCTCCTCCTTCTCCTTGCTCCTGTGCTCTTTCTTGACGGCAGCACAAATCAAGGAACGACAGCGAGGGTTTTTCTCAAAGGTTGGAGAGGTCACGGTACTAGGTTGTTTATATAGGTGTGGAGAGGTTAGGTTTTGGGGTGAATTCCAAGTGGATTTTGGTGGGGGACGAGTAGGGGTCGAGGTGGGGTCCTGTTGGGCACGAAGTTCTTGGGCCCAATTAAGGCAATTACCCAATAACCAATCGTGGAAGAATAATAGAATTCGAGTGGAATTCAGCAGGCCAGACTAGTCTGCAGTCAGAACCAGACAAGTCCGTTATGGAACAGAGACATTTTTTGACAATTCCGGTTTCGATGGCTGGACAAGTCCATTTGGCAACGGAAGGGTTTTTGGACAAGTCCAGTATGTGTGGTCGGACAAGTATGGGGTTGTAAAACCAAAGCCTTTCGGACTAAAATTTGAAAAAACAGACTAGTCCGCTTGGAATCGAACAAGTCCAAGGAAACATCAGAAGCTCAACCAGACTAGTCCGTGCGTTGTGTCGAACAAGTCCGTGTTCTGAAGAAGACTGAATTTTCTGAATACAAGGGGAATACCAAACTAGTTCGGGATTATGGTCAGACAAGTCCACCCCCTGACAGACTTAAATTCCTAATTAGGTCTAAATACATTTTAAATCTTGTTCCTTTTCAATTTTATTTATGTTACACATGTATGAGGATGAATGCAATGCATTATGCATGAAAATGAGGGTGTTACACGTGGCTCCAGTGCTGCCACGTGTCTCGTAGCTCAGGACCTTCCTCCCTGCTATGGGTGGCTCCGGTGCTTCCACGTGGGTCTGGACCCTGCCTCTCCAACGGGAAGAGCTCCGAGATCTCCATCTGTCCAAGAGAGATGTGGGCATTCAAGACCATAAATCAACCATTTCAAGACCAGTTTAACATGTCATTAACTCCACATTAATGATGCATGATCAGCGGGGTATTCAAATGTTGTAACATCACCATCAGGGCACATTAATATACAAAAAATCACTACTAAGTGCCTTAGATCATGTATAGGGTGCTTAATAGCCCGGGACCACCTGTCGGGCCTTGGCCTCACTATAAACAACCAGACATTTGCATATAAAAGGTATGTGCTACTACGGTAGAAACAGGACTCAATCAAGGTCAGACGCACTCATACACAGACACACAATAAAATACACAAACCCCTGTGGTGTAGGGTATTATGCTCAGGCGGTCTGAACCACGTAAATCCCTCGAGTTCACCCTGTTCAAAGTTCTTTGAGTTTACGCCCCCCTTCGAAAAAGAACCTCCGCGAACTACTTCTTAGTAGTCCCAGAGGAAGTGTCATTCCTACACTTCGACGGTCATGTTTTTGTTGTGTTGTATTCAAAACTCAGTGATCTATCATCTTTGAAAATTTCACAGTCATAGGTCACGGTTTTTGAGTTACACGAGTTTCTTTGCAGCATAATAGATATGTTTTTAGCTCGTGTAGAACAGATTGACCTTTGCTCAATATTTTGATCAGAGCTTGAGTTTTACTCAATATTTTCACGTGATTCTATTGCATTTTCTATGTGAATTGATTCTATACAAACTCTACTAGGTTTGGCATTGTTGAATACACAGCTTTATCCATCATATCTATTTTTTATCGTTTTTTTATCGGGGGGTTTTTGAAGCTTCCATATGAAAAGTTTTAATCTACCATTCACCCTTCCTCTGGTAGCCTTTCACATGCTCTTCGATCCTACAGAGGACTCATAGGGTGCAGGAAAGGCAAGAGAGTACTTGAATGCCATTTGTGACAAGCTCGAGATTCTGATCTAGCCTTGTGCAGTGAGTGATGAGGAGATCGCTTCCTTCCCTGAGTTTATCGTGGAAGAGAAGGCCTTCTTTTGGTGATGAGGGTGCTCCTCTTGTGTTGCGCCTATCGTTGAATAAGACAAAGAAAAAGATGATAAAGATTATGAGGAGACTGAGAGAGACAACAAAGATGAAGAGGACGACGAGGAAGAAGACGGGGATGCTAGTGGCGAGGAGTAGATACTAGGCTCTCTCTCTCTCTCTATGTAACACCCTCATTTTCATGCATAATGCATTGCATACATCCTCATACATGTTTAACATTAATCCTTGTAAAAAGGAACAAGATTAAAATCAATTTAATCTTAAACTGGAAATTTTAGTCTGTCAGGGTGCGGACTTGTCCGGCCTCTGAAACCGAACTAGTCCGGTATCCCTGTTCTCTGTTCAGGAAATTCAGTTTCGTCACATGTGCGGACTTGTCCGGCATGAAGTGCGGACTAGTCCGATTTTTGCTCTGATGTTCCCCGGACTACTCCGGATGGACTTGTCCATTTCTTCCCTTTTGCCAAACGGACTAGTCCGGTCCAGACTGCGAACTAATCTTGCCTATTGAACTCAACTTGGTTTCCTTTATTTCTCCACGATTTATTTTTAGGTAATTGCCTAATTTGGGCCCAAGAACTTAGTGCCCAACCTTAGAGGATCCCAAGAGGACCCCACCTCGTGCCCTACTCATTCCCCGCCGAATTCCACTTGGAATTCACCCAAAACCCTAACCCTCCACCCCTATATAAACAACCCAATGTCTCACACCTCTCCACCAAATTTAAGATCCCTTGCTGCCACCCTTGCATTGTGCCGTCGTCAAGATCAAGTCCAGAGGCAAGGAGGAGGGGATAAACATGAAGAGGGACCAGTCAAGATCAATCTTCATCGATTCTTCATCAATTGACGATTCTCCATCCAAGTTCTTCATCAACTCATCTCCATCAAGCCCTAACTGCCAAGATCCAAAGTCTCACGCCCAAACCTTGATATTTGGATCTCTAAACATGTGGTATACCCTCTACTTCCAAGTTTCTACGTCAATTCAACCCCAATTCTCTCAGATCGGAAAAATCCTAATTTTGCATTTTGCGTAGTGCACACTAGTTCGGCCCCTGTATATGGACTAGTCCGGCCTCTGAATCTAGACTGTGCTGAATTAATTCCCAGTTGACTCGAATCAATTCCAAACCTGTCCAAACTTGTTAAAAAACTACTAGAACTAGTTAGTAAACATTATTAGCAACTAATTAACAAGTTTTACATCAAAATTGCATTAATCATGCATATCATGGCATATTGAGTACTATATGAGCATTATTTGATTGAATTGTGTGTTTTGCATGTTTGATGCTCGAAATAGAAGGAACTGCCGTTAAGAGAGCTTTCGAGGACCTACAGAACCAGAGTTACGAATCCTTTGATCCAAACCAAACTCAAGAGCAAGGCAAGTGTCCTTGATCATATTGATCGTGTTTTAAAAGGTTTTGTTTGCAAATTGCATGCTTGTGTCGAAATTGATGGGAAAACCCAATTGTAGGAGTTTACAGTTTTGTATGACCACCGTTGTTGCTTGAACACTATGTAGAAATTCGGGAAGGGTATTTTTGCACTTTTTACATCGTTATACCCAGTTGGGTTGGGAATCAACTATAACTGCTTAATTATGAACTATTGAACATATGAATGATGAGAAATGGTGATAATGACCCTTTAGCAACATGGTGCCTAGGGATCTAAGCAAGTTGGTAATGTGGAATGGGTTGGACTATTTTGGTGGTTTTGCTTGCTTTAGATCTAAGGACCACTTCGTGGAACGACCATCCAGGATTTATAGTGCCACCACAGAGCCAAGTATGGGTGCGGCTTAGCTGACTAATTAGTGAATTGCCAGTACTGCTTGGACCATTAAGAATGCTCGGGGAAGGGGTAGTCGGATTGGGTTTGTAGTTGATGGTGGGACTACCCTGGGATTCGAATGGCTCAAGAGGGGGCCCTTGGTTGGATGTGCTCAGTTGGAGACATCACCACCGGTGAAACCTCAGTGGGGTCTAAATAGGCTAGTAATCACTTTGTAAAGGCTATTTTGTGATCTCTTGACCACACACCTAAGAAAGTGTGAGACGGCATAATTGAGAGTCCTTAGTCATCGAAAGGTGATGAAATCACGAACTTGTGGGTAAAGTGGTACAACTTTTGCAGAGTGTGTCTACAACTATCACGATAGTCGTGCTACCGGTCAATAACAACATGGACCCTCACATGATTAGAATATGGACCTTTAACTTGGTTTAATGGCTGGAATTGAGTCAGAAGTTGGTATTGGTTAATTAAATGGCATTGGTATATGGAATTGATGAATTTGAGATAAATGAGCAGTTATGAGTTGATTATGGTTTATTATTATTGGAATTGGTTATCTAAGTTGAAATTGATGTTATATGGGTTATTTGAGAAGGACCTTACCTAATAATGATATAATTGCATTTTCAACTGTTTTGAATGTACTTTTATGCAATTATCCATTGTTTAACATTGTCCTTTGTTAAAGCTACATGTTATACTTTCCCACACTTGTTGAGTACGACATGTGCTCACCCTTGCTATTTCCCCCACCAAATTCAAACGCAGGCGGCCAGGTGGAGTACCAGGAGGTATTTGAGGAGTTCTAGGCGCGCATGTTACCGTCAAACCTATCTATGGAGATTGGAGTTATTAGTGTTTAGTTTTTCCGCTGTAGTTTCATTAGAGTTTGTAATCAAGACTATTTGGTTTGTAATAACGTACTATTATTAGTATTATTATTTGAGACATGGTTTATATTTGTATATCGTTTGTCAATCACTTGTGTATGTGTGTTAAACATCCTAGGCACACATATGCATCACGCTTGGTTCATTTTCAGAACCGGGTGTCACACTCTCTCTCTCTCTCTTGTTCTTTTCCTTTTTGGTGCCTTGATGCCAAAGGAGAGATAAAGAGGGGGGTAGAAGAGTTTTCTTCCTCGTTGATCTATGGGCATGTAATAGTGTTTTTAAAAAATACCTTTCTTACCATCTATGTTGTGTGTTTGAAACTATGTTATTGTATTTCATATCATATTATATTTTTATATGATGTATTTTTTATGCCTTTGATATAAATCCTTGAGATGCATATTTCACTCTCATACTTCCCACATCTCAATTTTTGCATCACACATAGGCATCCCACCATAACACATGTATATGAAGATCCCCATTGTTTTCGTTCAATGTGCTTGTCATTCTCGCAAATCTTTTATGCACACATTTAGGGGGGAGTACTTCATACACACAAGTACTATGAAAACAAACTTTTATATTTTTTATCGAAAACATTAATGAGTTTTCATCAATCACCAAAAAGGGAAGATTAAAAGTGCATCTCGGCATCTCTTGTAGGTTTTGAATAATTGATAATGACCATTAAAGATCTAATGAATTTTATTAAGTATAAGCACATGTTGAAATATGAAAATTGATGTGGAACCCTCAAAAGGAAAAGAATTGGAAAATGGTGTTGGAGACTCACAAGAGTAGAATTTAGGGGTTTCTAATTTTATTGAGTCTGGGAATATCGTACTATTAAGAGGGGCACGCCAACAAGAGTGCTTGAGAATCACTAGGGAGCTCAATTTTATTTTAGTTAAAACGGTGAGCGAGTAGTCTTAGCATAACCCTAAGGACTTGGTCGGACTTGTCTCGACTTTAGCCCGGACTAGTTTGGATATATCGAACTACTCCGATATTAGACGGACCCAAAGCCTCTTTGTGAGTTTGGACTTGTCCGTTTTAGGACGGAGTAGTCTATTGTTGAGTGTGGCATGGATTTCTGGGACTAAATCCTGGAAGGTCGGACTAGTCTGTCCCAGAGGTTAGACTAGTTCGTCCGTCCAAACCAGTCCGTTTTCAGACGGACCAAAAGTCTATGTCTAAGTTCGCACTAGTCCATAGTGGGGCATACTAGTCCGTTTTTGCGAGAGTTTGATGCTGCCCAGAAGTTGTACTAGTCCACCCTAACCAGACTCGTTCGTTCTCAAATAGACCAAGAGGCTCTATTTGAGATCATACTAGTCCGTGGTAGGTGACCATTTGAATTCAAAAGGTGGTGAGAGCTTTTTATTTGGGATGTAGGTGCCCCCCCCCCAAGGACGGACTAGTTCAGACTTTAGTTGGTGGCAAAGGCTAAGTGGGGGCCTATAAAAATGGATTCTACGACTTCATTTCGACTCCTCCTGAACCCTAGTGCCGCCATATCCTTCCAAGAGCTCTCAAAACTCTCTCCCCTCACCTTCTTGAGCCCTAAGTGTAACCTTTGAGGGATTCGTGAGATTTGAGACGAGAGAAGGGTGTTTGATCATTCTTGAGCTCTTGATTTGATATTCGCACGCTTTGTTGTTGATTTGTGCTTGTTATTGTTGGGTTTTGATCCCTAGATGGCTATGTGTTGTTTGGGAGCTCTTAATCAAGAAGTTTTTATTCATCCCATGTGATTCTAGTGGAAAACCAAGTTTTCAGTGCCAACTTGTAGAGGGTTAGGTTGAAAGAGACATGGTCCTTTGTAGACTCCTCAACAGGGATATAGATTCCTGTGTGGAATCAAATCTCGAGAGAAAATCATGTCTCTTGTGTCCTTTACTTTTTGTTCATCGCTAGATTTGCTAATTAGGGTTCATTCTTGCGCATACTTACTAATCTTGTATATCTTGCAATCCATTCTAGTTGTGGTGTTGTTTTATACTTGTTTAGGTTGCTTATTACTACTTCTACGAAAACAAAATTGAAGAAAAACTCATAAAAATCCAACCTTTGGTCTCTGTACAGAGCATGGACTAGTCCATCCTGACACCGGAGTAGCCTGGACTCTGTAGTTTAATATCATTTAATTAAGTGTTTACATATTTAATTAGCTTATTCACCCCCCCTCTAGATAACTTTCACAAGCAACCCGTGTAAACATGACACAAGCAATATTAGATAGAATTCATTTAGAATATGTTAACAACTCACTAGTCGAGATGTCGCTATAGGAGTGCACAACTAGCCGGTTGTGAAGAGTCGCATGCACCCTGACCTCTCTTCCATACCAGAACATTGCTCGGTCGTTCACGGATCTTGTGTTCATGTGGGTACGTGTTTGTAGCACAAATGTACTATTAATATATTATTTTATATATTTTTCTTATCATGTGTTTAGCCATATGTATATGTCCATCAGGACCATGTGTATGGCCTTCGGTAGATCTTCTGCACTCTCAAACCCTCTTGGGCATGGCGACGAAGTCGGTGCTACCCCACAACTTATAGAAGGCCCGGTAATCTTCTAGACAGTCCTCCAATCAAGAAATACTTACCTGCATACATTTAATAATTGATCAAAACAATGTTAATATAACAAAATAATAAAGAAATAAACACTGATAAGTTTACCTCCACATATTGCTCCTCTGTAAAGTAAGTGTCAAAACTGTCTCTGAGCGCCTCCAGATCCTGCCCTTCATGTTTCATAAATTATTTATTGGTTGCTTCAATCCAGGCATAGGATATTCCTTGCGTAACAAGTTTTCTTGTGTGCTCCATATCGTCGGGTCCGTCAAATGGAACTATCTCGGTAAGAAAACAAAACATAAAGGGTATTAAACAAGCTAGTTCTCTAAGAATTCAAATTAGAAAGTGTATTAAAAAAGTTTACTCAGACGTCAGCCCACACTGCCTCCTAAGAAGTTCCATATGTCAGGTCAATAGCACGAGCGTAATCATCCCATGACTTGGCAGGAGTATGCTCATCACCGCTGCTAGGGACCTATCTTTGACGTACTCTACCCACAAAGGTAGTGTCCTCCCATCTGCTGTAAGATAAATGTGAAAGAATGTTCGCATTACTACTGGTCTAAAGGTGCAAAATGATCAAAAATAAGTTATAAAATTTTCTATCGCAAATTGGATGAATAGCCAGTAGAACTTCTTCATCTTAGGAATTGGAGGAGGAGCCACATGATGACTCCTCGTAGTCCACCGCATTCAGAGTGGCTCCTGGTCCTCAGCCGATCTAGACGGGTCCTCAGCCAGCTGTGGCTCAGAGTGAGCCTCCACCTCTGACTCTAACTCTGATCGTCCTACAAAATTACAGAAGTCGTAAGATAGATAAGTAAATGACTAATAAAACTTAACAAAATATGATTGGTAAGTCAAATTTACCTCGGTTCCTTGAAATATCACAGGTCTTCTTGCTAGCTCTGAGAGCACGTGTCTCAATAGCTGAGATTTTCTGCTCTCTCTCTCTCTCTCTCTCTCTCTCTCTCTCTCTCTCTCTCTCTCTCTCCTGAAGAACTCTCCTGAAACAGGGTTTTTGTTTTCGCTTCTCGGGAGACTTTACATCATCAGTGTCTCTAACTAAGTCATCGAGTCATAGACCAGACTTGATAAAAAAAAGAGGCAGGCAACTATTCTTCTTGATAAACCTCGTTAATCTCATCATCCAACACTGGAGCATCATGGTACCCAACATCACCTGGATTATATAACCGTTCACGAGGATTCACTTTATGTATGACCGAACAAGCACTTAGCCTTTCACATGGATAAGGCAGATAATACATTTGCTCGACATGGTGTGCAAGGACAAAAGTTTGGTAACCTTGTGGCCATTCGTTGTGTTTGACTTCCATCATGCAAAATTGGTTATGTTGAGTTCCATGATTACTATCAAACCAATCACATTTAGAGAAGACTACTTTAAGTTCTTTATTTCTGGCAAAAACAAATTCAAAGATTTTGTTAATAATCCTATGATAATTAGTTTCATGTCCTTTAGCATTGATTGTCCTCGTCACAACTCAGGTATTAGTTGTTGCTGCAAGAGTATGAAGAACTTTAAATTGAGTTGAACGGAATTGCAACTATTAACATTGTATCGACCATAGCTTCTAACTTTCATCAACCCGTAAGATAAGTGTCGCAAGTCTTGATGCTTTGGTTATGCACCCTTCAACCCTTACTTTATTGACAACCATTAGTTTAAGATATATTAGAGCTCTTTCAATGTGATACATCCATTTATATTGCACGGAGTGTGCATTTTAGCTTCATATGGAATATGTATAAGGAGATATTGCATTGGATTGAAGAAGCCTAAAGAAAAAAGTTTCCATCTTATATAATAGCACTAGTATCTTCTTCTCCATCATCTCTATCATGAGTTCTTTAGCGCAAAGTTGTCTTGACATAAGAGGCACGAGTCTTTTTATGATTATGTGATAATCATGATTCTTAAACCCACTTAGATTCCCCATCTTCACATTCATGGCTCGTCTCAAGCCAGCAGCGTAATTGTCGGGAAATTACAACCTCCTCAACAAATTCAGGACTTCTTTCTTCTGTTTAAGTTTAAGATAGAAAAAACAAGTGGTTTAACCACAACTTTTGGAGAGCTCAAGAGTTGGAAGGTTAAGCTCTGCAGAATTCTTTCGAGCCTTTATATTATCTTTTGTTTTTGCCTAACATATCCATGCATGTGCTTATGATGCATGCGCCCATGTTACGCTCCTGGTGTTATGCATTAGAATCAATGACTTGACGTAGTGTAGCTCTCATAGTCTATGTATGTGAGTCCGATTTTGTACTTCTCTGTAACCTACAAAAAAATCAAAATGATATTTATCTAGCACCAGTTTCTCCAACATATATATAATTCCTGACCCACTTAGACGCTTCGGTGGTCCCTTTGATAATGTTGTCCTTCTTGAAGGTATTCTTCTGTTGCCTAAAGATGTGATTCTAGGGCAATTAATGTCTGCGACAATCAAAGTAGCAGATCTTGCCACCATGACCAAGGTGAAAATAATCCACGTCTGAAGCACATATCGTACATGTCAAAAGTTCATGAACGCTCTAACCAACAAAAATAGTGTATGCCATGAAATCATGAGCCGACCACGAATACACAACTCGAAGGCTGAACTTCTGCTTCTTGTAACAATCATACACTTCAACTCCTATCCACAACCGTTTAAACTCTTCAATTAATGATTTTAACACGTTGAGCGTGGACCAAGATGATCCGAACTAGGTAGGATGAGGCAAAGGAACATTAACTCATATTTCATGCAAACGGAAGGTGGTAGATTGTATGGAATAACAAAGATGGGCTAACAACAGTATGGTATGGTATTTGTATTGAACGGTGAGAAATCATATATTGCTAACTCAATGCGAACATTTCTCGCATGACTAGTGAAGTCTGCATCAGAGTTGTCCGACATCTTTCATGCATCACCGTCATATAGGTGCATCATGATTCAGTCATTCTCATGTACACCTTCTATGTGCCACCTTATGTGCCTGACAGTTTTTTTTGAGAGGAACAACTTCTTCAACCAAGTTTTGACAGGTAAGTAACGGAGTTGCTTATGAGCGACTTTTATAGTCACCCTGTCACTGTCATCTTTAACAACTTTGACAAGTCTCCATTTACCACACTTTAAGCACTTATTCTCTTTGACATGCTCTTTCCAGAAAAGCATGCAGTTGTTTCACACACATTAATCTTTTTATATTTCCAGAAAAGCGCGAGAAGAGACAGCGGCGGTGGCGTGAGCGCGGGTGAGAGAGCGAGAGGGGGGCACGAGAGAGAGGAGGGAGAGAGAGAGGGAGAGATCGGGACAAGTATATGGTACCTTATTTACGATGGTCAGATCACGACAGTTGTAAATAAGGTTAATATACTACAGCTAGATCTCGACCGTCGTAAGTTTGTGTTACTTACGACGACTGGGATCTAGCCGTCGTAAATAAACCTAACTTAAGCTGTTGTAGATTTATCATTTTCCTATAGTGATCAAGGACGAACCACATATAATCGAGCAGAAATAACACTTTAGGTGCGCTGAGAACATAGTAGTATTAACGACCAGAAATTCTAGTCATCTAGATGGCCAAACTATCCTGTAACGTTTTGGGATTTAGTGCTTCCATGTTGAAGTAACGCAGACCACGTAAAGTTTCTTAGTCCTACAACAATTAAAGCTTACCAAATTATTAACACTAAGCTACATATCCATATCAGACATTGTTCATAAATCATACTACAGATAATGAGCAGTAATTCTCAAAACACAATAATAGAATGAGTGTTACATGTTGGCATCAGATGCACAGCTACACCATATGAACGAGGACTGGCTGCAAGCTACAGGGACAAGGCTCTGTTTGAAGCAGAGTCAGATGTACAATCAGTCCCTACTTTTGGGATACACAAACAGGGTGGCTACCTGCTAAGACCGGCAGAACAGCAACAACATGTCGACACTTTGGTTCTATTACTAAAGTGGTTGTTAAGGTCTTCGCATCTTAACATTCACGGGTATCTCCTTGTATGATACAACCTTCTCAGCAGCCCGTCTCAGGGACCTCCTCCCTGCCACCTGACCTTCAGTAGCTTTTGTCGAGGAACAACCATCAGTCTGCTTCTGATTTGTTGTCTGCTCCGTCAAGGCATTTGAATTGGAAGTCAGCAAAGGAGCAATAGCATCCTCATGCAGCATATCAGAAGTGCTCATAGTGTTCTCAGGGAGCATTGAATCCAATCGTGCAGATTTTCTCCTTTGGGATTTTCTGCAGATATTTAGGTGAACCAAGTTTATTATGTTCCAACTGGAAACAACGGAATTGGTGTTAAGGCGGTAAGATGTAAGCATGAAAGACAAACCTTTTCTCATTGTGACGCAATGGCTCACTGGTATTTGAGTCACATTTGACATTTATGCACTCAATGGCTGAGTCTTTTCCACTTTTCAACTTTTGTTTTTTTACAACCCTGCACACAAACTTTCTGATTCAACAGCATATTGCTTGGGTAATTGAGTGAAGTACTATTGAGATATAATCAGGATTTCATAAGTCTTCTAGGCCTCAATTTAGTACAGCGAGATCTATCACAGCCCACCCAAAAGGGCCACTACAGGGAAACAAGAAATTGAAAAGGATAAATCTTACCTCTCATTGCCTCCGTCTTCTAGTGCTTTGGAAGGCTCAACAATATTAAATGGCAGTGATGCTGAAAAAGAATTAAAGTTCAAGGAAGAATTACACTTTCTATGAAAACCACGCAGGGGAAAATGCAGCAATTAACATGTAGTTTGAAATTTTCCTTGGGTTTAAGACTTGATTCCATAAACACAAGTAGTAAATTAATAGATAAGAATGTGTCGTCAAACTTTCAGGCATGTTGAAATCGTTTCATCTGAAAATAGTCTAGATGAGCATGATTACATTGTGTTTCTGTCGAATGGCTCCATTTGGTGGTGCTGGCCTTATCACTAACTTGGTGGGCCTCAATTCCAGGAACACTGGAGTATGCTTCTTTCTCCTGAATAACATTGTAACAAATATCCTTGTAATATCTACTAAACATCTTCATGGATAATTGGATAAATTTGTAAGTGGGCTCAACATTGACAGAATAACTGCAGTGTCTACCTTCAAATTTGCTTCGTCACGTGGATGCTCATTTATCTCCATTTTCTGATTCAATCAGATATCAAAGGTCAAAAAGTAGCATATCAACATAAATAACTAGAAACTGAATCAAACAAAATGGACACCAGACCTTGAATCCTAAAGCCATTACTGCTTCAAGACTGCGCTCATTTTGCAGCGACTTCTGCTGCACAATATGATATTGAACAAGATCAAAAGTCACCCAGTTGTAACTAACTTCTTTCTGGTAGAGGGGGGAAATGATACAAAATAGTATTATACCATATCTTTTCCAGTGGTTGGTTCATACTGTTTTTTAACAGTAAAGCTAGAAGGACCTGAAGGGACTACACCATCCTCAGGCAATTTCAAGGAAGATACTTCTGTGACTTCACAAGATCCTAGGTTCAGCCTAGTAGACCTTCTCCTTACAGGCTTTCTGCTCACATAATTAGACAATAGTTTTTGTTCAGTTTCAATCAGATAATATAGCTATTAAGGCTACAGTCCATAAGCAAGAACCACCTATGATCTTCATGGTCCAATGATAAAACCGATTGCAAATGAGGTCTGTAGTGGTCCTGCATTACGCTAGTTTCCTTTATACACTCACTTGATTCGGACTTCTTTTTATATCTCCCCCTATCCACAGAAATTATGATTCAAGAGATATTCACTTGGACGGACCGTACTAAATAGAAGTGAACACTGGGAAATAAATGAAATATACCTCTTAGTTGTTACATCATTTAGTGGTTCCTGGAAGGCAGTACTTGATGACACGGCAGCTAGAAAATTGACATCAAGTGAAGATTAGAAACTTAGCCAGAAGATGACTAAATGCAAATTAAATGATGTAGCCCATACAATGCCATTGAATAAGGCAGTCTGGGACCAAAGTACAATAGCTGAAATGATTGTCACATACAGTACAAAAAGAATTTAAAAAAAAAAAGGAAAGAAAAGAAACGGTGAGCTTTACATGTAGATTCAACAAAATGGTGTTCGGTGGCACTGGTGACTGAAACATCAATTTGATAAGCGTCAACTGCTGCAACTTTAGAAGATACCGCTTTCATGACATCCTAATTTCATCACAGAAATATATCAGTATCAGGATTGCAATAATATTAGATTAACACTGTGAACAATTTGATTAATTATGTGCTACCAACCTGTGAATTAATTTCCTTCAGCCGCTGGTTAGCATCCTTATTCTTTTTCTGCAAATAATACATCAGGAAACACTTTGTAGCCTTTTATGATAACATAAGCTGAGTTACATGCTCAGTCTTACCTCGAGTTCTAAATCCTTCACTTTAAGCAGTGCTGATGTACATGAAAGTTCATGTTGCAATGCCTTGAGCTTCACATTATATCAGAAAAAAAAAATCCAAATCAAAAAATCAATGCCTAGTACTAAAAATTTAAGAAGAAACCCAAATACAAAAGAAACAAGACATCTTACCCTATCTTTCCCCAGATTTAGTTCCTAGAATGAAGCACAAAACATAAAGAGGTTAAGACAACATTCTACGCAGTAGCACAAAATAAATAAACTTCACAAGATGAATTGGTTTCTTTCCTTCGTATGTAATAAAAGACAATATACAATATTTACTTCACATGCAGCATAAAACAGTTCAATAATACAGATATAATTTGAGAAAACCTGAATGTGAACACCCAAAGGTAGCACTTCCCGGATTTTATTGTTCTTGTAACACAATGTTAGAGCTCAAAACACTTAAGAATGTCATTCAATGGATCATCAACCAAGTTGCAGCATTACAAAACTGAAGGAAAAGTTGGTACAGCTATGTTGAGACATGAAGCAGGTGAAAAAGTAGACGAACCGCAAGCATCTGGGAATTGGTCTGCGCAAGCTGCAGGTTCTGCTGGCGTGATGCTTGCAGTGCGAGGTGGAGCTTCTGCATCTCAACTCTGCTGACATCGATGATCCTTCTGCAAACAAGAAGCTACACCACTTAAGAAACGAAGGACAATATTTCCCTCCCCTTTCACAGCAACAAAGGAAGAGGTGGAGAAGCAGGCAACATACGTTTTCTCGTTGAGCAGCTGAATCAACTTGGCGTTCTCCTGCAAGCAGACAAGCAAGGAAGGATTGGGATCAACTGTTGCTCCCACGGAGGAAATCCAATCTAGTTACAGCGGAAAATTAAACCTAGATAGTGTTACTCGTTTGAACGAGCTCAAGCGAAGAAATTCACCTTGACGACGTCGGCGACGCTGAGAGATCTGGTGGCGTTGCACCTCCCGGTGTTGGTGATGTCGGCGAGCGCGACGGGTTTCCCTTTCCTCGGCGGAGACTGTATCCTGGGGCCATCACCGCTAGAGTTCGGGCAGGGGCCACCGAGCGCCGCCCCTCCTGGTTCATGGGGTGTTCGGAAGCTGAGACGGCGGCCCTTGGACAGGGTGCGGGTGGAGAAGAAGCTGAAATGGAGGGAGATTTGAGCGGGGACGAAGACTTACCGGCGGCTGCCGCGGCCATGGAGAGGTCGGCGGGCGCGGAGGTTGCGCGCGGGACCGGTGGTACCGCCTCGGCGGAGAGGCGCGCCCGTATCGCAGCCGAGGAGAGATACGGTGGGTCGGCGGGGGAGGAAGGCGGTGGTTGCGGCACGGAGCCGCGCGGCGGCGGAGAAATTTGATTTCAGCGCGCGGGGGGGCGAATTCGGAGAAGGCCACACAGTTCGGGCTACAGGCTGCAGCTGCAGCTGCGTACGTGGTGGGACCGGGCTGTCAGATCGGATATCTAGAATTCGTAGAAATCGGTTCGTCTCCCAACCAAAAAATAGGCAAATTTGGGCCCGTTTAAGGTTCTGTTGGGTGCAAAATATTTTTGAGTTTTATTTTAAAAATATCATGGTTTCACATAAAACTTTGGGTTTAAAAAAGTAGGAGATGTTTGGATAGAACAAATGTCAGTCTCCTCTAAAACTCAGTCTAAAATAGATGGATGAATATTATTCCTAAAGTTTAGAGTATCAGTGTTTATCTCTTTAAATCGAGATCAAATGGTTGACAAGTGAGTTTATGTACTGTTTTAGTAGTATAGAATAGTATGTAGAGAAAAATAAGAGTTAAATACTGATTTATAGAGGACTGAATTTTTAGAAACATAAATGTAAAAGACAGGGAATTCTCTTAAGATGAATGTTTTAGACTAGGAGTGCGGACAATCTTAAACCGACAGTTCCATGTTTTAAAAATATATCATCGAAAGAATTCCGTTAAGACTTGTGCCGTCAAAAGATTCATCCGTTTTTAAAACTACCATGCTATCATATTTTCCATCTAGATGACACTTATGCAGTAGCTTTTACTAACATGTGAGTTTAATGTCTCGCAGATCCACGTGCCAATGACAGCAACTACTCCCTGGGAGTACACATGCATGATTTCAGCCCTCGATCCCACCAGCCCTGTGATCATCCCCTTCGACCATTGAGGTGTCCGCAACAGCCTTCTCTATCTGCCATATGAATCGAGGCCACCTTGATGGTAAGACCATCCGCACCAATATACTCTAAACCATACTCTATCCTCTAAACCATACTCTATATACTCTATACTTCCAGTATGTCATCTCACAAAAATTTTCCAGTATGCTTTACAGTATGCTTTAGAGTATGGTTTCCAGTACGTTGGTGCGGATGGTCTAAGGAGCACCAAAATTTCCGTGTGCACAGTGCAATGTTGGGATTAGTTCCACGTGCGTAGTTCAAATCTGCTAGGTGACTGAAACTTTGAAGGTGAATTAGAAATGAGGTGATACGTGGTAGGATGGAATTAGAAATGATGTGATACGTGATAAAGTAGGGATATCGTCATTGAGGAGAAGCTAATCTAATATCGACTACGATAGTTTGAGCATATCCAGCGGTGACTTCCAGAAGCACGGGTCAACGGTGAGATTCTAAAAGGTAGGGACAATATTAGAAGTCGTAGAGGATGATCAAGGATGACATGAGTCGGTGAAGCGAGATTTGAACAAGTGGAATATACCTGGAGAATGATAGGACAATATGAAAATTAGCATTTCACGTGCTAAAATCGTAGTTTATGTGTATTTGTCACTCTGATCTTCTTTTTTATTACTTTATTTTCTTTTCAACCAATAAATCTCATAATCTTAATTTATTTGTATTTTGTTACTCTCACTTATTTTTCTACAACTTCTCTTTTAAAAATAAACAATGTTGGGTTTCATTTCTAGCTGATCCCAATTTGCTTGGGACAAATGCTTAGTGTTAGAAATCAAGAGGGAGCCCAAATATCAAATAGCCACTAAATCATCTCGAATTATATAGAGAAATCTGATTACAATATGAACACCAAGTGCTATCTCTCAAATAGCACAAGAATATCAATAATACCTTCTCATCCATCTTTGTTGTTGCTTGACGATGCGGCCATCTAGCCAACAAGGCGAGGCCGCAAGAAGAACGACGGCGAGAGGCGTT
The DNA here is from genome assembly GCA_036927565.1 of Tuctoria greenei. NCBI lineage: Eukaryota > Viridiplantae > Streptophyta > Magnoliopsida > Poales > Poaceae > Tuctoria > Tuctoria greenei. The sequence continues at coordinate 117,097,031 of JAYESD010000011.1, read as the reverse complement.
TCCCCTTGTTCTTCTTCTTGGTATCTTAATCGGATTCTGAGTGGGTTAGAGTGTTCAAGTGTGTATGAGTGTATGCCCTTAAGCACTCTTTGATCACACACTTGACCCTCTTCTTATAGTTGACCAAGAGACACAAGAGGGGGCCTCCCACCCTCGGGAATTATTGAGTCTCCCGATCAGAGACTCAAAATTCAGTGGGTTGTGTCCTTTCATTTAGAACACATGTCAATTTCGAGTTCAAACTGACAGTTACTGAAAAATCGGACTAGTACATATAGGGTCTGGACTAGTCCGGTTACCCTTACTGGACAATACCGGACTAGTCCTCTAAGGGTCCGGACTAGTCCGGTTACCCTTATTGGACAAAACCGGACTAGTTCGGTCTTTACTGGACAAGTCCGGTACTTCCCAACATTCTCCCCCTTGAACTCGAATCTGAAACTTACCAACTTACTTAATACTAAACTTAGTGTCCATTTTCTCATGCTTGACATATAGGACACTACGCATCACAACAACCACTTACGTATTGTTGGACTCGAAGACCACAATACATCTCACACTTGAAAATGAACCTTACTCTTACTTGGCCCCTAAATATCCAGTGGTCATAGGCTCTCCCTTAAACCCATGCTGGCTACGTGTTCACTGAACACGCTGGGTGAAAGACCTTTTGTTAGCGGATCCGCAAGCATACGCTTGGTACTTATATGCTCAAGACTTATGGTATGATCCTGGATTCGATCTTTCACAACATAAAACTTAATGTCGATGTGTTTGGCAGCACCACTCGACTTATTGTTGTGAGAGTAAAATATCGCGGGCTCATTATCGCAGTATAACTTAAGTGGTTTTTCAATGCGGTCGACCACTCTAAGACCGGGTAAAAATTTCTTAAGCCAAACAGCCTGCCCGGTGGCCTCATAACATGCAACAAACTCGGCATGCATTGTGGACGATGCAGTGACGGTTTGTTTGGAGCTTTTCCACGAAATGGCTCCATTCGCGAGGGTGAATATATAACCTGATGTGGATTTTTTAGTATCCACACAACCCGCGAAATCTGAATCTGAATATCCCACTACTTCAAGTGGGTCTGACTTATTATACGTCAACATGAGGCCTTTTGTGCCTTGCACATATCTTAATGCTTTCTTAACTGCCTTCAAGTGATCAATCTCTAGATTGGCCTGATATCTGCCAAGCATTCCGGTCACATAAGCTAAGTCAGGGCGAGTACAGACTTGAGCATACATAAGGCTTCCGACAGCAGAAGCATATGGAACCGACTTCATTTGATCGATCTCATATTGGTTCTTGGGACACTGAAAGTTCCAAAACTTATCGCCCTTGACAATCGGAGCGGGCGAAGGCTTACTCTTATGCATACTGTACTTTCTCAGTACATTCTCTAAGTATGCCTTTTGTGATAAGCCTAATACCCCCTTATTTATATCTCGATGAATTTCTATGCCCAATACATAGGATGCTTCACCAAGATCTTTCATATCAAAATTAGAAGACAAAAACTTCTTAGTTTCTGATAGTAGATTGACATCACTACTTGCAAGTAGTATATCATCTACATAAAGTACGAGGAAAATAAATTTCCCGCTCTTAAACTTAGCATAAATGCAATTGTCCTCCTCATTTTCTTTAAACCCAAACTTTCTTATTGTTTCATCGAACTTGAGATACTACTGTCTTGATGCTTGTTTAAGTCCATAAATGGACTTTCTTAAGTGGCATCCCATATGTTCCTTACCCTTAACAACAAAACCTTTAGGTTGTGTCATATAAATGTTCTCATATAGATCACCATTGAGAAACGCCGTCTTTACATCCATCTGATGTAATTCTAAATTATAATGTGCAACTAATGCCATAATGATTCTAAACGAATCCTTACTTGAGACAGGTGAAAATGTCTCATTATAATCAATCCCTTCTCTTTGAGTGAAGCATTTTGCAACAAGTCTGGCCTTAAACTTATCAATATTCCCTTTGGAGTCACGTTTAATTTTGTAGACCCATTTACAGCCTACTGTTTTGGCTCCATTAGGAATCTCAACTAAATCTCAGACTTTGTTTGTTTCCATAGATCTCATTTCATCCTCCATGGCTTTACGCCATTCAGATGATTGAGGACTTCTCATAGATTCTTCAAATATAGTGGGATCACCCTCCATTTGAATTGCCTCACTCAAATAGATCTCATAATCGTCCGAAATGGCCGATTTTCTTTCTCGTTGAGATCTTCTTAATTGCACATTATCCTCATTTTGAGGCTGTTGTTGCTCTTCATTATTAGTGACAACGGGCTGAAAATGATCAACCTCTCTTAATAATTCCGTTGTCAATGGAGAACTAACAACAGATGTTGAATCATTACCAATAGGCACTGATGATCAACAGTAGTAGTAGGTAATGAGAAATATGGTTCTTGAATCATAGGAGTGGGTACATAAACTCGCTTCTCTTCAAGATTAATTTCTCGTCTTACCGTAATCCCCCTGATCATGGCATCTTCTAAAAAGACGGCATGCCTTGTTTCTACAAACTTAGTATATCGTTCTGGACAATAGAAACGATATCCCTTACTCTTTTCTGCATAGCCAATAAAATGGCAACTTACTGTTTTAGAATTCAACTTACCAATGTTTGGGTTAAACAATTTTGCCTCAGCGGGACAACCCCATATATGCATATAACTTAATGAGGGCTTACGTCCTGTCCACAACTCATACGGTGTTTTGGGCACCGACTTAGTAGGAACCCGATTTAGCACATGAATGACGGTTTTTAATGCCTCCATCCATAAGCTAAACGGCAAATCTGATTGAATTAACATGGATCTAACCATATCCATTAGCGTACGGTTGCGCCGTTCCACTACTCCATTTTGCTGAGGCTCGCCCGGTGTGGAATACTGGGCGATTATGCCATTTTCCTGTAGGAACCGAGCAAATGGTCCAGGAACTTGGCCATACGGGGTATGGCGACCGTAGTACTCACCACCACGATCGGATCATACCACTTTAATCTTAATATTGTGCTTATTTTCAACTTCAGCCTTAAATATCTTAAATTTATCCAACGCTTCAGAGCGTTCTTTAATTGGATAAATATAGCCATAGCGAGAATAGTCATCCGTGAAGGTTATGAATGAATCAAAACCATCAACAGATACTACGGGAAAAGGACCACAAATGTCCGTGTGGATTAATTCCAAAATTCCTACACTGCGTATGGCACCTTTCTTAATTTTCTTAACAAACTTTCTCTTAATGCAGTCTATGCATTCTTCTGAATCCGAAAAATCTGAATGGGGAAGAATCGATTGTGAAATCAATTGTTCAATTCTCCCCCTCGAAATATGGCCCAAGCGCCAATGCCATAATTTCGAAGACATTTCGGAATCGATTCTCTTACGCTTACCCCGATGTGAGGAAAACTGATTGTCGCTTACAACATTAACATCATCATGCATAGATAATAAGTATAGCATGCCTTGTCTTATGGCAACACCAACCATCTTATTATCATACTTAATTACACATCTGTCTTTGCCAAACTGGCAAACATAACCATCATCATCTAAGCATGACACTGAGATGAGATTTGTACTTAAAGAGGGTACATATAATACATTCTGAAGTGTAAGTACAAAGCCATTTCTTAATACTAATGGATAATCTCCAATGGCTTTCACTACAGCTGCATGGCCATCAGTAACTTTAATGGCCCTTTCCCCTCTTTTTAGGGTCCTCCTCATATTTAACCCCTACAACGAATTGCAAACGTGCACGGTGGCACCTGAGTCAATCCACCAAGAAGATGGTGTATAATCTAAAAGCATGGATTCATCAACAAAGGTCACAAAGTCATTACCATTTTTGCAACACCATTTAAGGAAGCCAATGCAATCCTTCTGATGGTGACCTTTGTCTAAACAAAAGCGGCACTGATCTTTATCCACTTTCACATCCTTATTGTAAGGATGGCTTTGTGGAAACTTACCCTTATCTTTGTCATGGTGAGAAGAACCATGATACTTAAAAGATTGCTTAGAAGAAATAATTCTTCTTAGCCTTACCTTTTCTCTTCACGTAATTGATTGCATCATAACCGTGAAGGGACTTAATCCTCTCTTCTTCCTAAACACACATAGCCATTAGTTTTTCTATGTTCCATAGTTCAGGTTGAGAGTTGTAGTTGATGACAAAGTCTCAAATTCCTTAGGAAGTGAGGCAATGATGAGATGCACAATGAGCTCATCTTTAATCCCCAAATCCATAGGATTAAGCTTTGTAGCCATATTTGTCATCCTTAAGATGTGCTCACGCACACCACCTCCATGATATTTTTCAGTAACAAGCCTCTTGATAAGAGTGCTTGCAGTGGCCTTAGAAGAACCAGTAAACTGATTCCCTATCCTTTGGAGGTATTCAACAGCAGTTTCACATTCAGGGATTGCTCCCCGAATGGCCTCAGTGATAGTGCCCTTAATAACCATCAAACATTTCCTGTTTGATTTCTTCCACTTATAACAATCAATGTCATAAGCCAATAACTCAGTAGTATATTCCTTTGTCCTCATAGCAAAGGCTTCCTGAGTTTCATCAGCACCTCTTACTGGTTCAACCGGTGCAACCGGATATGGAGTAGTGAGAGCCAAGTCTATCTCAGAGACTGCCAAAGCAATCTCCAACTTCTCTCGCCATCTCCCATAATTGCTTCCATTGAGTGGATCAATAGAAGCGATGAAACTCAGTGCTGAATTAGCATTGGAGGAACCTTCATAATCAAAAAACCAAAATCAAGAAGAATGCATAGATGTTAACCACAAGAAAATGATGAGTTTTATCTTTCACTTTGGTTACTTGATCAAAACTCAACATTTGAGAATAACTGAAAATCAACATAGTAATTTATCTTTCGCTTTGGTTACTCGACCAAATTACTATGTTCTTACAAAAAGAATGTCATTAATGCCTTTCGCTTTGGTTACTCAGCCAATAATGACATTGAAACTGAATATTGAAGAACAACTGAAATACATAGTAATTTATCTTTCGCTTTGGTTACTCGACCAAATTACTATGTACTTAGAAAGGAAAATGTCATTAATGCCTTTCACTTTGGTTACTCGGCCAATAATGACATTAATATAACTTAAAATCATGATAATTCTATTTTTCACTTTGGTTACTCAATAGAATTTCATGCAACTTAAGTTGACATAGCAATTTATCTTTCGCTTTGGTTACTCGACCAAATTGCTATGACAATAAACTTAATTCACAGCGGAAGCTTATTAAATAAGCAAACTTAATTGTATAGCACGGACTAGTCCGCACAAGGCCGGACTAGTCCGAACTCTTACAGTATGGTGTAAGGATCGAAACGCCCAAGAGGGGGGTGAATTGGGCTTTCTTTCAAATTTTAAAGCAATTAAGATTAACAACCTAAAGCCCAATTCCCTATGCAATTAAACTATGCAATCAATATAAATTAAAGTTGCGGAATGAAGATTGCATAAGAGTAAAAGGGAGAGGGATGCAAACGCTCAAGGGACACGGAGTTTATCCCGTGGTTCGGTAAGATCACAAGGATCTTCCTACATCCACGTTGTGGCACCCACCGAAGGGTTTTGCCACTCCCAAGTCACCGAGACAAGGGGCTTCTTCACTATTCTTCTCCGTTCGCCAACCTCGGCAAGGTGGAGCTCAAGCCTTGTACACTTTGGGATCCTCCGGGCTTCCACAATCCACTTGGCAAGTTCCGGAAGTCACACACACCAAGGGACACTCCCTTATGGCTCTCACTACACTAGAGACTCCAATCACCAAGAGTGGAGGCACCCAAGCACTATCTCTAGCTAGTTCTAGCCTATCTCTTGGTGTACAAATGATGAGCAAATGATGTGAAAGTGGTAGCTCTATTGCTTGAATGCTCTAGGATGTGTAGAGTATGTCTGGGCTTCAAGTCTTGTCGATTTGACAGGTTGAAGGGGTATAAATAGCCAGCCTCCACGAGATAGCCGTTGGAAAAGTAGGCTGACATCACTTCTCTGCGAACACCGGATGATCCAATGTCTCCCCTTCAGTTAACATCGGTCAAAGCCAAATTAGCTGATGTCACTGTGTCAGATATGACCGTTGTTAGACCGATGTTGACCTGTCTTCTCATCGGATGATTCGGTGGCTCTTCCTCCAGAATTTTGCTTGATCTTGAAGCTTACTGGAGTGATCGACCGATGTGTGTAATTCTGCACATCGGATGATCCGGTTCTTCACTTGGTCCAATTGTGTTGCAAACTGTGATGATGGACCGATGTCACTGAGCCACTCACATCGGATGATCCGGTGAGTTCTTTCCTCTGAGGTCTTCTTCTTCTGTTGACACAACTCGACCGATGCAGTCAACTCAGAGAACATCGGATGATCCGGTGTGTTCAACTTGTTGACTTCGAGTTGTTTTGAGTTGTTCTTTTGGAATTTGAACTTGTGACCTCTTTGACATTTGTTTGAAATGTTGTTTTGATTGTCTTCAAGCATTGAGTGATGTCAAGTTAGAGCTTTCACTTCTTGTCTTCATATGATTTGATTTGATCTCATTTGTTGATTTTATATGGGTCTCCAATGTGATTTTGATTTCATTTGATTGAGTGTTATTGATACCTTGCATTCACAAATTCATTAGTAATATCGAATGGTTGTCATTAATCACCGAAACCGTACCTCATGGGGCCTAGATGCTTTCAATCTCCCCCTTTTTGGTGATTGATGACAACACAATAATGTAAAGCGCAATAATAATGAATTTGATGATAATACTCAAGTATATATGCAATGAATACAACATAGGACACATTAAGCTTGTAGAACGCAAAAGAAAATTGTGGTGCGAAAAGCTCAATTGATTAAAATCATAAACAAATGAGACAAGCGAAAGAGTGCTTAATTAAAATTACAAAAGAGTACTCAAGCACGAATACAAAGGATAAACACACACTCCCCCTAAACACACACTCCCCCTGAGACTGCTACTACCACTCCCCCTGACTCTTCTACATCTTCTCCCCCTTTGGCATCAAGACACCAAAAAGGGATCAGAACGCCTACAGACCCTGAGAGCTGGGCGCGAGGACGAACTGGGCACCGTCGCAGTCGTCGGAGCTAGAGTCGCCGGTCATAGGAGCTGCCGGAGCGGCGGGAGCTGGAGGGTCCGCTGCCGGTGCTGGAGGAGAGGAAGCAGGTACTGGAGGTGCTGGTGGAGCTGGAGGAAGTGGAGCGCTCACCACGGACGCCGGCGTCTGCTGGAACAAGATCGTCGATGGCAGTGGTGAGTGAATCGGTGCGCTGGATGCCAGAAGTGGTGACATACTGATTGAAGGGATAGGAGTAGTAGGCACCTGAGCAACACCTGGAGCCAGTCCCAGTCCAGGCTGCTGTGGAGGAAGGGTGATCCCGGTCTGAGTGTAAAGGTTGGTGATCAACCCTAGGATCCCCATCATGGCCTGCTGGGTCTGCTGCTGCTGGTTGAGGGTACGGCGGTGCATCTGATCTACCAGGTTGGTGAACCGGTCCGTATCCTCTCGCCTCTGACGGGCGATCTCCAGCTGGAGCTCCTGCTGCTGCCGCTGCAGCTGTGCCAGGTGAGCAGCCTGCTCTGCTCTGGCCTGCTCAGCAGCGAGCCTGTCCTGGTGCTGCTGCTCGATCATCTGCTGGAGAAGTGCCGACAGCTCTGACGGCTGTGACACCTGCGCCTCGGACACAGGAGGTGGTGTCGGTGGCGGAGCAGCTGATCCTCCTGCCTCGGCGTCGTGCTGCCTCGGTGAAGGTGGAGGCGGAGGGAAGTACTCCTCGACACTCTCGTCTGTGTCGCTCTCGGACCAGACGTGCTGCAAGTCTCCACCTTGAGCTTCTGCCTCAGCCAGACGCTCATCTTCCCTCTCGAGGTCAGACCAATCCTCCTCAGTCAAGCGAGCCCTGACCTGGCGCTCAACTGGACGACCAAGGCGACGGTCTCCAGGAGCAGAGGCACGATAGTCACCAAAGCGAGTCACACTCTCGTCAGCAAGCCGGGCCTGTGCTGCATGTCCCTCAGGCACCACCATAGAGCAAATGTAACTGATCTAGTGCCCGTAGACCATCTGCCTCATCATGCCAATCCCATCCGTGATTACATCTTCCATCTCGCATAGGAGTATGTCCACGATATCGAAATCCATCCCGTTCATTATGTAGAACAGGAGGGTCTGCTGCAGACTCGTGAACCCCTCCAAGTAACCTGACCTCGGCAGGAGCGTGCGGTGCAAGGCGAGGTGCACAATGCGCGCAGCTGGGGTCAGGAGAGCTGGAACTCTCGGCTGGTCCAGAGAGAACGAGGGGCCAAACAGAGAGCGGATCTCGTCAAGCTGTGGTGCTACCCCTCCAGTAAGTGGCCTCCTCGGTGGATCTGCCTGTCCATAGACCTTCTCGTGCACGCAGGTGTCGTGCAGGTCCAAACCAAGAATATGCCCCAAAGTCTGCCTCGTGAGGTGGTAGCGCTGACCATTGAACATGAAGGCAATCGACCTCCTGCCCTCTGAGATGTACAGGGTCGCGTAGAAGACACGAACCCACTCTTCCACATAAGCACTTCTCTCATAAGCCAGCAGCTGCACCAAACCTCTGTATCTCTCAAAGAAAGGAAGGACCTCAGTCTCCGCTGCCACTGCAAGCTGCCCCCAGACCAGGTAGTTGTGCTGAAAAAGCTTGTGCCCCCGACGCCTGTAGGTCTCATAGAGAGACGCCTGGGTGATAGTCCAGAAGCGACTGTCCACAAGAAGCTCTCGGGGCTGTGGGAACCACTCCTCAAGCAGCACGCTCCAACGAAGCTTGCGTAGCTGCTTGGCCTTCATCTTCCGGTAGTCCGTCAACCGGACTCCCTCACCGACACGAACGGCCGTGTCCATCTCGTAGATGTCCCTCTCGGCCTCCCTATCCTCACGACGGTCGGCAGCCGTCGGTCTCGGACGAGGAGCAGCCTCGGTGTGACCCCCACGCGTCCGTGCTGAGCGCCGGCGGACGAGAGGCTCAACCGGCTCCTCTTCGGCGTCGGAGTCGTCGATCACGGGAGGCTGCCTTGGACGGGCCTCGCGAATCCTCAGGGAACCCCCACGGCCGCGCTCACGCTCCTCGGCGGCGCGAGCGTCCATTAGAGCCTGCTTCTCATCCTTCGAAAGTTTGCGCTTCTTCGTCGCGGGCTCCGCGATCGCCTTTCCCTTTCCTTTGCGGTCGCGACCCATCTAGACGACGGAGAGCTAGGGTTAGCGACGAAGAAAGAAAGGATGACGGAAAATAACGATGGACGTCGCACGGCACGACACAAACCTTAGCAATGAGCGATCTCGAGCTCTAGAAGCAAGAAGATTGACGGGCCGGGAAACCTTAGCGAGGTGAAGATGAACGGAGATGGCGCACGTTGGTGGTGGATAGGGTGGTGTGAGCGTGGAGCAGCTTTGGCGGTGGTGAGAGGCGGCGGCGATGCTTGGGCGCGGTGGTGAGCGGCGGCGACGATGCGGTGAGGCGGCGCGAGTGTGCGGTGGCGGCGCCCGGCGGGAGCACGACGGCGGCGGCGGTGGCGACCGGCGGCGGAGGAGGTGGCGGCGCGGTTGGCTGCGGCGAGGTGGGCGAGAGGCGGCGGCGCGAGGGAGACGGTGGTCGGCGGCGGCGGGAGAGAAGGGTGTCAGGGAGAGAGAAAGTCGGGCCGGCGTGCGGGTTTAAATAGTGGACCCCAAACCCTAGTCGAAATTTTAACACCGGATGGACCGATGCTAGGTGAAACGAACATCGGTCGAATGCCACAGTAAGGATATTCAAAAATTGCTGTTGACATCGGATGGACCGATGTTTAGGGTTTGGGTCATCGGTCGAATGGCACAGTAAGGGTGTTCAAAAGAGGAATGTTGACACCGGATGATCCGACGTAGGAGGAAGTAAACATCGGTTGAATTGACCACAGCTCCAGAAGAGTGAACATCGGATGGACCGATGTTTTTCGGAATGAACGCATCGGATCATTTGAAATTCAGACAGAATTGGGCTTTGAAGATTGAACACCTATTGGACCGATGAGGGATTGACATAGGCATCGGATAATCCGATGACAACAGAACGAAAACATCCCATATATGTCCTTTGACCAAACAAACAATCAAAGAGAAACACATGTCTTAGGACTTTTTGGGCAACCCCTTACCCCTCAATAAGCTAATATGCCAATAGCTTGGCTAGACCTTAATGCAAATGGAACACCGAGAAAAATGGAGGAAAATATCCAAATAAAATGTAAGGCCCATGCTTCGTGAGGTAGAGTATGAAGACTTCTATCTCTTTGAAGCAAGTTCCTCTAGGCATTAACGTACCTAACATTTTGTTCTTTCCACCTTATATGAGTCGAGATATTGCATTTCAAACAAGTCTCCTTCTCATGAGGTGGGCTCCCCTTTGTGACAATCTACCGTATGCAATGCCAAACAAATTATAGTGCAAGAGATTAAATGAGTGCAAGTTTATATGGCAGGGATCATGCAAGGCATAAAATAAACCTATCTTGCCAAGTTTGAACCTTCCAAAGGCTTCCTCAGGGAAAACTATTCCTAGCTCACCCCTATCCTTTGGGAGTTAGACAAGACCTATATGATATGCATCCTTACATGAACATGGCAACTTACATGACATTAGATGCATCTAGCACATTTAATTCACTTCTAAGTCTAGAAAAGGTTTTTTCATCAAGTGGTTTTGTGAAGATATCCGCCAATTGTTCTTCGGATCTAACACCTTGCAAAGAGATGTCTCCTTTAGCCTCATGATCCCGCAAGAAGTGATGGCGAATATCAATGTGCTTAGTGCGGGAGTGTTGAACGGGGTTTCTAGCTATCTTAATCGCACTTTCATTGTCACAAAGGAGAGGCACACAACCAAACTTAATTCCAAAGTCCAAAAGGGTTTGCTTCATATATAGAATTTGGGCACAACATGCACCGGCCGCTATATACTCCGCCTCCGCGGTGGACAAAGCCACGGAATTTTGCTTTTTGCTAGACCAAGATACTAGGGAACGCCCAAGTAAGTGGCACCCTCCGGAGGTACTCTTGCGGTCCACACGACATCCGGCAAAGTCCGAATCCGAGTAGCCTAAGAGATGAAAACTAGCGTTCTTGGGGTACCACAAACCTACACTTGGGGTATGCTTGAGATACCGAAGTATCCTAAAGACCGCCTTCTTGTGCGACTCTTTAGGTGCCGCTTGAAAGCGAGCACACAAGCACACACTAAACATAATATCGGGCCTAGATGCGGTAAGATATAACAATGAGCCAATCATGGAACGATAATGAGATTGATCAATAGGTTTACCGTCCATGTCCGCGTCGAGATGACAATTTGTCGCCATTGGAGTGCTTCTTGAGCTACAATCTCCCATCTCAAATTTCTTCAAGAGGTCCTTTGTGTACTTCTCTTGGTAGATGAAGGTGCCCTCTTGAAGTTGTTTGATTTGAAATCCAAGGAAGAAGTTGAGCTCTCCAATCATTGACATCTCGAATTCCCTAGACATCATGGTGCCAAACTCATGGCTAAGAGATTTGTTAGTTGAGCCAAAAATGATATCATCGACATAAATTTGACAAATGAATAAATCCTCGTCGATGTCCTTGGTGAAGAGTGTAGTGTCCACCCTCCCGATCTTGAATCCTTGCATGACCAAGAAATCCCTTAGACGTTCATACCACGCCCTAGGTGCTTGCTTGAGCCCGTAGAGCGCCTTGTGTAACCTATACACATGGTTAGGATTCCTCGGATCTTCAAACCCGGGAGGTTGCTCAACATAAACAAGTTCGTTAATATAGCCATTAAGAAAGGCACTTTTAACATCCATTTGATAAAGCATTATATTGTGATGTGAAGCAAAGGCAAGGAGTATGCGAATAGCTTCTAACCGAGCGACCGGAGCGAATGTTTCTCCAAAGTCTAGTCCTTCAACTTGTGAAAAACCCTTGGCCACAAGTCTTGCCTTGTTGCGGACCACAACGCCATTCTCATCTTGCTTGTTGCGGTACACCCACTTCGTTCCGATGACATTCTTGTCCTTGGGTCGCTCCTCCAACACCCAAACTTCGTTGCGGGTGAAGTTGTTGAGTTCTTCTTGCATTGCCATCACCCAATTTGGATCTTGAAGTGCTTCCTCGATGCGAGTGGGTTCTACACACGAAACAAACGAATAGTGCTCACAAAACGAAGCGACATGGCGAGAACGAGTACTTACTCCCCTTGACGGACTTCCGATGATTTGATCCATCGGATGCGCCTTTGAGATGCGCCCATGCCTCATGAGTGGTTGTGAAGCACTTGGCGGTGGTGATGCGTTTTGCTCGTCTTGTGGATGGACTTGATCTTGGACTTCTTCTTCTTCATCTTGATGTTGTAGGACTTGTGAATCTTGCGTAGGCAATGGATCATCTTTTTCTTCTTCTTCGTCAACTTGAGGTGCCATGGAGGTGTCGATGTTAGCATTTGAGGCTCCCCCTTGATCATGGCTCTCCTCAACTTCGGGCTTGATGTCTCCAATGGTCATGTTTTTCATGGCTTCTCGTAGAGGCTCATCATCTATATCATCATGACCAAAACTCTCCTCTTGGGAGCCATTAGTCTCATCAAACTCAACATCACAACTTTCTTCAACTAGCCCGGAGGTTTGGTTGAATACTCGATATGCTTTTGAGTTTGATGCATAACCAAGAAAGATACCAACGTCACACCTTCTTTCAAACTTACCGAGCCTTTTCTTGCGGTAGATATAGCATTTGCACCCGAAGACTCGGAAGTAGGAGATGTTGGGCTTTCTCCCAATGAGGAGCTCATATGGGGTCTTTTGGAGTAGTCGGTGAAGATAGACCCTATTTGCGGCATGGCACGCCGTGTTGATTGCTTCGGCCCAAAACTTCTCCGACGTGCCATAGTCATCAAGCATTGCTCTAGCAAGGGTGATAAGGGTCTTGTTCTTCCTTTCAACGACACCATTTTGTTGGGGGGTGTATGTGGCCGAAAACTCATGCTTCACGCCTTCACGATCACACCACTCCCCAATGTTGTAGTTCTTGAACTCGGTGCCGTTGTCACTCCGGACCTTGATGATGGGAAGTTGAAATTCCCTTTGAGCACGTTTGGCAAAGGTCTTGAAAACTTCCGGAGTTTCACCCTTGTCACCTAAAAACAAAGTCCAAGCATATCGAGAATAATCGTCAACGATAACAAGACAATAGAAGTTACCACCAAGACTTTGATATGTGGACGGTCCGAAGAGGTCCATGTGGAGTAGTTCAAGCGGCTTGGAGGTTGACACCATTGTCTTCATTGGGTGGTGTGAAGCAACTTGCTTCCCGGCTTGACAAGCGCTACATAGCTTGTTCTTCTCAAATGTGACATCCTTTACACCGGTCACCATCCCAAGCTTGAACGACTTCTTGAGTTTGCTCATGCCGATGTGAGCAATGCGTCGATGCCATAGCCAACCCAAGCTTGTCTTAGTGAAAAGACAAGTGGTCAAGCTAGAATCCTTGTTGGAGAAGTCTACCAAGTAAAGATGTCCATGCCGAAATCCTTTGAAGATTAGTTCTTTGCTTGATTCACTAGTTACTACAACACCATTCTTGTCAAAGGTGCACGTTAGTCCAAGATCACATAGTTGTGCAATTGAAAGTAGATTGAAACTAAGTGACTTAACATATAATACATTAGAAATAGACAAATCATGCGAAATAGCAATTTTACCTAAACCAATTACCTTCCCCTTTGAGTTGTCACCAAAGGTGACTTGTTCATGGTTGTCGGGGTTCTCTATGGTAGTGAACATACCATCATTGCCGGTCATATGTTGAGTGCACCCGCTATCGAGTACCCAATGCTTTCCTCTGGCTTTGTAGTTCACCTACACACATGAAGTTAGTTTTTGCATTTAGGCACCCAAGCCAACTTAGGTCCTTTTATGTGTGATACAAGTGATTTTGGGACCCAAAGTTGCTTGGGGAGCTTCCCCTTCATGCCCTTAATGTCTTTGCCGATGAACCTTGCCTTCACCTTGCCACCTACTTTGCTTAAGAGATAGTGATAATCATGGAAAGTAGATTTGTAGTTAGGAGGCAATTTGGGAGAAGGACGGTTGGGAAGAGGACACTCCCTTGTGTGATGTCCGGTGACCTCAAAATGTTGGCAATAGGATCCGACTTCTTTGATGAAGCTCGTCCTAAGCTCCGGTGAGGGCACCTTCCCTTTGTTGAGCACCGGGAAGGATCCAAGTCCCCTCTTGTTGAAGCCTTTGGCTTGTTGGTAGAGGATTTCCTTGTGCTTGTCCTCCCCTTGGAAAGTCTCACCACACTAGTGCGGAGACTTTCAATTTCGTCCATCAATTCCTTCTCCCTAAGGCTTGCTTTCAAAGGCAAAGACTTATCCAAAGTATTAGTGGCATGTGAAATAGTTGATACTTTGCCATCAAGGGTTTCCTTTTTCATGTTTTTCATTTTTAGTTCAATTGCCTCATAAGCAAGGTTAAGCATTTCATGTTTTTGAACCAAGTCATTGTGCTTTCCCAAGAGTGCTTGGTTTGCTAAGTCAAGCTCATGATGATCAAGCTTGATTTGAGCATTTTCCTCCTCGATTTGCTTGACATGTGTTTTGAGCGTGTCATGCTCTTTAAGTATGGTTACATACTTGTCATGCAAATCGAGCTTCGTACTCTCAAGTTTAGCACAAGCTTGTTCAAGTGCTTTAACCTTGCTCTTTTCCCTTTTTATGATGACGTGGTATTCATTAATCATAGATGCTAGTTCATCGGGGGAGAGCTCATCATCATCATCGCTAGAATCGTCACATACCTTAGTGTTACCTTTAGCCATGAGGCACATAGGAGGTGGACGAAGAGGTGAGTTGTCCTTGTCGACGATGGCAAGGCCCGCCAAGTTTTCTTCATCTTCACTCTCTTCGTCACTTGACTCTTCATCCGTGATCCACTCATTTGCCTCGCACATGAAGACTTTTTGAGGCCCTCTTCTCTTCTTTGGAAAGAGCTTGGTCTTCTTGCCCTTGTCAAATTTCTTCTTTCCAAAGGAGCGCTTGGGTTTGACCTCTTCTTCATCTTCATCACTTTCTTCTAGCTTTTTATACTTTCCTTTGTGGTTGTCCTTCCTCTTGTCGGGTCTTGGACAATCATATGATATGTGGCCTTGATCACCACAATTGTAGCATGTCTTGTTTTCATCTTTTCTTGGGAGGAAGGCTTTCTTCTTTGGATCAAAAGAGTATCCCTTCCTTGCAATTTTGGAGTTTAGACGTGAGAATTTTCTCATCATCAACGCAAGCTCATCATCGTCATCTTCGCTTGTTGCTTGCTCTTCTTCGCTTGAGCTAGGCTCAACCACTTTCTTTTTCTTGGGAGTTGTTTTCTTGGTTGAAGCCTTGAGAGCAATGGTTTTTGACGATGACTCCTCCATCATTCCAAGTACGCTCATCTCATGAGCATGAATTTCTCCAATGAGCTCCGAGACTTCAATGTTGTCAAGCGATTCCTTTTGGAGCATTGAGTTGATAATGTTGTACTTGGGCTTGGGTAGAAGCATGAGGATCTTGCGGTTGATAAGACCCTTACCAAGAGAAGCAATGTCAAGTGCGTTAATCTCCTCAATGAGCACATTTAAGCGAGAAAACATTTGGTTAACATTCTCATGAGGAAGCATTTTGAATTCATCATAATTGGATTTTAGCAAGTGATATTTGAGTTCTTTAACACGAGATGAGCCCTCATGAATTTCAATTAAACATGCCCAAATTTCACAAGCTTTCTCTTTACTAGCAATTCTAGAAAAAACGTCTTGACTTATGCATTCATAGATGGCATTTCTAGCCTTAGCATCCCATTTTAGTTGATCACCAACATAATTGAGATCTCCAAATCCCGCATGGGTCGCTTCCCAAACTTCGGGAGCAATAGCCTCTAGGTAGGCACGCATGCGTGCTTTCCAATAGGCAAAGTTCTTGCCCTCGAAGGTGGGAACCGAACCCCCATTCTTGGCCATTTAAGCTCTCTAGCGGTGAAGCTAGAATGATCCTATGAGCAACCTCGCTCTGATACCAATTGTAAGGATCGAAACGCCCAAGAGGGGGGTGAATTGGGCTTTTTTTCAAATTTTAAAGCAATTAAGATTAACAACCTAAAGCCCAATTCCCTATGCAATTAAACTATGCAATCAATATTGTCGACTGTTGGAGTCGGCAGATCCCCTGACACTACGAAAGTGTGGAAGGAGTTTGAGGTTCGGTTTGGGCGCGCGGAGACTCAAGTAGGTGAAACGCGATTGGACACGAGTGACACAGTAGTTTACGTGGTTCGGGCCGCCTGAGCGTAATACCCTACTCCACGGGTGTGTGTGTGTGTTGTATTAACTTGTGAGCCTCAGAGTGTTCAAGAATTCTCTCCCTCGTGTATCGTCGGTTTGTCCTTTTATAGTACAAGGACAAACCGTTACAAGTCAGCCTGGCCCGACATGTGGCCCTGGCGGTTATTGGTATTGATACACGAGATTAATTGTTGTTAATAACCCTGTAACGGCTCCGACAGTGCCGTTACAGGTGTTAAGATCATCCGATTAAATATCATTAACGTGGAATTAATGATATTTAATCGGGTCTTGAAGTCTGCGGCTGTCCTTTGGAGATCCGGAGCCGTTACAACGTCTCCCGGGGGTTTGAAGCGGCCAGCTCCGACGTATGGACACGTGGCAGCTCTGGAGCTTGCTCGTGGGAAGCGGGAAGCTCCGGGGCGGCCTGGCACGTGTCAGGTCCGGAGCTTCTCTCGGTCAGGGGTTACCTCCGGAGGTGCCGTTTCAGTACTTGGCCCGGAGCTTCACCCTTGCGGGTAATAGCTCTGGTCTGACAGTACACGTGACAACCTAGGGGCTAACCATGTTGAAGAAGCGGGTCCGGTTACGTCTGACAAGTGGGCCCCCGAGGGTCTTCAATTTGAGTAGATGTCCTTCCCTTGAGATCTTTGTATCCTCAGGGGGTGTATGGTTTTTAGGGTACCGACAGTGGCCCCCTGGACCTACCTCCGGGGAAGGCCAACGGGATGAAGTCATTCCGCCGGAGGTGGGTCCACACTTGCGACTCTTGAACTGGGTCTTCAAGGGTCTTTGGAGGTGCCTTTGGTGGGACTTTACGGTTAAGTGCCGACGCGTGGCGCACCTCAGGCGGCAGATAAGATCTTTGACGTGCGGATCTCTCGCAATTGAAGGTCGTCGGTTCCCGATACGAAAACCGTATCGGTTCCGCGCGCCTTGTCAGTCCGCCGCCTTTGGGTTTCCCGCCTCGTGATGACAACTGTTCGCCTGGGTAAGAACCTCGACTTGATCGTCAGGGTGGTCCCGGGCCCTCTTGTCATCGGCTGGGTTGAATTCTTGAGTAGTATCCTTAACTCCCCTGCAGTTTCCATCCAAGCGTTGCGAGGGCTTACTTAAGAAGGAAAGCGCACCGTCGGGAGTTCTTTACGCTTTCCATCTGTTCTTGCGCTCAAACTCCCAACTCGTGTTTTGCTTCTCTTCTCTCGCCTAGCTGTGCTGCGATGGAGTTGGGTCTGCGTGAAAGTCGTTTGAAGACGGAGAGCGATCTGAAGAAGGTCCGAGCCCTCATGGGGTGGTCGTCGGACTTCTTCAACCCTTCAGTCCGCGCCGGCGGGGAGCTTCCCTTTAAAAAGGAGCACTCCGGCGAAATGGTGTACTTTTCATCGTACGCCATGGTGGGGCTGATCCCACCGTTTTCTTCCTTCTTCTTGATGCTGCTGGACTTCTATGGTCTGCAGCTATACCACCTTGGCCCTCACTCCCTCCTCCTTGTGTCCATCTTTGTCCACTTCTGCGAGATGTGGGTGGGCATCCCTCCCTGCATCGAGCTCTTCCGCACCTTCTTCACCGTCCAAACCACCGGCCGAAGTGACGAGTACCTTGGCTTCTACTACTTTGTGAAGCGCAAGAAGTGCCCGTTCAAGTACCTCCGGTCGTTCCCTTCCGGGAAGTGGGATGACTGGAAGAAAGATTGGGTAGTCGTCCGGGTGGAGGAGCATGAGCGGTTGGAGCTGCCAGACGGTCTGCCCGGCATTGACACGTCGGTGTGGAGCGAAGTTCCGGTGCTGGCGGCAGCTTTCGACCCCATCCTGTCCAGGATCCGCCAATGTGTGGAGGGAGGACTGACTCCCCAGGCGGTGTTCTGCAACTTCCTGTCCAACAGGTGGGCACCGCTGAAGAGGAGGGAGAAGCTCGCCTGGGCCCTCAACAGCGTGATGGACGAGGACCGGGTCGAGACCGGGTTGAAGTCCAGCATGGTGGGGAAGTCCTTGGAGTTTCACCTCAAGAAATTCCAGCACGGCATCGATGTTGACGGAGAGTACTTGACTCCGCCGCCGGCTTTCCTCCCCCTGAACGTGGAAGTTGAGTTTAGCAGGGAGCTCCGGCGGAAGATGCCCGCGCTTGACGACCTTGGCGTCGTCGAGAGAAGATCGACCGCCCGGTTGGCGATTCCCGGGTTGTCGGAAGGCGGCTCCACCCCTGTCTCTCAGCCAAGAGCTGAGGTCACCGGCAAGGGCAAGGAGCTGGCGGAAGAGCCGGAGAACCGGAAGAGGAAGCTGCGACATGCTGACGGAAGGTCCGGCCGGCTTGCTACTTCCCCGCCAGTTCCCCGTCCTCAGGAAGGAAGATCCTCCGCCGCTGTAGCGTCTGTCCCCGTGGTGGGGTCTTTTCGGAGCGCTACTGTTCCGGCGGTGGGATCCTCCCGGAGTGCGGTTGTCCCCGTGATGGGTCCCTCCGGAGGTGCCAGCTCCGGACAGGCGACTCCGGTTCGAGAAGCGGTGAGGGCCTCCAGGTCTAGGAGTTCCTCCCGGTCAAGGAGAGCTCCGACCCGGGAAACGCCCGCGGCTACGGCAAGTCCTGGGAGTCCTCCCGGAGCTCCTACGCCGACCGTGGCCAGCCCGGAACGTCCGGGAAAGAGGTTCCGCGCAAGCTGGTGCGTGAGCCTCCCAAGGTAATTTTTCTTGCTTACCTCAATTAACTTTTAATTATAGCATCTGTTTGCTCAATTTCTTCATTCTTCATCTGCAGCGCTCCCAAGAAGGGGAGTGAAGCTCCGCCCTCAGCCACAGTGTCTGAGGCTGCGAAGGCTTCTGCTCCAGCCCCGGTGCCGCCCCAGGCGGAGGCTGCGACAGCTCCGGCGCCGGCTGTCGTGGTCATGGACCTCGACTCGTCTCCAGAAGTTCCCGTGGTAGCGCCGGACCACGGGATTGAAGATGCGCCAGCGGCACCCGCTCCGGAGGTTGAAGCTCCGGGCCCTGGTGCTGCAGAAGTAGATGCTCCGGCTGTTGAGTCGGAGGAAGTAGCGGTCCCGGCTTCAGAGCCGAAAAGTGTTGAAGCCCCGGCGGTTGAGCCGGAGGTAGCTGAAGCCCCGGCGTGCGAGCCGGAAGTTGAAGTGGTTCCGGCAATTGAGCCGGTTACTTCCGAAGCTCCGGTCGCAGAGCCGGTAGCTATTGGAGCGCCGGCTGCAGAGCCGGTGATTGTGGAGGCGCCGGCTGCAGAGCCGGTGGTCGAAGAGGCGAGGGAGCTTGAGCCTCCCTCAGAAGAAGCGTCCCGGCCGGAGCCAGTGGAGGCGACGACGTCGATGGTACCCGTGGCGGAGCCAGAGTGCCTGAACGAAGTTGCCGGCCCCCAGCCTGAGGGGGCGAATGAAGATTTGGTGGCGGGACCTTCTTCGGTGGCGACTGAGGCCATCCCGGAGGAGTGCCCTAGTGCCTTGGAAGCTCGGGGTTCCGCTCTCGTAGAGTGGGACCCAATTTTTGTAAATGAAGACCCGCTGGAACCAGCGGAGGAGACCCCAGAAGGTCCGGAGCCCATCTCGCTGTCGATGTCCATTGACAACGCTTGCTCCAGTCTACGCCAAGTCCAACTAGCCTTCTTCCACGACAGCAAGGTTCTTGAAGAGGAGCGCCAAACCCTTAGGAGGTGGCGTAATCGACTCCAATTCGAGACCAAGCTGGCGCAGTCGAGGATTGCTGAGGACAAGGAATGGATCAGGCGGGAGAAGGTCCGCCTGGAGCTCTGGGGTGAGATGCTGGACGAGAGGGAGAGAATGACTCACAACCTCGACGCCCAATCCCGGGAGTACCATGACCAAGCTAAGGCTGCTAATGACGCGGCCAACGCTCGGTTTGATCAACTCGAGGCCATCAGCACCGCACTCATCAAGCGCCGAGAGGCACTTGAGGGAAGGGAAAAGCGGCTCGAGGATGAGGAGCAAAAACTCCTGGAGCTACGGGATGACGTCTTACGACGTGAAGAAGAGCTCGCCGAGAAGACAGCTCTGGCGGACAAGGGTATCGAGGAGCGCACTAAAAAATTGGAAGAGCGCTGCCTCGAGGAGGAGGAGAAGACCTGGGTGCGGGGGCAGGAACTCTACGAGTACGAGTGTGCCCTTGTCGCCCGGGAGAAGAAAATAGAGGCTAGGTAGAAAGACCTGGTCGACCGCCAGAACAAGATCCACCTCCGGGAAGAGGAGCTCGGAAGACTTGAGAAGCGGGTTGCTGCGAAGATTCAGCAAAACGCCAAAGAAGTCGAGCGTCTTTCCCGCGAGAATTCGGAGCTGGCGGCGGCCCGGAGATCCCTGGAAGAGATGAAGGGCCTGAGGAAGACGGACTCCCTGCAAATTTGGGAGTTCCTGAGCAAGGCCGATGATGCGCTAGCGCCGATGGGTTTCAGCCCCGTGCTCCCGGATGATCCGGAGCCGGAGCCGGACCTTGCGTTGCAAGCGTTGAGCGCTGCGGGCAGCAAGCTCTCCAAGGTGGGCGACGTCATCGCGGACCAGCTGGAGGTCGAGGGGCAATCACTGGCTAGGAACGTCACAGAGTATGTGTTGACGTGTTACACTAGCCGGAACCCTCGATTCTCTCTGGACCCGATGCTTGAAGGCCCCGTCGAAGGAGAAGGCGAAGCTACCCGAGCCAGCGTGTCGGAGGTCGCCCAGAAGGTCGCTGAGTTCTTCCATAGGGTCTAGGACTATCTTTCTTAGCCTTTATTTGTATCTTCTCTTCTTCCTCAATTTTGTAATCCCTTGTCTCCAGATGTAATCTCCGGTCTTCTGATGAAATGAAATCCCCAATTTTTCGTGAATTTCATTTTTTGTCTTCAACATCTTTGTCTTCACTTGGCCCCCTGGTAGATGTGCACAATTTGATTGTGGACATGTACCAAAAGGATGTTGAGTTTTGTTGAAGACAAATTTGCTTCGAACTCGTATAGTTTAGGTCCGAAGTTTTCGATAGTGAAGGTCCCTTGAAGTCGTCGGAGCTTAGAAGCTCCGGCACTGTCCATCGTCGGAGCTTAGTAGCTCCGACAATAGCCTCTACCAACACGTTGAGTGTCGATAGTTAATACTTCAAGGTGTCGGAGCTTAGTAGCTCCGGCAATGACCCTTGCCACGCCTGGCTTGCTGGCAACAGACTCTAGTGATAGAGTCTTCTCACCATCTTTAAGTTAACGCCGGTGGGAGTCGGAGCTTGGTTAACTCCGATTTTTCTCCATCAATATTGGGTTTATTTTTCCTGCACACTTAAGCCAAGAAAAACAGTAAAATTCGTTCCTTATCTATAACTTCGTCGCGGCTTACGGTTCTCAAGAGAATTTCAAGTTGAACACGATTTTTAGTATAATTGGATGAATTGTCTTTTCTTTTAGATCCAATTGTCCATGGACCCACCTTACTTTGGCCTGCCGGGATGTAGGTAGAGTGGCGTACTTAGGGTGCTTGACCAGGCTAAGTCGATAGCGCACTCCGGCCCTAGAATGGCTTGGCGGCTTTCAGGCAAGTTGGCCACAGATGATATTTAAATCTAAAAAATCCGACAATTCAACTCGAATCGTACGTAAATCGGTCTAACTAGAATTTCTTAAGAATTGCACGTTTCTGTTATAGACAAGAAAGAGAAAAATAAAAATGTCGAGCCTTATGCAAAAATGAATGCACGTGGAGTCTATTTCACATGAAGATGTCTTTCATTATAGGTCCGGGGTACAGGGGAAACAAGTACACTCTTAGGGTACGGAACCAGGCTAAGTGTGTTCGGTTTCTCGTTTAACCCAGGGTAGTTAGCTACACTTCTAGTCCGGAGACTGTATCAAGTGTTGCATGAGCTTTCCAAACCTTTCGGGAAAGGTCCGGCTGCTCTCCCGGAGGAACTACCCGACTCTGTACAATGACTCTATAACATACACTTCAAGTTACTTAAGACTCACCTCCGTGGAATTAAGTGTAGAACTTACGGAGGTGCTCGATGTTCCAAGGATTTGGGAGAGGTGTCCCATCCTCGGTAGCCAAGCGAACGCTTCCGGGACGGGATACTTTGATCACTCGGAAGGGTCCTTCCCAGCCGGGGGAGAGTTTGTTTTGCCCTTCTCTGGATAGTATTCTCCGTAGCACCAGATCGCCTTCCTCGAGCTGTCGGTTGTGTACATGCCGCTGATGATAGCGCCGTAGAGCTTGGCGGTATCGGGCATTCCGAACGGCTGCTTGGCACCTTCCCTCCTCGAGGAGGTCTAGGTCTTCACGCCGGAGCTGGTCCTGCGCGGCTTCGTCGAAGGTCCGGACTCGGAGGGAACCCAAGGTGATTTCCGGAGGAAGGATCGCTTCAGCTCCGTACACCAGGAAGAAGGGTGTTTCTCCGGTTGCCCGACTTGGAGAAGTCCTGTTAGCCCATAGAGTGGGCGGAAGCTCTTCGATCCAATTAGCTCCGTGCTTTTTCAAACGCTCATAAGTGCGCGTTTTGAGTCCTTTAAGGATCTCTGCGTTTGCTCTCTCGGCTTGTCCATTGCTGGCAGGATGAGCTACGGAAGCGTAGCAAACTTGTATGCCGAGGTCTTCGCAATATCCTTGAAATGCGGAGCTTGTGAACTGAGTCCCATTATCAGTGATGATCTTATTTGGGACTCCGAATCTGCTCACGATAGATTGTAGAAAATTGATTGCAGATTGTTTGTTGATCGTCACAACAGGAGTAGCTTCCGGCCACTTGGTGAACTTGTCGATGGCGACGTACAGGAACTTGTAACCTCCGACGGCTCTTGGGAAGGGTCCCAAGATGTCCATCCCCCACACAGCGAAAGGCCACGTAGGAGGTATCATTTGTAAGGGCTGAGCAGGTGTATGAATTTGCTTTGCATGAAATTGGCATGCTTTGCATTTCTTCACTAGCTCAGTAGCATCCTGGAGCGCTGTAGGCCAGTAGAAGCCGTGCCGAAAGGCTTTTCCGACCAGCGTGCGGGAAGACGCGTGGTTCCCACACTCACCTCCATGGATTTCTGCGAGGAGCTCGCAGCCTTCTTCCCTTGTGATGCACCGCATTAGGATGCCGTTGGCACCGCGCCGGTAGAGATCCCCTTCTACCAACGTGTATCTTTTAGCCAATCTGACTACCCGGTCAGCGGATACATCATCGTCAGGAAGGATGTTGTCTTTCAAGTAGTTCCGGATCTCCGAGATCCATGCATCGGAACTGACTTGAGCATTTGAGTCTTGCGTGCTGGGTTGCTCGGAGCTTCCGGCAGCACCTACGACCCTTGATGGCTGCCATGGTAACAGGGCCATCGGGACCGTCAGCTTCGGGATGCTGATCTCGCCCCCTTCATTCAGTTTGGCAGGCTGAACTGTGGGTTTTGACAACCTCCGGACAAAGGTTCCGTCTGGAGCCGGAGCTCCGGTTGACGCCTTGGTCGAGAGTTCGTCAGCTTCAGCGTTGTGAGCACGCTGAACATGGTGAAGGTCTAGGACTTCGAAGTCCTTCTGAAGCCTCTGGACTTCAAGGAGATAAGCAGCCAGCTGGGGATTATTGCAGGAGCATTCACCCTTCACCTGTTTGATGACAAGTTGTGAATCTCCTTTGACCAGCAACTGCTTGACACCATATGATAGTGCCACCTTTAATCCATATATGAGTGCTTCGTACTCCGCCATGTTGTTGGTTGCCTTGAAGTCAAGGTGCACCATGTATTTCACCTTCTCCCCGGTTGGTGCGAGGAGAAGGATTCCAGCTCCGGCTCCCTGCTTCTGCATGGAGCCGTCGAAGTAAAGGGTCCAGTGAGGCTTAGTGAAGGCCGGAACTTGTGGTTCCGTCTTCTGCTCGCTGGGGCCCCCAGGGTTTAATGGAGAGGGAGTCCATTCTGCCACGAAATCTGCCAACGCTTGACTCTTGATTGCTTGTCTTGGAATGAATTCGAGGTCGAATTCAGCCAGTTCCGCTGCCCACTTTGCTATATTCCCAGTTGAATTGGGATTATGCAGGATCGCTCGAAGTGGATATGTGGTTACCACCGAGACTTTGTGAGCTTGGAAATAGTGTCGAAGCTTCCTTGAGGCAATAAGAACTGCGTAGAGCAGCTTATGCACCTCTAGGTATCGAGTCTTGGCATCATGTAACACTTCACTGATGAAGTATACTGGGTGTTGAATGGTCCGGACCCTCCCGGAGGGGTCCGGAGCTTCCTCTCCATTGATCTGGACCCTGTCGGAGGGGTCCAGACTATCTTCGGGGACCTCCGGGTTCTGGGTGGAGGAACCCGGAGCTTCTTCAGGAATGACCTGGATCCTATCGGAAGGATCCGGGTCCTCTGAAGTGGCTTCTTGTGGGTTCAAGTCTGGGAGCTGGGACCCAGACCCGCTTTCAGGAACCTCCGGATCCTCCCGAAGGGATCTGGATTCCTGAGTATTGGGTAGTTCCGGTCTCTCCGCAACCAGAACCATACTGACGACTTCGTCAGCTGCTGAAATGTAAAGCAATAAAGGCTCACCAGGGTTCGGAGCTACCAAGACTGGTAGGGTGTTGAGGAACTGTTTCAGCTCCTGGAATGCCTTCTCTGCTTCTTCAGACCATTGGAATGGTCCGGACTTCCTTAGTAATTTGAAGAAGGGAAGTGCCCTTTCTGCCAGTCTTGAAATGAACCGGCTGAGGGCTGCTAGACATCCAGTTAATTTTTGGACGTCTTTGATGCGGGTTGGTGGCCGCATGTCTTCAATGGCTTTTATCTTCGCCGGATTAGCCTCTATGCCCCGGTGACTTACCAGGAAACCAAGAAGCTTTCCGGAACTAACCCCAAATACGCATTTGTCTGGGTTTAGCTTCGTGCGGGTGGCCCGCAGCTTGTCGAAGACAGCCTGCAAGGTGTCCAAGAGGGACTCCTTGTTCTTGACTTTGACCACGATGTCATCAACGTACACTTCCACTATGTCTCTGATGAGTTCTTCGAAAGTTTTGTACATTGCTCGTACAAAAGTTGAAGCTGCATTCTTGAGACCAAAAGGCATGGCTGTGTAACAATACAATCCATCCACTGTGATGAATGAAGTATGTTCTTCATCTTCCCTAGACATCCGGATTTAATGATATCCTGAATATGCGTCTAGAAAACACAGTAACTCACACCCGGAGGTGGAATCCACTATCTGGTCTATTCTAGGTAGTGGGAATGGATCTTTTGGACATGCCTTGTTCAGTGTGGTGTAGTCGATGCACATCCGAAGTTTCCCGCCGGCTTTAGGCACAACGACTGGGTTTGCCAGCCATTTTGGATGGTAGACTTCTCGGATGAATCTGGCTTCGAGCAACTTCTTCACTTCTTGTCGGATGAAGTTCTGTCGCTCTACAGATTGCTTCCGAGGTTTCTGGTGCACAGGACGAGCATCGGGGTAAATCTTCAGATTGTGCTCAATCACTTCCCTGGGGATCCCAGGCATTTGTGACGGTTGCCAAGCAAACACGTCAACGTTAGCCCGGAGGAACGTGATGAGCGCGAGTTCCTATTGGTCGTTCAAGCCACCCGATATGCGGGTAGTTTGAGTGACATCAGAACCAATTTGGACGACTTTGACGGGAATGTCGGTGTCGCCGCTTGGCTGCACACGAGGTGCAGAGGTCGAGCCTCGTTGACGAATGCTCGGAGGTTGTGGAGCTTGCTTCTGTCTGGAGTCCTCCTCTTGCGCTGTGGTGAGTGCGTGGAGTTCCTCCAGAGCAGTTACTCCGGCAGTGCGATCTCCACGGATCCGGAGAACGCCTACTGGTGTTGGCATCTTCAACACCAGGTATCCATAATGAGCAGCTGCCATGAATTTGTACAAGGCAGGTCTACCCAAAATGGCGTTGAATGGTAAGTTGATCTGAGCGACGTCGAAGATCAACTTTTCGGTGCGATACTTCTCCCGGGTCCTGAAGGTAACAGGGAGAGTAATAGCTCCGAGTGGAGTGATGGCCCCCGGACCTACTCCGGAGAAAGGTCGAGAGGGTTGGAGGTCCGAAGGTCGGAGCTGAAGCTTAGTGAAAGCTTCGAAGCTGATGAGATTAAGCCCCGAACCTCCATCTACCAGGACATGATGGAGCTGGATGTTGTTGATGGTGGGAGATACCATCAAGGGTAGCTGGCCAGCTCCGACCATGCTTTGAGGACAGTCCGAAGCATCAAAAGTGATGGGTGTGTCCATCCACTTTCGATGTGGCTCCGGTCTAGCTGTAGGAGCTACAGCAGCCATATCCCGTCGCATAGTCTTGATGACACGACGAGAGGTAATGTCCCATGATCCACCAAAGATGGTGTTCATGGTTTTTCGACGCTCGTTGTCGGAGACGTCGGAATCATCGTCGACGGAGGTGTAGACGGCTTTCAAGACCTTTTTGGGGTCCTGAAACCCTAACTCCTCTTCAGCCGGAGCTTCATCGACCTTTTGTTTTCCCTCCCTCTGTCGGAAGGGAGACCCTTCCTAGCGCTTGTGGTAGCGCTCGGCAAGGTTTTGGACCTCCCGGCAGTCCTCCAGTCTGTGGCTGCTCGTTTTGTGAATGGGGCACCACATCTTGGATTTGCCACCGTCTTCAAAAGACGGTCGAGGTTGCTTCTCGGGGCGTGGCCCCCGGCCACCAGGAGTTGCAGCGGCTGCAGCGTTGGATGTGCCGGCCGACGGCTTCTTCTTGCCGTTGGTCTTTTTTTTCTTCTTGCCACTCCCGGAGGTAGCGGCTTCTTCTTTGAAGGATTTTTTATGATCCTCCAGGGCTGGTTTGGAGTGCATTTCACGGCCCTCCGCAGCTCTGGCACATTTGTCAGCCAGGCTGAAGAGCTCCGTGACGCTGGTGATCTCTTTGATCGCCAGCTTCTCCAACATCTTCTTGTCTCGTACACCCTGTCTGAATGCCACAATGACAGAAGCGCTTGAGATAGAAGGGATTGTGTTACGTACCTGAGAGAATCTCTGGATGAATGACCGCAAAGATTCTCCTCCTTTTTGCACGACCGCAAAAAGGTCCAGTTCAGTGCCCGGACGGGTGTATGAACTCCCGAAATTGGCGGTGAACTGACGGCACAGCTCCTCCCAACCGTCGATAGAGTTGGGTGGAAGGCTCATAAACCAGGACCTGGCGGTCCCAGTTAAGGCCACTGGAAAGTAATTGGCCATTACGGCCTCGTTTCCTCCAGCTGCTAGGATCGCAGTGGAGTATATCTGTAGAAATTCTACGGGATTGACAGTCCCGTCGAATTTTTCCGGCAAGTGTGGCCGGAACTTCTGTGGCCATCTAACCATGCGCAGGTGCATGGCTAGGGCGGAACAGCCTCCTCCTACTCCTTCCAGAGTAGAAAGGTCTTGAGCATCTCGTCTTTCTCGAGCTCGCTCGATGTGGACACGGCCATCCTGTTGGCGGTATCGGCGATCAAGCTCCGCCCGGAGGTCGTGTGTCGAAAGCCGAGATGCAGTATGGGCACGTCGTGCCCCAGAGGGCAACGACGTCACTTGCTGTGACGCAGCTCTTCTTCGGTTGTTGGAGACATGTGGACCAAGTCTTCCAGACAACGTTCGTCGCTGCGACGGGGCCCGCCCTGAAGGAGGTGGACCCTGGTTGTTGAGGCGTTCGGCCGCTGCTGCGACCAAATGCTCAACATCAGCTCTCCATTGCTCCATGGCACCTTGAGATGCATCCGGAGGTGGTGGTCGCTGGAGGAGAGCACGCGCTGCATGGAGCGCGTGTTCCGGGTTGTCATGACTTGCCGGCGCAGAATGTGACGCCGGTGCACCATCATGTCGTCCGGCATGTCTTGCCGGAGAAGATGGTGGTGGTGGGAGTGTGACTCCCGCTGGAACTGAGGCTCCTGCCGGTGGCTGCATGTTGGAGGGATTGCCTCCGACAGCCTGAGCAGCAGGTTGCCCGTTGGATGATCCTGCCGCAGAATTCACCATTCTTGAAGATCTCAGGCGCCCCTACCTGGCGCGCCAACTGTCGACTGTTGGAGTCGGCAGATCCCCTGACACTACGAAAGTGTGGAAGGAGTTTGAGGTTCGGTTTGGGCGCGCGGAGACTCAAGTAGGTGAAACGCGATTGGACACGAGTGACACAGTAGTTTACGTGGTTCGGGCCGCCTGAGCGTAATACCCTACTCCACGGGTGTGTGTGTGTGTTGTATTAACTTGTGAGCCTCAGAGTGTTCAAGAATTCTCTCCCTCGTGTATCGTCGGTTTGTCCTTTTATAGTACAAGGACAAACCGTTACAAGTCAGCCTGGCCCGACATGTGGCCCTGGCGGTTATTGGTATTGATACACGAGATTAATTGTTGTTAATAACCCTGTAACGGCTCCGACAGTGCCGTTACAGGTGTTAAGATCATCCGATTAAATATCATTAACGTGGAATTAATGATATTTAATCGGGTCTTGAAGTCTGCGGCTGTCCTTTGGAGATCCGGAGCCGTTACAACGTCTCCCGGGGGTTTGAAGCGGCCAGCTCCGACGTATGGACACGTGGCAGCTCCGAAGCTTGCTCGTGGGAAGCGGGAAGCTCCGGGGCGGCCTGGCACGTGTCAGGTCCGGAGCTTCTCTCGGTCAGGGGTTACCTCCGGAGGTGCCGTTTCAGTACTTGGCCCGGAGCTTCACCCTTGCGGGTAATAGCTCTGGTCTGACAGTACACGTGGCAACCTAGGGGCTAACCATGTTGAAGAAGCGGGTCCGGTTACGTCTGACAAGTGGGCCCCCGAGGGTCTTCAATTTGAGTAGATGTCCTTCCCTTGAGATCTTTGTATCCTCAGGGGGTGTATGGTTTTTAGGGTACCGACAAATATAAATTAAAGTTGCGGAATGAAGATTGCATAAGAGTAAAAGGGAGAGGGATGCAAACGCTCAAGGGACACGGAGTTTATCCCGTGGTTCGGTAAGATCACAAGGATCTTCCTATATCCACGTTGTGGCACCCACCGAAGGGTTTTGCCACTCCCAAGTCACCGAGACAAGGGGCTTATTCACTATTCTTCTCCGTTCGCCAACCTCGGCAAGGTGGAGCTCAAGCCTTGTACACTTTGGGATCCTCCGGGCTTCCACAATCCACTTGGCAAGCTCCGGAAGTCACACACACCAAGGGACACTCCCTTA
The DNA here is from genome assembly GCA_036927565.1 of Tuctoria greenei. Taxonomy (NCBI): domain Eukaryota; kingdom Viridiplantae; phylum Streptophyta; class Magnoliopsida; order Poales; family Poaceae; genus Tuctoria; species Tuctoria greenei. Next base: position 117,067,508 of record JAYESD010000011.1, on the reverse strand, counting down.
TGGCTCTCACTACACTAGAGACTCCAATCACCAAGAGTGGAGGCACCCAAGCACTATCTCTAGCTAGTTCTAGCCTATCTCTTGGTGTACAAATGATGAGCAAATGATGTGAAAGTGGTAGCTCTATTGCTTGAATGCTCTAGGATGTGTAGAGTATGTCTGGGCTTCAAGTCTTGTCGATTTGACAGGTTGAAGGGGTATAAATAGCCAGCCTCCACGAGATAGCCGTTGGAAAAGTAGGCTGACATCACTTCTCTGCGAACACCGGATGATCCGATGTCTCCCCTTCAGTTAACATCGGTCAAAGCCAAATTAGCTGATGTCACTGTGTCAGATATGACCGTTGTTAGACCGATGTTGACCTGTCTTCTCATCGGATGATCCGGTGGCTCTTCCTCCAGAATTTTGCTTGATCTTGAAGCTTACTGGAGTGATCGACCGATGTGTGTAATTCTGCACATCGGATGATCCGGTGCTTCACTTGGTCCAATTGTGTTGCAAACTGTGATGATGGACCGATGTCACTTAGCCACTCACATCGGATGATCCGGTGAGTTCTTTCCTCTGAGGTCTTCTTCTTCTGTTGACACAACTCGACCGATGCAGTCAACTCAGAGAACATCGGATGATCCGGTGTGTTCAACTTGTTGACTTCGAGTTATTTTGAGTTGTTCTTTTGGAATTTGAACTTGTGACCTCTTTGACATTTGTTTGAAATGTTGTTTTGATTGTCTTCAAGCATTGAGTGATGTCAAGTTAGAGCTTTCACTTCTTGTCTTCATATGATTTGATTTGATCTCATTTGTTGATTTTATATGGGTCTCCAATGTGATTTTGATTTCATTTGATTGAGTGTTATTGAGACCTTGCATTCACAAATTCATTAGTAATATCGAATGGTTGTCATTGATCACCGAAACCGTACCTCATGGGGCCTAGATGCTTTCATATGGTTTTCGGACTAGTCCGGTCCATATGCCGGACAAGTCCGGTCCCATCAAAACCATTTGATCCGTTCTTTATTGAACTTTTTGAGTTTGGTCCGTACTATTCCGGACTAGTGCGACCAACCCCGGAAAAGTTTCATATAAAAAACTGAAAAAATGTCGAAATACCCAAAAGGGAATCTTAATCTTACCATCTTACCAAATCAACTTAATTTTCACAATGGATTTCAATCCAAAGTGCTTAATTGGTTTTCAATCAGATAAACGCGTCAAAACGTCCTGATCCGAAAACCTAACCACTTTACGTGGCACACCGGACTAGTCCGGCCCTTAGACCGGACAAGTCCGGACCTTTAAAACTTTCAGCGAAAAACTTCAATCAAAACTCAATTCGAAATGATTAATGGTCTAAACGGCTCTGATACCAATGTTAGAAATCAAGAGGGAGCCCAAAGATCAAATAGCCACTAAATCATCTCGAATTATATAGAGAAATCTGATTACAATATGAACACCAAGTGCTATCTCTCAAATAGCACAAGAACATCAATAATACCTTCTCCACCATCTTTGTTGTTGCTTGACGATGCGGCCATCTAGCCAACAAGGCGAGGCCGCAAGAAGAACGACGACGAGAGGTGTTTCCCCTTGTTCTTCTTCTTGGTATCTTGATCGGATTCTGAGTGGGTTAGAGTGTTCAAGTGTGTATGAGTGTATGCCCTTAAGCACTCTTTGATCACACACTTGACCCTCTTCTTATAGTTGACCAAGAGACACAAGAGGGGGCCTCCCGCCCTTAGGAATTATTGAGTCTCCTGATCAGAGACTCAAAATTCGGTGGGTTGTGTCCTTTCATTTAGAACACATGTCAATTTCGAGTTCAAACTGACAGTTACTGAAAAATCAGACTAGTCCGTATAGGGTCCGGACTAGTCCGGTTACCCTTACTGGACAATACCGGACTAGTCCTCTAAGGGTCCGGACTAGTCCGGTTACCTTTACTGGACAAAACCGGACTAGTTCGGTCTTTACCGGACAAGTCCGGTACTTCCCAACACTTAGTTGTTGTAGTTGTTGACCAAAAACCTAGTAACTTCATCACATTGGCGAAGTTTAAATTGTCGTAAGCGCATTAAAAATCTTCATAATGTAGAACACATACAAATCTGGTTCCAAACAATAATCAGAAGGCAGAAACAAACAAACTGATTATATAGCACATAGCAGATCATCACAATCCAAACTTGGTAACCTTGCAGAGAAGAGCTTTCGCAAATTCTTATAATCCACTTTTCTACAATTTATTGGCAGCTTTTAACATTACGATGTTGCAGCAAAGCGTCCTAAATTGAGCCACAACTTTGTTTATGGAGTCAAATAAAGGAGGTGGATTACTCAGGTATAAAATAGACCATTTTTCTAACATTTTAAATTGTGGGTATTCTTTCCCACTCGAGTCAATTAAGCCATGCTTCCGCATCAATCGGCTAGGGTGAATCTCGAGCACTGAATTGATGATGTAGATAAAATGTTAGAAAATAGGAGGCGATTTACCGAACAATTCTGAAAAAACAAGCGAAAACACAACAGCGATTAACACCGGCAGATAGACGGGACCAGTAATATTGCGTACCGATATAAAAATGGAGGAACTGTTGTAGATCTAATGGCGAACAGCCTCTGCAGATGCTGGTGACGACGTTGGGCCGTAGCACCCGATCTCTTCGGCAGACGACCCGTGACGAAGAACGTGAGCAGTCGCGCAAAGAGCTTCCAAAAACCTTATTCGTCCTCTCCCGGTGCAAGATCACAAGGGTGAGCGGTTCCGGAGACCTGCTCTCCCGATCATCGGTGCACGTCGGCGCTCGGGATGAGTAGACTAAAAGGCGGCGCAAGGAACTCAAACGTCGTAATGATCTCATCGTGGAATGATTTGCCCTGCCACGGACGCTCGTATATATAGACTCTCATAGAGGCGGTTCGGTTGCGATCCGGAGGACCCGATCCGACCCTGCAGTCGTAGACGCGTTCGTCTCCAACAAGTGAGACTCAGTCTCGGAAGCCCCAAAATTCGAAATTCCAAAAGCCCAAAACCCAATTTAATTTTTTGCAAAAATATAAAATTTGGGCTCGGCTCGAATTCACACGAACACACGCGAGCGCGCGCGCGTGTGCGTGTGTGGGGCGTGGCGTGGTGTGGTGAGGCTAGCGAGCGAGCGAGGAGAAGGAGGAGGAGCGGGCGTGGGGACATCCCTCTCTTCTTCTGTTCTCTCTCACTCAATGAGTGAAAGAACAACCTCCTATTATATATAAGAGTTGATCTCCTTCCACTTCCCATGTGGAACTAACCATACAACACCACTCTCTCTTGTTTTAATGGGACTTTGAGATTTATTGGAAATTCTTTCTGAATATTTATTAGGCCTAGCCCATTTATTCCAACAATCTCCCACCAGATCTCAAAACTATTAGGAAAGAGGTCATTCTCGTTACTTGTTTGATATACTAGTGTTTCAGCAGATACTGTTAAGTTGAACTTCTGCCTAGATCTTCAAGTTTCATCAGGTCACAACTTGAACAATAGAATACGCCTTAAGTTGCAAGTTTTGTGCGAACTGACTTCGCCCAAAGATCATTATCGGTACTTAACTACCAGTAGTCTACCCCGCAGGTGGAGCATATGCGTCGTACTCTCTGGTCTCTTCATGAGCTTTCCAGAGATCACTCAAATCTCACAGACTGTGACATTAGACAGTCGGAGCTCATATAGGTGTGTTTCCGTCAAGATTGCCCTGTAGGACGACATCTTTGCTACTCATAGCCAACAGAAATATATTAAGGCAAATCACCAACCCGCCTTACATTTTGACAGTACAAGTGTGCATCTTCACATAGAGAGGATCTAAAAGAAGTACTCTCCTCGGTGAACCACTAGTTTGTTTTTCCCATGTCCTAATTCACGGGATCTCCGATCCTATACGTTGGGTTACTGCTATGGTGTCACATCAATGGGTCTCAAACCCATCACCCTCGATGCACCTTCTATCACATTACATGATAGACCCTTCGTAAAGGGATCTGCCAGGTTTTTATCTGTTGTATGTACAAAATAGTAATAACTCTGAAATTTCTCTTTTTCCTGACAGATTTCAAACATCTCTTGACGTGTCTTGATGATTTTGCATTATCCTTATAATCGGTCACTTTGGCAATCACGTCTAATTGTCACAGTTCATAAGGATTGCCGACAATGGTTTCTCAACTACAGGCAAATTCATCAATAGCTCTTGCTTTCATTCTGCCTCTGCAGTTGCTGTCTCTAAAGCAGTGAGTTCTGCTTCCATGGTTGACCTCGTCAAAATGGTTTGTTTGCAAGACCTCCATTATATAGCGCCACCAGCTAGAGTGAACACATATCCACTCGTGGCATAAAGTTCATCAACATCAGAGATCCAGTTCGAATCACTATAACCCTCAGGCACGGCCGAATGCCCAGTATAGTGAATTTCATAACTCATTGTACCTCTCAAGTAGCACATAACTCTTTCAAGTGCATGTCAATGATCTACGGGTTTGACATTAACCTGCTCAGTTTGCTCACAGCAAACAAGATATCAGGACGAGTTGTGCTTGCTAAGTAAATGAGTGAACCGATCATCTGAGAATATCTAAGTTGATCTCTTGACTCTTTCTAAGTATCACGCTGGGATCATAAGGCGTTGGATAAATCTTGCTATCCATAAAGTCAAACCGGCTCAAGATTTTCTCAACATAGTGTGATTGACTTAAAGTAATTCCACTCTCATCCTTATTCGGCTTAAATGTTTAAAATAATATTAGCTTCTCCTAAATCTTTCATATTAGAACACTTTGTTATAGAAAACTTGATCTCATAAATTATATTAATGCTCGTACAAAAAATGAGTATATCATCCACATAAAAGCATAATATAACGCTATCGCCCTCACCATAGCGATAGTGCATGCACCGATCAGTCTCATTATGACAAAGTCTGCAGACGTTAAAGTACTGTCGAACTTCTCATGCCATTGCTTAGGTGCTTGTTTCAGATCATACAAGGATTTCAACAATTTGCACACATTTGTCTCTTCACCTTTTACTACAAACCCATCATGTTGTTTCATATAGATCTCTTCTTCCAACTCTCTATTAAGGAAAGTTGTCTTCACATACATTTTATAAATGATTAGACCATAGGAGGCAGCCAAAGAAAGTAGTACACAAATTGTCGTCATTCTGGCGACGGGTGAATAGGTGTTAAAGTAGTCTTCACCTTCCTTTTGAGTATTGCCCTTTACAACTAGTGTTGGCTTGTACTTTTCAATAGTACACCCACTTGTAGCCTACTGGTTTGCACCCGTACGACCGTTTAGTTAACTCTGAGGTTCCATTCAAAAGAATTGAGTCTATCTCACTATGAACTGCTTCTTTCCAGTTATCTGCATCCGGTGATACATATACCTCTGCTATGGATCTAGGAGTATCGTCCACAAGATACATAATGAAATCATCACGGAAGGATTTTGCAATTTGTCTACTGGTTTGCACCCGTACGACCGTTTAGTTAACTCTGAGGTTCCATTCGAAAGAATTGAGTCCATCTTACTATTAATTGCTTATTTCCAGTCATTTGCATCCGGTGATACATATACCTCTGCTATGGATCTAAGAGTATCGTCCACAAGATACATAATGAAACCATCAGGGAAGGATTTTGCAATTTGTGATCTCTTATTCGATTGAGTAATTTTATTGTGTTCATCCTCTGGGACACTCTCAAATGGTGTATCAAGAAACTCGCTAGTTGTAGTGGATTCAGGACAAATTTTAGAAGAGATCCTAGCAGTGCTATGCATATCTTTCATAGGAAAAATATTCTCAAAAAATGTTGCATCACGAGATTCCATAATAATGCCAACATGCATATCAGGTACCTCTGGTTTAACTACTATAAATCTATATACGATGCTCCGATGAGCATAGGCTAGAAAGACACGATCCACTTTCTTTGGTACAAGCTTGCGTTTCTTGGTAATTGGAACATTGATCTTTGCCAAACATCACCAAGTACACAAGTATGAAAGTGATGGTTTTCTCCCAACCCACTCCTCATAATGGGTTTTCTCTTTATTCTTGTTTGGAACATGATTTAGGACATAACATGAAGTCAATAGAGCCTCCCCCACCATGTCTTAGATAAACCGGATGTGTCTAACATGGCATTCACTAAGTCACACAATGTGCGGTTTTTCCTCTCGGCTATCCCGTTTGATTGGGATGAATAGGGAGGCGTCCTCTCATGTATAATATCGTGTTCCGCACAGAAATTATCAAATATTTTGAGAAAATACTTGCGACGATAATCTGACCTAAGACGTTTGATTCTCTCTAACTGAGTTTCTACTTCAGATTTATAGATTTGAAAGTAGTCTAAAGCTTCATCTTTAGTTTGCAACAAGTAAACATAGCAGAAAATTGGAGAATCATCTATTAATATCATAAAGTATTTCTTTCCACCTTTTGTCAACACACTATTCATCTTGCATAGATTAGAATGTATGAGTTCGAATGATGCCAAGTACCTCTCCTCGGCTGCCTTGTGAGGCTTTCGAGGTTGCTTTGATTACACATAACTATGGCACTTAGAACCTTAGCAATGGTGAATTCTGGAATTAATTTGAGACTGGATAGCCGATTCATTAAACCAAAATTAACGTGACATAAACGAGAATGTCAAACACTCGCATCATCATTAACACTGGCACAAATATGATTTACTGATTTATTATTAAACTCCAAAAGAGAAAAGCGGAACAAGCCTCCACATTCATAGCCTTTTCGAATAAATTGTCCATGCTTCGACGGAACTATTTTATTAGATTCTAAAACTACTTTAAATTCATCTCTGCATAGAAGGGTGTCGCTAACAAGATTCTTGTTCATAGTAGAGACATGTTGCATGTTCTTCAGCTGGACAATTTTTTCTGAAGTGAACTTCAGATCGATCGTGCCAACACCACGAACAGAAGCATGTGACCTATTTCCCATTAGGACGGTGGAATCCCAGACGAACTGATAAGAAGTAAACATAGACATGTCAGAACATACATGAATATTAGCACCTGTATCAAACCACCAAGACTGTGTTTGAAAAACAGAAAGAATAGTAAAAAATTATCATACCCATCTGCATTGCTAGACGTCACGATGTTGATATTTTTTCCCTTTGCGGTCTGCCCTCTTAGGACAGTTCTTGGAAAAATGTTCTTGCTCCTCACAGGTGTAGCAGCAGCCAGCATTGGTTTTGTTTGACTTCTTCTTCTTCTTGAAAGCAATAGTTTTATTTGGCTTAAATTGAGACTTGTTATTACCTTTATTCTTGATATTGGGTTTCTAGCATTGGCGCTAGATTGACCCTCACCTCCTTTCTTAGTGGCATCCTTAGCCTGAGCCTTCTCCTCAACATCAAGAGATGCTATCAGGTTTTCAACAGATATTTTTTGTCTCTTGTGTTTAAGAGCTATGACGAAGTTTCTCCACGAAGGAGGTAACTTTGCAATAATGCACACAACTACAAATTTATCGGGTAAAAGACACTTAAGGAGGTTGAGCTCTCTCGCAAGACACTGTATTTCATGAGCTTGTTCAACTACGAGACAGTTGTTAACCATCTTGTAGTCATGAAAACTCTCCATGATATACAGTTCACTATTTGCATCGTTTGCACCATACTTAGCGTTAAGTGCATCCCAGAGCGCCTTACCATCTGTGACTGTTAGATAAGCATGGCAGAGTTTGTTGTTAAGAACACTTAAGATACATTCTTTTAGAGCAGAAGTGGCTTCCTTGAACTTTGTCTGTTTGTCAACATACAAAGGACCTTGAGGCCTGCCCTCGGTTATCCAGAAGATCTTAAGTGATTGGAGTCAGATCGTGGCTTTAACTTGCCACCTCTTAAAGTGCACGCCAGAGAATTTCTTCGGTCTCAGTGCATCGGCTAAAGTCATCATGTTCAACTCAGGAAAGTATCTAATAAAGTTTTTGGATTGTTAGAAAATAGGAGACAATTTACTGAACAATTTCGAAAAAACACACGTAACACACAACAGCAATTAACATCGCAGACAAACGGGAAGAGTAATATCGCGTACTGATTTCAAGCCAGAGGAACTGCTATAGATCTGACGGCGAACAGCCTCTGCAGACGATGGTGACAATGTTGGCCCGCAGCGCCCGATCTCTACGGTAGATGACCCGTGATGAAGAACGCGAACAGTCGCGCGAAGAGCTGCCAAAAACCTTATTCACCCCCTCCCGGTGCAGGATCACAAGGGCGAGCGGTTTCGAAGACCCTCTCTCCCGATCGTGGGTGCACGCCGGCACTCGAGATGGAGTAGACTAAAAGGCGGTGCAAGGAACGCGAACGTGGGAACGATCTGATCGTGGGATGATTTGCCCTGCCACAAACGCTCGTATATATAGAGACCCGTGGAGGCGGTTCAGTTGCGATCTGGAGGATCCGCATCCGATCCGACTTTGCAGTCGTAAATGCGTCCGTCTCCAACGACTTGGACTCAGTCTCGAAAGCCACAAAATTTGGAAGTTCAAAAGCCCAAAGCCCAATTTAATTTTTTGCAGAAATATAAAATTTGGGCTCGACTCGAGGCTCGAATTCACACGAAAAAATACGCGCGCGTGTGCGTGTGCACGGTGTGGCATGGCGAGGCGAGCGAGCGAGGAGGAGGGGGAGCGTGGGTGGGCCATCTCTCTCTTCTCCTGTTCTCTCTCACTCAATGAGTGGAAGAACAATCTTCCTTATATGCAGGAGTTGCTCCCCTTCCACTTCCCATTTAGGACTAACCATACATCACCACCCTCTTTTGTCCTAATGTTGAGATTTATTAGGGATTATTTTTGAATATTTATTGGGCCTAGCCCATTTATTCCAACATAAAAGACCTGTTTGGTTTCGCTTCTCTATATCTCGATTGATGAGCATGATTATCTAATGAGTATGTGATCCAATTAAGTAACTACCTGAAGAGGTTGGGATGTTTGGATAATCTAATTATTTTTGTGGCTTATTCCTTAACTATGTGTAAAATGACCTGCATACTCTTAAATAAGTGATAACGTGTAAGTTAGCTGTCCAGATTTTTTCCGTCCGTATGTGACAATGTAACGAAGTATATTTTTTTCCTTTTTTATTCAAACGCCTGCTCGTAACAAGTGCTAACAAAATTCAATTTTTTTATCTTTTTTTTTGTTTCAACGACTGTACGTGAAGAAGTGCTAACAAAGTACATTTTCTTTTGTTCTTTTATTTTTAATTTCCAACAGGTTGGGCATTGAGCTGAATGAATTTTTTTTTGTTCCAGCTTGTGGTACAGTACCGTGCATACTTGACTGTAGCTGGTTAAAAAAAGGACAGATGCAAAAAAACACTCAAAGAACCATTTTTTATCAATCTTATGATTTATGTAATACAATACTTCATACAACATTACAGAAGCGATAGAATCACGTAAAACATCCATATCACTCTCATCACCTAAAGTAAAATTATCACCTACTCCAGATTGACGTCTATCTCCAACACTAGTGTTCTGAATATGTGATTCAAAATCTAAATCACGGATGAAATTTTCTCTAACAAAATTATGAAGAGCTATGCAAGCAATTATAATATTTGGCTACTTTTCAATAGGATAGCTAGGCAAGCGCAATAGAATGCGCCATTTCATTTTGAACACTCCAAAACATCATTCAATCACGTTTCGCGGTGATAAATGTGAATGATTGAACACTTCTTTTGATCCCGCCGGTTGTTGATGTTGCCATTCAAAAACATGGTACATTTGTCCCTTATAAGATGCAAGATACCCTTTTTATTAGGATATCTAGAGTCCACAAGTTAATACTTCCCTACATAAATATATAAGTGTTTTATCATTGCATAAACAAAAAAATATTACAAAGAGACACAACAATTCATACCATTTGCCTGTGTGTGGAAATTGTTCTTCGTATGTGATCAAAGTATCTAATAGAACTCTTGTGTCATGCACACCCGGGCCAACCAGTTACAACAAATATGAACCTTATATCAAAGTCATATAGCACCATAACATAATGTGAACAGAAACCATGTCTTCCAATATATTTTGGTTGTTTGGACTTTAGAATGGTGATCGGTATGTGTGTACCATCAATTGCACCAATGCAGTCTTTAAAATGAGGCCAAAACCTTGGTTCTTGTAACTTTCGGTGAACAGTAGTAAATTATGGGTCCTTTGGTTTTATAATGTCACCAATCTCACAATAGATTCTGGGACATCTGAAAACTTTCTACTAACAGTCTTCAATGAATAGCCAAATTTATTATTCACCTGTCTAAATGATTGAAGTACACCACAAGTCCACAAAAACATACCAAGTGCTTCTTTTGTCCACATCCTTCTACCTCATCGCAACCCATAATTATGTACTAATGTTTATGTTGTAGGAAAACTGACCTTGTCATCCTGAACATATTGTAGCACTCTTCTGGATTTTGAAGTTGCAATTTGACCCATTGAATTCTAGTCATAACAGGAATATTTCTATTAACTATGTTCTTATTGTCACTCGAGCCTACACCCATGTACTCCAAAGCTAATATGCCACCATAAAATCATCATCATCATTACTTCTATGATCAACAATAGAATAATCATTACATGTACCCATAACTATTTGTAACACAACCCCATTGCAAGATTAAATATTAATAATAATTAAAAACTCAAAATATAACAAATGACATACAGCAAATGACAAAATATCAAACACATAATGTCTCACACATAACAACCATAAACACAAATGTCTCACACATAACACTAATGTCTCACACATAACACTAATGTATCACACAAAGTGCATGAACATAAATGTCTCACACATAAGATGCATACAAATATTAAACACTAATGTTTTTTATTGTCTTATCATGCCGTTTTTATCCAATTTAACCTCCTATTTGATGTCTTAAAAGTAATGAACATATCACGATTCTCTTTGCTTTCAATAAGTTGAGTTGCATAATAATATTCATCTCTATCTTCTGCAACCCCATCCTTCAGGACTTGATCCTTCATATTAATAATCTCTTCTCTCACAGTGTCAACAACTTGTGGTGCTGCTGTATTATTATTTGAAGTCCTTTTCTCATAAGCTTCCACTAATCGCTTCATATAAACATCTCTCATATTTCTTTTCTTCTTTCCCTTAGGAAAGCATGGGATTGGCTTTTTTCCACTAGTAATTGCACTTTGATCCCCTTTGTCTCACCCACAATCATGTCCTTGACATCACCATCAACTTGACTAGTTTCCCCTACAACACCATTTGTAGGAACAAATGAAGTCTCATTTGTAATGCTAATAGCATCAAACATAATTTGCATTTGATCCTCATCTTGAAGTGGCAAATCTTTAAATGGTATATATCCTGGCATAGCCTGAAAATACAAAACAAATTGGTTAGTACACATAACTAATCATGCACAAATGTAGTAAATGAACGGAAAATCAATGTATACTCACAATATTTTGCTCCTGTCACCATGCATCATCAGTCACAATACAACCCGTTGCGAGATCTTTTCGTAATCCAGTAGCTCTCATGTTCAAAGTCTTCCATTGTGTATATTTTTTTCAAAACATCTCATCTATTTTTCATTTGACTTTCATTGTATGGCCTTTCCGTACGTTCATAAAGCTTTTGAACAAGATTTGCATAACCCACACTATTCAAACAATGTTGCGGGCGACTGTAGGCAAGGACTTTTTCAACACAAATTTTATTGAAAGCTTAGCAGCAAATGCATCCCATTTGCTACAACCTTTTGTAGCTTTCCCATCTATAATATCGAAGATAAAGACATCAATCAAGCATAAGTGCTGCAGACTCGGTACAACATACAATTTCAAACAACAGTAAGCAAAATTACATTGGATTACATTGGATAACATGGAATGACATTAGAACAGTATGTCATTTAGCTTCATACAACAGTAAGCAATCTATTTATCATTACATCATTTACGACACATATCATGGAATGCATGCCGGCACGTATTGGACGGAGGTGGCGTACGAACAGAACGCACTGGGGGCGGCTTGGAACTATTTGCGTATAGATCAAATTTCGCGGAATCAATCGATCAAAAATCTTTCAACAAATCTAACAATTTGAAGACACCTGACCATGAATAAAAAATTTAGAAATCAATCAATGAATGATTTTTCTGCACCTTGGAGGAAGGAGACGCGGGACAGGGATTAGGCGTCCTACGGCCTAGGCGCGCGACGGGGAACACGACGGCCTGAGCACACCACGGGGAACGCGACAGCCGGCGGCGCTAGGGCCCAAGTACGGTTGGCGGCGACCGGGGCTTCAACGTGCAACGATTGGTGGCGGACACCGAGCGACGATTGGCGGCGGTCGCCTCAGAACGACGCGCGGTGGGCGCGCCACCGACTGGCAGCGTTGGGCGCGCGGCACTCACAGGACTCGACGTCGCCGATGGCGGCACACGGGAGCATGAGGAGACGAACGGTAATTGGGTTTAAATGAGTTTTTTTGCTTTTTCTCATTAATAAGCAAATTTTAAGCCAAAACAAACCAGCCCAAAGAACGACCAATCTAAGTTCTCCAAAATGCATACTGCCAAGAGACGAGAAACTTGGTTGAATTTGAAAGAATGCAAACTAACTTATTTCCATCCTTCATAACTTACAAAACTCATCTTTGTCAGGCATTTCCAAAGTAGCATAACTTATCAACAAAAGAATGCATATCAACACCGGTAGCTTTCTGATAAACAATATTCTCTGGTCTGTACGTAGCTATAAATAAAGCCACCCTTTCACAACTTAACAGACAATTGGTGGCGCAGCACTTTCGTAGTCTCCACAATCTTTGGCTTTCCTAGCAGTTGATGCCACATTTTTGGGTATCTGGGCCAGTGACACGGGTGGTGAACGGGTCGATGCGAACCCACAGCAAGGAGAAGATTGAGGCCAGGAGGATTGCCCAAACGACAACAATGGTTGGGGTCCGGTTCTGCCTACCCATGAGACCCTTGAGGAATGGGTACAAGTGAACAATCACCCAGAAGGCAAAGAAAAGCTTTCCAAAGAGTGGCCCCCATGATTGGTAACCGCTGTTGATCGCATATGAGATACCAGCAACGACACCAACCAGGTTAATGATCAAAATTGTCGTTGGCGGGATGAGAAGCGTTGTCCACTTGAACATGTAGAGCTCTGCAAAGTCACCATCTTCATCGGACGCCTTTGAGGTCACAGTGAAATTGGTGTCGATACCAGCAAGCACCTTGAGAAGACCTTGGAAGACAGCAAAAAGATGGGCAGAGATACCTCCAATAACCCAGAACTGTTCATTCCTCCACCATTCGTCAATGCCAACACCACTCCACCTCATCTCAAGGATACCAGTGGCAAAAATAGAAATAAAGAGAGAGATGAACCAAATACTAGCGAAGTTGCTGATCTGCATCCCAAAACGAAATTCAATTAGCATTTCTATCTGACACTCTTTCTAGTGTGGAACATCAAAATGCAACCCAACCTTACCTCTGGGATGATAAACTTTCCAGTGAGCAGACAGATGGCGGGCAAAACACAATATACAAGAAGTGGGATTGAAGTCAGCGGGTAAATGGTGGTGTTGATGTAGGCAAATCTCTCCAGGAACTTAAGGCGTCCACCATAGCCATACCATATGGGACAATGACGGCTGAAAAGAATTTCCACGGAACCAAGGGCCCACCGAAGCACTTGGTTAAGACGATCTGAAAGATTGATGGGAGCAGATCCCTTGAAGGCTGGTCTCTTAGGCATGCAGTAAATTGACCGCCAACCTCGTGCATGCATCTTGAATCCAGTGAGAATATCTTCTGTCACAGAACCATAGATCCACCCAATCTGAAATTCAGAAAGAAAAACTCATTACAGTTACAAAGAGCTGGTTACTGCAGCAGACTTTACGTACTTTAAGCAAATTACAGCATCTGCAGAATACATAAATGTGTTGACAAAGAAACAGTTGTCAAAAAACAAAGAAACAGTTAAATTTTATTCTTATTTTATTAAATTTTTAAATAATTCACATGTTATACACCAGGCGAAGTGCGATTGTTAATCAACAATGCTTTATAGCTGTCTAGCCTGCAGACTCGCACTTCGTGCACTATCTTGTAGACCCTGTTCCCCTATCATTTGTATTTCCTCCTCTCGTAGTTGTTTCCATAAAAAAAAAAGAGTTACACGGTTTTGATGTGAGAAATGGTTATGTTACCTCAGTTCCCCATTCACTCTTGTCCTCATAGCCACAACTTATGACATGGATAGCTTCTTTCAAAAGAGATTCTGGAGTTGCAGACTGAGGAACGCCACCATATTCCATAAGAGTAGAAGCAACAAAGGCTGCAGATTGACCAAACCTCTTCTCCAAGCTCATTTGAGACATAAGAAGTGACTTTTCATCATCAAATCCAGCACCTATCATATACAGACATGTCAACATGCATACATGTTGGTTGCAACCAAACAAACAAATAACAAGGAATTAAGCCCTAATGTATTCATTGGTATGCAACAGGACGAGACGATACCTTCAACACCCTCCTCTATATCTTCAAGATTGAATACTGGCACAGAACTGTCCACATGCTTCTGTGACTTTTTCTTGTCTGAGCTCTTCTTCTTTGATTTGCTTGTTTTCTTCTTGCCACCACATAGTGATGATAAGAAACCACCCCCCTTCTTCTGCTTAGCTGGGGGCTCGTAACCGTATAGAGCTGTTCTGTTGAAAACACAACCAGTACCCACATAAACTGGTCCTTGGATGCCATCAAGACCCCTCAAGTTAATCTGCAGCAAACAGTAATACCCATATTATTGTTAAAATATCATTATTTAGCACAACAGATTCATGTAATAGAGCATTTTAAATTAGGATCGAGGCATACATCGAAAAACACAGTGTTCCTGTTTGCATATCGATCGTTCCTATCAATACCATCAAATCTTTGTGGGAACTGAACATAACAGACCCTCCTTCCAAGGTTAGGATCCATAAGGAAGCACATAGCTTCCCTGAGAGCCTTGCTGTTGTTGATATAGTGATCACAGTCAAGATTCAACATGTATTGTCCATTGGTAAGCACAGCTGAGACACGGACCTGTGGAAAGAGAAAGCTAACATCAGAATCAACATATTGAAGTGAACTTGAAATTTTGGTTCTAGTAGTGATGTTAAACTACTTACAAGAGAATTCATGGCACCAGCTTTCTTGTGATGCTGGAATCCAGGACGCTTCTCACGAGAAACATAGACCAAACGGGGAAGCTCATTACCCTCAGTATCAAGGCCACCACTGTGACCAAGGAAAACCTGTGTATGATGAGAAAGAGGAGTTAACAAACAAATGATTACTGAAGAACAGAAGTGTTTTGCATTAGAGAAATGCGAACCTGAATCATTCCAGGATGGTCCCTAGTATTGTTTCCTGGCCATGGTGTGCCATCTTGCATGATCCATCCTTCCTCAGGAACTTTTTGTGCCTTCGCAACAAGGCCATTGACCCTAATTTTAAATTCTTCATACTCTCTCTGCAATGAATTTCAGTGTGAAACATTAGCACTGGATGACAAGGTAGGAAAGCTAATATATATATGTTCAAATAGTAGACACACCTTCATAGCTCGACGGTCTTTAACAAAGGAAGGCTGGACTTTGTCTTTCAAGTAATCAATTTTCTGGCAGAAGTACCATTCAGGAGCTCTGGGTTCAATGTTATACTTCTTAACGAATGGTACCCATTTTCTAGCAAACTCTGAAGTCTCAGCCAGTGCATCAAAAGTCAGCATTGCAGCTCCATCATCAGAAACATAGCAAGAAACCTTATCAACAGGGTAATCCACAGAAAGAATGGATAGAACAGTATTGGCAGTGACAAGAGGAGGCTCCTTCATGGGATCGACTGTACTGACAAAAATGTCAACAGCAGCCAACTGAGACGGCTCGCCTTCGCGGTCATACCTGTTAGTGGAAATGGGGACCATAATAATGTCAGTAATACAAAAAAGAAGAGATTTTCTTTGCCAACATACTAAAGAACTGGAGACAAGTCACCTTAAAGACAGCCTATCAAGGTAAGTCTCACGGTTGATTGGAAACCACTTTGGGAACTGATCCAATATCCAGGAAAGAGCAAACCAAATCTCACATATTACAGATAGAAGCCACAATGGGTATGCATTGCGCACCGGATTTGTGATACGGTAGTGCAGGAAGATGCATAAAACAATCAGACGCAACACAATGACCATTCTGTAGGGATTTATCCTGGAGGAAGGAAGTGGAACTTTTCTTGATAGAGGCTGGCGAGTTTCATCATTCCTGTAATTCATAGGGCACAAAATTAATGTTTCAAGATATGACAATAACAGCATATGGAACAAACTGGTTGATAATTTATTCTTCAAAAAAATATTCTAATAAGACAGACACTACCAAGTTCCTTTTGGATAACAGGTTTGTAAACTTTAATCAAAAAGTACATTCATACTAGAATGTATTTGCCATTTTAGGGGAAAATACACCCTCGGCTCAAATGGGTGTATCATATGCAACCTTGACATGAAAAAAAAAGGTGTGTGTGATCTTTCAAAACAAGCTAAATACAGTAGGTCATTGATATTATATTGTGATTCTGTTACTCACAGTAAGGCATCTTCCATGTTGTAATCAGTAGATGCATCAATGTCACCAACACCCCGACCTTCAGAGGGAGCAATGCTTGTGCCATTAGTCATCGGGATTGTTCCCTTATCCTGCTTCATTTTCCAGCCATCAACTCTTTCTTTCCAGGCAACATTCCCAATACTACCAGAGAACTCCCTTGATGGATTTGCTGGTGAGGTGCCAAAGGCCCAAGACAATAATTAGATCACTTCAAAGTTCAAACAAGTGTTCCAAACTGAAGCATGAAAGTTCACATCGAGAAATAGACATACGTGAATGATTCACATAGGGAAATGGAGCACGCTTGCCAATGTTCCCAGTAGGGGACATCATATGATGATCAGGAGAAGCTCCAGGGATTTCTCCTGAGATCTGCAAATTTCAATTCAACAACATAAGCACTAGCAGAAATCCAACTTTGCTCAACAGTATTACAATTCACAGCACCAACCTGGCTGTTAGTGACAGATGGGATGTATCCCCGAGGGATCTCACCACTGTCATACTTGGAGAATCCGATCTCACCACTGTCATACTTGGGGCGGCTGACATCACCGCTACCCCCAGTGTTCATGCGCCAGCTGCGCATCCTATCAGCGATCTTCTGCTTCTGGTCCTCAGTGCCAGATGCAGGGTAGTTGAAGTCACTGGCATCATCAGCATCAGTGTCATCACCTTCCTCCCCCCGGATCGGTGGGCTCCCTGAAGGATCCATATAAAGTTCAGGAACGAGGAAAGGCTTAGAGTACATATTTCGACATCACACAGTAACTCCAGCTACCATTTCATTCTCCATAACTACAACTGGACAAAAGCATTTGGCCCTAAGCCCAATTCGAGAATCCAACAGAACAAAAGAGCCACCATGCCAATCCTGACAAGGTGCCATGTGAGATCCACTATAAGTAGAAAGAACTCCCATTTTGTTGTTCTCCATCAACGATCCAAACTTTCCGTGTTGT
Organism: Tuctoria greenei; assembly: GCA_036927565.1. NCBI lineage: Eukaryota > Viridiplantae > Streptophyta > Magnoliopsida > Poales > Poaceae > Tuctoria > Tuctoria greenei. The sequence goes on along the minus strand of JAYESD010000011.1, from coordinate 117,049,760 downwards.
TCCGGAATTGGGATCCAGAGAAAGCTAGATCAAACAGTTAGGAACGGAGAAGAGGTTATAATTAAGAATTACCCTTGTGGCGCTTGTACTTGGTCTTGCACTGGGGGCACGCCTGGGTGCCGTCCTTGCGCTCGTACTCGTAGCAGGGGCGGCACACGGGGAAGCCGCAGACGTCGCAGGCGGCGAAGACGTCCCCCTCCGCCGTGGTGCCCACGCCGTCGCCGCAGATCTGGCACACCTGCCCGCCGCCGCGCCTCCCCTTCTGCACTCACACGCAGCACACCACACCACAAAAGAGAAAAAGATTCAGCCTTTCCGTCCCGAGATCCACTCACTCCCCGCACGGATCCCGCCAAGAAACGCGGCCGCTTTAGCAACTCACCGCATCCGCGTCGCCGTCCATGGCGCACGCGAGCAAAGCAGCTTCGCGGAGAAGTGGGCAGCGGCCGGCACCACTACTCCCAAGATCCGAGCAGTGCACGGATCAGCACCGCATCCGGCGCTGCTGCTGCTACTAGTAGTAGTGGTGGTGTCGGGGGGCTGGCAGCGCTTAACAACTAATCTGGGGATGGGAGGGGTGGAAAAGGACGGCGCACCGCACCGCAGAGATGGAGGAGGGGCGGAAGCCGCGGTAACGTGAGTTGGTTCCGCTATCGCTGTCGACGCAAGGGATTAAACAATCGACGAGGGATTATCTTATTACCGAGAACCGATATTGATTCCAGTTTATCGCGCGCGTTTGGTGGTGGGGGAGAGTGTGCGTCGGTGCCAGTGGGGCGGGAGGTGGAAGACAGGTGAGCTGGTGGCGGGTCCCGCATGGCAGTGAGAGATCACTGTCGGTTCTCCAGCACCGACGGGAAGAATGACCGCGCTGTCGTTGGACCAATAATTGGTAGGTGCACAAGTGCGGAATGCAACATGTGTGATCCCATAGAATAAGCCCAACAACTCCGTATAATCGAGCTAACTATCAAAAAATGGATGTAAATGTAGCTTATTTTCTCTGCTTAAGTTTTATCACATATCAAAAGTATGGTAAGATCCGTATCTTTATGTATGGTGTCACGCGCTAGATTAATTGATAAAAGAGATGTAGGCGTGATGCTGGATCTTACGTCTACAAACCTGTAGAAAAGGGAGGAAATATACTTATTTTCTGATGCAGATTTTTCTGTGCAACAAATTATGAGGGGGGAGGATATCCAACAGGAACCAAGTGCACCAGAAACTTGTGACACACACACGAATTTTTTTTATTAATATACGTTTTTTAAACGTTTTTAATATAAACAACACACAAAATAAAAAAAATTCAAAACTAACCCACCTTCGTATGTGTCACATACGAAATTTAAATTTCGTATGTGGCACATACGAAATTCAAATTTCGTATGTGCCCCATACGAAATTCGTTTTAAGCTGACGCAGGTATGTTTTATTGAGTTTTGAACCTCAGTTTTGAAATATTTAGAGTAAGAATTTGAAAGTGTTTCCAAAATACAAAACGTAGAGTAGATTGTGAAGTTATTTATGCAATGAGGAACATATAGTTGTAGTATTGGGAATCAAAAGTTATTGAATACTGAATTGTGTAATACGATCACAATCATTCAGTTTTTGTGATCATAATACCAACTTCGAAAATCAATATCTCTCAATTCAATGGACGAAATATATTGGAAATCTATTCCTTAGACTCACCAGAACTAGTACTATAATTTATGTTATAACAATTTGGAGCAATTGTACCTCTAAATATTTCAAAACTGAGGTTCAAAACTCAATAAAACATATCTGCGTCAGCTTAAAACGAATTTCGTATGTGGCACATACGAAATTTGAATTTCGTATGTGCCACATACGAAATTTAAATTTCGTATGTGGCACATACGAAGGTGGGTTAGTTTTGAAAATTTTTCATTTTGTGTGTTGTTTATATTAAAAACGTTTCAAAATCGTATATTAATAAAAAAAAATCCACACACACACAGCCAACAGGTCACTTCACCTCTCCCATGCACTCTCGCTTTGTGTTGCTGTTCCTTGCTCAAGTGCACGACCGACACATGAGCCGGGCCCCACATGCTTTTGTTTTGTTGTTCCGTGGTGTGGATCTCGTTTTTCTAGATGCCGTGGAGGGAAGAGAGAGAGGTAGTAGACTCCACCGACACCCGCCGGCGGTCGCGGTGGTTGCTCCATTTTCATCATTCTGGAACTGCCGTTACTGGGCACTGCTGAGTGCTGCAGCTTCGGTGTGCGCGCAAACAGATACTCCCTCTTTCCCACAATAGTTATCCTTAGGACAACAAATCTAGTTCAAAATTGAACTTTGTTGTCCTAACGACAACTATTATAGGAAGGAGGGAGTACCTTCTGCTGTGCCAGTCGCGATCTCACGGGAATGCTTGATCAATGTACCGGCACACCAGTTCAAGTGGACGTATCTTAAAAATGCTACTACTTACTAGTAATATGGGTCTTTTTAACACAGCTAGAACTTGTTACAAAAGCAGCTTGTTTGAAAAGCTGCTGGAAAATAGCTTCTGTTTATGTTCTGTTTTTAATTCATTCTGAAAAGCAGCTGAACTAATAAGTTGTTACATAAACTTCTTGTTTGATATATCCTCAATTTATTTTTATGCAAAAGCTGTGTCAAACAGGGCCGTACGTCGATGGGCAATGGGACAGCTCAGAGGCAGCACCTGACTCATGTGCGGTGCAGGCAGCAGCATGATCGACGAACTTGTCTGTCTGTTTTCCTGTCACAGCGAGAGAGCGAGGCAGAGCAGATCAAGCTAGGAATCGATCGACCACGCAACACAGAACGGTGGAGCAGAAGAATATTACTACTAGCTAAGTCGGCGTGCTGATAATTAGCTATCCCATGCATGTGGCATGGGAAATACTACTGTATTGTTCTCCAGCAGATTCCATCCACATTGCAGGCACCGCAGTGATCAGACGACAGTTGGTTACTGAGAAACCATAAGTCAGAGCCGCTGATGTGCCATCATCAGGCAATCAGGGAGGGAGGGAGGGGGGCAACAAATGATACGACTAATCGAACTATATCTTCTAAACAGTGTCACCTAAAGTTCTTTCCTGCTGCCAGAGAGAGAACGACATGATTGGGCATTAGCACGGCATAATTATCTGGTTGTTAAGCATTTCGCCATGCATGTTCGCTCCAGAGTCCCATTCGGTTCCACGCCGTTACCAAGACCCGTCGTTGTTCAGGCCGATCGGGACAGTTTATTTACCGATCCAGGAGACTGGCATGCATGACAGTGAACAGCAGATGATCATCAACGATTCTGCCGATCTGTTCTTCATTTTAGTTACGCACGCAGTTAAGCTATCGAAAACATCTGGCTGGTTTGCCTCAAGAGCGGCGCGTTAAAGACCCGCGAAGCCATGCCACAAAACGTGCATGACCGTATCATACAAGCAACGCTCGCGACGTTTCCTGAATGTTCTGCTGCAGTTGTTGCGTTGCTTTGATTTCTGTGTAGGAAATTCTGAGATGCCTCAACTCAGATTGGAATGAATTCGCTTGGACATTATTTTTAGCATTTCTTTATAATCTGTCGTACACATCAGCTGCCGCTGCTGGAGAATGGGAAATGGGATTGGGTTTGATTTTTTTAGTTTTTTATTCGATTATTTGCCTAGTTTTACACTGCACAAGCATCCTGCAGGATTCCATCTCAGGACATCTAGTAAAGTTACGCGCGTCAACGGATGTATGCTTAGCAGGTTCCATATTCAGTGTCACAAGTCAGAACATATAAGCAAGAGGTAACTCATCTGAAAAGGAGAACATCCAGTCTCTCGCTACAATGCTGCTGACATCAATTCTATATATGCTCTTCAAGTGTCCAAAAGTGTGGTTCGTGCTCATCAGAAAAGGTTCAAGCAAACAGGGCGATGGAGTATTCAAGCACGAGCAAGTTCCTCACTGACGACGACTGTGGTCGGCAAATGTCATCTAAATTGGCGGGAAACGCTTGGCCTTGCAGCACAATTGGTGCACGGATCTAGCACACATCAGCCTTGGGTGTAACTTGTGCCTTTCCATGAGTTATCTATTTGTGGTACAGGTACACAAACGAGAATATGAAGAAAGCACCCATCTGCAATGAGGAAATAATATAAGAGCTGATGTATAAAGCGAATATTTGTGAAAGCGTATTACTGCTGCTGATAAAAACAAGGCTTGGAAAATGCTAAGCTGTGGAGGCCTATGATAGTCTACCCAATAGACATCAATGAGGAAGCCACCCTTTAAAGATGCAGAAAACATGGTAATGTATTCAAGAGATCTTACAGTTGAGAATGAAGCCGCATAGTAAGGATACGCAGATGTTATGAATCTCTCGTACTCATTATGCCTGTAAGGCCGAACTGGTATCTGCAGCAAGCAAAAACAGATTACCCATGCCGCTTCATGGAAAGTCACAATAAAACATCATGCGATGTAAGTGCCGGATTGAACTACTGGAGCAACTTCGGAAAGGAAAGAGTGTTATGAAACAAACCTGTTTCGTAAAGGAGAGACCAGTGTATCCAAGCCTTTGGTACTCAACTTTGAACTGGAAAACTCCATAAACATCTGGGACTTTGAAGGATGTCGAATATAGACCCTACATTGTGAAAATGCGATACATTAGCAGCCACAGCAATAGCAATATGAAGCTTAATACAAAATAATCTCATGATGGTGCACACCTTCTTGTCAGTCGAAAGAGTTTTCAATACATAAGGACTCATCATGTAAAATTGAAGTTGAACATCATCAGCAACATATGGCTTCCAGCTTGTCCCAGACCATTCATAGATCTCAACCGAGTATTCCTTGAGGGGAACATTTATGTTAGCGCATTTAACCTTTTCACTGCTCAATAGTTATGAATGAAAAAAAAAAATTACCAGGTCATCATTTATGCGATACATGCCAGGTTCATTTGTCCCCCCAGCCTTGTGGTGCTTGACATTCACTGCCTGTAAATTTAAACATTACAAATGTCACTTCATCCCTTTACTGAAACAGCAGATTCCTTGATAACAAATAAAATGGGGAAGCGTGCGGGATAAGGCAAAATAAAACCTTAAGATGGCCCCTCTCATGGAAGACCCATTTACTTGTCTCAGTCACAAATTGCTCATTTCCAGCTCTCTCATGCCTGTAGTTATAAAGTAGAATGAGCATGTAATAACTAAATCCTATGAATGTGCATCCCAAAAAAAAACTTCAAATGAAAAACCATTATATCCCTGTCCCAGCCAGGATGTGCAGTAATACAATATGAATATATCCAACAATCAAAGATCTCCACTATGGTGCAAGCTTATCCAGTCTATGCTACAGCCTACAGGAGTACTCAGGTTTAGCATGCTCAAAGATCCCTGAACATGTCATTATCTAGAAACTGTGTTACCCCTTTACCAAGAACCACTCCATTAAATTTAATTAAAATTATCCACAATATAAATCTTTAACAAAGAACTCAATGATTGCACTCCTAAATGATGAATCTAGTGCCATCATATATTCCTTTGAGAATATAACTACTGCATCCATTACAGGTGAAATCTATACAATCGTAATAAAGCATCATAGACGCTTCAAAACTAAGCTCACGTTGTCTTGCTGCCAGCCTTTTGTACACCAGACTTGAGAAACCTGAATTATCAAAACCAAATAAGCATTGTTTTTAGAGAAAACACAGTTTCATGTATATGGTAGTATACCGGTTGCCAAACATGTCCAGTGATCCAGATATCAGCACCCGAGCATTATTTCTTGCCTGCAGGAAGACAGACATAACCTGTTAAGGGATTCTCAATGGCAACCATGGAAATCAAGGTCACATTAAAGTATAAAACCCATGTTTTTGTGGTGTTGTGGTGTCCTATGGTGTTCAACCCCCTCACAGCAACTATGCATTTTTGGTGGATGCCGAGGCAATGCCATAACACATCCTGGCCTGCTGCTAGCTGCAGACGCGCATAAGCACTACAAGCTGCACACGCACAGACAAGCAATATTGCTAGCTGCATAGTGCACACAGACAAGCACAACAAGCTGCACATTGATGACTAACGAGCACAAAGCAGAAGAGGGAAGGAACTGAGAAAGGAAGGGGCAGCACGGACCACGGAGGACGAGAATGGAATGCAGCTCAGCCAGAACAGGGTCAGGACAAAGTCAGCGCAGATATGCTGGAGGAGCAGCACCGCTGCCAAGCTCCTGGTCTGCCTCTCTCTCTCTCTCTCTCTCTCCTCTTCTGTTCTCTTGACTCTGAAAGTGATCGTGCGGGTATCAATGCAGGGGCCCCTCCATTTCATGCTCTGCCCTCAATTTCCCACCTGTCTCCATCTATTTACCCGCTCCCTCTCGATTGGATGCTGTAACGTCCGTTCCAGGCTGTCTGGCATCCGTCCAACACCTAATCACGCCTCGGTGATGCCATATGGCTTGAGGCAGAATCATACATGCCATGGTGTGGCAACCCGATGCCATGGAGTTCCTGAGCACCACGACGCCTAGCAGTCGCCTAAGTGACGCCGAAAAACATGGCATAAAACTAATGATACATGAATGCTTCAGGCCTATGGTACATTGGTGAATGTATAGGAAGTAGAAATCGAATCTGTAGCCTACTCATCTTGCTAAGCAAGTAAAACAAATATAATTACCTGCACAACAGAAACCAGTGATATAGATGACCCAGTGATTGATGGTGGAGAAGCCAATTTAGTGTTTGGGTTTGCAGAATATGCTGACGGAGAGGCAGATAGAACTTTAAGAACCTAGGAATGTCCAAAGATGGCAATGAAATCAAGGGTTATAGCAAAATCATAAGAGTGTATGTTCCATAACATGTTATAGTCATGCAAATCATATGATTGGAGTGCAAAATACCGATAAAATAAAACTACTTACCAAGTCGTTTGATGGATTAGCCGCATGTGCAATTCCTCGGAATAATACAGGAGCCTAGTAAATGGAGAGAACCAGAAGACAACAAATTAGCAAATACAATACATGTAACTAATACAGAAAATGTAAAATGAATTAACAAAGAATAATTTTCACTTATCCTCGTCAACATCCAATGTTAAGAAATATGACTAAATCTAAGGTTACTTAAGCTTCTAAAGCAGTGCAGGCATAAAAGTACCTCACTCTCAAACAGGAACAGATGAAAAGTAGCTCACTCTCAAAAAAGAACATACTTTCTAAATATAAGTGAGCTAACACTGGAAAGTAGCAACAGGCTCAGTATAGTAACTAGGACTGAATACAGCAACAACAACAAAACCAACACCAACAAATTCCCAAGCACGTCGGGTTAGGCTAGATATGAAAGCCAACAGAAACATATAGAAGTAAAAGAAAGAGAGAAGAGTAAACAAAGTACAAGTAAACTAAGATTCCGGCACATGAATTGCTGAATACAGAGATGTGTGGCATAAATATGAAGCAGCAAAGCAAAGACATGCTTTTTATGGGCATACTCGTGCGCGCTATGAACAAGGCTAGGCCAAGATTATCACTACTCTCATAGTACAAGAACAAAAGGCCAACATCTGCTAACTGTGAATACTGGGAAACATGAATACCGTAACAAAGCAAACCATTCAAAAATCGAAGTAGTTCTCAAGTGACACACTATGATTGGTGCATCCATCAATTTTAGCCTTAACTTAGATCTAACTAACGTTTAATCTAATGGACCAGTAAAAGGTCTGAAGAACCGAACTTGAAAGGATCTGGTAGATTTTTTTGCATTACCACTAACCTCAATCTTTTTAGACCCAAGTATCACATCTGACTGGATGAGATCATCACCAGCAATCATGGTATGGTCGCCATCAACATCCGTGACAGCATAGTTAATGTGATCAATAACCATTGCCTCTGGATCCTGAAAACATTGAAACACAGGACCTTGGTTCACCGCGGTAAAAGAAAATGGAGACATGAAATGGATAAACAAAGGTATTGCCTACAGAAATAACTTGCCTCGTCAAAATCAACACCACACTCTGTTGCAATGCCCCGGATAAGATCAGAGGCAGAGGAATCTGCTGCCAGGATCATATCATGGCCAGCATCGATGAATGCCAGGACTGCATTCTGGTCCACGGATCCACCAAAACCTGACATTGGAGACAGACAAGACGAGGGTGTCAAGCACTAGAACATCATGAGCAGAGATCACGTCATCTGCAGCTAGTTCAATAAGGTGCAGAGTTGAAACGTGTCAGTATAGTTTGCAGCTTGAACTAGGAGGACTTGGTAATTTGGTATCCTTGAGATCCTGTTTCCAACCCAATAGAACCCAGAGACCACACACTAATTCCAAAATGAAACTTGTTGCTTGGATCCTCCGTTAGCACAGATAATACAAATCCATGTTACCGGAAGTTGCAATTCAGCACAACAAATCTCTCACAGAATTCCGCTGGCGGAGGGTGACTCGACGTGCGCGGACCAGATCGAACAAGCAACCGACGCGGACCCTAATCCTCACCCCTCCCATCGAATCTAGCACCGGAACCGCGCCAGAACAGCAGATCGGATCTCTCCGAGCGAGGAGGGAAGGGTAAGGAGAAGGAAATGGCACTCACGCGTCGTGGAGGGGGCAAAGAGCACGAGGCCGTCGTAGAGGTACTGGCCGTAGCGGTGGAGCGAGAGCTTGGGGTCCTCGGCGAGGCGGAAGTCGAGGTCGAACCCGCGCGCCTGGAGCGAGCCGAAGAAGACCGAGTGCGAGGACCGCACGGCCAGGTCGTCCAGCAGCACCAGCAGCCGGCGGCCACGGGGCCCCTCGTCCTCCCCAGACGCGGAGACGGTGAGTGCGAGGAGGAGGAAGAGGAGCCCGACGAGGTGGCGCGTCGCCGCCATGGCAGCGCAGATCTCGCGGCGCGGGGGGTTTTGATCCGTGGCGGGGGTTTGGAGTGGCGCGTCAGCGACGAAGACGACGGACGGACGACTCGAGGACGAGGAGGGTGCTACTGCTATAGATGGGAGCTTTGGAGTGTCTGGACTGCCCGATGGAACACCCGACGGCCCAGATGGAGTTAGATGTCGGTATAAGATTGTTGGATAGAGTAAATTTAAAGTAAATGTTGTAAAAGTAAAATAAGAATAGTGTATAAAGTAGTAAATAGAGTAACGAGTACGAATAATCTCTGATGTTGTACGTTCTCTTTTTGTTTGATCGAGTTAAGCCTTTTCCAATAATAATTTAATAATATTTCTGGTAGTTCAAGAATTGATGAACCTGGCAGCACAAAATTAATTGTAATTTTGTACTTCCTCCGTTCCGTCTCAACTTTATTTTTAGCTTTCTCAAATATGTCTTTGATCAATGATTTTCTATATGTTCTATTAATATTAATAACATGTAATTTTTAAATTATGAAAATATTTTTCATGATAAATTCAAAAGTATAATTTTTATATTATTAAAATTGATTGAAATTACATAGTCAATAATCAAAGATGGATTTGATCAAACCCAGAAATAAAGTTGAGATGTCTGCTCTTTAAAATTTCCTTTGCACCATTATTTCTTACTAAAATTAGCTTTGTAAAATTTGGAGTTTTTATATTATAAGTAACTTTATTTCCATGTGTTCACATTCAACTAATAAAATTTTACACAAATGGGCAGGCTAGCAGGAATTCTCTGCTAAAAGTTAAAAGAAAGATGTTGCCCCCCTCGAATCAAGCATGACCAATTAACCACAGAACATAAATTGCTCGTCATAACATGTCTCGTTGCTACCCAAGAATCCCTCCAGATAGAAACTCGGGTGGAGGAAGATCTTGTTTGCTGGACAAATGTAACCTGGAAGTATGAGGAGTGCTACGGTCATACAAATGCATATCATGTTTCACAGTGTTAACTCAATTAGTATGAAGTTACATTTGTGCACCAATAAGTGTGTTACATCAACCAAAAAAGCACAATCAATGCGAAAAAATCCATGTCAATGTGTTTCACTGACCGATGTAGAAAGTGCCACCCTATGTGCAGCGTGACAACAGCCGAAAAATATCAGCATTGAAAGTACAAAGTTGGAGCCCAAGTTAAATTCCTGCGAGCAAATGAAGCGTCATTATTGACAACTGTGTTTTTTTTAACAGGTAGCTCTCATTCATTAACGGCAATCGTTACAGAGTTCAGAAATGAGAAAATCTGGAGGCACATCCCTCCATACTGACTCACACAATGGCCGATTTAGCCGAAGTATGATTACATTTCCTACTAACATGGATAAAAGAAAAGCTAATAGAGGATGGCTTGGTATATTGTTTGATGTCTTCAACCAAGATTCCTGTGTGAGAGCGAGTTTGCAACTTGTTAATGATCAGTAAGCAGTCGGAGGCTACTACCACCTGGTTATGTGAGAATTGTGGAGCAAACTGGACCACTCTCTTAAGAGCATTCCTTTGCCGACAATTCTGGGTCGATAATCTTATCAACTCCCTTACTGACTTCAGCAAGGAAATCACCATTATGATTCCTAGTTATCAAGTACAAGCCCAAGCGATTCCATCCTTAAAAGATAGCCGTGTCAATATTAACCATGATCCAGCCTTTCGGTTGTCACACCCGATTTTATTAAGAATAAAACTAGCTACAAAATACATGTATGTCAGAATCAGTTTCATCATACATATATGACAAATAGTAATAAACAGTTCTATATCGAATGCAAACAACATTTATACATTTAAAAAGAGATTTGAATAGCAGCGTAATAGAAAAAACTCTAGGACAACCACAGACAAATCGATTGGTAGCAACGCGAGCTTATAAGCATCGTCTTCAAAAGAAACTTGTCTTCATCAAATCTTCTTTTCACTAAGCAGCATTTATAAAAAATAATGGCAAACGCATGAGTACATAGAGTACTCATCAAGTGTGGAAAATATATGACGTGAAGACCAATCAAATAAGAAAGGCTGATAGTGATTTAAGCACTAATCATTAAACCTAACTTTAACCTTAGCTTCCATTAGCAACCTACATCTAGGTGAATAATCCTAACCATAATAGAATAAATAAATAAAGAACCAATACCAATGTCTATTTCCAACCACCGTTCCAACCATTGATTATTTATGAATTCGATACCAAGCTGCTCATATCCGTGAGCACGGCTGTCATGACAATATTCTAATCTCTGCAGAGAGTGTGTTTGTCGGTACCCTGCATACCGGGTATCCCACAGTACCGCAGGAAAAGCCAAAGAGTTCTCACATCCGAGTTGAAGACTTCTGAAGGCAACACACGTCTGATAGCACTGGGCCCGCATCCCTCATTTGGGTAGCTCCGGTACTGCCACGTGTCATGCGGGACCGGACCTACCTCCCTCCATAGAGAAGCTCTGGTCCCTCCACATGTTTGGCAACCCCGGACCTAACTACCAGTAGAGGGAAGCTCTGGTGCTGCCACGCGTCGAGTAGCTCCGGACCTACCTCTACATAGAGGGAAGCTTCAGAGCTGCCATGTGTCTTACCTCCGGACCTAAGTCTGCAACGACTACAGGATCTTCAACGGCACGGACATTCAAGAGGATATTGAAACAGCGTTACAAGACCTAATTAACGTGTCATTAATTCAGCATTAATAACATATTGTTGAAGTGTGCGATCGACACTTCCCTCAGTACTACTAGATCGTAGCCCGCGGAGGTTCGTGATTGGTGGGGGCGCGCGTGAGATTACGAACAAGACGATGACACGATGATTTTATGTGGTTCGGGTTGCCTGGGCATAACACCCTACTCCACGGGATGTATGTTGTATGTATGAGTTTATGGCGCTTTTGAGCGTGTGAGCTTAGTTGTCCCTTGTAGCATGCGGCGCAATTCTTTTATAGCCTAAGGACTGACCATTACATTGTCAGTCTGGCCCGACATGTGGCCCTGGTAGTAGTTAATTGCCTAATACATGATATGTGTCTATTAAGCGTAATTAACAGTGTGATAACACGACTTAATGGCGGCATTATTGTTGTTAATGGTCCTCTGATTGTGTGTCATTAATATGGCATTAATGACACATAATCAGGTCTTGTAACTGTAGCTTTAACTGTCTCTTAAATGTTCGCGCTGTTGGAGATCTGCCCGTCTCTTCGTTGTTATCTCAGGTCCGGAGGTTCGACACGTGGCGACTCTGGAGCTTCCCGTCGCGGGGAGGTAGGTACGGAGCCACTATACACGTGGCAGTACCGGAGCTTCCCTCTAATAGGGGTTACGTCCGGCCTTATGTTACACGTGGCTATGCCGGAGCTACCCAAACAAGGGAGGCGGGTCGAGTGTCGTGTAGCACGTGTAGCCTTCGGAGGTCTTCCACTCGGACGGGTGGAACTCCTCGGTGTTCCTTGCGGTATCATGGGGTACCCGGTACACAGAGTACCGATAGTGGGCCCTGGGCCCACCTCTGGAAGAAAACTTTTGGGTTAAGTTACTCTACCTAAGGTGGGGCCATTTTCGATTCTCGCGCTGCGGGTTCAAAGGTCTTCTGATGTGCCGTTGGGGCGATTGTTCGCTATTAAACCATCGTGCGTGTGGCTTCTTTTGAATGTGACAGGTGAGATCCTCACGTGTCGATCTCATGGAATTGAAGGTCGCCGGTTCCCAATGCGAAAACCGTATCGGTTCTACGCGCCTTGTCAGGTCGCTGCCCTCGGGCTTCCCACTTCCCATCATGAAAATGGTTCACCTGGGGTAATAACTTCGGCCTTTCTGCCAAAGTGGACCCGGATCCATTCATCATTGACAGGGTAGATTTTTGAAGATGTGATTTTGATCCCACTGCAGTTTCCATCCAAGCATTGTGGAGGCTTATTTAAGAAGGAAAGCCTACACGGTTTGAGGACTCTTTACGCTTTCAATCAAACTTGCGCTCAAATCCTCCCAACCCTCGCATAGCCTTCCAACTTTCGCTCCACTTTGTCACAATGGAGTTGGGTCTTCCCCACAGCAAGATCAAGACCAACGAAGAGATGGCAAGCGTTCGGACCTACATGGGGTGCTCCAGCGAATCCTGCAACAAGGACATCCGCTTCGGCAAGCTCCCCTTCAAGAAGGAGCGCACTGGAGAGATGGTGTACTTCTCAGCGTACGTCATGGTGGGTCTGATCCCACCTTTTTCAAGCTTTCTCCTCATGGTGCTGGATTTCTACGGCCTCCAGCTCTATCATCTCGGCCCCCACTCCCTCTTGCTGGTGGCGACCTTCGTCCACTTCTGCGAGATGTGGGTGGGTGTGCCTCCTTGCATTGAGCTATTACGGATCTTCTTCACGGTCCACACCACAGGGAAGGGGACGAAGTTGATAGGCTTCTACTACTTCGTGAAGCGGAAGAATTGCCCCTTCAAGTACTTGAAGACCTTCCCCTCCGGCAAGTGGGACGATTGGAAGAAGTATTGGGTGGTCATTACAGTGGAGGAGCACGAGAGGTTGGAGCTGCCCAATGGTCTCCCCAATGTCGACATCGACGCGTGGAACGTAGTTCCAGAGCTGTCGGAAGCATACAAGCCCATCCCGGAAAGGATCGAAGAGTGCGTACAGGGAGGAGTGCCCCCCCAAATGGTCTTCGACAATTTCTTGGTGAACAGGTGGGCTCCGGTGAAGACTAGGGAGTGGCCCGCTTGGGCTTTCAATAGTGAGGTGGATCATAACCGAATTGAAGTTGGTTTGAACACCAACTTGGATGATGAAGATTTGAAGATCCATCTCAAGAAATTTCAGAATGGAGGTATCTCCCGCGACGACCTGTCTCCGCCGGCTGCTTTCTTGCCTCTGAACATGGTTCTAGAGGTTAGCAGGGAGCTCCGGAGGAGGATGCCAATGTTGGATGATCTAGACGTGGTAGAGAGACGCCATATCTCCGGGGTTGCAATCCATGAAGCTTCGAAGAGGGTAGCCCCCGCTGCTCCAAGCCAGAAGGTTGATGACTCTGGCAAGGGCAAGGAGCCGGCCCAATCTTCCAGCCGGAAGAGGAAGTTGAGGCATGCTGATGGGAGCTCCGTCAGGTCAGCTCTGTCTTCAACAGCTCCTTCTCCCCGGCAAAGCAGATCTTCGTCGGCCACGCCACCTTCAGTGTCGGCATCCTCAAGGAGTGCAGGCTCCGGCAAATCGACCTCGGCTCCGGTGCCAGCTGTAGGCTCCAGGTTCGATGGTCCTTCCCAGCCGAAGGAGGTCCTGGCAGAGAAGACTCCAGCTGCGGCGGCTAGCTCCCAATCGAGGTATGAGGTCTTTGATTCACCGGATCTGGTGGGCTCTAACTCCGGTCCTCAGAAGAAGAAATTTTGCAGCGACTGGGGCGGTAGCATTCCCAGGTAAGCATTGTCATCTCTCCTTGAGGTGTCAATCTTGTCTTTATCATGTTTTTAATTTTCCCAATCTTTTGTTTACAGGGTGTCGAGAAAGAAGTCCGATGCTTCGGCACCTGCTGTGGTGACTGAGGATGAACGTGAGAAAGCTCCGACTTCAACCCCTGTGCCTTCCCAAGTGGTGGCAGAGGACACAACAGCTCTGGCGCCAGCTGTCGTGGACTTGGATCTAGAAGAGACACGAGAAACTTCTGTGGTAGCGTCGGACCACGGGGGAGAAGTTGATGAAGATACACCAGCGGCCGCAACACCGACGGCTGAAGCTCCGGTGCAGGAGACGGAGATGGTGGAAGCTCCGATGTTTGAGCTAGAGGTAACCGAAGCTCCAGCGCGTGTGCCAGAAGTTGTTGAAGATCCGACGATTGAGCCGGAGGTGCCCGAAGTTCCAGCCTTCGTGCTGAAGATTGTTGAAGCTCCGACACCTGACTCGATTGCAGTGGAAGTTCCTGCGCCTGAGCCGGAAGTTGTGGGGGCTCCGGACGAAGCTCCAACGTTCTCCCTGGAGGCAATTACTCCAGAGGCGCACATGTCCGACCCGGAGCGCCCAGAGGAGTCGGCGGCAGGCCCTCCATTTGCAGAGCCATCGGCTGAAGATCTGGCAAGGGGACCTTCGGCGTCAGTCCCGGAGGTTGATGTTCCCACGGTGGGACCCTCATCGGCAACAGTAGAAGCAAAAGAGCTTCCGGGGGGCGACCCTAGTGCCGCAGGACCACAGGGGACCACACTTGTGGCGTGGGACCCAATTTTTTTACTGAAAGATCCCTTGGAGCCATCGAAGATGACCCCGATAGGCTTGGAGCCTATTCCCTTGGTGTTGTCTATAGACAACGCCTACTCGAGTCTCCATCAAGTCCAGCTCGCCTTCGACCACGACAGCAGGGTCCTCGAAGAAGAGCGCCACACCTTACGGCGTTGGCGCAACAAACTTCATTTCGAAACCAAGCTGGCGCAGACAAGGCTTGCTGACCAACGGGAGTGGGTCGAGAAGGAAAAGGCTCGGATGGAGTGTTGGGGCCAGCTGCTGGATGAATGGGAGGCCTCCATCAGGGCCCTCTACGCTAAGTCTCGGGAAATTCTCGAGCACGCCAGGAAAAGCAATGAGGCTGCTAACAATCGTCACGACAACCTCAACACGCTAAATGTAATTCTCCTAAAGCGCCGAGCGGACCTCGATGAGAGGGAAGAGAAACTCCTGGAGACGTAGGAGGATATTTTGAAAAGAGAGGGGCAGTTTGCCTAGAAACTTGGCAGACCACACCAAAAAATTTGATCAGCGGTGCAAGCAGGAGGAGGAGAAACACTGTAAACTGGGGCAGGAGCTCTCCAAAAGAGAAGTTGATGTTGCCACCAAAGAGAGAAAGGTGAGAGGCAGGGAGAAGGACCTGGCCGAACGACAGAACCGTATCCGCCTTCGGGAGACAGAGCTCGCTGACCGCGAAAAGCAAGTGGCTGAAAGCATTCAAGACATACCAAAGAGGTCAACCGCATCGCCCGAGAGAGTTCAGAGCTTACGGCCACCAGAAGGTCACTAGAGGAGCTGAGGAATGTGAGGGCGACTAAGTCCCATCAGGTCTGGGACTTCTTGGGGCACACCGATAGAGCTTTGGTGCCACTTGGCTTCAGTCCGGTACATCTAGAGAACCCAGCCCACGAGTTGGACCAGACTCTAGTGGCACATAGCTCTACTGACAGCAAACTCGACACAATGGGTGATGTCATCGCCGACCAGCTTGAGACGAAGGGGAAATCTTTGGCCAAAACTTTGCCGAATATGTTCTGGGGTGTTACAAGAGACGAGACCCCAACTCCCACTAGATCCGATCTTTGAAGGACCCATTGTTGAAGAGGAAGATGCCGCTAGGGCCAGCGTCCAAGAAGCTACCGAGAAGGTTGCCTCGTTCTTCTATAGGACTTAGAGCCTCCAGTAGCTAGGACCTTTCTCTTTTGCCTATTACTGTAATCCTCATTTTGTAATCCAGTACTTTCGATGAATGAAATCCACTCTTTGAATGACTGAATCCCATTTTATATTTGTCTTCAATGCATTGTCCTTTATCTTATTCCCCCTAGTAGATGTACATAATTTGATTGCGAACATGTACCAAAAGGTTTTGACAATGTGTTGATGACTTGAAAGCTTCGAACTTGTAGCCAGAATGCTTAGCTTTTAGGTCTGAAGTTTACTTCTGACATCTCCAGGGTGCATTTGTAACGTCGATGGCGGGCCCCCTAGGAGGTGTCGGAGCTTGATAGGTCTGACGGCGCCCACTATCAATGCTTGAAACATCGACGGCAGGCCCCCTGGGGGTGTTGGAGCTTGATAGGTCCGACGGCGCCCACTATCAATGCTTGAAACGTCGACGGCGGGCCCCCTGGGGTTGTAGGAGTTTGATAGGTCCAACAACACCCACTGTCGACGCGTTGAACATCGATGGTCGGCCCCCTGGGATCGTCGATGTTTCCTGGCTTCGACGATATCCACCATCAACGTAGAATATGTCGACGACGAATCCCCTCGAGGTGATTTCACCATCTTCGCTTGAATTTTCATTATGCTTCACGTCAACAGTGGGCCCCTCCTTGGATTGTCGGAGCTTGTTAGCTCCGAGGATGCCCACTTTCAACGTTAGAAATGTCGACGGCGGCCCCCCTTGGGGGATGTCAGAGCTTAGTAGCTCCGGCATCGTCCACCATCGTCATGAGTTTTCTTTTTTCCTGCGAACCAAAGATAAGAAAAACCATAAAATTCGTCCTCTCGTCTATAACTCTTTTGTGGCTTACTGTTCTCATTTGAGCTTTAGATCCAAAGGAACTAAATATGGTAGCTGTCGGAGTGTTGATCCGGCAGTTCTCCCGGTACTACCGTTGGTAGCCCGCGGAGTTTGTAGTTAGGTATTGGGCGCGCAGAGATTCCAAAGACAATGTCAAATGGACACAAGGATTTACGTGGTTCGGGCCGCCTGAGTGTAATATCCTACTCCACGGGGTATGTAGTTGTTGTATTGGGTATCAAAGCTGTGTATGGGAGGGTTCTCAGGGTTCAAGAGAGCTGTCCCTTGTGTATCATCGACCAGTCCTTTTATAGTACAAGGACTGGTCGTTACATCGTTAGCCTGGCCCGACATGTGGCCCTCGCGGTTACGGATGCTTAATACATAATTAATGAGGTTAATTACCCTTAATAGTGTGGTAACGGGCCTTGATAGTGTCGTTACTGGTATTAAGAGCCTTCCGATAGTGTATCATTAATATAGTATTAACGACACTTAATCGGGTCTTGAAGTCTTTGATTGCCCCTTGAAGGTCCGAGCCGTTGGGGGTCCACCAGTCTGATTGTTGAGGCTGAAGGTCCGATGGTTGGACACGTGGCAGCATCGGAGCTTTTCGTCACAGACGATTGGTATCCATCTCACTGTTGAAGGCCCAGGAAGGCCGGCTCCTAGCCCTCAGTGGGGCCCACCTGTTCATCAAGAAGTTGCTGAAGACTATGTGCGGGGTCACCCCACCTTCGACACATTCCTGGATTCTGTCCAGGATGGGCCTATACTCCCTCGACAGCGCCAGCACGTCACTCCAAGTGTCGGTGTCGACGCGAGGAAGGCCTTCAGGCAGCTCCAGCCTCTCGTGTCCCTCGACGGTGATGACCACCCAGTCTTTCTTCCAGTCGTCCCACTTGCCAGAAGGGAAGGACCTCAAATACTTGAGGGGGGAGTTTTTCCGCTTCACGAAGTAGTAGAAGCCGATGAACTCATCACTCTTCCCGGTCGGGTGGACAGTGAAGAAGGTTCCAAACAACTCCACGCAAGGGGGCACACCCACCCACATCTCGCAAAAGGGGACAAAAGTCGCCACCAGCAAGATTGAGTGGGGGCCTAGATGGTGGAGTTGCAGACCATAGATATCTAGCAGCATCAGAAATAAGGTGGAGAAAGGCGGGATCAAACCCGCCATGGCGTACCCAAGGAAGTACAACATATCTCTGGCTCGCTTCTTCTCGAAGTGAAGCTCGCTGCAGCGAATGTCATTGTCAAAGGAGTCACTGGACCATCCCATGTAGGTCTGGACCCTGGACAACTCCTTCTTGCTTCCAATGCGGCTTGTGGGGAGTCCCAACTTCATCGCGGCACAACGTGGCGAGAGAAGAAAAGCAAGCAAAAGTTTGGAGGATTTGAGTGCAAGTTCGAATGAAGGCATAAAGAATCCCCAAACGGTGCGCGCTTTCCTTCTTAAGTAAGCCCCCACAACACTTGGATGGAAACCGTAGAGGAGTCGACGATACAATTCAAAAACTTCACCCTGCCAATGACAAGGGGGCCCGGGACACCCCGACGATCAAGTCGAGGTCCTTACCCCAGGCGAACGGTTGTCATCATGAAAGGCGGGAAGCCCGAGGGCGGCGGCCTGACAGGGCGCGCGGAACCGATACAATTTTTTGTATCGGGAACCGGCGAACTTCAATTGCGTGAGATCCGCACGCTTAGATCTCACCTGCCGCATCCTGGATATGCCACGCGGCGTTGGTTTAATTGCGAACTACTGCCAACGGCACATCTAAAGACCCTTGAAGACACTGCTCGAAAACCGAAGGATGGACCCACCTCCAGTAGAACGACTTCATCCAAAAGGTCTCTCCCAGAGGTGGGCCCAGGGGGCCACTGCCGGTATCCTGCGTACCGTATACCCCTTGGGACTACAAAAATACTGAAGGAACTTCACCTATCTGAGTTGAAGACCTGCGAAGACCCCACGTGTCATACGGGACCGAACCTCCCTCCCATCTATGGTTAGTCCCGGTGCTGCAACGTGTATACAGCAACCGGACCTACATCCCACACACGTGATAGCTCCGGGCTAAGCACTTGTGCGGCACCCCCGTACCTAACCCCCGACAGAGGGAAGCTCCGGTACCGACACGTGTACATCTACACCGGACCTACTCGTCCCAGACGGAAAGCTCCGATACTGCCACGTGTCCAACCGCCAGACCTTCAGCCTCAACAATCAGACTGGTGGACCCCCAACGACTCGGACCTTCAAGGGGCAGTCAAAGACTTCAAGACCCGATTAAATGTCTTTAATACCATATTAATGACACACTATCAGAAGGATCTTAATACCAGTAACGACACTGTCAAGGCCCGTTACCACGCTATTAAGGGTAATTAACCTCATTAATTATGTATTAAGCATCAATAACCGCCAGGGCCACATGTCGAGCCAGGCTAACGATGTAACGATCAGTCCTTGTACTATAAAAGGACTGGTCGACGATATACAAGGGACGACTCTCTTGAACCCTGAGAACCCTCCCATACACAACTTTGATACCCAATACAATAACTACACACCCCGTGGAGTAGGGTATTATGCTCAGGCGGCCCGAACCACGTAAATACTTGTGTCCATTTGACATTGTCTTTTGAATCTCTGCGCGCCCAATACCGAACTACAAACTCTGCGGGCTACCAACGGTAGTACCGGGAGAACTGTCGGATCAACACTCCGACAGTAACAAATACATTGCTGCAATCTCCTCAGATCCGAATGCCTTCTTGATCCTCCCTACTGAGGCCTGTCAGAATGTACGTAGAGTGGCGTACTTAGGGTGCTTGACCAGGCTAAGTTGATAGCGCACTCCGGACCTAACAATAGCTTTGGCGTTCCGGCAAGTAGACCATCTAGCGATGCTAAAATCCGAAAAAATTGACAATGTGACTTGTAGAACATATGAAAAACTTTGGGCTAAAGCTCAAAAAGAATTGCACAACTTCGTTGTAGATAAGAAAGAAAAGATAACAAAAGAAAACGAGCCTGTACAAAATTAATGCACGAGAGTCTGCTTTTGCACAACAATGTCTTTCATTATAGGTCCGGATTACAGGGGAGACAAGGACACACTTAGGGTACGGAACCAAGCTAAGTGTGCTATACATCTTGTTCTAACCAGGGTAGGTAATCCACACTTTCAGTACAGGGACCGAGTTAAATGTTGCTTGAACTGCCCAGACCCTCCCGGAGGGGTCCGGATGTTCTCTCGTATGACCTACCCGACTCTGTGTATAGACTCTATAACTTACATGCGTGTAATTACAAACTCACCTTCGTGTAACTAAGCATAAAACTTACGGAGGTGCTCGATGTTTCAAGGATTGGGAAGCAGAGTCCCATCCTCTGTAGCCAAGTAAACGCATCTGGGACAAGAAACTTTGATCACCCGGAAGGGACCTTCCTAGCTGGGGGAAAGTTTGTTCATCCCTTCACAAGTTAGTATTCTCTGCAGCACCAGATCGCATTCCTCGAGTTTTCGGTTGCACACATGCCTTTGATGATAGCGCCCGAGCGCCTGGCGATAACGTGCATTTCGGACAGCTGCTTGGCACCTTCCCTCGTCGATGAGGTAAAGGTATTCACGCCGAAGTTGGTCCTGCACGGCTTCGTCGAAGGTTCGGACCCATAGCGACCCCATGGTGATCTCCGGAGGAAGGACTGCTTCAGCTCCATAAACAGGAAGAAGGGGGTTTCTCCAGTTGACCGGCTAGGTCTTGTCCTGCTTGCCCACAGTGCGGACGAAAGCTCCTCAATCCAGTTGGTTCCATGTTTCTTCAGGCGCTCATATGTGCGCGTCTTGAGTCCTTTTAATATTTCAGCATTTGCTCTCTCGGCTTGGCTATTACTTGCCAGGTGAGCTACTGATGCGTAGCTGATTTGAACGTTGAGGTCTTCACAATACTCTTGGAATTATGCACTTGTGAATTGGGTTCCGTTGTCAGTGATCACTCTGTTCGAAACTCCAAATCTGCAGACTATGGACTTCAAGAACTTGATAGCAAACTACTTGTTGATTGTCACAACTGGAGTAGCTTCTGACCACTTGGTGAACTTGTCGATAGCGACATACAGGAACGTGTAACCTCTGACAGCTTTTAGGAAAGGTCCCAAAATGTCCATCCCCCACACAGCGAATGGCCATGTAGGAGGTATCATTTGTAGTGAATGAGTCGGTGTTTGAATTTGTTTTGTGTGTAACTGGCACGTTTCACACTTTTTCACCAACTCGACTGCATCCTGGAGTGATGTAGGCCAGCAGAAACCATGTTGAAAGGCGTTACCGACCAGCGTGCGGGAAGACGCATGGTTCCCACACTCGCCTCCATGGATTTCTGGAGGAGCTCGCGACCTTCTTCCCTTGCAATACATCGCATTAGGACGTCGTTGGCACCGCGCCAATAGATATCCCCTTCTACCAACGTGTATCTTTTAGCCAACCTGACGATCTGGTCAACGGATACGCCGTCTTAAGGAAGGACATTGTCTTTCAAGTAGTTCCGGATCTCCGAGGTCCATGCATCAGAGCAAACTTGAGCTTCTGACTCTTGCGTGTTGGGTTGCTCGGAGCTTCCTGCAGCACCTACGACTCTTGGTGGACGCCATGGTAACAGGGCAACCGGGACTGCCAGCTTCGAGGTGCCGGTCTCGCCCCTTTCGCTCAGTTCGGCAGGCTGAGCGGTTGGTCTTGATAATCTCGGAACAAAAACTCCAATATGGGGCCGAAGCTCCGGTTGAAGCCTCCATCAAGAGTTCGTCAGCTTCAGCGTTGTTGAGACGCTAGACATGGCAGAGGTCCAGGACGTGGAAATCCTTCTAGAGCTTCTGGACTTCAAGGAGGTAAGCAGCAAGTTGAGGGTTGTTGTAGCTGCATTCACCTTTGACTTGCTTGATGATGAGCTGTGAATCACCCTTCACCAACATTTGCTTGACGCCGAATGAAAGCGCCACCTTGAGCCCATAAATGAGAGCTTCATACTCTGCCATATTGTTGGTCGCGTTGAAATCAAGGTGCACCATGTATTTGACCTTCTCTCCAGTCGGAGCGAGGAGAAGGATACCAACTCCGGCCCCCTGCTTTTGCACGGAGCCGTCGAAGTAGAGGGTCCAGTGAGGCTCAGTGAAGATCGGGACTTTGGGTTCCGGCTTCTGCTCACTGGGGCCCCCAGGATTTGATGGAGAAGGTGTCTACTCCGCCACGAAATCATCCAAGGCATGACTCTTGATAGCTTGTCACGACAGGAATTCGAGATCGAATTCTGCTAGCTCACCTTCCCACTTGGCCATGTTCCCAGTAGAATTGGGGTTGTGTAGTATGGCACGTAGTGGATAGGAGGTTGCCACTAATATCTTGTGGGCTTGGAAGTAGTGACGAAGCTTCCCTGAGGAAATAAGAACTGCATAAAGCAATTTATGCACCTCAATGTACTGAGTCTTCGCATTGTCAAGTACTTCACTGATAAAGTACACTCGGCACTGGAGGGTCCGGACCCTCCCAGAGGGGCCCAAAACTACTTCTTCATCAACCCGGACCCTCCCGGAGGGGTCCAGATCTTCTTGTTGTTCAACTCGAACCCTCCTGGAGGGGTCCGGATCTTCTTGATCAGCCGTGTGAACCCCCTCAGATGAGAGGCGTTGATCCTCTAGCATTTCACCTTGAAGATCTGTGCCTGTGGGCTGGGACCCAGACTCGCCTTCAGGTAGCTCCGGACTCTCCCGGAAAGGGTCTGGGCTCCTCCTGAACTGGAGATGGCTCCGGTCTTTCTGTGACCAGGACCATGATGACAATCTCCGTAGACGCAGAAATGTAAAGCAATTGGGGCTCACCAGGGTTCGGAGCTACCAAGATTGGTACTGTGGTGAGGAGCTGCTTGAGCTCTTGGAATGCCTTTTCTGCTTCTTCGAACCAATGGAATGGCCCGAACTTCCTCATGAGCTTGAAGAAGGGAAGTGCTCGCTCTGCCAGTCTTGAGATGAACCGGCTAAGTGCAGCTAGGCATCTAGTCAACTTCTGGACATCCTTGATGCGGGCTGGGGGCCGCATATCTTCAATGGCCTTGACCTTCGCCTGGTTTGCCTTAATTCCTCGGTGGGTCACCAAGAATCTGAGGAGCTTCACAGAGCTAACCCCGAAGACATATTTGTCTGGATTTAGCTTGTTGCGCGTCACACACATCTTATCGAAGACGGCTTGTAGGTTGTCAAGGAGTGACTCCTTGTTCTTGACTTTCACGACGATGTCATCGACGTACACCTCCACCAAGTCCCCGATTAGCTCTCCAAATGTTTTGTGCATAGCTCGCACAAAAGTTGAAGCAACATTTTTGAGACCAGATGACATGGCAGTATAACAATAAAATCCATCTACTATTATGAAGGCAGTATGCTCTTCATCTTTCCTAGACATTTGGATTTGATGGTAACCAGAACATGCATCTAGGAAACACAGTAGCTCACACCCGGAGGTGGAGTCCACTATCTTATCTATTCTAGGTAGTGGAAATGGATCTTTTGGACATGCCTTATTCAAGGTGGTGTAGTCGATACACATCCAAAGTTTTCCGCTGGCCTTGGGTACAACGACTGGGTTTGCCAGCCATTTGGGATGATGAACCTCCCGGATGAAACCAGCTTCGAGCAGCTTCTTGATTTTTTGTCAGATGAAGTTTTGCCACTCCACTGATTGCTTCTGGGGCTTCTGGTGTACTGACCGTGCATCAGGATAAATATTCAGGTTGTGCTCAATCACCTCCGTGGAGATCCCAGGCATTTGTGACGGTTGCCAGGCAAACACGTCAACATCAGCCCGGAGGAAAGTGATGAGTGCAAGTTCCTATTTATTGTCCAGACCTCCCGATATACGGGTAGTCTGGGAAGAATCATAACCAATTTGGACGACTTTGATGGGTACGTCGGTGTCACCGCTTGGCTGCACGCGTGGTGCGGAGGTTGAGCCTCGGTGACGAGTGCTCGGAGGTTGAGCAGCTAGCTCTTTGTCGGATGTTCCCTCTTGCACTGTAGCAAGTGCATGGAGTTCTTCTAGCGTAGTGACTCCCGCAGTGTGATCTCTGCAGATCCAGAGAACGCCCGAAGGTGTCAGCATCTTCAACACCAAGTAGCCGTAGTAAGCTGTGTCCATGAACCTATACACGGCAGGCCTACCTAGGATGGTGTTGAAGGGCAAGCTGATGTGTGTGACATTGAAGACCAGCTTCTCGGTCTTGTACTTCTCCCGGGTCCCGAAGGTCACTGGGAGTGTAATGGATCCGAGAGAGTTGATGGCTCCCGAACCTACCCCGGAGAATGGACGTGAGGGGCGAAGGTCCGAGAGTCAGAGCTGGATCTTCACAAACGCTTCATAGCTCAAAAGGTTGAGCGTCGCCCCTCCATCTACCAAGACATGGTAGAGCTGGACATTGTTGATGGTTGGAGACACCATCAATGGTAGTTGACTAGCTCCGATCATGTTCCTGGGGCAGTCTGTAGCATCGAAAGTGATGGAAGTGTCCATCCACTTCCAATGCGGTTTTGCCTTGGCGGTAGGAGCTGCGACAGCCATCTCTCGCCGCATAGTCTTGAGGACATAGCGAAAAGTGATATCCCAGGACCCTCCATGTATTGTGTTGAGGGTCTTCCGACGCTCATTGTCAGAGACGTCAGAATCATCGTCGACTGTGTTGTACACAACCTTCAGGACCTTCTTGGGGTCCTGGAAGCCTAGCTCCGTATCAGCTAGAGCTTCATCGACCTTTTGTTTTCCTCCCCACTAACGGAAACGAGCTTATTCTCGGCGCTTATTGTAGCACTCGACAAGGTTCTAGACCTCTCGACAGTCTTCCAGACTGTGTTTGTCCATTTTGTGGATCAGACACCACATCTTTGGACTGTTGTCATCTTCTGACGAAGGTCGAGGTCGTTTTTCGGGGCGTGGTCCCCGGCCACTCGGAGCTGCAGCTGTAGCTGCCGCAGCAGTAGGTGTGTCGGCCGACGGCTTCTTCTTGCTGTTGGACTTTTTCTTCTTCTTTTCATTACTAGAGGTAGTGGCTTCATCTTTGGAGGACCTTTTGTTAGCCTTCAGAACTGGCTTGGAATGCATTTCCCGGCCCTCTGCAGCTCGGGCGCACTTGTCAGCCAAGCTGAAGAGCCCCGTGATGCTGGTGACTTCTTTCGTCGCTAGATTCTCCAGCATTTTCTTATCTCTGAAACCCTGTGTGAATGCCACAATGATAGAAGCATTGGAGATGGATGGGATGGTGTTTCGTACCTGAGAAAATCACTAGATGAAGGATCGCAGCTATTCTCCCGACTTTTGTTGTACAACAAAAATATCCAGTTTTGTGCCGGGTCGGGTGTTGGAATTCCCAAAGTTGGCAATGAACTGTTGGCATAGCTCCGCCCAACTGTTGATAGAGTCAGGCGGGAGACTCATGAACTAGGACCTGGTTGTCCCAGTTAGAGACAACGGAAAGTAGGTGGCCATCACAACCTCATTTCCACCCGTCGCAAGAATGGCGGTGGAGTATATCCGAAGGAACTCGGCGGGGTTGACAGTCCCATCTAATTTTTCTGGCAGATGAGGCCAAAACTTCTTTGGCCAGCAGACCATGCGCAGGTGCATGGCCAGGGCTGAGCAGTTGCCCCCTACTCCCATGGGAGGAGGGTTTCCCCGATCCTCCCGCCTTTCGCAAGCACGCTCGATGTGGATGCGGCCTTCCTGCTACCTGTAACGGCGGTCAATTTCCAAGCGCAGATCGTGCATCGAGGGTCTCGACGCAGTGTGAGTGTGTCGCACCCCAGAGGGCAGCGAAGTCGCCCGCTGAGACACAACACGTCTCCGGTGTTGTGAAGCTTGCGTACCAAGTCTTCCAGACAAGATCCGACGCTGAGAAGGTACCTGCCCTGAAGGGGGGGGGGGGACCTTGGTTGCTGAGGCCATCGGTTGCGGCTACAACCAAATGTTCCACATCAACACGCCACTTCTCCATCGCTCCCTGAGCTGCTCCTGGTGGAGGTGGTTGTCGACTGTTGGAGTCGGCAGATCTCCTGACACTACCAAAGTGTTGAAGGAGTTTGTAGTTCGGTGTGGGCGTGCAGAGACTCAAGAAGGTGAATCACGATTGGACACGAGAGACACAGTGGTTTACGTGGTTCGGGCCGCCTGAGCGTAATACCCTACTCCACGGGTGTGTGGTCTTGTATTAGTTTATGTGTGAAAGCTCACGTCAATGCGTATGTGCCTGAGAGCGTTCGAGAGCCCCCCCCCCCCCGTGTATCGTCGGTTTGTCCTTTTATAGTACAAGGACAAACCGTTACAAGTTAGCCTGGCCCGACATGTGGCCCCGGCGGTTACTAGTATTGATACACGATTAATTGTTGTTAATAACCCTGTAACGGGCTCCGACAGTGCCGTTACAGGTGTTAAGATTGTCCGATTAAGTGTCATTAACATGGAATTAATGACAATTAATCGGGTCTTGAAGTCCGCGGCTATCCTTTGAAGATCCGGAGTCGTTACAATGTCTTCCGGAGGTTTGAGGCGGCCAGCTTCGACGTTTGGACACGTGGTAGCTCCGGAGCTTGCTTGTGGGAAGCGGGAAGCTCCGGGGTGGCCTGGCACGTGTCAGGTCCGGAGCTTCTCTCGGTCAGGGGTTAAGTCCGGAGGTGCCGTTTCGGTACCTAGCCCGGAGCTTCACCCTTGTGGGTAGTAGCTCCGGTCTGGCAGTACACATGGCAACCTAGGAGTTAACCATGTTGGAGAAGCAGGTCCGGTTATGTCTGACAAGTGGGCCTCTGAGGGTCTTCAATTTGAGTAGACGTCCTTCCCTTGAGATCTTTGTAACCTCAGGGGGTGTATGGTTTTTAGGGTACCGACAGTGGCCCCCTGGACCTACCTCCGGGGAAAGTCACCGGGGTGAAGTCATTCCGTCGGAGGTGGGTCCATACTCGCGACTCTTGAACTGGGTCTTCAAGGGTCTTCGGAGGTGCCGTTGGCGGGGCTTTACGGTTAAATCCCGACGCGTGGCGCACCTCAGGCGGCAGATAAGATCTTTGACGTGCGCCTTGTCAGGTCGCTGCCTTTGGGTTTCCCGCCTCGTGATGACAACTGTTCGCCTGGGTAAGAGCCTCGACTTGATCGTCAGGGTGATCCCGGGCCCTCTTGTCATCGGCAGGGTTGAATTCTTGAGTAGTATCCTTGACTCCCCTGCAGTTTCCATCCAAGCGTTGCGAGGGCTTACTTAAGAAGGAAAGCGCACCGTCGGGAGTTCTTTACGCTTCCCATCTGTTCTTGCGCTCAAACTCCCAACTCGTACTTTGCTCCTCTTCTCTTGCCTAGATGTGCTGCGATGGAGTTGGGTCTGCGTGAGAGTCGCTTGAAGACTGACAGCGATCTGAAGAAGGTCCGGACCCTCATGGGGTGGTCTTCGGACTTCTTCAACCGCTCGGTCCGAGCCGGCGGAGAGCTCCCCTTTGAAAAGGAGCACGCTGGCGAGATGGTGTACTTTTCCTCGTACGCCATGGTGGGGCTGATCCCACCATTTTCTTCTTTCTTCTTGATGCTGCTGGACTTCTATGGTCTGCAGCTGTACCACCTTGGCCCTCACTCCATTCTCCTTGTGTCTGTCTTTGTCCACTTCTGCGAGATGTGGGTGGGCATCCCTCCCTGCATCGAGCTCTTCCGAACCTTCTTCACCGTCCAAACCACCGGCCGAAGCGATGAGTATCTTGGCTTCTACTACTTCGTGAAGCGCAAGAAGTGCCCATTCAAGTACCTCCGGTCATTCCCTTCCGGGAAGTGGGATGACTGGAAGAAAGATTGGATAGTCGTCCGGGTGGAGGAGCATGAGCGGTTGGAGTTGCCAGACGGTCTGCCCGACATTGACACGTCGGTATGGAGCGAAGTTCCGGTGCTGGTGGAAACTTTCGACCCTGTCCTGACCAGGATCCGCCAATGTGTGAAGGGAGGATTGACTCCCCAGGCGGTGTTCTGCAACTTCCTGTCCAACAGGTGGGCGCCGCTGAAGAGGAGGGAGAAGCTCGCCTGGGCCCTCAACAGCGTGATGGACGAGGACCGGGTTGAGACCGGGTTGAAGTATAGCATGGTGGGGAAGACCTTGGAGTTTCACCTCAAAAAATTCCAGCACGGCATCGACGTTGACGAAGATTACTTGACTCCGCCGCCGGCCTTCCTCCCTCTGAACGTGGAAGTTGAATTCAGCAGGGAGCTCCGGCGGACGATGCCCGCGCTTGACGACCTTGGTGTCGTCGAGAGAAGATCAACCACCCGGTTGGCGATCCCCGGGTTGTCCGGAGACGGCTCCGCCCCTGTCCCACAGCCAAGAGCTGAGGTCATCGGCAAGGGCAAGGAGCTGGCGGAGGAGCCAGAGAGCCGGAAGAGGAAGCTGCGACATGCTGACGGAAGGTCCATCGGGCCTGCCACTTCCCCCCAGTTCCCCCTCCTCAGGAAGGAAGATCCTCCGCCGCCGTGGCGACTGTCCCCGTGGTGGGGTCCTTCCGGAACGTTACTGTTCTGGTGGTGGGATCCTCCCGGAGTGCGACTGTCCCCGTGGTGGATCCCTCCCGTGGTGCTAGCTCCAGGCGCGCGACTCCGGCATCTGGAGCGGTGAGGGCCTCCAGGTCCAGGAGTTCCTCCCGATCAGGGAGAGCTCCGACCCGGGAAACTCCCGCGGCTGTGGCAAGTCCTGGGAGTCTTCCCGGAGCTCCTACGCCGACCGTGGCCAGCCTGGATCGTCCGGGGAAGAGGTTCCGCGCAAGCTGGTGCGGGAGCCTCCCAAGGTAATTTTTCTTTTTTACCTCGATTAACTTTTTAATTGTAGCGTCTGTTTGCTCAATTTCTTCGTTCTTCATCTGCAGCGTTCCCAAGAAGGGGAGTGAAGCTCCACCCTCAGCCACAGTGTCTGAGGCTGTGAGGGCTTCTGCTCCAGTCCCGGTGCCATCCCAAGCGGAGGCTGCGACAGCTCCGGCGCCGGCTGTCGTGGTCATGGACCTCGACTCGTCTCTAGAAGTTCCCGTGGTAGCTCCGGACCACGGGAATGAAGATGCGCCAGCGGCACCCGTCCCGGAAGTGGAAGCTCCGGGTCCTGGTGCTGCAGTAGTAGAAGCTCCGGCTGTTGAGTCGGAGGAAGTAGCAGTCCCGGCTTCGGAGCCGGAAAGTGCTGAAGCCCCGGCGATTGAGCCGGAGGTGGCTGAAGCCCCGGCATGCGAGCCGGAAGTCGAAGTAGTTCCGGCAGTTGAGCCGGTTACTTCCGAAGCACCGGCCGCAGAGCCGGTGATTGTTGGAGCGCCGGCCGCAGAGTCGGCGGGTGAAGAGGCGAGGGAGCTTGAGCCTCCCTCAGAAGAGGTGTCCCGGCCGGAGCCAGTAGCGGCTCCTGCTTTGGAGGCGACGACGTCGATGGTACCTGTGGCAGAGCCAGAGTGCCTGAACAAAGTCGCTGGCCCCTAGCCTGAGGGGGCAAATGAAGACTTGGTGGCGGGACCTCCTTCGATGGCGACTGAGGCCGTCCTGGAGGAAGGCCCTAGCGCTTTGGAAGCTCGGGGTTCCACTCTCGTAGAGTGGGACCCAATTTTTGTATGTGAAGACCCGCATGGAACCAGCGGAAGAGATCCCAGAAGGTCCGGAGCCCATCTCGCTGTCGATGTCCATCGACAACGCCTGCTCCAGTCTACGTCAGGTCCAACTGGCCTTCTTCCACGACAGCAAGGCTCTTGAAGAGGAGCGCCAAACCCTTAGGCGGTGGCGTAATCGGCTCCACTTCGAGACTAAGCTGGCGCAGTCGAGGCTTGCGGATGACAAGGAGTGGATCAAGCGGGAGAAGATCCGCCTGGAGCTCTGGGGTAAGCTGCTGGACGAGAGGGAGAGCATGACTCACGCCCTCGATGCTCAATCCCGGGAGTTCCACGACCAAGCTAAGGCTGCTAACGACATGGCCAATGCTCGGTTTGATCAGCTCGAGGCCATCAGCACCGCACTCATCAAGCGCCGAGAGGCACTTGAAGGGAGGGAAATACGGCTCGAGGACGAGGAGCAAAAACTCCTAGAGCTACGGGATGACGTCTTGCGACGGGAAGAAGAGCTCGCCGAGAAAACAGCTCTGGCGGACAAGGGCCTCGAGGAGCGCGCTAAGAAATTGGAAGAGCGCTGCCTCGAGGAGGAGGAGAAGACCTGGGTGCGGGGGCAGGAACTCTACGAATACGAGTGTGCCCTTGTCGCCCGGGAGAAGAAAGTGGAGGCTAGGGAGAAGGACCTGGTCGACCGTCGGAACAAGATCCACCTCCGGGAGGAGGAGCTCGGAAGACTTGAGAAGCGGGTCGCTGCGAAGATCCAGCAAAACGCCAAAGAAGTTGAGCGCCTCGCCCGCGAGAATTCGGAGCTAACGGCGGCCCGGAGATCCCTGAAAGAGATGAAGAACCTGAGGAAGGCGGACTCCCTGCAGATTTGGGAGTTCCTGGGCAAGGCCGACGACGCGCTGACGCCGATGGGTTTCAGCCCCGTGCACCCGGATGATCCGGAGCCGGAGCCGGACCTCGCGTTGCAAGCGTTGAGTGCCGCAGGCAGCAAGCTCTCCAAGGTGGGCGACGTCATCGCGGACCAGCTGGAGGTCGAGGGGCAATCCCTGGCTAGGAACGTCACAGAATATGTGTTGACGTGCTACACCAGCCGGAACCCTCGATTTCCTCTGGACCCGGTGCTTGAAGGCCCCGTCGAAGGAGAAGGCGAAGCTACCCGAGCCCGCGTGTCGGAGGTCGCCCAGAAGGTCGCCGAGTTCTTCCATAGGGTCTAGGACCGTCTCTTTTAGCCTTTACTTGTATCTTCTCTTCTTCCTCAATTTTGTAATCCCTTGTCTCCAGATGTAATCTCCGGTCTTCAGATGAAATGAAATCCCCAATTTTTTGCGAATTTCATTTTTTGTCTTCAACATCTTTATCTTCACTTGGCCCCCTGGTAGATGTGCACAATTTGATTGTGGACATGTACCAAAAGGATGTTGAGTTTTGTTGAAGACGAATTTGCTTCGAACTTGTGGAATTTAGGTCCGAAGTTTTTGATAGTGAAGGTCCCCTGAAGTTGTCAGAGCTTAGAAGCTCCGGCACTGTCCATCGCTGGAGCTTAGTAGCTCCGGCAATAGCCTCTATCAACACGTTGAGCGTCGGTAGTTAATACTCCAAGGTGTCGGAGCTTAGCAGCTCCGGCAATGACCTTTGCCACACTTAGTTTGTTGGCAACAGACTCCAGTGACGGGGTCTTCTCACCATCTTTTAGTCAACGCCGACGGTTGACGCCCTGGTGGGAGTCGGAGCTTGGTTAGCTCCGGTTTTTCTCCATCAACGTAGGGTTCATTTTTCCTGCACACTTAAGCCAAGAAAAATAGTAAAATTCGTTCCTTGTCTATAACTTCGTCGCGGCTTACGGTTCTCAAGAAAATTTTAAGTTGAACACGATTTTTAATACGACTGGATGAATTGTCTTTTCTTTTAGATCCAATTGTCCATGGACCCACCTTACTTTGGCCTGCCGGGATGTAGGTAGAGTAGCGTACTTAGGGTGCTTGACCAGGCTAAGTCGATAGCGCACTCCGGCCGTAGAATGGCTTGGCGGCTTTCAGGCGAGTTGGCCACAGACGATATTTAAATCCAAAAAATCTGACGATTCAACTCGAATCGTATGTAAACCGGTCAAACTAGAACTTCTTAAGAATTGCACGTTTCTGTTATAGACAAGAAAGAGAAAAATAAAAATGTCGAGCCTGCGCAAAAATGAATGCACGTGGAGTCTATTTCACATGAAGATGTCTTTCATTATAGGTCCGGGGTACAGGGGAAACAAGTACACTCTTAGGGTACGGAACCAGGCTAAGTGTGTTTGGTTTCTCGTTTGACCCAGGGTAGTTAGCCACACTTTTAGTCCGGAGACTGTGTCAAGTGTTGCATGAGCTTTCCAAACCTTTCGGGAAAGGTCCGACTGCTCTCCCGAAGGAACTACCCGACTCTGTACAATGACTCTATAACATACATTTCAAATTACTTAAGACTCACCTCCGTGGAATTAAGTGTAGAACTTACGGAGGTGCTCGATGTTCCAAGGATTTGGGAGAGGTGTCCCATCCTCGGTGGCCAAGCGAACGCTTCCGGGACGGGATACTTTGATCACTCGAAAGGGCCCTTCCCAGCCGGGGGAGAGTTTGTTTTGCCCTTCTCTGGATAGTATTCTCCGTAGCACCAGATCGCCTTCCTCGAGCTGTCGGTTGTGTACATGCCGCTGGTGATAGCGCCGTAGAGCTTGGCGGTATCGGGCATTCCGAACAGCTTCTTGGCACCTTCCCTCCTCGAGGAGGTCTAGGTCTTCGCGCCGGAGCTGGTCCTGCGCGGCTTCGTCGAAGGTCCGGACTCGGAGGGAACCCAAGGTGATTTCCGGAGGAAGGATCGCTTCAGCTCCGTACACCAGAAAGAAGGGTGTTTCTCCGGTTGCCCGACTTGGAGAAGTCCTGTTGGCCCATAGAGTGGGCGGAAGCTCTTCGATCCAATTGGCTCCGTGCTTTTTCAAGCGCTCATAAGTGCGTGTTTTGAGTCCTTTAAGGATCTCTGCATTTGCTCTCTCGGCTTGTCCATTGCTGGCAGGATGAGCTACGGAAGCGTAGCAAACTTGTATGCCGAGGTCTTCGCAATATCCTTGAAATGCGGAGCTTGTGAATTGAGTCCCATTATCAGTGATGATCTTATTTGGGACTCCGAATCTGCTCACGATGGATTGTAGAAAATTGATTGCAGATTGTTTGTTGATCGTCACAACGGGAGTTCCTTCCGGCCACTTGGTGAACTTGTCGATGGCGACGTACATGAACTTGTAACCTCGGACGGCTCTTGGGAAGGGTCCCAAGATGTCCATCCCCCACACGGCGAAAGGCCATGTGGGAGGTATCATTTGTAAGGACTGAGCAGGTGTATGAATTTGCTTTGCATGAAATTGGCATGCTTTGCATTTCTTCACCAGCTCAGTGGCATCCTGGAGCGCGGTAGGCCAGTAGAAGCCGTGCCGAAAGGCTTTTCCGACCAGCGTGCGAGAAGATGCGTGGTTCCCACACTCGCCTCCATGGATTTCTGCGAGGAGCTCGCAGCCTTCTTCCCTTGTGATGCACCGCATTAGGATGCCGTTGGCACCGCGCCGGTAGAGATCCCCTTCTACCAACGTGTATCTTTTAGCCAATCTGACTACCCGATCAGCGGATACATCATTGTCAGGAAGGATGTTGTCTTTCAAGTAGCTCCGGATCTCCGAGATCCATGCATCGGAACTGACTTGAGCATTTGAGTCTTGCGTGCTGGGTTGCTCGGAGCTTCCGGCAGCACCTACGACCCTTGATGGCTGCCATGGTAACAGGGCCATCGGGACCGTCAGCTTCGGGATGCTGATCTCGCCCCCTTCATTCAGTTCGGCAGGCTGAACTGTGGGTTTTGACAACCTCCGTACAAAGGTTCCGTCAGGAGCCGGAGCTCCAGTTGACGCCTTGGTCGAGAGTTCGTCAGTTTCAGCGTTGTGAGCACGCTGAACATGGTGAAGGTCTAGGACTTCGAAGTCCTTCTGAAGCCTCTGGACTTCAAGGAGGTAAGCAGCCAGCTGGAGATTATTGCAGGAGCATTCACCCTTCACCTGCTTGATGACGAGTTGTGAATCTCCTTTGACCAGCAATTGCTTGACACCGTATGATAGTGCCACCTTTAATCCATAGATGAGTGCTTCATACTCCGCCATGTTGTTGGTTGCCTTGAAGTCAAGGTGCACCATGTATTTCACCTTCTCCCCAGTTGGTGCGAGGAGAAGGATTCCAGCTCCGGCTCCCTGCTTCTGCATGGAGCCGTCGAAGTAAAGGGTCCAATGAGGCTTAGTGAAGGTTGGAACTTGAGGTTCCGTCTTCTGCTCGCTGGGGCCCCCAGGGTTTAATGGAGAGGGAGTCCATTCTGCCACGAAATCTGCCAACGCTTGACTCTTGATTGCTTGTCTCGAAATGAATTCGAGATCGAATTCAGCCAATTCCGCTGCCCACTTTGCAATATTCCCAGTTGAATTGGGATTATGCAGGATCGCTCGAAGTGGATATGAGGTCACCACCGAGACTTTGTGAGCTTGGAAATAGTGTCGAAGCTTCCTTGAGGCAATAAGAACTGCATAAAGCAGTTTATGCACCTCTAGGTATCGAGTCTTGGCATCATGTAACACTTCACTGATGAAGTATACCGGGCGTTGAATGGTCCGGACCCTCCCGGAGGGGTCCGGAGCTTCCTCTTCATTGATCCGGACCCTTTCGGAGGGGGCCAGACTCTCTTCGGGGACCTCCGGGTTCTGAGTGGAGGAACCCGGAGCTTCTTCAGAAATGACCTGGACCCTCTTAGAGGGGTCCGGGTCCTCTGAAGTGGCTTCTTGTGGGTTTGAGTCTGGGAGCTGGGACCCAGACTCGCTTTCAGGAACCTCCGGACCCTCCCGAAGGGGTCTGGATTCCTGAGTATTGGGTAGTTCCGGTCTCTCCGCAACCAGAACCATACTGACAACTTCGTCAGTAGCTGAAATGTAAAGCAACAAAGGCTCACCAGGGTTCGGAGCTACCAGGACTGGTAGGGTGGTGAGGAACTGTTTCAGCTCCTGGAATGCCTTCTCTGCTTCTTCAGACCATTGGAATGGTCCGGACTTCCTCAGTAACTTGAAGAAGGGAAGTGCCCTTTCTGCCAGTCTTGAAATGAACCGGCTGAGGGCTGCTAGACATCCAGTTAATTTTTGGACGTCTTTGATACGGGTTGGTGGCCGCATGTCTTCAATGGCTTTTATCTTCGCCGGATTAGCCTCTATGCCCCAGTGACTTACCAGGAAACCAAGAAGCTTTCCGGAACTAACCCCGAAGACGCACTTGTTGGGGTTTAGCTTCGTGCGGGTGGCCCGCAGCTTGTCGAAGACAGCCTGCAAGGTGTCCAAGAGGGACTCCTTGTTCTTGACTTTGACCACGATGTCATCGACGTACACTTCCACTATGTCTCTGATGAGTTCTTCGAAAGTTTTGTACATAGCTCGTACAAAAGTTGAAGCTGCATTCTTGAGACCAAACGGCATGGCTGTGTAACAATACAATCCATCCACTGTGATGAATGAAGTATGCTCTTCATCCTCCCTAGACATCCTGATTTGATGATATCCAGAATATGCGTCTAGAAAACACAGTAACTCACACCCGGAGGTGGAATCCACTATCTGATCTATTCTAGGTAGTGGGAATGGATCTTTTGGACATGCCTTATTCAGTGTGGTGTAGTCGATGCACATCCGAAGTTTCCTGCCGGCCTTGGGCACAACGACTGGGTTCGCCAGCCATTTTGGATGGAAGACTTCTCGGATAAATCCGGCTTCGAGCAACTTCTTCACTTCTTGTCGGATGAAGTTCTGTCGCTCTACAGATTGCTTCCGAGGTTTCTGATGCACAGGCCGAGCATCGGGGTAAATCTTCAGATTGTGCTCAATCACTTCCCTGGGGATCCCAGGCATTTGTGACGGTTGCCAAGCAAATACGTCAACGTTAGCCCGGAGGAAAGTGATGAGCGCGAGTTCCTATTTGTCATTCAACCCACCCGATATGCGGGTGGTTTGAGAGACATCGGAACCAATTTGGACGACCTTGACGGGGATGTCGGTGTCGCCGCTTGGCTGCACACGGGGAGCAGAGGTTGAGCCTCGTTGCCGAATGCTCGGAGGTTTTGGAGCTTGCCCCTGTCTGGAGTCCTCCTCTTGCGCAGTGGTGAGTGCATGGAGCTCCTCCAGAGCAGTTACTCCGGCGGTGCGATCTCCACGAATCCGGAGAACGCCTGCTGGTGTTGGCATCTTCAACACCAAATATCCATAATGAGCAGCTGCCATAAATTTGTATAGGGCAGGTCTACCCAAGATGGCGTTGAATGGTAAGTTGATCTGAGCGACGTCGAAGACCAACTTCTCGGTGCGGTACTTCTCCCGTGTCCCGAAGGTAACGGGGAGAATTATGGCTCCGAGTGGGGTAATGGCCCCCGGACCTACTCCGGAGAATGGTCGAGAGGGTTGAAGATCCGAAGGTCGAAGCTGAAGTCTGGTAAAAGCTTCAAAGCTTATAAGGTTCAGCCCCGAACCTCCATCCACCATAACATGATGGAGCTGGATGTTGTTGATGGTGGGAGATACCATCAAGGGTAATTGGCCAGCTCCGACCATGCTTTGAGGACAGTCCGAAGCATCAAAAGTGATGGGTGTGTCCATCCACTTTCGATGTGGCTCCGGTCTAGCTGTAGGAGCTACAGCAGCCATATCCCGTCGCATAGTCTTGATGACACGACGAGAAGTGATGTCCCATGATCCACCAAAGATGGTGTTCATGGTTTTCCGACGCTCGTTGTCGGAGACGTCGGAGTCATCGTCGACGGAGGTGTAGACGGCTTTGAGGACCTTTTTGGGGTCCTGAAACCCTAACTCCTCTTCAGCCGGAGCTTCATCAACCTTCTGTTTTCCCTCCCTCTGTCGGAAAGGAGACCCTTCCCGGCGCTTGTTGTAGCGCTCGGCAAGGTTTTGGACTTCCCGGCAGTCTTCTAGCTTGTGGCTGCCCGTTTTGTGAATGGGGCACCACATTTTGGATTTGCCG
Source organism: Tuctoria greenei (assembly GCA_036927565.1). Taxonomy (NCBI): domain Eukaryota; kingdom Viridiplantae; phylum Streptophyta; class Magnoliopsida; order Poales; family Poaceae; genus Tuctoria; species Tuctoria greenei. The sequence goes on along the minus strand of JAYESD010000011.1, from coordinate 117,012,854 downwards.
CCGTCTTCAGAAGACGGTCGAGGTCGCTTCTCAGGGCGTGGCCCCCGGCCACCAGGAGTTGCAGTGGCTGCAACGTTGGATGTGCCGGCCGACGGCTTCTTCTTGCCGTTGGTCTTCTTTTTCTTCTTGCCACTCCCAGAGGTAGCGGCTTCTTCTTTGGAGGATTTTTTGTGATCCTCCAAGGCTGGTTTGGAGTGCATTTCATGGCCCTCCGCAGCTCTGGCACATTTGTCTGCCAAGCTGAAGAGCTCCGTGACGCTGGTGATCTCTTTGATCGCCAGCTTCTCCAACATCTTCTTGTCTCGTACACCCTGTCTGAATGCCACAATGACAGAAGCGCTTGAGATAGAAGGGATTGTGTTGCGTACCTGAGAGAACCTCTGGATGAATGACCGCAAAGATTCTCCCCCTTTTTGCACGACCGCAAAAAGGTCTAGTTCAGTGCCCGGTCGGGTGTATGAACTCCCGAAGTTGGCAGTGAACTGGCGACACAGCTCCTCCCAACTATCGATAGAGTTGGGTGGAAGGCTCATAAACCAGGACCTGGCGGTCCCAGTTAAGGCCACTGGAAAGTAGTTGGCCATTACGGCCTCGTTTCCTCCGGCTGCTAAGATTGCAGTGGAGTATATCTGCAGAAATTCTACGGGGTTGACAGTCCCGTCGAATTTTTCCGGCAAGTGTGGCCGGAACTTCTGTGGCCATCTAACCATGCGCAGGTGCATGGCTAGGGCGGAACAGCCTCCTCCTACTCCTTCCAGAGTAGAAAGGTCTTGAGCATCCCGTCTTTCTCGAGCTCGCTCGATATGGACACGGCCATCCTGTTGGCGGTATCGGCGATCAAGCTCCGCCCGGAGGTCGTGTGTCGAAAGCCGAGATACCGTATGGGTGCGTCGTTCCCAAGAGGGCAATGACGTCACTTGCTGTGACGCAGCACGTCTTCGGTTGTTGGAGACATGCGGACCAAGTCTTCCAGACAACGTCCGTCGCTGCGACGGGGCCCGCCCTGAAGGAGGAGGACCCTGGTTGTTGAGGCGCTCGGCCGCTGCTGCGACCAAATGCTCAACATCAGCCCTCCATTGCTCCATGGCATCTTGAGATGCATCCGGAGGTGGTGGTCACTGGAGAAGAGCACGCGCTGCATGGAGCGCGTGTTCTGGGTTGTCATGACTTGCCGGCGCAGTATGTGACGCCGGCGCACCATCATGTTGCCCGGCACGTCTTGCCGGAGAAGATGGTGGTGGTGGGAGTGTGACTCCTGCTGGTGCTGAGGCTCCTGCTGGTGGCTGCATGTTGGAGGGATTGCCCCCGACAGCCTGAGCAGCAGGTTGCCCGTTGGATGATCCAGCCGCAGAATTCACCATTCTTGAAAATCTGAGGTGCCCCTTCCTGGCGCGCCAACTGTCGACTGTTGGAGTCGGCAGATCTCCTGACACTACCAAAGTGTTGAAGGAGTTTGTAGTTCGGTGTGGGCGCGCGGAGACTCAAGAAGGTGAATCACGATTGGACACGAGAGACACAGTGGTTTACGTGGTTCGGGCCGCCTGAGCGTAATACCCTACTCCACGGGTGTGTGGTGTTGTATTAGTTTATGTGTGAAAGCTCACGTCAATGCGTATGTGCCTGAGAGCGTTCGAGAGCCCCCCCCCCCCCCCCCCCCCCCCCCCCCCCCCCGTGTATCGTCGGTTTGTCCTTTTATAGTACAAGGACAAACCGTTACAAGTTAGCCTGGCCCGACATGTGGCCCCGGCGGTTACTAGTATTGATACACGATTAATTGTTGTTAATAACCCTGTAATGGGCTCCGACAGTGCCGTTACAAGTGTTAAGATTGTCCGATTAAGTGTCATTAACATGGAATTAATGACAATTAATCGGGTCTTGAAGTCCGCGGCTATCCTTTGAAGATCCGGAGTCGTTACAATGTCTTCCGGAGGTTTGAGGCGGCCAGCTCCGACGTTTGGACACGTGGCAGCTCCGGAGCTTGCTTGTGGGAAGCGGGAAGCTCCGGGGTTGCCTGGCACGTGTCAGGTCCGGAGCTTCTCTTGGTCAGGGGTTAAGTCCGGAGGTGCCGTTTCGGTACCTAGCCCGGAGCTTCACCCTTGTGGGTAGTAGCTCCGGTCTGGCAGTACACATGGCAACCTAGGGGTTAACCATGTTGGAGAAGCAGGTCCGGTTATGTCTGACAAGTGGGCCTCCGAGGGTCTTCAATTTGAGTAGACGTCCTTCCCTTGAGATCTTTGTAACCTCAGGGGGTGTATGGTTTTTAGGGTACCGACAGTGGTCATTGGAGAAGAGTATGCGCATCAATTAGGGCGTTTGCAGGGCTGTTGTACGTCGATGCAGTGACCGACGTCGAGACCCCATCCTACTGTCCAACATTGTTAGTCAGAGCACATGGTGGTGGTGGCGGTACGACGCCCGCGAGGACAACAACACCCGCCGGCTATTGCACGTTGGAGGGGTTCCCTCAAGCAGGTTGCCCAGCGTTGCTGTTGGATGATCCTGCGGTGGAGTTTACCGTCTTAAATCTCAAGGCAGTGTCCCCTTCCTAGCGCACCAAATGTCGAAGTGTGCGATTGACACTTCCCCCGGTACTTCTAGATCGTAGCCCGCAGAGGTTCTTGATTGGTGGGGGGCGCGTGAGATTACGAACAAGACAATTACACAATTATTTTATGTGGTTCAAGCCGCCTGAGCGTAACACCCTACTCCACGGGATGTGTGTTGTATGTATGAGTTTATGATGCTTGTGAGCGTGTGAGCTTAGTTGTCCCTTGTAGCGTGTGGCGTAGTCCTTTTATAGTCCAAGGACTGGCCATTACATTGTCAGTCTGGCCCGATATGTGGCCCTGGTGGTAGTTAATTGCCTAATACACGATTTGTGTCTATTAAGCGTAATTAATAGTATGATAACACAACTTAATGGCGGCGTTACCGTTGTTAAGGGTCGTTTGATTGTGTGTCATTAATATGACATTAATGACACTGTCGGTACCCTAAAAACCATACACCCCCTGAGGTTACAAAGATCTCAAAGGAAGGACGTCTACTCAAATTGAAGACCCTCGGAGGCCCACTTGTCAGACGTAACCGGACCTGCTTCTCCAACATGGTTAACCCATAGGTTGCCACGTGTACTGCCAGCCCGGAGCTATACCACACAAGGGTGAAGCTCCGGGCTAGGTACCGAAACGGCACCTCCGGACTTAACCCCTGACCGAGAGAAGCTCTGGACCTGACACGTGCCAGGCCACCCTGGAGCTTCCCGCTTCCCACAAGCAAGCTCCGGAGCTGCCACGTGTCCAAACGTCGGAGCTGGCCGCCTCAAACCTCCGGAAGACATTGTAACGACTCCGGATCTTCAAAGGATAGCCGCGGACTTCAAGACCCGATTAATTGTCATTAATTCCATGTTAATGACACTTAATCGGACAATCTTAACACCTGTAACGGCACTGTCGGAGCCCGTTACAGGGTTATTAACAACAATTAATCGTGTATCAATACTAGTAACCGCCGGGGCCACATGTCGGGCCAGCTAACTTGTAACGGTTTGTCCTTGTACTATAAAAGGACAGACCGGACGATACCGGGAGAGGCTCTCGAACGCTCTCAGACACATACGCATTGACGTGAGCTTTCACACATAAACTAATACAACACCACACACCCGTGGAGTAGGGTATTACGCTCAAGCGGCCCGAACCACGTAAACCACTGTGTCTCTCGTGTTCCAATCGTGATTCACCCTTCTTGAGTCTCCGCGCGCCCACACCGAACTACAAACTCCTTCAACACTTTGGTAGTGTCAGGAGATCTGCCGACTCCAACAGTCGACAGTTGGCGCGCCAGGTAGGGGTGCCTGAGATTTTCAAGAATGGTGAATTCTGCGGCTGGATCATCCAACGGGCAACCTGCTGCTCAGGCTGTCGGGGGGCAATCCCTCCAACATGCAGCCACCAGCAGGAGCCTCAGCACCAGCAGGAGTCACACTCCCACCACCACCATCTTCTCCGGCAAAACGTGCCGGGCAACACGATGGTGCGCCGGCGTCACATACTGCGCCAGCAAGTCATGCAACCCATAACACGCGCTCCATGCAACGCGTGCTCTTCTCCAGCGACCACCACCTCCGGATGCATCTCAAGATGCCATGGAGCAATGGAGGGCTGATGTTGAGCATTTGGTCGCAGCAGCGGCCGAGCGCCTCAACAACCAGGGTCCTCCTCCTTCAGGGCGAGCCCCGTCGCAGCGACGGACGTTGTCTGGAAGACTTGGGTCCGCATGTCTCCAACAACCGGAGACGTGCTGCGTCACAGCAAGTGACGTCGTTGCCCTCTGGGGCACGACGCACCCATACGGTATCTCGGCTTTCGACACACGACCTCTGGGCGGAGCTTGATCGCCGATACCGTCAACAGGATGGCTGTGTCCATATCGAGCGAGCTCGAGAAAGACGGGATGCTCAAGACCTTTCTACTCTGGAAGGAGTAGGAGGAGGCTGTTCCGCCCTAGCCATGCACCTGCGCATGGTTAGATGGCCACAGAAGTTCCGGCCACACTTGCCGGAAAAAATTCGACGGGACTGTCAACCCCATAGAATTTCTGCAGATATACTCCACTGCAATCTTAGCAGCCGGAGGAAACGAGGCCGTAATGGCCAACTACTTTCTAGTGGCCTTAACTGGGACCGCTAGGTCCTGGTTTATGAGCCTTCCACCCAACTCTATCGACAGTTGGGAGGAGCTGTGTTGCCAGTTCACTGCCAACTTCGGGAGTTCATACACCCGACCGGGCACTGAACTAGACCTTTTTGCGGTCGTGCAAAAAGGGGGAGAATCTTTGCGGTCATTCATCCAGAGGTTCTCTCAGGTACGCAACACAATCCCTTCTATCTCAAGCGCTTCTGTCATTGTGGCATTCAGACAGGGTGTACGAGACAAGAAGATGTTGGAGAAGCTAGCGATCAAAGAGATCACCAGCGTCACGGAGCTCTTCAGCTTGGCAGACAAATGTGCCAGAGCTGCGGAGGGCCGTGAAATGCACTCCAAACCAGCCTTGGAGGATCACAAAAAATCCTCCAAAGAAGAAGCCGCTACCTCCGGGAGTGGCAAGAAGAAAAAGAAGACCAACGGCAAGAAGAAGCCGTCGGCCGGCACATCCAACGTTGCAGCCACTGCAACTCCTGGTGGCCGGGGGCCACGCCCCGAGAAGCGACCCTCGACCGTCTTCCGAAGACGGCGGCAAATCCAAAATGTGGTGCCCCATTCACAAAACGGGCAGCCACAGGCTGGAAGACTGCCGGGAGGTCCAAAACCTTGCCGAGCGCTACAACAAGCGCCGGGAAGGGTCTCCTTTCCGACAGAGGGAGGGAAAACAGAAGGTTGACGAAGCTCCGGCTGAAGAGGAGTTAGGATTTCAGGACCCCAAAAAGGTCCTGAAAGCCGTCTACACCTCCGTCGACGATGACTCCGACGTCTCCGACAACGAGCGTCAGAAAACCATGAACACCATCTTTGGTGGTTCATGGGACATCACTTCTCGTCGTGTCATCAAGAATATGCGGCGAGATATGGCTACCTGTAGCTCCTACAGCTAGACCGGAGCCACATCGAAAGTGGATGGACACACCCCATCACTTTTGATGCTTCGGACTGTCCTCAAAGCATGGTCAGAGCTGGCCAATTACCCTTGATGGTATCTCCCACCATCAACAACATCCAGCTCCATCATGTATGGTGGATGGAGGTTCGGGGCTGAACCTTATAAGCTTTGAAGCTTTTACCAAACTTCAGCTTCGACCTTCGGATCTTCAGCCCTCTCGACCATTCTCCGGAGTAGGTCCGGGGGCCATTACCCCACTCAGAGCTATAATTCTCCCCGTTACCTTCGGGGCACGGGAGAAGTACCGCACCGAGAAGTTGGTCTTCGACGTCGCTCAGATCAACTTACCATTCAAACGCCATCTTGGGTAGACCTGCCCTATACAAATTTATGCAGCTGCTCATTATGGATACTGGTGTTGAAGATGCCAACACCAGCAGGCCGTTCTCCAGATTCGTGGAGATCGCACACCGGAGTAACTGCTCTTGAGGAGCTCCATGCACTCACCACTGCGCAAGAGGAGGACTCCAGACAGGGGCAAGCTCCAAAACCTCCGAGCATTCGGCAACGAGGCTCAACCTCTGCTCCCCGTGTGCAGCCAAGCGACGACACCGACATCCCCGTCAAAGTCGTCCAAATTGGTTCCGATGTCACCCAAACCACCCGCATATCGGGTGGGTTGAATGACAAATAGGAACTCGCGCTCATCACTTTCCTCCGGGCTAACATTGACGTATTTGCTTGGCAACCGTCACAAATGCCTGGGATCCCCAGGGAAGTGATTGAGCACAATCTGAAGATTTACCCCGATGCTCGGCCTGTGCATCAGAAACCTCGGAAGCAATCTGTAGAGCGACAGAACTTCATCCGACAAGAAGTGAAGAAGTCGCTCGAAGCCGGATTTATCCGAGAAGTTTTCCATCCAAAATGGCTGGCGAACCCAGTCGTTGTGCCCAAGGCCGGCGGGAAACTTCGGATGTGCATCGACTACACCACACTAAATAAGGCATGTCCAAAAGATCCATTCCCACTACCTAGAATAGATCAGATAGTGGATTCCACCTCCGGGTGCGAGTTACTGTGTTTTCTAGACGCATATTCTGGATATCATCAAATCAGGATGTTTAGGAGGATGAAGAGCATACTTCATTCATCACAGTGGATGGATTGTATTGTTACACAGCCATGCTGTTTGGTCTCAAGAATGCAGCTTCAACTTTTGTACGAGCTATGTACAAAACTTTTCGAAGAACTCATCGGAGACATAGTGGAAGTGTACGTCGATGACATCGTGGTCAAAGTCAAGAACAAGGAGTCCCTCTTGGACACCTTGCAGGCTGTCTTCGACAAGCTGCGGACCACCCGCACGAAGCTAAAACCCCGACAAGTGCGTCTTCGGGGTTAGTTCCGGAAAGCTTCTTGGTTTCCTGGTAAGTCACCGGGGCATAGAGGCTAATCCGGCGAAGATAAAAGCCATTGAAGACATGCGGCCCCCAACCCGCATCAAAGACGTCCAAAAATTAACTGGATGTCTAGCAGCCCTCAGCCGGTTCATTTCAAGACTGGCGGAAAGAGCACTTCCCTTCTTCAAGTTACTGAGGAAGTCCGGACCATTCCAATGGTCTGAAGAAGCAGAGAAGGCATTCCAGGAGCTGAAACAGTTCCTCACCACCCTACCAGTCCTGGTAGCTCCGAACCCTGGTGAGCCTTTGTTGCTTTACATTTCAGCTACTGACGAAGTCGTCAGTATGGTTCTGGTTGCGGAGAGACCGGAACTACCAATACTCAGGAATCCAGACCCCTTCGGGAGGGTCCGGAGGTTCCTGAAAGCGAGTCTGGGTCCCAGCTCCCAGACTCAAACCACAAGAAGCCACTTCAGAGGACCCGAACCCCTCTAAGAGGGTCCAGGTCATTTCTGAAGAAGCTCCGGGTTCCTCCACCCAGAACCCGGAGGTCCCCGAAGAGAGTCTGGCCCCCCTCCGAGAGGGTCCGGATCAATGAAGAGGAAGCGGGAGGGTCCCAGACCGTTCAACGCCCGGTATACTTCATCAGTGAAGTGTTACATGATGCCAAGACTCGATACCTAGAGGTGCATAAACTGCTTTATGCAGTTCTTATTGCCTCAAGGAAGCTTCGACACTATTTCCAAGCTCACAAAGTCTCGGTGGTGACCTCATATCCACTTCGAGCGATCCTGCATAATCCCAATTCAATTGGGAATATTGCAAAGTGGGCAGCGGAATTGTCTGAATTCGATCTTGAATTCATTCCGAGACAAGCAATCAAGAGTCAAGCGTTGGCAGATTTCGTGGCAGAATGGACTCCCTCTCCATTAAACCCTGGGGCCCCAACGAGCAGAAGATGGAACCTCAAGTTCCAACCTTCACTAAGCCTCACTGGACCCTTTACTTTCGACGGCCTCCATGCAGAAGCAGGGAGCCAGAGCTGGAATCCTTCTCCTTGCACGAACTGGGGAGAAGGTGAAATACATGGTACACCTTGACCTTCAAGGCAACCAACAACATGGCGGAGTATGAAGCACTCATCTATGGATAAAGGTGGCACTATCATACGGTGTCAAGCAATTGCTGGTCAAAGGAGATTCACAACTCGTCATCAAGCAGGTGAAGGGTGAATGCTCCTGCAATAATCTCCAACTGGCTGCTTACCTCCTTGAAGTCCCAGAGGCTTCAGAAGGACTTCGAAGTCCTAGATCTTAACCATGTTCATCGTGCTCACAACGCTGAAGCTGACGAACTCTCGACCAAGGCGTCAACTGGAGCCTCCGGCTCCTGACGGAACCTTTGTCCGGAGGTTGTCAAAACCCACAGTTCAGCCTGCCGAACTGAACGAAGGGGGCGAGATCAGCATCCCGAAGCTGACGGTCCCAATGGCCCTGTTACCATGGCAGCCCATCAAGGGTCGTAGGTGCTGCCGGAAGCTCCGAGCAACCCAGCACGCAAGACCCAAATTCTCAAGTCAGTTCCGATGCATGGATCTCGAGATCCGGAGCTACTTGAAAGACAACATCCTTCCTGACGATGATGTATCCGCTGATCGGGTAGTCAGATTGGCTAAAAGATACACGTTGGTAGAAGGGTATCTCTACCGGCACGGTGCAACGGCATCCTAATGCGGTGCATCACAAGGAAGAAGGCTGCGAGCTCCTCGCAGAAATCCATGGAGGCGAGTGTGGGAACCACACATCTTCCCGCACGCTGGTCGGAAAAGCCTTTCGGCACGGCTTCTACTAGCCTACAGCGCTCCAGGATGCCATTGAGCTGGTGAAGAAATGCAAAGCATGCCAATTTCATGCAAAGCAAATTCATACACCTGCTCAGTCCTTACAAATGATACCTCCCACATGGCCTTTCGCTGTGTGGGGGATGGACATCTTGGGACCCTTCCCAAGAGCCGTCGGAGGTTACAAGTTCCTGTACGTCGCCATCGACAAGTTCACCAAGTGCCGGAAGCAACTCCCGTTGTGACGATCAACAAACAATCTGCAATCAATTTTCTACAATCCATCGTGAGCAGATTCGGAGTCCCAAATAAGATCATCACTGATAATGGGACTCAATTCACAGCTCCGCATTTCAAGGATATTGCGAAGACCTCGGCATACAAGTTTGCTACGCTTCCGTAGCTCATCCTGCCAGCAATGGACAAGCCGAGAGAGCAAATGCAGAGATCCTTAAAGGACTCAAAACACGCACTTATGAGCGCTTGAAAAAGCACAGAGCCAATTGGATCGAAGAGCTTCCGCCCACTCTATGGGCCAACAGGACTTCTCCAAGTCGGGCAACCGGGAGAAACACCCTTCTTTCTGGTGTACGGAGCTGAAGCGATCCTTCCTCCGGAAATCACCTTGGGTTCCTCCGAGTCCGGACCTTCGACGAAGCCGCGCAGGACCAGCTCCGGCGCGAAGACCTAGACCTCCTCGAGGAGGGAAGGTGCCAAGCAGCTGTTCGGAATGCCCGATACCGCCAAGCTCTACGGCGCTATCACCAGCGGCATGTACACAACCGACAGCTTGAGGAAGGCGATCTGGTGCTACGGAGAATACTATCTAGAGAAGGGCAAAACAAACTCTCCCCGGCTGGGAAGGGCCCTTTCGAGTGATCAAAGTATCCCGTCCCGGAAGCGTTCGCTTGGCTACCGAGGATGGGACACCTCTCCCAAATCCTTGGAACATCGAGCACCTCCGTAAGTTCTACACTTAATTCCACGGAGGTGAGTCTTAAGTAACTTGAAATGTATGTTATAGAGTCATTGTACAGAGTCGGGTAGTTCCTCCGGGAGAGCAGCCGGACCTTTCCCGAAAGGTTTGAAAAGCTCATGCAACACTTGACACAGTCTCCGGACTAAAAGTGTGGCTAACTACCCTGGGTCAAACGAGAAACCAAACACACTTAGCCTGGTTCCGTACCCTAAGAGTGTACTTGTTTCCCCTGTACCCCGGACCTATAATGAAAGACATCTTCATGTGAAATATACTCCACGTGCATTCATTTTTGCATAGGCTCGACATTTTTATTTTTCTCTTTCTTGTCTATAACCAGAAACGTGCCAATTCTTAAGGAGTTCTAGTTTGACCGGTTTACATACGATTCGAGTTGAATTGTCAGATTTTTTGGATTTAAATATCGTCTGTGGCCAACTCGCCTGAAAGCCGCCAAGCCATTCTAGGGCCGGAGTGCGCTATCGACTTAGCCTGGTCAAGCACCCTAAGTACGCCACTCTACCTACATCCCGGCAGGCCAAAGTAAGGTGGGTCATGGACAATTGGATCTAAAAGAAAAGACAATTCATCCAGTCGTATTAAAAACCGTGTTCAACTTAAAATTTCCTTGAGAACCGTAAGCCGCGACGAAGTTATAGACAAGGAACGAATTTTACTATTTTTCTTGGCTTAAGTGTGCAGGAAAAATGAACCCTACGTTGATGGAGAAAAACCGGAGCTAACCAAGCTCCGACTCCCACCAGGGCGTCAACCGTCGGCGTTGACTAAAAGATGGTGAGAAGACCCCGTCACTGGAGTCTGTTGCCAACAAACCAAGTGTGGCAAAGGTCATTGCCGGAGCTGCTAAGCTCCGACACCTTGGAGTATTAACTACCGACGCTCAACGTGTTGATAGAGGCTATTGCCGGAGCTACTAAGCTCCAGCGATGGACAGTGCCGGAGCTTCTAAGCTCCGACAACTTCAGGGGACCTTCACTATCAAAAAACTTCGGACCTAAATTCCACAAGTTCGAAGCAAATTCGTCTTCAACAAAACTCAACATCCTTTTGGTACATGTCCACAATCAAATTGTGCACATCTACCAGGGGGCCAAGTGAAGATAAAGATGTTGAAGACAAAGAATGAAATTCGCAAAAAAATGGGGATTTCATTTCATCTGAAGACCGGAGATTACATCTGGAGACAAGGGATTACAAATTGAGGAAGAAGATAAGATACAAGTAAAGGCTAAAAGAGACGGTCCTAGACCCTATGGAAGAACTCGGCAACCTTCTGGGCGACCTCCGACACGCGGGCTTGGGTAGCTTCGCCTTCTCCTTCGACGGGGCCTTCAAGCACCGGGTCCAGAGGAAATCGAGGGTTCCGGCTGGTGTAGCACGTCAACACATATTTGTGACTTTCCTAGCCAGGGATTGCCCCTCGACCTCCAGCTGGTCCGCGATGACGTCGCCCACCTTGGAGAGCTTGCTGCCTGCGGCACTCAACGCTTGCAACGCGAGGTCCGGCTCCGGCTCCGGATCATCCGGGTGCACGGGGCTGAAACCCATCGGCGTCAGCGCGTCGTCGGCCTTGCCCAGGAACTCCCAAATCTGCAGGGAGTCCGCCTTCCTCAAGTTCTTCATCTCTTCCAGGGATCTCCGGGCCGCCGTCAGCTTCGAATTCTTGCGGGCGAGGCGCTCAACTTCTTTGGCGTTTTGCTGGATCTTCGCAGCAACCCGCTTCTCAAGTCTTCTGAGCTCCTCCTCCCGGAGGTGGATCTTGTTCCGGCGGTCGATCAGGTCCTTCTCCCTAGCCTCCACTTTCTTCTCCCGGGCGACAAGGGCACACTCGTATTCGTAGAGTTCCTGCCCCCGCACCCAGGTCTTCTCCTCCTCCTCGAGGCAGCGCTCTTCCAATTTCTTAGCGCGCTCCTCGAGGCCCTTGTCCGCCAGAGCTGTTTTATCGGCGAGCTCTTCTTCCCGTCGCAAGACGTCATCCCGTAGCTCTAGGAGTTTTTGCTCCTCGTCCTCGAGCCGTCTTTCCCTCCCTTCAAGTGCCTCTCGGCGCTTGATGAGTGCGGTGCTGATGGCCTCGAGCTGATCAAACCGAGCATTGGCCGCGTCGTTAGCAGCCTTAGCTTGATCGTGGAACTCCCGGGATTGAGCATCGAGGGCGTGAGTCATGCTCTCCCTCTCGTCCAGCAGCTTATCCCAGAGCTCCAGGCGGATCTTCTCCCGCTTGATCCAATCCTTATCATCCGCAAGCCTCGACTGCGCCAGCTTAGTCTCGAAGTGGAGCCGATTACGCCACCGCCTAAGGGTTTGGCGCTCCTCTTCAAGAGCCTTGCTGTCGTGGAAGAAGGCCAGTTGGACCTGACGTAGACTGGAGCAGGCGTTGTCGATGGACATCGACAGCGAGATGGGCTCCGGACCTTCTGGGATCTCTTCCGCTGGTTCCAGCGGGTCTTCACATACAAAAATTGGGTCCCACTCTACGAGAGTGGAACCCTGAGCTTCCAAAGCGCTAGGGCCTTCCTCCGGGATGGCCTCAGTCGCCATCGAAGGAGGTCCCGCCACCAAGTCTTCATTTGCCCCCTCAGGCTGGGGGCTGGCGACTTCGTTCAGGCACTCTGGCTCTGCCACAGGTACCATTGACGTCGTCGCCTCCGGAGCAGGAGCCGCTACTGGCTCTGGCCGGGACACCTCTTCTGAGGGAGGCTCAAGCTCCCTCGCCTCTTCAGCTGCCGGCTCTGTGACCGGCGCTCCAACAATCACCGGCTCTGCGGCCGGAACTTCGGAAGTAACCGGCTCAACTGCCGGAACTACTTCGACTTCCGGCTCGCATGCCGGGGCTTCAGCCACCTCCGGCTCAATCGCCGGGGCTTCAGCACTTTCCGGCTCTGAAGCCGGGACTGCTACTTCCTCCGACTCAACAGCCGGAACTTCTACTACTTGCAGCACCAGGACCCAGAGCTTCCACTTCCGGGATGGGAGCCGCTGGCGCATCTTCATTCCCGTGGTCCGGCGCTACCACGGGAACTTCTGGAGACGAGTCGAGGTCCATGACCACGACAGCCGGCGCCGGAGCTGTCGCAACCTCCGCTTGGGACGGCACCAGGTCTGGAGGCAGAAGCCCTCGCAGCCTCAGACACTGTGGCTGAGGGTGGAGCTTCACTCCCCTTCTTGGGAACGCTGCAGATGAAGAACGAAGAAATTGAGCAAACAGACGCTACAATTAAAAGTTAATCGAGGTAAAAAAGAAAATTACCTTGGGAGGCTCCCGCACCAGCTTGCGCGGAACCTCTTCCCCGGGACGATCCGGGCTGGCCACGGTCGGCGTAGGAGCTCCGGGAGGACTCCCAAGACTTGCCACAGCCGCGGGCGTTTCCCGGGTCGGAGCTCTCTTGACCGGAGGAACTCCTGGACCTGGAGGCCCCTCACCGCTCCAGATGCCGGAGTCGCGTGCCCGGAGCTAGCACCGCAGGAGGGATCCACCGCGGGGGACAGTCGCACTCCGGGAGGATCCCACCGCCGGAACAGTAACGTTCCGGAAGGACCCCCACCACGGGGACAGTCGCCACGGCGGCGGAGGATCTTCCTTCCTGAGGAGGGGGAACCGGGGGGGAAGTGGCAGGCCCGACGGACCTTTCGTCAGCATGTCGCAGCTTCCTCTTCCGGCTCTCTGGCTCCTCCGCCAGCTCCTTGCCCTTGCCGATGACCTCAGCTCTTGGCTGTGGGACAGGGGCAGAGCCGTCTCCGGACAACCCGGGGATCGCCAACCGGGTGGTTGATCTTCTCTCGACGACACCAAGGTCGTCAAGCGCGGGCATCGTCCGCCGGAGCTCCCTGCTGAACTCAACTTCCACGTTCAGAGGGAGGAAGGCCGGCGGCGGAGTCAAGTAATCTTCGTCAACGTCGATGCCGTGCTGGAATTTCTTGAGGTGAAACTCCAAGGTCTTTCCCACCATGCTGGACTTCAACCCGGTCTCAACCCGGTCCTCGTCCATCACGCTGTTGAGGGCCCAGGCGAGCTTCTCCCTCCTCTTCAGCGGCGCCCACCTGTTGGACAGGAAGTTGCAGAACACCGCCTGGGGAGTCAATCCTCCCTCCACACATTGGCGGATCCTGGTCAGGACAGGGTCGAAAGCTGCCGCCAGCACCGGAACTTCGCTCCATACCGACGTGTCAATGCCGGGCAGACCGTCTGGCAACTCCAACCGCTCATGCTCCTCCACCCGGACGACTATCCAATCTTTCTTCCAGTCATCCCACTTCCCGGAAGGGAATGACCGGAGGTACTTGAATGGGCACTTCTTGCGCTTCACGAAGTAGTAGAAGCCAAGATACTCATCGCTTCGGCCGGTGGTTTGGACGGTGAAGAAGGTTCGGAAGAGCTCGATGCAGGGAGGGATGCCCACCCACATCTCGCAGAAGTGGACATAGACAGACACAAGGAGAATGGAGTGAGGGCCAAGGTGGTACAGCTGCAGACCATAGAAGTCCAGCAGCATCAAGAAGAAAGAAGAAAACGGTGGGATCAGCCCCACCATGGCGTACGAGGAAAAGTACACCATCTCGCCAGCGTGCTCCTTTTCAAAGGGGAGCTCTCCGCCGGCTCAGACCGAGCGGTTGAAGAAGTCCGAAGACCACCCCATGAGGGTCCGGACCTTCTTCAGATCGCTGTCAGTCTTCAAGAGACTCTCACGCAGACCCAACTCCATCGCAGCACAGCTAGGCAAGAGAAGAGGAGCAAAGTACGAGTTGGGAGTTTGAGCGCAAGAACAGATGGGAAGCGTAAAGAACTCCCGACGGTGCGCTTTCCTTCTTAAGTAAGCCCTCGCAACGCTTGGATGGAAACTGCAGGGGAGTCAAGGATACTACTCAAGAATTCAACCCTGCCGATGACAAGAGGGCCCGGGACCACCCTGACGATCAAGTCGAGGCTCTTACCCAGGCGAACAGTTGTCATCACGAGGCGGGAAACCCAAAGGCGGCGACCTGACAAGGCGCGCGGAACCGATATGGTTTTCGTATCGGGAACCGGCGACCTTCAATTGCGAGAGATCCGCACGTCAAAGATCTTATCTGCCGCCTGAGGTGCGCCACGCGTCAGGATTTAACCGTAAAGCCCCGCCAACGGCACCTCCGAAGACCCTTGAAGACCCAGTTCAAGAGTCGCGAGTATGGACCCACCTCCGACGGAATGACATCACCCCGGTGACTTTCCCCGGAGGTAGGTCCAGGGGGCCACTGTCGGTACCCTAAAAACCATACACCCCCTGAGGTTACAAAGATCTCAAAGGAAGGACGTCTACTCAAATTGAAGACCCTCGGAGGCCCACTTGTCGGACGTAACCGGACCTGCTTCTCAACATGGTTAACCCCTAGGTTGCCACGTGTACTGCCAGACCGGAGCTACTACCCACAAGGGTGAAGCTCCGGGCTAGGTACCGAAACGGCACCTCCGGACTTAACCCCTGATCGAGAGAAGCTCCGGACCTGACACGTGCCAGGCCACCCCGGAGCTTCCCGCTTCCCACAAGCAAGCTCCGGAGCTGCCACGTGTCCAAACGTCGGAGCTGGCCGCCTCAAACCTCCGGAAGACATTGTAACGACTCCGGATCTTCAAAGGATAGCCGCGGACTTCAAGACCCGATTAATTGTCATTAATTCCATGTTAATGACACTTAATCGGACAATCTTAACACCTGTAACGGCACTGTCGGAGCCCGTTACAGGGTTATTAACAACAATTAATCGTGTATCAATACTAGTAACCGCCGGGGCCACATGTCGGGCCAGGCTAACTTATAACGGTTTGTCCTTGTACTATAAAAGGACAGACCGACGATACACGGGAGAGGCTCTCGAACGCTCTCAGACACATACGCATTGACGTGAGCTTTCACACATAAACTAATACAACACCACACACCCGTGGAGTAGGGTATTACGCTCAGGCGGTCCGAACCACGTAAACCACTGTGTCTCTCGTGTCCAATCGTGATTCACCTTCTTGAGTCTCCGCGCGCCCACACCGAACTACAAACTCCTTCAACACTTTGGTAGTGTCAGGAGATCTGCCGACTCCAACAGTCGACAGACACATAATCAGGTCTTGTAATTGTAGCTTTAACTGTCCCTTGAATGTTTGTGCCGTTGAAGATCCGCCCATCTCTTCGTTGGTATCTCAGATCCGGAGGTTCAACACATGGCGGCTCCGGAGCTTCCCGTCGTGGGGAGGTAGGTCTGGTGCCACTATACACATGAAAGCACCAGAGCTTCCCTCTACTGGAGGTTAGGTCCGGCCTTGTGTTACACGTGGCTGTGCCGGAGCTACCCAAACAAGGGAGGCGGGACCAGTGCTATGTAGCATGTGTAGCCTTCGGAGATCTTCAACTCGGATGGGTGGAACTCCTCGGTGTTCCTTGCGGTATCATAGGGTACCCGATACCCAGGGTACCGACACACACGATCAGAGGACCTTTAGTGTTGGTAACGTCACCATTAAGGCACGTTATCACTGTTAATCATACTTAATACATGTAGATCGTCTATTAGGTGATTGAATACCGCCGAGGCCACATGTCGGGCCAGACAACCTCTGTAATGGCCAACCCTTAGCATATAAAAGGGTTGAGCATTTGAGTAGACAAAAGAAGAAGAAGCTGCTACACGAAGTGAAAACAGGTGCTAAGAGCAGGATATTCTTATCTATGAGAGAGAACTATTTGGCCCACGATGAGAGAGAAGTGCTAAAAGTAAGTGTAAGTTAACGAGCATGAACCTCCTCATTGAGCAGCCGCCTGAGCTTTATCTTTGTTTACAATTGAAAGAGAAGTTTTTGGTAGTGGGGTGCGTGGTGTATTGAAAGTGGATATAGACCTTGGACAAGAAAGCCTTTTCTTAAGCAGCACGGTAGAAACCAACTCGAACTAAGCCAACTCAAGCACACTCGCATACACTCTCATACAGTCAACAACCACCCTGTGGAGTAGGGTATTACGCTCAGGCGGACCGAACCACATAAAAATCATCTATGTCACCGTCTCGTTCATAATCTTACGTGCGCCCGCACCGAATACGAACCTCCGCGGACTACACTTTAGTAATACCGGTAGAAGTGTCGTATCAACACTTCGACATTTGGCGCACCAGGTAGGGGCGCTTGAGATTTCGAGATGGTGAATTCCGCCGCGGCATCGTCCAATGGCCACGCTGAGCAACCTGCTAGAGGAAATCCCTCCAACATGCAGCAGCTGACCAACGTTGTTGTCCCGCTGGGTGTTATTCCACCACCACCTCCACCATCGCAGCAAGATGGTGTGTTCGTGTCGGTCACTACATCGACGAACAACCCTAAAAATGTGCTAAACGCAGCGTAGACTCTTCTCCAACGTCCTCCACCGCCCGAAGCTCCTCAAGGCGCAATGGAGCAGTGGCACATTAATGTGGATCACTTGGTTGCAGTTGCAGCCAATGCCATCAATAACCAAGGTCTGCTCCCTGTTGAGCAGGCACCTTCAAGAAACAGGACCTTGTGTGGTAGACTTGGTCCTCAAGTGTCACAGCACAGGAGGGTCCCAGCAAGTGATGTCACTGCCCTCTGGGGCACGCCACACTCACACGCCATCGAGGCTCTCGACTCATGATCCCCGGTCAGAGCTCGACCGCCGGTACATGAGACAGGATGGCCGCGTCCTCATGAAGCGTGCTCGCAAGAGGCGATCTGCTCATGAAAACCCTTCTCCATTGGGAGTAGGGGGTGGCTGTTCAGCCCTGGCCATGCATCTTCACATGGTCGAGTGGCCACCGAAGTTCCGACCTCATTTGCCGGAGAAGTACGACAAGATTGTCAACCTTGTCGAGTTCCTCCAGATTTACTCCACTGCCATCCTCATGGCTGGAGGCAATGAGGCCGCGATGGCAACTACTTCCCAGTGGATCTAACTGGGAGAGATAGGTCCTGGTTCATGAATCTTCCGCCTGACTCCATCAACAGTTGGGCAAAGTTTTACCGCCAATTAACCGCCAACTTCGAGAGCTCCTACACCCGACCTGGCACCGAGTTGGACCTGTTTGTCGTACAATAGAACACGGGAGAGTCACTGCGATCGTTCATCCAACAATTTTCTTAGGTACGGAACACAATCCCTTTTATCTCCAATGCTTTCATCGTTTTCACATTTCGACAGGGAGTTAGAGATAAGAAGATGATGGAGAAGCTGGCAACGAAAGAAGCTAGTAGTGTCACTGTCGAGGTGTCTAAACCGACACCTCCCCCGAACCTACACGGGTGTAGTCCGCGGAGGTTCAATGAATATTCGAGGGTCTAGTCCTAACAAGATCAAACTCAGAGAATGATGAAAATGAGGGATTTACATGGTTTGGGCTGCCTGAGCATAATACCTTACTCCACGGTAGTTTTTCTGTGTTGTATTGCTCGGGTCTGACCGAGCCTGTCTTCGTCCGTGGTTGCTCGATCCTTTTATAGTTCAAGGTCGAGCAACTTACAAGTGGGACCCAGAGCCCGACAGGTGGCCCTGAGAATACCAAATCCACCCTAAGATCGGGAGTAAATGCTATCCCTGACAACGGCTTAAATGTGCCGCCTGTCCATACCCTGCCGCAGGGCTACCTATAGCCCCTCATCATGGTTGGTCGTGTCTTGTTTGTCTTGTCGAGGCCTTCTATTGGTCCGCCGTACGTAGAAGTTCAGCTCTGACTAGTCATGACAAGACCGGCCACTGTCCACTTGACTTATGAGTGCGAGCTCCCGCCTACCTAGGGAACATGTGCGTCCTTCCTAGCTTCGGCATACCGAGCACGCCTCCCTTTATTGCTCCTTCCACGGGGAGGCTCTGGCTCAGCGCTAGCTGACATGTGGCAGCTTCTGGACCTTCCCTTAGCGGGAGGTCTAGGTCTGGGAGGTTGGGTCCGGAGCTGTCGGGAACGTAGCAGCATTGAACCCTCTCCTCATGAGAGGAGGTCCAGGGTCACCGACCTAGTGAGCATGCCGGACCTTCCCTTGAAAGGTGGCGAACCCAGAGCTGCAGGCCACGTGGCGGCACTGGACCACCTCTCAATGGGAGGTGCTACTGCTCCGCTTGCCGCGTGGCACCCTGGGCCCATGGCAGGTCTTGCCCCCGTGGGCGGTGGGGCCCAATATGCATTTATCTCTGTACCCAGGGATACCCGGTTCGCTAGGCACCGACAGTGGCCCCCGGGCCCATCTCGGGGAGAAACTTCCTTGTAAAGGCGGTTATACCTGTGGTGGGGCCATTCTGAATCTTCGTGACGCGGCTTTAAGGTCTTCCCTTTAATGCGGCAGACAAAATCTTTGTCTGCGGATACTGCACCATCAACTGGCGCCGGTTCTCGAAATTCGTTTTGGCTCCACGCGCCCATTAAGTTTCTACGCTTAAATTTTGAATTCTCACATACGAAAGCAGCTACCTTGAGGCGGCCACTCAATATTTCTGTCGATTCAGGCTCTTGACCCACCAGTCATACGCAGGTTACCCCAGTATCCTGGTGCTTGGGGTTTCCTTCCAAACGCCGTAGATCCATACTTAAGGGGGAGAGTAGCACAAGTCACATACTCTTCACACCTCCACTCGCACCCGCACTTGAGCCCTTGCAACCTTCCTACTTCCTTCGACTTTGAGCCCTAGTCCTCTGCTAATCCAACCTTTCCCTCCCCCATCTTGTTGCCATGGAGTTGGGTCTGCCTTCTAGCAAGATCAAGACCGATAAAGGGTTGAAGAAGTTTCGGGCTTACATGGGTTGGTCCCATGAGCCCTTCAACGGTAGGATCCGCATCGGCGAACTTCCTTTCGAGAAGAAGAACACCGACGACATGGTCTTCTTTCAGGGGTACGCCATGGCCAACATGCTTCCCCCCCTTCTCATCCTTCCTGATGACCCTGCTGGAGTTCTACAGAATCCAGCTACGCCTCCTTGGGCCCCACTCCATTCTGCTGGTTGCTATCTTCGCCCACTTCTACGAGATGTGGGTGGGGGTACGACCCAGTCTGGAGCTTTTCTAGAATGTCTTCACTGTGCAGATGACCGGGAAGGTGAACGAGTTGATTGGGATGTACTACTTCGTGAAGCGGAAGCGGTCCCCTTTCAAGTACTTGGACACCTTTTTCTCTGGCAAATGGGACGAATGGAAGAAGGAGTGGGTGGTCATCACTTTGGACTGGCACGAGAGGCTGGAGCTACCAGAGAGCCTCCCCAACATGGACATGGACCTCTGGAATGAGATCCCGGAGCTGCCACCGGCGTAGGGACCCATTGTGGCAAGGATTGAAGGCTGCGTAGATGGTGGAGTGGCTCCCCAGATGGCCTTCAGGAACTTCCTGAGGAATAGGTGGGCACCACTGAAGTTCAGGGAACGGATGGCGTGGACATTCACTCCGCGGGATGCTGACACCCAAGTGAAAGACAAAGCGATGAAGGACCTGCTGAAGAAGTTCTAGAGCAAGCCTAGCATCTCGCTTGGGTCCCTAGCGCCCCAACGTTCTTCCCACCTTTGAACACAGTTCTTGAGTCCTGTCGGGAGCTCCGGAAGCTGATGCCGAGGTTGGATGACATCGGGATCACGACGAGGGTGGCTCCTTCGGCAACCAGTGGTCTGGGAACCTCTGGGGGGTCAGCCCTAGTCCTCCTTAGCCCGGGGGGTGGAGCCGTCAGCTCCGGCAAGGGCGAGGCTTCGGCGGCACCCTCCAGTCGCAAGAGGAAACTGGTGCGGGGTGACGGGAGTCACGTCGGTGCCTCCGGGGAGCAACCCCATCCGGCTCCAGGACCTCTGGCGGGCGCCAGTTCTGAGGGGCCACCTCCCGCCACGGCACCAAGTACGGGACCGAGCTCCAGGGGTCCCCTTCAAACAAGGGCTTCCCCAGCCAGGGAGGTTCCAGTTCTGGCTCCTATCCAAGCCTTTGAGAGGCCTGAGGCTCCGGCCACATCAGGCCCTTCAGGCTCCGGCTCCGGTCCTGCCCAGAAGCGGCTCCGCCTCCACGGGACTTGGGGCTTCCCAAGGTATGCAACCAAGCTTCTTGCTTCGATTCCACTTCTGGCCAAGGTCACCCTTTAAACGTTTCCAACTTGATTGCGCAGCACTTCCAAGCAAGGTGAGCTGACCACCACACCTCCGACATCTTGGGAGGCTGTGCAGGCAGGTGCTTCAGCCTCTACTCCCGCACCGACCCACACGACTGCGGAGGCTCCGGCCGACACGAGGGCGGCTCCCATCCCGAGTGCGACTGCATCCCAATCAAGGGTCCCGGCTATTGACACGGAGGAGGCTGGGACTTCAGAGGTTGGGGCTCCGGTGCCAGGGCTAGTGGCCCCCGAGGCCTCGCCGGAGGTGCCAAGTGTTGGCCCAGCTCAGGAGTCGGTGGAGGCCCCACCCCTGGTGTCGGGAGCCATCGAGGCACCAACCACCGAGGCACCGGCCCCGGCGCCCCTACTGGATCAGGTGCCGGTGGAGACTCCACCCCTGGTGCCAGGGGCCACCGAGAGCTCGGCTCTCGTTCCATCTTCCGAGGAGGTTCCGGCGCACCAGCCGAACGTAGCTGAGGAGCCAGCCCCCATGCCAGACACAGAAGCAGCTCTGGCCGGGGTGCCAGGAGTGGTCGAAGAGCCGGCCCTCGCGCCAACTAGTGCGAAGGTTGGGGTGGCCATCCCGGCAGTTGTCGAGGTACCCGCTCCCACTCTAATGCCTCAGTCAGCGGCATCCAGTGTCCTCACGACTGTGCTTCAAGCCGTAGAGGCTCCGAGCACACGTCCCGCTTCTCAGGCATCAGGGACTGAGCCGGGAGCACCGGGGGCTGGATCGGAAGCGTCTGCGATTGCAACGGAGGGTCTGGTAGAGACCCCAGGCGCCTCGATCCCACAAGTGCCACCGCCTTCAAGGGATAGCCCCTCCCGGATGATGGCGGACATCTTAGTGGAGACAGGGGAAGGGGCGCCCCTATACGGTCCAACACCCCTTCCCTTAGAGTTGGCCATCGACAACGCTCGCTCCAGTTTTCAGCAGGTCGCCGTGTCCTTCGAGCACAACCTCAAGGCTCTGGAGGAGGAGCGCAGGAGGCTTCGCCAGCATGAAGAATGGGTCAAGGACGAGCAAACCCAGCTAGGTGAGCAAGGTGAGCTCCTCAACGCGAGAGAGGCTACCATCGAGGCTCTCAACCAGAAGGCTCAAAAGATCTATGAAGAAGCTATGGAATTCCACCGAGCTGCGGACCAGCGCCAAGGTGGTTTAGCCGCCTGGCATGAGACCCTCGAGAAGCACCAGCAGGAGCTCGACTTGGGTGAGTCTAGGCTCGCCGAGAAGCTGGAGGACCTGACTCAGAGAGAGGAGGAGCTCTCCCATAAGCTATTGGCGGGCAAGCAGAGCTTGGCAGACCGCCGCAAATAGTTTGAAGCGCAGTGCAAGCAGGGACAAAGCCTCAACGAGGGGGATACCAACGTCTCTGCTAGGGAAGCCATTATCCGGGGCCAGGAGGAAGACTTGGCGGAGCGCTGGAACCACATTCTCGCCAGGGAGTCGGAGCTCACTGATCACGGGCGGCAACTTGCCAAGAGCATCCAGCAGCACGACAAGGAGGTCGAACGCCTCACAAAGGAGGGCGCAGAGCTGGCAACCACTAGGAGGGCTCTGGAAGAGTTACAGGGCTCGAGAGCGTCTGAGTCCCAGCGGGTGTGGGACTTCTTGGAGCGGGCAGACGGAGCACTAGCACAGTTTGGTCTGAGCCCTGTACGTCCGGCCCACCCGGCGCCGGAGCTACACGACGCGTTGGTGACTCTTGGCTCCGTTGGCTGCAAGCTCGATGCAGTGGTCGACATCGTTTCCGACTAGCTGGAGACGGAGGGGAGGTCCCTGACCAAGACTGTCACTAAGTACGTGCTATCGGAGTCGGGACCCCCACTTCCCCCTAAGTCCAGCAGCCGAAGGGCCGATCGCAGCAGAGCTGGACAAAGCTCGGGAGAGCGTTCAGGAGGCCGCCGAAGCTGTCGCCTTAGCTATCCGTAGGACTTAGGCCTTTCTTTTGTCGCTCTCTCTTGTATGCTTCCAACTTTGTAAGAAAATCTTTTAATGAGTGGAGTCCTCTTGATCTTTGGTGCTGATATTTTTGTGTCTTGCTCCCTGGTATATGCACGCAACTCTGATTATGTACTTGTACCAAGGGGGACTAGCACTTGCTTCGGGAACACCGTCCCCCCTGGGGTTGTCGGATCTTAGGAGCTTTGTCAACATTTGTGGTCTCGATAGGAGATGCCAACGCCGAGCCCCCTGGGGTTGTCAGAGCCTAGGAGCTCTGGCAATATCCATGACCTTCGTAGGAGTCGTGGCACACCGCCTGGCCCCCTGGGGTTTTTGGAGCTTTTAGGAGCTTCGGCAACACCCATGATCTCGGTAGAACGTCGACGCCATGTCTCCAGCAATTGGTGGGGCTCAGGAGCTTAGGGGCTGTACCGTAGGGACCTGCGCACATGACAGACAAAAGGTAATTCCGCTTTCGAGTCAATCTTTTACCTAAGCTCTATTAGTGTCGCTTGTCTCATGTTCCGTTGCCATTGTGGAGGCTTGAGGAGGTACCCAAAGCGGCCCGTCGGCATACGGATAGCAAAGCTCCCACTATTACAGAGACAAATGAAAGATTGACCACACCCACGCTAGGTGAAGAGCTAATGGCAACTGCGTGACATCATTCATAAGAACTAAAGATAATTTCTAATGAACAAGTCATTCTAGGGTAGGGCAAACAACTTTTTTCATTATAACTCTCATAGGAGGGAACAAACTTTACATGAGGAACGACTCGGTCCGGGCGACGAGGAGCTGAGTGTACCTTCTTTGGGTACCAGACCGCACCGAGCAACGTAAACACTGAGAGCTCATTTCCCCGGCCTTAGTTAGCCCAAGTGCTGTCTCTAGACACTATGCCAATTTTATAACAAAAGAAAAATAGGATGCCCTACCCCCGGTTATGGATAGAGCTTACGGAGTGTTCCATGTTCCATGGGTTGGGTACCGGTTTACCATCCTCCGTAGTTAGGCAGGCACACCCTGGGCAGCAAACCTCTGTGACCCCGAAGGGACCCTCCCACTTGGGGGAGAGTTTGTTTGTCCCTTCACGGGAAAGCAGACGCCGCAGAACCAGGTCGTTCACCTTGAGCTCCCTACTGCGCACGGTCTGCTGGTGGTAGCGTCGGAGCGCTTGCCTGTACCGTGCATTCCGGAGGGCAGCTTGTACGCGTCCCTCGTCGACGAGGTCGATATCTTCACGCCGGAACTGGTCCTGCGCGGCTTCGTCGAACATCCGGACACAGGGGGAGCCCATGGTGATTTCTGGGGGAAGGACAGCCTCCGCCCCATACACCAGGAAGTAGGGCATTTCTCCCGTAGCCCGGCTTGTTGATGTCCGGCTAGCACACAACGCGTATGGCAGCTCATCTACCAAGTTTGCACCATGCTTCTCGAGGCTTGAATATGTACAGGTCTGGAGGCCCTTGAGAATCTCGGCGTTCGCTCTCTCTACCTGCCCATTGCTCTCGGGATGGGCAACAGAGGCATAGCAAACTTGGAACCCAAGGTCCTCGTAGTATTCTTGAAATGTCGCACTCGTGAACTGGGTCCCGTTATCAGTGATGATTCTGTTCGTAACTCCGAACATCCAGACAATCAACTTGATGAACTTCACTGCGGATTGCTTGTTAATGATGACGACTGGGGTGGCTTCTTGACATTTGGTGAACTTGTCTACGGCGACGTAGAGGTGCCGAAATCCTCCGACAGCTCTTGGAAAAGGTCCCAGGATGTCCAGTCCCCACACGGCGAATGGCCACGAGGGAGGGATCATCTGTAGTGCTTGAGCTGGTGTGTGGATCTGCTTGGCATGGAACTGGCACACCTTGCATCTCTTAACCATGTCAGCGGCATCCTGGAGTGCCGTGTGCCAGTAGAAACCATGCTAAAAGGATTTGCCGACCAGCGTACAGGCTATTGCGTGGTTCCCGCACTCACCTCCGTGGATCTCTGCGAGCAAGTCGCAGTCCTCCTCCCGGGTAATGCAACGCAGTAGGATGCCATTGGCGCCACGCCGGTAGAGATCCCCCTCTACCAGCGTGTATCTTTTAGCCATCCGCACGATCCGTTCTGCCAGGGCATGTTCTTCGGGAAGGTAGTTGTCTTTCAAGTAGTCCCGGACCTCCGAGATCCATACATCGGGACCTCCTTGAGCTTCTGGTTCTTGGGTGCCCAGTTGCTCGGAGCTGCTGGAGGCGCATAGGAACCTTGGCGGGCACCATGGTTGTAGCGCCGCCGGGGTTGCTAGCTTCGAGGGGCTAACTTCACCCCCTTCACCCGGTTCGGCAACTCGGGCAGTTGGTCATGATAACGTCCTTGCAAAGACCCCTGCAGGCACTGGTGCCTCTGTAGAAGCCTTTGTTGACAGGTCGTCTACGACTGAGTTGTTAGCTCGGGGTAAATGGCATAGGTGCAGGACCTAGAAATCTTTCTCCAACTTCCTATCATGTAGTTAGTATGTTGCCAACTGGGGGTCATTGCAACTGCACTCCCCTTTGACCTGCTTGACAACTAGTTGGGAATCACCTTTGGCAAGGAGCTGGTGGACGTTGAGGGTAAGTGCGGTGTTCAGACTGTAGATGAGGGCCTCGTACTCTGCCATGTTGTTGGTGGCTTTGAAGACAGGATGCACCATATATTTGAACTGCTCCTCCATCGGGGCTATGAGCACCACTCCGGCCCCGGCCCCCTGCTTCCGGGCAGAACCATCGAAGTAAATTGTCCATGGAGTTTCAGTGAAAGTCGGTGCCCTAGATAGTGTGTCTCCGCTGATTGGGCTTTCAGGATTGCCAGGCGACAGAGTCCACTCGGCCAGGAAATCTGCCAAGGCCTGGCTTTTGACCGCATGTCGAGGGAGGAACTTGATCTTGAACTCTGCTAACTCGGTTTCCCATTTGGCGATGTTGCCGGTAGCATTAGGGCTGTAGAGGACCGTTCTCAGTGGAAAGGAGGTGACCACTGAGATCTTATGGCCCTAAAAATAGTGTCAGAGCTTCCTCGATGCTATCAACATAGCGTACAACAGCTTATGTATCTCCTGATATCTTGTATTTGCTTCATGGAGGACTTCATTGATGTAGTAAACTGGCCTCTGAGTGGTCTAGACTCTGTCTGAGAGGTCCGGTGATTCCTGCATTGGATCCAGGTCCGGGGGTTCCTGGCGCCCGGGACCTGCATCATGTCCCGGGGGCTGGGGGCGAGCGACTTCTTGGCCCCCGGAGCCCACCTGAGAGAGGTTCATGACTTGGTCTGGGACTGGAGGCTCGGTGCTTGCACTGCGGGCTCCTTCTTGCGTACGTTGCTGTTGTGGTTCGGATCGTTCTGTGACCAAGACCATACTGACCACTTCAGTTGTTGCAGCAACATACAGCAGCAGGGGCTCTCCGGGCTCCGGCACCACCATAACCAGGAGGGACGTCAGGTGCCTCTTGAGGTCCTGGAACGCTGTTTCCGCTTCTTCTGTCCAGGCAAAGGGACCTGTCTTGCGCAGAATCTTGAAGACGGGAAGTGCTCGTTTTGCCAACCTCGAGATGAAGCGGCTAAGGGCCGTGAGGCAACCGGCAAGCTTCTGTACATCCTTGATACGCGCCAGAGGTCGCATTAGTTCTATCGCCTTGATCTTCTCTGGATTGGCTTTGATCCCCCGGTGGGAAACCAGAAATCCTAGCACCTTCCCAGAAGAGACCCCGAAGACACACTTTTAGGGGTTTAGCATTGTGCGCGTAAGGCGCAACCTGCTGAAGACTTGTGCTAAGCTGTCTAGGAAGAACGTGCGGTCTTTGATTTTGACCACGATGTCATCAACATACACCTCGACCAGGTCTCTAATGAGGTCCCCAAATGTTTTATGCATCGCACGTACAAAGGTAGGGAGAGCATTCTTATGACCATAAGGCATGGAGACATAACAATACATGCCATCTACTACTACAAAAGCAGTGTGTTCCTCATCATCTCTAGACATAGGTATTGGATAGAAACTAGAATATGCATCGAGGAAACACAGTAGATCACAACCTGACGTAGAGTCTACAATTTGATCTATCCTGGGGAGCGGGAAAGGATCTTTTGGACATGCCTTGTTGAGGTTGGTGTAGTCGATGCACATCCGAAGTTTCCTGCCAGCCCTATGGACAACAACAGGATTGGCCAACCACCATGGGTGGTGAACTTCCCGAATGAAGCCGGCGTAGAGCAACTTCTAGATCTCCTCCCAGATGAAGTTCTAGCACTCAACGGACTGCTTCTGGGGCTTCTGTTGTATCGGGCGGGCATCAGGGTAGATCTTCAGATGACGCTCAATCACCTCCCTTGGGATCTCGGGCATCTGCGATGGTTGCCAGGAGAACACATCGACATTGACCCGGAGGAAGGTGACGAGCGCGAATTCCTATTTGTTGTCTAGGTTACCCGCTATGCGGGTCGTCTGGGCAGCCTCAGAGCCGATCCTGATGACTTTCAATGGGACGTCGTCTTCGGCAGGCAGCACACGCGGAGCTGTGGTGGGGGTTCGTTGAGGCGCCCCCCGACTTGGCTGGCCCTCCCTGGTATCATCCAGGTTCGGGGTTCGCCCCGCAGCGAGTGCTTGGAGCTGCTCCAAGGATGATACCGCTACGGTGCGATCCCCCCGGACCCTGAGGACTCCGGAAGGCATTGGCATGTTCAGGACCAGATAGCCGTAGTGTGCTACGGCCATGAACTGGTAGAGCGCCGGACTTCTGATGATGGAATTGAAGGGGAGCTCTACATCCGCCACGTCAAATAGGATACTCTTTTTGCGGTAGTTCTCCGGGGTACCAAAGGTAACCGGGAGGTGGATACTCCCACTGGACACAATCCGCCCTGGACCCACGCCTGAGAACGGGCTCGAAGGCGCAAGGCGGGACATGGGTATTTGTAGCTTTTGGAAAGCTGAAGTGGAGATGAGTTTGAGGTCGGCCCCACCATCGATCAACACGTAATGGAGCTTCACGTTGGCGATAGTTGGGGCCACGAGTAGCGGAAGCACCCCAGCTCCTGCCATATTCTTCGGGCAGTCTGAAGCGTCGAAGCTGAGAGCTCCTGCCATATTCTTCGGCGCGTCGCAGGACTTTCACTGCGTTTTGAGACACGGGGTCCGAGGCGCCCCCGTAGATGATGTAGAGGAGCTTTCGCCGCTCCTGATCACTGCTAATGTCCGAGTCAGCACCCGCGAACACTACTTTCACAGCTCTATGGGGCTCCTGGTACCCCATGCCATCGTCCTTCTTCTCCATGGGGTCAACCTTCTACTTACCTTCCCTTTGGCAGGAGGGCTCGCTCTCCTGACTCCGTTGCTTCTACTGCTGCTCACGGAAATCCTCCGCGGGTTTCTTGACCTCCCGGCACTCGCTCGCACTATGACCGTTGGTCCGGTGCATTGGGCATCTGAAGTCAGCATCATCCCTTTCGGGGGAGGGGTGCAGACGCTTATCCTGATGCGAGCTCCGGGCTCTGCTAGGTGCCGCGGCTGCCACCATGGGGACTCCAGGCCTTGGCTTACTCCTGTCGCGGCCCCCGTTCTTCCTCTTGCCCCCTCCTCTGACAGCAGCCCCCGCTTCAGACTGTACGGGCTCCCCGCTTTCCGACGAGTTTCGGGCGTGCCAGTTATGCCCCTCTGCAGCCTTGGCACATCTGTCCGCCAGGGCAAACAGCTCAGAGACATCGCACACGTCATGCATGGCAAGCTTCTCGAGCATCTTCTTGTCCCTCACACCCTGTCTAAACGCATCTATGACAGATGCATTTGAGATGTGGGGGATGATATTCTGTACCTGGGAGAATCGATGGATGAAGGCCCGCAACGGTTCTCCCGATCGCTGTCTAACAGCGTGAAGGTCAAGCTCCGTGTCGGGGCGCTCATACGAACTTCCAAAGTTCGCCACGAACTGCCGGCACAGCTCCTCCTAGGAGGTGATGGATCCTGGGGGCAGGTTCATGAGCCATGACCGGGCCGGACCAGCCAGAACCACGGGGAAGTAGTTGGCCATGATGACCTCATCACCCGCAGCGGCCAGAATGGAGGTGGAGTAGATCTGTAGGAAATCACTCGGGTTGACGCTCCCGTCATACTTTTCTAGTGTGTGTGGCCAGAACTTGTGGGGCCAAACCACCCTTCGCGGGTGGGGAGCTAAGGCTGCGCATCCACCACCTGTGCTTGCGGGCGGTAAGTTTGGCGCTGCGTGGCCTTAGTGAGCTGGCTGCGCTGCGTATGTCGGTTGCTGGGGTATTGCGGCCAGCACTTGGTGCGGCGGAGGCACATCATACGCCTGCGGTGGAGGAGGTGCAACATACGCTTGGTGCGGGGGAGGCGTCATGTACGCCTGGTGCTGCTCAGGAGGTGCCACGTACGCCTGACGCGGTGGGCGAGCGTCGTGCAACTGGGCCCTAGCACCCGGCAGGCTGGAGTCAGCTTCGAGGTTGCGACATCGCTCTCGTCGTTGCTCGATGACGACCCGGAAGTCCTCGCCGGCTCTACGGCGACGCTGCAACCTCGTCCGCAGGTCCTTAGACGAAAGCCTAGTTGAACGCCTATCGGCGGTCCACCGGTCGATGGTAGGCGTGCGCGACAACGTAACAAATGTTGTTGACGCTCGCCTTCCGCCTTGTGGAGTCGCCTGGAGCGCGGCGACGACCAGATGGTCGACATCATTTACCCACTGTTGGGTTGCCCCCTGAGGGGCTCCTGCAGTTGGCGCGTTGCGAAGCAACTCACGCGCAACAAGAAGCGCGCTCTCTGGGCTTGCCGCCGGTGGTGCAGTGACGGCTGTCGCTGCAGGAGTTCGCCGTGCCCCATCGTGCTGACCCGCTGTCGATGGGGTGGCTATTTGGCAACGCGATGACCCAGATCTCCCTGCTCTAGAGTGGGACCCGTCTCTGGGGTTAGATGAAGCTTGGTCCTCACACGCCACCTGCTGACGGGGTTGTGGCCTGGAGGAACTGGCATTGGAACGAGTGTTCACCATACTGCTGGTGAAGATTCTTGTAGGAGAAAGCCCCCTTCCTAGCGCGCCAAATGTCAAGGTGTCTAAACTGACACCTCCCCCGGACCTACACGGGTGCAGTCCGCGGAGGTTCAATGAATATTCGAGGGGCTAGTCCTAACAAGATCAAACTCAGAGAATGATGAACACAAGGGATTTACGTGGTTCGGGCCGCCTGAGCGTAATACCCTACTCCACGGTAGTTTTTCTGTGTTGTATTGCTTGGGTCTGACCGAGCCTGTCTTCGTCCATGGCTGCTCGATCCTTTTATAGTTCAAGGTCGAGCAGCTTACAAGTGGGACCCAGAGCCCGACAGGTGGCCCTGGGAATACCAAATCCACCCTAAGATCGGGAGTAAATGCTATCCCTGACAACAGCTTCAATGTGTCGCCTGTCCATACCCTGCCGCAGTGATACCTGAATGTAGGCCTAGAGGGGGGGTGAACAGGCCTTTTTGAAAATTGTCGGATCCTGCAACACTCAACAACCAGTTCAATACCAGAGATATCGGACTAGTCCGGTAAAGTGCGGACTAGTCCAGTGTTCACGGACTAAGTTGATTAAACTTGATTGATTGGTTTGATTCTTTTATGTGTACAGCAGAAATATAGAATCAAACAACAGTTTAACAGTTATATGCTGGATTATATCACAGTTAAGTCTTATGTTCAACAATTTAACGTAAGATGAACAATGTGTATGAAACCCTAGATTGAGTTGATTAATTAGAATGATGAACACTAAAACAAGACACAATGATTTATCCCGTTGTTCGGCTACCACGAAGGCAACCTACGTCCACGTTGAGGAGTCTGTAAGGATCGAAACGCCCAAGAGGGGGGGTGAATTGGGCTTTCTTTCAATTTTAAGACAATTAAAAAACAAACTACTTAAGCCCAATTCCCAATGCGGTTCTAGCTATGCAATCAACGTAGATATAACTTGAAGTGAAGATTGCAAAAAGTAAAGAGAGGGAGAGGAATGCAAACGCTAGGGGACACGGAGATTTATCCCGTGGTTCGGCAAGATCGCAAGGATCTTCCTACATCCACGTTGTGGCACCCACCGAAGGGTTTTGCCACTTCCAATGTCACCGAGACAATGGAGTCTTCACTAATCTTCTCCGTTCGCCATCTCCGGCAAGGTGGAGCTCAAGCCTTGTACAACCGTCGATGTTCCGGGCTTCCACACACACCTTGGCAAGCTCCGGAACGATCTTCTTCAACCTCTCACTAGCCTAGAGAGTTCAATCACAGAGAAAGAACGCACACAAGCTTCTCTCTAGCCTATTACAAATGATCTAAGAGTGTGGAAATGTATGCTCTAGGGTCTTGACTGCTCTTGGATGTGTAGTGGGCTTCAGGCGATCAAGACTTGTCGAAATGACCGGGTTAGAGGGGTTTTATAGCCAGCTTAACCGAAATGGACGTTGAAAAAGTAGGCTGACAGAACTTTTCTGTGCACACCGGATGATCCGATGTCTCCCCTCTAGTTATCATCGGTGTAATTACTTTGGCTGACGTCATTGTGTCAGATATTACCGTTATTTGACCGATGTAGCCCCAGTCTTCTCATCGGATGATCCGGTGGCTCTTCCTCCAGAATTTGCTTGATCTTGATGCTTACTGGAGTGATCAACCGATGTGTGTGATTCTGCACATCGGATGATCCGGTGCTTCACTTGCTCCAATTGTACTGCAAACTGTATTGATGCACCGATGTTGTTGAGCCCTCACATCGGATGATCCGGTGAGTTCATTTTTCTGAGGTCTTTTTCTTCAGTTGAATCAACTCGACCGATGTGTTCATTTTGGAAATCATCGGTTGATCCGGTGAGTTTGTTTTGCTTGCTTCGAGTTGTTTTGAGTGAATCTTCTGTGTCTTTCTCGAATGACCTCTTAGACATTTGTTCCACACGGCTCTCTTATGATCCTTAAGCATTGTATGATGTCAATTTTTTATTGAGTGACCTATACATAGAGCCTTCACATATTGTCTTTATCTCATGAGTTTGATCTCGAAAGTTGAGTATCTATGGATCTTCAATGGTATAATCATTTCATCTAATTTAGTGTTCATGGGGACCTTGCATTCACAAATTCATTAGTAAAGTTCAATGGTTGTCATTAATCACCAAAACCATATTACATGAGGGGGCCTAGATGCTTTCAATCTCCCCCTTTTTGGTGATTGATGACAACACAATAATCAAAGCGTGATAGTAATGAATTTGAGAGAATGAACCATAAGTAAATATGCAATGAATATGGATAATATACTTGAAGCTTTAAACATCAATAAATGACACAAGTGAATTCAAAGAGATCATAATCATAGATAAACATCAAATGAGTTCAAATGATTAACAACTTAGGAAAGATAGAAATAGGTTCATTACACACCAAATGAAGCAAATACGCAAATACAATTAAGATAAGACACTCGGCTCACTCCCCCTAACACTAGGACTCCCCCTGACTCTCTAACTCTTCTCCCCCTTTGGCATCAAGACACCAAAAAGGGATCCGAGCATCTACAGACCCTGAGAGCTGGGCGCGATGACGAACTGGTCACTGCCGCTGTCGTCGGAGCTGCTGGCCGGAGTAGCGGAGGAGGGTGCTGCCGGAGCCGAAGGTGCCACCGTCGGTGCCTGCTGAGGAGGAGGTGCTGGAGGTGCTGGAGCAGGGACACTGGTGACGGAGGCCGGCGTCTGAAGGAACAGTGAAGTGGCCGGCAGTGGGGAGTGAAGAGGAGCACCTGGAGCCAACAGCGGGGACATGCTGAACGAAGGGATCGGAGTGGAGGGAACTGGAGCCACTGGTGCAGCAGCTGGAGTCAAGACAGGAGGTGGAGGAGCTACTCCAGGCAGCTGCGATGGAAGGGCGATCCCGGTCTGGGTGTAGAGGTTGGTGATCAACCCCAGGATCCCCATCATCGCCTGCTGCGTCTGCTGCTGCTGGTCCAGAGTGCGCTGGTGCATCTGGTTGATGAGCCCCGTCAGCCGATCAGTGTCTTCATGCCTCTCACGGGCGATCTGACGCTGCATCTCCTGCTGCTACTGCTGGAGCTCAAGAAGACGCGCAGCCTGCTCCGCGCGGGCCTGCTCGGCGGCCAGCCTGTCCAGCCACTGCTGCTCGACCATCTGCTGGAGGAGCGAGGTCAGCTCAGACGGCTGCGTCACCTGTGCCTCAGTGACGGGAGGTGGAGTGGGAGGTGGCACTGTAGAACCTCCAGCCTCCGCGTCGTGCTGCCGGGGAGAGGGGGGGGAGGGAAGTACTCCTCGACACTGTTGTCGGTGTCGCTCTCAGACCAGATATGCTGCAGGTCCTCCCCCTGAGCCTCAGCCTCAGCAAGCCTCTCGTCCTCCCGCTCTAGGTCGGACCAGTCTTCCTCTGACAGACGGGCCCGGACCTGGCGCTCAACTGGACGACCAAGGCGATGGTCTCCAGGAGCAGAGGCACGATAGTGACCAAAGCGAGTCACACTCTCGTCAGCAAGCCGGGCCTGTGCTGCATGTCCCTCAGGCACCATCATAGAGCAAATGTAACTGATCCAGTGCCCGTAGACCATCTGCCTCATCATGCCAATCCCATCCGTGATTACGTCTTCCATCTCGCATAGGAGTATGTCCACGATATCGAAATCCATCCCGTTCATTATGTAGAACAGGAGGGTCTGCTGCAGACTCGTGAACCCCTCCAAGTAACCTGACCTCGGCAGGAGCGTGCGGCGCAAGGCGAGGTGCACAATGCGCGCAGCTGGGGTCAGGAGAGCTGGAACTCTCGGCTGGTCCGGAGAGAACGAGGGGCCAAACAGAGAGCGGATCTCGTCAAGCTGTGGTGCTACCCCTCCAGTAAGTGGCCTCCTCGGTGGATCTGCCTGCCCATAGACCTTCTCGTGCACGCAGGTGTCGTGCAGGTCCAAACCAAGAAGCTGCCCCAAAGTCTGCCTCGAGAGGTGGTAGCGCTGACCATTGAACATGAAGTCAATCGACCTCCTGCTCTCTGAGATGTACAGGGTCGCGTAGAAGACACGAACCCACTCTTCCACATAAGCACTTCTCTCATAAGCCAGCAGCTGCACCAAACCTTTGTATCTCTCAAAGAAAGGACGGACCTCAGTCTCCGCTGCCACTGCAAGCTGCCCCCAGTCCAGGTAGTTGTGCTGAAAAAGCTTGTGCCCCCGACGCCTGTAGGTCTCATAGAGAGACGCCTGGGTGACAGTCCAGAAGCGACTGTCCACAAGAGTCTCTCGGGGCTGTGGGAACCACTCCTCAAGCAGCACGTTCCAACGAAGCTTGCGTAGCTGCTTGGCCTTCATCTTCCTGTAGTCCGTCAACCGGACTCCCTCGGCCACATGGACAGTGGTGTCCATCTCGTGAATGGCCCTCTGAGCTTCCCTGTCCTCTCGACGGTCGGCGGCCGTCGGTCTTGGACGAGGAACGGCCGGGGACTGACCTCCCCGTGTCCGGGTTGAGCGCCGGCGGACAAGCGGCTCGACCGGCTCCTCCTCGATGTCGGAGTTGTCGATCACAGGAGGCTGCCGAGCCTCGCGGATCCTCAGGGATCCCCCACGGCCGCGCTCACGCTCCTCGGCGGCGCGAGCGGCCATTAGAGCCTACTTCTCATCCTTCGAAAGTTTACGCTTCTTCGCGGCGGGCTCCGCGATCGCTTTTCCCTTTCCTTTGCGGTCACGACCCATCTAGATGCAAAGGAGAGCTAGGGTTAGCGACGAACAAAGAAAGAATAGCGGAAACACCGATGGACGTCGCACGGCACGAGACAAACCTAGGCGACGGAGATCAAATGGAGACCGGGTGCGAAGTGGAGACGGCGGCGAGGTTGATGGAGATGAGGAGGTCGGAGGTGGAGGCGGCGCAGCGAGCGGCGGCGTGAGAGTGGTGGCGGTGGTGCGGTGATTTGCGGCGCGATGGAGGTGGCGAGTGGCGAGGAGAGGCGGCGACGGCGCTGTGGGCGGCGGCGGCGCGAGACGGCGGCGCTGCGAGCCGGTGGATGGCGGCGGCGGCCGGTGGACGGCGGCGGCGGCGGCGTCCGGCGGCGGCGGTGAAGTGGAGCTTGTGTGAGCAACGGCGATGGAGGCGGCAGCGTCGGGATCGGGGGAAGAGGGAACCGAAGGGGTACGGCCAGGTTTAAATAGTGGGTCCCAAACCCTAGCCTAAAATTTAACACCGGATGGTCCAATGATAAGGGGAGTGAACATCGGTCGAATTCCACAGTAAGGTTTTCCAGAAAAGTGCAATTGACACCGGATGGACCGACGTCTAGGGTTTTGAGCATCGGTCGAATGGCACAGTAAGGATATTCAAGGAGTCACTGAGGACATCGGATGAACCGACGTTAGATGAAGAGGCATCAATGGAATTCATCAAGGTTGCTGATTTGTGAACATCGGATGGACCGATGTTTTCCAGAATGAACTCGTCAGATCATTTTGAGATTCTGACTGAATTGGCACTGGAAGATTGAACATCTATTGATCCGATGGGTGAAGGACTTAGGCATAGGATAATCCGATGAGAACTAAACCCCAACATCCCATATATGTCCTTTGACCAAACAATCAAACAAAGGGAAACACATGTCTTAGGACTTTTTGGGCAACTCCTTACCCCTCAAAAAGCTAATATGCCAATAGCTTGGCTAGACCTTAAAGCAAATGGAACACCAAAAAAGAGGGAAAAATATCCAAATGAGATGTAAGGCCCATGCTTTGTGAGGTAGAGTATGAAGACTACTATCTCAATGAAGCATGTTCCTCTAGGCATTAACGCACCTAACATTTTGATCTTTCCACCTTATATGAGTTGAGATATTGCATTTCAAACAAGTCTCCTTCTCATGAGGTGGGTTCCCCTTTGTGACAATCTACCGTATGCAATGCCAAACAAAATAGTGCAAGAAATAGAAAGAGTGCAAGTCTTATATGGCAGAGATAATGCAAGGCATAAAATAAATCTATCTTGCCAAGTTTAAACCTTCCAAAGGCTTCCTCAGGGAAAACTATTTCTAGCTCACCCCTATCCTTTGGGAGTTAGACAAGACCTACATGATATGCATCCTTTCATGAACATGGCAACTTACATGACGTTAGATGCATCTAGCACATTTAATTCATTTCTAAGTCTAGAAAAGGTTTTCTCATCAAGTGGTTTAGTGAAGATATCCGCCAATTGTTCTTCGGATCTAACACCTTGCAAAGAGATGTCTCCTTTCGCCTCATGATCACGCAAGAAGTGATGGCGAATATCGATGTGCTTAGTGCGGGAGTGTTGACCGGGGTTTCTAGCTATCTTAACCGCACTTTCATTGTCACAAAGGAGAGGCACACAACCAATTTTAATTCCAAAGTCCAAAAGGGTTTGCTTCATATATAGAATTTGGGCACAACATGCACCGGCCGCTATATACTCTGCTTCCGCGGTGGACAAAGCCACGGAATTTTGCTTTTTGCTTGACCAAGACACTAGGGAACGCCCAAGCAAGTGGCACCCACCGGAGGTACTCTTGCGATCTACACGGCATCCGGCAAAGTCCGAATCTGAGTATCCCAAGAGTTGGAAGGTTGTACCTTTAGGGTACCACAAGCCCATACTAGGGGTATGCTTAAGATACCTAAGTATCCTAAAGATCGCCTTCTTATGCGATTCTTTAGGAGCCGCTTGAAAGCGAGCACATAAGCATACACTAAACATTATATCGGGCCTAGATGCGGTAAGATAAAGCAATGAACCAATCATAGAGCGGTAGTGAGATTGGTCGATAGGTTTACCATCCTTATCCGCGTCGAGATGGCAATTTGTTGCCATTGGAGTGCTTCTTGAGCTACAATCTCCCATCTCAAATTTCTTCAAGAGGTCCTTGGTGTATTTCTCTTGGTAGACAAAAGTTCCCTCTTGAAGTTGCTTGATTTGGAATCCAAGGAAGAAGTTGAGCTCTCCAATCATTGACATCTCGAATTCCCTAGACATCATTTTGCCAAACTCATGGCTAAAGGCTTCGTTAGTTGAACCAAAAATAATATCATCAACATAAATTTGACAAATGAACAAATCTCCGTTGATGTCTTTGGTGAAGAGTGTGGTGTCCACCCTCCCGATCTTAAATCCTTGCATGATGAGGAAGTCCCGTAGTCGTTCATACCACGCCCTAGGTGCTTGCTTGAGCCCGTAGAGCGCCTTGTGCAACCTATACACATGGTTAGGATTCCTCGGATCTTCAAACCCGGGAGGTTGTTCAACATAAACAAGCTCATTAATGTAGCCATTGAGAAAGGCACTTTTCACATCCATTTGATAAAGGGTAATATTATGATGTGAAGCAAAAGCGAGGAGAATACGAATTGCCTCTAACCGGGCGACCGGAGCAAATGTTTCGCCAAAATCTAGTCCTTCAACTTGGGAGAACCCTTTGGCCACAAGTCTTGCCTTGTTGCGGACCACGACGCCATTCTCGTCTTGTTTGTTGCGGTACACCCACTTTGTTCTGATGACGTTCTTGTCCTTGGGTCGCTCCTCCAACACCCAAACTTCATTGCGGATGAAGTTGTTGAGTTCTTCTTGCATAGCCATTACCCAATTTGGGTCTTGGAGCGCTTCCTCGATGTGAGTGGGTTCTACACACGAGACAAACGAGTAGTGCTCACAAAATGAAGCAACATGGCGGGAACGAGTACTTACGCCCCTTGAAGGACTTCCAATGATTTGGTCCATTGGATGCGCCTTGGAGATGCGTCCATGCCTCATAAGTGGTTGTGAAGCACTTGGAGATGGTGAAGCGTGTTGTTCCTCTTGTGGTTGGACTTGATCATGGACTTCTTCTTCATCTTGATGTTGTGTTGCTTGTGAGTCTTGAGTTGGCAATGGATCATCTTTCTCCTCTTCGTCTACTTGAGGCGCCATGGAGATGTTGTTGTTGGAACTTGAAGCTCCCCCTTGATCATGGCCCTCTTCAACTTTCGGCTTGATGTCTCCAATGGTCATGTTTTTCATGGCTTCTCGTAGAGGCTCATCATCTATTTCATCATGACCAAAACTCTCCTCTTGGGAGCCATTAGTCTCATCAAACTCAACATCACAACTTTCTTCAACTAGACCGGAGGTTTGGTTGAATACTCGATATGCTTTTGAGTTTGATGCATAACCAAGAAAAATACCAACATCACATCTTCTTTCAAACTTACCGAGCCTTTTCTTGCGGTAGATGTAGCATTTGCACCCAAAGACTCTAAAGTAGGAGATGTTGGGCTTTCTCCCAATGAGGAGCTCATATGGGGTCTTTTGGAGTAGTCGGTGAAGATAGACCCTATTTGCGGCATGGCACGCCGTGTTGATTGCTTCGGCCCAAAACTTCTCCGACGTGCCGTAGTCATCAAGCATTGCTCTTGCAAGAGTGATGAGGGTTTTGTTCTTCCTCTCAACAACCCCGTTTTGTTGAGGAGTGTACGTGGCGGAGAATTCATGCTTCACACCTTCACGGTCACACCACTCCCCAATGTTGTAGTTCTTGAATTCGGTGCCGTTGTCACTCCGGACCTTGGTAATGGGAAGTTGGAATTCCCTTTGAGCACGGTTGGCGAAGGTCTTGAACACTTCCGGAGTTTCACTCTTGTCACCTAAAAATAGAGTCCAAGCATAGCGAGAGTAGTCATCAACTATAACAAGACAATAGAGGTTACCGCCAAGACTTTGGTATGTGGACGGTCCAAAGAGGTCCATGTGGAGTAGTTCAAGTGGCTTGGAGGTTGACACCATTGTCTTCATTGGGTGGTGTGAAGCAACTTGCTTCCCGGCTTGACATGCGCTACAAAGCTTGTTCTTCTCAAACGTCACATCCTTCACGCCGGTCACCATCCCAAGCTTGAATGACTTCTTAAGTTTGCTCATTCCAATGTGTGCTATGCGTCGGTGCCATAGCCAACCCAAGCTTGTCTTAGTGAAAAGACAAGTGGTTAGGCTAGCGTTCTTGTTGGAGAAATCTACTAAGTAGAGATGTCCATGCCGAAATCCTTTGAAGATAAGCTCTTTGCTTGCCTCACTACTCACAACAACATCATCCTTGCTAAATGTGCATGTTAGTCCAAGATCACAAAGTTGTGCAATGGAAAGTAGATTAAAGCTAAGCGACTTAACATACAACACATTAGAAATGGATAAATCATTCGAGATAGCAATTTTACCTAATCCTATTACCTTACCCTTAGAATTGTCACCAAAAGTAACTTGTTCATGATTACCGGGGTTTTCTATGGTGGTGAACATACCATCATTGCCGGTCATGTGTTGAGTGCACCCGCTATCGAGTACCCAATGCTTTCCTCCGGCTTTGTAGTTCACCTACACACATGAAGTTAATTTTGGACTTTAGGCACCCAAGCCAACTTAGGTCCTTGTATGTGAGATACAAGTGTCTTTGGGACCCAAAGTTGCTTGGGGAGCTTCCCCTTCATGCTCTTCATGTCTTTGCCAATGGACCTAGCTTTCACCTTGCCATTCACTTTGCTTAGAAGATAATAGCGATCATTGAAAATAGATTTGTAGTTAGTAGGCAATTTAGGTGAAGGTCGGTTAGGAAGAGGACACTCCCTTGTGTGGTGACCGGTGACCTCACAATGTTGGCAATAAGAACCAACTTCCTTGATGAAGCTTGTTCTAAGCTCCGGTGAGGGCACCTTTCCTTTGTTGGGTACCGGGAAGGATCCAAGTCCTCTTTTGTTGAAGACTTTCGCTTGTTGGAAGAGGATTTCCTTGTGCTTGACTTCACCTTTTGAAAGTCTAGCCACACTAGTGTGGAGACTCTCAATTTCCTCCAACAAGTCCTTCTCCCTAGCATTAGCTTTTAAAGACAAAGACTTGTCCAAGACATTAGAGACATGCGAAGTAGTGGATATCTTATCATTAAGAGTTTGTTTCTTTGCATCTTTTAACTCTTGATCAAGCATGTCATGAGCAATGTTAAGTGTTTGGTATTCATGAATTAGCTTGTTGTGCTCCTCCAAGAGAGTTTGGTGTGCTATGTTGAGCTCATCATTGTCTAGCTTGATTTTAGCATTTTCTTCCTCAATTTGCTTGACATGAGATTTGAGCATGTCATGCTCTTTGAGTATGCTTTCATACTTGTCAAGCAAATCAAGGTTAGCACTCTCAAGTTTAGCACGAATCTCTTCAAGAGTTTTAACCTTACTCTTCTCTCTCTTAATGATAGCATGATATTCATTTATCAAAGAGGTTAAATCATCGGGGGAAAGCTCATCATCACTAGAGTCGTCACATACCTTGGTGTTACCTTTAGCCATGAGGCACATGGGTGGTGGAGGAAGAGGTGAGTCATCATGGTTGGCAATGGCAAGGCCGGCCAAGCTTTCTTCTTCTCCTTCAGTCTCTTCATCACTTGTTTCTTCGTCGGTGACCCATTCATTTGCCTCACACATGAAGACCTTTTGAGGCCCTCTTCTCTTCTTTGGAAAGAGCTTGGTCTTCTTGCCTTTGTCAAATTTCTTCTTTCCAAAGGAGCGCTTGGGCTTGACCTCTTCTTCATCTTCATCACTTTCTTCTAGCTTTCGATGCTTTCCCTTGTGGTTGTCCTTCCTTTTGTCCGGCTTTGGACAATCATACGATATGTGGCCTTGATCACCACAATTATAGCATATCTTGTTTTCATCTTTTCTTGGAAGGAAGGCTTTCTTCTTGGGATCAAAAGAGTAGCCCTTCTTTGCAATCTTGGAGTTTAACCGTGAGAATTTCCTCATCATCAATGCAAGTTCGTCATCGTCCTCCTCGCTTGTTGCTTGCTCTTCTTCACTTGAGCTAGGCTCAACTACTTTCTTCTTCTTGGGAGTTGTCTTCTTGGTTGAGGCCTTGAGAGCAATGGTCTTTGACGATGTCTCCTCCATCATTCCAAGAACGCTCATCTCATGAGCATGAATTTCTCCAATAAGCTCCGAGACTTCAATGTTGTCAAGCGATTCCTTTTGGAGCATTGAATTGATAATGTTGTACTTGGGCTTGGGTAGAAGCATGAGGATCTTGCGGTTAATAAGTCCCTTACCAAGAGAGGCAATGTCAAGTGCGTTAATCTCCTCAATGAGTACATTTAAACGGGAAAACATTTGGTTAACATTCTCATGAGGAAGCATTTTGAATTCATCATACTTGGATTTAAGCAAGTGATATTTGAGTTCTTTAACACGAGATGAGCCCTCGTGTATTTCAATTAAACATGCCCAAATTTCACATGCTTTCTCTTTACTAGCAATTCTAGCAAATACGTCTTGACTTATGCATTCGTAGATAGCATTTCTAGCCTTAGCATCCCATTTTAGTTGATCACCAACATAATTGAGATCTCCAAATCCCGCATGGGTCGCTTCCCAAACTTCGGGAGCAATAGCCTCTAGGTAGGCACGCATGCGTGCTTTCCAATAGGCAAAATTCTTGCCCTCGAAGGTGGGAACCGAACCCCCATTCTTGACCATTTAAGCTCTCTAGCGGTGAAGCTAGAATGATCCTATGAGCAACCAAGCTCTGATACCAATTGTAAGGATCGAAACGCCCAAGAGGGGGGGTGAATTGGGCTTTCTTTCAATTTTAAGACAATTAAAAAACAAACTACTTAAGCCCAATTCCCAATGCGGTTCTAGCTATGCAATCAACGTAGATATAACTTGAAGTGAAGATTGCAAAAAGTAAAGAGAGGGAGAGGAATGCAAACGCTAGGGGACACGGAGATTTATCCCGTGGTTCGGCAAGATCGCAAGGATCTTCCTACATCCACGTTGTGGCACCCACCGAAGGGTTTTGCCACTTCCAATGTCACCGAGACAATGGAGTCTTCACTAATCTTCTCCGTTCGCCATCTCCGGCAAGGTGGAGCTCAAGCCTTGTACAACCGTCGATGTTCCGGGCTTCCACACACACCTTGGCAAGCTCCGGAACGATCTTCTTCAACCTCTCACTAGCCTAGAGAGTTCAATCACAGAGAAAGAACGCACACAAGCTTCTCTCTAGCCTATTACAAATGATCTAAGAGTGTGTAAATGTATGCTCTAGGGTCTTGACTGCTCTTGGATGTGTAGTGGGCTTCAGGCGATCAAGACTTGTCGAAATGACCGGGTTAGTGGGGTTTTACAGCCAGCTTAACCGAAATGGCCGTTGAAAAAGTAGGCTGACAGAACTTTTCTGTGCACACCGGATGATCCGATGTCTCCCCTCTAGTTATCATCGGTGTAATTACTTTGGCTGACGTCATTGTGTCAGATATTACCGTTATTTGACCGATGTAGCCCCAGTCTTCTCATCGGATGATCCGGTGGCTCTTCCTCCAGAATTTGCTTGATCTTGATGCTTACTGGAGTGATCAACCGATGTGTGTGATTCTGCACATCGGATGATCCGGTGCTTCACTTGCTCCAATTGTACTGCAAACTGTATTGATGCACCGATGTTGTTGAGCCCTCACATCGGATGATCCGGTGAGTTCATTTTTCTGAGGTCTTTTTCTTCAGTTGAATCAACTCGACCGATGTGTTCATTTTGGAAATCATCGGTTGATCCGGTGAGTTGATTTTGCTTGCTTCGAGTTGTTTTGAGTGAATCTTCTGTGTCTTTCTCGAATGACCTCTTAGACATTTGTTCCACACGGCTCTCTTATGATCCTTAAGCATTGTATGATGTCAATTTTTGATTGAGTGACCTAGACATAGAGCCTTCACATATTGTCTTTATCTCATGAGTTTGATCTCGAAAGTTGAGTATCTATGGATCTTCAATGGTATAATCATTTCATCTAATTTAGTGTTCATGGGGACCTTGCATTCACAAATTCATTAGTAAAGTTCAATGGTTGTCATTAATCACCAAAACCATATTACATGAGGGGGCCTAGATGCTTTCAGAGTCCACAAAAGGATCGGGTCTTCTCCAACCCTACCCTCGTTGGATCGCCACGAGGGCCAATCCTCTTCCACTAATCACAAAGGGGTGAATAACCGAATTCAAGGGGCGTTCTCACACGTTGAGTGCTCCCTTAGATTACAAAACACAATGCCACCGAAAACACACTCAAAAGTTACAATTGAAATGCAGGAGTGTGTTAGAGAATCAAACCAAGAGCTCAATGTGGTGTTGCAAGTGTCTCTCCAATGATCTAGAGTGAATCCTCAAGGGATTGATCGATGTTGCACTTAACTTCCTGGAGAGATGTCGTTTTTGAGGCTCTTGGGAGGTGTTACGGCACTAGGGTTCGAGAGAGTATGAAATTGGGCTGTGCACCTCTATTTATATGGGGTTTCTAAAAGTTACCGTTAGGGTTCAGAAAGTTCGGACTAGTCCGTGGTGGTCACCGGACTAGTCCGGTGTGCTGTGTGTAGCAAACCCTAAGTATCTCGAAATATCGGACTAGTCCGGCTGAAAACGGACTTGTCCAATTTTGCTACTGGAAATCTTCGGACTAGTCCGATGGACATTGGACTTGTCCGGACATGTGAAACCCTAAGTGTGTTGGATGACAAGTCCGCACTTGGAGGACTTGTCCGATTTAGATCAGTTGGTTTTTCGGACTAGTCCGTGTGAATATCGGACTTGTCCGAAGTGGATCAGAAAGAATATCGGACTAGTCCGGTTGATAACGGACTTGTACGATTTTGTGTGACTTGTGTAGTGTTTTGAGGACTAGTCCGCACTGGGGAGGACTAGTCCGATTCTAGTCAAAAAGATATCGGACTAGTCTGACAGATATCGGACTTGTCCGATCTGGTACAGAAAGGTTATCGGACTAGTCCAGTTGTGATCGGACTAGTCCGGTCCTGTGTAACTTTGTGCAATGTGTGTGTTTAATTATGATTGAGCTCTTGGGGTGTGTTTCCTTAACACACTCCATACACAATAATCTACTACTCTTTTTTCTTGAGCTCATTTCCACTTTGCTCCTCTTCATCCCTTCTTTTTGGTATTTTGCTCATTTTTCTATTATAGGCCTGCATTCATCTCAACAAAGAGGTTAGGATCCCAATTGCTTGTCATAAATCATCCAAAACCCATAAGGGAGTCTTAGATGCACTTTCAATCTCCCCCGTTTTGGTGATTGATGATAACCAATTGAGATTTCACAAAATATGACAAAAATTGAGATTTTCATAAAGTATGCACATATGAATCAAAAATACATCAAGCAGTGAAAGAATTATCCATATGTGCATTCTTTATGGTGGGATGCATAACTAAGTACATTAAGACA
The DNA here is from genome assembly GCA_036927565.1 of Tuctoria greenei. Lineage (NCBI taxonomy): Eukaryota > Viridiplantae > Streptophyta > Magnoliopsida > Poales > Poaceae > Tuctoria > Tuctoria greenei. The sequence goes on along the minus strand of JAYESD010000011.1, from coordinate 116,968,682 downwards.
TTGAGAGTGACATAACTTACATTAATCAACCCAAAACCAAGCACATATGTCATTCCAGGAGCAAAATTACAGATTTTAACAAATACTTCTCAAATTAAGTAAGCATTGCATCACAGAACCAAAGTTAACTTAGAAACAACGTTAAATCATTACAATCACAAAGATAGATAAAAAGAGCTCTTTCTTCGCATCCTACCGCAGCTAAAGCTAAGACTCCCCCTCAATCTCTCCCCCTTTGGCATCAAGACACCAAAAAGAAGGAGAGGAGGGTCCTAAGTTCTTCACTCTTCACTGTCGGTCCTCTCGTCGTCGTCTTCGTCTTCTTCATCTTCAGCTTGATGAGGAGGATAAGGAGGAGGGGCGGAGCCACTCGAGCCCCCAATGCCAAAGTATGCAAGCTCGGAGGGGTTCAGGGACCCGAGCTCAATGAAGTCCGGGTTGGATTCCTCAGAAATCACTGGAGATCCAATGGGGTTGATCTCTAGCTTTTGGCAGATTTGCTTCATGTTGGCCTTTATGTACTTCATGTCCTCCTTTCTCTTCTGGTTGGGTTTATGAGCCCTCACTTCGGCCTTCTTGCAGGAGGAGAATATGGCAGCCACATACTTGAGGATCCCACTAGCTGATCCTCTCTGAGGAGCTTCCCTAGAAGTAGGGACATCTCTAGCACCTTCTCTTGATCTTGCCGGTGCCTCGGGACTGGAGGCCGGCGAGGGAGCAGCCTTGACATTCACTGGTTGAGGCTGTTGAGGCCTTAAAGGAGTATGCTCCACATCCTTCACAAACTCAATCCCTGTGACTTTCTCAATTATATACATGAGATAGGGAGCATAGCCACATGACCTGTTGGGGGTGCTGGATATGTTGACCATATCATTCCATATGTAGTCAAACACATCAAACTTACGCCCTTTTCTTATGACCTTCATCAAGGTCCGGAGGTATCCTTGTACACTCCCTGCATCCCCATCCTTAGGGGCAATGGTCTTCCTCAAGACCCTGTTTAGCACCACAAATAATGGCTTCATGTTCTTCGTGGAGGGAGGGATGGACTTTGAGTTGGGCTCATAGAGAAACTTCATCCTCTCCTTGTCGATGACACCAACATTGTGGATGACCACATTATCACTGCTGGAAGTGTCAAGATGCAACATCCTAGCAAATTCCTCATATGTGATAGTGTACTTGGACCCATGAGTCATCCAAGTCACTCTTTCTTCCTCATCGCTTGCAAAGTGGCTGGTGGCATAGAATTTAGCCACCACTTCATCATTCCAGTTGTACTTGAAAGAAAAGAGGTCCTTCAAGCCATGTCTTTCAGCTGCCACAATGACTTCATCAAATGCGGAGGATCTCTTCCGCTCAAGGTGTGCCCAGTCAATCCACTGACTGCGCACCACCGGTGTCTTCATTGGCAAGTATACCAATCTGTAGAAGTCAGCATGGAAGTTGCACCAGAACCTTCCATCTGTAGCTTGCTTCAGCCGGCCATACCAGTCGATGCTTCTGAATTTTTTCGCCGAGTCACTACCCTTGCCATTGAATTTCTCTTCAGTGGGGTCCCGGACCCCTTCCCTGGGAGCATGCAACTTCAAAGGGCCAATTGGACCTGTTGCTATCCCTTTGCCCTTGCCCTTTGCTTGGCGAGGGCCACTTGATGATGCGGCTGCCTTGGAAACTGGCTTCTTTGCCAGCACCTTCCTTCAAACCTAAGGAGGGGAGGGAGCAGGCTCAGAGGGTCTTTCTTGGCGCTTCTTGACAAGACCCGTCGAGGTCCGAGGTGCCACCTCGTGGTCCATCTCGGCCTCAAAGTCGGAGATTTCATCGTTTGTGCTCGACATGATCTGAGAAAGATTTTCAAGAATGATGATTAGTGATACAAGGCATAGGTATGAAAAGATAGCAAGGAATTGCATTGAGGGATTGAGGAATTAGGTTTTAGGTTCAGAAACATCGGATTTGTCCGGTGCACAGGCACGGACTAGTCCAGGGGACCAGACTTGTCCGTGCATAGACCGGACTAGTCCGGTGTTCATCCTCAAAAACCTAACGGTTTGGACAAAAACTGATTCCTAATGCACTATAAGTCTAGCATACACGTAGTACATCAAGGAAGCATGTATATAGTGAAAGATGCTAGGCTATTCGATCAATAATGGAGAAAAACAAGATTTCTAGGGTTTGGGAGAAAATTACCGAAGAAATCGATTGAAGCTTTAAGATTAGGGAGTTGGAGCCCGGACAAGTCCGCTAGCTTCAATCCGCACGAGGTCAAGCTTGATTTTCGCCAGAATGCGGACCTTTTTGATGGAGGGAGCAAGGAATCGCCTTGGGAGCTCGAGCGCAAGAGAGAGAGAGAGTGCGTGAGCAAGAGTGGGGATGAGAGGAATTAGGGTTTGGTGGCGGCTAGGGTTATGGACACGAAAAATCGGACAAGTCCGGAGAGAACCAGACTAGTCCGAACTCATCCAGAGAGCTATATCAGACTAGTCCGTGGTCTATCGGACTAGTCCGGCCTAACCGACACTCAGCGGACTAGTCTGCATGGGCGGACTAGTCCGGGTAACCACGGACTAGTCCATGGTCACTAGGAGAAATTTGCATAGCCCATTCATATATATTTGAAGGTTCATAAATAGAGAATAGAGGGGCAAATCAAATCAATAAACCTTGATGAATTTTACCAGTAAGCATACAACAATCAAACAATGATCATAATTCATCAAGATCTAGTAATTGACATAGTTTTTTGAGAAACATTGAGAGAGATGATTTTCACAATTCAATCAACATTTTTGAAGAATTCATACAGGTATGCAACTTTTCAAGCCACACTCCGAGCATCAGGGATATTTAGTTCATTTTGGAGTTCGCAAAAACGCTTTTCATCAAGTGGCTTGGTGAATATGTCAGCCAATTGCTTTTGGATGTTGACATGTGAGATGGTTATATCTCCTTTCATGGAATGGTCTCTCAAAAAATGATGTCTTATGTCTATGTGTTTAGTTCTAGAGTGCTCAACTGGATTGTGGGCAATTTTAATGGCACTCTCATTGTCACAAAGGAGAGGAATACGGTTCATATTGTAACCGTAATCCCTTAGAGTTTGTCGCATCCAAAGGAGTTGTGCACAACAACTCCCGGCTGCAACATACTCCGCTTCGGCTGTGGATAGGGCAGTGGAATTTTCTTTCTTGGAGGACCAAGAAACTAAGGATCTCCCTAGGAATTGGCATGTGCCGGAGGTGCTTTTTCTATCTACTTTGCACCCGACATAATCTGCATCGGAGTAACCAATGAGATTGAATTTTGAGCCTTTTGGGTACCAAAGACCAAGGTTGGGTGTATGAACTAAATATCTCAAGATCCTTTTTACTGCTGTCAAGTGACATTCCTTAGGGTTGGCTTGAAATCTTGCACACAAACATACACTCAACATAATATTTGGCCTAGATGCACATAAATAGAGTAGAGATCCAATCATGGAGTGATATACCTTTTGGTTGACGTTAGGTCCATCTTCATTGAGATCCAAGTGGCCATTTGTTGCCATGGGGGTATTTATGGGCTTTGCCTTGTCCATGCCAAACTTCTTAAGTATGTCCTGCGTGTACTTGGTTTGGCTTATGAACATTCCTTCCTTTTGTTGCCGCACTTGGAATCCCAAGAAGTATTTTAATTCTCCCATCATTGACATTTCAAACTTGTCTGTCATGATTTTGCTAAATTCCTCACAAAAAGATTGATTAGTTGACCCAAAGATTATATCATCAACATAAATTTGACAAATAAAGAGATCATTGTCTAAATTCTTTGTAAATAATGTATAATCTACTTTGCCAATTTGAAAACCATTCTCAATTAATAAATCTCTAAGACACTCATACCAAGCTCTAGGAGCTTGTTTGAGGCCGTAGAGAGCCTTACGCAATTTGAATACGTGGTCGGGGAACTCTTCGTCTTCAAACTCGGGTGGTTGCTCCACGTACACCTCTTCCTTGATTGGTCCGTTGAGGAAGGCGCTTTTCACATCCATTTGATACAGCTTGAAATCGTGGTGAGTAGCATATGCAAGTAATATTCTAATATATTCAAGCCTAGCTACTGGAGCAAAAGTCTCATCGAAATCCAAACCTTCGACTTGTGAGTACCCTTTGGCCACAAGTCGTGCCTTGTTCCTTGTCACCACCCCGTGTTCGTCTTGTTTGTTGCGGAAGACACACTTGGTGCCGACGATATTTGCATTGGGTCTTGCCACAAGTTCCCACACCTCGTTGCGCTTAAAGTTTTTCAATTATTCTTACATTGCCACCACCCAATCCGGATCCTTCAATGCATCCTCAATCCTGCGTGGTTCCAAAAAGGATACAAACGAATAATTCTCACAAAAGTTAGCTATGCAAGATCTAGTGTTTACTCCCTTTTGGATGTCACCGATGACGTTGTCGATTGGGTGATCCCTTTGGACGCATTGGTGTACTCTTGAGTGTGGCACTTGAGGAGTTGTGTCTTCATGATTGTCTGCTTCTCCCCCTAAGTGGTTGCCTTCATTGACTTGTTGATCATCGTCGTACTCTTGTGGTTGATCTTGTGTTGAAGCTCCCCCTTGATTGATGGTCTCCTCTTGTGGTTCATTTTCCTCATGTACGTGTGAAGGTGGCTCTTGTGGTCGAACTTCGCTAGATCCATTCTTTTCAATGCTTGACAAGGAGCTTCTTCTTTACCTAATTCACATGGATCAACTTGCTCCTTTTGGGAGCCATTAGTCTCATCGAACACTACGTCACGTGTTACTTCAACAAGTCTAGAGGCCTTGTTGAAAACACGATAGGCGTAAGTGTTCGAATCATAACCAAGCAAGAAACCTTCATCGGACTTCGAAGCGAACTTTGAAGTCCTAGGCTTCTTGTTCAGGATATAACATGGAGAACCGAAAACTTGAAAATATGAAATGTTTGGTTTGTTACCGGTAAGTAGCTCTTAGGGAGTCTTCTTGAGTAGTCGATGAAGATAAAGTCAATTTGCGGTGTGGCAAGCGGTGTTAATCGCTTCCGCCCAAAATCGATCCGAAGTCTTGTACTCATCGAGCATTGTTCTTGCCATCTCTATGAGTGTCCGGTTCTTTCTTTTGGCAACTCCGTTTTGTTGTGGCGAGTATGGCGCTGAAAATTCGTGCTTGATGCCCTCTTCATCAAGGTACTCCTCCACTTGTGTGTTCTTGAACTCCGTGCCATTGTCACTTCGAATACTCTTGATTGTCAATGAAAATTCGTTTTGAGCTCGCTTGAAGAACTTCTTGAGTGTTCTTTGTGTTTCTGACTTATCATGCAAAAAGAAAACCCAAGTGAAGCGAGAAAAATCATCAATGATAACTAAACCATATTTGTTACCACCGACGCTTATGTAAGCAATTGGACCAAACAAGTCCATGTGAAGTAGTTCGAGCGGTCTTGTTGTAGTCCTGACGTTCTTTGCGGGATGATGTGCTCCAAATTGCTTCCCGGCTTGGCACGCGCTACAAGGATTGTCTTTCTCAAAAACAACATTTTTCAAACCGCGGATGTGATCGCCCTTGAGGAGTTTTTGAAGATTCCTCATACCAACATGCGCTAGCCGTCTATGCCACAGCCAACCCGTGTTGGTTTTTGCAATCAAGCATGTGTCGAGTTCGGCTTTATCCTTGTTGAAGTCAACAAGGTAAAGCTTTCCCTTCAACATACCCTTGAATGCAATGGAACCATCACTCCTCCTAGAGACGGTCACACCCTCGTTAGTAAACAAGCAATTATAACCTTTGTCACATGGTTGAGATATGGACAGCAAGTTATAATCTAAAGATTCAACATGTAAAACATGAGAAAGTGTGTGTTCAGAGGATATTGCAATTTTACCGATACCGAGCACCCTTCCTTGACTATTATCTCCGAAGTAGATGCCCTCGTTTGGATCCTCATTCTCTTCATATTCCACGAACATCCTCCTTTCTCCGGTCATATGGTTGGTGCATCCACTGTCTAGCACCCATTTGGATCCACCGGAGGAATAGGCTTGGAAAAACAAATTATGCTTTGGTTTTAGGTACCCAAGCTTGCTTGGATCCTTGGAGGTTAGTTACAATACATTTGGGCACCCACACATGGAATTTTGTGTTCCCATGGCATGGCCCAACATAATAAGCACAGACATTGCCAAGATTATTTCTCATTAACACATAGGAGGCATCAAAAGTTTTGAATAATAGCTGTTGTTGTTTATGAATCGGACTAGTCTGGGGGACCAGACTTGTCTGGATGACCGGACTTATCCGGACACCAACCGGACTAGTCCGGTATTCGTGTGAGTTCAAGTTTTTATCCTTCGACTTACCAGTTTGAGAGGGTCTTCCCTTCACAAAAGAAATCCTTCCCTTGTTATTCTTATGACTTCCAGCATGCTACTTTTCATCATAAGAGTAACCAATGCCATATTTGACATTTGGAGGTCTTTGGACCAAGTATGCACTACGTGCATAGTTGATCTTCTCCTTGTTAAATATGCCACATTGGGTAGGATTTTTATCTTTTGTGGAGGTTGACTTCCCTTTCAACCTGGTGTCAGTTTTACTACATGTGCACATATGAGCAAACTCAGTTTTAGTGGGTTGAGAAGGTGAATTTGAAGAGTAGGAAGGTTCACTCAGCTTGAGTGACTCAACTTGCACTTCAAGGATCTTGTTAACCTTGATCAGGTCAGCAAGTTGGTCCTTGATTGCAACATTTGAGTGAGTTGACTCCAAGCATGCTTTCTTGTTTGAAGCTAACTCAAGCTCTAGTGAATTGTTTTTCTCCTTTTCAAGCTCTAGAAGTTTGTCAAGTTCGACATACTCCTCCTTTTGGGAGATAATCATGTCCTCTTGACGATGAATTAACCTCTCCTTCTCAACAAGTTGATCAAGTAAAAATTTCATTTTTGTTGCAGTTTTCCTATCTAGTCCATTTAGCATATCCTCATCATCACTATCTATTTCATCATCACTAGCGTAGGAATGCACGGAAGGGGTTTTGATGATTACCTTGCGTTTACCTTCCTTTGCCATAAGGCAAGTGCCATTTCCCTTCCTTGCACCGAGTGTAGGGAAGAGTGTAGATTTCTTGGACGTGCTTTCGATGGCTATGCTAGCCATCTCTTCTTCATCGGATGATGAGGACTCATCGTTTGAGTCCCACTCCATCCCAATGTGCGCTTGTTCGGCTTGTTTCTTCTTCTTGAAGAATTTCTTAGGTTGAGGCTTGGATTCTTTGGTCTTCTTCTTGTTCTCCTCATATGGGCAATCAACTATAATGTGGTTATACTCACCACAATTATAGCACGCCCGTCTCAACTTTGGCTTTGTTCTTTCCTTGTACTTGCCATCACTTGATTTTGTCCCTTGTCTTTTCTTCATTATTCTCTTAAACTTTTTCATGAATAATATCATGTCCTCTTCATCTAGCTCACTGCTCTCTTCGTCACTGTCTTCCTCTAGTTGTGCTTCTCTTGCTTCTTTGGATAGAGGCTTGAGGGTGGACTTTAAAGCAACCCCTTTCTTCTTAGCCGAGGTGAGGTCGACAATTCCTTGACGTGCTTTGCTTGTTTTTCCATCATCTCAAAGTTGATAATTTTTCCAAGCAATTCATCCGGAGTCATCTTTTTGTATCCGGGGCTTTCTCTAATCATGGAACATAGCGTGACATTGCGAGGCATAAAAGCTCTAAGGATGAGCTTTACAACCTCGTGGTCATTCCACTTCTTGCTCCCATATGATCGAACTTTGTTAACGAGTGTCTTCAATCGATTGTACATATCTTGGGGTGACTCGTCTTCCTCAATTGCGAATCTTCCTAGTTCGCCTTCGATCATCTCAATCTTTGCTTCACGCACATGTCGGTCACCTTCATGTGCAATTTGCAGAGTATCCCATATCTCCTTAGCAATTTCGAGTCCATCCACCTTGGTGAACTCGTCCCGACTGAGTGAGGAGGTGATTACAGATGCGGCTTGAGCGTTTCTATGAATGGCCTGCTCTTGGCTTGGGGTGAGCTCTTCGTCGTCATTCAGAATATCTATCCCTGTGCATACAACATGCCATAGACTTGGATTTAGGGAAATCAAATGCATCTTCATATTCTGCCTCCACATTGAGTAATCACTTCCATCGAAGTGTGGGGCTTTTCCAAGTGGGATAGATAAGTAATGGTTGTTATTGGAATTTAGACGATCATAGTTAAAAGGATATCGGGAGTAGTCGGTGTGACTACTCCCCTTCTTCTTCTCTTCAACTTCCGCTTTCCCTTTGGAAAGTGCCTTCTTTCTGAGGAGTGCCTTTAGCTCCAGCGTCTCCTTATCATCGTCCTCGAAGTCTTGAATGGCTTCGAGGTACTTCTCCACTTTTTGGGTCTTGTCGTTGTTAACCTCCTCTTGGTTGTTGATTTTGTGGACGTCCTTCATGTCCGACATGATCTCTTCGAGTGATTAGACTCTTTCTTGAAGAACCTGCTCTTATACCAATTTAATGTAGGCCTAGAGGGGGGTGAATAGGCCTTTTTGAAAATTGTCGGGTCCTGCAACACTCAACAACCAGTTCAATACCAGAGATATCGGACTAGTCCGGTAAAGTGTGGACTAGTCCGGTGTTCACGGACTAAGTTGATTAAACTTGATTGATTAGTTTGATTCTTTTATGTGTACAGCGGAAATATAGAATCAAACAACAGTTTAACAGTTATATGTTGGATTATATCACAATTAAGTCCTATGTTCAACAATTTAACGTAAGATGAACAATGTGTATGAAACCCTAGATTGAGTTGATTAATTAGAATGATGAACACTAAAACAAGACACACCGATTTATCCTGTGGTTCGGCTACCACGAAGGCAACCTACGTCCACGTTGAGGAGTCCACAAAAGGACCGGGTCTTCTCTAACCCTACCCTCGTTGGATCGCCACGAAGGCCAATCCTCTTCCACTAATCACAAAGGGGTGAATAACCGAATTTAGGGGTGTTCTCACACGTTGAGAGCTCCCTTAGATTACAAAACACAATGCCACCGAAAAAACACTCAAAAGTTACAATTGAAACGCAGGAGTGTGTTAGAGAATCAAACCAAGAGCTCAATGTGGTGTTGCAAGTGTCTCTCCAATGATCTAGAGTGAATCCTCAAGGGATTGATCGATGTTGCACTTAATTTTGTGGAGAGATGTCGTTTTTGAGGCTCTTGGGAGGTGTGACGGCGCTAGGGTTCGAGAGAGTATGAAATTGGGCCGTGCACCTCTATTTATATGGGGTTTCTAAAAGTTACCGTTAGGGTTCATAAAGTTCGTACTAGTCCGTGGTGGTCACCGGACTAGTCCGGTGTGCTGTGTGTAGCAAACCCTAAGTGTCCCGAAATATCGGACTAGTCCGGCTGAAAACGGACTTGTCCGATTTCGCTACTGGAAATCTTCGGACTAGTGCGATGGACATCGGACTTGTCCGGACATGTGAAACCCTAAGTGTGTTGGATGACAAGTCCGCACTTCGAGGACTTGTCCGATTTAGATCAGTGGGTTTTTCGGACTAGTCCGTGTGAATATCGGACTTGTCTGAAGTGGATTAGAAAGAATATCGGACTAGTCCGATTGATAACAGACTTGTCCAATTTTGTGTGACTTGTGTAGTGTTTTGAGGACTAGTCCGCACTGGGGAGGACTAGTCCGATTCTAGTCAAAAAGATATCAGACTAGTCTGACAGATATCGGACTTGTCCGATCTGGTGCAGAAAGGTTATCGGACTAGTCCGGTTTTGATCGGACTAGTCCGGTCCTGTGTAACTCTGTGCAATGTGTGTGTTTAATTATGATTGAGCTCTTGGGGTGTGTTTCCTTAACACACTCCATACACAATAATCTACTACTCTTTTTCCTTGAGCTCATTTCTACTTTGCTCCTCTTCATCCCTTCTTTTTGGTATTTTGCTCATTTTTCTATTATAGGCCTGCATTCATCTCAACAAAGAGGTTAGGATCCCAATTGCTTGTCATAAATCATCCAAAACCCACAAGGGAGTCCTAGATGCACTTTCACTACCTATAGCCCCTAATCATGGTCGGTCGTGTCTTGTCAGTCTTGTCGAGGCCTTCTATTGGCCCGCCGTACGTAGCAGTTCGGCTCTGACTAGTCATGAAAAGACCGGCCACTGTCCACTTGACTTATGAGTGCCAACTCCCGCCTACCTAGAGAACATGCGTGTCCTTCCTAGCTTTGGCGTACCGAGCACGCCTCCCTTTATTGCTCCTTCCGCGGGGAGGCTCTAGCTCAGCGCTGCCTGACACGTGGTAGCTTCCGGACCTTCCCTCAGCAGGAGGTCCAGGTCCGGGAGTTTGGTTCCGGAGCTGCCGGGAACATAGCAGCATCGGACCCTCTCCTCATGAGAGGAGGTCCAGGGTCGCCGACCTAGTGAGCACGCCGGACCTTCCCTTGGCAAGGTGGCGGACTCAGAGCCGCAGCCTACGTGGCGGCACTATACCACCTCTCAGTGGGAGGTGCTACTGCTCCACTTGCGGCGTGGCATCTTGGGCCCATGGCAGGTCTCGCCCTCGTGGGCGGTGGGGCCCAGTATGCATTTATCCCTATACTCAGGGATACCCGATTTGCTAGGCACCGACAGTCACGGAGCTCCTCATCCTAGCCGTAGCTGACAAATGTGCTAGGGCTGTAGAGGGCTGAGAGATGCATTCCAAACTAGCTCCGGAGGTTGGTAAATCCTCCTCCAAGGCTGAAGCTGCTGCCTCTGGCAGTGGAAAAAGAAGAAAAAGTCCAACGACAAGAAGAAACCGTCAGCCGGCACAGCTACTGCTGCTGCAGCTGTAGCTCCGGGTAGCTAGAGGCCATGCCCCAAAAAACGTGCTCGACCATCGTCTGGGGATGGCAGCGATCAAAAGATGTGGTGTCCGATCCACAAAACGAACACCCACAATCATTAAGATTGCCGTGAGGTCCAGCGCCTTGTTGAACGCTTCAACAAGTGCCAAGAAGAAGCTTTTTTCTGCCAATGGGATGGAAAGTAGAAGGTCGACGAAGCTCCAGCTGATCAGGAGCTAGGCTTCCAGCACCCCAAGAAGGTCTTGAAGGTTGTATACAACACCGTCGACGATGATTTTGACATCTTCGACAATGAGCGTCAAAAGACTCTCCATACAATATATGGAGGGTCATGGGATATTACTTCTCGGTGCATCCTCAAGACCATGCGTCGGGAGATGGCTGCCGCAACTTCCACCACCAAGGCAAACCCCATCGGAAGTGGATGGACACTTTCATCACGTTCGATGCTTCAGATTGCCCAAGAAACATGATCGGAGCTGGTCAACAGCCGTTGATGGTTTCTCCTACCATCAACAATGTCCAGCTTGAAATTGCATCTAGGATCCTCGTGGGTTTTGGATGATTGATGACGACTATTAAGTAACTAATGAGCTCAGTGATATTAAACACAGGTGTGGACTCAAGTGGAGTCGCAAACCCTCAAAAAGTAAAAGGATTGAAATGGCGGTGTCGACTCGAAGAGTAGAAACTAGGGTTTCTAGCTGTCGAGTTTAGACTAGCCGTATATGTAGTAGGGTGTGTGCGTAAAGTGTATATAGATCAAGCTGGGAGCTCAAAGCGGTTTAGAGATCAAAACCCATTGAGAGAAGAGTGTTAGAGTGGCCTGGCAGGAGAGGTCGGACTAGTCCGTGTTGGTGTCCGGACTAGTCCGCTCCTGGCCACCCTAGTTCGTTTTCAGGCGGACCAGGAGGTTCTGACTCACTTCGGACTAGTCCGTAGTGGGATGGACTAGTTTGTGGTAGTCATGGGGTGGGTTTCCGGGACTAAGTCCCAAAACCCGGACTTGCACATTTTAGGCCGGACCAAGAGGTCCTGACTGAGATCCGACTAGTCCGCTGTGGGTGCAGACTAGTCCGGGATTGTGAGAGCTGGGTGCTCCAGCGACTATGTCTGGGAAGCCGGACTAGTCCGCCCTGGTGGCCGGACTAGTCCGTGGTCTCCAGACTAGTCCGTTTTCACATGGAACAAAAGGTTCTGTGTGAGATCGAACTAGTCTGGTTCAGACCGGACTAGTTCGTTATGGAGTGACCGTTTGAATTTGATTTTGGCGGGTAGCATGATGATTACCACGCAGTGTGGCAGTTGTTAGGGATGTTAGTGGTCCCAAAAGGCCGGACTAGTCCGGGCCAGGGGCTGGACTAGTCCGCCCATCTGCTGAGGTCAGCAGTATGGGTTGGGTCCTCTATAAATAGAGGACCCCCGAGTTCATTTGAACTATTAAGAAACCCTAGCGCCGCCACAACAAACTTTGAGCCTTCTAAAGCCTCTCTCTTGCCTACTTTCACTCTAAAACTAATTCTTGTGTGGATTAGGGTTTAGTGAGGTAAAGAAGAGGAAGACCACCGCACTTTGGCTCTCGGTTTGATCTCTTGCACTTGTTGAGTCTTTGTGACCTGTGGCTTGAGTTGTTCTTTGTGATTTGTCATCATATTTGTGGTGGGAGCATCAGATTGTGAGAAGCCCCAATGAATCTTGTATTCACCTTGTGATAGAGAAGAACCGGTTTGGCCCTTGTGGCAAACTCGGTGAGGGAAGGGTTGTTGAACCCGGTCCTGTGTGGACTCCTCAACGGGGACGTAGGTTCCTGTGTGGAATCGAACCTCAAGATAAAATCCTTGTGTCCCTTGTGTTCTTCGCTTTCATTTATCGCGCATTGCTTCTAGGGTTAGCTTTACCGTTTTTCGTTCATCATTTCCATTTCACTGTGATCCTTTGCTCCATACTTGATCTATAACTTGTTAAGGTTCACTATATCATCCTCACGCATTTTGCATCACAAAAATCCGACTAAAACTTGTTAGAAGCACCTTTTAGGGTTTCCCTGCAGAAGGACTGAACTAGTCCACCCGTGGACCGGAATAGTCTGCCCCCTAAGTACTGATTTCATTTTGTTAAGTCATTTCAGGTCGATTAGCCTATTCACCCCCCCTCTAGGCAACTTTCAATTGGTATCAGAGCAGGACTCTCCACAAAGAGTCTAACAACTCGGAGAGGAGATGGCCAGAGTGGTGAATGACGAAGTCTCGACCAATGAGGTCCAAGCAACCCATGAGGAGATGGTTGTCTACCAAGACAAACCAACGGATGACGAAGAGACTTGCCAGCTCAAGGCAAAACTTTGAGAGACTTTGAAGATTCCAAAGGTTGACCCTTCAACCTCTACAACAGGTGGCACGACCTACTACAATCAACAAGGCTACAAATATGAACGCCTTGCCTCCAACAACCACTACCTCTCCATCCCGTTGGAGAAGACTCCCCAATTCGATGGAACCGACTACGGGATGTGGAAGCACAACATGAAGATCCACCTTGTGTCACTCAACCCTTCATTGTGGCAAATTGTGTTGACCGGGGTGTATATTCCAAAGAATGAGGAAGACATCACTTCGGAGCAAGCCGTGTTCCTTCACTGCAATGCCCAAGCGGCCGGAGTGATCATCTCGTCTCTCTCAAGAGATGAGTTCAACTGGGTAGATGGACTTGAGGTGGCCAAGGATACTTGGGACACCCTCAAGACGCCTCATGAAGGCAATCGAGTCGTGAAGAAGGCAAAGATTAAGCTCATCGAAGGAGATCTCGGGAGCTTTGCCATTATGGATGGTGAATCTCCACAGGAGATGTACAACCGCCTAAAGATCCTCATCAACAGGAGTAGATCTTATGGCTGCACCAAGTGGACCAACCACGAAGTGGTGAAGAGGATGATTCGGGCATTCATGCCTAGAAACATCTCTCTTTGCTCTATGATCCGAGAAAGCCCGGGGTTTGCTCAAATGACCCCGGAGGAGGTCCTAGGAAGGATCATCAACCACGAGATCATGGAGAAGGAGGCGCTCTTCTACAACGACCTCCAAAGGTTCACCTCCTCAGAGATGAAGGATGTTGCACTCAAAGCAACATCCTCCTCAAAAGAGCAAAAAGAAAGTGATGAGGAGAGCCTCGACACCGATGAGGAAGAGGCCCTCTTCATCAACAAATTAAAGAGGATGATGAGGAGAAGGAAAGGATGATACAACAACGAGAGCAAGGGCAAGGAAAGAGCAAGGCCCAAAACAAAGAGAGCTTTCTACAATTGTGGCGAGTACGGGCACTTCATTGTGGATTGCCCACATGAAGAGAGCAAGAAGAAGAAGGAGGGAAAGCCTCAAGAAAAGAAGTTCTTCAAGAAGAAGAGGCCCTCTGGTCATGCTCACTTGGGCAAGGAATGGTACTCTAACGATGAGTCCTCCTCCGAAGACGAGGAGAAGGTGGCAACCATAGCCATCGGGAGGAGCTCCAAGGGAAGCAAGCTTTTCCCCAACCTCGATGACCACAAGACAACTTGCCTCATGGCAAAAGAAGGAAGGATAAAGGTTACTTCTCACTCATCCTCCTTCATATCTTCTCATGATGAATTTGATAGTGCTAGTGAAAACGAACACATGCTTAAGGATATAAGTAAGAGCACTTTGCGTAGAATGAAATTGCTCTCGGATGGAATATTTGAGAAGGAGAAGCTCATATATAGGCAAGAGGACATGCTCATCCATGAAAAGGACAGATCTCAAGAGCTTATTGAGCTCCTTGAGCTTGAGAGAGAGAAGAGCAAGGCATTAGAGCATGAACTTGCTCTAAGCATGAAAACGTGCTCAAGTCTTGAGGAGACAACCATTGGGCTCAAGGACGAACTTGGCAACTTGGCAAAAGTTAACAAGATCCTTGAAACTCAAGTTGAGTCCCTCAAGGCTAATGTAGTCTCTTCCTCCAAAAGCTCATCCTCCTCAAAGGTTGCATACGAAGTAATATCCACTTACAAATGTTCAAACTTGATCCTTAAATTAAAGGATGAGCTTAAGTTGACTCAAGGCAAACAAGCACCTAAGGGTGCCATCTTTGACAAAGAGAAGGTGGCGTATGCACAGAGTGCATACACCAACACAAGACCTCCCCATATCAAGGATGGTCTTGGTTATACTAAAGGTGGAAAGCAAAATGCTAAAACCTCCAAGTGTGGCAAATACTTGATTGTCTTTGTCAAGGGAAGCACATCCCCAACTAAAATTGGGAAGAACATAGCAACTAGCAATAAAATGCCTAAAACTGAACCGCATCCTCTCTTTCATGATTTTGATGCATCTTATGTTCTAATAAGGAACAATACGGCAAAGTCTTTGCTAGATATGTTGGGCCACTCCGCAAGAGCCCTAAGCCTTGCGTGTGGTTGCCCAAGTGCCTCACTACTAACGTCAAAGGACCCAACTCCGCTTGGGTACCTAAAAGGGAGGCATAATCTTGTTTTGTAGGCATACTCCTCCGGTGGATCGAAATGGGTGCTTGATAGTGGATGCACCAACCACATGACCAGAGAGAGGAAAATGTTCGTGGAGTCTGAGCAAAATGATGATCCAAGTGAAGGGATCTTCTTCGGGGACAATAGCCGAGGGAAAATTCTTGGCTCCGGTAAAATTGTTATTTCCTCTCAACATTCACTTTCTCATGTTTTGCATGTTGATTCCTTAGACTATAACCTATTTTCCATATCACAACTATGTGACAAGGGTTACAATTGTGTTTTTATTAATGAGGGTGTGAGCGTCCTTAGAAGAAGGGATAACTCAGTCGCTTTTAAGGGTGTGCTCAAGGGAAAGCTTTATCTTGTGGATTTCACCGCGGATAAAGCTCAACTTGACACATGCTTAATGGCGAAAACCAACATGGGGTGGCTTTGGCATAGAAGGCTAGCCCATGTTGGGATGAGGAACTTACAAAAGCTTCTTAAGGGCGAGCACATCTATGGCTTGAAGAATGTTGTGTTTGAAAAGGATAGGCCATGTAGCGCTTGCCAAGCAGGGAAGCAAGTAGGAGCTCAACACCCATCCAAGAACATCATGACGATGACAAGGCCTTTGGAACTGCTACACATGGACCTTTTCGGACCAATAGCCTACATTAGCATTGGCGGTAACAAATATGGTCTTGTTATTGTTGATGATTTTTCTCGTTTCACTTAGGTATTTTTCTTGCATGATAAGGGTGAGACCCACGGTGTCCTCAAGAGGTTCTTAAGAAGAGCTCAAAATGAGTTCAACTTAAGAATCAAAGCTATAAGAAGCGACAACAGCACCGAGTTCAAGAACACACAAGTGGAAGAGTTCTTGAATGAGGAGGGCATTAAGCATGAATTTTCAGCCCCCTACTCCCCTCAACAAAATGGGGTGGCTGAACGGAAGAATAGGACACTCATTGAGATGTCAAGTACGATGCTTGATGAGTACAAGACATCAGACCGGTTTTGGGCAAAAGCGGTTAACACCGTTTGCCACGCCGTCAACCGGTTGTACCTCCACCGCCTCCTCAAGAAGACCCCCTACGAGCTTCTAGTTGGTAAGAAACCCAATGTCTCTTACTTTCGTGTCTTTGGGAGCAAATGTTATATTCTCAACAAGAAGCCTAGGACTTCAAAGTTCGCTTCAAAGTCTGATGAAGGTTTCTTGATTGGTTATGATTCGAACACCCACGCCTATCGTGTCTTCAACAAATCCTCCGAGATTGTTGAAATAGCACGCGATGTGGTGTTTGATGAAACTAATGGCTCCCAAGTGGAGCAAGTTGATCAAAGTGTTGGATCAAGAAGACTATCCACAAGAAGCTCTTAGGAGGATGGCACTTGGATATGTTCGTCAACAAGAACAACCTCAAAACCCAAGTGATCAACCACAAGATGATGCAAGTCATCCCCCACGTGACCAAGTTGAAGATGGACAAGATGCACCTCAACATGATCAAGAAGACAAAGATCAAGGGGGGGGGGCATAGCTCAAGGGGGAGACCAAGAAGAAGAAGAGGATGATGATGACTCAAGAGTTCAACCTCCACATCCTCGTGTGCATCAAAGTGTTCAACGGGATCACCCCGTTGACAACATCCTAGGAGACATTACACAAGGGGTAACTACTCGTTCTCGTGTTGCAAAGTTTTGTGAACATTACTCCTTTGTCTCTTCTTTGGAGCCTCATAAGGTTGAAAACGCATTGAGAGACCCGGATTGGGTGGTGGCCATGCAAGAGGAGCTCAACAACTTTGAGAGGAACAAAGTGTGGGAGCTCGTCAAGCGTCCACAAGCAAATGTTGTGGGCACCAAGTGGGTGTTCCGCAATAAGCAATATGAGCATGGCGTGGTGACTAGGAACAAGGCACGACTTGTGGCCAAGGGGTACTCACAAGTCGAAGGTTTGGATTTCGATGAAACCTTTGCTCCCGTAGCTAGGCTAGAGTCATTTCATATATTACTTGCCTTTGCTACTCACCATGATTTTAAGCTCTACCAAATGGACGTCAAGAGTGTGTTCCTAAATGGTCCAATCAAGGAAGAAGTCTATGTGGAGCAACCGCCGGGCTTTGAAGACCAAGACTTCCCAAACCATGTCTTCAAATTGTGTAAGGCCCTCTATGGCCTCAAGCAAGCTCCTAGAGCTTGGTATGAGTGCCTTAGAGACTTTTTGATCCAAAATGGTTTTAAGATAGGAAAATCTGATTATACTCTCTTTACAAAGCACTTTAATGATGATCTCTTTGTGTGCCAAAGATATGTCGATGACATCATATTTGGTTCTACTAACAAAGTGTTTTGTGATGAGTTTTCCAATACAATGATGGAGAGGTTTGAGATTTCTATGATGGGGGAGTTGAAGTTATTTTTAGGTTTCCAAGTCAAACAACTCAAGGAAGGCACGTTCATAAGTCAAACAAAGTACACTCACGACATATTGAAGAAGTTTGACATGGACAAGACCAAACCCATCAATACTCCAATGGCAATTAATGGACACCTCAATGTGACACCCGGTTCCGAAAAAGAACCAAGCTAACGCATATGTGTGCCCAGGATGTTCATCACACATACACGAGTGCAATCACAAATGATAAACAGATATTTACCACGACTCAAATTATTAAATAAGTACTCTTATTACATAATTCATTATATCCTCGAATACAAGCTCTAATGAATATTAATGACAGGTTCAACTAATGCAGCGGAAATAAACTAATTAAGCAACTAAGCAACTAAGCAAAAGGGATAGCGCAGCTCCAATCAACACCACAGGCAAAGCTGACGGTAGACACGGCCTAGAACTCCGCATTATCGCCATTAAACTCCCAATCCTGACCTGCAACTGTTGGGGTGGGGGATTGCAAGAGTGAGTACATGTCGTACTCAGCAAGTGTGGAAAGTATGACATGTGGCTGAATCAAATGACGACAATAATAATGGTAAAGTGCTGAAAAGTACATTAAAACATTTGAAAAGCAATATAGTATAAGTATGTGAAGTAATCCCAACATAATTACGAGTAATACCATAATACCAAACCGAATTCATTACCATCATCAATAAGTCCAGATTTCACCATTGCCAATAACCATATTCAATACCAGAGATTAATCCATAACCATCCATAACCATTACCAAACCATAACCATTACCAAACCATAACCATCCCAAATTCCAATTTGCCTCTAATCATGGAAGTTGTCCAGGCGCTCATAATCGGGAGCACGGCTATCATGATAGTTTTTAGTTAACGCTCTACAGAGTTTGTACCTCTTTACCCACGTGTTCGTGATTTCATCACCCTTCGGCGACTAAGAACCTCCCTTATGCCCATGACCCGTCGGTCACATTACACACTTCCGTTGGTGTGTGGCCAAGAGATCACAAAATAGCCTTTACAAAGGGATTACTAGCCTATTTAGACCCCACTGAGGTTTCACCGGTGGCGATGTCTCCCGCAGAGCACATCTTCAACCAAGGGCCCCCTCTTGAGCCATTCGGATCCCAGGGTAGTCCCACCAATCATCAACAAACCCAATCCGACTACCCCTTCCCCGAGCATCCACAATGGTCCAAACAGCACTAGCAAAGCCCTAATTAATCAGCTACGCCGCACCCATAACTTGGCCTCGTGGTGGCACTGTAGTCCTGGCTTATTCTCGCATGAACCGGTCCTTAGATCTAAAGCAAGCAAACCACCATAACATCCAACCCATCCACATACCAGGCTTGCTTAGATCACCCATTACCATGCCATATTTAACTAGTTCATGTTAACCATAATCTCATCCATGCAGAAATAAATTGATTGGTATAGTTGTTTTCCATCCCAGTTGATTAAGCGAAGCAAAAAGTAAAAAGCCTTCCCGACTCTCTCTACCATAAATTCCAGGTGACAAGGGTGGTCGAACAAAACTAGTAAACTTCCTACCATAGGATTCCCATCAAATTGACACAGCATGCAGTTTTGCAAACAAAACATTTATTTTAAAACAGGATCAATATGCTTCAAGGGCACTTGCCTTGCTCTTGCTGTTGATTAGGGTCAAAGCCTTCAAACTCTTGATGTTGTAGATCCTCCGCGGCACTCTCTAGCGCAAATCCGTCTAATCCACACAATAAACATACAAAACAAGAAACACAATCAAGGAGTGCACAAATATTACTCAATATGACATGACATGCATGATTGATGCAATGCAAGGTAGAACTTGTTACTAGATTGCTTTTAATGATCACTAACTAGTTCTAATAGCTTTTAACGAGTTTATACAGGTTTGGATTCGATTAGATCAAATTTTAGAATCAATATAACACAATTTAATCAGAAAGATCGGACTAGTCCGCTGGGGACCGGACAAGTCCGCACTTGACGAGATCAGCAGATTAGGGTTTTCTAGATCGACGTGAATTTGGAGATTAGGGGTTGAATTCACATAAGGAAAAGAGAATATAAGGTATACCAGGTGTTTAGAACTCCAATGAACCAAGAAACTTGGAGGTAACACTTGGATCTTGATGATCTAGGGTTGGTGATGAACTTGGAGATGAATTGGTGGTGAAGGACGAAACTTGGTGGAGATCTTGATCCTCCTTCGTTTCCTCCTCTTCTTCCTCTTGCTTGGGATCTTCTCCTCCCTTCTTGATGGTGGCTCCCCACGAACTAGGGTTTGGGTGGGTGGAAAAGTGGCAAATAGATGTCAAACCAAGGGGTGGGGTTGTTTATATAGAGGTGGAGGCTAGGGTTAGATGGATTTCGAGTTTAGGATGAGTAGAGGCCGGTTTAGAGTCCCACATGGGCTCTAAAAGAGTTGGGTGCGACTTCCCTAGGCCCACTTAATGTGAAACCCAAGAAACAAGTCGTAAAACAAAAGGTCAATCTCGGAGTCACGAAATATCGGACAAGTCCGGATAGGACCGGACTAGTCCGAAGTCGTCCAGAGAGAAAATCGAACAAGTCTGGCCAAAAATCGGACAAGTCCGATCTTAGTCAGAAAGGAAAACGGACAAGTCCGCTGGAACACCGGACTAGTCCGGAAAAGTCCAGGGACTTAGCAAATTTTCAAGGATTCATGGAATATCGGACTAGTCCGCACAAAATCGGACAAGTCCGAAAGTTTCCAGAGCCAAAATCGGACTAGTCCGCAGCAAAAACGGACAAGTCCGTTTTTAGTCAGAGAGAAATCGGACTAGTCCTCAGTAAAATCGGACTAGTCCGCACTTTCCTGCATTTTAAGTGCGGTTTTGCTCCAAATCAATTTTAAATGCTCCGAATCGATTTTAAACTCATTCCTCTTGTTGTGGGCTAATGTTAAACATGTATATGAGTGCATGTAGGGCATGATGCATGAAAATGAGGGTGTTACAAACCTACCCCCCTTAAAATGAATCTCGCCCTCGAGATTCGACGCGGAAGAGAAGAGATGGGGAAATTCCTTCTTGAGATCATCTTCTAGCTCCCAAGTTGCTTCTTTTTCTGTGTGGTGCTCCCATTGAACTTTACACCATCGAATCACCTTGTTCCTTGTGACTCTCTCCTTGGTTTCCAAGATTTTGGCCGGTTGCTCGGCATACGTCAAATCTTCCTCTAGTTCCAATTCTTCCATTGGCACTTGATCTTCCGGTACCCTCAAGCACTTCTTAAGTTGGGAAACATGAAACACATCATGTACGTCTGAAAGATGAGCTGGCATCTCCAACTTATATGCTACTTCTCCTCTTTTGTCCAAAATCTTGAATGGTCCAATATAACGAGGTGCGAGCTTACCCCTTATGTTAAACCTCTTATGACCTCTCATTGGTGACACCTTGAGGTAAACAAAATCTCCTATTTCAAAGGCTAATTTCCTTCTCCTATTATCCGCATAGCCTTTTTGCCTTGATTGCGCAGCCCTCAAGTTTCCACGAATCATTTTGACTTGCTTTTCGGCTTCTTGCAACACATCCGGACCAAATACTTGAGTTTCTCCTGCCTCATTCCAGAATAAAGGTGTCCTACACTTCCTCCCATAAAGCGCTTCATATGGTGACATTTTCAAGCTTGCTTGGTAGCTATTGTTGTATGAAAATTCTGCGTATGGCAAGCTTTTGTCCCAACTTTTCCCATGCTTTAAAGCACAAGCTCTTAACATGTCCTCCAAAATCTGATTGGTCCTCTCGGTTTGTCCATCCGTTTGAGGATGATATGCTGAACTAAAATTCAACCTCGTTCCCAAAGCTTCATGCAATTTCTGCCAAAATCTGGAGGTAAATTGAGAACCTCTATCTGAGACGATCTTCTTAGGGACTCCATGTCGACACACAATATGCTCCATGTATATTTCGGCCAATCGTGCAGCTGTATACTTGGTCTTCACAGGGACAAAATGAGCTGACTTGGTTAAGCGATCCACAATTACCCAAATTGAGTCATACCCGGACTGAGTACGGGGTAACCCAACTATGAAGTCCATACCAATTTCTTCCCACTTCCATTCCGGAATCTTCAACGGTTGCAATAATCCGGCTGGCCTTTGATGCTCTGCCTTCACTCGTTGTCACACATCACACAGTGCTACGTATTCAGCTATGTCCTTCTTCATGCTATTCCACCAATAGCAAGTCTTCAAGTCTTTGTACATCTTCGTACAACCAGGGTGAATTGAGTATGGCGAGTCATGTGACTCCTTTAATATTGTTTCTCGAATATGCTTTACATTAGGCACAACAATTCTCTTTCCAAGCCATAAGGTACCATGTTCGTCTTCATCAAATCTGAATTCTCTCCCTTCTTCGATTCTTTCCTTGATTTCCTTGATCTCCTCATCTGTGGTCTGTGCTTCTCGAATTTCTTGCTCCAAGGTTGGGTTTAACAACATCATCTCCATCTCGTTTACAAACCCAAGGTTCAACCGTTCAAACTCCTTGCATAACTCAGACGGTAACTCTCGAACTGTAAGTTGATGACTTACTCATTTTCTACTCAAAGCATCGGCCACTACATTGGCTTTTCCCGGATGATAGTTGATCCCCAAATCATAATCTTTGATGAGCTCCAACCATCTTCGTTGCCTCAAGTTCAGATCCGTTTGTGTGAAAATATACTTCAAACTCTTATGATCCGTATAAATTTCACACCTATGTCCAAGAATATAGTGTCTCCAAATCTTCAATGCATTTACCACGGCTGCTAGTTCAAGATCATGCGTGGGGTAATTCTGCTCATGTTTCTTCAATTGTCTCGACGCATAGGCGACCACTTGACCTTCTTGCATCAATACACATCCAAGCCCTTGTCTTGATGCATCGCAATAAATGTCAAAACTCTTGCTTACATCCGGCAATACCAAAACTGGGGCTGTTGTCAACCGCTTCTTCAACTCCTCAAAACTCTCTTGACAAGCTTAAGTCCATTGGAATGCCTTTCCCTTTATTAGCAACTCCGTCATAGGCTTGGCTATCTTGGAAAAATCCTTGATAAACCGACGGTAATATCCAGCCATCCCAAGAAAACTCCTTATTTCCTTGACGTTTTGCGGTGGTTCCCACTTCAACACATCCCTCACTTTACCGGGGTCGACCGATACTCCTCCTCCGGAAATAATATGGCCTAAGAAGGAAACTTCCCGTAACCAGAATTGACATTTACTGAACTTGGCGTACAATTGATGCTCCCTCAATTTCTGCAGCGTAAGCCTCAAGTGTTCCTCATGTTCCTTCTCATCCTTCGAGTAGATCATGATATCATCAATAAACACCACAACGAACTTATCTAAGTACTCCATGAAGACCTTATTCATGAGGTACATAAAGTAAGCAGGCGCATTTGTCAATCCAAATGACATCACGGTGTACTCATAAGATCCATACCGTGTTCTAAAAGCTGTCTTAGGTATGTCCGATGGTCTAATCTTCATTTGAAAGTATCCCGACCTCAAGTCAATCTTAGAGAAGACACAAGCACCCTTCATCTGATCAAACAAGTCTTCTATGTGTGGCAAGGTGTACTTGTTCTTGATTGTTACCTCGTTGAGAGCTCGGTAATCCACGCACATCCTTTGGGATCCGTCCTTCTTGTCCACAAATAGGACGGGCGCTCCCCAAGGTGAAGAGCTAGGGCGAATAAAACCCTTCTCTAATTGCTCTTGAATTTGTTTCTTGAGCTCCGCTAATTCCATAGGAGGCATCCTATACGGCCTCTTAGCTATAGGTGCAGTTCCAGGTATTAAATCAATAACAAACTCAATGTCTCGATTGGGTGGCATACCTGGCAACTCATCCGGAAACACATCCAAAAATTCACATACAACCGGAATCTCCTCAATTGCGGCACCGTCTATATGATTCAATTCCAATTGCTTCGGTGCGGTTTGAGATGCTTCAAATTCTACAGTTATCCCTTCCTCATTGGTCAACTTCACTGTCTTTGTGGCACATTCAATAACCCCATTGTGCTTCCTCAACCAGTCCATACCAAGTATAATATCCAATCCTTGAGAATCTAAAACAATGAGGTTGGCGGAGAAGTCTACCCCCCTTATTCTAAGGCTTACTTTTGGACATACTATATTTGTCCTCATCTCTCCTCCAGGAGACTTAACCAACAGAGTAAACTTCATATGAGAGATAGGCAAACTATACTTGGCAACATACTTCGATGCAATGAATGAATGCGATGCTCCAGAATCAAATAACATAGTCGCGGGGTTGGAGTTGGCGAGAAACATACCAATGACCACGTCATCCGCTTGTTGAGCATCCTCCGTAGAGACATGGTTCACATTGCCACGAGCAAAATTTTGTTGTCCACGGCTTCCTTGTGGCGCTCCTCCATTGGGTCTTGGGTTTTGCCTCGGTGCATTGCTCCCTTGACCAAGGCCTGACTTAGGACATTGATGCGCAAAGTGTCCAGCTTCTCCACAGGTATAGCACTTCTTAACTCCACCAGAATTATTGGGACGAGCTTGGTTTTGAGCATTTGCAGCAGGAAAACTAGCACGAGGCTCATAAGGCATTGGAGGCCTAGGTGCTTGCATGACAGGGCGCTGCTGCACAAACTGAGTTGGGCGCGGTACATAACCAGGGCGCTGAGCAGGAATAGAGGAGCTGTAATGAGGCGCATTGGGCGGCGCAAAGCGAGGGCGCACATTACTTCCTTGTTGTTGTCCTTGATAGGGCGCCTTCCTCTTGATTTCTTGCTCCATCTCACGGATCTTGTTCTCAACCACAATTGCTTTGTCCACAAGCTTCTGAAAATTGACATAATCACAGTTGAGCAATTGCACTTGGATCGTATTGTTCAATCCCCTCATGAACAAGTATTGCTTCCGGCTGTCCCGGCTAACATCCTCAGGCGCATACCTTGAGAGTTGAGTGAATTTATTGAGGTATTCGCTCACGCTTGATCTTCCTTGTCTCAAGTTCTCAAATTATTGCCTCTTCAAGAGCATAACACCTTCCGGCACATAATGAGAACGAAAATTCTCCTTGAATTCTGCCCAAGTGATTCTCTCTTGGTTCTCATGAGCATTGCAATAAGAATCCCACCAATCTGCAGCTGCTCCAATGAGTTGATGAGAAGCAAATAGCACCTTCTCCCGGTCACTGCATTGGACAATGGCTAGCTTCTTCTCCACGGACTTGAGCCAATCATCCGCATCCATAGGGTCAGCGGCTTGAGCAAAGGTCGGCGGCCTAGTCCTCATAAACTCTCCCAATCGGTTATGAGGAGGTGGGGGTGGCGGTGGAGGCATGTGGGGCTGATTGTTGATATTGCCAGCCTGCAGCTGTCCCATAGTCTGTATCATGGTCTGCATGAGCTGGTTTTGCATGGCCAAAAGCTGCTCGATGTTGATAGCTCCCTGAGTAGATCCTTGCCCATTGTTGTTCCATTGTTCTCCTCTTCATCATTGCCATCCCTCTGGTTGCGAGTCCTCACCATCTGAAGAAAAGCAGTAGGTAAGAATTAGAAAACGCCCCAACTATATGCATCAAGGGATATGAAACTAAACAACTAGCTACACTAGCCTAGGTGGACATGGCAATGCTAAGGCATCCCAAAATCCTCTATTAAGCACACAAGCAGCAATATATATAGCAAACAGCACTCCAAGCAAAAACACATTGATTCCTGAGTGCTCCTATGTGTTCTAAAGTGTCCATTCTATCTAGGCTGCATCCTACGGTCAACCTGTGGCTCTGATACCAATCTGTGACACCCGGTTCCGAAAAAGAACCAAGCTAACGCATATGTGTGCCCAGGATGTTCATCACACATACACGAGTGCAATCACAAATGATAAACAGATATTTACCACGACTCAAATTATTAAATAAGTACTCTTATTACATAATTCATTATATCCTCGAATACAAGCTCTAATGAATATTAATGACAGGTTCAACTAATGCAGCGGAAATAAACTAATTAAGCAACTAAGCAACTAAGCAAAAGGGATAGCGCAGCTCCAATCAACACCACAGGCAAAGCTGACGGTAGACACGGCCTAGAACTCCGCATTATCGCCATTAAACTCCCAATCCTGACCTGCAACTGTTGGGGTGGGGGATTGCAAGAGTGAGTACATGTCGTACTCAGCAAGTGTGGAAAGTATGACATGTGGCTGAATCAAATGACGACAATAATAATGGTAAAGTGCTGAAAAGTACATTAAAACATTCGAAAAGCAATATAGTATAAGTATGTGAAGTAATCCCAACATAATTACAAGTAATACCATAATACCAAACCGAATTCATTACCATCATCAATAAGTCCAGATTTCACCATTGCCAATAACCATATTCAATACCAGAGATTAATCCATAACCATCCATAACCATTACCAAACCATAACCATTACCAAACCATAACCATCCCAAATTCCAATTTGCCTCTAATCATGGAAGTTGTCCAGGCGCTCATAACCGGGAGCACGGCTATCATGATAGTTTTTAGTTAACGCTCTGCAGAGTTTGTACCTCTTTACCCACGTGTTCGTGATTTCATCACCCTTCGGCGACTAAGAACCTCCCTTATGCCCATGACCCGTCGGTCACATTACACACTTCCATTGGTGTGTGGCCAAGAGATCACAAAATAGCCTTTACAAAGGGATTACTAGCCTATTTAGACCCCACTGAGGTTTCACCGGTGGCGATGTCTCCCGCAGAGCACATCTTCAACCAAGGGCCCCCTCTTGAGCCATTCGGATCCCAGGGTAGTCCCACCAATCATCAACAAACCCAATCCGACTACCCCTTCCCCGAGCATCCACAATGGTCCAAACAGCACTAGCAAAGCCCTAATTAATCAGCTACGCCGCACCCATAACTTGGCCTCGTGGTGGCACTGTAGTCCTGGCTTATTCTCGCATGAACCGGTCCTTAGATCTAAAGCAAGCAAACCACCATAACATCCAACCCATCCACATACCAGGCTTGCTTAGATCACCCATTACCATGCCATATTTAACTAGTTCATGTTAACCATAATCTCATCCATGCAGAAATAAATTGATTGGTATAGTTGTTTTCCATCCCAGTTGATTAAGCGAAGCAAAAAGTAAAAAGCCTTCCCGACTCTCTCTACCATAAATTCCAGGTGACAAGGGTGGTCGAACAAAACTAGTAAACTTCCTACCATAGGGTTCCCATCAAATTGACACAGCATGCAGTTTTGCAAACAAAACATTTATTTTAAAACAGGATCAATATGCTTCAAGGGCACTTGCCTTGCTCTTGCTGTTGATTAGGGTCAAAGCCTTCAAACTCTTGATGCTGTAGATCCTCCGCGGCACTCTCTAGCGCAAATCCGTCTAATCCACACAATAAACATACAAAACAAGAAACACAATCAAGGAGTGCACAAATATTACTCAATATGACATGACATGCATGATTGATGCAATGCAAGGTAGAACTTGTTACTAGATTGCTTTTAATGATCACTAACTAGTTCTAATAGCTTTTAACAAGTTTATACAGGTTTGGATTCGATTAGATCAAATTTTAGAATCAATATAACACAATTTAATCAGAAAGATCGGACTAGTCCGCTGGGGACCGGACAAGTCCGCACTTGACGAGATCAGCAGATTAGGGTTTTCTAGATCGACGTGAATTTGGAGATTAGGGGTTGAATTCACATAAGGAAAAGAGAATAGAAGGTATACCAGGTGTTTAGAACTCCAATGAACCAAGAAACTTGGAGGTAACACTTGGATCTTGATGATCTAGGGTTGGTGATGAACTTGGAGATGAATTGGTGGTGAAGGACGAAACTTGGTGGAGATCTTGATCCTCCTTCGTTTCCTCCTCTTCTTCCTCTTGCTTGGGATCTTCTCCTCCCTCCTTGATGGTGGCTCCCCACGAACTAGGGTTTGGGTGGGTGGAAAAGTGGCAAATAGATGTCAAACCAAGGGGTGGGGTTGTTTATATAGAGGTGGAGGCTAGGGTTAGATGGATTTCGAGTTTAGGATGAGTAGAGGCCGGTTTAGAGTCCCACATGGGCTCTAAAAGAGTTGGGCGCGACATCCCTAGGCCCACTTAACGTGAAACCCAAGAAACAAGTCGTAAAACAAAAGGTCAATCTCGGAGTCACGAAATATCGGACAAGTCCGGACAGGACCGGACTAGTCCGAAGTCGTCCAGAGAGAAAATCGGACAAGTCTGGCCAAAAATCGGACAAGTCCGATCTTAGTCAGAAAGGAAAACGGACAAGTCCGCTGGAACACCGGACTAGTCCGGAAAAGTCCAGGGACTTAGCAAATTTTCAAGGATTCATGGAATATCGGACTAGTCCGCACAAAATCGGACAAGTCCGAAAGTTTCCAGAGCCAAAATCGGACTAGTCCGCAGCAAAAACGGACAAGTCCGTTTTTAGTCAGAGAGAAATCGGACTAGTCCTCAGTAAAATCGGACTAGTCCGCACTTTCCTGCATTTTAAGTGCGGTTTTGCTCCAAATCAATTTTAAATGCTCCGAATCGATTTTAAACTCATTCCTCTTGTTGTGGGCTAATGTTAAACATGTATATGAGTGCATGTAGGGCATGATGCATGAAAATGAGGGTGTTACACTCAACCTCAACAAAGATTGTCCAAGTGTGGACCAAAAGGTATATCGTTCTATGATTGGTTCTTTATTATATCTTTGTGCATCTAGACCGGACATTATGCTTAGTGTGTGCATGTGTGCATGTTTTCAAGCCGCACCTAAGGTGTGTCATCTGACCGCCGTTAAGAGAATTCTTAGATATTTAGTTCACACACCTAGCCTAGGACTTTGGTACCCCAAAGGATCCAAGTTTAACCTTATTGGTTATTCCGATGCGGATTATGCAGGATGCAAAGTTGATAGAAAGAGCACATTCGGGACATGTCAATTCTTGGGTAGATCCTTAGTGTCTTGGTCCTCCAAGAAACAAAACTCCATTGCTCTTTCCACAGCCGAAGCGGAGTATGTCGCAGCCGGAAGTTGTTGTGCACAACTTCTTTGGATGCGACAAACTTTGAGGGATTATGGTATAAACTTGCGCCATATTCCACTCCTATGTGACAATGAGAGCGCCATCAAAATAGTCCATAATCCAGTTGAGCATTCAAGGACAAAGCACATCGATATTAGGCATCACTTCTTGTGAGATCATTCCTTGAAGAGGGATATAGTAATTTTCCATGTAAGAACCAAGAACCAACTAGTCGATATATTCACCAAGCCCTTAGATGAGAAGAGCTTTTGTGAGCTTAGGAGTGAGCTCAATATCTTAGATTCTCGAAATGTGGCTTGAAACATGCACATCTGAATGTTTACTTTGCACCTTATTCAAAAGAAAGCATGTGTTTTAAAAATTCATCTCTATCTTGATTTTCTCTAAATTATTTGAAAAACTATTAACTTTGTGAATTATGGTCATAGTTTGATTGTTGATTTCTTATTGACCATGTTCATAAAGTATTCTTGTGTAAATATGTCCAAAAGGATCCATTATAGTGGCTAAAACTCAATATATATATATGTATACAGCCTTTAGCACCGGACTAGTCCGCCCCAAGGTCTGACAAGTTCGAACGCAGATTGGTCCGTGTCTGGTCCACCGACCGGACTAGTCCGGCCCCGTATCGGACTAGTCCGGCTCCTGGGGACTTAAACCCCCAGGAGGCAGCCCGACCCCTCCTCTCTCTCCTCACTTGCCTCTCTCTCTCTCCCTCACACGCGAAAACCGCCCCCTTAGGCGATTTTCGATTCTCTCCACCAAAAACCGATTCCAATCTGTGCATTGGAACCTTTGGAGGTGTTGGAAACTTTTCCCACGCGTTCCCAATGTGATCCATCACTGATCCCCTCAATTTTTCGAGATTTGAAGAGGTATTCTCAACTTCTCGAAATTCTTCCTCATTCTTGATTCGTAGAGTTATTGATAGATGCCTCTTCACAAAAGTTGTTTCTAGTACCCTTGTGATCATAGCCTAGGAGTATTGCAACTTGTTTCGAAGATTTTTCTAAAAAATTATTAGGGTTAGGGTTCTTCCTGCGTAACCCGGACTAGTCCGGTCCCAGGCGGACAAGTCCGCCCTGCGGACTAGTCCGGGCCCTAGGCGGACCAGTCCGGTTTACACAGGACAAACCCTAACTTTGACCTTTTCTCGTGATCTCTTTCGCAATATTGCACTTTCTTGACCTCACAACTTCTGTTCGTAATGTGCTTGCAGCGACCATGTCAGGATCCGAGCATAGCTTCCCTTGCTCTAACCCCCAGGAGCTCTATGATGAAGATGCAGCTATGCAGTGTGCCATTGAGGAGAGCCGCAAGGAGCTCAGAAAGAAGAAGAGAGAGGAGCGGGAAGCACACAGCTCCCAGGTTGCCGCAGCACAAGCCTCCAAGTGGAAGAAACTAGTGACAGTGGGAGAGAAGGAAAGGGCCAAGGAGCAAGCCCAAGAAGAAGACACTGAAAGCCGGATCAAGAGAGATCCAAAGAAGGGCAAGGCCCTGGACCCTGCAGAACCCAAGAAGAAGAAGCCTTCTGTGAAGGCTCCAGCAAAGAAGGCCAAAGGCTTGGTCATCAAGGAGAAGGGGAAGGCCAAACCCATTGGCCCCTTGAAGATGCACTCTCCAGCTCGCAACTCGAACAGGCAGCCCAACCTGGCAGCCAATGTCGACTCAAAGAGCAGAAACTAGGGTTTCTAGCTTGTCTGTGAGACCTATGTGTGCCGAATACATTGGCTTGTAGTGAATACATTGGCTTTGATGATAAAAGTTCTGAAATACTGCCAAAACACCTTTTTATTTAGTTCCGAGCTACAACAAGGTCCGACGGTAGGTCCGACTTGTTTTGTGTAGCTCTGGGTACGTTCGATGCTAGGTCCGACTTGTTGGCAAGGTCTGACTAGCTTTGGTTAGCTCCGATAAGTCTTGTTTTTAGCTCCGACATGTCTTTGATAGCTCCAGCATGTTTTTTGCTAAGATTTGACTTACTTTATCTAGCTCAGGGTTTTTGGGTTGACTAGTTCTGTCTAGTTTTGGTAAGATCCGGCGCTAGGTCCTGCTAGTTTTGGTAAGCTCTGGTGGGTGCTTGATTCTACTAGCTTTGGCAAGCCTCGGCTCAAGGTCCGGTTTGCTCTGGCAAGGTCCGGAACTTGACTGCAATATGTCTGCTTTTCATTTGAAATGTTTCGTACTTGCTTTACTCTGCTGGAAAGATTGCTTAGTATTCATTTGCTAAGTTTTTGGTGCGGTTTGGTTGAATATGGTTGATATGGTTTTTCTGTGTTTTTGCAACATGCTTATGTGGAGTGCTCACATAAGGTGTTGTGTTCGTAACTGATGTGAGTCAAGTCGCGGACTTGGGCTCGTATGTATTGTTTGTTTATTCATGTGCAGGTGTAGCTTGAGTTCAAGTCATGGCTGGTGACATGATCCCTTGGACTAGTCTCAGGGAGGAGATGAGGTTCCAACAACCAAGTTCAAGAGGAATTGTGGTTGAGCGGGTCAGGAGGTCGCGCATGGTGATTGAATCAAGGCAATGCATATGAAGGTCGAAGGAAGGTGTTCGCACATATGCATGCGGTGCATGATGTGGCAACATGGTTCTGGAGACGGATTATGGAAGGAAGATCTGATTGGAATGATCTGATTGTATTGGATGAAGACTTCGGCTGCTGGCTGAGTTGGTTATGGCTCGGTATGGAAATATCGAGTTGGTTATGGTAGATTTCGAGTGTTGCATGAAAGTTGAGTTGTGTTTTGGAATACGGGATGTGTTCCGAGTTTGTTAGGAAGTCTCGAGATTGTTTCTATCTGCGTATAGGAAAATCTTGAGCAGTTATGGTTAGATGGGATTCGTGATCAGGGTAGGATTAGAATCTGGATCTGAGTTGAGTTGGCCTGCGGGCTGGTTATAAAAGCAAGGGAAGGCCAAGACTCGTGCATGCAACAGAGAGGGTTGCACGATGACTTTTGGGTTGTTCCTATTGTTCTCTATCGAATAAAGTTTATGGTTGAAAGGAACTTTTGTGTCTTGTTTGTCCGACTTGTTCCAGACAAGTTTTACTCGTCGAATTGTCTGTTCAGTACTACCTTTCATCGGTGGTTTTATCATAACTCGAGTTTTACATATCCAATCGACGTGATTCTTTTTGTGTTGTCTTCACAACTTGTTCTTCTATCAACTGTGAGAATTTCACAGTCATTGGATTTGTGTTTTTGTATCTACACGAGTTTCTTTGCAGAGTTACAGAACTGTTTTCTACTCTGTAGAATAAATTGATCATTATTCGATCTATTGATCATAACGTGAGTTTCTATGGACAGAATTGAGTGATTCTTCTTGTGTTTTCTTCATGACTTGATTCTCTCTGATATATACCACTTTTGTCACGGTGAAACACATTTAGATTAGTCTCATACACGATTTTTCTAACAAATCGTTTTTCTGCCGAAGGTGTTGGGATTTAATTGTTTCCACTGTGTAAGATTTTTAAATCTACCATTCACCCCCCTCTGGTAGCTTTTCACGTGCTCTTCGATCCTACAATTTGTATCAGGGCCACGATGCTCTAATCTTTGTGATTTCCACGTGTTTTTGACTAATCATCATGGAGAAATACTCCGCCAAACCATGTGTGTTTGCTGGTATTGATTTCCAGGTTTGGAAGGCACGCATGGAAGCCTTTATCCAGGTGCAAGGCCTCACGATATGGGAAAAGGTGTACAAGCCTTACGACGTGCCATCAAACTATCAAGTTACGGCTACAAACCTACGGGACGTCGACAACAACAACAAGGCTCGCAACTTTATCATATAGGGACTCACTCAAAGCGACTTTGATCGTGTCGCACACCTCCGATCAGCATACGATGTTTGGAGAGCTCCCTGTGATTATGAAGGCTCCAACACAATCAAGGAGGTAAAACAAGATATATTCAAAAAGGAATATATGTGTTTCGAGATGCAATCCGGTGAGTCCATCGATGACCTCTTTGCTCGCTTCAATAAAATTCTCAGCAACTTATGTAGTGTCAATGTTAACTTTTCTGATGCTGAGAATGCTAGGCAACTTCTTAGTGCATTAGACATGTCAATTTGGGAGATGAAAGTTACATCTATCCGTGAATCTACTGTCATGAGTACACTTACCTTAGATGTTCTTTATTCTAAACTAAAAACTCATGAAATTGACATCTTAGCATGTAAGAACCCAAACAAGTCTATTGCATTTGTCTCACAACGTGATATGTCTAGCTCCGGCCAATCATCATCTTGCAATACTCTTGCTCTGTTGTCCTCACTAACCCTGGAGCAGATCGAAGAATTTCCAGAAGAGGAGTTGGCACTCATCTCTACTAGATTCTCAAAAGCATTGCAAAATGTGAGAACTAGAATGAGAGAAAGCTCCGGACCTCAACGCTGTTTTGAATGTGGTAAGACAAGACACTTTCGTACAGAATGCCCTAACCTTTCATGTTCGACTACCCGTGAAGAAAAACAAAGCAAGGTTTGCACCTCCTCTGGAAATTCTAAGAAGAAGAAGAAGGGTACAATAGGACGCAAGATGATTAACAGCTTCATCACCGCGCTTCAAGAGCTCAGTTCAAGTGACATAGACTTTGAAAGTGATGAAGATGATAATGATCTGGCCAACATATGCTTCATGGCTGGCAAAACAAGATCAAGATCAAGTCAGGAGGATGCAGAACACAACAGTGATGATGATGAGGTATGTTCTACCTGTAATGAAATGTGTGATGCTATCTCTCGTGCAACTGTTATTGTCAAGAAAAAGGACAAAAAGCTTAGGGATAATGCTGCTAAAATTAAATCACTAGAATCTGAAATCAACCGTTTAAAATCCTTGATTCCTAGTGATGATGCATGTCCCTCATGTGACTTAATCTATGAACAATTGTCCACATTAAGAAGTGCACACTCCTCCATTCTAGATGAACTTGATGAAGAAATTAAAAAGAACAAAAAGCTTGCTGCACTTAATGATAAAAAGCTAAAAGATGCTTCTTGTTCCACAGATGATTTGCATTGTTCTGCATGTGATACTCTCGATAAGAAACTAAAAGATGCAGTGAATGAAATTTCCATTCTAAACAATGCTTTACGTTCTCATGAAGTTAAATATTGTTCCAACTGAAAATTGAAAGGAAAAACTTCACGTGAAAATTGTCTTGATCTGTCCAATAAACTTGATAACATGAATAGGACACTAGAGCGGTTTTGTGTTGGGAACAAAAATCTAAACTTGCTATTGAGTTCATCTAAATCTTGTAATGATAAAACTGGTTTAGGTTTTGATTCTCATGCTCATGCTAAGGCACATCCACCTAAAAATGTAAAGTCATTAGGAAGTGGTTTGATTCAAACTGTCCCTAAACAAAAGGATGTGATTTTTAAACCTGCGGGAGTGCTTTCTAACTCTGTTTCTAATGCTGGGTGCTCATCTAGACATGAACACAAAGTGAAGTTTCATTGTACCTACTGTGGTAGAGATGGTCATGTCATAGACTTTTGTTATAGACTAGCTAAACAAATTAAAAAGGATAAAAAGTCTGCTAGATCTCATAACTTTCATGCTAAACCTAAAATTAGAAACATGCAACCCGCTTTAATGAGTCAGAACTTTGAAAAGGTAGTTTTTGGACCTTCTGGTAAGAAATTCGCAAAAGCAGCTCCGGTAGTTCCGATAGCTCCGAGAGCTACTGGACCTTCTGTTGTTCCCTCCGGAGCTTCAGTTTTTGTCTCCGGACCTTCTGCTTTTACCTACGAAGCTACTGGTTTTCGCTCTAAACAAGTAACAACTTCTAAATCAATTGTTAAGAACAGAACCTCAAACTTTGACTCATAAACCTGTTGTTTTGTCACAACTTTCGCGTGTTGTTCCTATTGGACGTCGCATGGCTCAGTACTGGATTCCAAAATGCTTATTGACTAACCCCAGTATTGAGTCATCGACGTATTGTTCTTCTGTGTAGGTCTCACGCTTGAGGAAGGAGAACATATGGATTGTAGATTCAGGTTGCTCACGCCACATGACCGGTAACATAGAATGGTTCTCCTCCCTCTCTTATGTGTCACATGTAGAAAATGTTACTTTTGCTGATAATTCCTCAACTCCTATTATTACTAAAGGATCAGTTAGAGTAAATGATCACTACACTCTAAAAGATGTGGCACTTGTTAAAAATTTGAAGTACAACCTGCTTTCTGTTTCTCAATTGCTTGATGAGAATTTGGAAATAACTTTCACTAAAAATTGATGCAAGGTTGTAAATTCAAATAGTGAGCTTTTGTTTAACATGTATCACTTTGGAAGAGTTTTTAAAGCTGATTTTGATATGTCAACTTCTGAGCAGTTGCAAATGATTCAAAAGAGTTATTTTTCTGGCATCGTAGACTTGGTCACGTAGGCTTTGATCACCTCACTCGTATTAGTGCTCTTGATCACATACGTGGTTTGCCTAAACTCAAAGGAGACAAATATATTGTATGCTCTTCGTGTAGACATGCTAAGATGGTTGCAGGTTCATATCCTCCTCTCACGATTACTATGACAACTGGACCTGGTCAACTTTTGCATGTTGACACCATTGGTCCGGCACGAGTTCAATCCTTTGGAGGAAAATGCTTTGGTATTGCAGGACCAGATCCATACCCTCAGGGGGGGTATTTTCGAAGAAGAAGAACCGATGATACTGCCTGATAGTTCTGAAGCTAACACGTGTCCAGCTTCGAACATTGAACAAGCTCCGGCTATCACCGATGCTGGTCCTGATCGCCCACTAGCCACAAGCACATCAATCTGTGATGAATCTAAGGAAGAAGAAGCTTGTGATACATCCGTTCCTCCATGGATTAACAAAGATCATCCCCCACAACAGATTATTGGAAGCTTGCATGAACGAGTCACATGATCTAGGTTTTTCGATCCAAACTCTCATGCTCATTCTACTTTTGTTGCTTATTTTGAACCCAAAGATATATCATACGCACTCACTAATGAATCTTGGATTATTGCCATGCAAGAAGAGTTAGAAAATTTTGAAAGAAATAATGTTTGGAAACTTGTACCTCCACCTAAAGGTCACACTTCAATTGGAACTAAATGGGTGTTTAAAAATAAACAAAGTGAGGATGGGGTTGTGATTAGGAATAAGGCTAGGTTGGTTGCTCAAGGTTTCACTCAAATTGAAGGTCTAGATTTTGATGAAACTTTTGCTCCTGTTGCTAGATTAGAAGCCATAAGAATTTTGTTAGCCTTTGCTGCATCTAAAGGTTTTAAGTTATATCAAATGGATGTTAAAAGTGCTTTTCTTAATGGCTACACAAATGAGGAGGTTTATGTCAAGCAACCACCAGGTTTTGAAAATCCAGATTTTCCTAATCATGTTTACAAACTGTCCAAAGCCTTGTACGGTCTCAAACAAGCCCCTAGAGCACGGTATGATAGGTTAAAAACATTCTTACTTAAAAAGGGGTTTACCATGGGCAAGGTTGATAAAACTTTTTTTGTGCTTAAGCATGGCAATGACTCATTATTCGTTCAAGTGTATGTGGATGATATTATCTTTGGTTGTGCTTCTCATAATCTTGTGTCCAAGTTTTCAGCTATGATGAGTTCATAATTTGAGATTAGTAT
Source organism: Tuctoria greenei (assembly GCA_036927565.1). Taxonomy (NCBI): domain Eukaryota; kingdom Viridiplantae; phylum Streptophyta; class Magnoliopsida; order Poales; family Poaceae; genus Tuctoria; species Tuctoria greenei. Next base: position 116,932,137 of record JAYESD010000011.1, on the reverse strand, counting down.
GATGGGAGAACTCATGTACTTTTTGGGGCTGCAAATCAAGCAAACCAAGGAGGGTACCTTTGTGCATCAAACGAAGTACACAAAAGACCTCCTTAAGGCGCTTCAACAAGGACAAAAGCAAGCCTCTTCGGACACCAATGGGAACAGCAACAACACTTGAACTTGATGAAGATGGTGAACCCGTGGATCAAAAAGAATATAGAAGCATGATCGGATCACTTTTGTACCTCACGACATCAAGACCGGACATACAATTCATCGTATGTCTTTGTGCACATTTTCAAGCCTCCCAACGTGCTTCGCATCGTCAAGCCGTCAAAAGGATTCTCAGGTACTTACATGGAACTCAAGAATTTGGCATTTTTCTTCCTTCTTCCTCAGTCGTTACTTTGAAAGCTTTTTCCGACGCTGATTTTGGAGGTTGTAGGATTGATAGGAAAAGTACTTCTGGTGCTTGTCATTTTCTTGGCAACTCACTTGTTGCTTGGTCCTCTAGAAAACAAAGTTCAATCGCACAATCCACAGCCGAATAAGAATATGTAGCTGCTGCTAGCGCTTGTTCACAAATTCTTTGGAATGTTCAAACACTTAAGGACTAGTGAGTTGATCTAGATAGTGTTCTACTGTTTTGTGATAACACTAGTGCCATTTGCATTGCTAAAAACCCCATGCAACATTCTAGAACTGAGCACATTGACATTAGGTATCACTTTCTCCATGATAATGTTGAAAAAGGCAGCATTGTGCTTCACCATGTAGATATCGAACAACAATTGGCTGACATTTTTACAAAACCTTTGGATTTCACTCGTTTTTGTTACATTCGTAGTGAAATAGGGGTTATGCACCCTCATAGCTTAAATTGAGGGGGAGTTTTCAAAACTTGGGAAGACCATGTGTGAATCTAAAATTAAAACAATATGAGCATAGTATTTCATACATATATGACTTTGTGATTCCTTTTACATGTTGAAAGTTCTTACTACATTACTCGTGTTATACATTTTGTAGTTTTTGCCATGTCTAGTAATTTGAATAATTACTTACACTAAATCTGGTCATGGTCGAACTTTCTTGCTGTTTTGAATTTGTTGCATGCTCACAAGTGCTTTTAATCATAAAGAATTAATCAAGCTATCAACTCACATGTTGAGATTTTTGATCAAATAAAAAATTGAGAAAAGATCAAGAGAATATGCATGCATCGCACTTCTTCTTTTGAGATGGCTTATCATTGCACTTTGATATGAACTTGGAAGAAGTTGTGTATAACTAAAACCATGTCCTTAAGCTTCTGATTGTCAAATGACATAGGCTTGGCTTGGTTGGTTAGAATAAGGCAGATGCGCATATAATCTCTTGCAAATATCATATGACCTAAATTTATGCTTTGAAAAATAATAAAATACAGCAACTAGTGTCATGCTTTCAGGTTTTGAGATAGTTAAGATTGTGAGATCATGACTTGCTTAAATTGAAAATTACATTTGATCTCTAACATGGCTTATACTACTTTATGTATCTCATTGATGTGATAGTGTAAGGTACTTGATAGTATGACTTGGATGAGCTTTGTTTATATGTATATGTTATAATATGCTCATAACAACTAAAGGGGGAGAGATAATCTGTTTATATGCTCATAACATTGTAAATTTCTCTTTTGAATCTTGTTGAATACATTGTCAAAGGGGGATAAATTAATCACACATTGGCATGATTCTTCTCAGAGGGAGAAGTATGAAAGGGGGAGAGATAATGTGCAGGGAGAAATTGTTTTCATTGACAAAGGGGGAGAAATTGTTCTCGAAACTTTTTCATATACATAAGCCAATCTTCGGATTTTAAATGGTGTTGCCAATGCATTCATCAAGGGGGAGATTGTGAGACCTATGTGTGTTGAATACATTGGCTTTGATGATAAAAGTTCTGAAATACTGCCAAAACACCTTTTTATTTAGTTCCGAGCTACAACAAGGTCCGATGGTAGGTCCGACTTGTTTTGGGTAGCTCCGGGTACGTTCAATGCTAGGTCCGACTAGCTTTGGTTAGCTCCGATAAGTCTTGTTTTTAGCTCCGGTATGTTTTTTGCTAAGCTCTGACTTACTTTATCTAGCTCCGGGTTTTTGGGTTGACTAGTTCTGTGTAGTTTTGGTAAGATCCGGCGCTAGGTCCTGCTAGTTTTGGTAAGCTCCAGCGGGTGCTTGATTCTACTAGCTTTGGTAAGCTCCGGCTCTAGGTCCGGTTTGCTCTAGCAAGGTCCGTAACTTGACCGCAATATCTCTGCTTTTCATTTGAAATGTTTTGTACTTGCTTTACTCTGCTGGAAAGATTGCTTAGTATTCATTTGCTAAGTTTTTGGTGCGGTTTGGTTGAATATGGTTGGTATGGTTTTTCTGTATTTTTGCAACATGCTTATGTGGGGTGCTCACATAAGGTGTTGTGTTCGGAACTGACGTGAGTCAAGTCACAGACTTGGGCTCGTATGGATTGTTTGTTTATTCATGTGCAGGTGTTGCTTGAGTTCAAGTCATGGCTGGTGACAGGATCCCTTGGACTAGTCTCAGGGAGGAGATGAGGTTCCAACAACCAAGTTCAGGAGGAATTGTGGTTGAGCGGCTCAGGAGGTCGCGCAGGGTGATTGAATCGAGGGCAATGCATATGAAGGTCGAAGGAAGGTGTTCGCACGTATGCATGCGGTGCATGATGTGGCAACATGGTTCTGGAGACGGATTATGGAAGGAAGATTTGATTGGAAGGATTGGATCGTACTGGATGAAGACTTCGGCTGCTGGCTGGGTCGGTTATGGCTCGGTATGGAAATATCGAGTTGGTTATGGTAGATTTCGTGTGCTGCACGAAAGTTGAGTCGTGTTTTGGAATATGGGATGTGTTCCGAGTTTATTAGGAAGTCTTGAGATTGTTTCTATCTGCGTATAGGAAAATCTTGAGTAGTTATGGTTAGATGGGATTCGTGATCAGGGTAGGATCAGAATCCGGATCTGAGTTGAGTTGGCCTGCGGGCTGGTTATAAAAGCAAGGGAAGGTCAAGACTCGTGCATGCAACAGAGAGGGTTGCACGATTACTTTTGGGTTGTTCCTATTGTTCTCTATCAAATAAAGTTCGTGGTTGAAAGGAACTTTTGTGTCTTGTTCGTCCGACTTGTTCCAGACATGTTTTGCTCGTCGAGTTGTGTGTTCGGTACTACCTTTCATCGGTGGTTTTATCATAACTCGAGTTTTACATATCCAATCGACGTGATTCTTTTTGTGTTGTCTTCACAACTTGTTCTTCTATCAACTGTGAAAATTTCACAGTCATTGGATTTGTGTTTCTGTATCTACACAAGTTTCTTTGCAGAGTTACAAAACTGTTTTCTACTCTATAGAATAAATTGATCATTGTTCGATCTATTGATCATAACTTGAGTTTCTCTCGACAGAATTGAGTGATTCTTCTTGTTTTTTCTTCTTGACTTAATTCTCTCTGATATATACCACTTTTGTCACAATGAAACACGTTTAAATTAGTCTCATACACGATTTTTCTAACAAATCGTTTTTCTACCAAAGGTGTTGGGATTTAATTGTTTTCGCTGCGTAAGATTTTTAAACCTACCATTCACCCCCCCTCTGGTAGCTTTTCCTGTGCTCTTCGATCCTACGGTGTCGAGTTTAGACTAGCCGTAGATGTAGGAGGGTGTGTGCGTAAAGTGCATAGAGATCAAGCTGTGAGCTCAAAGCGGTTTAGAGATCAAAACCCATTGAGAGAAGAGTCTTAGAGTGGCCTGGCAAAAGAGGTCGGACTAGTCCGTGTTGGTGGCTGGACTAGTTCGCTCCTGGTCGGCCTAGTCTGTTTTCAGGAGGACCAGGAGGTTCTGACTGACTTTGGACTAGTCCGTAGTGGAATGGACTAGTCTGTGGTAGTCATGGGGTGGGTTTTCGAGACTAAGTCCCAAAACCCGGACTTGCCCGTTTTAGGCCGTACCAAGAGGTCCTGACTGAGATCGGACTAGTGCGTTGTGGGTACGAACTTGTATGGGATTGTGAGAGCTGGGTGCTCCAGCGACTATGTCTGGGAGGCTGGACTAGTCCGTCCTGGTGGCCGGACTAGTCCGTGGTCTCCAGACTAGTTCGTTTTCACACAAAACAAATGGTTCTGTGTGAGATCGGACTAGTCCGGTTCAGACCGAACTAGTCCATTATGGAGTGACAATTTGAATTTGATTTTGGCGGGTAGCATGACAATTACCGCGCAGTGTGGCAATTGTCAGAAATGTCAGTGGTCCCAAAAGGCGGACTAGTCCGGGCCAGAGGCCGGACTAGTCCGCCCATTTGCTGAGGTCATCAGTATGGGCTGGGTCCTCTATAAATAGAGGACCCCCGGGTTCATTTGAACTATCAAGAAACCCTAGCGCCGCCATAGCAAACTTTGAGCCTTTCAAAGCTTCTCTCTTGCCTACTTTTCCTCTAAAACTAATTCTTGTGTGGACTAGGGTTTAGTGAGGTGAAGAAGAGGAAGAACATTGCGCTTTGGCTCTCGGTTTGATCTCTTGCACTTGTTGAGTCTTTGTGACCTGTGGCTTGAGTTGTTCTTTGTGATTTGTCATCATATTTGTGGTGGGAGTCTCAAATTGTGAGAAGCCCCAACAAATCTTGTATTCACCCTTGTGATAGTGAAGAACCGGTTTGGCCCTTGTGGCAAACTCGGTGAGGGAAGGGTTGTTGAACCCGGTCCTCTGTAGACTCCTCAACGGGGACGTAGATTCCTGTGTGGAATCGAACCTTGAGATAAAATCCTTGTGTCCCTTGTATTCTTCGCTTTCATTTATCGTGCATTGCTTCTGGGGTTAGCTTTACCATTTTTCGTTCATCATTTCCATTTCACTATGATACTTTGCTCCATACTTGCTCTATAACTTGTTAAGGTCCACTATATCATCCTCACACATTTCGCATCACAAAAATCCGACTAAAACTTGTTAGAAGCACCTTTTAGGGTTTCCCTGCAGGAGGACCGGACTAGTCTGCCCATGGACCGGACTAGTCCGCCCCCTAAGTATTGATTTCGTTTTATTAAGTCATTTCAGATCGATTAGCCTATTCACCCCCCTCTAGGCAACTTTCACAGATCTATCATGTCTTGGTGGATGGAGGCGCGACGCTCAACCTCCTGAGCTACAAAGCGTTCGTGAAGATCCAACTCAGCCTCTCGGACCTTCGCCCCTCACGCCCCTTCTCCGGGGTAGGTCCGGGAGCTATTACTCCTCTCAGGTCAATTACACTCCCGGTGAGCTTCGGGACTCGAGAGCTACAGGACTGAGAAGTTGTTCTTCGACGTAGCGCAGATCAGCCTTCCCATCAACTCCATCCTAGGTAGGCCAGCCCTGTATAGGTTTATGGCCGTAGCTCACTACGGCTACTTGGTGTTGAATATGCCAACTCCTTCAGGCGTTCTTCGGATTCTCAGAGATCGCACCGCAGGAGTCACCATGCTGGAAGAACTCCACACGCTTGCAACATCGCATGAGGATAGATACGGCAAGGAGCAAGATGCTCAATCCCCGAGCTCTCGTCAGCGAGGCTCAACCTCTGCACCACGTGTGCAACCAAGCGGCGACACCGACATTCCCGTCAAAGTCGTCCAAATCGCTTTTGATGTTGCCCAGACCATCCGTATATCAGGACGTTTGGACAACAAATAGGAACTCACGCTCATCACTTTCTTTCGGGCGAATGTTGATGTGTTTGCATGGTAACCATCACAGATGCCTGGGAACCCTAGGGAGGTGATTGAGCACAACCTGAATATATATCCTTATGCCCGACCAGTACATCAGAATCCCTGGAAGCAATCAGTCAAGTGGCATAACTTCATCAGACAAGAAATCAAGAAGCTGCCCGAAACTGGTTTCATCCAGGAGGTTCATCATCCACGATGGCTGGCAAACCCAGTTATCGTACCAAAGGCTAGCAAGAAGCTTCAGATGTGCATCAACTACACCACCTTGAATAAGGCATTCCCTAAGGACCCATTTCGACTACCTAGAATAGACCACATAGTGGATTCTACCTCCGAGTGTGAGATATTGTGTTTCCTAGACGCATACTCTGGATATCATCAGATCCAAATGTCTAGGGAAGATGAAGAACATACTGCCTTCATAACAGTAGATGGGTTGTATTGTTATACTGCTATGCATTTAGGTCTCAAAAACGCTGCATCAACTTTTGTGCGCGCCATGCACAAAACATTCGGAGAGCTCATTAGGGACTTGATGGAGGTCTACGTCGATGACATCGTCATGAAGGTGAAGAACAAGGAATCACTCCTTTACAACCTGCAAGCCGTCTTCTACAAGCTGCGCATAACGTGCACCAAGCTAAACTCAGACAAATGTGTTTTCGGGGTTAGCTCCGAGAAGCTTCTTGGATTCTTGGTGACTCACCGAGGAATTGAGGCAAATTCGGCGAAGATCAAGGCTATTGAAGAGATGCGACCCCCAACCTGCGTCAAGAATGTCCAGAAGCTCTGGATGTCTAGCTGCACTTAGCCGGTTCATCTCAAGACTGGCAGAGCGGGCGCTTCCCTTCTTCAAGTTATTGAGGAAGTTCGGGCCATTCCATTGGTCTGAAGAAGCAGGAAAGGCGTTTCAAGAGCTCAAACAGCTCCTCACCACACTACCAATCTTGGTAGCTCCAAATCCCGGTGAGCCTCTTTTCTTTTACATTTCGGCAACTACGAAGGTTGTGAGCATGGTCTTGGTAGCAGAAAGACCGTAGCCATCTTCAGTTCAAGAGTCCAGACCCCTTCAAGAAGGTCTGGAGCTACCTAAAGGCGAGTCTGGGTCCTAGCCCCCAGACGAGGATCCAAAAGGCAAGCTGCTCGAGGATCAACCTCTCTCATCTTAGGGAGTTCTCACAGCTGATCAAGAAGAAGATCCGAACCCCTCCGGGAGGGTCCGGGAAGATCAAGAAGAAGATGCGGACCCCTCCGGGGGGGGGGGGGGTCTGGGAAGCTCAAGAAGAAGGTCCGAACCCCTCCGGGAGGGTCCGGGTTGATGAAGAGGAAGCTTCGGGCCCTTCCTGGAAGGTTTGTACTGTCCAACGGCCAATGTACTTTATCAGCGAAGTACTGCATAATGCCAAGACTCGATATATTGAGGTGCATAAACTACTCTACACAGTTCTTATTGTCTCAAGGAAGCTTCACCACTACTTCCAAGCCCACAAAATATCAGTGGTAACTTCTTATCCACAACGTGCCATATTGTATAACCCTAATTCTACGGGAAATATTGCAAAGTGGGCAGCGTAGCTAGCAGAATTCGATCTTGAATTCTTGCCTCAACATGCTATCAAGAGTCAGGCATTGGCTGATTTTGTGGTGGAGTAGACCCCTTCTTCATCAAATCCAGGGGGCCACAGTGAGCAGAAGCCAGAACCCAAGGTCCCAGTCTTCATCGGGCCTCACTGGACTCTCTACTTCGACATCTCCGTGCAGAAGCAGGGGGCTAGAGCTAGAATCCTTCTCCTCGCTCGGACTGGGGAGAAGGTCAAGTACATGGTACACCTTGATTTCAAGGCAACCAACAATATGGCAGAGTATGAAGCTCTCATCTACGGGCTCAAGGTGGCACTATCACATGGTGTCAAGCAGTTAATCGTGAAGGGTGACTCGCAACTCATCATCAAGAAAGTCAAAGGTGAATGCAGTTGCAACAATCCTCAACTTGATGCTTACCTCCTTGAAGTCCAGAAGCTACAGAAGGACTTCGATGTCCTAGACCTCTGCCATGTTCAGTGTCTCAACAACGCTGAAGTTGATGAACTCTCGACGAAAGCTTCAACCGTAGCTCAAGCTCTCGACGGAGTTTTTGTCAGGAGATTGTCAGGACCTGTCGCTCAGCCCGCCGAACTGAGTGAAGGGGGCGAGAGCAGCAGCTAGAAGTTGGTGGTCTCGGTGGCCCTGTTACCATGGCGTCCACCAAGGATTGTAGGCGCTGCCGGAAGCTCCGAGCAACCCAGCGTGCAAGATCCGGAAGCTCAAGTTAGCTCCAATGCATAGATCTCAGAGATCCAGAGCTACTTGAAAGACAACATCCTTCCTGAAGACGGTGCTTCCACTGACCGAATCGTCAGATTGGCTAAAAGATACACGCTGGTAGAAGGGGATCTCTACCGGCATGGTGCCAATAGCGTTCTAATGCGGTGCATTGCTCGGGAAGAAGATCGCGAGCTCCTCGTAGAAATCCATGGAGGCGAGTGTGGGAACTGTGCGTCTTCCTGCACGTTGGTTGGTAAAGCCTTCTGGCATGGCTTTTACTGGCCTACAGCACTCCAAGATGTAGTTGAGCTGGTAAAGAAGTGTGAAGCGTGCCAGTTCCATGCGAAACAAATTCACACATCAGCTCAATCGCTGCAAATGATACCTCCTACATGGCCATTCGCTGTGTGGGGGATGGACATTTTGGGACCTTTCCCAAAAGCCGTCAGAGGTTATAGGTTCTTGTACGTCGCCATCGATAAGTTCACTAAGTGGCCGGAAGCTACTCCTGTCGTGACAATTAACAAGCAATCTACTATCAAGTTCTTGAAGTCCATAGTGTGCTGATTTGGAGTTCTGAATAGAGTCATCACTGAAAATAGAACCCAAATCACAAGTACATCATTTTAAGAATATTGCAAAGACCTCGACATACAAGTAGCTACGCATCAGTAGCTCACTCGACAAGTAATGGCCAAGCCGAGAGAGCAAATGCAGAGATACTAAAAGGACTCAAGATGTGCACATATGAGCGCCTGAAGAAACACGGAGCTAACTGGATAGAAGAGCTCTTTTTTTGCACTGTGGGCAAACAGGACAACACCTAACCATTCAACCTGAGAGACACCCTTCTTCCTGGTGTACGGAGCTGAAGCAGTCCTTCCTCCGAAAATCACCATGGAGTCTCTCCGGGTCCGGACCTTCGACGAAGTCGCGCGGGACAAGCTCCGGCGTAAAGACCTAGACCTCGTCGAAGAGGGAAGGTGTCAAACAGCTATTCTAAATGCATGATACCGCCAGGCGCTCCGGCGCTATCATCAAAGGTTCGTGCGCAACCGGCAGCTTGAAGAAGGTGATCTAGTGCTGCGGAGAATACTGACTCGAGAAAGGATGAACAAACTCTCCCCAGGCTGAGAAGGTCCCCTCCGAGTTATCAAAGTTTCCCTCCCTGGATGCGTTCACTTGGCAACAAAGGATGGGACCCCGCTTCCCAATCCATGGAATATCGAGCACCTCCGTAAGTTCTACGCTTAGTTTCACGGAGGTGAGTCTGTATTTACACATAATGTAAATTATAGAGTCTATAGACAGAGTCCGATAGGTCTTCAAGAAGAACATCCGGACCCCTCTAGGAGGGTCTAGACAGTTCAAGCACACTTAACTTGGTCCTTGTACTTTAAGTGTAGCTTACCTACCCTGAATTGCTAAGTTGGGGTCTCACAAACCGATAAACGGTAAAACTGTGTATAACAGATTAATCTAAGCAAAACTCAATTGTCTATGGTGGCTACCATGGAGTATATATAGGTGGGAGGACGTCCAAGGGAGTGTTGGGGTCGTGACCTAACACTAAGACATGAAAATAATGGGCTTAGACTTGATACAAGGCCCAATGGCCCAATACGGTGGCACAACACCCTGACAGATTCTGAACTCGATTTTGTTTCGACGATTCCCGTCGACTCGGAAGGAATTTTGACATGGTAAGCTCCATTTGAAATTTTATCCTCTCCCCTTTCCGTGCATATGTAGAACATCCAAAACGAAGTTCGTATGTGTCCTGGGCGTTCGTTTTAGTGCCAACTGCTCCTGGACTCCGAGATGGACAAGAATTTGAGTTGGGCTCGCTTTTCATCTTCTTTGAACGTAATATCTGGTCCTCCATGCTCCTAAATCTTCCTTCAATTACTCCTTGAACTTCTCCATAGATCCTAATCACAATTAAGTCATTAGGTAGCAATCTATTCTTAAAAATAAATAAAGAAACATACAAGAACGAGCTCACCTCTGAAATTAATTGGTGTGTATGAATTCTATTCATTGCATCTTGTATGTTGAATGAAGTGTTGTGTATATCCATAGGAGTGATGTCCTCATCATTCTCCTCTTCTTGAATTGGAATCGCCCTCGACTCAAATTCATCTTCTCTCATGTGTGGGTCTATATGTGCAACGCCATCAAATCCTCTTGTGTGCATCAAAGGAGGGGGCCAAGGTGGTGGACGATATAGTGCACCATTTCCACGTTCTCCATCAAATAAGCATGACCATTCACTTGAGCCAGGATTCCAAACAAATAAACATTTGACCATGTTTATTTGTGCAATGATAATGTGCATGATCTCATCACTCGCCGCACCGCTCATTGCCCCACCTCCGACTAGCGCATGGCTGCTAGCCCAGCCGTCGCGTGCGTCACGCCCGCCTCTGTCGCTCATCAGGAGGAAGAAGATAAAGTTGTTAGCACAAATCTAAAGCAAATTCAAAGGTCGTCTGAAAAAAAATCTAAAATTCTAGGCACTCGATGAATAACATTTCTCATTTTTGTTGGAGTCGGTTCGGAATTTTGTTGACTTCTAACAAGAAAATAAACACATAGGTCAATTAACAAAGCTCTTTTTTTTTGGAAATATTTCTTTGGTAAAGATCATACATGGTCAACAATAGGGTAGTACTTCAGTAAATTTAGTAGATTAGAGGAAAGCACCGTTTGTTGACTTCCTAATATTCTCAGACTATTCGCACTCGTGGACCTCTATATCAGACCTCTATACCACCATCTCTAAAAGATTCTCAGTTTTACAGTTCCGTTCTCCACACTCGTCCATCTCTAAATCGAACATCTATATCTTTTTCCCTCTCTTATTCTATTCTTCTATTATTTTTTTCTCTTTTCCTTTTTTCTCCCTCTCTTATTTGCTTTCCTATTCTTTCCCAGGCCCGCTATCTGTAGGGGTGTCAGTTGCCCATCGCTATTTTAGCGATGCCTTTACAGGCACCAGTGCGGACGCCCGGCCACTCTAAAATGCAATAGCTGTCTGTATAGAGCCCCGCTGTGGGCAGCCTCAAGCGTCTGTAAAGGCTACACCTAGATGATCGTATCCGTGCTGTGATAGAATAAACTCAAAGATTCACCCGGGAAAAAACTCTCTTTTTTTGAAAACGAAATGCAGCAATGGATGAAGGCACATAGCATGTTGCGTCCGTTGACAGCTAGGCCAAACGGGCCGACTCTACTGGTGCCCGTGGTCAAAGCCCATGTTGACTTTTCTGGTACCTTCCACTCGTCGCCCCGCCGCGCTGTCCTGTCTGTGCTCCTCCGGCCCTTTTTCCCGACCGAGCCAGTGCACGGATCCCATCGCGTCCGACTCACCGCCCACGTCCCCCACCAGCTCCCAACCCATTCCCACCAGCTGACGCGTGGGCCCAAGATCCCACCCCAACCCACGAAGTACACCTGTGCAGCACACACCGCCCGTCCACCGAATGGCTACTTGTCCTTGCACTGGCACACACACCGCCGGTGTACCCAACTCCTACGCGCACACCGTCCGGCACCACGATCCGAAGGCTATGACACCGACGCGTGGGTCCGAAAAGGTGTCCCATCCAGGTACCGGCACGTCTGCGTTGCCGGCGGGGCCCGGTCCGCGGTGAGATCAAGCGTTTGAGGACGCCACGTCGGCGAGGACGCGCTACGGGCACGCGGGAGTCGTACACGCGGACGAGGGCCACCCAACCCTAGCGTGCCGCGCCTTTTTGCTCCCCGTCCTTGCGTGCCGCTTGCCCACACCACCCCCGGTAGCCTCACCGGCCGGCGAACGCGCGCGCAGCCGTCTCCGCACCCACCGCCACCGGACACCGCTTCCCTCCTCTCTTCCTCCTTCTGTTCCGGAGCCTCGGGGATCTCCAGATCTCGGCTGCTGCCGCTGCTGCTTCCGTCTCCCGGGAGCGCTCATGGCGTCGTCCTCCGACGAGCAGCCCAAACCGCCGGAGCCGCCAGCCGTGGCGGTCGCGACGCCGCAGACGCACGCCGAGTGGGCGGCCTCGCTGCAGGCGTACTACGCCGCCGCAGGGCACCCCTACGCCTGGCCCGCGCAGGTAAGGCTCGCGTTTCCGGCACGGTGGCGGCGCCCGGCGAGTTCTGACTAGGTTTCCTTGCTTTGCACTCGGATGATGCAGCACCTGATGGCGGCAGCGGCGGCGGCGGCGGCCGCGGGAGCCGCGTACGGCGCGCCGGTGCCGTTCCCAGTCTACCACCCGGGCGCCGCGGCGGCGTACTACGCGCACGCGTCCATGGCCGCGGTGAGTGCGCTCCTCTCCTGCTTCGATGCTCCCTCGTGCGGTCGTGCCGAATTGGGGAAAATTGGGTTCCGATTTGTGGGGGTTTTGGTCTGAATTTGCTGCGGCTGTGCAGGGTGTCCCATACCCGACGGCCGAAGCTGCTGCGGCTGCAGCTGCCGCGGCGGCGGAAGGGAAGGGCAAGGGGAAAGGCAGGGGAGCGTCGCCTGAGAAGGGCAGCTCCGGCGCACCTTCTGGTGAGGACGACTCCCGGAGGTACCAGCTCCCACTGTTTCAGTGTACATCTGATTTAATTGTCTTTCTCTGCGTTTACTTGTTTTTGCTAAACTGTGTTTGAATTTTGTTGCATGTGAAGTGGTGACAGCGGCAGCGACGAGTCGTCAGACACGAGAGATGATGACACTGACCATAAGGTACCAAGCAAGTTGCTGTACGCAAGGGACCATTTTTAAAGTGAATTGTTTATTCCATAATTGATATGATTATGGATTTGTGTGGTTCATGTTTATTTTCCTCAGGAATCCTCTGCGCCCAAGAAGAGGAAGTCTGGTAATACATCAGGTGAAGGTTGGTTTTGTCTTGAGCTGAGTACTTTGGAAAGGTATGTGTGATTAAACACTTGTGTTTGCCAGGTGAGCCATCTCAGGCTGCTGTTGTGCCATATCCTGCTATCGAGTCACCCTTTCCTGTGAAGGGAAGATCTGCCTCGAAGCTTCCAGTGTCTGCACCTGGGCGAGCAGCGCTTCCCAATGCCACCCCAAATTTAAACATTGGGATGGATCTTTGGAGCACTCCACCAGCCTTAGCTGTTCCTGCAGCGCAGGCAGAAGGAAATCCTGGGTTCGCTCTTGCTCGGCGTGATGGTGTTACTCAGTTGGTATGTCTGGCTCTTGTTGAATCTTATGAGCTATTTTGAAATTCATTTTAATGTGTGTACCTCATTGATTAAGAATGATGTCCTTTTCTGTAAATAAAAGATCATATCTCTGCTTTATTTCTGATTATATGATTGAATATTTCTTCAGGGTGAGCGTGAATTGAAGATGGAGAGGAGAAAACAATCTAACAGAGAATCTGCAAGGAGATCAAGGTTACGCAAGCAGGTATTATTGGGACCAATACATTCTCATTTTCTGCAGATTGTCCCAATGTGTAGAGATAATTATTCCACCATTGTTTTCCTGTTTTTCTCTGTGTGTTTTCTGTGCGTACCAAATAGTTCCATTGAATTAGGCTATCAACCACCTGTGACCTTTGTTCCTACAGTTATGTTGTCTTATTTTTTATGTGTTGCTTTTCACGTTCTTTCAACTTATCCCCCTGTTTTTGCTTCCCTTTTTGAGTTATAGCTTTGGGTTTCGTCTCTAGAGTACCCCAACTTATCTGGCTCTGGGAAACATAATCGTTGAACAAATGCTACCTAAACCTGGTGGTGTTATGATACAACATATGAGCCTGGAAAATGTTTGATGGATCACTTACAAAGCAACCTCATGTTCGTTTTTGGTTTTACAATTGCGTAAAGGTTGTGTAATTAATAGTGGTAACTGGTAACAAAGATTGAGGCTGCCCGCAGTGGTACGCTGAAAAGGCTACTAGAAAGACTACTGGAAAGATTACTGGAAAATTTAGAGTAGATTTACATAGTGTCATATTGGAAGTATAGAATATATAGAGTATGTTTTAGAGTATAGAGTATGGTTTACAGTATACGAGTGCGGATGGTCTGATGGCTGGTTCTCATCGTCCAACAACCGCTCCATTCCTTTTCTTATATAGGGATGCATGTGTAGTCCTACCAAGATTTGCTTGACTAGGACATTTTATTCCTGCTCTACTAGGACTCTAACTCTTAACCATCTAGAACTCCTACTCAAACCGACTAGGAGTCCTCTAAACTGACTAATATTCCAATAACAAGATTAACTCTAACAATTTAAGGCTCCTTCCGATCAAAGGATTTTCGAAGTATGTAGGAACTGAATCTAAAGGAAAAAATCCTATGTGTGCCCTTTCGATGGTAGGATTGCTCATTGGGAATTTTAGTGGATAGGGAAGTTTCCTCCATATTTTGGAATTTGGAGGAATTCTAGCATGAGGTCTAACCTCATGTTTCTAATTCCTTTGAAAGTTTAAAGGCATAGCCTCTTTACTTTCCTTCCTGCTCTCTTTTTTCTAATGAGCACTTAACCTTAAATTGATGTGTTTTTCCTGTAAAGCATGTTGAAATTCCAAACTAAAAATCAACTCGAAATTTCATTGATTGATTCCTCAAAGTTGGTTGGCTAATCCTTCCATATTTAAACTGCTCTAGAGATAGAAACTAATCCCATCTCTTAACTAATGTGGACGGTCCAGATTTAAACTTTCTATTTCTGTTCTGATCCTTTCCCACACCAATCATATGAGAATCAAATCTGACTCTACCAAATATGATCTCAACTAATTTCCAATGATCACTATCAAACTAATTTATTTCTTTCTTTCCTAGAAAACAAGATTAATTTTATAATCACCCCTTTAATATTGTTTTCTAGAACACACTCCTAATTTAGGATGGCGACGCATATATGCCACCCTTCACTCAATTTTGGGATGGACACAACTACACTCCTAGAATGGCGACTCATCTTCATATTGCACAACTCACATTTGGAGTGAACACATTTCCACCCTTGGGATGGTCTCACCCTGCACAAATTTGGGATGTGCACATATTCATCCCAGGATGGGCACATCTTCATTCTGCATATGAATTCGGGATGGGCGTATCTTCATCCCCCAGGATGAGCACATCTTCATCCTGCACACAAATTCAGAATGAGCGCATCTTCATCTTGCACTCTACATCGGAACGGACACATCTTCATTCCGATCACAGATTCGAGATGGATGCATCTTCATCCCGAGCACACCTATGTGAGACGCTCATGACCACCCCTGTTGTCATGTACCAACTTCGCCACGTCCCTGGTACACCTCCCTTGTACGTGCCCAACACTAAAAAGTCCAACCCAGCTCAATTACCAGGCCCGATCAAGCTTCTCTCAAAACCACCTCACCAGGCCAAGCCCAGCTCTCGACCTCAGCCCGCACTGGACCTCTAGCCCAACCGAGCACTTCTTTTTTGTTGTCCACCTACACCACTAACCGGACCCATCTAACAGCCCACCAGCCCCACTCGTGCTTCGTATTCTCCCTAGAACTTTCGTCATTGCCATTCATCGCACCGCTCGTCCATGGGAGCTTCCACTAACTGCCACATTAAGAGCATTGGCGACCGGTGCAGGTCATGCTCCTTCGCGTTCTCTAGGTGCTCGCTGTGCTGAGCTGTATACGTGTTGAGTGTTGGAGCTGCTCTGCACGCGCCCCACGCTGACACATCCGCCCTGGCCGCGTCTCTCGCCGTGCTGCCGCCATCTCGGCATGTGTGTCCTCCAATGGTGCCGCCTTTCCCCGCTCGCGTTGTCACCGCTCCACGTCGGTGCAATTTGGGTCCGTGCCGCCAGGATCCGCGAGCCTTGGAGCTGCCGTGCTCCAATCCGATAAGGTTCACCTCAAATCCTGTCCTGTATCGAGCTCTCCCGTGCAACTTCGACCCAATCTGCGCCTATCGCCGGTTCTTGCTGCTGCTGACGAGGTCTGCACCCGATCTGCCTCAGGAAGGACATGATCCGCCTCTTCAACTAGTCTCCCCACCGAGGTATGCATGGCTTTCCCTTCCATTTCGTTGGCAACCCCGGGAGCATGTCTTCCCAGAGACAAGATCTAGAACCCTGACTCTTGATATCAAATGTTGGAACCCCAGACTAAAAATTAACTCCAAATTCCATTGATTTATTCCTCAATGATGGTTGGCTATATATAGCCCAATTACAGATAGAATCCTTCCATATTTAAACTACTCTAGAGATAGAAACTAATCCCATCTCTTTCCTAATCTGGGCAGTCCAGATTGACTCAAGTTGGACTCTATCTAAACTTCCTATTTTTGTTCTGATCCTTTCCCAAACCGACCAGAATCAAGTCTAACTACCAAATCTGATCTGTTATGATTTCCAACATATCACTATCAAACTAATATATTTATTTCCAAGAAAACAAGATTAATTCTAACAAAATATCCAAACACATCATGAGAGCAATTCCTATGTTTTTTCATTCTGTAGGTTTTAAGAAGATGTGCAACTTTAATCCTGTGGTTTTCCTATTCCTATGTTTTGAGAATCCTGTGTTCCTTAGATGTTTATGTAACCTTAGCCACATAGCCTAAGGTGCCTGCAGTTTAGCAGCTACTTATTTTGCAATATGACATGGCAGTATATAGGGAAGGGGGCTCATATGTTTGACAAATATGGAACTTGTTAAGCTACTATACGCTGACCAGTTGCACTCAAAAGCTTAAGCTGATGGGAAAGTGTAGGCAATTCACTTATACACCCCCCCCTCCTCACCTGAGGCTCCCTCGGGCTCAAACGTGAAAATAGGAGTGGATTTGCGTCCGTCAGGATTCGAACTCGAGATCTCTGACTCTGATACCATGTTAAGCTACTATGCGCTGACCAGTTGTACTCAAAAGCTTAAGCTGATGGGGAAGGATAGACAATTCACTTATAACAAAACTATTTATTTCCTGTGACAGAAATGGTGCTTGTTGCTTTACAAACCTTGCCAGTGAGAACTTAGTCTTTCTTACATTAGTAAAACAAATGTTTGTACTTGTAAACATTTTGTCACATTTATCGTGTTTTATTGTCAGCAAGAGTGCGAGGAATTAGGAAGGAAGGTAGCTGAGTTGACAACTGAGAACAATGCTCTTAGAGCAGAACTTGATAACCTTAAGAAGGCCTGTCAAGACATGGAAGCAGAGAATTCACGCTTGATGGTGAGCATATGTAACCTCACCCCTCTTTAAGATACCATTCTTTTACAGCATTTGCCATTATATCAACACTATCTAACCTAGAAAGCTCAAACTTTTGAAGGGTGGAATGGTTCGCTCCGAGGGACCAAGTGTTACGACAACATTGGGCATGAGCATAGAAGCACCAAAGACGCAGCATCATGATGACGAGGGCCAGCTTCGCAAGAACACTAATAATAACAGCAATGGAAACTATGTAGGTGGCAGCCACAAACAGGAGGCTAACACTAGGTGAGAGACCATGAGGAAATGACAAAGATGAGATGAGGTGTTTCTTATCTAACCACAACACCCATCATCAAGCAGTGTATTTTTTTAGCAAAGCTGTTGTTTTAGTACTCATAGCCTACCCATCGTGCTTGGAACAGAGATTTATTATGAAGTTGGTTTAGCCCTCACAGCTCATCTGGGGCCCTGTAGAGTCGTCCCTGCTGCAGCCATGTATTATTTATGGCTCATCGCTGTGTGCGTTCATGTGTGTGTGTGTTTTGTGTAAACCTATTGATGTAGCTATTGTAACAAACATAGAGCCTAGAGTTTATGTGTTTGCTAACTTGTGATGAGGAATGTAACAGCCCAATTTGCTACCTGATCTTTAGATGGAATGCGAGCAAATAACCTTTGGCTAACTGTCTTGCCGTGTTTCGATTGAACCAGTTGAATGGGAGATTTTTCATGTAGTGTTAAATGAAGTTTAAGGGTTATCTTGGATACTTGGCTGGTTATCGTGCATTCTTGTTCTGATTTCAGCTAGTCACACTTTCCGCATGTGTTATGCTGACCTTTTTTTATGCGCAATTCTCTAAAGAAAAATGAAGCGGATGTGAGTGGCCAGTGGAGGGATAAAATCATCATTTCACGTCTTTTTTAATTTTTGTAAAATTGTATGAACGGTCAAGTATTTCGGAATAGAGAGTACATATGAACGTTACTTTCCTTCTTGTTTGAGAGAAAATTTGATTGAAGATCCATGTTGAAGCTAAAAAAATGAGACCTGACCTAGAAGAAAACTAGGTGGGTTCTCATTAAGAAGCTATTAAAGTTCCAAACAGCAACAGTGAACTTGCAGTGAATGCTGGTTTCAGGAAGGCAATCCCGCTTAGGCTATCAGCACTTATTTTCTTTAAACACATAGTCTATACATATATTTTATACTTCAGTAGTCTATAGTTCAGTATCTTTTATAGTACATCATGCGGACAGAAAAGCAACGCATTTGTGATTGGGATGGCAAAAAAGAATAAAAGTAAAAAACCAAAGGTTTCCAAGATAGATATGGACAATCTGTGGAGGATAGGATAAGAGCCGTGCATCCAAAATTTGTGATGACAGCAGCCAGAAGATTGGTTTACATAAGAAGATCGCTAATGACGATTGGATATTGACACGGGGGCCGGGGGTTGGTTGTGTTGTGATTGAAATTGAGAGAGAGACAATGACAAGAACACAATGATTCCAACTATGTTTTATTCATTCACTTGTCTTCTATTTATACATGTGATGGTGGCTATTGGAGAGGAGACATGACTCTTAGATGGAGGAAGTTACAACTGCATATGACCCTTCAAGTGATCACATTTCAAAATTGTATTGCAACACTCCCTCCTTGAGCACTTGAACTCCTTGTCAATGGCTATAATCTTCGAAAAATCCAGTGGGAAAAATTTGAAGATATATAATTGAATGCTTGTGTAAAAACTCCTGAAAATATTATTAAAATAGGAGAAAAACACAGCATTTAAATGTCATATATATTTTTATATAAAAACCCATGTGGGGAAAATAAGAAAATTGACATTATCTTGCATTCTCATTGCCTCATTAAAACTTATTGTGAGAAAACTATTAAAAATAAAAATTCACATAAGAAAAAGAGTACAATTTGATGCAATAGTCATGAAGCTCTTATGATAAAGCTCCCCCTAAACCTTATAAATTTCTAAGTCTACGCATACCTATTCTCTCGACACATTTGGAAAATGTGGAGTATGGTAGGGACTTAGTGAATAAATCAGCTAAATTATCACATGACTTAGTTTGTTGGAGATCAATTTCTCCATTCACCTGAAGTTCATGTGGATAAAAGAGTTTAGGTGTTATGTATTTAGTACCGTTAATTTTCACATAACCTGACTGTATCTAAGCAATACAAGCTGCATTACCTTCATAGATAATGGTTGGTGACTCAATGGGTCCAATGTTACTTGAGACTTGGATATGATTAATCGCTCTACGTAGCCAAGCACATTCACGTGCGACCTCATATAATGCTATGATTTCGGAGTGATTAGAAGACATAGCAATTAGAGTCTGTTTAGAAGACGTCCAAGAAATTGTTGTTTGTCCGTGTAAAAATACGAAACCAGTTTGTGATCTACCATTGTGGGGATTACTTAAATAATTTGCATCGGCATAGCTAATGAGATTTAGATCTTGTTTCTTTGGAAAGAATAGTCCAAGATCTTGTGTACCTTGAAGGTATCTTAAAATATTTTTCACTCCATTCCAATGACATATTATAGGAGCGCTACTATATCTTGTTAATAAATTTACTGCAAAAGCAATATCGGGTCTTGTGTTATTTGCAAGATACATAAGTGCACCAATGGCGCTAAGGTATGGGTATTCAGAACCCAAAACTTCTTCTCCTTCTTGGCATGACCGAAATGGATATGTGTCCATTTCTAAGCCTCTTACTACCATAGGAGTTTTAGATGGATATGCTTTGTTCATATTAAATTTCTCCAATACTTTTTGAACATAAGCTGATTGGTGTACGAGAATGTCCGTATGAAGGTGCTCGAGTTGTAAACCCAAGCAAAATTTAGTTTTACCTAAATCCTTCATCTCAAACTCCCTTTTAAGATGATTTTGTGACTCTTTAATGTCATTCTCAGTGCCAATGATATTTAAATCATCAACATATAATGATATGATACAAAAACCAGTTGAGGATCTTCGAATGTAGACACAAGGGCAATCATCATTAGTAGAGTAGCCTTTGGTTAAAAGGAACTCCTTCAGTCGATTATACCACATCCTATCGGACTGTTTCAAGCCATATAATGACTTGTTGAGTTTAACACAAAACATGTTGTGATCTACTTTTCTATTCGGTATGGGTATCCCATCGGGAACCTTCATATAAGTATCCGAATCTAGTGACCCATATAAATATGCAGTCACGACATATATCAACTGCAAAGATAGATGTTTTTGTGTTGCCAAAGATATCAAATATCGGAAAGTAATTTCATTCATAACAGGAGAATATGTTTCATTAAAATCAATGTCGGGTCTCTGCGTACACCCTTGTGCAACTAGCCTTGCCTTGTATCTCACAACTTCATTGTTCTCATTCCGTATTCGGACGAAAACACATTTAAACCCAACAGGATAGGTTCAAGGAGGAGTAAGTATTACATTACCGAATACCTCTCTCTTTTTAAGTGAGTCAAATTCTGCCTTGATTGCTTCTTTCCATTTGATCCAGTCCGAGCATTGTTTACACTCTGCCATGGTCTTAGGATCAGGATCTTGGAGAAGATCAGCAATCATGGTTGAAAAACATGAGTTGACAACCGTTGTATTACGGTCAAGTAATTCTCCGGAACTAGTATAATTGATGGAAATTTCTCTTATCTCCTGTAATTCTTCTTGACTTCCCAACATAGAAGAATCAGGGTTTTCCGATTGTTCAACCTGCTTTATAGTGCGCACTTGAGGGCTGGATAAAGGATTTAAAATATCCTTTTGATGTATGTCAACATTTTGTTGACTTGCATTTACTTTCCTCGAGGAAGGTCTAGTCTTTGGACGCTTGCTTGAAGCATATATTCCCTTACTTGCTCTCCCCCTTTTCGGAGGTTGAGTGGTTTTTATTGGTACCTCCACTCGGCAAGGTGCATTAATAGCAGGATTCAAAGACTTTGTAACATTATTATAGTCAGTAAATGTATCTGGCAGGTTACTAGCAATTTGTTGTAACTCTATAATTTTCTTAACTTGAAGTTCAGTTTCCTTTGTACGTGGATCAACATTTAGGATGTATTTGTCATCCCAATTTATTTCTCGGCGGTCATTGATAAATTTAGTATCTCCCCCCTAAAGCCGAGAAATGATCCTCATTAAAAATACAATCAGCGAACCGAGCCGTGAATAAATCTCCTGTTAAAGGCTCCAGATATTTAATAATAGACGGTGATTGATATCCCACGTATATTCCTAATTTCATGTGAGGGCCCATAGAAGTTCGCTTAGGTGGTGAAATTGGTGTGTATACAGCACAACCAAATTTTCGTAGATGGGAGATATTGTATTGATCTCCACGTACAAGTTGTAAAGGGGAGGTGGTATGATATGCATTTGGTCTTAGTTGTAGAAGATCAGCAGCGTGTAAAATTGTATGACCCCAACAAGATGTTGGTAAATTGCATCCTTGTCATAATGGCCTAGCTATGAGTTTAACCATCTTTACTAGAGATTCTGCCAAACCATTTTGTGTGTGTACATATGGAACAGAATGTTGTACTTCAATTCCTAGAGCCATACAATAATCATTAAAGGCTCGAGATGAGAATTCAGCAGCATTTTCCATACAGATACTTTTAATCCTATATTCAAGATAATTCGCTTTCAACCTTATGACTTGTATCATAAATTTGGCAAAAGCATGATTACGTATAGATAATAAACACACGTGTGACCATCTAGTAGATGCATTAATTAAAACCATGAAGTATCTAAATGGACCACACATTGGTTGTATGGGTCCACAAATGTCACCTTGAATTCTTTCAAGGAACTTTAATGGTTCAGCATGGATCTTAAGCGGAGAAGGTCGCAAGATCAACTTGCCCATAGCACATGAAGTACACACAAAATCATTAGATTTTGGAAATTTAGTGTTCTTTAAACCATGGTCGGTGCAATTTCCAATAATTTTCCGCATCATCCCTATTGCGGGGTGGCCTATGCGTCAATGCCAGGTCTTAAATGTATCAACATTCTGGAAAATCACCTTGTATGCAACATGAGGTACGGGTTTTATGTACGTGAAGTACAGTCCAGATGGAGTAAAAGAAATTCTTTCTAGAACTTCTTGGCCATATTCGGAAGATTTTGAAATAAGAAGAAATTCTTATTTATTTTCTTTATGGGTATGTATATGTAACCCATTTTTCCGAATATCTCTAAAACTTATGAGAGTACGTGTAGAATCGGGATACAATAAAGCATCATCAATCATCACTTGTGTCCCATTAGGGAGTGTAATAGTGGCTTGTCCAGAGCCAACTATTGTCGCATCACGTCCTGCGATGGTCAAAACATTTCCTGACCTCCTAGTTAGGATCTGAAAATATTTTGTATCCCTAAGTATAGAGTTTGTGGTGCAACTATTCACATGGCACATTTCTTCTTCTATCGGAAATTTCCCGTGAGATCTAATAAATAAGAATTATAATAACATAATAAGTTGCATTATAATACAAATATGTATATAAAATATTAGAGTGCTGAATAACCCTAATACAATATACTTAATATTACATTACAACACACTTATATTTACATAGACTTAAACATATGTAAATTTCTATGGTAGAGGATCTATAAAAGATCATCGAATACATCGCTCGAATTATATTCCACCATAGCATTATCTAAGTCCATGATGCCATCATCTTTCAATATTGAATCGTTGTTGCTAGGATCTTCAATATCCTTGCTTGAACAACCGACTTCAAATGTTGGCTTTGTTTGAATACTTAAATGAGTTTCATACTCATTTTGAGATCCTTGAGTTTTCTTATCCTTTCTCAGTGATTTCTGGTATAAAACCACAAGGTGTTTAGGCGTGGGACATTTATCAGCTGTATGCTTATAAGTTCCACATGCCTTACACTGCACATTTTTCCCTTTGAAGGGAACACCATCCTTTCTTATTTTGTTTGAGAATTTCTTATTATTTTGCCTATTATGGCGACGTCTAGCAGATCTACCATTTTTCTTAGAATATATATTCTTAGAAGCATTAGCTTTCTTCTCATTATGATGAATTTCAGGTAGAGGAGCAGCCCCAACACGATGTTGGTGATGATTCTTAATAGTAAGTTCATCATGCTTCTCTGTCTGAAGTAAATCTCTAATGAGGTCAGCATAATGTTGGTAGTTGCGAGCCCGATATTGATATTGTAAGACCCTATCAGAAGGGAGCATAGTTTGAAGTGTTTTCTCAATTTTTTCCTCTTCTGATGGTTCTTTCTCACAAAATCTTAATTTAGCACATACCTTATGAACAACATGATTATAGTCTTCTATAGACTTAAAATCTTGAAGACGAAGTTGAGTCCATTCATGATTGGCCCCAGGCAATAGAATTGCCTTTTGCTGTTCGTAACGACTTTTTGATACCATCCAAAAGGTATGTGGTTCTACTTCCATCACATACTCTGATTTCAAGTCAGGATGGAGATGATTACGGATGATGTATAGTGTCTGGTACTTAAATGTATCCAGAAATGCTGCAGATCTTTCTTCAAGAGGAGTAAGAGCAGACATTAGTCCTCTGAAAGCCAAACTTATCTTGATGTCAAGAGCCCATGTGTGGTAATTATGATCATCAAGTGTAAGTTCTTCAAACTCGCGAGACATTGATTCCTACATGTAGGAAACCAGATATTTTATTAATAAAATCATCATGGTGGTGTTGTAATATGTGTTAATCATAATGAAACACACATTTAATTTATTCTGTCTTATCTAGCCAAATTTAGAAAAATGGCTTGACAAGAAGAACAAATGTGTGTATATTTCATGTTAAAGATGACCAATTAAAAAAATAGCCAAATTAAAAATGAATTATACACTTTGTTATATTAAGGTATGATTCATAATGCATTAAGCCAAATTATAGAAAAATGGCTTAATCAAAATGAGTCAATTTACTTTATATTTTATGTGTGGTGTTATTTCCATCATAAGCCAAAATTTGAAAATTAGCCTTAAATGATGAAAATTTGTGAAATTTGTGAATATAATAAACAAAATTCAAGATTGAGGCCATTCTGAAATTGGCCTAAAATTTGAATTTTGGACAATGTAAGTTTTAATTTTATCAATATGGCCAAAATTTGAAAATTAGTCAAATATTGAATTTATTGCAAATAAATAATATTTAAATGCAATATATACATTGTCATAATAAATATTTACATTACACAAATATTTACAATATATTCACACATACACACTTGCTGGAATTTAAACTACATTTAAATTCAAATTCAAACTGAATTTAAACTATAAATATTTAAGTAAAATAGAAAATAGAAGTAGCACTAATGGCCCATTCGGCCTACTTGGCCCATGCAGCAAATGGCCTTGTGGGCCGTTCATGCGTGCGGCCTGGCGGCCCAATGGCCCATGAGGCCGGCAGGGTATAAAAGGGGGAAAAGAGCGGTGAGGCGGTAGGGTTAACCCTAGCCGCCGTCGCCTCCTCGGCTCCCCGTCGCCACTTCGGTTCCCCCGTTGCCTCCCCAGTTCCACCCCCACCGCTGCTCCGGTTCCACCTCCACCGCCGCTCCGGTTCCACCCCCACCGCCGCTCCTTTTCCGGCGCCGCACCCCCATCGTACCCCCTTACCGGCGCCGTTCCCAAATCGATTAAGGATTTGGACCGGCGACCGAGGCCCATGGTCGGGGATCTTGAGCTCTACCGGCGAGGTGGGCAAACTGACGGAGAAGTCGGTTCCCACTCAGACTCGTAAGAGTCAGCGAGGAACCGCATCCCGAAGGGCCAACCTCAACTTCGGTAGTCGCCGACGAGTTCACCGGCGTGGTTGTGGTTGGAGGCGGCAACAATGGTAGATGCGGAGTCCTTGGTGCTAGTGGTCCACGGGGTCGACCTCTCAGTCCGATGCGTATCCTTACAGTCCGACAGACCGATGACGTTTCCATAGCATCGGTGACACCACGACCGCTATCTTCCACTTGCCTTCTTCCTTCCTCCCCCTCTTCCTGTCCTCCCGATGACGAAGGGACCAGATCCGGCGCAACCCGGATCGGGTTCTCCCCTCCGAGGACGGCACTGTGATCCCCTTGAGGACCCGTTTGACGGGCCTCTTGGTCCGAGGGCTGGACGGGGAACAGGATCGGCGGTCGGTCTTGAACTCGGCATCGCAAGATGCTTCTTGGCGGTTGTACGGAAGGAAGAAGCACCCTTCAGTGGTGGCCCCGTCGCTCACGGCGACATTCGCGGCAACAACGGCAGGGCCGTCCACCACGACGTGCACGGCGGCATCGTCGGTCGCCACGGTGTGCGTGGCGGCAAAGGTAAATTCTTTAGTTCATTGTTGCAGGGTTGCGACGATGAAGGTCGGTGTACAAGCGGCGGTGACCACGACGGTTGCCATGGCGATAGCGTTGAACACCATGATCACCATGGCGGCACAGATGGATTGATGATTCTTCATTTTCAACAAAGAACATAAAGATGATGGAATCGGTAAGACTTGGATTTGCCATATTACCAATGTTTTCCTCTCTTAGTCGTAGAGCAAAGTGCTGATGACGTGTTGTGATTGAAATTGAGAGAGAGACAACGACAAGAACACAATGATTTCAACTATGTTTTATTCATTCACTTGTCTTCTATTTATACATGTGATGGTGATCATTGGAGAGGAGACATGACTCTTAGATGGAGGAAGTTACAACTGCATATGACTCTTCAAGTGATCACATGTCAAAATTGTATTGCAACAGGTTGCTTGCGTGCGTGCTACTTCGACTAGATCGGCATCAAGTCGGGAGAAGAAGCAACACACAACACGGATGGACGTCTTTGAGAGAGATCCCACTCTATATCGGCATCTGCCCTTTGGTGGTTGAGAGAGATCCCAGACACTAGAAATAGCTAGTGCTTACATGGATTCTCAATCGATCTTCTATGCGAAACATACAACCTGTCCTCTCAAGATAGATACCTGCAACAAGTAGTATTTTTTTCATTTCAAAATACCTATCACTTAGAAGAAAATTTTAAATTTATTTTGAATTAAAAATCTTGTTTTAAGTGACAAATATTTTGAGATGGAATGAGTACACTAGATGCAACTAGGACAAGAATCTGATCTTGTAGCAAAAGCAGTTTCGTTTTCCAGAGCTTTGCTGTCGCAGATGACATTTTAGGCTCTCCATTATTCAACTAATGTCTTTTGGTAGGATAATCCTTTTAGTTTATTTTTGAAACAAAGCATCCTAACGGAATTAAAAATAGATGATTACCTGTGTGAGAGAGTGTGTTTAGGCTCTACGGACCCTCTTGAAAGGGCTTCTCCAGGACCAAACTTCAGAGTAAGACAATACCTATTTTACTTTGTTCTTGAAAATTTATCGTTTTGTAGTTGAAAAATAAATACAAAACGATAAATAGTACATGTAATTTAGAATCTCTGTCGCTCAGGAGCCGGTGAAGCTAGAAAAAGTGGCTCCACTCTGCAGAGCTCCACACACGCAACACTTTACATCATCCAGTCATAGCTATGCATACCTAACCCAAGATAAACTAAAAGATAAAAAACAAATACACCATGAGTGACATATATATCGTGAATTGTTTTTGAGGCTATACATGCTAACAACCATGCATGACTATCAGATTTATCACGCTAGATCATTTAAATGAAATGTAATCCCGATCGTGACTCATCATATTCCATTTAAATGATAGGTGAGATACGTGAGTCTTCTACCATATATAACTTGTGATCTTTTATGATAAACTTAATAATCACGTATGCATATTAACACCATAATAATCAATTACACTAGATATGTGGACCACATTGTGATAAAAAGTAAGACCATTTCTTTGTGACTTTGTCGTCCTCGTCAGCCCTCACTTTCAGTTGCCAGTGACGCGTAGTAGGTGAAGTACGGAGTTGCAACAGTCCACCATCTCCCGTGCCGGCGGCCACACACAGGACACAGCGAGCGAGTGGGTGGCCAGCCGGCCGGCGGGGCCCGCCCAACTTTTTGCCGGCCCGGCGCAGCGCAGGTGATCCTGGCGCGGGGCCCACCGCGTGGTGGGATGGTGCGCGAAGTGGTTACACCAACACGGCGCACCATCGCCAGTTTTCCTAACAGCCAGCCCTTCCTCCCTCCCTCTTCCTACACGCTCTTCGCCGCGGGGGAAGAGGCGGAGTCCGCCGTCCGGTATGGCGTCTACGGCGCCGTCGTCCTCGGAGTGGCTGAACCGGGCCGCGGAGCACACCAAGGCGGCGCAAGCCGAGGCGCGCCCGCCGCCGGAGTGGGCGGTGGCGGCGGCGGGTGACGGCGCGGACACGCTGTGCTCCGCCGGGCTCGCGGAGATGCTGGCCGGTGCGCTGCTCTCGACGGACGGACGCGGGGGCGCCGCCGCGTGGAAGTACGCCGAGGCCGCCCTCGCCGCGGGCCTCGCGTCGCCGGCGCTCCTCATCGCGCTCCTCTCCACCAGGTATGGCCAGCCTCCCCGGCTTCGGCGGCGCTGGGAACCTCCAGCGAGTAGTGGCACGGGAGAGGCGAATGCGCGCGCGCGATCCCGGCGTCGTCTCTGCCAATGCTCGCTCCGTACCTGATGATGCGACTCATCACCAAAAAGTTTAGGGAAAAAATACTCAAAATGCCGTGCGGGCCAGTGCACAATGCCGGTAGTGTAACTGCAGTTAACAGTCCCTGCTACTACTCGCGTGGGTACTCGAGTGTCAATTAGTTAACAGTCATCATCATCTGTTTTTTTTTTCTTTGGAGAAGAAAGCAGAGTCCCTTGTGTAGAATGATGGTTGTCCATATATTTTATCTCGGTGTTGGTTTTGTGATTGGAAAATTAATTAGATAACCTAGTGGCAAAATAGGACACATGCTAATTAATTCAGTGCCACTGTTTAATTGTACGGATCATGTGGTATGATGGGGAGTTTAACCTTTCACGATGTTGTTTCCTTAGATAAAAATTTATGGCGCCTTGCAGGGTCATTCCTCAGCGGTTTTCCAGGCCTACACCGTATAGGCTCTACTTGGAGCTCTTGAGGAGACATGGATTCAACTTCCATTACCAGATGAAAGCTTCAAATTTCAGAAAGTACGTTTTTCTTTTTCTGACTGCTTCCTGTAGTTCTATTGTGCATTCTATGTTCCTCTTACAAGTTTGGAATTAAGTGGGGGAGTCACAGATGAAAGATTTCTAGAGGATTGAATATTGTTTCTATCATCAATGAAAACGGTTGTTTGTATTTATAATATTGTATTATTGTGAAAGTATGACACCTTGAACCTTAGTAGATAAGTGAATAAATCAACCGTTTTGGTGCAAGAGTACCACCTTTATCTGACGGAGAGGTCCAGGTGTCTTGCTGGAATGCATATATTTACTCTGTTGAACCGGTCAAGGAACCATTTGTTCCAGCGGTTGTCTTCTGCAAACTTCCTTATATAACTCTCTGTTTCTTATAGTCTGTTCTTCAATTCCTTTATGTGTTGATTGTTAAAAACTCCACCCAAGGAGCGAGACGTCCTGAAGGCATTGCATTTAAGGTAAAAACTTAGGTCACGCCTTAAACCTAAGTTTAGGTGGACATATGGCGAGGGCCCTTTTTTTTTGGTGAGAACCAGGGATTGGACCCTTGTTGTTGTTGGTACTTGGTAGCATCACAACTGGAGACTTACCACCATGCTATGATCACTTTATCTTGCCTTGATTGCTCACTGTTGCATGTAATTTAGCACGTGTCTTTTAAAAACGGTTGCCTGTAGAACCCAGTCTGTAGGGTTCAACATTTGCTGGGGGTGCAATAAGATTAAGAGGTTCTTGCTAAATCCTGTCTATTTTTTGCAGGATCATGGGTTTAGTAGACGAGAACCTAAGTCTCTCCAAGATATTTGGCATTTTAACAAATCAACCAGGGGTCTTTGTTGTCTGTTATGTCCTTTGTATCTTATGGCAGTTGATTGATGCTGTTTTGGATGAGGAGGGTCTGTTAGAGTTAACTCCAGAGAAGAAAAGTCAATGGCCAACCAGGCTGGATAATTTGAATGCATTTGAAGGAGCTTTTACAGAACAAAGAACTGAGAAGATCGAGAACATGCAGAAGAAGAACAGTGTGATAACTATAGAGCTCATTGAGCATTTTCTTCGTGATAAAGTAATTACTTGTATCCTATCGTTGGCACGTGAAAACATGTATGGCTTTTCAACTCTCCTTTCTATTTGGAAACAATGAATTCATCTTTTCAGTGGTTGGCTATCAGAAAGCAGCATGAATTTGTTTCCATTAAACTAGTCAAATAGGTGTACTGGATCTGCAGCCCATGACCCATGTAGTCCTTAAGCTCCTAAAGGAACCCTAGGTTTAAACTTGTGCAGGTTTCAGCTTTTAGGAACAAGTAATTGCTCAAATGATGCCAGAAGATATCAGTATTTATCGAATAACCTCTGAATTATTATATCGATGACAATGCCAACATATGAACAAGTACTCTAAAGGGTGTACCCAGTGACGAAGGCTCCCACACATTGTGGGGCCTGGGAAGGGAATTTCTAGGCAACCTTACCCCTGCTTTTGCAAAGAGGCCGTTTCAAACTAGTTTTATAACTTAAATAACAAAAAATGAATCTTGATGTAAACCGTGGCCAACTGACTCAAGCTTTTTTATTTGTTGACAAGTGGATGCTAGTGTTAAGTAGGTAGGAATTTGTCGGACAGACCACACTCCTTAGACGTCAAGGGTCGATAGATGAAAAGGCGCTGGGTGAGCTTGAACCCAAGTCCTACAATTATGAATAAGTTCATGATTGAAACGATTTTCTATTAATATTTAACCTAAATTGGAAAAATGATAGTCTCTCTAAAGAGACGAATTCAAATTCACTAGCAGTTTTTCTTTCCTTTTTCTCGTTTAAATACCTCAGTGTTTCTAATTAATTTCGATGTCATTGATCCTAACTGTTTCAGGCAATCTCATTGGGTGGCATTTATTAACCGGTTGCATTTGCTTGCAACAAACTCATCTACCTTTCAAAATGCAGCAATATCCTTGGAACCATTTCAACTGTTGCTTCGAGGTGATTGCAATGTATATGGAGGGACTAAACATAATTTGCGTAAAAGATTCCATCCACTAGTGTCTTCTAGTCCTCTATCTTCTCCAAATGGACGATGCTTTGGGGCTAGTTATTCTGCAATGTGGATTCCTATCGATATGTATCTTGAGGATTGCCTTGATGGCTCGATCACTGCAACAAATTCCATTGAGACTTTAAGTGGTAATTTCATCCATCAATACAAACGAGTTCCTAGTTTATCATGACGAGGTTCTTTTCTCCTATTTTAGATTTGAGCCGCTGCTATTCTTAACTAAGCGGAAATTCCAGGTTTGGTCAAGGCTCTTCAAGCAATCAATAGGTCCACTTGGCATGATGCATTCTTGGCCCTTTGGGTAGCATCACTTCGCCTTGTACAAAGAGTGAGTCTTCATCATTCATTGTGGTTACCATGAAATCATCATTATCTTTCATATTCTAATCTTGAACCTTGTATATAAGCAGGAAAGAGAACCAATCGAAGGTCCTGTACCTCACCTAGACACACGATTATGCATGCTGTTGTCTATCACGACCCTTGCTGTTGCTAACATTATTGGGGAAGCAGATTCACTTTACAATGAAACAGAACTCAACAGTCATGTAAAAGAAAAGGAAGCAGTTGGTGGTATACGCAAGGAATTGATGTTAAGCTTACAGACGCTTGGCGATTATGAAAGTTTGCTTGTTCCTCCTCCATTTATTATCCCAGCAGCTGATCAGGCTGTGACCAAAGCTGCAATGTTCATTTCGGGACTCAACATCAGCAGTGGCTACACAGAAAATGTCAACAGGATGAATTATTGTATGAGCTGCTCTCCAAACAGTTTGATTCGAACTACATATATGCTCCCTCCGTTTTTTATTGATGAAGTCAGCTAAACATGTTGCTCTAACAACATCCTCTAAACATGTTTTTTAATGTCATTAATAAAGAGCGGAGAAGTGAAAGGGGGCTTAGCCTAGTAGTTAAGTACTCTGAGTAGCACTCCTCAAGTCCTGACTTCAATTCCCCATGTGAGTGAATTTCAGGCTGAGGTTAAAAAAATCCCCTCGCCTGTCCCATTACCAAAGCACAGGTCTAAGGCCCGGTCCAGGTCGTTGATCGTTATCCACGGGCCATGATGCCGCTGTGTAAGGGTGGGGCAAGGGTTCAGGGGTTTTCTCGACCGGGGAGAAGGTTGAGCTTCTTCCCCCAACCGGCCGAGTTTTTTTTATAAAAAGCGGAGGGAGTAATTGATACTCAAGTTAACTTTGTAGTTATGGATGTACACTAGTCTGAGTATAATCTTGTTTTAATTTTCCTCAGCTGGAAATATGCGGCATTTGATTGTGGAGTCATGTATCTCAAGGAACTTGTTGGATACATCAGCTTATTACTGGCCTGGTTATATTAGTGATCATGCCAGCTCCATATCTCATACTCTTCCTAGCCAACTTGCTGGGTGGTCATCTTTCATGAAGGGTGCACCATTGACTCAGTCATTGGTTAATATGTTGATATCAACTCCCGCCTCGAGGTGTATACCTTTTCCCCATTAAAAAAGCTTTGCATTAATATACCAAGATTTGGAATTCTCATTGACAGGAAATTCATATTTTTTTGAAATGTTTAATGTTACCTTTCTGTTTCATAATCATCACGTATGTATCATGTTTGCTTTCTCATAAAAAAGAGCAAAGAAATAAGCAGTTGCATTGTAGAAGGATGTGCGATAAAGCACCACACTAGGCCTCAACTATGTCTGCTATCTTTTACATGCAATTTTTCTGGTAATAAATTACTGAATGAAGCTCATAAAATTGATGGAAGCTTGGCAGAGGTCGAGAAGTTATTTGATGTTGCAGTTAATGGCTCGGATGATGACAAGGTTTATGCTGCCATGGTTCTATGTGGAGCCACTCTTTTACGTGGATGGAATTTTCAGGTTAGTGTTCTGCGATTTCCATAGTATGACTACTTTCTATTAGTCCTATCTTTGATAAAAATCAATGTAATCTATATTGAAGCAGCATGCATTGCCTCCATTTTGTTTTCTGAAAAATTAATAACTTCTGCTATTGAGTTCGTTAAAAAAACCTCTAGTCGTATTGATGTAAGTAATTCCAAAGCATGTGGTCTTTTGTCTTGTAGGAGCACACGGTTCGGTTAGTTGTCAAGCTGCTCTCACCCTCTGATCCAGTCGATAGTTCTGGACGAGAAAGCCAGTTGATAAAGCTTGGTCCAATGCTCAATGTTATTCTCACCGGAATATCGCCTGTAGACTACCCACCTATCTTCTCATTCCATGGCCTGGTATGGTTAATATGGTCACCTATCTTGACTTCCATTCACTTCCGTCATATATTTATCTTTTGATTCTGATGCTCCCCTAAAAATTCATCAGATTCCAGAGCTCGCTGCTGCTCTTATGGCAATATGTGAAGTTTTTGGATGTCTTTCACCAAGTGTTTCCTGGACGCTGAGAACGGGAGAGGGAATATCTGCACATGCAGTCTTTTCAAATGCATTCATTCTTCTGTTGAGACTCTGGAAGTTTAACCATCCTCCACTTGAGTACTGCATAATGGGAGACGGTGCTCCAGTTGGCTCACAGCTAACTCCTGAGTATCTCCTGTTATTGCGTAATTCCCAGGTCATATCTCTCAGCAGCTTGGCAAAACAAAGAAACGAACAAAAGCAATTGCTAGATACTTCAATCCCATCTGAGCATCCTATTTTTATGGATTCGTTCCCAAAGTTGAAGTTATGGTACCGACAACACCAAGCTTGCCTGGCCTCAACTCTCTCCGGGCTTGCTCCTGGGACACCTGTACATAACAATGTAGATAGCCTTCTCAACCTGATGTTCAGAAAGGCCAATAAAGGAGGCACTTCTATAGGTTCTTTATCTGGAAGTAGCAGCATAAGTAACTCATCTGGACCTGGTGGCAATGATTTACATCTTTGGCCTCAGTTGCCTGCTTGGGAGATACTGGAGGCTGTTCCGTTTGTGGTTGATGCCGCT
The DNA here is from genome assembly GCA_036927565.1 of Tuctoria greenei. Taxonomy (NCBI): domain Eukaryota; kingdom Viridiplantae; phylum Streptophyta; class Magnoliopsida; order Poales; family Poaceae; genus Tuctoria; species Tuctoria greenei. Next base: position 116,898,738 of record JAYESD010000011.1, on the reverse strand, counting down.
CTTACTGCTTGTGCGCATGGAAGGCTGTTTCCACGTGAACTAGCTACAGGTTTGTTGGGTTCAATTTAAGCTAATTGCCAAAGTGGTTGAACCTTTACTGGAGACTTGGTAGTAGTGAGGACTGAACCTTGGGAGTCGGGACGAACTAGAATGCAGTCACCACTCTGGTGTAATCGTGCAAAAATCTCTTCTTAGTCACATGATCTACATCAAATGGTTATTCCATTTTTGCACTTAAACCCTCCCATCTGATAACGTAAATACAACATGAAAACTATTGTTAGGTGGGAAGGTTTAAGTCAAAAAATATAGTAACCATTGGATGGAGATCATGTAGCTCAGAGGAGATTTTTTACACGATTGCACAAGAATGTTGATTGCATTCTAGTTGTTACCCCGAACCTCTGCATCTGGATGTTTGATTGTGTATTTACATTCTTCAGGTCTCAAGGATCTGGCTGATTTCCTGCCTGCATCTCTTGCCACAATTGTCAGCTACTTTTCATCTGAGGTGACACGGGGCGTTTGGAAACCAGCATCCATGAATGGGACGGATTGGCCTAGCCCATCTGCCAACCTATCCATGGTCGAAGAACACATAAAAAAAATTGTAGCTGCTACTGGTGTCGATGTTCCAAGGCTTGTAACAGGTGCTTGTTTATCTTACCATTTGATCGATGTACTAGTTCTGGCCACAAGAATGCCAGATTATAAGAGTGTCTGTTCTGTATTGCAGGATTAAGTTCCTTGGCTACACTTCCATTGCCATTAGCTGCTTTTGTGAGCCTCACCATTACATACAAACTTGATGAGGCATCAGAACGTTTCCTTAACCTGGCTGGTCCAGCTTTAGAGAACCTTGCTGCAAGCTGCCCGTGGCCAAGCATGGCAATTGTTGCTGCACTGTGGACCCAAAAGGTGAAGCGATGGACTGATTTCCTTGTGTTTTCAGCTTCACGGACGGTGTTCCACCACAACAACGACGCAGTCTTCCAACTCCTCAGAAGCTGTTTCACTGCTACCCTAGGCATGTCATCTGCATCAGTGTGCGGCTGTGGAGGTGTTGCCAGCCTTCTGGGCCATGGGTTCGGCTCTCATTGTTCTGGTGGTCTCTCACCCGTTGCTCCCGGAATCCTCTATCTCCGGATTTTCCGCTGCATCAAGGACTGTTCCATACTTGCTGAAGACATCCTCGAACTTCTGATGCTTTCGGTGAAAGAAATAGCTGAAACCACCATGCCTAGACGACGTTCAGACAAACTAAAGAAGACAAGGTACGGGATGAGGCACGGTCAGGTATCTCTTGCCGCTGCAATGACGCAAGTGAAGGTGGCGGCATCGCTGGGAGCGACACTGGTGTGGTTATCCGGCGGAACAGCCCTTGTCCAGTCTCTGATCCAAGAGATGATGCCGTCTTGGTTCCTGTCCGTGCAGAATCTGGATCAAGGCGGAGCCAGTGGAGGAATGGTGTACAAACTTGGCGGCCATGCTCTCGCCTACTTTGCAGTGTACTCAGGGATGTTTGCCTGGGGCATTGACCCGACGCCGGTCTCTCGGCGCCGAGAAAGGGTCATGCGGTCGCAGTTTGAGTTCCTTGCGAGCGCACTGGATGGGAAGATCTCCCTCGGCTGTGACCTGTCCCTGTGGCGCGCCTACGTCTCGGGGTTCCTGGGGCTGGTGGTGGAGTGCGCCCCGTGCTGGGTGCAGGAGGTGGACCTGAAGGTGCTCAAGAGGCTGAGCACCGGCCTGCTGCAGTGGAAGGAGGACGAGCTCGCCGTCGCACTCCTACGCAGGGCTGGGCCGGAGGCTGTGGGTGCTGCTGCCGAGCTGATCCTGGCCAACGAGTGGTGACCCCTGTAGTTTGGCATTGATGTTGCCATTTGTACATAACCAGAAGTCGGTTTGTAGTAATTGACCAGTGAGTAAAACTGTTAGGACTCTTTGCTAATACTCTATCCATTTCGTGTTCAAAATTGAACTAACCAACGTCAAATAACTTGAAACAGAGGGAGTACTACCTGCCTCCGATCTGTAGAAAGTGTAAAGTTCAGACAAAGATAACAAGCAAAAACTAAGCTATGCTCCATGTCTGAAACCATCACGTATCAGATTTTGAGCCATTGCCTTTAAACTTTATGATGGACACATCTAGTACTAGACCTTTCACTTGGGGGAAAAGAAACATCATGTAAATAAAATAGAGGTGGTTTTCAGATTATGAACAGAGCAATCACCCCTAGCTTAAAGGTTCTGATAAAACATTGGCTATTTATATGGTGATTTTCTACATAATCAGGACAATAGTTCCAAAATCTGTCCACTTACTGACCAACAATTGCAACATAATTATCTTGGTAGTGTTTGGTTCATGGGACGAGGTGGGTTGGAATGGGACGGATCCATTTTTGTTGGTGTTTGTTTTAGAGACAAAGAGGATAGAGTCATTTTAAAAGAGAATATTCCTCTCAAAACTGGACAAAACCATCTACTCTAACTTGAGCGGACGAACTCATCCCATACGAACGGCGTGAGGTTCCGTCACTTGTCGAGTCCTCGTGGCCAGCTTCATCCTCTTCCTTGGCGTCACACACGCTTGCTCGCATGAGCTGATCCGTCAGCTGGACGCCTTCCGCATTGGCGTGTCGCAGTTGAGCCCCTTCACCGTCGGAGCCCATCTCGCCCCGTTGCCTTTGCCTGCTTCGCGCACCCGGACCTCCTTCGCGCCCTGCTCCGACGGACCCTCTTCCTCGGCAACAAGCACCTCATGAACAGGGTTGCGCCCGTACCAACTCGCCGTCGTCACCACCGTACACGCACAGGCGCCACACAAATCTATGGGATGGCGGCCACTATGGCCATCTGGTCGCGTGTGCCAAGGTTTTCGTGCCCTACGGGACGGCAGCCACCTTGGCCATCAGGTCGTGCACGCCGCCGCCGATCGAGAGCTTTCGTGCCTACGCTCTCTGCATGCCCAAGTTCTTGAGAACGTGAATATCCTCAGCACCAGCGACCTTTTCCTTTGATTCGAAACGTGAATAGCCTCGGTTGGGTCCCTTCCGTTGATTGGACGTCTTGATTTCAATGGACTTTGTCGGTACCTGACGAACCGGGTACCCCTAGATACAAGGAGGAGCGCTAGGTCCCACCGCCCGTGGGGGCGGGGCCCGGCGTGGTCCCAGGGTGACGCGTGGCGTGCGGTACAGCCATGCCTCTCCGCTGAGGGGAGGACCGACGCGTCCACGTGTCTTGCAGCTCCTGGTGCATCTCCCTCACGGAAGGGAGGTCTAACGCAGCCACGTGTCCTGCAGGTCTGGGTCCGCCTCCCCACCAAGGAGGAGCCCGGCGTGCTCATCAGATCGGAAGCCTCGGACCTGCCTCCCTGCAGGAAGAAGGTCCGGTGCAGCCACGTGTCTAGAAGCTCCGGGCGCGACCGCACGACAGAGGAAAGGTCCGGACTCGCCACGTGGCAAGCAGCACCGCACCTAGCTCATCTTACGATAGTGAAAATAAAGTGGGACGAGCCCAGTGCACCTAAACGGGAAAAACGCGGTTGTTCCCAAGGCCAGCAGGAGCTCGCACTCATAAGTCAAAAGTCTTGTACCCAGCCCATCGGTAACAGGCTGGCACCGAACTACTACGTACGACGAGCGAATGAGAGGCCGCGACAGGACGGACGGGACATGGCCTGCCATGATGAGGGGCTATGTGTAGCCCTGCAGCAGGGCATGGCAAGGCGACACATTGAAGCCATTGTGAGGGGATAGCATTTACTCCCAAATCTTAGGTGAGATTTGGAGACCCAGGGCCACGTGTCGGGCCCCGGGTCCCACTTGTAAGTCACTCGGCCTTAGACTATAAAAGGACCGAGTGGCAACCGACTAAGACACGTTCTCTCAGACCCAAAGTTCTCTCAGACTCAAGCAATACAATACACAAACCACCGTGGAGTAGGGTATTACGCTCAGGCGGGCCAAACCACGTAAATCCCTTGTGTTCATCATTTTCTGAGCTTGATCTTGCTAGGACTAGCCTCCCGAAAACACATCGAACCTCCGCGGACTACTCCCGAGTAGGTCCGGGGGAGGTGTCAGTTTAGACACCTCAACATTTGGCGCACCAGGTAGGGGGGTTTCTCCTGCAAGAATCTTCACCGACGGTATGGTGAACACCCGTTCCAACGCTAGTTCCTCCAGGCCACAACCCCGTCAGCAGGTGGCGCATGAGGACCAAGCTTCATCTCACCCCAGAGATGGGTCCTGCTCTAGGGCAGGAAGGTCTGGGCCGTCGCATTGCCGAACAGCCACTCCATAGGCTGAAGGTCAGCACAACATGGCACGATGGACCCCTGCCATGACAGCAGTCATAGCACCACCGGCGGCAAGCCCAGAGAGTGCGCTTCTTGCTGCGCATGAGTTGCTCCGCAATGCACCGATGGCAGGAGCCCCTCAGGGGGCAACCCAGCAGTGGGTAAACAATGTCGACCATCTAGTTGTCGCTGCACTCCAGGCGACTCCGCAGGGCGGAAGGCGAGTGACAACAACATTTGTTTCGTTGTCGCATACGCCTAATGTTGACAGGCAGACCGCCGATAGCCACTCAACTAGGCTTTCGTCGGCTGACCTACGGACGAGGTTGCAGCGCCGCCGTAGGGCCGACGAGGACTGCCGGGTCATCATCGAACGACAACAGGAGCGGCATCGCAAGCTTGAAGCTGACTACAGCCTGTCGGGCGCTGGGGCCCAGGTGCACGACGCTCTCCCGCCGCGCCAGGCGTACGCGTCGCCTCCCGTGCAGCACCAGGCGTACATGGCGCCCCCTCCGCACCAGGCGTACATTGCACCTCCCCCACCGCAGGCATATGATGTGCCTCCACCGCACCTAGCGCCAGTCGCAATACCCCAACAACCGGCGTACGCGGTGCAGCCAGCTCATCACGGCCATGCAACACCGAACTTGCCGCCCGCAAGCACAGGTGGAGGGTGTGCAGCCTTAGCTACCCACCTGTGAAGGGTGGTGTGGCCCCACAAGTTCCGGCCGCACACGCCGAAGAAGTATGATGGAAGCGTCAACTCGAGTGAGTTCCTGCAGATCTACTCCACCTCCGTTCTGGCTGCTGGGGGTGACGAGGTCATCATGGCCAACTACTTCCCTATGGTCCTGGCCGGCCCAGCCCGGTCATGGCTCATGAACTTGCCTCTGGGATCCATCACCTCCTGGGAGGAGTTGTGCCGGCAGTTCGTGGCGAACTTTGGAAGTTCGTATGAGCGCCCCGACATGAAGCTCGACCTCCATGCTGTTAGACAGCGCTCGGGAGAACTGTTGCGAGCCTTCATCCAGCGATTCTCCCAGGTATGGAACACCATCCCCCACATCTCGAATGCATATGTCATAGTTGCATTTAGGCAGGGTGTGAGGGACAAGAAGATGATCGAGAAGCTCGTCACGCATGACGTGCGCGATGTCTCCAAGTTGTTTGCCTTGGTAGACAGATGTGCTAAGGCTGCAGAGGGGCGTAAGTGGCACGCCCGACCCTCCTCGGAAAGCGGGGAGCCCTCACAGTCTGAAGCGGAGGCCACTGCCAGAGGTGGGGGCAGGAAGAAGAAGAACGGGGGTCGCGGCAGGAGTAAGCCGAGGCCCGGAGCTCCCATGGCGACCAGGAGCGACGGAAGCTCCTCTATGTCATCTACGGGGGGGGGGGGGGGTCGGACCCCGTGTCTCGAAACTAAAAGTCGCCTATAGGGGGTGAATATGCAATAATACCTGAAATCACTTAATCAAACAGGATTAAATTCCTGTGGCCGGACTAGTCCGCTCAGCACAGGGTGCAAACCCTAAAATTTGATTTCTACATGATATTTGCGGAAATAAAGTTCACCAAAGATATGAGCAATGTGTAGTAAACTTATGATACTCAGATTGGGAGGTTTAAACACTTAGATTGCAAGATTATAATAATGATCAAAGTGTAAGGCAATAAGAGCAAAGTGAACCCTAATAGAAATACTAGTGATCACAAGAAGCGAAAGACAAGTGAAACGAGATTTATCCCGTGATTCAACTCTACAAAGAAATCTACCTCCACGTTGAGAAGTCCACACAAGGACCGGGTCTCACTTGACCCTTCTCTCACCAAACCACCATGATGGCCGGCTTGGTTTTCACTATATCAATGGGTAATCACCAAGTTTGATGGGGCTGCTCACAACTTGAGGCTCCCACAAATCAATACAAGAGGAGCACACGAAGCTCAATTCACACAAGCCACACAACACAACACAATGTGCAAGAAATCAAACCGAGAGCCAAAGCGCAATGATCTTTCTTTACTCTCCTCCCCAAACCCTAATCTCTTCAAGATTTGCTCTTAAGGGGTTAGTAGGACGAGTAGAAGGCTTTGGAAGCGTCGGAGTGTGATTTCGGCAATTCTCTCGGTACTACCGTTGGCAGCCCGCAGAGTTTATAATTCGGTTGTGGGCGCGCAGAGATTCAAAACACGATGGCAAGTTGACACGAGGATTTACGTGGTTCGGGCCGCCTAAGCGTAATACCCTACTCCACGGGTGTGTGTTGTTATTGTATTGAGCGTCTGAGCGCTTGTGGGCGTGTGTCAGAGCAGAGTCTGGAAAAAGTCTCCCCTGTGTATCGCTCGACTAGTCCTTTTATAGTACAAGGACTGATCGTTACATCGTTAGCCTAGCCCGACATGTGTCCCTGGCGGTTACTGATGCTTAATACACGATTAATGAGCTTAATTACCCTTAATAGTGTGATAACGCGCCTTGACAATGCCGTTACTGGTATTAAGGGCCCTCCGATTGTGTGTCATTAAGATGACACTTAATCGGGTCTTGAAGTCTTTAATGGTCCTTGAAGGTCCGAGTCGTTGGGGGTCCACCAGTCTGTTTGTTGAAGTTGAAGGTCCGGCGGTTGGACACGTGGTAGCTCCAGAGCTTACTGTCTGGGACGGGTAGGTCCGGTGCTATTGTACACGTGTCAGCACCAGAGCTTCCCTCTGTCGGGGGTTAGGTCCGAGGGTGCCGCACAAGTATTTAGCCCGGAGCTTTCCCATGTGTGGGATGTAGCTCCGGTTGCAGGATACACGTGGCAGCAGTGGTACTAACCATAGAAGGGAGGCAGGTCCGATTCTGTATGACACATGGGGCCTTCAGAGGTCTTCAACTCAGACAGGTGAAGTTCCTTTGCTTTTTTTGCAGTCCCAAGGGGTATTCGGTATGTGGGGTACCAACAGTGGCCCTCTGGGCCCACCTCTGGGAGAGACCTTTTGGATGAAGTCGTTCTGCCGGAGGTGGGTCCATCCTTCGGTTTTTGAGCCGTGTCTTCAAGGGTCTTTGGATGTGCCGTTGGTGTCAGTTCGCAGTTAAACCATCGCCGCGTGGCATATCCAGGATGCGGCAGGTGAGATCTGAGCGTGCAGATCTCACGCAATTGAAGGTCGCCGGTTCCTGATATGAAAACCGTATCGGTTCCACGCGCCCTGTCAGGCCGTCGCCCTCGGGCTTTCTGCCTTTCATCATGACAACTGTTCGCTTGGGGTAAGGACCTCGACTTGATCGTAGGGGTGGCCCCGGGCCCCCTTGTCATTGGCAGGGTGAAGTTTTTGAACTGTATCGTCGGCTCCTCTGCGGTTTCCATCCAAGCATTGCAGGGACTTACTTAAGAAGGAAAGCGCACACCGTTTGGGGATTCTTTACGCCTTCATTTGAACTTGCGCTCGAATCCTCCAAACTTTCGCTTGCTTTTCATCTCTCGCCCAGCTGTGCTGCGATGGAGTTGGGTCTCCGCAAGAGTCGTCTTATGACCGACGGTGATTTGAAGAAGGTTCGGAACCTCATGGGGTGGTCCAACGACTCCTTCAATCGCTTGGTCCGCGCCGGCAAGCTCCCGTTCAAGAAGGAGCGCGCTGGCGATATGGTGTACTTCTTCGCGTATGCCATGGTGGCACTGATCTCTTGATGCTGCTAGACTTCTATAGTTTGCAGTTGTACCACCTCGGTCCTCACTCCATTATTCTCGTGTCCACCTTCATCCACTTCTGTGAGATGTGGGTGGGTATTCCCCCCTGCGTCAAGCTCTTCCACACCTTCTTCACTATCCACACCACCAGCAAGAGTGACGAGTACCTTGGCTTCTATTATTTTGTGAAGCGCAAGAAGTGCCCGTACAAGTACTTGAGGTCGTTCCCTTCCGACAAGTGGGACGACTGGAAGAAGGATTGAATTTTCATCACGGCAGAGGAGCACGAGAAGCTGGAGCTGTCCGAAGGCCTCCCCAACGTCGACACTGAAGCTTGGAGCGAAGTTCCGGTGCTATCGGATGCCTTCAACCCTACCCTGACCAGGATCCGCCAATGTGTGGAAGAAGGGGTGACTCCCCAGGCGGTCTTTTGCAACTTCCTGGTCAACGGGTGGGCCCCGCTAAAGAAAAGGGAGAAGCTCGTCTGGGCCCTCAATAGCGTGATGGACGACGACCGAATCGAGACCGGTTTGAAGTCCAACCTGGAAGGTGCAGCTTTGGAGCTTCACCTCAAGAAGTTCCAGCACGACATCAATGTCAAGGGCGACGACTTGAATCCACCGGCGGCTTTCCTCCCTCTGAACATGGAGGTTGAGTTCAGCAGGGAGCTCCGACGGAAGATGCCGATGCTTGATGACCTCGGTGAAGTTGAGAGGCGTTCGATCACCGGGTTGGCAATCCCCAGAGCTTCCGAGGGTGGTCCCCCTTCCTCCCCGAGACATAGAGCTGAAGTTGTAGGCAAGGGCAAGGAGTTGGCCGAGCCCTCCAACCGCAAGAGGAAGTTGAAACACTCTGACGGGAGGTTCGTCAGACCTGCTCCTTCCGCAGCAGCTCCTTCTCCCCGGAGGGGGAGGTCTTCAACGACTACACCTACTCCAGCATCAGCGTCTCCCCGGGATGCCAGCTCCGGCCATGTGACTTCGGTACTAGTGCCCGCTAAGGGCTCTAGGTCTGAGGGTCCTTCTCAGTCAAGGGGGGCCTCAACCAAGACGTCGCTAACGGCGGCAACAAGCTCTGGGGAGCCTTCCGGAGCTACTACGCTAGTGGCGACAGGGTCCGGTCCTGAGCGTCTTGTGAAGAGGTTCCGCGCTAGCTGGATCGAAGCCTTCCAAGGTAAATTTGACTTTTTACCTTAGTTGATTATTTTTGTTGTAATCATATTTTGAGTTTCTCCGTCCTTGATCCGCAGGGTACCCAAGAAAGGGGATGAAGCTCCGGTTCCTGCAAAAGCGGCTGATGTTGTGCAGGCAGAAGCTCCAGCTCAAGTTCCAGCGCCGCCCCAAGAGGTGGCTGAGGCCGCGGCAGCTCCGGCGCCAACTGTCGTGGTCCTTGACCTCGAGTCATCCCCTGAAGCTCCCGTGGTAGCGCCGGACCATGGGATTGAAGATGTACCAGCGGCACCAGCTCCGGAGGTCGAAGCTCCAGTTTTGGACGCTGAGATGATGGATGCTCCGGCCTCAGAGCCGGAGGTAGCTGCAGTTCCAGCCCTAGAGCCGGATGTTGTTGAAGCTCCGACGGTGGAGCTGGGTCTTGATGAAGTTCCGGTGCCTGAGCCGATTGTAGCGGAAGTGCCGACGCCCGAGCCAGTGGAGGTCGAAGCACCAGCGCCTGAACCGGCGGTGGAGGAGGCACCAGCATCGGAGCTGGAAGTGGCTTCAGCTCCGGCCGAACCTTCAACGCCTGCCCTGGAGGTGGTGGTTCCGAAGGTACTCGCGTCTGAGCCAGGGTGTCAAGATGAAGCCGCCGATCCCCCACCTGAGGGACCAGTTGCTGATGACCTGGCGGCGGGACCTTCGGAGCCGACTCCGGAGGTAGACACTTCTGTTGCAGGACCTTCCTCAGTGGTGACTGAGGCTATCCTGGAGGGTGGACCTAGTGGCGTGGAAGCTCAGGGGACCGCTCTTGTAGAGTGGGACCCTATTTTTGTTACGGAGAACCCGCTGGAGCCAGCGGAGAAGACCCCGGAAGGTCTGGAGCCAATCCCTTTGTTGCTGTCTATCGACAACGCCTGCTCCAGTCTTCGTTAGGTCCATCTGGCCGTTTACCACGACAATAAGGCCCTCGAGGAGGAGCGCCAAACCCTTAGGAGGTGGTGCAACCGGCTTCAACTCGAGACCAAGCTGGCGCAGTCGAGGCTGGCCGACGATAAGGAGTGGATGAAAAGGGAGAAGGTCCGGTTGGAGTACTGGAGTTAGCTGCTGGATGAGAGGGAAAGCATGACATGATCCATTGACAACCAGTCCCGGGCCATCAACGAACAGGTCGCGACATCTATTGAAGCAGCGAATGACTGCCAAGAGAAGCTCAGTGCCATCCACAACAGCCTCGTCAAGCGTCGGGAGGCTCTTGAGGTGGTGGTTCCGGAGGTACCGGCGCCTCAGCCAGGGTGCCAAGATTAAGCCGCCGATCCCCCACCTGAGGGACCAGTTGCTGATGACCTGGCGGCGGGACCTTCGGAGCCGACTCCAGAGGGAGACACTTCTGTTGCAGGACCTTCCTCAGCGGTGACTGAGGCTATCCCGGAGGGTGGCCCTAGTGCCGTGGAAGCTCAGGGGACCGCTCTTGTAGAGTGGGACCCGATTTTTGTTACGGAGAACCCGCTGGAGCCAGCAGAGAAGACCCCGGCAGGTCCGGAGCCAATCCCTTTGTTGTTGTCTATCGACAACGCCTGCTCCATTCTTCGTCAGGTCCAACTGGCCTTTTACCACGACAGCAAGGCCCTCGAGGAGGAGCGCCAAACCCTTAGGAGGTGGTGCAACCGACTTCAATTCGAGACCAAGCTGGCGCAGTCGAGGCTGGCTGACGATAAGGTGTGGATGAAAAGGGAGAAGGTCCGGTTGGAGTACTGGGGTCAGCTGCTGGATGAGAGGGAAAGCATGACGCGATCCATTGACAACCAGTCCTGGGCCATCCACGAACAGGCCGCAACTGCTAATGAAGCAACAAATGATCGCCAAGAGAAGCCCAGTGCCATCCACAACAGCCTCGTCAAGCGTTGGGAGGCTCTTGAGGAGCGGGAGAAAAAGCTTGAAGATGAAGAGCAAAAATTCCTAGAGCTGTGTGATGACCTCGTGAAGAGGGAGGAGGAGCTTACTCAGAGGCTGACTCTGGGTGACAAGAGTCTCGCGGAGCACACCAAGAAGCTGGAGGAGCGCTGCGAGAAAGAGGAGAAGAAGGCATGGCAGCGAGGACAGGACCTCAACAAGAGGGATAATGAAATTGCTGCTAGGGAGAAGAAAGTGCGGGGCCGGGAGAAAGACCTGGTCGACCGCCGGAATAAGATTCACCTCCGGGAAGAGGAGCTTGGTAAACTTGAAAGGCAGGTTGCTGAAAAGATTCAGCAGAACACCAAAGAGGTCGAGCGCCTTGCCCAGGAGGATTCGGAGCTTGCGACGACCATGAGATCCTTGGAAGACGTATGAGGCTCAAGGGTTGCGGAGTACCAACAAGTTTGGGACTTCTTAGGCAAAGCCAATGACGCGCTGACGCCGCTGGGCTTTAGTCCCGTGCGCCCGGATGATCCGGAGCCGGAGCTGGACCTGGCGTTGAAGGCGTTGAGCTCGGCGTGCAGCAAACTCAACAAGATGGGCGATGTCATCGCATACCAGTTGGAAACCGAAGGACAATCCCTGGTGAAGAACGTCGCAGAGTACATGCTGACGTGCTACACAAGCCGGGATCCTCACTTCCCACTGGACCCGGTGCTTGAAGGTCCCATCGACGGAGAGGGAGATGCCGCTAAGGCCAGCGTGTCAGAGGTTGCCCAAAAGGTCGCCTCATTCTTCCATATGGTTTAGGACTTTCTCTTTGTAGCTCCCGCTTGTATCTTCTCTTCTTTTTCTCCAATTTTGTAATCTCTTATCGCCAGATTAATGAAATCCAAGAGTTTTATGAATTTCATTTTTTGTCTTCAACACCTTTGTCTCACTTGGCCCCCTGGTAGATGTACACAATTTGATTGTGAACATGTACTAAGAGGATGTAGCACTTTGTTGAAGACTTGTGTGCTTCGAACTTCTAGTTTGTAGGTCCGAAGTCGTCGATAGTAGGGGCCCCCTGAGGTTGTTGGAGCTTAGTAGCTCCGGCAGTGACCCTTGTCAACACGTAGAGTGTCGGCAGTTAATCCTCTGGGGTTGTTGGAGTTTAGTAGCCCCGGCAGCGACCACTGTCAACACGCGGTGCATCGACAGCAGACCCCACTGGGGAGCCTTCCCACCATCTTTTCTTCACGTTGACGGCTGGCCCCCTAGATTTGTTGGAACTTGGTAGCTCCGGCGACGCCTACTATCAATGTTTAAAACATCGACAACGGATCGCCTTAGGGGGTGTCGGAGCTTTGATAGCTCCGGCTTCATCCACCATCATTATGATATCTTTTTTTTTCCTACACATTGAAGTCAAGGAAAACAGTAAAATTCATTTCTTATCTATAACTCGTTTGCAACTTATTATTCCCGCAAGAAATTTTTAGGTCGAACACAATTCTATATACAACCAAGTGTATTTGCTTATGTTCTTCAGACCCAATTGTATCCTGGACTCACCTTACTTCGGCTTGTCGGGGTGTAGGTAGAATGGTGTACTTAGGGTGCAGGACCAGGCTAAGTCGATAGCACACTCCAGACCTAGGTTGCTTGGCGGCATTCAGGCGAGAAGGCCATTCAACAATGTTAAGACCCGAAAGAATTAACAAAGCGACTTGAATTATACATGAATTGGTCGAGCTAAAGATTCTTGAGAATTGCACAACTTTGTTATAGACAAGAAAGAGAAAAATAAAAAAATATTAAGCCTGTACAAAATAAATGCATGTGGAGTCTGTTTTCACTTAATGATATCTTTCATTATAGGTCCGGGGTACAGGGGAACCAAGTACACTCTTAGAGTACGGAACCAGGCTAAGTGTGTTTCGTTTCTCGTTTGACCCAAGGTAGCTAGCTACACTTTTAGTTCTAAGACTGTGACAAGTGTTGCCTGAACTTTGCAGACCTTCTGGGGAAGGTCCGACTGTTGTCCCGAAGGAGCTACCCGACTCTGTACAATGACTCTATAACATACATCACATGTTACTACAGACTCACCTCCGTGATATTAAGAGTAGAACTTATAGAGGTGCTCAATGTTCCAAAGATTAGGGAGCGGTGTCCCATCCTCAGTTGCCAAGCGAACGCATCCGGGACGGGATAGTTTGATCACTCGAAAGGGTCCTTCCCAGCTGGGGGAGAGTTTGTTTAACCCTTCTCGAGTTTGTATTCTCCATAGAACTAGATCGCCTTCCTCGAGCTGTCGGCTGTGAACATGCCTTTGGTGATAGCGCTGAAGAGCTCGGCGATATCGGGCATTCTGAACAGCTGCTCGACACCTTGCCTCTTCGAAGAGGTCAAGGTCTTCACGCCGGAGCTGGTCCTGTGTGGCATCGTCGAAGGTCCAGACCCGAAGCGACCCCAAGGTGATTTCCGGAGGAAGGACTGCTTCAGTTGCGTACACCAATAAGAAGGGTGTCTCCCTAGTTGGCCGGTTTGGAGTTGTCCTGTTGGCACACATGGGGGGGGGGGAAGCTCTTCAATCCAGTTGGCTCCATGTTTTTTCAGGCGCTCATATGTGTGCATCTTGAGTCCTTTTAGGATTTATGCATTTGCTCTCTCAGCTTGGCCATTGCTTGCTGGGTGAGCTACAGAAGCGTAGCTGACCTGAATGTCGAGGTCTTCGCAATATCCTTGGAATGCAGAGCTTGTGAATTGGGTCCCATTATCCGTTATGATCTTGTTTGGGACTCCAAATCTGCATACTATGGACTGCAAGAAGTTGATAGCTGATTGCTTGTTTATTGTCACAACTGGAGTTGCTTCCGGCCATTTGGTAAACTTGTCGATGGCAACGTACAGGAACTTGTAACCTCCGACGGCTCTAGGGAAAGGTCCCAAGATATCCATCCCCCACACAACGAATGACCATGTAGGAGGTATCATTTGTAGAGGTTGAGCTGATGTGTGAATTTGCTTTGCATGGAACTGTCATGCTTCATATTTCTTCACTAGCTCGGTTGCATCCTGGAGTGCTGTAGGCCAGTAAAAACCATGCCGAAAGGCTTTACCGACCAACGTGCAGGAAGACGCGTGGTTCCCACACTCACCTCCATGGATTTCTGCGAGGAGCTCGCAGCCTTCTTCCCTTGTAATGCACCGCATTAGAACGCCGTTGGCACCACGCCGGTAGAGATCCCCTTCTACCAGTGTGTATCTTTTAGCCAATCTGACTATCCGTTCAGCGGATACATTATCTTCAGGAAGGAAATTGTCTTTCAAGTAGCTCCGGATCTCCGAGATCCATGCATCGGAGCTAACTTGAGCATTTGAGTCTTGGGTGTTGGGTTGCTCGGAGCTTCGTGCAGCACCTATGACCCTTGATGGACGCCATGGTAACAGTTCCATCAGGACCACCAGCTTCGAGGTGCTGGTCTCGCCCCCTTCGCTTAGTTCGGCAGGCTGAGCTATTGGTCTTGACAATCTCTGGGCGAAGGTTCCGCCAGGTGCTGGAGCTCCAGTTGAAGCTTTCGTTGAGAGTTCGTCGGCTTCAGCGTTGTTGAGACGCTGGACATGGCAAATATCTAGGACATCGAAGTCCTTCTGAAGCTTCTGGACTTCAAGTAGGTATGCAGCTAGTTGAGGGTTGTTGCAGCAACATTCACCTTTGACTTGCTTTATGATGAGCTGTGAATCACCCTTTACCAACAGCTGCTTGACACCATATGATAGTGCCACATTGAGCCCATAGATTAATGCTTCATACTCCACCATGTTGTTGGTCGCCTTGAAGTCAAGGTGAACCATGTATTTGACCTTCTCCCCGGTCGGAGCGAGGAGAAGGACTCCAGCTCCGGCCCCCTGCTTCTGCACAGAGCCGTCGAAGTAAAGAGTCCAGTGAGGCTCGGTGAAGACTGGAACCTTGGGTTCCGGCTTCTGCTCATTGGGCCCCCCAGGATTTGATGGAGAGGGGATCCATTCCGCCACGAAGTCCACCAAAGCTTGACTCTTGATCGCTTGTTTTGGGACAAATTCAAGATCGAACTCGTCCAATTCTGCTGCCCACTTTGCAATGTTCCCAGTAGAATTGGGGTTATGCAAGATTGCGCGCAGTGGATAAGAGGTTACCGCTGTAATCTTGTGATCTTGGAAATAGTGTTGAAGCTTCCTAGAGGCAATAAGAACTGCGTAGAGAAGCTTATGCACCTCCAGGTACCGAGTCTTGGCGGCATGGAGTACTTCACTGACAAAGTACACTGGGCGTTGGACTGTGCGGACCCTCCCGAAGGGGCCCGGAGTTTCCTCCTCATCAACCCGGGACCTCCCGGAGGGGTCCGGACCTTCTTCGGGGACCTTCAGGTTCTTATCATAGGAACCGGGAGCTTCTTTTGAAGTGAACCGGACCTTCCCGAAGGGGTCCGAATCTTCTTGTTCAGCAATAGTGACTCCTTCATTTGAAGGAGGTTGATCCTCCGGCGTCTCACCTTGAGGATCCGAGTCTGGGGGCTAGGACCCAGACTTGCCTTCAGGTAGCTTCGGACCCTCCCGAAGGGGTCTGGATTCCTAAACTGGAGATGGATCTGGTCTTTCCGCAACCAGGACCATGCTGACAACTTCATCAGTTGCCGAAATGTAAAGCAGAAGTGGCTCACCAGGATTCGGAGCTGCCAAGGTTGGTAGAGTGGTGAGGAGCTGCTTCAGCTCCTGGAATGCCTTTTCTGCTTCTTCAGACCATTGGAATGGTCCAGACTTCCTCAATAACTTGAAGAAGGGTAGCACCCGTTCCACCAGTCTTGAGATGAAATGGTTGAGGCAGCTAGACATCCAGTCAACATCTAGACGTCCTTGATGCGAGCTGGTGGTCGCATGTCTTCAATGGCTTTAATCTTCGCCAGATTTGATTCTATTCCCCGGTGGTTCACCAAGAAGCCAAGAAGCTTTCCGGAGCTAACCCCGAAGACACACTTGTCCAGGTTCAGTTTCGTGCGTGTGATTCGCAACTTGTCAAAGACAACTTGCAAGGTGTCAAGGAATGACTCCTTGTTCTTGATCTTGACGACGATGTCATCGACGTACACTTCCACTACATCTCTGATAAGCTCTGCAAAAGTTTTGTACATAGCTCGTACAAACGTTGAAGTAGCGTTTTTGAGACCGAATGGCATGGCAGTGTAACAATATAATCCATCTACTGTGATGAAAGAAGTATGTTCTTCATCTTCCCTAGACATTCTGATTTGATGATACCCAAAATATGCGTCTAGGAAACACAGTAATTCACACTCGGAGGTGGAATCCACTATCTGATCTATTCTAGGTAGTGGGAATGGATCCTTTGGACATGCCTTATTCAGTGTAGTGTAGTCGATACACATCCAAAGCTTCCCGCTGGCCTTAGGTACAACGACTGGGTTTACCAGCCATTTTGGGTGGAAGACTTCTCGGATGAATCCAGCTTCAAGCAACTTCTTCACTTCTTGACGTATGAAGTTTTGTCGCTCTACTGATTGCTTCTGAGGCTTCTGATGTACAGGACGAGCATCGGGATAAATCTTCGGATTGTGCTCAATCACTTCCCTAGGGATCCCAGACATTTGTGATGGTTGTCAGGCAAACACATCGATGAGTTCCTATTTGTCATTCAGACCTCCCGATATATGGGTGGTCTGAGCGGCGTCGGAACCAATTTGGACGACTTTGACGGGAATGTCTGTGTCACCGCTTGGTTGCACACGAGGTGCGGAGGTTGAGCCTCGATGACGAATGCTCGGGGTTTTCAGAGCTTGCTCCTTTCCATATTCTTCCTCCTGCGTTGTACCAAGCGCATGGAGTTCTTCCAGAGCAGTAACTCCGGTGGTGCGATCTCCGCGAATCCGGAGAACACCTGCTGGTGTTGGCATCTTCAACACTAAGTAGCCATAATGAGCAGCAGCCATGAATTTATACAAGGCTGGCTTGCCCAAGATGGCGTTGAATGGCAAGTTGATCTGCGTCACGTCGAAGACCAACTTCTCAGTGCGGTAATTCTCCCGAGTTCTGAAGGTCACCGGCAGAGTAATGGCACTGAGTGGAGTTATGGCCCTCGGACCTACTCCGGAGAAAGGTCGGGAGGGGCGAAGATCCGAAGGTCGGAGCTGAAGCTTGACGAAAGCTTTGAAGCTTATGAGGTTCAACCCCGAACCTCTGTCCACCATCATGTGGTGGATTTGGATGTGGTTGATGGTCGGAGATACCATCAGAGGAAGTTGGCTAGCTCCGATCATGTTCCAAGGGCAGTACGAAGCATCAAAAGTGATGGCAGTGTCCATCCACTTCCGGTGTGGCACCACCCTGGCGGTGGAAGCTACAGAGGCCATATACCGCCGCATTGTCTTGAGGACACGGTGGGAGGTAATGTCTCATGGACCACCAAAGATGGTGTTCGTGGTCTTCCGACGCTCATTTTCGGAGATGTCAGAGTCATCGTCGACGGAGGTGTAAACAGCCTTCAAGACCTTTTTAAGGTCCTGAAAGCCTAACTCCTCTTTAGGCGGAGCTTTGTCGACTTTTTGTTTTCCTTCCCTTTGACGGAAAGGAACTTCTTCCCGGTGCTTGTTGTAGCGTTCAGCGAGGTTCTGGACCTCTCGGCATCCTTACAGGTTGTGGTTGTTCGTCTTGTGTATGGGACACCACATCATGGAGCTGCCACCGTCTCCAAACGACGGCCGAGGTCGTATCTCAAGGTGTGGCCCCAGCCACCCGAAGCTGCAGCAGCTGTAGCAGTAGGTGTGTCGGCCGACAGCTTCTTCTTGCCGTTGGACTTTTTCTTCTTCTTGCCACTCCCAGAGGTAGTGGCTTCACCCTTGGAGGACTTTTTATTGTCCTCCGGAGGTGGTTGGGAGTGCATTTCACGGCCCTCTGCAGCTTTGGCACATTTGTCTACCAAGCTGAAGAGTTTCGTGACGCTGGTGACCTCCTTGGTCGCCAGCTTCTCCAACATCTTCTTGTCTCGAACGCCCTGTCTGAATGCCACAGTAAAAGAGGCGCTTGAGATAGAAGGAATAGTGTTTTGTACCTGGAAGAACATCTGGATGAAGGATCGTAGGGACTCTCCCCCCTTCTGCTTGACAGCAAAAGGTCCAGTTCCGTGCCTGGTCGGGTATATGAGCTCCCGAAGTTGGCAGTGAACTGTTGGGACAGTTCTGCCCAACTGTTGATGGATTCTGGCGGGAGGCTCATGAACCAAGACCCGGCGGTCCCAGTCAAAGCCACGGGGAAATAATTGGCCATCACGGCTTCATTGCCTCCAGCCGCAAGGATATCGGTGGAGTAGATTTGGAGAAATTCGGCGGGATTGACAGTCCCATCAAATTTCTCCGGCAGGTGAGGCCGGAATTTCTGCGGCCATCTGACCATGCGTAGGTGCATGGCAGGGCAGAACAGCCTCCTCCTACTCCCTCGGGAGCAGGACTGTCCCGAGCCTCTCGTCTCTCACGAGCATGCTCGATATGGACACGGCCATCCTGTTGTCGATAGCGACAATCGAGCTCAGCCCGGAGGTCATAAGTCGAAAGCCTTATTATCGTGTGGGTACGTCGCGCCCCAGATGGCAGCGACGTCGCCTGCTGAGATGCAGCAAGCCTCATGCGGGCCAAGTCTACCCGACACAGTCCGATGCTGCGATAGGACCCGCCCCGAGGGGGGAGGACATTGGTTGCTAATGCGTTCAGCTGCTGCTGCAACCAAATGTTCCACATCAGCTCTCCACTGCTCCATTGCACCCTCGGATGCTCCTGGAGGCGGTGGACATTGGAGAAGAGCACGCGCAGCATGGAGCGCGTGTTCAGGGTTGTTGTTCACCGATGCAGTGACCGACACGGACGCCCCATCTCGCTGTCCAGCTTGATTCGCCGGTGCGGACAGTGGCGGCGGTGGCATGACTCCTGCTGGAGCCACAACACCTACTGACTACTGCATGTTGGAGGGATTGCCTCCAGCAGGTTGCGCAGCAGGGTTGCTGTTGGACGATCCAGCAGCAGAGTTCACCATGTTTGAATCTCGGGACACCCCCCTACCTGGCGCCAACTGTCGGAGTGTGATTCCGGCAGTTCTCCTGGTACTACCGTTGGCAGCCTGCGGAAATTATAGTTTGGTTGTGGGCGCGCAGAGATTCAGAACACGGTGGCAAGTTGACACGAGGATTTACGTGGTTCGGGCCGCCCAAGCGTAATACCCTAGTCCACGGGTGTGTGTTGTTATTGTATTGAGCGTCTGAGTGCTTGTGGGCGTGTGTCAGAGCAGAGTCTGGAAAAAGTCTCCCCTGTGTATCACTCGACCAGTCCTTTTATAGTACAAGGACTGGTCGTTACATCATTAGCCTGGCCCGACATGTGGCCCTGGCGGTTACTAATGCTTAATACACAATTAATGAGCTTAATTACCCTTAATAGTGTGATAACGCGCCTTGACAATGTCGTTACTAGTATTAAGGGCCCTCCGATTGTGTGTCATTAAGATGACACTTAATCGGGTCTTGAAGTCTTTAATGGTCCTTGAAGGTACGAGTCGTTGGGGGTCCACCAGTCTGTTTGTTGAAGTTGAAGATCTGGCGGTTGGACATGTGGCAGCTTTGGAGCTTACCGTCTGGGACGGGTAGGTCCGGTGCTATTGTACACGTGTCGGCACCGGAGCTTCCCTCTGTCGGGGGTTAGGTCCGAGGGTGCCGCACAGGTATTTAGCCCGGAGTTTTCCCATGTGTGGGATGTAGCTCCAGTTGCAGGATACACGTGGCAGCACTGGGACTAACCATAGAAGGGAGGCAGGTCCAGTTCCGTATGACACGTGGAGCCTTCAGAGGTCTTCAACTCAGACAGGTGAAGTTCCTTTGCTCTTTTTGCAGTCCCAAGGGGTATTCGGTACGCGGGGTACCGACAGGAAGGCTCTAGGATGCTTGTGGCGGCGTTAGGGTTCAAGAGTTATTTAACTGAGCCTGGGGGTCCCCTTTTTACAGAGGCCCCGAGCACCTTTTGCTTACATCAGCAAAGGGGCAGACTAGTCCGGCCTCAGACCCCGAACTAGTCCGGGCCTATGGGACCACTGACCTCTGGTCAGTTCTCGACAACTACCACACTGAGCAACGATCGTCACACTACCCGCCAAATTTCCGAATTCAAACGGTCACTAGACAACGAACTAGTCCGAAGTGGAACAGAACCACTTGGTCCGTTCCAAAACGGACTTTTCTGGGTTGGCCCGGACTAGTCCGACCATAGAAGCGGACTAGTCCGGCCCCCTAGGGTTTCTCTCGGTCTGTCACACTAAGTTCAAATGGACTAGTCCGTACCCAAACGGACAAGTCCGAATTACTCCAGAGAGCTTTGGTCCGTCCAAAAACGGACAAGTCCGGACTTCTCGGACTTAGCTCCAAATTCATTCAGGTTCACTCCAGAGACGTTTGGTCCGTCTCAAAACGGACTTGTCTGCCATGCCGGACTAGTCCAGCCCTGAGGACCGGACTAGTCCGCCCTCCTATGGTTTTTCTCATTTAAGGCTTTTCACTTAGGTTTTTCTCTAAAACACCACTTTGAGCCCCTTGGTATGATCTCAATGCACATGATACAACCACCCTTTCATATGATACGGCTCATATAAGCTCAATACCATAGAAACCCTAATTTCTACGCTTGAGTCTTTGATGCCCGTTTTCTCCTTTTCCTTTTTGAGGGTTTTCATCTCATTTCAATCCTTGTACCTGTGCTTAAGATCAACTAAGCTCATTAGCCTATTAATTCTCATCATCAATCATCCAAAACCCACGGGGATGCCTAGATGCACTTTCAATCTCCCCCTTTTTGGTGAATTGATGACAACACATTAAGACTTCAACAACAAAAATGATAATTTGTTTTCAAAACATGTATTTGTATGAGTGACTCCCCCTCAATGTATGCATCATGAGTAAGAGAGATTGAGAGAGTTCTCATACATATACATGTTATAGTGGGGTGCCTAAGTGATGTGTTCATAAAGTGTGATAAGACAATGATTATGCAAAGCAGACATTTAAATGAGGCAACACATCACAAATTTAGGCAAGATACATGAATACATGATTAAGTCTTACAAAACAACTTGAAATGAGTTTTAAAACTTAAGTCCAACATACATCGATACTCTCACAAAATAGTCTATCTTATCTCTCCCCCTACATCTCACTCCATCTCACTCCCTATATCACTTCCCCTAGATCTAAGTGCCCATCAAGCTATCTCTATCTCTCCCCCTTTGGCATCAAGAAACCAAAAAGTAAAAGAAGAGAGGAAGGGCCCTTAGGACTACTCATCGTCAGAGTCAGAGTCTTCGTTGCCACCCTGGGGCTCGCTGTCGCTCTCTGTGGCCTCCGGGTCAAGATGTGCGTCATCATCATCAGTCGGGGCCGCGGTGGAAG
Organism: Tuctoria greenei; assembly: GCA_036927565.1. Classification (NCBI taxonomy): domain Eukaryota; kingdom Viridiplantae; phylum Streptophyta; class Magnoliopsida; order Poales; family Poaceae; genus Tuctoria; species Tuctoria greenei. The sequence goes on along the minus strand of JAYESD010000011.1, from coordinate 116,877,255 downwards.
TCCTGACTTATCCAAATTCAGCAAGCTCCTCGACAGTGAACTCGGGAAAGGAACTGAGCTCACTATCGCTCTCCTCGGCGGGGAACATTGGAATGTCCAGCTTATCGCACATCACTTTGAGATACTTCTCATTGAGACGCTCCATGCGACGTTGCCGAATTTCTGTCTTCCGGCAAGAGGAGAAGAGGGCCTTGAAACATTTGAAGAAGCCACTCCCGCATTGTGTCTAGGGCGGAGGTGGTGGAGGAGATGGCACGAAGTGAGAGGAAGAAGCGGGAGGATGCACATTCTTCCTCCTAGGAGCAGCCGACTCCGGAGGAGGGAGTTGTGGTCGAAGCCTCCGATGAATGATGTATTTTTTGAATGTGAGCCCGAAGATCTTCTCGATCATGTACATAATGTATGGAGCATATCCACATGATCAGTTGGGGGTGTGAGAGATGTTGAAGATGTCATCAAAGATGTAGTCCACCACATTGAAGTGGACATATCCATCGATTAGCACCATCAAGTGCCTCAAGTTGCCTTGGATTATCCCCGCATCTCCATCCTTGGGGGCAATGGTCTTTCTGAGGACCCGGTTGAGCACACTATAGAATGGCTTGATGTTTCTAATGTGCCCGGCCTCATACTGTGCATGACTTGGATACATATACTCCAGGGTGTCCCGATCAACTGGCTTCAGATTTGAAATGATGATCTCATTATCCAGTTGACCCTCCAAGTCAAGCAACTGAGAAAACTACCAATAAGTGGTGGAGTACTACTCTTCGTGGGTCATCCAGGTAATCCTCCTGTCCCCGCCGGTGTGGAAGTACAAGGTGGAATAGAATTGAGTGATGACCTCCACATTCCAGTCGTACCAGAAGGCCATGAACTTCTTCAGGCCATGCCCCTCGACAACCTCAATCACTGCATTGAAGGCTTGATGATCTTTCTAGGCTATGTAGTCCCAGTCTATCCACCGAGCGTCTGTGACAGGAGTCTGCTTGGTCATATAGACCGTCCTGTAATAGTCACAGTGGAAGTCACACCAGAACCGGGGATCCACTTTGCTCCTGTCATGCTGATAAACATTTATCTTCCTCAGTTTGCGGGCCTTCTCAATCCCCTTGCCCTTGAAAGTGTCGGCGTCGAATGCAACTGCACGGTTTGAGTTCCGTGCAGGAGAGGACATGCTCAAGGGGCCAATAGGTTGTGGGGCACCCTTCTTTACTTTGCTTGCAGCCTTCTTGGCCATAATAACCCTCTTCTTGGGTGCAGCATCAACAGGGGCCTTGCCCTTATCTTTGGAGATCCTTGCCCCCTGAGACTTGGCTTGCTCACCCAAGTTCACAAGCCTCTTTCTTTTCGGGGCAGCCTCGGCAGCAGCAGAGTTGTGCTCCTCACGCTGCGTCTTATTTGCCCTCTGAGAGGCAAAGTACGCATCCGCCATTTCTTGATCCTCTCTTTGCTTCTGATGAACGATAGCTTGCTTCTCCGCTTCGGTCTCAGAGTCGGAAGGTGAAACATACTCATTGTCCGACATGGTTGCTGACAAGAGAGGCAAAGGAATGTGTATGAGTCAAGGAAGTGAAGGTAAAATGGTAGAATTCACAAGATCATCCTAGGTTAGGGTTTTCACTATGTAATCCGGACTTGTCCGCCCAAGGGTCGGACTAGTTTGCACTAGGTCGGACTTGTCCGCCCTGTGGCCGAACTAGTCCGGTTTACACAGTAAGAACCCTAATCGAGGGAAATTTTGCAAAAAACTACGGACCCTACCACAAAAATGGAGCTACATGATCACATTGATGTGTACAACAACATTTGTGAAGAAGTTTTGATCAATGGACCCAAAAGAATTGAATTTCAAGGATTTTGGAGTTAGGTCAAGAATACCTCTTCGAGTCTTCGATTTGATGAAATGTAGAAGAGGAATTAGCCTCCGATGCTTGGGTAAATGTTCCTAAGCACCCTAGGGCTTCAATGCACCGATTGGAATCAAGATTTTGCGGGGGGGGGGGGGGGGGGGGGGGGTCAAAAATCGCCGTTTGGGAGACGGTTTTCGAGCGTTTTGGAGAGAGAGTGTTTGAATGGAAGTGGAGAGGTCGAGGGCACCCTGGGGAGGTTAAGTCCCCAAGGGTCAGACTAGTCCGGTCAGAGACCCGGACTTGTTCGGCCTCCGGACCGGGTCCGGACAACCCGAGACACCGGACTAGTCCGGTTCAATGGTGCGGACTAGTCCGGTCCTAAGACACAAAACTCCTATATATTGAGTTTTAAGTGGAGGTTTGATCCTTTTGGACTATATTTCAAAAAATATCTTTGTAAATATGGCCAGTAAGCAATCAACAATCAAACTATGACCATGATTCACAAAGATTCAATAATTTCAAAATAATTTGTAGGAAAATTGAGGAGGATGAATTTTTCGCAAGCATGTGTGAATTTTGAATGTAGCAATCAGATATGCAAGACTTAAGCCACATTTCGAGAATCTAAGATATTTAGCTCACTCCTAAGTTCACAAAACCTTTTCTCATCTAGGGGCTTGGTAAAGATATCTGCCAATTGTTTATCGGTTCTCACATGGAAAATTGCAATGTCTCCTTTGATGAAGTGATCTCTCAAGAAATGGTGGCGAATATCAATGTGCTTGGTCCTTGAGTGTTCAACTGGATTGTGGGCTATTTTGATGGCACTCTCATTGTCACATAGGAGAGGGATATGGTGCAAGTTTATGCCATAGTCCCTAAGAGTTTGTCGCATCCAAAGAAGTTGTGCACAACAACTTCTGGCGGTGACATACTCTGCTTCGGCTGTGGAAGTGCAATGGAGTTTTGTTTCTTTGAGGACCAAGACACTAGAGATCTACCAAGGAATTGGCAAGTTCTCGATGTACTCTTTCTATCAACTTTGCACCCCGCATAGTCCGCATCGGAATATCCAATGAGGTTAAACTTAGAGCCCTTGGGGTACCAAAGTCCTAGGCTTGGTGTGTGAACCAAATATCTAAGAATTCTCTTAACGACGGTCAAATGAAACACCTTAGGAGCGGCTTGAAATCTAGCACACATACACACACTAAGCATGATATCGGGCCTAGATGCACATAAGTATAGCAATGAGCCTATCATGGAACGATATACCTTTTGGTCCACACTTGGACCATCTTCATTAAGATCGAGATGCCCGTTGGTTGCCATAGGAGTCTTGATGGGTTTGGCCTTGTCCATGTCAAATTTCTTGAGAATATCCTGTGTGTACTTGGTTTGACTAATGAACGTGCCTTCCTTGAGTTGCTTCACTTGAAAACCTAGAAAGAACTTCAACTCCCCCATCATGGACATCTCAAATCTTTCCGTCATTATCTTGGAAAACTCATCACAAAAAGCTTTGTTAGTAGAACCAAATATAATGTCATCGACATATATTTGGCAAACAAACAAATCATCATTAAAGTGCTTAGTGAATAGAGTATAGTCCGCTTTCCCAATTTTGAAACCATTTTGAGTTAGAAAGTCTCTAAGGCACTCACACCAAGCTCTAGGAGCTTGTTAGAGTCCATAGAGAGCCTTACACAATTCGTACACATGGTTTGAGAATTCTTCATCTTCAAATCCAGGGGGTTGCTCCACATATACTTCTTCCTTGATTGGACCATTTAGGAATGTGCTCTTGACGTCCATTTGATATAGCTTAAAATCATGGTGAGTAGCAAAGGAAAGTAATATACGAATTGATTCAAGCCTAGCTATGGGATCGAAGGTTTCTTTGAAATCCAAACCTTCGCCTTGTGAGTACCCTTTGGCCACAAGTCTTTCCTTGTTCCTTGTAACCACCCCATGTTCATCTTGTTTGTTGCGGAACACCCATTTGGTGCCTACGACATTCGCATTAGGTCTCTTCACAAGCTCCCATACTTGATTTATTTCGAAGTTGTTGAGCTCTTCTTGCATGGCCATCACCCAATCCGAATCTCGTAATGCTTCTTCAATCTTGTGGGGTTCCAAGGAAGAAACAAAAGAGTAATGTTCACAAAAGTTTGCAACACGAGATCGAGTAGTTACCCCCTTGGAGATGTCTCCAAGTATATTGACAATGGGATGGTCTCGTTGGACGCTTTGATGAACTCTTGGGTGTGGCGCTTGAGGTCTTCATTCATCATCTTGGTATTCCCCATCCTCATTTTCTCCCCTTGATTGATGCTTCCATTTTCATCTTCTTGGAACGCATCTTGGGAAACTTGATCTTGATTATTTAAGCAAGAGCTTGCTTGATGTGTAGGATGGTCACTTGCATCTCGAGGTTGTTCTTGTGGTCGTATGTCTCCAAGTGCCATCCTTCCTATCACCACTTGTGGAGCTTCTTCTTGATCTAGCACATGACGATCAACTTGCTCCACTTGGGAGCCATTAGTATCATCAAACACTACATCACGTGCTACTTCAATAATTCCGGAGGATTTGTTAAAGACACGATAGGCGTAAGTGTTTGAGTCATAACCAAGCAAGAAACCCTCATCGGACTTAGAAGCAAACTTCGAAGTCCTAGGCTTCTTGTTAAGGATGTAGCATTTACTCCCAAAAACACGAAAGTAAGAGATGTTGGGCTTGTTACCGGTTAGGAGCTCATATGACGTCTTCTTAAGTATGTGGTGAAGGTACAACCGGTTTATGGCATGGCAGGCGTTATTAACCGCTTCCGCCCAAAACCGATCCTACGTCTTGTACTCATCAAGCATGGTTCTTGACATCTCAATTAGAGTCCTATTCTTCCTCTCGGCCACCCCATTTTGTTGAGGGGAGTAGGGAGCCGAGAACTCATGCTTGATGCCTTCTTCATCCAAAAACTCTTCAACTTGAGTATTCTTGAATTTTGTTCCATTGTCACTCCTTATGGTCTTGATACTCAAGGAGAACTCATTTTGAGCTCTATTCAAGTATATCTTGAGAACACCTTGAGTCTCGCTCTTGTCATGCAAAAAGAATACCCAAGTGAAACGTGAAAAGTCATCAACAATAACAAGACCATATTTGTTACCGCCAATACAAATGTGGGCGATTGGACCGAAGAGATCCATGTGTAGAAGCTCCAATGGTATTGATGTTGTCATAATGTTCTTGGATGGATGTGGTGCTCCAACTTGCTTTCCGGCTTGGAATGCGCTACATGGCCTATCCTTTTCAAACACAACATTCTTTAAACCACGGATGTGCTCGCCCTTAAGAATTTTTTGCAAATTCCTCATCCCAACATGGGCTAGCCTTCTATGCCAAAGCCACCCCATGTTAGTTTTTGCAATTAAGCATGTATCAAGTTGGGCTTTATCCGCGGAGAAATCCACAAGATGGAGCTTTCCCTTAAGTACACCCTTAAAAGCAATTGAGCCATTGCTTCTCCTTGTGACGGTCACACCCTCATTAGTGAATAAAAAATTATAACCTTTGTCACATAGTTGTGATATGGACAAGAGGTTATAATCAAGTGAATCAACATGTAAAACATTTGAAAGAGTATGATTAGAGGATATGACAATTTTACCGGTGCCAAGGATTTTTCCTTGGCTATTGTCCCCAAAATAGATTCCTTCACTTGAATCTTCATTTAGCTCATACTCCACAAACATCTTTCTCTCTCTGGTCATATGATTTGTGCATCCACTATCAAGAACCCACTTGGTTCCACCGGAGGAGTACGCCTACGAGAAAGAGTTAAGCCTTGGCTTTAGGTACCCAAGCGGTGTTGGGTCCTTTGATGTTGGTCAAAGGCACTTGGGCACCCACATACAAGGTTTGGGACTCTTGCGGTGTGGCCTAACATACCTAGCATATGCATTTCCAAACTTGTTCCTTAATAAAACATATGAAGCATCAAAATCATGGAACATTGGATGAGGCTCTTTCTTAGGCATTTTAGGTGTAGTAGCAATGTTCTTTCCTTTATTGTTGTATGAGTATCATTTGAAAAAAAACAATCAAGTCTTTTCCATCTTGGGAGTTTTGGCGTTTTGCCTCATCCCCCTAGAATAACCAAGACCATCCTTGACAAGGGGATGTCTTGTGTTGGTATATGCACTACGTGCATATGCCATCTTTTCCTTGTCAAAGATGCCACCCTTGGGTGCTTGATTGGTTTGTACCAACTTTAGCTCATCTTTAAGCTTTATAATTAAGTTTGAGCATTTACACGGTTGAGATGCTTCGTTAATATTTGTGGAAGGTGAGCTTGTAGAGGAAGAAGGTGCATTGACCTTGAGAGACTTCACTTGCGTCTCAAGGATCTTGTTAGCTTGTGTCAAACTAACAAGTTCATCCTTGAGCACAATTGTAGTGTTCTCAAGATTTGAGCAAGTCTCCTTGCTCAAAGCGAGTTCACGCTCAAGTGTCTTGCTTCTTTCTCTTTCAAGCTCCAAAAGCTCCTCAACCTCTTGACATCCCTCATTTTGTTGGATGAGCATGTCCTCTTGACGGTTGATGAGTTCTTCCTTCTCAAATATCTCTCGTGTTAACAATTTCAATCTCTTTAAGGTGCTTTTGCTCATGTCTTTAAGCATATGTTCATTTTCACTACTACTATAAAAGTCATCATGAGAAGAAATTGAAGAAGAGGATTTAGATTTAACCTTCTTTCTTTCCTCCTTGGCCATGAGACATGTTGGCCTTGAAATCTCCAAGTTGGGGAAGAGCTTGTTCTCCGTTGTTGTCTTCTTCATAGCAATAGTTGCTACCTTCTCATCTTCATCGAATGAGGATTCCTCATTTGAATCCCACTCCTTCCCAAGGTGGGCATGTCCGGATTGCTTCTTCTTCTTGAAGTACTTCTTCTCTTTGGACTTGCCCTCCTTCTTCTTCTTGTTTTCTTCATGTGGACAATCCACAATGAAGTGGTCATATTCTCCACAATTGTAGCAAGCCCTTTTTGATCTTGCCTTGGGCTTGTATTTGCTTCTTCTCTCATTTTGGTAGCTCCCCCTCCTTCTTCTAAACATCCTCTTAAAGTTGTTGATGAAGAGAGTTTCTTCTTCATTGGTGTTGGGACTCTCTTCATCACTTTCTTCCTTTTCTTGTGATCTTGAGGACGTTGCTTTGAATGCAACATCCCTTTTCTTGGAGGAGGAAAGCTTTTGTAGATCGTTGTAGAACATCGTTTCTTTCTCCATCATCTGATGGTTGATAATTCTCCCTAGCACTTCTTCGGGAGTCATCTTGTGGAAGCCCGGACTTTCACGAATTAGTGAGCAAAGAGTGACGTTTCGAGGCATGAATGCTCAAATCATCCTCTTTACTACCTCGTGGTCGGTCCACCAGGTGCTTCCATATGACCGACTCTTGTTGATGAGAGTCTTGAGGCGGTCATACGTATCTTGCGGAGATTCGCCCTCCATGATGGTGAATCTCCCAAGCTCTCCTTCGAACATCTTGATCTTTGCTTCCCTAATGACGTGGTTGCCTTCATGCGCCGTCTTGAGGGTATCCCAAATCTCCTTGGCAACCTCCAACCCTTCAATGCGGTTGAACTCCTCACGAGTGAATGAGGAGGTAATCACTCCCACAGCTTGAGCATTGCGATGTAGAAGGACGGCTTGCTCTGGAGTGATGTCTTCCTCATTCTTGGGAAGGTGAACACCTGTCATCACAATTTGCCACAAGCTAGGGTTTAAGGAAATGAGGTGCATCTTCATATTATGCTTCCACATAGAATAATCATTTCCATCAAATTGAAGAGGTTTGCCAATGGGAATAGACAAGTAATGGTTGCTAGCGGTAAGTTGCTCATAATTGTAAGGGTACCGGGAGTAGTCTTGTGAACTACTCGCGTTGTCGATGTTAACCGGAGCAATTGGCTTGATCTCCTTCTTCGGCACGTTGAGCTTCTCACGAAGCAGTGCCTTGAGCATCCGAACTTCTTCGTCGTCATTCGAATCATCATGAAGAACATCGACGTTCTTCGTCTTGGTGTCATCGACGACCAACGAAACCTCGTTGTCACCCCTTCCGGCCATTACTTCTCCGAGTTGTTAGACTCTTGGGGAGAAGCCCGCTCTGATACCAATTGAAAGTCGCCTATAGGGGGGGTGAATAGGCAATAATACCCGAAATCACTTAATCAAATAGGATTAAATTCCTGTGGCCAGACTAGTCTGCTCAGGGCGGGACTAGTCCGCTCAGCACAGGGTGGAAACCCTAAAATTTGATTTCTACAAGTTATTTGCGAAAATAAAGTTCTCCAAAGATATGAGCAATGTGTAGTAAACTTATGAAGCTCAGATTGGGAGGTTTGAACACTTAGATTGCTAGATTATAATAATGATCAAAGTGTAAGGCAATAAGAACAAAGTGAACCCTAATAGCAATACTAGTGATCACAAGAAGCGAAAGACAAGTGAAACGAGATTTATCCCGTGGTTCAGCTCCATGAAGAAGCCTACCTCCACGTTGAGAAGTCCACACAAGGAACGGGTCTCACTTGACCCTTCTCTCACCAAGCCACCACGATGGCCGGCTTGGTTTTCACTATATCAATGGGTAATCACCAAGTTTGATGGGGCTACTCACAACTTGAGGCTCCCACAAATCAATACAAGAGGAGCACACGAAGCTCAACTCACACAAGCCACACAACACAACACAATGTGCAAGAGATCAAACCGAGAGCCAAAGCGTGATGATCTTACTTTACTCTCCTCCCCAAACCCTAATCTCTTCAAGATTTGCTCTTAAGGGGTTAATGGGACGAGTAGAAGGCTTTGGAAGGCTCTAGGATGCTTGTGGTAGCGCTAGGGTTTGAGAGTTATTTAACTGAGCCCGGGGGTCGCCTTTTTATAGAGGTCCCGAGCCCCTTTTGCTTACGTCAGCAAAGGGACGGACTAGCCTGGCCTCAGACCCCAGACTAGTCCAACCCTATGGGACCACTGACCTCTGGTCAGTTCCTGACAATTGCCACACTGAGCAACGATCGTCACGCTACCCGCGAAATTTCCAAATTCAAACGGTCACTAGACAACGGACTAGTCCGGTCAACAACGGACTAGTTCGAAGTGGAACAGAACCACTTGGTCTGTTCCAAAAAGGACTTTTCTGGGTTGGCCCGGACTAGTCCAGCCACAGGAGCGGACTAGTCCGGCCCCCTAGGGTTTCTCTCGTTCTGTCACACTAAGTCTCAAACAGACTAGTCTGTACCCAAACAGACAAGTCTGAATTACTCCAGAGAGCTTTGGTCCGTCCAAAAACGGACAAGTCCGGACTTCTCGGACTTAGCTCCAAATTCACCCAGGTTCACTCCAGAGACGTTTGGTCCGTATCAAAACGGACTTGTCTGCCATGGTCGGACTAGTCCGACCTCCTAGGGTTTTTCTCATTTAAGGCTTCAAACTTAGGTTTTTCTCTAAACCACCACTTTGATCCCCTTGGTATGATCTCAATGCACATGATAAAACCATCCTTTCACATGATACGGCTCATATAAGCTCAATACAATAGAAACGATAATTTCTACGCTTGAGTCTTTAATGCTCATTTTCTCCTTTTCCTTTTTGATGGTTTTCATCTCATTTCAATCCTTGTACCCATGCTTAAGATCAACTGAGCTCATTAGCCTCTTAATTGTCGTCATCAATCATCCAAAACCCACGGGTATGCCTAGATGCACTTTCACAAACGCAGTGAAAATCCTGCGACGGGCCGTGGTGGCAGTGGCCCCGGTGCCAAGCCCGGCTCCCCACAGCAAGTAGATGGACACTGCTATCAGCTTCGACGGTTCGGACTACCCGAAGAACATGGAAGGAGCTGGAGTGATCCCACTGCTCGTGGCCCCAACTATCGCCAACGTGAGGCTCCATTACGTGCTGATCGATGGCGGAGAAGGCCTCAACCTCATCTCCACTGTAGCCTTCCGGAAGCTGCAGATACCTATGTCTCGGCTCATGCCTTCGAGCCCGTTCTCAGGTGTGGGTCCGGGGCGGATTGTGCCCAGTGGTAGCGTCCACCTATCGGTTACCTTTGGTACTCCGGAGAACTACCACACGGAGAATATCCTATTCGACATGGCGGATGTTGAGCTACCCTTCAACGCCATCATCGGAAGGCCGGCGCTATACCAGTTCATGGTCGTAGCTCACTATGGCTATCTGGTCCTGAATATGCCAATGCCATCCAGGGTCCTCAGGGTCCGGGGGGATTGCACTGCGGCAGTGTCAGCCTTGGAGCAGCTCCAAGCAATCGCTGCGGGGCGGGCCCAGAACCTGGATGATGCGAGGGAAGGCCAACCAAGTCAAGGCCCGCCCCAACGGACCTCCACCGCAGCTCCACGCGTGTTTCCTGCCAAAGACGATGTCCGAGTGAAGGTCGTCAGAATCGGCTCCGAGGCTGCCTAGATGACCCGCATAGCGGGTAACCTGGACACCAAATAGGAATTCGCGCTCGACACCTTCCTCCGGGACAATGTCGATGTGTTCGCCTGGCAACCATTGCAGATGCTCGGGATCCCCAGGGAGGTGATTGAGCACCATCTGAAGATCTACCCCGATGTCTGCCCAGTACAACAGAAGCCCCGGAAGCAGTCCGTTGAGCGCCAAAACTTCATCCGAGATGAGATTAAGAAGTTGCTCAATGCTGGCTTCATTCGGGAAGTCCACCACCCTCGGTGGTAGGCTAATCCTGTTGTCGTCCCCAAGGCTGGCGGGAAGCTCCGGATGTGCATCGACTACACCAACCTAAGCAAGGCATGTCCAAAAGATCCATTCCCACTCCCTAGGATAGACCAAATTGTAGACTCTACGTCAGGTTGTGATCTGTTGTGTTTCCTAGACGCGTATTCTGGTTTCCATCAAATACCCATGTCTAGAGGTGATGAAGAACATACTACTTTTGCAACAGTAGATGGCCTGTATTGTTATGTCTGCATGCCTTATGGTCTTAAGAATTCTCTCCTTACCTTTGTACGGGCGATGCATAAAACATTTGGGAACCTCATTAGAGACCTAGTAGAGGTGTATGTCGATGACATCGTGGTCAAAATCAAAGACCGCTTGTCCTTCCTGGACAACTTAGCGCAAGTATTCAGCAGGCTACGCCTTACACGCACGATGATAAACCCTGAAAAGTGTGTCTTCGGGGTCTCCTCTGGAAAGCTACATGGATTCCTGGTTTCTCACCGTGGGATCGAAGCCAACCCAGAGAAGGTCAAGGCGATAGAGCTAATGCAGCCCCCGGCGTGTATCAAAGATGTACAAGGCACGTTTCCTAGCGGCCCTCAGCCGCTTCATCTCAAGGCTAGTGGAACGGGCGCTTCCCTTCTTCAAGATTCTGCGGAAGGCATGTCCCTTTACCTGGACAGAAGAAGCAGAAGCAGCATTTCAGGAGCTCAAGAGGCACCTAACGTCCCTCCCAGTTATGGTGGCACCAGAGCCCGAAGAGCCCTTGCTGCTGTATGTTATTACAACAACTGAAGTGGTTAGTATGGTCTTGGTCGCAGGGCGATCAGAACCGCATCAGCAACATACACGAGAAGGAGCCTGTAACGCAAGTATCGGATCTCCGGTACCGGGCCAAGCCATGGACCTCTCGCGGGAGGGATCTGGGAACCAGGAAGTCATCGGCCCCTAGCCCCCAGAGTATGATGCGGGTCCCGGGAGCCAGGAGCCCCAGGACCTAGATCCAACGCAGGGTGCACCGGACCTCTCGGACAGAGTCCGGACCACTCAAAGGCCGGTCTACTACATCAGCGAAGTCCTCCATGAGGCAAAGACAAGGTATCAGGAGATACATAAGCTGTTGTACGCTGTGTTGATAGCATCGAGGAAGCTCCGACATTACTTTCAGGGTCATAAGATCCCAGTGGTCACCTCCTTTCCACTGAGAACGGTACTCCACAGTCCTAATGCTACCAGCACATCACCAAGTGGGCAGCTGAGCTAGCGGAGTTCGAGATCGAGTTCCTTCCTCGACATGCGGTCAAAAGCCAGGCCCTGGCGGATTTCCTAGCCGAGTGGACTCCATCGCCTGGCAACCCTGAAAGCCCAGTCAGTGGAGATAGGGTGTCCGGAGCAGCGGTTTTCACTGAAAGCCCGTGGACGCTTTACTTCAATGGTTCCACCCGGAAACAGGGGCTGGGGCCGGAGTGGTGCTCATAGCTCTGACGAAGGAGCAGTTCAAGTATATGGTGCATCTTGGCTTCAAAGCCACCAACAACATGACAGAGTATGAGGCCCTCATCTACGGGCTGAAGACAACACTGACCCTCAACATCCGCCAGCTCCTTGCCAAAGGTGATTCCCAGCTAGTTGTCAAGCAGGTTAAAGGGGACTGCAGTTGCAACGATCCCCTCCTGGCAGCATACTTGCTGCACGTTGGGAAGTTGGAGAAAGATTTCGAGCTCCTGGATCTGTGCCATGTACCCCGAGCTGACAACTCAGTTGCAGATGACCTGTCAAACAAGACCTCCACAGAGGCACCAGTGCCCGAAGGAGTCTTTGCAAGGACATTATCGCGACCAACCGCCCGAGCTGCCGAACCGGGTGAAGGGGGTGAAGTTAGCACCTCAAAGCTAGCAACCCCGACGGCCCTACAGCCATGGCGCCCGCCAAGGTTCCTGTGCGCCTCCAGCAGCTCCGAGCAGTTGGGCGCCCAAGAACCAGAAGCTCAAGGAGGTCCCGATGCATGGATCTCGGAGGTCCGGGACTACTTGAAAGACAAATACCTTCCCGAAGAACATGCCCTGGCAGAACGGATTGTGCGGATGGCTAAAAGATACATGTTGGTAGAGGGGGATCTCTATCGGCGTGGCGCCAACGACATCCTACTACGCTGCATTACCCGGGAGGAGGGCTGCGACTTGCTCGCATAAATCTATGGAGGTGAGTGCGGGAACCACACATTGGCCCGCACGCTGGTCGGCAAAGCCTTTCAGCACGGCTTCTACTGGCCCACAGCACTCCAGGATGCCGCTGACATGGTTAAGAGATGCAAGGCATGCGAGTTCCATGCCAAGCAAATCCACACACCAGCTCAAGCGCTGCAGATGATCCCTCCATCTTGGCCATTCGCCGTGTGGGTACTGGACATTCTGGGACCTTTCCCAAGAGCCCTCGGGGGATTCTGGCACCTCTATGTCGCTGTAGATAAGTTCACAAAATGGCTAGAAGCCACTCCAATCATCACCATCAACAAGCAGTCTGTAGTGAAGTTCATCAAGTCGATCGTCTGTAGGTTCGGGGTCCCGAACAGAATCATCACTGATAACGGGACCCAGTTCACAAGTGCGGCATTCCAAGAATACTGTGAGGACCTTGGAATCCAAGTTTGTTATGCCTCTGTCGCCCATCACGAGAGCAATGGGCAGGTAGAGAGGGCGAACACCGAGATTCTCAAGGGCCTCCGGACTCGTACATACTCAAGCCTCGAGAATCATGGTGCAAACTGGGTGGATGAGCTACCATATGCGTTGTGGGCTAGCCGGACATCAACAAGCTGGGCTACTGGAGAAACGCCCTACTTCCTGGTGTATGAGGCGGAGGCCGTCCTTCCCCCAGAGATCGACATGGGCTCCCCTCGCGTCCGGATGTACGACGAAGCCGCACAGGACCAGTTCCGGCGTGAAGATATGGACCTCGTTGACGAGGGACTCGTATGAGCTGCCCTCCAAAATGCATGGTACAGGCAAGCGCTCCGACGCTACCATCAGCGCACCATGCGCAATAGGGAGCTCAAGGTGAACGGTCTGGTCTTGCGACGTCTTCTTTCCCGTGAAGGGACAAACAAACTCTCCCCCAAGTGGGAGGGTCCCTTCCGGGTTACAGAGGTTTGTCACCCAGGGTGTGTTCGCCTAGCTACGGAGGATGGGCAACCAGTGCCCAACCCATGGAATATCGAACACCTCCGTAAGTTCTATCCATAACCAGTGGAAGGGAATTTTATTTTTCTTTTGTTATAAAGTCGGCATAGTGTCTAGAGACAGCACTTGGGTTAACTAAGGCCGAGGTAACGAGCTCTGAGTGTCTGCCTTGCTCAGCGCGGTCCAGTACCCGGAGAAGGTACACTCAACTCTCTCATACCCGGGTCGGGTCATTCTTCCTGTAAAGTTTGGTCTCTCCTATGAACGTTATAATGAAAAAGATGTTTTCCCTACCCTGAAATGCCTTGTTGATTTGAAATTATCTTTAGTTCTTATGAATGATGTCACACATTTGCCATTAGCTCATCACCGGGTGTGGGTGCGATCAATTTTTTCCTTCGTCTCTATAATAGTGGGAGCGTTGCTATCCGGTTGCCAGCGGGTCACTTTGGGTACCTGCTAAGTGTCCGAAACCTCCAAGCCCACCCCTCGTGCATGGCGGGAAGCAGGTTCTGGGCGCGGGGGCCCCGAGTTAGTCAAGCCCCCCACAACGGCAACGAATCGTAAGGCAAGCTACACTAATAGAGTGTAGGTAAAAGATTGGCTGGAGAGCGGAATTACCTTTTATCTTTCATGTGCGTAGGTTCCTAGGGTGCAACACTAAATAAAGCCAATTACATAATCCTGACGGCAAACGGACACCCCGCCTAGAGCAGGCTTGGGGGCCCACCGCCAATACCCTCCGCATCAACAACGGGCGATGTCGGAGCTCCTGAGCTACGGCAATGGCAGGGGGCATGGCGTCGACGCCCTACCATGATCACGGGTGTTGTCAGAGATCCTAAGCCCCAACAACCCCAGGGGTCCCGGCGGTGGCATCTCCTATGTAGATCGTGGGAGTTGCCGGAGCTCCTAAGCTCTGACAGCTCTAGGGGGCCGATAGTGGCGCCTCCCGCATAGATGGTGGTTGCCGTCGGAGCTCCTAAGCCTGATAACCTCAAGGGCCCGATGTTCCCGGAGCAAGTGTTAGTTCCTTTTGGTACATGTACACAATCAAAGTTACGTACATCTACCAGGGGGCAGGACACAAAAACATCAGAGCTAAAGACCAGGAAGACTTCATTCATTAAAAGATTATCTTACAAAATCAGAGGCTTACAGTCAGGAGCAAGAAAAGGAAGGCCTAAGTCCTATGAATAGCTGAAGCGACAGCTTGAGCGTCCTCCTGAACACTCTCCCGGGCAGCATACATCTCTTTCTCGACCGGCCCTTCGATTGCTGGACTCGAGGGGAAGTGAGGGTCCCGGCTCCAGTAGCATGTTAACACGTACTCGGCGACGGTCTTGGTCAAGGACCTTCCCTCCGTCTCCAGCTGGTCCGCGATGACGTCGACCACTGCGTCAAGCTTGCTCCCAGCGGAGCTAAGAGCCGCCAGCGCTCCATTTAGCTCCAGCGCCGAGTTGGACGGACGTACAGGACTGAAGCCAAACTATGCCAGTGCCCCATCGGCTTGCCCCAGGAAGTCCCACACCTGTTGGGACTCGACCGCTCTCGAGCTCTGCAGCTCCTCCAAAGCCCTCCTGGTGGCCGCCAGTTTTTCACCCTCTTTTGCAAGGCGTTCGGCCTCCTTGCCATGCTGCTGGATGCTCTTGGCTAGTTGCCGCTCGCGATCAGTGAGCTTCGACTCCTTGAGGAAGATGCAGTTCCGACGATCCGCCAAGTCTTCCTCCCGTCCTCGGATCGTATCCTCTCTGGCGGAGACGTCGGCCTCGCACTTGTTGAGGCTCTGCCCCCGTTCCCAGAGCATGTCCTCCTCAAGCTTACACCGCGCTTAAAATCTCTTGCAGCGGTCAGCCAAGCTCTGCTCACCCGCCGACAGTTTCTGGGAGAGCTCCTCCTCTCTCTGACTAAGGTCCTCCAGCTTCTCGACTAGTGAGGACTCGCCCAAGTCGAGCTCCTGGCGGTGCTTCTGGAGGGTGTCGTGCCAGGCAGTAAAACCACCTTAGGCACTGGTCCGCAGCTCTGTGGCATTCCACAACCTCTTCATAGATCTTCTGCACCCTCTCGTCGAGAGCCTTGAGGGTAGCCTCTCTCGTGTTTAGAAGCTCACCTTGCTCGACCAGCCGGGTTTTCTCACCCTTGACCCATTCTTCACGTTGATAGAGCCTTCTACGCTCCTCCTCCAGAGCCTTGAGGTTGTGCTCGAAGGACACGACAACCTGCTGCAAGCTGGAGCGAGCGTTGTCGATGGCCAGTTCTAAGGGAATGGGCGCCAGACCAAATAGGAGCGCCCCTTCCCCCGTCTCCACCAGGATGTCCACCGTCACCCGGGAGGAGCTACCCCTCAAAGGCGGTGGCACTTGCGGGCTCAAGATGCCTCGGGCCTCCACCGGACCCTCCAGTGCAACCGCAGGCGCTCCCGGTCCAGCCCCCAGTGCTCCCGGCTCAGCCTCCAACATCAGAGAAGCGGGACGTGTGCCTGGAGCCTCCACATCTTAAAGCGCAGATGCGGGTGCACTGGACGCTGCTGACTAAGGCACTGGAGCCTCAACCACCATCGGAGCGGGAGCGGGTACTTCGATAACCGTCGGGCCGACCAACCCAACCCTTGCAGTAGCTGGCATGGGGGCCGGCTCTTCGACAACTCCCGGCTCGCCGATCAGAGCCTCTTCCGCATCTGGCATGGGGGCCGGCTCCTCAGCTACATCCGCTGAGGCACCGAAATCTCCTCGGAAGATGGTGCGGGAGACGATCCCTCGGTGGCCCCCGGCACCAGGGGTGGAGCTTCCACTGAATCCTGAGCTGGGCCAGCGCTTGGCACCTCTGTCGGGGTCTCGGGGGCCACTGGCTCCGGCACCAGAGCCCCAGTCGTCCCCGCGTCAACAGCCGGAGCCCTCGGTTCAGGCGCAATCACACTTGGGGTTGGAGCCGCCCTCGTGTCGGCCTGAGCCTCCACATTCGTCTCGGCAGGTGTAGGATTTGAAGCTGAAGCACCTACCTTCTCAACCTCCTGTGTCGCCGGAGGTGTGGTGGTCGTCTCTCCTTTCTTGGAAGTGTTGCACAACCAAGATAGAAACGTTTAAAGGGTGATCTTGACCTGAAGAGAGATCAAAGTAAGAAGCTCGGTTGCTTACCTTGGGAAGCCCAAAGTACCGCAGAGACAAAGCCGCTTCTGGACCAGAGCCTCAAGCCTCCCAGGAGCTTGGACCGGAGCCGGAGCTGAAACCTCCCTGGCCGGAGTGACCCCTGTTTGAGGGGGACCTCCGGAGCTCAGTCTCGTACTTGGCGCCGTAGTCGGAGGTGGCTCCCCGGAACCGACACCATCCAGAAGTCCCGGAACTGGATGAGGTGGCCCCCCGGAGGTACCGACGTGACTTCCGTCACCCCGCACCAGTTTCCTCTTGCGACTGGAGGGTTCCGCCGGAGCCTCGCCCTTGCTGGAGCTGGAGACTCCATCTCCGTGGCATGGGGGAACTAGGGCTGACCCCCCGGAGGTCCAGGAGCGGTGGCTGCTGGAGGAGCCTGCCTCGTCGTGACTCCGATGTCATCCAACCTTGGCATCAGCTTCCGTAGCTCCCGGCAGAACTCAGGAGCTAGGTTCAGGGGTCGAAAGGACGCTGGAGGCACCAGGGACTCAAGTGAGATACTGGGCTTGCTCTGGAACTTCTTCGACAGCTCCTTCAGTGCTTCATCCTTCACTTGGGTGTCGGCATCACGCACGTGAATGTCCACACCGTCTGTTCCCTGAACTTCAAAGGCGCCCACCTGTTCCTCAGGAAGTTCCCGAAGACCATCTGGGGGGTCACACCGCCGGTGACGCGGCCTTTGATCCTAGCCACAACGGGCTTGTACGCTACCGGCAGCTCCGAGACCTCGTCCCAGAGGTCGGTATCCACGTTTGGGAGGATCTAAGGCAGGTCCAGCTTCTCTTGCCTATCCACAGTGATGATCACCCACTCCTTCTTCCAGTTGTCCCATTTGTCGGAGAAGAAGGTGTCCAAGTACTTGAAGGGGCACCGCTTCCTCTTCACGAAGTAATACAACCCCACCATCTCGTTCCCCTTTCCGATGGTCTGCAGTGTGAAGATGTTCCGAAAGAGCTCTAAACTGGGCGGCACCCCCATCCACATCTTGCAGAAGTGGATGAAGGTAGCGACCAGTAGAACTCCAGCAAGGTCATTAAGAAGGACGAGAAAAGGGGAAGTAGGCTGACCACAGCGTATCCTTGGAAGAAAACCATGTCGCTGGCATTCTTCTTCTTGAAGGAAGCTCCCCGAAGCAGATCTTATCGTTGAAGGAGTCATGGGACCACCCCATGTAAGCTCGAACCTTCTTCAGTCCCTTCTCAGTCTTGATCTTGCTAGCGGGGAGGCCCAACTCCATGGCAACGAGATGGAGTAGGGAAAAAGTGGTTGTGTGAGTGCAAGGGATCAAAGCTGAAGGATGCGAGAAAGGCAGTGAGGTCTTGAGCGCAGGTGCGAGAGGAGGCGTGAAGAGCGTGTGACCTATGCTAGTCCCCTTCTTAAGTATATATCCATGGCGTTTGAGTGGAAACCGCATGCACCATGATATTGGAGCTACTCGCACTATGACTAGTGGGTCGGAGTCTGATTCGGTGGGAATGCCGAGTAATCGCCTCGAGGCAGTCGCTCTTGTAGGCGGGAGTTAAGAACTGAAGGCAGCGGCTTAATGGGCGCGTGGAACCGAAACTAAATTCGTATTGGGAACTGGCTGCCATTGATGGCGCGATATCTGCAGACAGAGATTTTATCTGCCGCATTGAAGGGAAGACCTTAAAGTCGCGGCACGAAGATTATAAATGGCCCCACCTCAGGTATACCCACTTAACCAAGGAAGTTCCTCCCTGATATGGGCCCGGGGGCCACTGTCTGTACCTGGCAAATCAGGTACCCCTAGTGAAAGTGCATCTAGGATCCCCGTGGGTTTTGGATGATTGATGATGAAAATTAAGTAACTAATGAGATCAGTGATCTTAAGCACAGGTGTGTACTCAAGTGGAATCACAAATCCTCAAAAAGGAAAAGGATGAAAACGGCGGTGTCGACTCGAAAATAAGAAACTAGGGTTTCTAGCGTGTCGAGTTCAGACTAGCTGTATATGTATGAGGATGTGTGCGTAAAGTGCATTGAGATCAAGTTGGGAGCTCAAAGTGGTTTAGAGATCAAAACCTATTGAGAGAAGAGAGCTAGAGAAGTATGGCAGGAGTGGATGGACTAGTCCGTGCTGGTGGCCGGACTAGTCTGCTCCTGGCCGGCCTAGTCCGTTTTCAGGCGGACCAGAAGGGTCTAACTGACTTCGGACTAGTCCGTAGTGGGACAGACTAGTCTGAGGTAGTCATGGAGTGGGTTTTTGGGACTAAGTCCCAAAACCTCGGATTTTTCCATTTTAGTCCGGACCAAGAGGTCCTGACTGAGATCAGACTAGTCCGCTCTAGAGGCCGGACTAGTCCGGTTTGGTGAAAGTTGGGTGCTTCAGCGACTAAGTCTAGGAGGTCGGACTAGTCCGCCCTGGGGGCCGGACTAGTCCGTGGTCTCCAGACTAGTCCGTTTTCACACGGAACAAAAGGTTATATGTGAGATCGGACTAGTCCGGTTTGGACCGGACTAGTCCGTTATGAAGTGATCATTTGAATTCGATTTTGGCGGGTAGCGTGACGATTGCCGCGCAGTGTGGTATTTGTCAGGGACGTCAGTGGTCACAAAGCTCAGACTAGTCCGGGCCATAGGCCGGACTAGTCCGCCCATCTGCTGAGGTCAGCAGTATGGGCCTGGATCCTCTATAAATAGAGGATCACCAGGTTCATTTGAAGAACTTTGAAACCCTAGCGCCGCCACAGCAAACTTTGAGCCTTCAAAAGCCTCCTTCTTGCCTACTTTCCCTCTAAAACTCATTCTTGTAACGATTAGGGTTTGGTGAGGTAAAGAAGAGGAAGAACACCGCTCTTGGCTCCCAGTTTGATCTCTTGCACTTGTTGAATCTTTGTGATATGTGGCTTGAGTTGTTCTTTGTGATTTGTGATTGTATTTGTGGTGGGAGCCTCAGATTGTGAGAAGCCCTAACGAATCTTGTATTCACCCTTGTGATAGTGGAGAACCGGTTTGGCCCTAGTGGCAAACTCGGTGAGGGAAGGGTTGTTGAACCCGGTCCTTCATGGACTCCTCAACGGGGATGTAGATTCCTGTGTGGGATCGAACCTTGGGATAAAATACTTGTGTCCCTTGTGTACTTCACTTTCATTTGTCGCACATTGGTTCTAGGTTTAGCTTTATTGTTTTTCATTCATCGTCTTCATTTCGTTGTGATCCTTAGCTTCATACTTGCTCTATAACTTGTTAAGGTTCACTGAATCATTCTAACACATTTTGTATCACAAGAATCAAACTAAAACTTGTTAGAAACCCTTTTTAGGTTTTCCCTGCAGGTGGACCGGACTAGTCCGCCCTTAGACCGGACTAGTCCGCCCCTTAAGTGTTGATTTCGTTTTATTGAGTCATTTCAGGTCGATTAGCCTATTCACTCTCTCTAGGCAACTTTCAATTGGTATCAGAGCAAGGACTCTCCCAAAGAGTCTAACAACTCGGAGAGAAGATGGCCGTAGTGGGGTATGACGAAGTCTCGACCAATGAGGTCCATGCAACCCAAGAGGAGATGCTTGCCTACCAAGACAAATCGACGGATGACGAAGAGACTCGCCAGCTCAAGGCGAAACTTCGAGAAAAATTGAAGATTCCAAAGATTGACTCTTCAACCTCTACAACGGGTGGTACGACCCACTACAACCAACAAGGCTACAACTATGAACGCCTTGTCTCCAACAACCACTATATTTCCATCCCATTGGGGAAGCCTCCCCAATTCGATGGAACCGACTACGGGATGTGGAAGCACAACATGAAGATCCATCTCGTGTCACTCAACCCTTCATTGTGGCAAATTGTGTTGATCGGGGTGCATATCCCAAAGAATGAGAAAGACATCACTCCGGAGCAAGCCGTGCTCCTTCACCGCAATGCCCAAGCGGCCGGAGTGATCATCTTGTCTCTCTCAAGAGATGAGTTCAACCGAGTATATAGACTTGAGGTGGCCAAGGATATTTGGGACACCCTCAAGATGGCTCATGAAGGCAACCGAGTCGTGAAGGAGGCAAAGATTGAGCTCATTGAAGGAGAGCTCGGGAGGTTTGCCATTATGGATGGTGAATCTCCCCAGGAAATGTACAACCGCCTAAAGCTGCTCTAGATCTTATGGCTGCACCAAGTGGATGGACCACGAGGTGGTGAAAGGGATGATTTCGGCATTCATGCCTAGAAATGTCTCTCTTTGCTCCATAATACGAGAAAGCCCGGGGTTTGCTCAAATGACCCCGGAGGAGGTCCTAGGAAGAATCATCAACCACGAGATCATTGAGAAGGAGGCGCACTTCTACAACAACCTCCAAAGGTTAACCGCCTCGAAGATGAAGGATGTTGCACTCAAAGCGACATCCTCCTCAAAAGAGAAAAAAGAAGATGAGGAGGAGAGTCTTGACACCGATGAGGAAGAGGCCCTCTTCATCAACAAGTTCAAGAGGATGATGAGGAGAAGAAAAGGAGGATACAACCACGGGAGCAAGGGCAAGGAAAAATCAAAGCCCAAAACAAAGAGAGCTTGCTACAATTGTACGAGTACGGGCACTTCATTGTGGATTGCCAACATGAAGATGGCAAGAAGAAGAAGGAGGGCAAGCCTCAAGAAAAGAAATCCTTCAAGAAGAAGAGGACCTCCGGTCATGCTCACTTGGGCAAGGAATGGGACTCTAACGATGAGTCCTCCTCCGAAGACGAGGAGAAGGTGGCAACCATAGCCATCGGGAGGAGCTCCAAGGGAAGCAAGCTTTTCCCAACCTCAATGACCACAAGTCAACTTGCCTCATGGTGAAAGAAGGAAGGAGAAAGGTTACTTCTCACTCATCCTCCTCCATATCCTCTCATGATGAATTTGATAGTGCTAGTGAAAATGAACACATGTTTAAGGATAGAAGTAAGAGCACTTTGCGTAGAATGAAATTGCTCTTGGATGAAATTTTTGAGAAAGAGGAGCTCATACATAGGCAAGGGGACATGCTTGTCCATGAAAAGGAGATATGTAAAGAGCTCATTGTGCTCCTTGAGCTTGAGAGAGAGAAGAGCAAGGCATTAGAGCATGAACTTGCTCTAAGCAAGAAAACATGCTCAAGTCTTGAGGACACAACCATTGGGCTCAAGGACGAACTTGGCAACTTGGCAAAAGTTAACAAGATCCTTGAAACTCAAGTTGAGTCCCTTAAGACTAATGTAACCTCTTCCTCCAAAAGCTCATCCTCCTCAAAGGCTGCATCCGACGCAATCCCCACTTGCAAATGTTCAAACTTGATCCTCAAATTAAAGGATGAGCTTAAGTTGACTCAAGGTAAACAAGCACCTAAGGGTGCCATCTTTGACAAAGAGAAGGTGGCGTATGCACGAAGTGCATACACCAACACAAGACCTCCTTATGTCAAAGATGGTCTTGGTTATACTAGAGGCGGAAAGCAAAATGCTAAAACCTCCAATTATGGCAAAGACTTGATTGTCTTTGTCAAGGGAAGCACATCCCCAACTAAAATTGGGAAGAACATTTCAACTAGCAATAATATGCCTAAAACTGAACCACATCCTCTCTTTCATGATTTTGAGGCATCTTATGTTCTAATGAGGAACAAGTATGGCAAAGTCTCTGCTAAATATGTTGGGCCACTCCGCAAGAGCCCCAAGCCTTGCATGTGGGTGCCCAAGTGCCTCACTACTAACGTCAAAGGACCCAACTCCGCTTGGGTACCTAAAAGGAAGGCATAATCTTGTTTTGTAGGAATACTCCTCCGGTGGATTGAAATGGGTGCTTGATAGTGGATGCACCAACCACATGACCGGAGAGAGGAAAACGTTCGTGGAGTATGAGCAAAAAAAATGATCCAAGTGAAGGGATCTTCTTCAGGGACAATAGCCGAGGGAAAATCCTTGGCTCTAGTAAAATCATTATTTCCCCTCAACATTCACTTTCTCATGTTTTGCATGTTGATTCCTTAGACTATAACCTATTGTCCATATCTCAACTATGTGACAAGGGTTATAATTGTGTTTTTACTAATGAGGGTGTGAGCGTCCTTAGAAGAAGGGATAACTCAATCGCTTTTAAAGGTGTGCTCAAAAGAAAGCTTTATATTGTGGATTTCGCCATGGATAAAGCTCAACTTGACACATGCTTAATGGCAAAAACCAACATGGGATGGCTTTGGCATAGAAGGCTAGCCCATGTTGGGATGAGGAACTTACAAAAGCTTCTTAAGGGCGAGCAATCTATGGCTTGAAGGATGTTGTGTTTGAAAAAGATAGGCCATGTAGCGCTTGCCAAACGGGGAAGCAAGTAGGAGCTCAACACCTGTCCAAGAATATCATGACGATGACAAGGCCTTTGGAACTGCTACACATGGACCTTTTCGGGCCAATAACCTACATTAGCATTGGCGGTAACAAATATGGTCTTGTTATTTTTGATGATTTTTCTCGTTTCACTTGGGTATTGCATGATAAGGGTGAGACTCACGGTGTCCTCAAGAGGTTCTTGAGGAGAGCTCAAAATGAGTTCACCTCAAGAATAAAGGTTATAAGAAGCGACAACAGCACCGAGTTCAAGAACACTCAAGTGGAAGAGTTCTTGAATGAGGAGGGCATCAAACATGAATTTTAAGCCCCCTACTCTCCTCAAAAAAATGGGGTGGCGGAACAGAAGAATAGGACACTCATTGAGATGTCAAGGACGATGCTTGATAAGTACAAGACATCGGACCGATTTTGGGCAGAGGCGGTTAACACCCCTTGCCATGCTATCAACCGATTGTACCTCCACCGCCTCCTCAAGAATACCCCCTACGAGCTTCTAGTTGATCAAGAAGACTCTCCACAAGAAGCTCTTAGGAGGATGGCACTTGGAGATGTTCGTCCACAAGAACAACCTCCAAACTCAAGTGATCAACCACAAGATGATGCAAGTCATCCCCCACGTGACCATGTTGAAGATGGACAAGTTGCACCTCAACACGATCAATAAGACGAAAGTCAAGGGGGAAGCATAAATCAAGGGGGGGGACCAAGAAGAAGAAGAGGATGATGATGACTCAAGAGTTCAACCTCCACATCCTCGTGTGCATCAAAGTGTTCAACAGGATCACCCCGTTGACAACATCTTAGGAGACATTATAAAAGGGGTAACCACTCGTTCTCGTATTGCAAAACTTTGTGAACATTACTCCTTTGTCTCTTCTTTGGAGCCTCATAAGGTTGAAGACGCATTGAGAGACCCGAACTGGGTGGTGGCCATGCAAGAGGAGCTCAATAACTTTGAGAGGAACAAAGTTTGGGAGCTTGTCAAGCGTCCACAAGCAAATGTTGTGGGAACCAAGTGGGTGTTCCACAACAAGCAAGACGAGTATGGCGTGGTGACAAGGAACAAGGCACGACTTGTGGCCAAGGGGTACTCACAAGTCGAAGCTTTGGATTTTGATGAAACCTTTGCTCCTGTAGCTAGGCTAGAGTCGATTCGTATATTACTTGCCTTTGCTACTCACCATGACTTTAAGCTCTACCAAATGGACGTCAAGAGTGTGTTCCTAAATGGTCCAATCAAGGAGGAAGTCTATGTGGAGCAACTGCCGGGTTTTGAAGACCAAGACTTCCCAAATCATGTCTTCAAATTACGTAAGGCTCTCTATGGCCTCAAACAAGCTCCTAGAGCTTGGTACGAGTGCCTTAGAAACTTTTTGATTCAAAATGGTTTTAAGATAGGAAAAGCTGACTATACTCTCTTTACAAAGCGCTTTAATGATGATCTCTTTATGTGCCAAATATATGTCGATGACATCATATTTGGTTCTACTAACAAAGTGTTTTGTGATGAGTTCTCTAAGATAATGACAGAGAGATTTGAGATGTCCATGATGGTGTAGTTGAAGTTCTTTTTAGGTTTCCAAGTCAAGCAACTCAAAGAAGGCACGTTCATAAGTCAAACAAAGTACACTCAAGACATATTAAAGAAGTTTGACATGGACAAGGCCAAACCCATCTAGACTCCAATGGCGACTAATGGACATCTAGACCTCAACGAAGATGGTCCAAGTGTGGAGCAAAAGGTATATCGTTTTATGATTGATTCTTTGTTATATTTTTGTGCATCTAGACCGGATATTATGCTTAGTGTGTGTATGTGTGCACGTTTTCAAGCTGCACCTAAGGTGTGTCATTTGACCGCCGTTAAGAGAATTCTTAGATATTTAGTTCACACACCTGTCTAGGACTTTGGTACCCCAAAGGATCCAAGTTTAACCTTATTGGATACTCCGATGTGGATTATGCGGGGTGCAAAGTTGATAGAAAGAGCACATCCAGGACATGTCAATTCTTGGGTAGATCCTTAGTGTCTTGGTCCTCCAAGAAACAAAACTCCATTGCTCTTTCCACAGTCGAAGCGGAGTATGTCACAGCCGGAAGTTGTTGTGCACAACTTCTCTAGATGCGACAAACTCCAAGGGATTATGGTATCAACTTGCGCCATATTCCACTCCTATGTGACAATGAGAGCACCATCAAAATATCCCATAATCCAGTTGAGCATTCAATGACAAAGCACATCGATATTAGGCATCACTTCTTGAGAGATCATTCCTTGAAGGGGGATATAGTGATTTCCCATGTAAGAACTGAGAACCAACTAGCCGATATATTCACCAAGCCCTTAGATGAGAAGCGTTTTTGTGATCTTAGGAGTGAGCTAAATATCTTAGATTCTCGAAATGTGGATTGAAACATGCACATCTGAATGTTTACGTTGCACATTATTCAAAGAAACGTATATGTTTGAAAAATTCATCTCTATCTCGATTTTCTCCAAAATATTTGAAAAACTATTGAATTTGTGAGTTATGGTCATAGTTTGATTGTTGATTGCTTACTGACCATATTCATAAAGTTTTGTTGTGGTAATTTGTCCAAAAGGACCAACTATAGTGGCTAAAACTCAAATATATATGTTTTCAGCCTTTTAAGATCGGACTAGTCCGGCCCTATACCGGACTAGTCTGGCCCCTAGGGACTTAAACCCCCAAGATGTGGCCCAACCCCTCCCCTCTCTCCTCTCTTGCCTCTCTCTCCCCCACGCACAAAAAACTGCCCTCCTTAGGCGATTTTTTATTCCATCCAACAAAAATTGTTTCCAATACGTGCATTGGAAGCCTTGGAGGTGTGGGAGACTTTTCCAAATCATTCCCGGCGCGATCCATCCCCGATCTTATCGTTTTGTCAAGATTTGAAGAGGTATTCCTCTCTTTTCAAAAACCTTCCTCATTCTTGATTCATAGAGTTTTTGATAGGTTCCTCTTCATTAAAGTCGTTCCTAGTATCCCGCGATCCTATCCTAGGAGTATTGCGACTTGATTCGATGATTTCTCGAAAAACTGTTAGGGTTAGGGTTCATCCTGTGTAACCCGGACAAGTCCGGTGCCAGGCCGACAAGTCCACCCAGCGGACTAGTGCGCCCCTGGGGCAGACAAGTCCGGTTTACAGAGGACGAACTCTAGCTTTGCCTGTTTCTCGTGATTTCTTTCGCACTATTCCACTTTCTTGACCTTCTATCCTATGCATTCTTCTTGTTTCAGCAGCAATGGAAGCTCCTCACCGATCTGTTTCTCCACCCACTGACCCCGAGTGGGAGGCTTAGCAACTTTGCCTTGGTGAAGAACGGGCACGGGCAGAGGTTGAGACTGCTAAGAAGCACCTTGAGCAGCGCGAGAGAGAAAAGGCAGCCAAGCAACAGCAAGCTCTCACAGCGTCTAAGGCCGCAGCTACGGCCTACAATGAGGATAAAGCAATGGCTCGTGCCATGGAGGAGTCCTGTAGGGAACTCTGCAAGAAGAAACGGGAGGACCGTGAGGCCCATAATTCTCGGGCTACAGCAGAGAAGGCTTCCAAGAGGAAGCATATTGTTACTGTTGGTGAGAAATAATAAGCCAAGGAGAGAGCCCAGGAGGATGAGGGTGCACGGGAGGTTGAAAGGGATCCCAAGAAGGGAAAAGCATCGGCTCCGACTGAGCCAAAGAAGAAAAATCCCACTGTAAAGGCACCGGCAAAGAGGGCCAAAGGCCTTGTAATCAAGGAGAAAGGGAAAATGCTTCCATTGGCCCCTTGGAGGTACGCACTCCTGAAAGAAATCCAAATTGGCAGCGTGATTTGGCTGCAAATGTCTTCCATGGGAAAGGAGCTGACAAGGCAAGGAAATTGCAAACTGACAAAGTCTACAAGTATGAAAGGAGCATCATCGACCCGAGGTTTTGGTGCAATTTCCATTGTGACTACTACCGTTTGGTCTACCAGACTATGAAGAAGCTTGTGATTGAAGCTCAATGGGTTGATTGGGACTATATGGCCCAGAAGCGGCACTCTGCTTTTGATGAGGTCATTGAGGTTGCTGAGCGTCATGAGCTCAAGAACATAATGGGATTCAAGTATAACTGGAATGTTGAGGTCATCCTGCAGTTTTTATCTACCATCTACTTCACCACTCAAGGTGATAGACGGACCATTTGGATGACTCATGGGGAGCAGTACTCAGTCACCTTTGAGGAGTTTGCCAAGATTCTCGGGCTTGAGGCCCATTTGGATCATGAGATCATTATTTCTAACCTCAAGGTCGTAGACAGAGATTAGATGGACTTTATGTACCCCGGCCATGTGTCCTATGAGCCAGGGCTTGCTCGCAACATCAAACCATTCTATAGCATCCTGAACCGGATTCTGAGGAGGACCATAGCACCCAAGGATGGTGATGCAGGGGTGATCCAAGGAAGTCTAAGGCACCTACTCCTTCTTATTGATGGTGATGA
This sequence comes from Tuctoria greenei, assembly GCA_036927565.1. Classification (NCBI taxonomy): domain Eukaryota; kingdom Viridiplantae; phylum Streptophyta; class Magnoliopsida; order Poales; family Poaceae; genus Tuctoria; species Tuctoria greenei. Next base: position 116,849,492 of record JAYESD010000011.1, on the reverse strand, counting down.
GAAGTTCAATCTCGTCGACTACATCTTCGACGACATCTTCAACATCTCGCACACCCCTAATCGTGCTTGTGGGTGTGCACCCTACATTATGTGTCTCATCGAGAAGGTGTCTGGCTTGACCTTTGTCAAGGATGTGACTCATCGCCCGCTTCGTCCACAGAACCCACCTTCTGTGCCGACTCCTCCACGTCGGAAGAACACTGAGCCTCCATCCCATCTAGGGATGCCAGCACCTTGCCCCGTGGCACCTCCATCTCCGCCTCCGCCTCAGTCGATGAGCACTTTCTTCAAGTGCTTCAAGGCCATTTTCACCTCTTGTTGGAAGCAAGAAGTCTGCAATCAGTGGGCGCACAAGCGTCAAGAGAAGTACCTCAAGGCCGTGTGCGACAAGCTTGAGGTCCCTATGTCTCCTCCGTAGGAGAGCGATGGCGAGATCACTCCGTTCCCCGACTTCACCACCGACGAGCTCGCCCAGTTCCATGAGGACGGGAGCTCTTCCCGAGCGGCTCCCTCGGCACGGGTCTCCGACGACGACGACGAGGACTACGAGGATTCGAAGGCCTCGTGATGCGGCCGATAGCAAGGAGGACGATGACTAGTTGATAGGCCTCGTAGTTCCCCTCTTCTTTTCCTTTTTGGTGTCTTGATGCCAAAGGGGGAGAGTTAGAGGGGGTAGCACTTTATTTTGTTGGATCCTTGGACATGTTGCACTCCTTAATGTAATATTTATGTCATTCGAATGTTTAAATTTGTGCAAGACTATGTTTTGATTGTTCAATATCAATATGACGCTTTGAATGTCTATCTTTTGATCATATTCATATTTAATATGTTTTGTCACAAATGTTGAACACAACACGTAGGCACCCCACTATAACGTGTGCGTGTATGAAGGGCTTCCTCAATCTTCTTTTCATGATGCATTCATTGAGGGGGAGTCACTCATACACCCGCATGTTATGAAAACCAAATTTTATACTCTTATATGTTGAAGACTTGATGTGTTGTCATCAATAACCAAAAAGGGGGAGATTGAAAGTGCATCTAGGATCCCCGTGGGTTTTGGATGATTGATGCTGACAATTAAGTAACTAATGAGCTCAGTGATCTTAAGCACAGGTGTGGACTCAAGTGGAATAACAAACCCTGAAAAAGGAAAAGGATGAAAACGGCGGTGTCGACTCGAAAAGAAGAAACTAGGGTTTCTAGCATGTCGGGTTTAGACTAGCCGTATATGTATGAGGGTGTGTGCGCAAAGTGCATTGAGATCAAGTTGGGAGCTCAAAGCGGTTTAGAGATCAAAACCTATTGAGAGAAGAGAGCTAGAGAATTCTGGCGGGAGTGGCCGGACTAGTCCGTGCTGGTGGCCGGACTAGTCCGCTCCTGGCCGGCCTAGTCCATTTTCAGGTAGACCAGAAGGGTTTGACTGACTTCAGACTAGTCCGTAGTGGGACGGACTAGTCTGGGGTAGTCATGGAGTGGGTTTTCGGGACTAAGTCCCAAAACCCCAAACTTGTCCGTTTTAGTCCGGACCAAGAGGTCCTGACTGAGATCGGACTAGTCCGCTCTGGAGGTCGGACTAGTCCGGTTTGGTGAAAGTTGGGTGCTTCAGCGACTAAGTCTGGGAGGCTGAACTAGTATGCCCTGGGGACCGGACTAGTCCGTGGTCTCCACACTAGTCTGTTTTCACACGGAACAAAAGGATCTGTGTGAGATCGGACTAGTCCGGTTTGGACCGGACTAGTCTGTTATGAAGTGAACGTTTGAATTTGATTTTGGCAGGTAGCGTGATGATTGCCACGCAGTGTGGCAGTTGTCAGGGACGTCAGTGGTCCCAAAGCCCGGATCTGCTCAGGTCAGCAGTATGGGCATGGATCCTCTATAAATAGAGGATCCCTGGGTTCATTTGAATAACTTTGAAACCCTAGCAACACCATAGCAAACTTTGAGCCTTCAAAAGCCTCCTTCTTGCCTACTTTCCCTCTAAAACTAATTCTTGTGAGTATTAGGGTTTGGTGAGGTAAAGAAGAGGAAGAACACCACTCTTGGATCTCGGTTTGATCTCTTGCACTTGTTGAATCTTTGTGATCTGTGGCTTGAGTTGTTCTTTGTGATTTTTGATTGTATTTGTGGTGGGAGCCTCAGATTGTGAGAAGCCCCAACGAATCTTGTATTCACCCTTGTGATAGTGGAGAACCGGTTTGGCCCTAGTGGCAAACTCAGTGAGGGAAGGGTTGTTGAACCCGGTCCTTCGTGGACTCCTCAACGGGGACGTAGATTCCTGTGTGGGATCAAACCTCAGGATAAAATCCTTGTGTCCCTTGTGTACTTCACTTTCATTTGTCGCACATTGATTCTAGGGTTAGCTTTATTGTTTTTCATTCATCGTCTTCATTTTGCTATGATGCTTAGCTTCATACTTGCTCTATAACTTGTTAAGGTTCACTGAATCATTCTAACACATTTTGCATCACAAGAATCAAACTAAAACTTGTTAGAAACCCTTTTTAGGTTTTCCCTGCAGGTGGACCGGACTAGTCCGCCCCTAGACCGGACTAGTCCGCCCCTAAGTGCTGATTTCGTATTATTGAGTCATTTCAGTTCGATTAGCCTATTCACCCCCCCCCCTCTAGGAAACTTTCACCTGGATAAAAGGAAGGAGATGTGATGGGTCCTGTTGGTATTTCTTAACACCACAGAGTTATCCGCAAGCGCACGGAAATACCATTGTAGCACTTCCCCTTAAGGAGTATTCCCAAGGGTATCAAATCCAAAGAACGTGTGTGCTAATCTTTCGAACTAGCTCACCCAAGGACACAAAGTTGTTTGATAGGCAAGGAACAGAGAGGAATTCAAAGTATTGATCCTAATTCAAGGTAGTTTGCAGTAGATGCTTGCTTCAGGCACGGGCTTACTCCTAGCAATACTAGGACGACTCCCACCAAGAGCCTATGGCATAGCCAAACGTGGAGGATTACAAAGGACAAATAGGGTTGTCACCACCTACTGCCTACCTCTTCAATCCGTGGGTCTACGAGATATCCACAGATGATTTATAACCTAAGCACCACGCTTACGTTCTAAATCACTACTCTAGTTGTTTCGAACACAAAGATACAACTAGAGCCTATAATGAATTAAAGCAGTGAACCCACAAGTAACTACTTGTGCAAACTATTAAGAATAAAAGATCAAACTTGTATTAAATTCACAATGGCTTACTTGATTGAGTAAAACCTTTGTAGGGGTACAAGTGTAGAAGAGTGACTTGACAAGCCCAAGCCTCCTTCTCCTAGACTCTTCACCACACTCTCCTTCTACTTTGGTAGCCTCTAGGACTACTCTAAACCTTTGGAGTGTAGCACTATTCTCAACTTTTGGTGTGTGTGAGAAGTGAGGTGAGGGGGTCTATTTATAGGTGGAGAAGGGTCGGTTCCCGCCACAATTTACGCGTGAATCAGTCACCATTGACCTCAGGGAGCCGGGAGGAGCCAACACGTGTCGTTTGACCGAGTTTGGCGCCAGGAAGAGGTCGGTCGACCAGGGGGTTCGGCCGACCTGGTCAAGGCTCCCCTCGGGAAGTGCTTCCTCCAGGTGGCTGCTAGGTGGGCCCTCTTGATATATATGGGTGCAACACCAGTGGACCTCCTCGTATTCTTCTGTTTGTGGGCCATTTGATCCATGTGTTGCCGCCTGTCATCGCCTGATTCGTTGAAATCCATTTTCATAGATTCATCCTTGCATGTTTTGGTATTTTGGGTAATAATTCACCTGCATACAAATAAACACCAACACTTGTGGAATTGGGTTAGTGTATAACCCTACCACTATGTTTTATGTTTCTTTTATGCACATTATGAGGTGAATTGATGGTTAAAATGTGGTACTTAAGGACCGTCAAGAAACTCCCCCACACTTAGTCCTTTGCTCGTCCTCGTGTGAAGGCAAGAAGAGTGTTGTCATGAATTTGCTATAAGGTAGAAAATAAGGATACTAGATATTTCAACTTATACCTGAATTCATGGATTCCCTTTGTGTATGTGGCTACCACATCAATCTTGGGTGTTTGAAAAGTGGAACAGTTAGAATGAAGTTCCCTTGGATCATTCTCTTCTGAAATGATTAGGCAATTGCTATATTTGAAAGTCATAGGAACTTTTGCCTTTGCCTTCTCGATTGGAATCTCTCAAATCTCGAGTCCTCACCATGGCATGTTTTGCCAATTCTTGTCCCTATACTACATGTGGCTATATCTGGAGCTTGGTAGGGATGAATGTGGCACACATTTGCAATTCATATGTTACTAAGTCAAAAACTTGATCCTATGAGAGACTTATGCAATGAACAAAGTGAAGAGAAAATTCTTGTGCACATGAATGGAATGGAGTGGCGAGGTGATAACTTCCATGAACTTGCTCTCTCTTAAGGATGAAACATGGCTACTTTTTTTTAGCACTCTTACTCTTTTTCAAGAGTGGATGTTTTTTTTCTTATAGCCATGCCTTCTACTCCTTTTTATTTTTTTAAGAGAGGCCTTCATTTGTATTTGTGGAGTTTCTTTTTGGCGGATGGGTAATCGATGGATGCAAATTCTCAATGTGAGAAATTTTGCATGAATGGAGTGCACAAGAGTTTTCAATTCAAAAAGTTCATGCATGTCACTCAATTGGGTCACGGGTTTGACAAAGTTCAATGAAAAGCTAAGTGGCATATGCTTGTGGTTTTCAATGGATATATCATATGGCCTTGGTGGGTATATAAATTTCCAATGAGAGATTTAGGCAAAGTCCAAGACTTCAAATAGTTACAAATGTCAAAATCAATTTTAAGCAAAAGGATGATTTCTAAAGAACTCATTTACCATATCACACTAGTCAAATACCTAGATGATGTGTTTTTCCTATTGAATTATGGGAATCATAAACAAGGTAATAAATTGAAATATAAAGTATTCAAATTTTTAGTTTAAGCAAATTCTTGACTACAAAATTTTATTTCAATTTGTTGAGTTGATTCATTTAGATATGCAATGAAAAATATAAAATCAACTCAAACAGCAGGGTAGCGCACAAAAGTGGGGATAGGAAATCCAAACCAATTTTCTGGAACGAAACGGAGTCGTACGGAGCAGAGCACAGGTCGGCCGACCAGAGGGTTCGGCCGACCTCCTGGTGGCTCTTCTGTGGCTCTGTTTCGTCGGGTCGTTTTGTTTATTCGATCGCGACGTGTTTTGATATGCAATGTTAATTTTTCACGTCGGGATTTCGTGACTTGAGGATATGTTTCCCCCACACTTGTTTCCTGAATTCTTTATTCAACAAAATAAACTAAAGGGGAACTTTACCGGTGTTAGATGAACCGGTAAGTTCATTTTATTGAAATCAAAATATGGGGATGATTACATTGTTCAACCTAACTTTGGAAAACAAATGATTGGAAAAGAATAAAAATCCTAAGTAGTAAGCATCCTATGCTGTCGGGACATCTAAACTATGGTGGGTTGTAGATGTCAGGCTCCCCGACAGCATTGCACAAGCGCCGCAGCTTGGCGCTCATGCCACAGCGAACAACGTCAATCTCCTCTTTGAGGGTCATGATTTCGTCCTTCAGTTCCGCCCTCTCAATGCGCCCTTCAGCCACCAAGTTAGTTAGCTTCTTGTTCTCCAAGCGGAGAGAAGCGAACTCCTTGTTTAGCTGTGCCACTATAGGGGCACGAGGAGAATCCTCATCACTGCCCTCAAACTGACCGGGAGGCCCGTTGATGGCAGGTGGAGGGATGTGTCGCCTAATCTTGGAGGGCGACGAGCCCGTCGACTCCTCCATTGCCAGATTATCCATGTGCTTTAATAGGCCCTTAGTGTAGCCTACTTCGGGTTTGCGCACCCCGTGGATAAGAAAGCGATCTCCCATGCGTTCCAGTGAGGTGCAGGTGGGCGTCTTGTAGTGGTGGCTCACTACATCGCCCGTCTTAGTCTTCAATGTATACATGAACTCCTCGCCAGGCTGCAACGATGGGAGAGCTTCGTCTTTTCCGCGGAAAAGACATGTTCTGACTGGGCTCAGCCTAGCCAAAGTTGAGCGTCCTGGCGTTGTCGACTTCATCGGCGTTCTCCGAGGGGAGAGCAACCGGACAACGCTACGAGATGTAGGGTTGCGCCCGCGCGGAGTCGTCGCAGACGGGATCATGGCAAGGGGCTTGACATCGATCGCCATGACGGACTCCAAAGCGAGGGAAGGTTTGTCACTGGCCGGCTTAATGTCTCCACTCAGGTTGAAGGTTGAGCTGGAGGAGGCATGGGACACAATCTTCTTGTCGGCCATGACGAGGATGGGAGGAAGATGATTATTCAATGAGGTGCATCTTTCCTCTCTGTTTCCGTCCTTTAAATAGGTGGGGAACGACGTGTTTCACCGAGGATTTTGTGGAAGATATCGGGGAGGATAAATGCGAGAAAACAGAATGCGAACGGCGCGAAGAGAAGGTTGGCCGACCCTAGGGTTCGGTCGAACCCTTTTCGGCTAAGTTTGGGTAAAATTTTCTCAGGTTGATCAAATGGGCCTTCTATAAGAAGAATTGGATGAGCCCATTAGTTAGATGCGGAGGATTTAAACGGAATTGAAAGAAATGGCATGGAAATCGATTAGATTTACCACGTCAAATTCTTTTTCCGTATCCTTCTGGGAATCAAGAAATAATTTGAGTCGTTGCCCATTCACTTTGAATAGTTGACCGTCATCACCTTGGAGTGTGATTGCTCCATGGGTTGAAGTCTCTTCTACAGTGAAGGGTCCTTCCCATTTACTTCTAAGCTTCCCATGTCCAAAGAGTTTAACCCTAGAGTTAAAGAGTAAAACTTTATCTCCAGGTTTGAACTCTTTCGGCGTAATCCTCTCATCGTGCCATCTTTTGGTTCTCTCTTTATAAATTCTGGCACTGTGGTACGCCTTATCTCTCCATTCCTCCAACTCAGAGATTTGCTTCAATCGGTGAAACATTGGATCTGGTCCTGCAACACCAGAGCTAGTACCTGGGCTAGCTTCATCAAAAGACACTTCACAAGTCTCCACAATTTTGTTAGTGTCAAGTAAAAGCACACGGTAGCCTCTAGTATGAGATGGATAACCAAGAAACATGCCATCAATGGATCGAGGTTCAAATTTATCAAGATTACCATGTTTCTTAACAAAGCATTTGCAACCAAAGACCCGAAAGTGTGTAACACTAGGCCTATGTCCAAACCGGAGTTCATATGGTGTTTTACCTAGCTTAGCATGCAAGAAAACACGATTTGAGACATAACAAGCGGTTGCTAACGCATCAGCCCAAAATTTCCTAGGAGTTTGATATTCATCAAGCATAGTCCTAGCCATCTCAATTAAGGTTCTGTTCTTTCTTTCTACAACACTGTTTTGTTAAGGTACATATGGTGAAGAGAATTGATGATCTATTCTATTTTCAGCACAAAAGTGATCAAAAGATTGATTTTTAAATTCATTTCCATTATCACTTCTAATTGCTTTTAATGATCCTGGGTGATCAATTGATAATCTAAGAAATAAAGTTCTAAAGTGACTAAAAACTTCATTCTTAGACGCCATAAAGTAAACCCAAGAGTATCTAGAATAATCATCAACAATCACAAGAACATACCATTTATGAAAGTGCATCTAGGACTCCCTTGTGGGTTTTGGATGATTTATGACAAGCAATTGGGATCCTAATCCTTTTGTTGAGATGAATGCAGGAAAATGATGAAAAATGAGTAAAATGCCAAAAAGAGGGAAATTAAGAAGGAGAATGAATTTGAGCTCAAGAAGAGGAAATTAAGAAGAAGAATGAATTTGAGCTCAAGAAGAAGAAATTAGTAGATTAGTATGTATGGAGTGTGTTAAGGAAACACACCCAAGAGCTCAATCTCATTTAATCACACACACACAATGCACAAAGCTATACAGGACCGGACTAGTCCGCTATCAACCGGACTAGTCCGATATCACATTCTGCACAAGATCGGACAAGTCCGGTCTCCACCGGACTAGTCCGATATCTTTCTGTTCCACTTCGGACTAGTCCTCCCCAGTGCGGACTAGTCCTCAACACAATGCACAAGTCACTAGATCGGACAAGTCCGGTCACCACCGGACTAGTCCGATACCCTTTCTGATCCACTTCGGACAAGTCCGGTGACTACACGGACTAGTCCGATATACACTCTGATCTAAATCGGACAAGTCCTCCAAGTGCGGACTTGTCGTTCTAAACACTTAGGGTTTCACAGGTCCGGACAAGTCCGATGTCAACCGGACAAGTCCGAAGATTTCCAGCAGCGAAATCGGACAAGTCCGTTTTTCAATCGGACTAGTCCGATATTCCTGGACACTTAGGGTTTGCTTCACACAGCACACCGGACTAGTCCGGTCTCCACCACGGACTAGTCCGATCTTTCTGAACCCTAACGGTAATTTCTAGAAACCCCATATAAATAGAGGTGCACGGCCCACTTTTAACATCTCTCGAACCCTAGCGCCGTCACACCTCCCAAGAGACTCAAAAACCATCTCTCTCCACGAAATTAAGTGCCAAATCGATCAATCCTTTGAAGATCACTTCTAGATCATTGGAGAGGCACTTTGCACACGATTGAGCTCTTGGTTTGAATCTCTAACACACTCTTGCATCTCAATTTGTATATTTCGAAGTGTGTTATTGGTGGTTTTGAAACTTGTAATCAAGGGAGCTCTCAACTTGTGAGATCGCCCCTTCAACTTGGTGATTTACCCCTGTGTGATTAGTGGAAGAGGATTGGCCTTCGTGGCGATCCGACGAGGGAAGGGTTGGTGAAGACCCGATCCTTTTGTGGGCTCCTCAACGTGGACGTAGGCTGCCTTCGTGGTAACCGAACCACGGGATAAATCTTGTGTCTTGTTCGTTTGTGTTCATCATTCTAGTTGATCAACATTATCTAGGGTTTGATTCATTTTGTTGAGTTCAAGTTAAATAGTTGAACAAGAATTATACTTGCAATAAAACTTAACATACAACTATTGAACTGTCATTAAAGTTTATATTTCCGCTGCAAACGACAACGAAACAATCAAATTGACCTAACTTGATCAACCTAGCCCGTGAAATCCGGACTAGTCCGCACTTTACCGGACTAGTCCGATATATCTGGATTTGACCTTTTTCTTGAAGTCCTACAGGAACCAAGAAAATTCAAGAAGGCCTATTCACCCCCCCTCTAGGCCTACATTCAATTGGTATCAGAGCAGGTTCTTCAAGAAAGAGTGCAACCACTCGAAGAGATCATGTCGGACATGAAGGAAGTCCAGAAAATCAACAACCAGGAAGAAATGAACAATGACAAGCACCAAAAGCACGAAAGGTATCTCGAAGCCATTCAAGACTTCGATGATGATGATGAGGAGACATTGGAGCTGAAAGCAATGCTTCGAAAGAAAGCACTTTCCAAAGGGAAAGCTAAAGTTGAAGAAAAGAAGAGGGGGAGTAGTCACACCGACTACTCCCGATATCCTTTTAATTATGACCGTTTAAATTCTAACAGCAGTCATTATCTATCTATTCCTCTCGGAAAAGCCCCACACTTCGATGGGAGTGATTACTCCATGTGGAGGCAAAACATGAAGATGCACTTGATTTCCCTTAACCCAAGTTTATGGCATATTGTGTGCACAGGAATAAACATCCCTGATGACGATGAAGAACTCACGCCAAGTCAAGAGCAAGCCATCCACAGGAATGCCCAAGCCGCAGCCGTTATCACCTCATCTCTAAGTAGAGATGAATTCACAAAGGTGGACGGATTGGAAATTGCCAAAGAAATCTGGGACACACTACAGACAGCACATGAAGGTGACCGGCATGTGCGGGAGGCAAAGATTGAAATGATTGAAGGCGAACTAGGAAGGTTCGCAATTGAGGAAGATGAATCTCCCCAGGACATGTACAACAGACTAAAGACTCTTGTGAACAAGGTTCGATCGTATGGTAGCAAAAAGTGGAATGACCACGAGGTTGTAAAGCTCATCCTTAGAGCCTTTATGCCTCGCAACGTCACACTCTGCTCTATGATCCGAGAAAGTTCCGGGTATAAGAAAATGACTCCGGATGAACTGCTTGGCAAAATCATCAACTTTGAGATGATGGAGAAGCAAGCCAAGCACGTCAAAGAAATAGCTGACCTCACATCGGCCAAGAAGAAGGGAGTTGCCTTAAAATCCACACTCAAACCTCTATCCAAAGAAGCAAGAGAAGCTCAGTTTGAGGAGGACAGTGATGATGAAAGCAGCGAGCTGGACGAAGAAGATATGATTTTGTTCATGAAGAAGTTCAAAAGAATTATGAAGAAAAGACAAGGAACAAAATCGAGTGAAAGAAAATACAAGGAGAAGACAAAGCCGAAGATGAGGCGGGCATGCTATAATTGTGGTGAGTACAATCACTTCATAGTTGATTGCCCATATGAGGACAACAAGAATAAGAGTAAAGAGTCCAAGCCTCAACCGAAAAAGTTCTTCAAGAAGAAGAAACAAGCTGAACAAGCACACATCGGAAAGGAGTGGGACTCAAACGATGAGTCCTCATCGTCCGATGAAGAAGAAATGGCTAGCATAGCCATTGAAAGCATGCCCAAGAAACCCACACTCTTCCCCACGCTCTGTGCAAAGAAGGCAAATGGAACTTGCCTCATGGCTAAGGAAGGTAAACGCAAGGTAAACATCAAAACCCCTTCCTTGCATTCTTACTCAAGTGATGATGATCTAGACAGTGATGATGAAGATATGCTAATTGGTTTAGATAGAAAAACTGCTGCAAAAATGAAATTCTTGCTTAACCAACTTATTGAGAAGGAAGAGCTAATTGATCGTCAAGAAGACATGATTATCTCCCAAAAGGAGAAGCATGTCGAACTTGACAATATTCTAGTTCTTGAAAAGGAGAAAAATCACTCACTAGAGCTTGAGCTAGCTTCAAGCAAGAAAACTTGCTTGGAGTTAACCAACTCAAATGTTGCAATCAAGAATCAACTTGATGACCAAATCAAGGTCAACAAGATCCTTGAAGTGCAGGTTGAGTCACTCAAGCTTAGTGAACCTTCCTCCTCTTCAACCCTACCTTCTCAACCCACTTTAACTAATATCGCTCATGTTTGCAAATGTGATAAAACTAACACCAGGTTGAAGGAAAATCCTACCTCCACGAAGGACAAAAATCCTACCCAATGTGTAATATTTGACAAGGAGAGGATCAACTATGCACGTAGTGCATATTTGGTCCAAAGACCTCCAAATGTCAAGTATGGCATTGGTTACTCTTGTGATGGAAAGCAAAGAGCTAGAAATCATAAGAATAACAAGGGAAGGATCACCTTTGTGAAGGGAGGACCCTCACAACCTGGTAACTCGAAAACTAAAAATCTGAACTCACATGAAAATCGGACTAGTCCGGTTGTGGTCCGGACAAGTCCGGTCATCCGGACAAGTCCGGTCACACAGACTAGTCCGACCCATAATCAACAGCAACTTCTGTTTAAAACATTTGATGCCTCCTATGTTTTAATGAAAAATAATGTTGGTAAAGTGTATGCTTATTATGCTGGGCCACGCCATGGGAACACAAAATCCCATGTGTGGGTGCCCAAATGTATTGTTACTAACCTCCAAGGACCCAAGCAAGCTTGGGTACCTAAAACCAAGGCGTAATTTGTTTTTGCAGGCCTACTCCTCCGGTGGATCCAAATGGGTGCTAGACAGTGGATGCACCAACCACATGACCGGAGAAAGGAGGATGTTTGTGGAGTATGAAGTGAACCAGGACCCAAACGAAGGCATCTACTTTGGGGATAACAGTCAAGGAAGGGTCCTCGGTACCGGTAAAATTGCAATATCCTCTGAACATACTCTTTCGCATGTTTTACACGTTGAATCTTTAGATTATAACCTGCTATCCATATCTCAATTATGTGACAAAGGTTATAATTGTCTGTTTACTAACGAGGGTGTGACCGTCTCAAGGAGAAGTGATGGTTCCATTGCATTCAAGGGTATGTTAAAGGGAAAGCTTTATCTTGTTGACTTCAACAAGGATAAAGCCAAACTCGACACATGCTTGATTGCAAAAACCAACATGGGTTGGCTGTGGCATAGACGGCTAGCACATGTTGGTATGAGGAACCTTCAAAAACTCCTCAAGGGCGATCACATCCGAGGTTTGAAAGATGTTGTGTTTGAGAAAGACAGGCCTTGTAGCGCGTGCCAAGCAGGAAAGCAAGTTGGAGCACAACATCCCGCAAAGAACATCATGACCACGACAAGACCGCTCGAACTACTTCATATGGACCTCTTCGGTCCAATTGCTTACATAAGCATAAGCGGTAACAAATACGGTTTAGTCATTATTGATGATTTTTCTCGCTTCACTTGGGTGTTCTTTTTGCATGACAAGTCAGAAACACAAGGAACACTCAAGAAATTCTTCAAGCGAGCGCAAAACGAGTTCTCACTATCAATCAAGAGTATTCGGAGCGACAATGGCACGGAGTTCAAGAACATACAAGTGGAGGAGTACCTTGATGAGGAAGGAATCAAGCACGAATTCTCAGCGCCATACTCTCCACAACAAAACGGAGTTGCCGAAAGGAAGAACCGAACGCTCATAGAGATGGCAAGAACAATGCTCGATGAATACAAGACTTCGGATCGATTTTGGGCGGAAGCAATCAACACCGCCTGCCATGCCACAAATCGACTCTATCTTCATCGACTACTAAAGAAGACCCCCTATGAGCTACTCACCGGTAACAAACCGAACATTTCATATTTTCGAGTTTTCGGTTCTCCTTGCTATATTTTGAACAAGAAGCCCAAGACTTCAAAATTCGTTTCGAAGTCCGATGAAGGTTTCTTGCTTGGTTATGATTCGAACACTTACGCCTATAACAAAAATCTATGACATGACCATCTCTACCACAGAAGGTACAATGAAAGTTAACTTTGTGTTCATGTCTAGATGAGCAAGCAATATTTTTATTTGAAATCGAATGAGGCAACACTCCTGCAGATTTGAAAAACACTCCTTTTTGTTTAGGAACTGTTTGAATCAAACCACTTCCTAATGACTTTACAATTTTAGGTGGATGTGCCTTAGCATGAGCATGAGAATCAAAACCTAAACCAGTTTTATTATTGCAAGACTTGGAAGAATTCAGCAGTAAGTTTAGGTTCTTATTCCCATTATAAAACCGATCTAATGTCCTATGCATGTCATCAAGTTTATTGGACAGATCAAGGCAATTTTCACATGAATTTTTTCCTTTTAGTTTGCAATTGGAACAAAATTTAACTTCACGAGAACGTAAAGCATTGTTCAATATAGAAATTTCATTCATAGCATCTTGCAGTTTTTTATCGAGATCATCACAACTAGAACAATGCAAATCAATTGTGGAACAGCTAGCATCTTTCAAGTATTTATCATTAAGTGCAGCAAGCCCTTTGTTCTTTTCAATTTCTTTATCAAGTCTATCTAGAGTGGAGGAGTGTGCACTTCTTAATGTGGACAATTGCTCATAGATTAAGTCACATGAGGGACAAGCATCATCACTAGGAATCAAAGTTTTTAAACGGTTAATTTCAGATTCTAGTGATTCAATTTTAGCAGCATTATCCCTAAGCTTTTTGTCCTTTTCCTTGACAATAATAGTTGCACGAGAAATATCATCACACATTTCATTGCAGGTAAAACATACCTCATCGTCTTCACTGTTGTGTTCTGCATCCTCCTGACTTGATCTTGATCTTGTTTTGCCCGCCATGAAGCATAAGTTGGCCAAATCGTCATCATCTTCATCACTTGAACTAAGTTCTTGAAGTGCGGTGATGAAGCTGTTAATCATCTTGCGTCCTATGGTACCCTTCTTTTTCTTTTTGTTGGAATTTCCAGAGGAGGTCCGGACCTTGCTTTGTTTTTCTTCCCGGGTGGTCGGACCTAAAAGGTTAGGGCATTCTGTACAAAAGTGTCCTATTTTACCACATTCAAAACAGCGTTGAGGTCCGGAGCTTCCTCTCCTTCTAGTTCTCACATTTTGCAATGCTTTTGAGAATCTAGTAGAGATGAGTGCCAACTCCTCTTCTGGAAATTCTTCGATCTGCTCCAGGGTTAGTGAGGACAACAAAGCAAGAGTATTGCAAGATGATGATTGGCCGGAGCTAGGCATATCAAGTTGAGAAACAAAAGCAATAGACTTGTTGGGGTTCTTACGTGATATTATATCAATTTCATGAGTTTTTAGCTTGGAATAAAGTACATCTAAAGTAAGTGAACTCATGACATATTCTCGCATGAACCGGTCATACTTGGCCTTGTGGTGGCACTGTTGACCTGGCATATTCTCGCATGAACCGGTCCTTAGATCTAAGGCAAGCAAACCACCATATCATCCAACCCATCCACAAAATCATGCTTGCTTAGATCTCCTAAATTCCAGGTTGCTAAATTAATCATCATCTTATTACCATCCCAAGTTGTCGTAATTAAAGTTGTCAACCACATTATTTAAGTTACCCATAACCCATATAGCGATGTGGTGCGAAAGGAAAAATACCCATACCCGACTCATCGTGTATATCCCAGCGACAAGGGGTGGCAAACAACGCTAGTAAACTCCTACGTATGGGTTTCCCATCATATTGACACAAGCATGCAAGTTCGCAAACAAAACATTTAATAAAACGGGATCAATATGATCAAGGACACTTGCCTTGCTCCGACGGATGGGGTTGCTCAAGCGCTTCAAAGTCTTGATTTTGGAAATCCTCGTATGCAGCCTCTTGAGCACGTTCCTCTACGCGTGATCATACATACAAGAAAATACATACAATTCAATATGATGCACACAAAATAATCAACATGCAACGACATGTATGCATGCACAATTCAATAATTAATTTACTAAGGTTGTTTATTAATTAGATGCAACTAGTTCATACGTGTTTATATGAGTTTACGGGGGTTTTAGCAAGAATTAATGCTGCTGAAAATAAAAAGACGACGCAACTACGATCAATTTACGTCTATTAGATTCAATATGGTCGCTAAAATTCGCATCGGAAACATGGCCTACCGTAGATGCGACGGCTTCGATGATCGCGGGATGAGGACGATGCATTGACGAAGTAGATGCGCAAGGTCCTCCAGCGGCACGACGACGGCAACGCGATGGCGACGACGATCTCTGGTGGACGACGGCGCTCTCCTCTTTTTTCTCCTCTTCTTCCCCTCCTTTTTCTTCCTTTTCTTCCCTGCGGCGCCTCTGTTCTCTGTACCGGCGACTTTTCTTCTATGGTGGCGGCGTTTCCTGGGATCGTGGAAAACCTACGGAGACCGTCGGTATTTATAGGCGCGCATCGACGATAGAAATCGGCCAGAGGCCGAGTCGGTTCGGGGGCGTCGCGCGGTCGAGGTTGGGCGGTGCGTCGGGTGGGCGCGCGAGGCGTGAGCAGGGCGCGTTGGGGTCGGGCGGTGCGGGCTCGATCGGGTGGGCGAGCGTCGAACGCGTGCGGGGTCAGCGCGGGGCGGGCGCGTGCGCGACCGCGCTGGGGCGCGAGCGGGCGGATCGGCGCGGGGCCAGGTGGCGGGGCGCGTGGCGGCGGGGTCGCGCGGGATGGGGCCCAGCCGCGGGTCGCGGTCGGCCGGGAGGCGCGTGGCGGCGGGGTCGCACGGGAGGTGCCCGCTGGCTGGGCCGTTTGGCCTGGCCGGCGGGTGGGTTTTTGTTTTTTTATATAAATATATTATTGTTGATTTATTCTTTTTATATTATTATTATTATATATTTTATTATTTATATTTTATTTATTTTATTTATCTTATTCATCTTATTCATTTATTATTTATTATATATATATATATTGTTATATATAATTTATTTATATATATTTCTTTTTTATATTATTATTATTATTTTATATTTATTCCCTAATACATGTTTTACGCTATTATTTTCTTTTTCCTCTTTTTGCTACACCATATATATATGCTTTATCTTTTATTATCTATCTTTTATCCTACTAATGTTTAATGCATGATCATGTATGCAATGCATGATGTGAAAGTTGAGGGTGTTACAAACCTACCCCCCTTAAAGTAAATCTCGCCCTCGAGATTCGATAGCGTGGAGAAAAGATGAGGGAATTCTGCCTTCAGGTATTCTTCACGTTCCCATGTAGCTTCGATTTCCGTATGGTGTTTCCATTGCAGTTTGCACCAACGGATCCTCTTATTCCTTGTGACTCTTTCCTTTACGTCCAAGATATTGATAGGTTGCTCGACATAGGACAAATCCTCTTGAAGTTATAACTCGTCCATCGGCACTTGTTCTTTCGGTACCCTGAGACACTTCTTGAGTTGAGAGACGTGAAATACGTCGTGTACATCGGAGAGATACGTCGGCAGCTCAAGTCGATATGCCACTTCTCCTCGTTTGTCCAAAATCTTGAATGGTCTGATGTAACGTGGTGCCAGTTTTCCTTTGACGTTAAACCGTCGCTGACCTCTGATAGGTGACACCTTGAGGTATACAAAATCTCCAACTTCAAAAGTCAGACTCCTTCGCCTATTATCAGCATAACCTTTCTGTCGAGACTGGGCAGCCTTTAAGTTTTCCCGTATTATTTGGACTTGCGTTTCAGCATCTTGTAACACGTCGGGACCAAACACTTGATTCTCTTCGGTTTCATTCCAAAACAAGGGAGTCCTACACTTCCTTCCATACAATGCTTCGTAGGGTGACATTTTCAGACTTGCTTGGTAGCTATTGTCGTACGAGAATTCAGCATACGGCAAACTTTTATCCCAACTTTTCCCATGCTTTAAAGTGCAAGCTCTTAACATGTCTTTCAAAGTTTGGTTGGTCCTCTCGGTTTGTCCATCTGTTTGAGGATGATACGTCGAACTGAAGTTCAACCTTGTTCCCATTGCTTCGTGCAATTTCTGCCAAAATCTAGAGGTAAACTGAGAACCTCTATCCGAGACTATCTTCTTCGGTACTCCATGTCGACACACAATATGCTCCATATACAATTCCGCTAGCTTCGCGGTGGTATATGTGGTCTTGACCGGGATGAAGTGAGCTGATTTTGTCAACCGATCCACAATAACCCATATTGAATCATAGCGAGACTGAGTTCGCGGTAATCCAACTATAAAGTCCATACCAATCTCTTCCCACTTCCACTCCGAGATCTTCAATGGTTGTAAAAATCCAGCTAGCCTTTGATGTTCAGCTTTCACTCGTCGGCACACATCACAAAGTGCAACATATTCAGCTATGTTTTTTTCATGCTGGCCCACCAATAGCATGTCTTTAAGTCCTTGTACATCTTCGTCCAGCCAGGATGAATTGAGTAAGGTGAGTCATGTGCCTCCTTCAATATTGTTTCCCGAATATGCCTGACATTAGGTACCACAATCCTCTTTCCAAGCCATAAGGTACCCTGTTCGTCCTCATCAAATCTGAATTCTCTCCCTTCTTCGGTCCTTTCCTTGATTTCCTGTATTTCCTTGTCCTTTGTTTGTCCTTCCCGTATTTCCTGCTCTAATGTTGGGTTGACTTCCATCGTTCCCATCTCATTTATGAATCCAAGGTTCAACCGTTCAAACTCCCTGCATAACTCGGATGGCAGCTCCCGGACTGTGAGTTGGTGGCTTACTCCTTTTCGGCTCAAAGCGTCGGCCACTACATTGGCCTTCCCTGGGTGATAGTTGATTACCACGTCATAATCCTTGATGAGCTCCAACCATCGGCGTTGCCTCAGATTCAGATCCATTTGCATAAATATGTACTTGAGACTCTTGTGATCCGTATAAATCTCACACCAGTGACCAAAAACATAGTGTCTCCATATCTTCAAGGCGTGTACCACGGCTGCGAGTTCAAGGTCGTGTGTAGGATAATTCAACTCATGTTTCTTTAGTTGCCTCGATGCATAAGCTACCACTTGGCCTTCTTGCATGAGCACACATCCTAATCCTTGTCTTGATGCATCACAATATATATCAAAACTCTTGCTCACGTCTCGTAATACTAACACCGGCGCGGTTGTCAACCTTTTCTTTAACTCCTCAAAGCTATCCTGAAAAGCTTGAGTCCATCGGAATGCCTTCCCTTTCATGAGTAATTCGGTCATAGGCTTGGCTATTTTGGAGAAATCCTTGATGAATCGGTGGTAATATTCAGCCATTCCAAGGAAACTCCGAATTTCCTTGACATTCTGTGGCGGTTCCCACTTAAGCACATCTCTCACCTTCCCTGGGTCAACTGATACTCCTCCTCCGGAAATAATATGGCCTAAGAAAGAAACTTCCCGTAACCAGAATTGACATTTACTGAACTTGGCATACAATTGGTGTTCTCGTAGCTTCTGCAATGTAAGCTTCAAGTGTTCTTCATGTTCTTCCTCGCTTCTCGAGTATATCATAATGTCATCGATGAACACTACAACAAACTTATCTAGATATTCCATGAAGACCTTATTCATGAGATACACAAAGTACGCAGGCGCGTTTGTCAATCCAAATGACATGACGGTGTACTCATAAGATCCATATCGTGTCCGAAATGTTGTCTTGGGTATATCTGATGTTCTAATCTTCATTTGGAAGTATCCTGACCACAAGTCGATCTTGGAGAAAATACAGGCACCCTTCATTTGGTCGAACAAATCCTCTATACGGGGCAGTGAGTACTTGTTCTTAATTGTCCCTTCGTTGAGAGACCTATAGTCCACACACATCCTCTGGGTTCCATCCTTCTTATCTACGAAGAGCACTGGGGCTCCCCACGGGGATGAGCTTGGGCGTATAAAACCCTTCTCTAGCTGCTCTTGAATTTGCTTCTTGAGCTCTGCTAATTCCTTAAGAGGCATCCTATACGGCCTCTTAGCTATAGGTGCAGTTCCGGGTATCAACTCAATGGCGAATTCTATGTCACGATCAGGTGGCATACCTGGCAACTCATCTGGAAACACGTCCGGGTACTCGCGAACGATCGGAATGCTTTCCAATGTCACTCCTTCCACTTGATTGAGCATTGCCTTCTATCTTGTAGGTTGGGCTGCCTCAACTTCGATGTGTGTACCATGTTCACTTGTCAACTGCACAATCCTCTCGGCACATTGAATGACTCCATTATACTTGCTCAGCCAGTCCATTCCAAGTATTATGTCTATTCCTTGGGAGTCCAAGACTATGAGGTTTGCGAGAAAGTCTACCCCCTTATTTTAATGCTTACTTTCGGACATACTATATTTGTCCTCATCTCTCCGCCAGGAGAACTTACTAGCATAGTTTGCTTCATATGAGATATAGGCAAATTGTACTTGGCAACATACTTTGACGAGATGAATGAATGAGATGCTCCCAATCAAATAAAACAGTCATGGGGTTGGAGTTGGCAAGAAACATACCAATCACGACGTCATCAGCTTGATGGGCTTCCTCAGTAGAGACATGATTCACATCGCCACGAGCAAAATTCCGTTGTCCACGGTTGCCTTGTGGTGCTCCTCCATTTGGTCGCGGGTAATTTGGCCTTGGTGCATTGTTCATAGGTCCATAGTTTCTTATGGTGCATTTACTTGCAAAGTGCCCGGGCTCTCCACACACATAGCATGTCTTATCGCCCGTAGCATTAGGGAAGTTTGGGCGCAGCTGGTTTTGAGCATTTGCCGCCATGTTAGGACGCGGCGCAGGTGGCACAGGATAGCGAGGCGCTTGCATGGCGGGGTGTTGCTGCGGTGGCTGATTTGGGCGGGGCAGATAAGCAGCACGGTATGCAGGAGCAGATGGGCTGTAGTGTGGTGCAGTAGGTGGTGCATAGAGGGGGCGAACATTGTTTCCTTGTTGCAGTCCATGATGTGGCATCTTCCTCTTGTTGTCCTGCTCCATCTCACGAATCTTGTTCTCAACCACAATAGCCTTGTCAACCAGCTTTTGGAAGTTTGGATAATCAGTATTGAGCAACTGGACTTGAATTTCATTGTTGAGACCCCTCATAAACTGATACTGCTTCCTACTATCAGTTTTGATGTCTTCTGGAGCATATCTTGATAATTGAGTGAATTTGTTGAGATACTCACTCACGCTCATCCTTCCTTGCCTGAGATTTTCAAAGTCTTGTCTTCTCAGTATCATAACTCCTTCAGGTACATAGTGGGAACGGAAACTCTGCTTAAACTCAGCCCAAGTGATTGCTTCCTGATTATCATGAGCGTTGCAAAGAGCTTCCCACCAGTCAGCGGCTGCTCCAACTAGTTGATGTGATGCAAAGAGAACCTTCTCCCTGTCAGTGCACTGGACAATAGCAAGTTTCTTCTCAACGGACTTCAGCCAATCATCAGCTTCCATTGGGTATGTGGCTTGTGCAAAGGTAGGCGGTCTGGTCCTCATGAACTCTCCCAAACGGTTGTGGTGTGGCTGGGGTGGTGGCGGTGGCAGTATATGAGGCTGATTGTTGTTGCCAGCTTGCAGCTGTCCTATTGTCTGTATCATGGTCTGCATGAGCTGGTTTTGCATAGCTAATAGATGTTCAATATTGATAGCTCCATGAGCATGTCCCTGGTTGTTCTGAGGTACTTCATTGCGCTCCTCCTCGTTGTTGGCATCCCTCTGGTTATGAGTTCTCACCATCTATTGGCGAAAGAAGGGTGGAGACAGAAGGATTTAGAATTTGGAAAGAACGTCCCAACTATATGCATCAAGGTATGTGACACAAAATAACCCTTTATTAATATAGACCTATATGAGGATGTGGACAAGTGCCGAAGCATCCCACAACTCTCTACTAAGCACACAAGCACTCAAACAAGCACCAAACAAAATTGACAAAAATCCTAAAAGAAGTAACACAACTCAAGGTCACACAAGTATGTCTACATCGCTCTTATTTAACTAATGGGGGTGTGCCTATCCTTGAGTCGTGGCATAGGTCAAGGACTACTCGTCGTCAAGCGGAAACTCCTCCGGGTCCTCGTCGTCGTCGTCGTCATCGTCGGGGTCCTCGGGGTCCTATGGTGGTGAGGCAGCAGGCGGCGGTGGCGCGGCAGACGCCACACTAGAAGGCTCCTCGTCAGAGGACTCCTCAGAAGACGACTCACGCTGGCCGTTGTGACGGTCTGGAGAGTTTGGGGTCCACGTCGAGGTGTCGGACGCGTAGTTGTCCGGGTCCTCGTCGGTGATCCGACGATACCTCCTGATTATCGCCTCGTGGCACTGGGCGAGGTCACGTCCATCCTGAATCTCCTGTTGCGCCCTATGAAGTCGGGCACTGAGCTAGGCCACGTCGTCAACAGTCTGATGAGACTGCGGGAGGTCCAGGGGTCCCTCCACGTGCCTGGAGACGAAGCTCGCAGTGCCACTGGGACGCTACGGAACGAAGGCGTGCACCGTGTCCTCCAGACAGAAACGGCAGGCGTGACTCCAAAAGGTGGCTGCTTCCCAGCTAGCATCCTGCTCCGCAGATCGGCGGGAGCTCCTCCAAGCAGGACTGTTGTGGGTCTTCACCAACTCATCACCATAGTAGATGTGGATCTTGCAGCTCCACTCCTTCCTGCCGGGGCGCTGCACTCCAGTGGTGTGGTAGGAGAGCGAGAGGTTGTGGTGACGGTAGCCAGCCTCACGGAGTAGGGCACGGAGACGATGTCGCAGTTGTCCTGCGGCCCTGCCGTCAGAACGGATCACCACGGGGTGACGGGGGTCTATGGCCGGAGAGCGACTGGCCAACCTACGCGGGGGCACAAGTCCACCGGTCGACTTACGGGGGGTCTTCTTGGTGCGGTCCATCTACAGAAAACGAGAATACATTAGAGGGAAAAGAAAAAAATAACGGAATACAAATCTGAAAATTGCAGCAGCTAAAATGGCGGAAAAAGAGCGGTGCAGCGGTTCCAAAAGAACGAAAAGATAGAGAGAAAAATGCAGCAGCCAACCCAATAACTTTACCCACACATAACAGCAGCAAAACACACTTTTTTCACGAAAATTTAAGCAGCAAAACAGCAGCACTTAATATTGCTCACTTCTGAAAAAAATTTTATCAAAACGCAGCAGCGATCGATGCTTTTTGCAGCTGAAAATAAGGGAACAGAACAGCAGCAAAAATTTTCAAAAATAGCAGATTAGAAGAGTGTTCCTAAGTGTTCTAGAGTGCCCATTCTACCTAGGCTTGCGTCCTACGGTCAACGCGGCTCTGATACCAATTTGTGACACCCGGTTCCGAATATGAACCAAACGTAACGCATATGTGTGCCCAGGAAGTTCATCACACATATACGGTTGCATCACAAACGATATACAGAATTTAACCACGTCTTAACTATTAAATAAGTACTTTATTACAATAATCCAATAGTTCACGAATGATAAAACTCTAAATAATGCAGCGGATAATAAAATAAGCAGCACGACTCCAATCCACAGGCAGTTGACGGCGGTACGCAACCTAATACTTTGCGTGATCCTCAGGGTACTCTCAATTGTCTCCAGTAGCTGTTGGGGGGATTGCAAGGGTGAGTACATGTCGTACTCAGCAAGTGTGGAAAGTATGACATGTGGCTTATTCAAATGATGAATGTAATAATGGCTAAGTGCTGAAAAGTACAGTAAAACATTTGAAAAGCATTATACTATGTCTATATGAAACAACCCCATCATAACCATCATATTAACATGATATAAACCATATCCAATTATTGTCAACATCATCATTATCCATGTCCAGTTACCGTAACTCAAATTCATATCCGTAACCATAAGCCAAAAACCATCCATAACCATTACCAACCCATAACCATAAACCAAGTCACATTTCTAATCATGTAGGTCATCCAGGTGCTCTTAACCAGGAGCATGGCTATCATGATAGTTTTTAACACTCTGCAGAGGTTGTACCACTTTACCCACATGTTTGTGATTTCATCACCTTTCGGTGACTAAGAAACCTCCATTATGCCATCTCACACTTCCGTAGGTGTGTGGCCAAGAGATCACAAAATAGCCTTTCAAAAGGGACTACTAGTATGTACGAGTCCACTAAGGTTTCACCGGCAGTCTTGAATCTCCATTCTCCCACCCACGGGGCCCCTCGTGTGCCATGCGGATCCCAGGGCAGTCCTCCTCGACTCCCATTCCCCGCGCCATCCAATGGTCCATACAATACTAGCAGCGCTCCTAATTATTCAGCTACGCCGCACCCATACTTGGCCTTGTGGTGGCACTGTTGACCTGGCATATTCT
This sequence comes from Tuctoria greenei, assembly GCA_036927565.1. Classification (NCBI taxonomy): domain Eukaryota; kingdom Viridiplantae; phylum Streptophyta; class Magnoliopsida; order Poales; family Poaceae; genus Tuctoria; species Tuctoria greenei. The sequence continues at coordinate 116,826,184 of JAYESD010000011.1, read as the reverse complement.
CGCATGAACCGGTCCTTAGATCTAAGGCAAGCAAACCACCATATCATCCAACCGATCCACAAAACCATGCTTGCTTAGATCTCCTAAATTCCAGGTTGCTAAATTAATCATCATCTTATTACCATCCCAAGTTGTCGTAATTAAAGTTGTCAACTATATTATTTAAGTTACCCATAACCCATGTAGCAATGCGGTGCGAAAGGAAAAATACCCATACCCGACTCATCGTGTATATCCCGGCGACAAGGGGTGGCAAACAACGCTAGTAAACTCCTACGTATGGGTTTCCCATCATATTGACACAAGCATGCAAGTTCGCAAACAAAACATTTAATAAAACGGGATCAATATGATCAAGGACACTTGCCTTGCTCCGACGGATGGGGTTGCTCAAGCGCTTCAAAGTCTTGATTTTGGAAATCCTCGTATGCGGCCTCTTGAGCACGTTCCTCTACGCGTGATCATACATACAAGAAAGTACATACAATTCAATATGATGCACACAAAATAATCAACATGCAATGACGTGTATGCATGCACAATTCAATAATTAATTTACTACGGTTGTTTATTAATTATATGCAACTAGTTCATACGTGTTCATATGAGTTTACGGGGGTTTTAGCGAGAATTAATGCTGCTGAAAATAAAAAGACAACGCAACTACGATCAATTTACGTCTATTAGATTCAATATGGTCGCTAAAATTCGCATTGGAAACATGGCCTACCGTAGATGTGATGGCTTCGATGATCGCGGGATGGGGACGATGCGTAGACGAAGTAGATGCGCAAGGTCCTCCGGCGGCACGACGACGGCAACGCGATGGCGACGACGATCTCCGGTGGACGACGGCGCTCTCCTCTTTTTTTCTCCTCTTCTTCCCCTCCTTTTTCTTCCTTTTCTTCCCTGCGGCGCCTCTGTTCTCTGTACCGGCGGCTTTTCTTCTATGGCGGCGGCGTTTCCTGGGATCGTGGAAAACCTACGGAGACTGTCGGTATTTATAGGTGCGCATCAACGATAGAAATCGGCCAGAGGCTGAGTCGGTTCGGGGGCATCGCGCGGTCGAGGTCGGGCGGTGCGTCGGGCGGGCGCGCGAGGCGTGAGCGGGGCGCGTCGGGGTCGGGCGGTGCGGGCTCGGTCGGGTGGGCGAGCGTCGGGCGCGTGCGGGGTCAGCGCGGGGCGGGCGCGTGCGCGACAGCGCTGGGGCGCGAGCGGGCGGATTGGTGCGGGGCCAGGTGGCGGGGCGCGTGGCGGCGGGGTCGCGCGGGATGGGCCCCAGCCGCGGGTCGCGGTCGGCCGAGAGGCGCGTGGCGGCGGGGTCGCGCGGGAGGTGCCTGTTGGCTGGGCCGTTTGGCCTGGCCGGCGGGTGGGTTTTTGTTTTTTTATATAAATATATTATTGTTTATTTATTCTTTTTATATTATTATTATAATGTATTTTATTATTTATATTTTATTTATTTTATTTATCTTATTCATTTTATTTATTTATTATTTATTTTATATATATATATTTATTGTTATATATAATTTATTTATATATATTTCTTTTTTATATTATTATTATTATTTTATATTTATTCCCCAATACATGTTTTACGCTATTATTTTCTTTTTTCCTCTTTTTGCTACACCATATATGTATGCTTTATCTTTTATTATCTATCTTTTATCCTACTAATGTTTAATGCATGATCATGTATGCAATGCATGATGTGAAAGTTGAGGGTGTTACATGATCTGCTACTGAATTCTCTACTCCTTTCTTATCTCTTATTTCCATATCAAATTCTTGGAGTAGAAGAATCCATCGAATTAGCCTGGGTTTAGCATCCTTTTTGGTAAGCAGATATTCCAAAGCAGTATGGTTTGTGTAGACTATGACCTTTGCTCCAACCAAATAGGATCTAAACTTGTCGATAGCAAAAACTACTGCTAGGAGCTCTTTCTAAGTTGTGGCATAATTGAGTTGGGCTTCTGTCAGAGTTTTGCTAGCGTAGGCTATTGTGTGATGTTTTTTATCTATGGTTTGGCCTAAGACCGCACCAACAGCAAAGTCACTGGCATCACACATGATTTCGAATGGCAGCGTCCAATCAGGAGGTTTCATAATTGGAGCTGAGATGAGTGCCTTTTTGAGTATATCAAATGATTTAAGTCATTCATCATCGAAATCAAAGGGAGCTTCTTTAGCTAATAGGTTGGTGAGGGGTCTAGCGATTTTGGAGAAATTCTTGATAAATCGTTGGTAGAACCCCGCATGACCTAAAAAGCTGTGGATTCCCTTAACATTGATAGGAGGTGGAAGTTTTTCAATAACTTCAATTTTAGCTTTGTCCACCTCTATCCCTCTTTCGGACACCAAGTGTCGGTACCCTGGGTACCATATACCCCTTGGGATTGCAAAGATCTCAAGGGAATGTCATCTACTTGATTTGAAGACCTTCGGAGGCCCACATGTCAGACATAACCGGACCCGCTTCTCCAACATGGTTAGTCCCAGGGTCGCCACGTGTACTATCAAACCGGAGCTACCGTACACAAGGGGGAAGCTCCGGGCTATGTACCATAACGGCACCCCCGGACCTAACCCCAGACCGAGGGAAGCTCCGGAACTGACACGTGTCAGGTAGCTCCGGACCTATCTGTTTCCCACAGTATGCTCCGGAGCTGCCACATATCCAACCGACGGATCTTCAGCCTCTAACCTCCGGAAGACTCCACAACAGCTCCGGATCTTCAAAGGGGAATCAAGGACTTCAAGACCCTATTAAGTGCCATTAATACTATATTAATGACACTCGATCGGACGACCTTAATTACTAGTAACGGTGCTATCAAAGCCCATAACTCGGTCATTAAGGGCAATTAAACGTGTTGAATGTGTATCAATATCTGTAACTGCCAGGGCCACATGTTAGGCCAGGCTAACTTGTAACGATCTGCCCTTATACTATAAAAGGACAGGCCGACGATACATTCAAGGGGGGACACACAGACTACGTGCTCACTCGACACCCTGAACTCACTTTGAGCTCATACATCCAATACAACACCAACACACCCCGTGGAGTAGGGTATTACGCTCAGGCGGCCCGAACCACATAAATCTTCATGTCTCTTGTGTCATTTATACTTCACCTTCTTGAATTTCCGCGTGCACACACCGAACCTCAAACTCCTCTAACACTTTAGTAGTGTCGGGAGATCTGCCGGATCAAAACCACCGACAGTTGGCGCGCCAGGTAGGGGCACCTGAGATTTCAAGAATGGTGAACTCAGCCGCTGGATCATCCAATGGTCATCCCGCTGTTCAAGCTGTTGGGGGTAATCCCTCCAATATGCAGCCACCAGCAGGAACCACGATTCCAGCAGGAGTCACACTTCCACCACCCCCGCCTCCACCAGCAAATCAAGTTGGGCAGCGCGATGGTGCACCAGCGTCAATCACTGCGTCAGAGAAACACGACAACCCGGAACACGCACTCCATGCAGCACGTGCTCTTCTCCAACGCCCACCACCTCCGGATGCATCCCGGGATGCACTGGAGCAATGGAGGGCCGATGTGGAACATTTGGTTGCAGCAGCAGCTGACCGCATCAACAACCATTGTCCTCCTCCTTCAGGACGGGCCCCGTTGTAGCGACGGACCTTGTCTGGCAGACTTGGTCCGCACGTTTCCAACAACAGGAGACGTGCTGCATCACAGCAGGTGACGTCGTTCCCCTCGGGGGCACGACGCACTCACACGGTATCAAGGCTTTCAACTCATGACCTCTGGGTGGAGCTTGATCACCGATACCATCAACAATACGGCCGAGTCCATATTGAGTGTGCTCGTGAAAGACGGGAAGCTCAGGACATTCCTGCTCCTGAAGGAGTAGGGAGAGGCTGTTCAGCCCTGGCCATGCATCTGCGTATGGTCAGGTGGCCACAGAAGTTCCGGTCTCACCTGCCGGAGAAGTTCGACGGGACCGTTAATCCTGTCGAATTTCTTCAGATTTACTCCACTGCTATCTTGGCAGCTGGAGGAAATGAGGCCGTAATGGCCAATTATTTCCCAGTGGCTTTAATTGGGACCGCTAGGTCCTGGTTTATGAGCCTTTCACCCAACTCCATCAGCAGTTGGGAGGAGTTGTGCCGGCAGTTCACCGCCAACTTCGGGAGTTCTTACACCCGACCAGGCACTGAACTGGACCTTTTTGCAGTTGTGCAAAAAGGAGGAGAATCCCTGCTATCATTCATCCAGAGATTCTCTCAGGTACGAAACACTATACCTTCTATCTCTAGTGCTTCTGTCATTGTGGCATTTATACAGGGAGTGCGGGATAAGAAGATGCTGGAGAAACTCGCGATCAAGGAGATCACCAGTGTCACGGAACTCTTCAGCCTGGCTGACAAATGTGCCAGAGCTGCGGAGGGCCGTGAAATGCACTACAAACCAACTCCGGAGGATCACAAAAAATCCTCCAAAGGAGAAGCCACTACCTCCGGGAGTGGCAAGAAGAAGAAGAAGACCAACGGCAAGAAGAAGCCGTCGTCCAGTGCATCCAATGTTGCAACTGCTGTAGCTTCGGGTGGCCGGGGGCCACGCCCCGAGAAGCGACCTCGACCGTCTTCTAAAGACGGTGGCAAACCCAAAGTGTGGTGTCCAATTCACAAAACGGGCAGCCACAGTTTGGAAGACTGTCGGGAGGTCCAAAACCTTGCTGAGCGCTACAACAAGCGCCGGGAAGAAGCTCCTTTCCGTCAAAGGGAAGGAAAACAAAAAGTTGACGAAGCTCCGGCTGAAGAGGAGTTAGGTTTTCAGGATCCCAAAAAGGTCCTGAAGGCCGTTTACACCTCTGTCGATCACGATTCTGACGTCTCTGACAACGAGCATCGGAAGACCATGAACACCATTTTTGGTGGATCATGGGACATAACCTCCCGCCGCGTGATCAAGACTATGCGTCGGGACATGGTTGCTGTAGCTCCTACAGCTAGGGCGGAGCCTCATCGAAAGTGGATGGACATAGCCATCACTTTTGATGCTTCAGACTGCCCTCGAAGCATGGTTGGAGCAGGTCAGCTACCTTTGATGGTATCTCCTACCATCAATAACATCCAGCTCCACCATGTCATGGTAGACGGAGGATCGGGGCTCAACCTCATAAGCAGCTTCAGCTCCGACCTTCGGATCTCCACCCCTCCCGACCTTTCTCCAGAGTAGGTCCGCGAGCCATTACCCCACTCAGAGCTATTACCCTCCCCGTTACCTTCGGGACCCGGGAGAAGTATCGCACCGAGAAGTTGGTCTTTGACGTTGCTCAGATCAACTTACCCTTCAATGCCATCTTGGGTAGGCCTGCCTTGCACAAATTCATGGCAGCTGCTCATTATGGTTACCTGGTGTTAAAGATGCCAACACCAGTAGGCATTCTCCGGATCCGCGGAGATCGTACTGCCGGAGTAACTGCTCTGGAAGAACTCCATGCTCTTACTACGGCACAAGAGGAGGACTCCAAGCAGGAGCAAGCTCCAAAACCCCCGAGCATTCGTCAGCGAGGCTCAACTTCTGCACCTCGTGTGCAGCCAAGCGGCGACACCGACATTCCCGTTAAAGTCGTCCAAATAGGTTCCGATGCCGCTCAGACCACCCGTATATCGGGAGGACTGAATGACAAATAGGAACTCGCGCTCATCGCTTTCCTCCGGGCTAATGTCGATGTGTTTGCCTGGCAACCGTCACAAATGCCTGGGATCCCCAGGGAAGTGATTGAGCACAATCTGAAGATCTACCCCGACGCCCGGCCTGTGCATCAGAAGCCTCGGAAGCAATCCGTGGAGCGACAAAACTTCATTCGACAAGAAGTGAAGAAGTTGCTCGAAGCTGGATTCATCCGAGAAGTCTTCCATCCAAAATGGCTGGCAAACCCAGTCGTTGTACCCAAGGCCGGCGGGAAGCTTCGGATGTGTATCGACTACACAACACTAAATAAGGCATGTCCAAAAGATCCATTCCCACTACCTAGAATAGATCAGATAGTGGATTCCACCTCTGGGTGTGAATTACTGTGTTTCCTAGACGCATATTCTGGGTATCATCAAATCAGAATGTCTAGGGAAGATGAAGAGCATACCTCTTTCATCACAGTAGATGGATTGTACTGCTATACAGCCATGCCATTTGGTCTCAAGAATGCAGCTTCAACCTTTCTACGAGCTATGTACAAAACCTTTGAAGAACTCATTAGAGACATAGTGGAAGTGTACGTCGATGACATCGTGGTCAAGGTTAAAAACAAGGAGACACTCCTTGACACCTTGCAGGCTGTCTTCGACAAGCTGCGGGTCACCCGCACAAAGCTAAACCCAGACAAGTGTGTCTTCGGGGTTAGCTCCGGAAAACTTCTTGGTTTCCTGGTAAGTCACCGGGGCATAGAAGCTAATCCGGCGAAGATCAAAGCCATTGAAGACATGCGGCCACCAGCCCACATCAAAGATGTCCAAAAGCTATCTGGATGTCTAGCAGCCCTCAGCCGGTTCATTTTAAGACTGGCGGAACGGGCACTCCCCTTCTTCAAGTTATTGAGGAAGTTCGGACCATTCCAATGGTCTGAAGAAGCAGAAAAGGCATTCCAGGAGCTAAAACAGTTCCTCACCACCCTATCAACTCTGGTAGCTCTGAACCCTGGTGAGCCTTTGTTGCTTTACATTTCAGCCACTGACGAAGTCGTCAGTATGGTCCTGGTTGCGGAGGGACCAGAACTACCCCATACTCAGGAGTCTATACCCCTTCAGGAGGGTCCGGAGGTTCCTGAAAGCGAGCCTGGGTCCCAGCTCCCAGACTTGATTCCACAAGAAGTTACTTCAGAAGACCCAGACCCCTCCGGGAGGGTCCAGGTCGCTTCTGAAGAAGCTCCGGGTTCCTCCAGCAAGGACCCGAAGGTCCCCAAAGAAAATCTGGATCCCTCCGGGAGGATCCGAGTCAATGAAGAGGAAGCTCCGGGTCCCACTGGGAGGGTCCGGACCATCCAGCGCCCAGTGTACTTCATCAGTGAAGTACTTCATGATGCCAAGACTTGATACCTAGAGGTGCATAAGCTGCTCTATGCAGTTCTTATTGCCTCCAGAAAGCTTTGTCATTACTTCCAAGCTCACAAAATCTCAGTGGTGACTTCTTACCCACTTCGAGCAATCTTGCATTATCCCAATTCAACTGGGAATATTGCAAAGTGGGCAGCGGAATTGGCCGAATTTGATCTTGAATTCATTTCAAGGCAAGCAATCAAGAGTCAAGCATTGGCAGACTTTGTGGCGGAATGGACTCCCTCTCCATCAAACCCTGGGGCCCCAGTGAGCAGAAGCCAGAACACAAGGCTCCGGTCTTCACCGAGCCTCACTGGACCCTCTACTTCGACGGCTCCATGCAAAAGCAGGGGGCCGGAGCTGGAATCCTTCTCCTCGCACCAACCGGAGAGAAGGTAAAATACATGGTACACCTTGACTTCAAGGCGACCAACAACATGGCGGAATATGAAGCACTCATCTACGAACTAAGGGTGGCACTGTCATACGGTGTCAAGCAACTGCTGGTCAAGGAAGATTCACAGCTCATCATTAAGCAAGTGAAGGGTGAATGCTCCTGCAACAATCTCCAGCTAGCTACTTACCTCCTTGAAGTCCAGAGGCTTCAGAAGGACTTCGAAGTCCTAGATCTCCACCATGTCCAGCGTGCCCTCAACGCTGAAGCCGACGAACTCTCGACAAAAGCGTCAACCGGAGCTCCGGCTCCTGATGGAACTTTTGTCCGGAGGTTGTCAAAACCCACAGCTCAGCCTGCCGAACTGAGCGAAGGCAGTGAGATCAGCATCCCGAAGCTGACGGTCCCGATGGCCCTGTTACCATGGCAGCCATCAAGGGTCGTAGGTGCTGCCGGAAGCTCCGAGCAACCCAGCACGCAAGACTCAAATGCTCAAGTTAGCTCCGATGCATGGATCTCAGAGATCCGGAGCTACTTGAAAGACAACATCCTTCCTGACGATGATGTATCCGCTGACCGGATAGTCAGATTGGCTAAAAGATACACGTTGGTAGAAGGGGATCTCTACCGGCGCGGTGCCAACGGCGTCCTAATGCGGTGCATCACAAGGGAAGAAGGCTGCGAGCTCCTCGCAGAAATCCATGGAGGCGAGTGTGGGAACCACGCGTCTTCCCGCACGCTGGTCGGTAAAGCCTTCCGGCATGGCTTCTACTGGTCTACAGCACTTCAGGATGCAACTGAGCTGGTGAAAAAATGTGAAGCATGCCAATTTCATGCAAAGCAAATTCACACGTCGGCTCAGCCTCTACAAATGATACCTCCTACATGGCCCTTCGCCGTGTGGGGTGGACATCTTGGGACCTTTCCCAAGAGCCATCGGAGGTTACAAGTTCCTGTATGTCGCCATTGACAAGTTCACCAAGTGGCCGGAAGCAACTCCAGTTGTGACAATCAACAAGCAATCTACTATCAACTTTTTGCAGTCCATTGTATGCAGATTTGGAGTCCCAAACAAAATCATCACTGATAATGGGACCCAATTCACAAGCTCTGCATTTCAAGGATATTGCGAAGACCTCGGCATTCAAGTTTGCTACGCCTCCGTAGCTAACCCGGCAAGCAATGGCCAAGCCGAGAGAGCAAATGCTAAAATCCTTAAAGGACTCAAAACGTGCACCTTTGAGCGCTTGAAAAAACATGGAGCCAACTGGATCGAAGAGCTTCCGCCCAATCTGTGGGCCAACAGGACATCTCCAAACCGGTCAACTAGAGAGACACCCTTCTTCCTGGTGTATGGTGCTGAAGCAATCCTTCCTCCGGAAATCACCTTGGGGTCACTCTGGGTCCGGACCTTCGATGAAGCCACGCAGGACCAGCTCCGGCGTGAAGACCTAGACCTCCTCAAGGAGGGAAGGTGCCAAGCAGCTGTTCGGAATGCCCGATACCGCCAAGCCCTTCGGCGCTATCATCAGCGGCATGTACACAACCGACAGCTCGAGGAAGGCGATCTGGTGCTATGGAGAATACAATCCAGAGTGGGGTTAAACAAACTCTCCCCCAGCTGGGAGGGACCCTTCCGAGTGATTAAAGTATCCCGTCCTGGAAGCGTTCGCTTGGCTGCCGAGGATGGGACACCTCTCCCAAATCCTAGGAACATTGAGCACCTCCGTAAGTTCTACACCTAATATCACGGAGGTGAGTCTATAGTAACTTGAGGCGTATGTTATAGAGTCATTGTACAGAGTCGGGTAGTTCCTCCGGGAGAACAGTCGGACCTTTCCCGGAAGGTCCGCAAAGTTCATACAACGCTTGTCACAGTCTCAGGACTAAAAGTGTGGCTAGCTACCCTGGGTCAAACGAGAAATGAAACACGCTTAGCCTAGTTCCGTACCCTAAGAGTGTACTTGTTTCCCCTGTACCCCGGACCTATAATGAAAGACATCCTCATTTGAAACAGACTCCACGTGCATTTACCTTGTACATGCTCAACATTTTTTATATTTCTCTTTCTTGTCTATAACAAGAACGTGCAATTCTTAAGAAATTTTAGTTCGACCGGTTCATATACAATTCGAGTTGTTTTGTCAATTCTTTTGGATTCAAATATTATTCATGGCCCACTCGCCTGAATGCTGCCAAGCCAATCTAGGGCCGGAGTGTGCTATCGACTTAGCCTGGTCAAGCACCCTAAGTACGCCACTCTACCTACACCCCGGCAGGCCGAAGTAAGGCGGGTCCAAGTACAATTGGATCCGGAAGAAAGAAGGCAATGTGTTCAGTCGCATTCAGAACCGTGTTTGACCTAAAATTTTCTTGAGAATCGTAAGCCACAACGAAGTTATAGGCAAGGAGCGAATTTTACTATTTTTCTTGTCTTCAGTGTGCAGGAAAAATAAAGAATCCACGTTGATGGAGAAAAGCCAGAGCTGATGAAGCTCCGACTCCCCCTAGGTGGCTTATAATCGATGTTGAACATTGAAAACGAGCATCACCGGGGCAATCAAGCTCCAGTAAAGCTAGGGGGGCCAGCCGTCGGTGCAAAATAAAAGATGGTGAGAAGATTCCACAAACGGGGTCTGCTGCCGACAAACTACGCGTTGGCAAAGTCACTGCCGGAGCTACTAAGCTCCGACACCCCGGGGGTCTAACTATCGATGCTCTACGCGTTGATAAGAGCTACTGCCGGAGCTACTAAGCTCCGACAACCTCAGGGTGCCTTCACTATCGAAGACTTCGGACCTACATTCTACAAGTTCGAAGCAAACGAGTCTTCAACAAAACACAATATCCTCTTGGTACATGTTCACAACCAAATTGTGTACATCTACCAGGGGGCCAAGTGAAGACAAAAGTGTTGAAGACAAAAAATAAAATTCGCAAAAATTTGGATTTCATTCATCTGGAGACAAGGGATTACAAAATTGGGGAAGAAAAAGAGAGAATACAAGTGGGAGCTACAGAGATGGTCCTAGACCCTATGGAAGAACTGGGCGACCTTCTGAGCAACCTCCGACACGTTGGCTCGGGCGGCTTCACCTTCTCCTTCAACGGGACCTTCAAGCACTGGGTCCAGAGGGAATTGGGGATACCGGCTGGTGTAGCACGTTAGCACATACTCTGTGACGTTCTTCGCCAGGGATTGCCCCTCAACCTCCAATTGGTCCGCGATGACGTCGCCCACCTTGGAGAGTTTGCTGCCTGCCGAGCTTAACGCCTGCAACGCCAGGTCCGGCTCCGGCTCCAGATCATCCGGACGCACGGGACTGAAGCCCATCGATGTCAGCGCGTCGTTGGCTTTGCTCAGGAACTCCCAAACCTGTAGGGAGTCCGCAGCCCTCAAGCCCTTCAATTCTTCCAAGGATCTTCTGGCCGTCACCAGTTCAGAATTCTCGCGAGCGAGGCGCTCGACCTCTTTGGCATTTTGCTGAATCTTTTCAGCAACCTGCTTCTCGAGTTTTCCAAGCTCCTCCTCACAAAGATAGATCTTGTTTCGGCGGTCAACTAGGTCCTTCTCTCTGCCCCTCACTTTCTTCTCCCTGGTAGCGATGGCACACTCTTGCTCGTAGAGTTCCTGCCCCCGCACCCAGGCCTTCTCCTCCTCCTCAGCGCAACGCTCTTCCAATTTCTTGGCGCGCTCCTCGAGGCCCTTGTTAGCCAGAGCCACCTTTTCGGTGAGCTCCTCCTCCCTCTTCAGGACGTCATCCTGCAGCTCAAGGAGTTTCTACTCTTCATCTTCGAGCCTCTTCTCCCTCTCCTCAAGTGCCTCCCGGCGCTTGATGAGAGTAGTGTTAATAGCTTCCAGCCTTTCTTGGCGTTCATCAGCCGCACTATTAGCTGCTTTGGTCTGCTCATAAATGGCCCGGGATTGAGCGTCGAGGGCGCGAGTCATGCTCTCCCTGTCATCCAATAATTTGCCCCAGTATTCCAAGCGGACCATCTCCCGCTTAATCCACTCTTTGTCATCTACTATCCTCGATTGCGCCAGCTTGGTCTCGAAGTAGAGTCGGTTACGCCACCGCCTAAGGGTTTGGCGCTCCTCTTCAAGAGCCTTGCTGTCGTGGAAGAATGCCAGTTGAACTTGACGTGGACTGGAGCAGGCGTTGTCAATAGACAATGACAACGGGATAGGTTCCGGACCTGCTGGGATCTCCTCCGCTGGTTCCAGCGGGTTTTCAGTTACAAAAATTGGGTCCCACTCCACAAGAGTGGTCCCCTGAGCCTCTATGGCACTAGGGCCGTCCTCCGGGATGGCCTCAGTCGCCATCGAGGAAGGTCCCGCTGATGAAGTTCCAACCTTCAGAAGTGGTTCCGAAGGACCAGCCGCCAGGTCTTCATTTGCCCCCTCAGGCAGGGGGCCAGCAACCTCTTCTGGGCACTCCGGCTCAGCCGCGGGTACCTCCAGCGTCGTCACTCCCGAAGCAGGGGCTGCTTCTGGCCCCGGCCTGGACACCTCCTCTACTGGGGGCTCGAGCACCGACGCCTCCGCAACAACTGGCTCGGGAGCCGGAAGGTCTTCAACATCAACTGGCCCTGCGGCCGGAGCTCCAACAACGACCGGCTTTGCGGCCGGTGCTTCAGAGGTAGCCTACCCAACCGCCGGGACTTCCCCAACATCCGGTGCGCACGCCGGGACTTCAATTACCTCTGGCTCAACCACCGGGGCTTCGACAATTTCCAGCTCTGGGGCCAGAATTACTGCTTCCTCCGGCTCAACGGCCGGAGCTTCCATCATCTCCGCACCAGGACGCGAAGCTTCAACCTCCGGGGCAGGTGCCGCTGGTGCATCTTCTCTCCCGCGGTCCGGCGCTACCACGGGAGTCTCTGGGAATGAGTCGAGGTCCATGACCACGACAGCTGGTGCCGGAGCTGTCGCAGCTTCAGCCACCACTTGGGGCGACACTGGGACAGGAGCAGAAGCTTCCGCCCTCACAGCTTCAGCTGCTGTGGCTAAGGGTGGAGCCTCACTCCTCTTCTTGGGAACGCTGCAAAGGATGGATGAAGAAACTTAAAAAAACAGTTACTACAACAAAACAACTATCTGAGATAAAGATTAAAAATTACCTCGGGAGGCTTCCGCACCAGCTTGCGCGAAACCTCTTTCCTGGGCGTTCTGGGATGACCATAGCCGCCGTCAGCGTGGAAGCTCCGGAAGTCCCCCCAGAACTCGTTGCAACTACAGGCATTTCCTTAGTTGAGGCCCCCCTCGACCAGGAAGGACCTCCGGACCTAGAGGCCTCAACCGGCCTTGGTGCTGAAGTCGCATGCCCGGAGCTAGCACCCCGGGAGGACACCGCTGCGGGTACAGTCGCCACAGTTGTAGAAGACCTCCCCCTCCAGGGATAAGGAGCTGATGCAGAGGTTGCGGGCCTGACGGACCTTCCGTCAGCATGCTGCAGCTTCCTCTTCTGGCTCAAGGGTTCGTCTGCTGGCTCCTTGCCCTTGCTGATGACTTCGATCCTTGGCTTTGGGGCAGGGTCGGAGCCACCTTCGGAAGCCCCAGGGATCACCACCCTAGAGGTCGATCTTCTCTCGACGACACCAAGGTCGTCAAGCACAGGCATCTTCCGCCGGAGCTCCCTACTGAACTCTACTTCCACGTTCAGAGGGAGAAAAGGTGATGGTGGAGTCAAGTCGTCATCCGCGACGTTGATGCCATGCTGGAACTTCTTGAGATGAAACTCCAAGGTTGTCCCCACCATGTTGGACTTCAGCCCGGTCTCGACCCGGTCGTCGTCCATCACACTGTTGAGGGCCCAAGCGAGTTTTTCTCTCCTCTTCAGCGGTGCCCACCTGTTGACCAGAAAGTTGCAACACACCGCCTGAGGGGTTAATCCTCCCTCCACGCACTGGCGGATCCTGGTCAGAGCAGGGTTGAAGGCGTCTGCTAGCACCGGAGCTTCACTCCAGACTGTAGTGTCGATGTTGGGGAGGCCTTCGGGCAGCTCCAGCTTCTCGTGCTCCTCCACCCGGATGACTATCCAGTCCTTCTTCCAATCATCCCACTTCCCAGAGGGAAATGATCGGAGGTACTTGAATGGGCACTTCTTGCGCTTCACGAAGTAGTAGAAGCCAAGGTACTCATTGCTCCTACCGGTGGTATGGACGGTGAAGAAGGTCCGGAAGAGTTCAATGCAGAGGGGATGCCCACCCACATCTCACAAAAGTGGACGAAGATGGACACAAGAAGAATGGAGTGGGGGCCAAGGTGGTACAGCTGCAGACCATAGAAGTCTAACAGCATCAAGAAAAAGGAGGAAAAAGGTGGGATCAACCCCACCATGGCGTACGAAGAGAAGTACACCATTTCGTCGGCGTGCTCCTTCTCGAATGGGAGCTCTCCCCCGGCGTGGATCAGGCGGTTGAAGAAGTCCGGGGACCATCCCATGAAGGCCCGGACCTTCTTCAGATCACCTTCGGTCTTCAAACGGCTCTCGCGGAGACCCAACTTCACCGCAACACAGCAAGGCAGGAGAGGAAAAGCAGGCACAAGTTAGGAGTTTGAGCGCAAGATCAGATGAGAGGCGTAAAGAACCCCAGACGGTGCGCGCTTTCCTTCTTAAGTAAGCCCTCGCAACGCTTGGATGGAAACCGCAAGGAAGTCGAAGATACTACTCAAAAATTCCACCCAGCCAATGACAAGAGGGCCCGGGACCACCCAGACGATCAAGTCGAGGTTCTTACCCAGGCGAACGGTTGTCATCATGAGGCGGGAAGCCCGAAGGCTGTGGCCTGACAAGGCGCGCGGAACCGATATGATTTTCGTATCGGGAATCGGCGACCTTCAATTGCGTGAGATCCGCACGCCAAAGATCTCATTTGCCGCACACGGGATGTGCCACGCAGCGGGGATTTAACTCCAAACCATCGCCAACGGCACATCCGAAGACCTTTGAAGACTCAGTTCAAAAGTCGAAGGATGGACCCACCTCCGGCGGAATGACTTCACCCAAGGGGTCTTCCCCAGAGGTGGGCCCAGGGGGCCACTGTCGGTACCCTGGGTACCATATACCCCTTGGGATTGCAAAGATCTCAAGGGAATGTCATCTACTTGATTTGAAAACCTTCGGAGGCTCACATGTCAGACATAACCGGACCCGCTTCTCCAACATGGTTAGTCCCAGGGTCACCACGTGTACTATCAAACCGGAGCTACCGCCCACAAGGGGGAAGCTCCAGGCTATGTACCATAACGGCACCCCAGGACCTAACCCCAGACCGAGGGAAGCTCCGGAACTAACACATGTCAGGTAGCTTTGGACCTATCTATTCCCCACAGTATGCTCCGGAGCTGCCACGTATCCAACTGACGGATCTTCAGCCTCTAACCTCCGGAAGACGCCACAACGGCTCCGGATCTTCAAAGGGGAATCAAGGACTTCAAGACCCGATTAAGTGTCATTAATACTATATTAATGACACTCGATCAGACGACCTTAATTACCAGTAACGGTGCTGTCAAAGCCCATAACTCGGTCATTAAGGGCAATTAAACGTGTTGAATGTGTATCAATATCAGTAAATGCCAGGGCCACATGTCGGGCCAGGCTAACTTGTAACGGCATGCCCTTGTACTATAAAAGGACAGTCCGACAATACATTCAGGGGGGACACACGGACTACGTGCTCACTCGACACCCTGAACTCACTTTGAGCTCATACATCCAATACAACACCAACACACCCCGTGGAGTAGGGTATTACGCTCAGGCGGTCCGAAGCACGTAAATCTTCGTGTCTCTTGTGTCATTTATACTTCACCTTCTTGAATCTCCGCGCGCCCACACCGAACCTCAAACTCCTCTAACACTTTAGTAGTGTCGGGAGATCTGCCAGATCAAAACCACCGACACCAAGTGTCCAAGAACGATGCCTTCCCAGACCATGAAATGACACTTCTCCCAATTAAGCACAAGGTCCTTCTCCTGGCATCTTTGTAAGACCCTGTCTAAATTTTCCAGACAATGATCAAAAGTTTTTCCATAGACGGAGAAATTGTCCATGAAAACTTCCATGATATCCTCGATCATGTCTGAAAATATAGACATCATGCATCTCTGGAAAGAGGCAGGAGCGTTACACAGTCCAAAAGACATACGCCGGTAGGCATAGGTCCCGTAAGGACATGTGAACGTGGTCTTACCTTGATCATCGGGATGTATAGGAATTTGATGATATCCCGAATACCCATCAAGGAAACAGAAGTAGGAGTGTTTTGCCAATCGCTCTAACATCTCATCGATGAAGGGCAATGGAAAATGGTATTTCCTTGTTGCCTTGTTAAGTTTTCGGTAGTCAATGCACATCCTCCATCCTGTGACGGTCCGTTGAGGAATTAATTCATTCCTCTCGTTTTGAACAACCGTCATACCTCCCTTCTTAGGCACTACTTGAACTGGACTTACCCATTCACTATGAGGAACAGGGTAAATAATCCCAGCATGCAGAAGTTTCAAGACTTCTTTCTTAAAAACTTCCCACATCGCATTATTCAATCGCCTTTGGGGTTCCCTTGAGGGGACACTCTCAGGGTCAATAGGAATACGATGGATGCATAACGCTGGACTAATTCCCTTGAGATCCTGAAGTGAATATCCAAAAACAGCTTTATGCCTTTCTAACATGGCTATGAGTTTGAGTGTTTCATCATCTGAAAGTTTGTCACTTATGATGACAGGGGTTTCCAAATCGCCATTTAGAAAGGCATAACGTAGGCCTGGAGGTAGAATCTTGAGCTCAACAGGAGGTTTTGGGGAGGGCTCTTCTTTTGGCAATTCAATTTCCTCCTGAAATTCATCCTCCTCTTGGATGAAGTCTTCTTCTCCTTCAATTTCAGGGGGTTCTAAAAATTGAAGAGTCCTAACCTCCTCCATTGGCTCATCTTGGATGGGAGATTCTGCAGATGTGTTCTTTGAATGCAGAATAGACATGGAGAAATTTCTCCCTCCAAGATTGATATTGAGGCTTCCTTCCAAAGGAACTTCCATGAGAAATTTCTCTATGGGAATCCCTATCATGATGTCGAAATCTTTGATTTCGAACACGTGAAAATCTAGGAGAGCCTCAACATCTTTGTGTCTAACAGACACTTGTTGCAAGACCCCACATCCTTCAAGAATGGTTCCGAATGAATCTCGGAAGGATTTGCGTGTTGGTGCCAATGGCACATCGCCAAGAATGGCGAGAGCACAAGAATCGAAAATGATATTTGCTCCAACGGTAGGGTTGTATAGGATTCTCATTGGTATCCCTCTAATAGAACATAAAATGGTAGACAAAGGTGAGGTCATCCGAAGAATTTCGGGTGAATTCTCGATTTCAGCTGTCCACTCTCTGCTTAGGATAGAGGTTAACTTCTTGATCGTCTGACGGATGAACACCCCGTCAGGTGGATCAGGTGGAGTTGGTTGCAACGAAGGTTTCCTATGGCAACAATACTTCGAGGTATTTCCATAATCTTCAAAAAGCTCTTCCTCGAAGTAAAATGGAAACTGCGAGGGTTGAATTTCTTCTACCTTCGTAGTTTTAGGTTCGGGAGAGGATTCCTCTGGCAAGGCTTGGGGTAAACAAGAAATGGGTTCATCCTTGTCCAGGAGTGTATCCTCCGTTCTTGACACGACTTCCTCTTGAGGAGGCTCATTAAGACCCATAATGAAGGAAGAATTTTCTAGAATTCTGTCTAGAAGATCCTTACCTTCTTCTGGAGTCTTATGGAGGAAAGATCCTCCAGCTGTAATGTCAAGATATAGGGCAGACTCTTTGTTCAATCCCATGAAGAAATGTTGCAAAAGCATTGGATCAGGGATTAACAAATCTGGGCCAGAATTTTTCAAAAGAGAAAATCTGTCCCAAGTTGCACCTATCGATTCCTTCTCCATCTGGTGGAAGCATAGTACTTCCTTTCGTAAGGAAACAATTCGGGCAATGGGAAAGAAAGCAAGATAGAATTTGTCTCGTAATTCACTCCAATCACCGTTTGTCTTCCCAACGTAGTGGTTGTACCATTGTTTGGCTTTTTCCTTGAGGGAAAAAGGAAACAACTTCCATTTGAGAGTTTCTTGTGTCATACCTTTGATTAGAAGGCATGCACACAGTTGTTCGAACTCTCGTAGATGGTGGTAAGGGTTTTCACAATCCGTTCCTGAGAAGGATTGTTCCCGAACCATGGCTATAAAGCCAGAGCGAAGTTCATAGCTGGTTGAACAAATAGGTTCCGCCGAAGGCGGTGGCTCACAGAACTTGCCCTTCGGAGCAGAGTAAGAAAGAATAGTGGGTTGCTCTATTTATAGGTGGTGGTAAGGTAAGAATAAGAAAGGTAAGATGATAGACAAGGGGGATATGATACGAGGGTGATATTGGTTCGAAGATTAACAGCAACTGTTTCCCGGCAACAGCGCCAGAAATGCTTGTTGATGGCTCCTAAGGTATACTAACAAATCATCCCCGGCAACGGCGCCAGAAATGCTTGTTAGTATTTCTTAACACCACAGAGTTATCTACAAGCGCACAGAAATACCGTTGTAGCACTTCCCCTTAAGGAGTATTCCTAAGGGTATCGAATCCAAAGAACGTGTGTGTTAATCTTTTGAACTAGCTCACCCAAGGACACAAAGTTGTTTGGTAGGCAAGGAACACAGAGGAATTCAAAGTATTGATCCTAATTCAAGGTAGTTTGCAGTAGATGCTTGCTTCGGGCACGGGCTTACTCCTAGCAATACTAGGACGACTCCCGCCAAGAGCCTATGACATAGACGAATGTGGAGGATTAAAAAGGACAGATAGGACTGTCACCACCTATTGCCTACCTCTTCAATCCGTAGGTCTACGAGATATCCACTGATGATTTATAACCTAAGCACCACGCTTACATTCTAAATCACTACTCTAGTTGTTTCAAACACAAAGCTACAACTAGAGCCTCTAATGAATTAGATCAGTGAACCCACAAGTAACTACTTGTGCAAACTACTAAGAATAAAAGATCAAACTTGTATTGAATTCGCAATAGCTTACTTGATTGAGTAAAACCATTGTAGGGGTACAAGTGTAGAAGAGTGACTTGACAAGCCCAAGCCTCCTTCTCCTAGACTCTTCACCACACTCTCCTTCTACTTTAGTAGCCTCTAGGACTACTCTAAACCTTTGGAGTGTAGCACTATTCTCAACTTTGGGTGTGTGTGAGAAGTGAGGTGAGGGGGTCTATTTATAGGTGGAGAAGGGTCGGTTCCCGCCACAATTTACGCGCGAATCAGTCACCATTGACCTCAGGGAGCCGGGAGGAGCCAACATGTGTCGTTTGACCGAGTTTGGCGCCAGGAAGAGGTCGGCCGATCAGCGGGTTCGGCTGACCTGGTCAAGGCTCTCCTCGGGGAGTGCTTCCTCCAGGTGGCTTCCAGGTGGGCCCTCTTGATATATATGGGTGCAACACCAGTGGATCTCCTCATATTCTTCTGTTTGTGGGTCATTTGATCCATGTATTGTCACGTGTCATCGCATGATTCATTGAAATCTATTTTCATGTATTCATCCCTGCATGTTTTGGTATTTTGGGTAATAATTCACCTGCATACAAATAAACACCAACACTTGTGGAATTGGGTTAGTGTATAACCCTACCACTATGTTTTGTGTTTCTTTTATGCACATTATGAGGTGAATTGACGGTCAAAATGTGGTACTTAAGGACCGTCAACAGTCCCACCGCCCGTGGGGGCGGGGCCCGGCGTGGTCCCAGGGTGTCGCTTGGCGTGCGGTACAGCCATGCCTCTCCGCTGAGGGGAGGCCCGACGCGGCCACGTGTCCTGCATCTCCTGGTGCATCTCCCTCACGGAAGGGAGGTCCGACGCTGCCACGTGTCCCGCAGGTGTGGGTCCGCCTCCCTACCAAGGAGGAGCCCAGCATGCTCATCAGATCGGAAGCCCCGGACCTGCTTCCCTGCAGGAAGAAGGTCCGGTGCAGCCACGTGTCCGGAAGCTCCGGGCGCGACCGCATGGCAAAGGAAAGGTCCAGACTCGCCACGTGGCAAGCAGCGCCGCACCTAGCTCATCCTACGATAGTGGCAATAAAGTGGGACGAGCCCAGTGCACCTAAACAGGAAAGACGCATGTGTTCCCAAGGCCAGCAGAAGCTCGCACTCATAAGTCAAAAGTCCTGTACCCAGCCCGTCGGTAACAGGTTGGCGCCGAACTACTACGTATGACGAGCGAATGAGAGGCCGCGACAGGACGGACGGGACATGGCCCCCCATGATGAGCGGCTATGTGTAGCCCTGCAGCAGGGCATGACAAGGCGGCGCATTGAAGCTATTGTCAGGGGATAGCATTTACTCCCAAATCTTAGATGAGATTTGAGAGACCCGGGGCCACGTGTCGGGCTCCGGGTCCCACTTGTAAGTCGCTCGGCCTTAGACTATAAAAGGACCGAGCGGCAACCGACTAAGACACGTTCTCTCAGACCCAGAGTTCTCTCGGACTCAAGCAATACGATACACAAATCACCGTGGAGTAAGGTATTACGCTCAGGCAGCCCGAACCACGTAAATCTCGTGTTCATCATTCTCTGAGCTTTGATCTTGCTAGGACTAGCCCCCGAAAACACATTGAACCTCCGCGGACTACTCCTGAATAGGTTCGGGGAGGTGTTAGTTTAGATACCTCGACAGATTTGCTCTACATCTACAAGTAGTTCCATGAAATGCTCAAGGGACTACGAGTTAATGGAGCAGCTAACAGACTGTACATGCCGTTTATTTTCATCCCTCTTCATTCTCCAATCAAACAGAAAATGAGGATCCTTCCATCCTCTCAAATAAACAAAAAATAAGATCATCCTATCTTTAAAAACACGGATGGATTCAACTCATCCTATTTTGTCTCCAAACCAAACGTTACCTTAATATGTTGGATGATCTGGAAGGAGTGGAATTTGAGAGCGTTTCAAGGGGAAAAGGAGTAATATCCCACAAATGCAGAGTGTAATAGAGTGTCTGGCTTCAGGCTGGAGCAAAACTTTTAGCTAGTCTTGGTTGTTGACGCTAGTGGAACTGGCCGGGTCCCCAAAAGCCCAAACTTCCTTTAAACTAATTCTGCCTGCTTAATATATCGGTCTCCGGTTTTCGGAAAAAAAATTTCTACATAATCTCTGAATTCTCTTAGGATTTGAACTAGTGCTTTACCGACCATTTTCAACTTATAAACTTCATCTATTTTATTTTATTTAATGCTGATTAGTTCAAATTTAATATTCACATGCACGTGGGGTGAATGATCCGATCACAATGAATCCGTTTTTCGAGTACAATCTACGCATCGGCAGACCCACCTGACAGCTTGGGCTTCGTTTTGGCGTTGTTTGTCCTGAGCGGCTGAGCCTCGTGCATATCCGCATCATACCCCAGAGATTCTGACGAAACTAAAGCCAAATTAAAAAGGCGACGGTTGAAGCGATGCTGCTGCAGCAGCAGCTGATGATTGTCCTGGCCGTGCACTCGACTCGAGCATCTGATCAGGGAGTGACCACGACGAGACGACCACCCAGGGGCGCGCACGTCAGCTGAGGGTCGGTGGGGCTGGTGACTCACGGTGGGCTCGGCGGTTGGCTGCGGTTGTGCACGGTTTTCTAAAGATACAAATTGCAGGGCTAAGATTCAACAAGGTGTTTTAATTTTAAACAATACGACTTTAGTGGAATATTGTCAGATCAAAGATACAAAACAAAAAAAAATCACAAGAATAGGCATTCATCAGACCAGTTTCACCAAGCATGTGGCGACTTTAATATTCAACCCCTCATAAACATGTCTATGCATATCATCATATGGCGTCCCTTGTAGTTAATAATTTAGTATTTTTCTCATGCCTTTTTTAAGTCAAATGGTTGAATTATTATTATACGTATAGGGTCCAGTTTTAACACACGTATGAGCGGACCTAAGATTTTACTCAAGAGAGTGCCGAAAAAAATTAATGCAATGGAAGAACCATTTATCCATTTGGCAAAATTAGAAAATTAGCAGCGCAATTCAATATATACACAATAAATAATGTTTATTTTCTCTTCACAACTGAAGAATGTAAAAAATAATATTTATATGAATACGGTAACATTGCTTGTTTGTTGGCTCTCTCTGATGCGTGTGTTGCTGGTTACTGCCTCACGCTAACCACATTAGTGTATTTTGCTACCATCTAACTACCAACTAGCAGGGGCAGGCATATGGAGGGGGGAGGGGGGGGGGGGGGAGGGCTCCAACCCCCCTACCGGTTGTCGAACAACGGAGCCCCCTTGAGCCTCCCTACAATTTTGAAGGTGGAAAAGAGCGTATATTACTAAAATAATCTCATAATTATATATCAACCATATTGTTAGTTAATTGGCTAGCAGAAACAACTTCATAAACCTGAGGTCTTGAGTTCTATCCCTCTTAGACTTCAATTCTTTTAAGCTTTTTTTATAATAATGTTCAACCGCCTACAACTTATCGCTGAGTCCGCCACTACCGACTAGGACTACTATTATGTGGGCTTTGTTGAGCCTAGACCCAAGGTATGCCGTGGCCCACCGGGCATACCCTTTGAGTCCACCCATGTGTATGAATCCAGTTCTTAGCACACGTATGGGTCCTGTGAAGGCATGCATGTCATGTCATGTGACCATTACATGTGTTACAAACATTGTGTGTTATATATACATGTCCCTGACCCACACACGCTTCGACAACTAAGAAAGTAGGTGTTGATATCGTTCGTAGCATACTAGATCCATACTATCTTCGCACACGTTGAACAGACCTTACCTTCTCACAACCTATTTAAACTTTGAGATCTTTTGACGTAAAAGGATGGATCGACCTAAGAAGGTATTGGAACAACTTTCCTTATATTTTGATATTGCTCCCACCACACTCATAAGGTAAGACTAACTAGTAAGTTTATGTCGAGATTGTACAAACATGTATGTATGGGCACTATATGTATATTCTCAAACCGGTGAAATATCACAAACCAATTGATAAAATACAGGGGAAGCCAAATTCCATGATGTCCCTTTCTAATTAAGGATTGAAGCATTACAATTACTTGCTAATATTTCTCTCATACATTTTTTGAAATTCAAATGATTCATTTACCCATTCGAAATTACAAGATACTTTCTTTGATAAGTATACAACTTCTTTATATTTTTTATAATATCCCACTAAGCAATATATAAAAGATAAAATATAAAATAAGTTATGTACGATTCGTACAACAATATATGATAAATGCATACATCGTGAAAAATGAAAATGTGCTATAAAAACATTGTGAAATAGAATTATACTTTATATAAATGGCAAACAAATAATATTTACGTGACTATCTACTAAATGCCTCACAAATCACTAATTTCTAAAAATAAGATAAAACAAACTTAGAATCAAAAGACAAAAAAGATAAATCGAGCTGCATTTTTATTGAGTGCTTCTCCACCCACCCTGATCTAGATCTCGAATGGAGTCGTCTTCTCTAACTTCGGTAATATTCTAACCTTGCTCTTAGGAAGTTGGAATTGGTGATTCAAAGTTAAGGTTACAAATTTAGGATTGGGTTAGTCGAGTCGGTAGGTTGGGAAAGAAGCTTGGTCCGATGATGTTTATGGTCATTGAGGAACATCAAGACAATAGGATGTTGCGGATTACAGCGGTGAGGGATAGCATATTGGTAGGAGGTGAAGAAGACCAATATGATCGTGACAACATGATGAAGATCCTATATAAAGGTTGTCATGAGTAGGGTAGTCAGGGTCGATGTCCTTATATATTCTGATGCGACGACGGAGCATGGAGGTGGTGTCAACAACCATGGTAGGACCACCATTATTGTCTCGAAAGCGAATCTCCATCGTTGCTCGATCCTATCTAGATCAATATCTGGGCTTTCATGTCCACTTTTTTTTTATTTTGAATCGTTGGGAGGTGAAAAGACCTTACTTCGGTGCAAGTTTCAACGTGACAGTGAGGATATTAGAGAGGACGAGAAGAAGATGCTTTATTGTCTAGGGAGATGAAGTTTAGATTTATGATTCAACCATGAAAACTAGAAATTTAATGATAAATAATTCCATTAAATGTATTGATTATATTATAAAATACTAAACTCAAGCAAACATATTTGTAGTCTGGTGGTAAGGGAACGATTATTTTCTACCAGCCGGATTCGTTCCCCACCTCGCACCGTACCGAGTGGGTCTGACGCTACTAAGTGGGAAGAGTTTCGGTCACTAGCGAGCTGTTAAAAAACCGCTAAACTGTAAAAAAACCGCTAAACTTAACATTCACATGCACCAATGGATGGGAGGAAAATAGCCAGAAGATGTGTTGTGCTCCCGAAATAGCCCTCCCAAGCAAGCACGGGCAACAAATTAGCTAACACGGTCACGCGCACAACGAAGAAATGGCGATGGCGATGCAGCCGTCCTAGCCTCTTCTCCTCTCTCCCCCCTTCATGGCTGCTCTTCCTCTGGCGCTCCTCGCCGCTGCCATAGCCGCCCTCGTCGTTCTCGTCGTCGTCGTCTTCGCCCTTCGGCGATGGCGGCGGCTCGCCTCGGAGGCCGCGGCCGCAGTCCCCGCCCCGGTGGCTGTCCAGGTTAAGATCCGAGCTTTTGTACCCATTTCGTCCTGTTTTGAATCGCTGTAAGGCGAAAAGGCGGTGTTTCTTGGTGCGAATCGGTGGTATTTGCGTTTCTTGAAAGATTGTTGTAGAGACGAGGATGGCCGGTCGATTGCTGATTGGGGGTTCTTGGTGCCGCGCTACCAACAGTGATTATTGTACGGGGCCTTGGGTTATTGTTCCTTGCGAATGCGATTTTATCTTTTCTTATTGAGAACATTTGCGATTTATCCGGCAACTAGGAAGATGCGTGAGCGTCCTTGGCCATTTGCTTGTATATTGGGTGGTTTATGGTTGTTGCGAACAATTGCATTGATAGTTTGATCCTATTTGCTGTTCTCAAATTGAGTCGTGGTTCTGGTTGATTTGGTTCTATCTGGTTCTTCTGTGTAATGAGTTGGCCAGTAGATTGCCTAGATGTATGAAAGAAAGAAGGGTTGCTTTTATATTACGCTCCATGACCACGGTTGTGGCAGCTTATTCTGTTTTTAACTGAAGAACCTGATGAAGTACCAAGTAAGTCCACACTTGTGAAATGAACACCTATTGAGATGTACAGTAATGATTTGCTCAATTGTCTCCTGGAACCTTTGAAGCGTCATATTATAAGAAGATTGAGGATGCTGTGAGATAGGCTATGCCACTTATTTATTTAAGAATGCTCAAGTAAATACTACTCCCTCCGTTTCTTTTTATTTGTCATCGAATAGTTCATTTTTGAACTAACCAGTGACAAAAAAGAAACAGAGGGAGTAGTTTTTACTCGCACAAAATTATATTATGCAGATAAAATATATTTGTGCTACTAATAACTGCATTAAAGCTGTGTTAACTAATTCCATCCTAGTGTTGGACATTTTTTCTAAATATTTTGTGTGACACAATAGCTAGTTCAGCTGACTAAAATAACAGTTTTGGCATTTGTATCCTATCACCTGAACATAGTCATTGATCCCCGGGTTGTATAATTATTATTATGTAAAAGGTGAAGTTGTCATGACTCATGAGAAATGCCATCGGTTACACATGTTTTAGCGGTGCTGGTAGTTCTACTCTTCTGGTATGTAGGTTCATTTGAACAGGTTTAATTACATAAAAGAATGTTTGGGCTGTTGTAGTATCGGATATAAAGGCTATTACAAGCTGGATAAGTTCCTAGTAACAGGGCATGCTTCATCCAGGAACACATAGTACAGTACATCTGTTGCATATCAGGCACTTTGGACAGTACTTCCAAAAATCATCAAACAATTGGTGCAACCTTCTAGATTGTTCACGCTTTATTTTCATTACTGAAATGGAAGATATACAATTATATACCTCGGTCCATTCATTAAAAACTGTTGCAATTATATGACATCACTAATTGCAGTATGTCTTATGGTTCACACTTGCTATTTGCAGAATGAGGATCTAAATATGCCTCTTCTCTCTGAAACTCGTGATAATCACCCTGGCCAAAGCAATAGTTCTCTTGCAAGTGCTGTAGGAGAATCTTCCAAGATTCAAATAAATAGAAGTACCACTTCACCGAGAAGTCATGCGATTGCTGATTCAGGAAAGGTTTATCCCTCCGAATCTTGTGCTACACAAGGTATGCATATTTACATAAAAATCCCAAAAAGTTACTACACCTGTTGAAACATCACCTCTATTCCTTGTATTGGGATTCTGTGGAACTGATATGTACTCTCATGGATTCACAAAGCCAAAATTCCAATATGGATTCTGCAGGAGAAACTCATGTAATCAATGTTGAAAATGATACTTCTGAAGATTTCCAATTAGGAAACACACTTAAGCGTACAACACCTACAACTTTGCCAACACCTGATCAGAAGCATAAAAGAAGGATTTCTGGGGAGGACAATCGTAATGGCAGCATTTTTCTGAAGGATAATACATATCGTAAGATCTGCTCCAAACTTGATCTAGAAATTTCAGCAATACATTCCTTGTTGGCAGAGGTTGGCTTTTCTATGTCATTTCATCCAATCTTTTGTTAGAAATGCAGAAAGCAGCCTAGACTTAGAGGTCATATCTGGTCCATCTCATGGAATAAGCTGTTCCCGGCAGTCAACTAGTAGTTCTATGCTCCCCATAACTCTTGGAAGGGTTCCCCCAAGTGATTTGGTGTTAAAGGACTCTGAAGTGTCAGGGAAGCATGCTCGGATAAACTGGAATGCAAAAGTGAGTTACTCAGGATTTTTTTCCTGATCCACTGAGTGTTTGACTTATGCTATTATATAGGTTGTTTCTACAGACTCTTAGCTCACTATTTAGAATTGTATAGTGTTTCAACTATCAACTCATTATCTATAACTGAATTAGTGTTTTATTTTATCAATCTTAGTGGTATTCTTTCAAAAAAATCAATCTTAGTGGTACCATTATGTATGATTTGGACCATCAGGAATTCAGGATTCATGTGTTTGCTTTTGCTGTCCGAATTTATTATCCAACACTTTAGTAAGGCCGTGGATGGTTAATGTTTGAAAATGGACGCTAGGGTCCCATATTTCAAACCTAATTATTTGCACTGTTTCAGTATCATGAAACCAAGCTTTTTTGTACGTCTATTTGTCGAATTGTAACTCAATTACTCAATGCAACAGAAAGCATACGTTTTGAAGGTTTGCCACAATTACTATTGTCTAAATATTTAGCTACTTATTTATGAAAAGAGATATATCAAATAAGCCTTTGTCATTGGTTGTGATAATCATAAAAATATTTTTATTTAGGCATTAGTTACTAGAAAGTCTTATAGAGTAGGCACTATTTTGCTCCTCCTTTTGTGCTAACTGTATTTGTGTTATATTTGAAAGACTTGCTCTCATACAGTTACTTATGTGATGCACACATTTTAAGGCTCTCCACTTCCTTCGAAAATGAGATAATTCATATATTGGAATGTTGCAGACATTGAAATGGGAACTTGTGGACTTGGGCAGCTTGAATGGAACTTTCTTGAACTCCCATGCAGTTCATCATCCAGATGTTGGGTCTAGGCGTTGGGGTGCACCTGCTGAACTTGCCCATGGTGATATTATAGCTCTAGGGACTACATCGAAACTATCTGTAAGTTCCAGATGTGGTTTCAAAATTCTGTTTGTTTCTGCCCCAAGTTTGGTAAATATTTAGTTGGTCTACCAAACTCACATTGCCTGTTTTTTAGGGCACTGATTCTTTGGGAATGAAACAAAACTGTAACTTTTTTTAGAATTGATCTAATATGGTGATATTAAATTTAAGCTGTCAACCTTATACATAAAACCTTCAAGATCCTTAGTCCGGTTTTGTTGTTTTAGATGCCCAAAGCTAGTTGTGTAGATGTAGTTCAATCTGAGTATACAACTTTATGGCCCATGTGCTACTATTCATTATAAATCTACTGTACTCCATCCACCACTATGGTTCTATGGAGAATTGTCATTTATGCTTTTCCTTTTGCGGTTCTTTGTATGCGGTAATCTGCTTTCAGCCCATAGGCTGAGACATAGATCACATATTGTCAGCTTTAGTCTTCTTGCCCATATTCTGAACCACAGATGACTTATTGTACTATCTCGTCTGTTGAAGTTCTGAATGTATGACCCAGTTCAATTCATTTTTTTTTTTTAAATTTGCTGCCCTGAAAATGACTAGAGGCAATGGTGCATCTTTAGCATCAACTATATTGCAAATAGATTCGTTGGTTGGTAAATCTAGGCAGGTTAGGTAGCCACCTTTTAAAACATTTAAAGGCTGAAAGCTACACTGGTTAGGTAACTAGCTAAGTACGGCAACAAGTTTCAATTGCTGCTGAGATATGAATCATTGGTTGAATTTGCTTAGGCTGGTTCTGTTTCTGTTGAAACGATCCAATAACTTCTGTTCTATCCAATGGCTTCAGTTCATCTGTTCCCTATTCCCAAACAGGCAAACAGTTGTAGTGTCCACATTTTAATGTTGCCTGTATACTCATCAGAGTATTTTGAAGCTGGAGAAATATTTCTATACTTATCATATCTTGATCTAATGTTGGAAATCCGGCCATCTCCTTCTTGCTGTGTCACACTACACGACCATTGGAGCTGGAATTGGCTGCCCCCTTCTTCCGCCCCTGTCCGTTTCTCTTCGGTTACGGGGTAGTTCTACTGGGACTCTTTAACCCTATTCCAAAACTGCAGCAACTATTTTTATCCCTAGGCCTCTTTATTTCTTTCCTAAACTACAGACCTAGACCAATACGACAAGGACTCCTGAGCAGTGTTGTCAATTACCGCCTGGACGCCTAGGCGCCAGCCAGGCGACTGGACGACTAGGCGCCTAGGCGCCCGCCTAGGCGACGTCCAGGCGACCAAGGCGCCCAGACAATTCTGCAGACTGGACAATGATTTTTCAGAGTTTCAGACAAGATTTTTCAGACTTTAGGCAATGTAATATTAGAGTTATAGACAATGTATTGATGTATCAATGTAAATGTATCAATTTATGACAGATTTATAGTATGAATATGTATGAATGATGAATGAATAAAGCATATTTTTGAAGCCAAAAATCTGGACAGAAAGTAAGTGTTAATGTGTTATACAGCAGCAGTCAGCACTCAGCAGATTGCAAATTTGCAAGTTGCAACATACATGAAGACATGCAAATCAGATCAGATCAGACATGAAAATAAGTTCATAGTTTCATACATCACATACACATAGTCATAGATAAATAAGTTCACACATCACATATAGTTCATACATCACAAAAGCAAAGATAATTGTTCATAGTTCAACTTCAAACTTCTAGTCCTCAAACCCTCAATGCTCCTAGTCAATGTCAAGCTCGATATCATTTGGGTTGGACTCATTTGCCTCATCTTGAGCATCTTCAATAGAAGGAAGGGGTGGTGGAGCACCAAAATCATCTTCAACATCTAAATCATCAATCACCATATCATTGTGTTCATCCATTTCTTCCTCATCCAAGCTTTGTTCTTCCTCACTAGTAGAGGACCTAGAAGTAGATGGCCTTGAGGTAGAAGATGCATGACGCCTTCTATGATATGTTGTGGTCACCCTAGGCAAATTACGCCCTTCAAGTGACCTTGATGCTCCAATAGCATCATCAACATGAGACCAAAGGAGATCTTCACCGGAATGAACTTCATTGGTGCTCATTTGGACCCATTCATTATCCCATTGAAAATCTTCTAAGATCAAAGGGTTGTAAGCTCTCCCTTCCTCACGCCTCTTCTTGAATCTTTCCATTATCTTCTTGTTATATTGAATGTACACCAAATCACTTAACCTTTGGTGCTCCAACCGATTTCTTCTCTCGGTATGGAACTACATAAGATAATGACAATGAAAGATATAAGTACCATGCATATAGACATAGTAGTTAGTAACTAACATGCACATTGTAAATACTTGAGTACTTACAAATGAAAATACACTCCAATTACGTTCACAACCGGAGGCGGAGCAACAAAGACCTAATATGCGTCTTGCAATATTTTGAAGCTCCATGTTAAGTCCACCAAAAGCATCCCACCAATCCACTACAATTGCAATGTCTATGTTAGATGACAATAATATTGAAACATAGAACTTGCAAGCATTGAAACATAGAACTTACAAGGGTTTTTTGTTTTTTGTTGCTTGATTGCAAGTTGCTTTGAAAAACTCCTCCTCATCTTCTCATAGTCATCCACTTGATCACTTATTTTTCCAAGCAACGCATCATCATCACGTACCATCTTCTCAAGCACATCATTGAATTGAATTCGGAGTCTAGAAGCATACTCCACATCATTTTCTCGAATGCCAAAGAATCTATTGGGATTAAGAAACAAGGCTGCCCCATAAAGTTTTTGATCCATTTGAGTCACCCATCTCCTCTCAATGATGTCCATCACTTTCTTAAGCAAAGGAGGCTTGTTAGCAGGTGAAGTATTTATCTTGTTCCTAGCTAGATCCATAGCTGCAGCAATCTCAGGCATAGCAGGAGTCTCATCACCATCGACAATCCTCAAAGCAACTAGCAATGGTTGAGAAGCTCTAATGCAATCCTCAACTGAGTTCCAGAATTGTAGAGAGAGTAAGGTATCACAAGCCTTTTTCCCTACCTCAGTTGAAGCCAATCTGCATCTACTCCAATCCTCACTCACAAATAGTTGTCTCAAAGCATCTTTAAACTTGTACATGCACTGCAAAGTGAGGAAAGAAGTGGCAAATCGAGTGGCAGCGGGTCTCACCAAATCTTTACCACCTGTCTTCTCCCTCATTGCATCTAAAACCCTCCCATGCCTGTATATGAAGGTAGTGACAACTTGAGCTTGATTTATAGCCTTCTTGAATTGTGGTATACTCTTTGCAATATCTTGTAGCATGAGGTTCAAGCAATGAGCAGCACACGGGGTCCAAAATATGGTTGGATATTTCTCAATAACCAACCTACAAGCAGCTTTAAAGTTTGCACCATTGTCAGTGACGATCTGAACCACATTGTGGGCACCCACCTGCTCAACAATCCTCTCTATTAAAGAGGCTAACATCCTTGCATCTGCAACTTCAGATGATGCATTTACAGACTCCAAGAAACATGTGCCTTCTGGACAATTGACAAGAAAATTAATCAAATGTCTCCTCCTTGTGTCCGTCCACCCATCACACATTAAGGTGCAACCATACTTCTTCCATTCCACTTCAAGCTTCTTGACACGAGCTTGAATCTTAGACTTTGCCTTTTCAAGCAAAGGCACCCTCAACTGATACCTCGAAGGAGGTCTCAACCCAGGACCATACTGTCCAATGGACTCCAACATCACCTCAAAGCTTCTAGCATCAACAGCATTGAATGAGACACCGACCTCATAGAAGAAATCAGCTATATGCTGCCATGCAGTCTCCTTTTCTTCTTTAGTTCTCATACAATGCTCAATGCTAGCCTGAGATGGTTGCTTTGAGTGTCTTTCTTCAACCACCTCTTCTGGTGTTCTCTTGATTATTGAAGCCACAGACTTGGTCACTTTAGCCTCTTTAGAAGCTGACTTGAAAGCAATAGTAGATTGCTTCCTTTTAGATGCTGTCCCAGAGCTTGGAACAGGCTTGGAAGAGTGACAAGAGGAAGCCCGGGATGATGCTTCTGGACCCCTCTGAACGTCATCATCTCCATGGCCCTCATCATCACCATCATCATTTTCATCATCATCATCCAATACAATCTTCACCGATCTTGCGGTCTTCTTGATATAATCATGCATCTCCTTCATTATTGCCGTGGTGGTTTTGGGACATTGCCCAACATCTCCAAATCCGGCGGCAAGGTGTTGCTTTAATCTTTTTATTCCCGAATGCACTTGCTTTCCACATAACATACATTGCACTAAATCTTTGTTTGTCAAATCCGGCCAAAATCCATACTTCCATCCGGGATCTTTTGACTTCGCCTTTCTCTTAGGGTCTTTCGAAGGATCATACTCATTGGAAGGCGGTTGAGACTCACTTCCTTGCTGCTGTGGTTGCGACACACCCACTTCAATTTCATTAGCATCATCCATCCCTAATGAGGCAATAAAAGAGACGAGATGAGTAATCATATTCCTAAATCCTAGCTACTGCTCAGTGCTCTGCTCACTGCTCAGTTGCTCACTGCAGTACCGCACAAAATAGCAAAAACAAAACACATGAGTACTGGAGGGGAGAGACAGAGAGAGAGGAGGACCGGCGGCCACCTCGCCGGAGGAGAGAACAGAGGGAGTACGGGAACTGACCGGCAGGCGAGGGGATCCGCTGCGCCTGCGGAGATCCTGGGCGGAGGCGGACAGACGGAGCAGATCCGGGGAAGGAGGAGAGGGGCGGCGACCGGCTCCGGCGACGGCGAGAACGGCGCGGCAGCGGCGACGGCGTCCGCTCTCGGTCGCGAGACAGGGCACGGGAGTCGGCTCAGTCGGGATCGGGACAGAGGCGGGCGGCTGGGGAATGGGGAGTAGGGTTTTTTTTTTTGGGTTGGGCCGTGTTCAACTGGGCCGCATTTGTCCCAGGCGAAGCGCCGCGGACGACTGGACGCCCGAAGACGCCTTGGCGTCCCAGTCGGACGCCTGGACCGGACCAGGCGAGGCGAGCTGTCCTGGCGTCGCCCTAGGACCGACTGGACGCCTAGGCGCCGCCTAGGCGTCGCCTAGGCGACGCCTGGACAACACTGCTCCTGAGCCGCAACCGTCAGCCCCTATGCAACTCGCATCCAAAAACAAGATTAACTCTTAAAATTCGTGCTGGATCCACACACCACCTGGCCCACCCCTTGTTCCACAGCATGCAGCAGAGCTTCCCGATGGCGCTCACGTGTGTCATCTTCCGCAGCACCTCCGAGGACGCCGCCCCGCCACCCGCACAGCGGCTTAGCAGCCCAACCTGTGCATGCGTCTGCCACATAGCAGGTCAGCAGCACTGCCCACAAAACCATGCAGCATAAGACTGCCCCCACTATAATTTTTTATAAGAAGAAGCTCAACCTTCTCCCCAGCTGAGAACACCTCCGAACCCCTGCCCATCCCTTACATAGCAGCTCCGTAGCCCCTAAAGAACGATCAACAAGCTGGGCCGGGCCTTAGACATATGCTTTGGTTATGGGACAGACGAGGAGGATTTTTTGAACCTCAGCCTGAAATTCTCTCGGACGAGGAATTGAACTCAAGACCCCAGGAGTGCTACTTAGAGTATTTAACCACTAGGCTAAGCTCCCTCACGCAGCATCATGCAGCATGGGCGCCTCATCTGGGCATGCTTCACCATGCAGCAACTTGTCAGCCCCATGTGTTCCTGCCTTGGGCTGGATTGCCACCCCGGGAGCGCATCCTCCCGGGGGTAGTGAATGGATCGAAAAAACTTAAGTCTCTGAATACCAAATGTGAAATCCGGGCCACCTCCTTGCTGCGTCACACCACACAACCATTGGATTAGGAATTGGCTGCCCCCTACTTCTGTCCCTGTCCCTCTCTCTCTTCAGGTACAGGGTAGTTCTACTAGGACTGTTTAAACCTATTCCAAAACTGCAGCAACTATTTCTATCCCTAGGGCTCTTTATTTCTTTCCTAAACTAGAGACCTAGACCAATACAACGAGGACTCAGCTGCACCCGTCAACTCCAATCCAACTCACATCCAAAAACAAGATTAATTGTAACAATTTGCGCTGGATCCACGTGCCGCCTGGCCCACCTCCAATTCCATAGCACGCAGCGGAGCTTCACGATGGCGCTCATGCATGCCATCTCCAGCAGCACCTCCGGGGATACCTCCCAGCTGCCTGTGCAGTGGCTTTGCAACCCGACCTGGGCACGCGCTGCCACATAGCAGGTGAGCAGCACCGTTAACAACACCATACAACACGGGCACCCCATCTGGGCATGCTTCACCATGCAGCCACTTGTCAGCCCCACGTGTCCCTACCCCGGGCTGGATTGCCACCCTCGGGAGTGCATCGTCCTTGGGGCAGCAAACTTGGATCGAAAGCTTCCGGGGGCAGCGAACTTGGATCCAAAAAACCAAGGCTCTAAATGTTAAGCTACTATGCGTTAACCAGTTGCACCCAAAAGATTAAGCTAATGAGGAAGGCAGACAATTCACTTATACACTCCAACATTCCCCCTCAAGTGAGGATCCCTCGGGCCTCAAACGTAGAAATAAGAGTGGACTTGCATCCGCCAGGATTCAAACTTAAGACCTTTGGATTTGATACCATATTAAGCTACTATGCTGACTAGTTGCACTGAAAAGCTTCGCTAATGGGAAGGGTAGGCAATTCACTTATACACTCCCAACACTAAATATCAAATGTTAGAAAATCCAGGCCACCTCCTTGCTGCGTCACACCACACACCCATTGCGTCACACCACACAACCATTGGAGCTGGAATT
The DNA here is from genome assembly GCA_036927565.1 of Tuctoria greenei. Classification (NCBI taxonomy): domain Eukaryota; kingdom Viridiplantae; phylum Streptophyta; class Magnoliopsida; order Poales; family Poaceae; genus Tuctoria; species Tuctoria greenei. Next base: position 116,792,112 of record JAYESD010000011.1, on the reverse strand, counting down.
GGCTGCCCCCCTTCTGCCCTTGCCCCTCTCTCTCGTCAGGTACGGGGTAGTTCTACTAGGACTCTTTAAACCTATTTCAAAACTGCAACAACTATTTCCTATTTCTATCAGTGTTTAAAAGGCGCCGCCTAGTTGTCCAGGCGCTCCGAACCGGAATGCTTGGTTTGGAACACCTGGGCTGGTCGGCTGTGGTGAGGTTGAGGTAGGACACTGTCGAAGTGTAGCAACGACACTCCCTCCGGTACTACTAAAGCGTAGTCCGCGGAGGTTCGTATTCGGATGAGGCACACGTAAGATCACGAACAAGATGATGACAGGAGTTTTTACGTGGTTCGGGCCGTTTGAGCGTAATACCCTACTCTACGGGGTGGTTGTGGTTGTGATGGAATAAGTCTTGTAGTCCTTTGGTCTTTGGTCCCCTAGTCCCTTGTACCCTTGTCCTTAGTTTGTTGTACCTTAGTCCTTGGTCTTTGGTCCTTGTTGTACTCATCTTAGACTAGAGGACAACATCTTGGACTGCTTTTAGAGCAGCTAGGACAACATCATCTTGATTGTTTTTAGGACAGCTGTTAGCATCTTTAGGACAACACCTTGCATGATATCTTGGACTAGCGAGAAGGCATATGCTTGGCTGGTTGGCTGCCCTTAGGCTGCTATAAATATGTAGCCTCAACCCCTTGGGTTGGCATGACATTGTGTGAGGAATAGACAAGAAAATTGCCCCAACTCTCTAGTGTCATCCTCTCTTCAATGAGAGTAAAAATTCAGCTACTAACACTTGGTATCAAAGCCGTTCTATCCTGTAGCCTAAACATCTCTTGCTCATCTCCTTACCGCGCCTCTCCCTGTCCGCAACCGGTAGCAGGAACACCGACTCCCCCAGCTCATCCCTCTTCCCCACACACCAGCTCCCCACTAGTGCGCGATGTCCGACGGACAGTCTCAACGTTCGGTCGCCTCGAGCGCGCGACAGACGGAGGTCGCCGCGGCAGGGGAGCACGAGCGAGCGGCGGCAGAAACTGCAGCGACGACGACACTGGCGGCAAGGTTGGCGGCAGCGGAACTGGCAGCAGCGAGGGCGGAAGTGGAAGCAGCGGCGGCGGCTGCAGCGCGTGCAGCGGCAGAGGAGCTGGAGGCTCTGCGCTGCAGTAGCTCCAGCGGCTCTGTCAACGGCGGCGTCGACGATGAGCTCAGGCTTGCGAGGTAAGCGATGCGAGCACAGGAGGTGCATCAAGCAGCCGCGCGTCCCCATGGGCGCGACAGCCGCAGCCCAACGGCGGAGTCAACGGAGAACGCGGCCGTTACAGGCAGCGCGGTTCTCCCTCCCCGGATAGGTATCATGGACACCACGGGGTCCAGGCCATTGTCAGGGACGTCGGTCCCGGTGGTGGGTGGCCTACCCTCACCAAGACCAACTACGTCGAGTGGGCCGCAGTGATGAGGGTACGGCTCCAGGTGCGACACATGTGGGAAGCAGTTCGGTACGGCGACGTCCACTACTACGAGGATCGACGGACGCTGGATGCCCTCATTGCTGCAGTCCCACCCGAGATGCAGTTCTCGCTTTCCAAGAAGCGGACTGCTAAGGAGGCTTGGGATGGCATCGCTGCGGCACGCATCGACAGCGACCGCGCCCACAAGACCACACTGCAGGCGCTTCGCAAGGAGTGGGAGAACCAGGCCTTTAAGCCAGGTGAGGACGTTGATGACTTTGCTCTCCGTCTCAACACTTTGTTGCATAAGTTGGAGCAGTTCGGCGACGACACCTACGACGGGGAGAGAGCTGTCGAGAACCTTTTTCGTTGCATCCCTCAGAAGTACAAGCATGTCGCTCGCTCGATCGAGTCTCTGCTGGACCTCTCCACGATGTCGATCGAAGAGGCGATAGGTCGCCTCAAGGTCGTTGACAGCGACGAACCACAACCTCTCTCAGGGTCTATGACCATTGGCGGGAAGCTTCATCTCACTCGCGAGCAGTGGGAGGCCGGCCAGGGTGACCGAAAGAAGGGGGAGTCCTCTTCCTCGACAGGCGGCCGCAAGCGCGGCAAGCCGCGCAAGGGGCATGGAGGCGCCCAGGCCGGGGCGCAAGGACGTGCGCGCGGAGGCGCCCAGGGCGGTGTCGCCAGCAACCACAAGCCGACACGAGACGACACCTGTCACAACTGTGGCAAGCTTGGTCATTGGGCCAGGGAGTGTCGACAGCCACGACGTGGCCAGGTCCACGTCGCACAAGTGGAGGAGGAGGCCCACGTCGCACAGGTGGGGGAGGAGCCAGCTTTGCTCATGGCACACAGAAGCATCAAGCCACCTCTAGTGGCATCGATCGCGGTGGCTCTCTTTCATCTTGATGAGCCGAGAGCACACACTTTCCTCGGCGACGACTCCAGCAACGACAAGACTGACGGGTGGTGCCTCGACACTGGCGCCACTCATCACATGACCGGTCGACATGAGTTCTTCGTCGAGCTTGATCCCAATGTCCAAGGCTCCATCAAGTTTGGTGATGCCTCCGGCGTGGAGATCAAGGGTGTTGGCTCCGTCATTCTCAACGCCGAGTGCGGTGAGCACAAGCTGCTCGTCGGAGTCTACTACATCCCCGCGTTGAGAAACTCCATCATCATCTTGGGACAGCTGGATGAGAGTGGTTCGCGCGTGGAGATCAAGGACGGAGTCATGAGGATTTGGGATCGCCATTGTCGCCTTCTTGCCAAGGTAACTAGAGGCACCAATCGACTCTATGTCCTTCACGTGCAGGTATCACAACCTGTCTGCCTTGCCACTCGTCGGGAGGACGAGACATGGTAGTGGCACGAGCGCTTTGGGCATCTTCACTTCAAGGCCCTGAAGCAGCTCAGTGCCAAGGAGATGGTGCAAGGCATGCCATGCCTTGACCACGTGGAGCAGCTCTGCGACGTCTGCGTGGTGACGAAGCAGAGGCGACTTCCTTTTCCCCAACAGTCGAGCTTTCGAGCCAAGGAGCGGCTCGAGCTTGTTCACGGGGACTTGTGTGGCTCGGTGACACCGGCTACACCAGGAGGACAACGCTACTTTCTGCTACTCGTCGACGACCTCTCCCGCTACATGTGGGTGGTGGTCCTTGGCAGCAAGGGAGAGGCTGCAAACGCCATTAGGCATGCGCAGGCCACTGCGGAGGCAGAGTGCGGTCGCAAGCTGCGCGTACTGGGCACCGACAACGGCGGCGAATTCACGGCGGCTGAATTCGCGTTGTATTGCGCGGATGAGGGTGTTTAGCGCCACTACTCCGTACCCTACAACCCGCAGCAGAACGGCGTTGTCGAGCGGCGCAACCAGACGGTTGTGGGGATGAATCGGGCCCTCCTCAAGCAGAGGGGAATGCCGACTGTCTTCTAGGGAGAGGCGGTGGTGACCACCATCTACATCCTCAACCGTTCGCCCACCAAGACCCTCCACGGCAGGACACCGTACGAGGGTTGGTATGGGCGCAAGCTGGCGGTCTCCCACCTACGGGTCTTCGGCTGCCTCGCGTTCGCCAAGGAGCTTAGCCAGATCGGCAAGCTCGGCGACAGGAGCACCCCCGGGGTGTTCATCGACTACGCGGAAGGCTCGAAGGCCTACCGCATTCTCGACCCAAAGACACAGCGTGTGCGCACGACACGCGACGTTGTGTTGAAAGAAGGGCGAGGATGGACATGGGACAAGGCAGTGGACGACGGTTCGACCTCTACGAACGACGACTTCATCGTCGACTACGTCTACTTCAAGGGACCTGGGGGAGTAGGCAACTCTTCTCCACCGAGCGTGTCTACCCCAGCCCCCGAGCGTCCACCTCCACCTCAGCCGGCGACCCCACGCACTCTAGCACCGACGGCCACCCCTCCGGGCACGTCCACTCAGTCGCCAGCTCGTGTTGAGCACAACCTAGTGGAGTTTGTCACTTCGCTCTCCCACGACGAGGAGCGCCTCGACGGGTGCTACGACGGCGAGCAGTTGTGGTATCGCAAGATGGAGAACATTCTCGCCGACTAGCCGGTGCCGGGACTGGCCCCTCACGACCTTGATGATCAAGATCCGGAGGCGCAGTTGCACCTTGCGTGTGACGATGGCGAGCCTTGGTCTTTCGCGGAGGCCGAGAAACACACGACATGGCGTGCCGCGATGCAGTCGGAGATGGACGCGGTTGAGACGAACCGCACTTGAGAGCTTGCTGACCTCCCTCGCGGTCACCGTGCGATCACTCTTAAGTGATTGTTCAAGCTGAAGAGGGATGAAGCCGACGCCATCGTCAAGCACAAGGCTCGCTTGGTGGCACGCGGCTTCGTGCAGCAGGAGGGGATCAACTTCGACGATGCCTTTGCCCCCGTGGCACGGATGGAATCCTTGCGACTCCTTGCGTTGGCTGCTCAAGAAGGCTGGCGTGTCCAACACATGGACGTCATGTCGACGTTTCTCAAAGGCGACTTGAAGGAGGAGGTCTACGTACACCAGCCGCCGGAGTTTGCGCTCCCCGGCAAGGAGGGCAAGGTGTTGCGCCTGCGCAAGGCCCTCTATGGCTTGCGGCAGGCACCACGGGCGTTGAATGCCAAGTTGGATTCCACGCTCAAGAGGATGGCCCCTCACGACCTTGATGATCAAGATCCGGAGGCGCAGTTGCACCTTGCGTGTGACGATGGCGAGCCTTGGTCTTTCGCGGAGGCCGAGAAACACACGACATGGCGTGCCGCGATGCAGTCGGAGATGGACGCGGTTGAGACGAACCGCACTTGAGAGCTTGCTGACCTCCCTCGCGGTCACCGTGCGATCACTCTTAAGTGATTGTTCAAGCTGAAGAGGGATGAAGCCGACGCCATCGTCAAGCACAAGGCTCGCTTGGTGGCACGCGGCTTCGTGCAGCAGGAGGGGATCAACTTCGACGATGCCTTTGCCCCCGTGGCACGGATGGAATCCTTGCGACTCCTTGCGCTGGCTGCTCAAGAAGGCTGGCGTGTCCAACACATGGACGTCATGTCGACGTTTCTCAAAGGCGACTTGAAGGAGGAGGTCTACGTACACCAGCCGTCAGAGTTTGCGCTCCCCGGCAAGGAGGGCAAGGTGTTGCGCCTGCGCAAGGCCCTCTATGGCTTGCGGCAGGCACCACGGGCGTTGAATGCCAAGTTGGATTCCACGCTCAAGAGGATGGGCTTCGGGCAATGCCTGCACGAGGCGGCCATCTACCGGCAGGGTACTGGAGGAAACACCCTATTGGTGGGTGTCTACGTCGACGACTTGGTGATCACCGGCACCAAGGATGCGGAGGTGGCAGCATTCAAGGAAGAGATGAAAGCCACCTTTCAGATGAGTGACCTGGGATCCCTTTCCTTCTACCTAGGGATTGAGGTGCACCAGGCCGCCTCCGGGATCATGCTTCGATAGACCGCCTACGCCAATCGCATTGTTGAGCTAGCTAGGCTCACAAACAGCAACCCAACCCTCACTGCGATAGAGGAGAGGCTGAAGCTGAGCCGCGACAGCACGGCGGAGGAGGTGGACGCTACACAGTACCGGCGTCTTGTGGGGAGCCTTCGCTACCTCGGCCACACACGTCCAGACTTGGCATTCTCCGTCGGCTACATTAGTCAGTTCCTGCAGCGACTGACGACGGAGCACCAGCAGGCTGTGAAGAGGATCATCCGCTATGTTGCGGGGACTCTCGATCACGACCTCTACTACCCGAGGTGTCCTGGGGAGGCACACCTTGTCCGGTACAGCGACAGTGACCACGCCGGCGACATCGACACTAGCAAGAGCACGAGCGGAATCCTCTTCTTCTTCGGCAAGTGCTTCGTTAGCTGGCAGTCGGTCAAGCAGCAGGTGGTGGCCATGTCCAGTTGCGAGGCCGAGTACATAGCGGCCTCCACCGCTTCGACTCAGGAGCTCTAGCTTGTTCGACTGCTTGGTGATTTCCTCGGCAGAGACACTGGAGCGGTGGAACTCAGGGTGGACAACGTGTCTGCTCTGACCCTGGCGAAGAACCCCGTTTTCCATGAACGGAGCAATCACATCCGGGTGAGGTACCACTTCATTCGAGACTGCTTGGAGGAAGGCAACATCAAAGCGATCTACATCAACACCAAAGACCAGCTTGCGGACCTGCTCACCAAGCCCCTTGGGAGGCTCAAGTTCATTGACCTTTGCTCCAGGATCGGGATGGTCCAACCCTCCCAGAAGACGACGTACAAGACTTAGGGGGAGAATGATGGAATAAGTCTTGTAGTCCTTTGGTCTTTGGCCCCCTAGTCCCTTGTACCCTTGTCCTTAGTTTGTTGTACCTTAGTCCTTGGTCTTTGGTCCTTGTTGTACTCATCTTAGACTAGAGGACAACATCTTGGACTGCTTTTAGAGCAGCTAGGATAGCAGTTAGGACAGCAGCATCTTGACTGTTTTTAGGATAGCTGTTAGCATCTTTAGGACAGCACCTTGCATGGCATCTTGGACTAGCAAGAAGACATATGCTTGGCTGGTTGGCTGCCCTTGGGCTGCTATAAATATGTAGCCTCAACCCCTTGGGTTGGCATGAGATTGTGTGAGGAATAGACAAGAAAATTGCCCCAACTCTCTAGTGTCATCCTCTCTTCAATGAGAGTAAAAATTCAGCTACTAACAGGTTGTTGATTGGCGAGTGTCTAGGATTGCTTGTATGCGTATGAGCTCATATGCCTTCTACAGTGCGGCGCAACCCTTTTATATGCTAAAGGCTGATTGTTACAATTAGAGGAAGATAAATATTCCATTAATCCTCCCAAGGGGTATATAAAGGGGTACATTACTTGAGGGCCAAGAAGCCCTAACTTGGGGGCCAAGATGCCTGGCATAAAAGACCAAAATGCCCCTGGGGAGGGCTCAGTCTGCCCCCCCCCTCGCAGTCCCAACATCTAGCTACGATAGATGTGGAGACTGGATCGAAACTCAGTGAACACCGATGAAGGCAGACCCTTCGTGAAGATGTCGGCGAATTGCGACGACGTCGGAACGTGCAAAACTCGAACCTTCCCGAGAGCCACCCGCTCACGAACGAAGTGAAGATCGATCTCCACGTGCTTCGTGCGCTGATGCTGCACTGGGTTGGTGGAGAGGTAGACGACCCTGACGTTGTTGCAGTAGACCAACGTACTCCGGGCGACAGGGGAGTGGAGCTCCTGAAGCAGCTGCTGAAGCCAGGATGCCTCAGCCACGTTGTTGGCCACGGCGCGGTACTCTGGCTCAGCACTCGAGCGGGACACTACGGGATGCCGCTTTGATAACCAGGAGACGAGGTTGCCGCCCAGGAAGATGGCGTAGCCGAAGGTGGACCGGCGGGTGTCCGAGAAACCCGCCCAGTCAACGTCGGTGTAGACGACTAGCCCGGAAGCAGAGTCACGCCGCAGAAGAATGTCGTAGTCGTGAGTGCCCCGCAGGTACCGAAGGATTCGCTTTACCGCCGTGAGATGCGTCTCTTGTGGATCATGCATGTGAAGACACACCTACTGAACCGCGTAGGAGATGTCCGGCCTAGTGAAGGTGAGGTACTGCAAGGCACCTGCAAGACTCCTGTAAGAGGTGGGATTAACGACAGAACCTCCGTCGGCCGAGGACACCTTCGCCTGGGTGTCCACCGGGGTGGAACATGGCTTGCAATCAGCCATACCCGCTCGCTCGAGGATGTCCAAGCAACACTGGCTCTGGTGGAGGAACAGAGCGCCCGGTCGGTGCTCAATCTTAACACCTAGGAAGTGGTGGAGTTGACCAAGATCCTTCATCGCGAACTCCCGCTGCAGGGCGGAGATCGTGCGCTGAAGGAGAGTCGTACTGGACACCGTGAGGACAATGTCGTCCACGTACAGGAGGAGGTAGACAGTGTCACCCTCACGCCTGTAGACGAAGAGCGACGTGTCCGACTTGGCCTCGACGAAGCCAAGCGAGACCAAGAAGGAGGCGAACCAGCTGTACCAAACCCGAGGCGCCTGCTTTAGCCTGTATAGGGACTTGTTCAGCCGGCAGACCATGTCTGGACGGGTTGAATCAACGAACCCTGTCGGTTGACTGTAGTACACCGTCTCTGTCAGCATCCAGTGAAGGAAGGCGTTCTTGACATCCAGCTGGTGGACAGGCCAAGAGCGCGAGAGAGCCAGCGACAGAATGGTGCGAACCGTCGCCGGCTTCACCACCGAGCTGAAGGTCTCATCGTAATCGACGCCGGGGCGCTGAGTTAAACCCCGAAGAACCCACCGGGCCTTGTATCTCTCCAGAGACCCATCCACCTTCTTATGTGCGAACACCCACTTGTCTGTGACAACATTGCCACGACCAGGACGGGGAATCAGGTCCCAGGTCTGGTTGGCAAGTAGGGCCGCATACTCTTCTTCCATAGCCCGATGCCAGTGAGGATCGGCGAGGGCGCTACGGACAGAAGACAGGATATGCGAGATGGATGACGAGGCAACCGATGGGGAAGTCGATGAGGAGAGGACGACCCCGGAGAAGCGCTCCACCGGCCGAAGAACGCCAGCGGCTTGTCGAGTCACCATTGGGTGGACGTGACGGGGGTCCCGGTGGAGCAGTGGAGGGTGGTACACCAGATCCGCAGGAGGGGAAGAGGTCGATGCACCAACCCGCGCTCGTCGCTGATAGACAAGAGCAGGGTCAGCATACCGCGATACAGGGGCCACACGTGGCACAACAGACGACGTGGGGGATGCCGGGGCCGCGTGTGGCGCGTCGCTGGGGCCGCGCGGGGCGCAGCGGACGACGTCGGGGACATCGATGCCGCACGTGGCGCAACGGACGGCGTTGGAGACACTGGGGCCGCGTGTGGCGCAGAGGACGACGTTGGGGACGCCGGGGCCGTGTGTGGTACGACCAGTGGCGTCAAGGACGCCGGAGCCACACGAGGCACGACAGGTGGTGTCTGAGACATCAGGGTCGCGCCTGGCGCAGCGAGTGGAAAACCTGCAGAAGGTAAAAAACAAGGTCGCTGGACAGGGGCGGCCTCAGGGTCAGTGGAGAAGAGAGAATCAACTCGGAGACCGAGTCAGAGGACAAAGCAGAGAAGAGAAAAGAAGACTCATCGAACACGACGTGTTGAGAGACCAAGATATGGCGGGTGGCAAGGTCAAGGCACCGATACCCCTTATGATCAGGGGAGTACCCAAGAAAGACACACCGAGTCGAACGAGGCACGAGCTTATGAGGGGCGGTGGCAGAGAGGTTAGGGTAGTAAGCGTACCCGAAAACTCGAAGGTGGTCATAAAGAGGAGTGGTGCCAAACAAAGCGAAGTGAGGGGTGGGAGCACTAATCGCCTTAGTTGGAAGGCGATTAATGAGGAAGGTGGCGTTGTGAAGTGCCTCCGCCCAGTAACGAGCAGGGGTGGAGGCCTGGAACATCAGGGAGCGCATGACATCGTTGGTGGTACGAATCATGCGCTCAACCTTGCCATTCTTGGGGGAAGTGTAAGGGCAAGACATGCGCAACTGAACCCCATATGAAAGCAAGAAATTACGAAACGCGGAGTTATCAAACTCGCGTCCGTTGTCACACTGGACGGCCCTGATCGTGCACCAAAATTGGGTGAAAACCCAAGCGAAGAAGTGAGAAAGAGTGGCGAACGTATCAGACTTCTGTCGCAAGGGAAAAGTCCACGAGTAGTGCGAAAAATCATCAACAATCACTAAATAATACTTATAGCCAGAAACACTGAGAACAGGTGATGTCCATAGATCACAGTGAATCAGATCAAAAGGGCGCTCTACATGGGTGACAGAATGCGGAAAAGGAAGCCGAACATGGCGACCTAACTGACAAGCATGACACAAAGACTCATGAGGACCTCTAGTACACGAAATCACTGAACTATTGTACAACTTTGACATGACATCAACACCGGGGTGGCCAAGCCGACGATGCCAGGTGGTCGAAGAAGCTGTCATAGTCAGGAAAAAAGGTGAGGGCAGAGCGGAAGCAGGAAGTCGCATCGTGTACATGACCCACTGATTAAATTAATATGGCTGAGAAAAATAATTAGTTTTGTGTGATGTATTGCAATGTAATGGTGTAATGTTTTAATATATATATTTATTATATATTGCTCACTTAATAAATTTTCTCAGTCATTTAATTTAATAATTGGTGTAGATCATTTCAGTAAATTAAGAAAATGCCCATTATTATGCTTCCGCTGTTTTAGTATTCATAGTAATTTTAAGAAGTAGACCTTGAGCTCTCACAGCGGAGAAGAAGACGACGAGTAGTAAGATCCTTCACAGACAAACTAAGAGGATCAAACTTAATAGAAACATGGTTGTCAGTGGTAAAACGACTAACAGAAAGAAGATATTGAATGATGGCTGGAGCAACAAGAACATCACGAAGCTGAAAAGAACCCGACGAACCCGAGTCACCTACTCAGGTGACCGGAAGAACAAACCCATTCCCAACAACGATGGAAGAAGGAAAAGAAGGGTGGGTAGAAAAAAGTACACCAACGTCAGGTGTGGTGTGGTTCGAAGCTCCGGAGTCCACAACCCAGTCAGGACTGGATGGTGTGAGACTCACCGTGCTGAAGGAGGACGCGATCGATTGGCTGTCCCAGACCTGAGCAGAGTCGGGGTGTGGCACCGACAACTCGGGATGACCAACTGGGTGCCCCGAAGCCCAATTAGCTGGAGTGGACGGCACGGTCGTAGAGGAGCTCGGTCCGCCAGGGGGCGGAGTCCACTGTCCACCAGTAGTGTAGACAGGTCCGCCGTAGGCCGGAGTGGTCACGTAGGTTGGTTGCGGACGCAGTGAGCGGGGTGGAGGGAGACCCGGAGACGGTCCAGGCCATATCGAGATCTGGCCAGTCCACGGGTTGTAGGGTGTGGGCCAGATCACGCCACCCTGACCACGACCACCACGACTGCCACTAGTAGTGCCACCACCAGCACCGCTAGAATCACCTCCACCAGCCCCTCCTCCACGGCCACCGCGCTTGCCGCGACGTCGATTTCCACCACCACCGGAGGTAGCAGGGACTCCTGGTGTGGTAGGCAGACGCGAAGGCTGTCCCCCAGAAACAGCGGGTGATGGAGGAGGGCGCGAAGACGACCCAGAGCCGTACAAGGCCGTGGCAGGTGGGGAGGCAGCGGAGCCGCCCTGGGTGATCTCCTCGAGCTCGAGGTCTGACCAGACCTTCTCGAAGGTCGGGAAGGGCTTCTCGCGAAGAATCAACGAGCGAATGTGGGTGTAGTGCTCGTTCAGGCCCTGAAGGACAGGATGAGGGAGTTGTCCGAGACGGGATCGCCAAGGTCGTGAAGGGCATCCGCCATTCCCTTCATTTGGCGACAGTAGACAGTAATTGAGACATCACCCTGGACAGTGGTACCGAAATGAGCCCGGATGTGGAGAGCTCGAGTCGCTCGGTTCCCCTGAAAACGAAGCTCGAGGATCAACCAGGCCTGACGAGCAGTACCACCACCGTGCTGGGCGACAATATCTTGTAGCTCCTCAGAAAGTGACCCAAGGATCCAAGCAAGGACCAGACTGTCCATGCTGATCCAAGAGTCATCCAACGGGGAATCGTCCCGCAGGATGTGGTCGTCAAGACGAAAGCGCCTCAACGTCAGGAGGAGTAGGCTGCGCCAACGGGCGAAGGAGGTGGAGTCGGAGCTGAGAACAACCGGAACAAGAGTCCGTATGTTCTGCACGCCTGCTGCCTGAGCATGAAGGGCAGCGACGAGAGAGGCCGCATAGGTGGTGTAAGCTGCTCCATCACATGGAGGATCGTGAGTAGCACTCCACTGAACGAGTGGTGACTCCTCAAGCTGATGGGTGAGGGCAGCTGCAGATGCACGCTCCTGCTCCAAGGCAAGGACGAGCGCTCGTTCCCGCTCACGGGAGGCAGCTAGTGCAGCGGCAACGTCAGAGACGTGCGACGAGGGATGGCCCACAGCTGTGGTGGGGTCCACAGGACCAGCAACAACAACTCTGGCGGGAAGAGAGTCGGTTGGAGGGAGAGTAGCAGCAGCGCCTGCGGGCCAGGATGTGGCGCTGGTGGCCTGGAGCTGCGGGCCGGCCAGCCAGGGGACGAAGCCGGGGGGCGGAGCACCAGCCGACCAAGCGGTGACGGGAGCACCAGGGGCCCCGAAGACGGCGGCAGATCCGAGGGCTGAGGGACAGGGCCGGGCGGTCTGGCGGCGAGGCCAGGGGGCCCGAGGGTGGCAGGGCCCGGTGGCCTGGCGGCGGCTAGGTCGGGCGGCCTGGCGGTGGCGGGGCCAGGCAGCCCGAGGACGGAGGCGGCAGCGGGTCCAGGTGGACTGGCGACAGGTTCGTGGGGGACGGCGGCAGGTCCGAGGGTGCCGGCGGCGCCAGATCCGGGTCCCGACGGGCCAATGGCGACGACAGCGGCGCGCCGAAGGTTGTGGGCGGCGGTGGCTTCGGGTGAGGAGAGCGATGTCGGCGGGAGGAGAGAGGGGGTCAAGGCCAGAGATGTCGGGAGGGGAGGAGGACGGCGCCGCCCGGCGCGCCAGTGGCGGCGGCGCCAGCTGTCATGGTGAGAGAGGAGAGAGGAATCTGATACCAAATTAGAGGAAGATGAATATTCCATTAATCCTCCCAAGGGGTATATAAAGGGGTACATGAGGGCCAAGAAGCCCTAACTTGGGGGCCAAGATGCCTTGCATAAAAGACCAAAATGCCCCTGCTCCCCCCTAATACAAGGACTCAGTCTAACAGTTACATTGCATGCATGGCCCGACAAGTGGTCCCGGCTTTCATTAACACCCTATACACGATCTACTGGTGTTGTGAGTGATTAACAGTGTGATAACGTGCTTTAATGGCGGCGTTACCAATCTTGATAGCCTTCTAATCGCGCATCATTAATACGGCATTAATGCGCGTTAACCAGGTCTTGTAACGGCCGTTTAATAGCCTCTTGAATGTTCGCGCCGTTGGAAATCTTGTGGTCTTCCTGTTGTTGACTTAGGTTCAAAGGTTTAACACGTGGCATGTCCGGTGCTTCTCTCTATGGGGAGGCAGGTTCGGAGCCACTTGACACGTGGCGGCACCGGAGCTTCCCTCTACTGGGGGTTAGGTCCGGGGCTACTGGACACGTGGCGGACCCGGAGCTTCCCTATGAAAGGATGTATGTCCGACCCTGCTGGACACGTGGTAGCACCAGAGCTACCCAAATGAGGGAGGCGGGCCCAGTGCTGCGGGATGTGTGTTGCCTTCAGAAGTCTTCAACTCAGACATAGGAACTCCTTGGTTTTGAGTGCGGTATCAGGGGTACCTGGTTTCCAGGGTACCGACAGACGCGGCTGGCTGGGGTCGCGCAGAAGACCGAGGTCAGGCAAGGCGGGGCCAAGGTTTGGCGCGACAGGTTGGAGGGTGTGAGTCGTGGGGTGGAGGTCGTGCGGTTGCAAGCAATGGCTGGTAGGATTTGGACGAAGGCGGTCGGGTGGTCGCAGGCCGTCTAAGTTCTTGTTCTATTTCCTTGTCCAACCAGCCTAATAACTTACCCTACGTGGTCACCTTCCCAGCCACCGTCTAGCTCCAGAGGCTTGAAGGGACCCCCAATCACTCACCGTTCTGCTGTTGTTGTCCGGTGGCCCCGGCCGTGCATCCCCTTGTTCGCGTGGCGCCTCCGGCGCTTCTGCACTGCCGCCTGCTTCCTGTACCTGATCACCTTGCGCCCGCCTAGGCGTCCAGGCGTGGATTTCAAAGCCTGATTTCTATCCTAGGACTCTTTATTTCTTTCCTACCTAGAGACCTAGACCAATACAGCAAGGACTCCTCAGCCCCATCCATCAGCCCCAATCGGACTCGCATCCAAAAACAAGATTAACTCTAACATTTCATTATTTGAATTGTATTTCTATCTCCCTGAAGGTTCAGATCTCACTGCAAAACCAACGAGTTCCTGCTGGTGTGGGTATGGCATCTGATCCAATGGTAGCCCGTAGAAGTGGAAAGAAACTTCCAATGGAGGACATCAGCTTTTGCCAGTATCCTCTGCAGGGTCTTGAGCAGGTTGGTAATTAGTTAGCTCTAACAAGGTCTTGCGCTTATTTCTGATACCTGATTGTGTTGCAGTTTGGGCTCTTTGGAATTTTGGATGGACATGGTGGGGATGGAGCTGCCAAAGCTGTCAGCAAGTTAGTAATTTGTGCTCATTTGATGATTATATATGCTATGGATTTACTATAACTTATGTGGATTCTTTGACTTGTCAAGTCTAACGGAACCTGTACATTTTTTTTCTAAAAAACTATTTTAATCTTGTTTAAAACTGATGCTTTACCTTTTGATTTGTAGAATTCTTCCAGAAAACGTGGCAAATATTTTAAGCCATCCTGAAACAAAAGAACGAGTGCTATCTTGTTCTGATGCTTCTGATGTTCTTAGATATGCTTTTACTTTGACGGAAGCAGCAATCAATCATCAATATGAGGTTCATGTTCACCATTTCTCTGAATATTTGACTGATACCATTGTCAAGCTATGTTTTGGTTTAAACTTTGTTACCTTGATTTTCTATTGAAAGTTTGTTTATGCATTTACAAGGTAGTGATGTTTAGTGTTTTGATCCTTCCTCCTCGCTTTGATATATATGCTTGATAGGCCAGCATAATCACAAAATGAACCATGGTAGCAATGTTAAGAATTTAGATCATGATTCAAGCTGCTGTTTGCCTGGTTGCTATTTGCTAATCATGTTCCCGATCCCTTGGATGCAGATTTTTAGGTTGTTTTACTCCCACACAGAAGATGGTTTGTGTCTTGCTAACCTTCTTGTTGAATTCATCTGTTGATAACTTGATACAAATTCTTAGTTTGCTTCCAAACTCTATATCTTGCTGCCTATATCAAATGAAAACAGTAGGTTTAAGGTACTTTAGTACCTTAGCATGTTAAATTCTTCATTAATTGCTGTTTTCATAAAACTGTGCCTAGCCAGAAGTAGCAATGATTTATTGCTTCTGCTATTCTGTAGTCTGATTGATCTATCACCTCTATGGGCCTTGCATTGTTATGTTATTTTGCTGAGTAATAGTTATATTCTTTTCCTTTTTAAGTGTTTCGATGGTTCAACTTCCATGGCTCACGATTTTTATCTGTCCCTTCCCAGGGATGTACGGCGACAACACTTCTTGTTTGGTTTGACCAGAATAAAGATTGTTTTGCCCAGTGTGCTAATCTTGGGGATTCAGCTTGTGTGATGAGGTACATGTTACCCTTCTTTTTCTGAGGCTGTGTAGAGAGTTGTTCTATTTATAGTATATTGTTTTTTTTGTACTATGCTTCCTATATGGTGTAGAAGCAAACTCTGGTACTATTATGGTTTCTTTCTCCAGTATAAATGGAACGGTGGTTGATATGAGTGAAGATCATCGAGTAGTTAGCACAACTGAAAGAGCTAGGATAGCAAGAATGGGATATTCACTGAAAGATGGTGAAAAACGGCTTAACGGTATGGCGGTTTGTCTCATTTCCAGCATAAAGTATTGTCCCCCCCCCCCCCCCCCCCCCTTCTGGTTTATCATGAAAGTTGAATAAAAGTTCATTATCATTTTAACAGGACTAAACCTTGCCAGAATGTTTGGAGATAAATTTCTAAAAGAGCAAGATTCACGCTTCAGCTCAGAACCATATGTGAGCAAAGCTGTTCAGATAACCAAAGCATGCTCAGCTTTCGCGATTATTGCTAGGTAATACATTCTCAGTGCAAACAATATAGCATTATTGATATGTTGCAACCACCCTAACTGTCCAGGTTGTTTGTATATATTTGCAGTGATGGACTCTGGGATGTCATTAACACCAAAAGGGCAGTACAGCTTGTTGTTGAGGTGAAAGATCATTTGCTTGTGTTTTAGCTAGAACCTTTTTGCGGCTATGTTGGTTTTTTTTAGTCTGTAGTTTTAGTGCTGTTCTTTCCTCACAATTTGCAGGGGAAGGAGAGGAACACTGCTGACAGTAACTCCGCCAGCAAAGTAGCCAATCGTGTATTAAGCGAAGCTAGGAACTTGCGAACAAAGGACAACACATCCGTAATATTTGTAGATTTTGACATCTTGAGAACAGATGCTTGTATAGCCAAATGATTTGTCCATTTCGAGCCAGCTTGTTCTATGAATCATCTGCCTGGCAGGTTGTAGCTTCAAAGTTTTGCATCGTCACTGGTTAACCAATATGCAGTGGATTAGGTGATCATACTTGTTGACCTGTGCACAGCATGCCATAACTTTCACCATGCTCTAGAATCTGCATGCCAAGTCCAACCGCAACATGCAGCCAAGTGAAAACTGCTGTGATTCGATCTCCAACTAGTCGGCTGCCCGATCTGTTATGCAGCTGGAACAGTACATTTTCATTTTGGTCTCTTATTATTATTATCATTGTTGCAAGTGTTAGATGCATGTTTTCAGTTTCTGCACTAGCTTGGGCTCAGAAGGCACCAAATGCCTGCCTGCTAGAAATGGAATGCTGTGGAATCTGCCAAGGGCTAGAATCTAGTGGTGCACCTCTGACATTCTCTTTTTCCTTGGAATGGAATGGGGGAGGGGAGGAAGCAGGTACTGGCCCTTTTACCCCTTTTCTGCAGCCCCAGATGTAGACCAGGTCTCAAAACTGGCTATGGTTGTGCACATCTGTTGCTGTCCCTCTGTGCAGGATAAGGTGCTGCAAGTGTTTAGGACTCTTGCCTCTATGAGCTGCTGCTGGATAGATTGGACTCATGAGAGAGGAGAAGCTGCATGGAGTGTGGTAGATCTATGTTTTGTTTGCAAGCAACAATTTATGCAAGGTTCCATGTTACTCCCAATCCCAGGGTCCAAAAAAGCCATAGAAAACCCTTCCTCATCACGAAAATGTCCATTGGACGATGGAATTGCTAAAGTAGACGAAAAGGTGAAAGTGGTTTCGTTGTAGGTACACACTGGTTTACTTCGCATGCTCCATCCATTTTCAAACTTTTAGTGTTAGAACCAGACTGCCAGAGTTTTAGTTTATTTTTGAATTAAAATTTGGGTTTATGTATTTGTCAGGTGTCTGAAATTTAAGAAAATTTCAAACACCGACTAATTAGCAACTAATTAATGTCATTAAACCTAATCTTGTTATTAATTATTAATCCTTAAATATGTAGGTTAATCAATTACAAATTTTAATTAACATAATCTTACAAGTTATGGATTAACAATTACAATTTACGGATTAACAGATTAGCAATTAACAAATTTACTCACTCCTTCCTTGACTCCGGCAGCGGCTCACTCCTCCTTCCTCGCCTCTGGCGGCGCTGCCGCTCACACGCCTTTGCACTGCTGGCCGCCGCGCCTCTGCTTTGCCGCGCAACCGTGCTGGTGCGCCGGCCCAGTTGCTGCGCCACCGGATCACCGGGATGTCGCGCCGCCGCGAGTTGTCTGAGTGGTCAGGCAGCGGAAGTTAGGGTTGAGGGAGGATAAAGGCAAGGAAAACAACATGAATCTTAAAGCGAAACGAACGATCTACAACGTCGCCTGAGATCTAGGGAGTTTTCAGGCATCTAAAAACAAGCATTCCCGTTAAAATTTTTATGCTAGCTAACGATCACAATTTAAAAGCAGAGGGAGTACGTATATGTTTTGATTTCTTTTCACCAATCTTTCACTATTTATTATTTGGGGCGGATGGATGGCACGAGGCCACGAGCAGATGGAGCCGGTCCTCGTCTGCCCCCACGTGCATGAGAGCTCTTCCTTCCTGGGGCGAGAGCCGTCTGGTGTGCAGCCACCAGTCAAACGCTCAAGCCATAAGCTATAGCCCTGCTCAAAACCTCATACCCCTCTCTCTCTGCCGCTAAGCTAGTTGGTAACAGCCAGCCAGCTAGTACTTGCACGGTCATGACGGCGAGCGGCGGCGAGGCGACGCAGAAGTCGCTGCAGGCGGTGGCGCAGGGCACGCGGTGGACGTACAGCCTCCTCTGGCAGCTCTGCCCCCATCAAGGGTACTAGTAGTGGCTTCATCGATCTTTGCTTCTCGCTTCGTCTCCTTCGCTGTCCCCTCTATCGAGCTCGTCGTGTCGTGTGAATGATTGATTAACCAAGCACCAGCCGATCGACGTATTGATCTACTGGCTTGCAGCGCGCTGGTGTGGGCGGAGGGCCACTATAACGGCGCCATCAAGACGCGCAAGACGTTGCAGCCGGACGGGGACGAGGAGGAGGTGCCGGCGGGGTCCGGCGAGGCGGCTCGCCGCCGCAGCAGGCAGCTGCGAGAGCTGTACGAGTCGCTGGCCATGGAGGCTGCCGCTGCCGCCGCTGCTGCTGGTGGTGGAGGTGGTGGAGGAGGAGGAAGCGGCAGCAGCGCGCCGGCGACGAGGCGGCCTTGCGCGTCGCTGGCGCCGGAGGACCTGGCGGAGACGGAGTGGTTCTACCTCATGTGCGCATCCTACTGCTTCCCTCCCGGCGTCGGGTACGTATCACATCACATGCATGCTTCGTAATTCGAAGTTCAGATGTACAGTAAGTGAAGCGTAATTAATTATCTGGTTAATTGAGGTTCAAATGTCTATGTACAAAAACAAAGTGATGGTTAAACTTTTTCAGGGTGCCTGGAAAGGCATTTGCGACGAGAGGGCACGTATGGCTTACCGGAGCAAGTGAAGTTGATAGCAAACTGTTCTTGAGAGCGATTCTTGCCAAGGTATGCCTTCACTTCTATCTGTTTTTTTTGCTTATTTCTCATTTTAATATAAGAAGATGAAATATATACAAGGACCTTCACATAGAATTTGAATTTAACAGAATGACTCAAGGTAAAAATTTTGTAATAAAACATATATTTACTGAAAAAAGGTAAAATAATTTAAAAGTCTTATTTTCATTCCCTTCTGATGCTAGAGAACACACTAATTCTTCTTTTCTTGTTACCCTTTTCATGTGGCGCGTAACAAATTTTGGTGCCAACATATATGGCAGAGTGCAGGTATCCAGGTATATTATCTCTAAAACTACTTATATCGTTCAATAGAGCTTCATTATTCAACAATACTGTATCTGATTTCGTTATCCAATGTTTCCATTGCTTTTTATGCCACCATGCACACAAATTCAGAAAAGAACAAGAGAACTCCTATAGAAATACTGTTTTTTTTTAAAAAAAATTCAAATAATTTGTTTGCCAACATTATTAAGGTAAGTGGCTTAAAAAACATTATTAAGGTAATTAATTTCGTGCATATAGTGACTTTATACTATGCTTGTACAGAACTCATCAGACTAATCTGTGCATTGACTTGAATCATAATGCAGACAGTTGCATGCATTCCGGTTGCCGACGGTGTCTTGGAGATCGGAACGACGGAGAAGGTGAGTTCATCTTTTATAGTTTGAAGATTCACCAAATATGAGAAAATACCAATTGTTACACAAAATTGGTAGGAAGATAGTTATGTATTGTAGATATGATTAGCATTATAAGTTGATGCTTTTCCTTCCTCTTGATCAAGAACTGCAAAACTCAATTAAGATTTTGGAACCATGAAATTTCCAACCTAACAAGTACTGTTAGTAAGCTCCGGAAAACAGTAGGGTCTAAGTAACCTATGAACATATTTCAGGTACAAGAAGACATTGGTTTAATTCAGTATGCAAAAAGCATTTTCATGAATGAAAATGGCATCCACATGGTGCCTACCCTCTCAGCGCAATCAACTTCAAACCCAATCACGTACATCGATGATTCGCTAATCCAGATAAAAAGGGCAAAATACATTGGATATAAAAATGTGCAGCAGCCACATAATCTCGATCCAGAAGACAAGCGCAGTGAAATTGAAGACGATAATGATCTCTTGGACGCGGAGTGTGCATCAGATTTAAAGGCCAACAGCGAATGCGGACATGCACTACTGAACTTTGTGAGCAATGAGCAGGCTACACCAAATGCAGGGAGCAGTGAACTGATGCACGTTGAAGAATCAGATAGGGCAAGTTATGGACGCTCAAGCTACATGGATGATCAGAAGATCGACATGCAAATGGGTTGCCAGAACACTAATAATGCCCAGACTAGTGGTCTGGGAAGGCAAGATGGACATGGTCAGTGGGACCTTCTCTACGAAAACCTATGCAGTGGCTACTTAGACCCGTCAGGTATTTTCAGGTGCCGAAATTCATTTGCCACATTTGAATAAATTAAATCATATTAGTAATTTTGTAGTCCCACTGTGCATGCCTTTGTCATAGCATTAGCATGTGTGGTGTTGGTGGAAAATTCTGATACTGAAAACAAAGGTGAGTTTTTTTTTTCATAAAATAAGCCAAAAAGTACTGTCACGTTTCAGATCCGTATGAAAATACTTCAAAGTAATTTCAGAATCCAGAATGTTCTCCCTCCGTTCTTGAAAGTTTATCGCTTTCTAGTCAAAAAATGAATTAAAAAGCAACAAACTTTCGAGAACAGAGAGAGAGTAGCATTTAGTTGTTTTTTTCTTGCTACCGTTGCCATTATGAGCGGCGTATTGCTAAGTGATAAGACCAAATAAATCATATAGTACTACAGTTGCAATTTCTTAGTTTTTCCTTCATTCCAGCAGCTGAAGATCAAGCCATACCACCTGAAAACGCACACTACGCAGAAACGGTCCTGAGAATCCTAAGGTACAACGTGGGCTGGCAAACAGTCTCAAGCGTGAAGACCTACCTGGCTTCATCTAACAATTCATCCTTCTCAAGATGGAATACGAAAAGACCGGTTCATACTGAGAGCATGGTGGTCTCTGAACGCACCCCACAGAGAATGCTCAAAGCCATCCTGTTCAACGCCAACAGCAGAGTGTTTATGTGCAGAAAAACCCAGTCACCTGAGTCCAGCATCAGGGATGGTGAAGGCACGAGCCGGACGACACGTAGAGGACAAACCCAGGCAGAGCTGAGTGCCAGCCATGTTCTCAAGGAGCGGAGGAGGAGGGAGAAGCTCAACGAGAGGTTCGTCGTCCTGCGGTCCTTGGTGCCGTTCGTGACCAAGGTGTGTATCCGACGAACGAGAACCAGGAAGAACTCAGTTGTGTTCAGAACAAGCCTCTGAAGAATTGCGATTGATGCGATTACCAATGACTACTAACATGCATGCATGCATTTCTGAGTTCTGACTGAAGCAATTTGATTCTCTCCGCAGATGGACAGGGCCTCGATCCTCGGCGACACCATCGAGTACTTGAAGCAGCTGCGGAGACACATCCAGGACCTCAAGTCATCACGGTCCTGGCAGATGGACGGCGGCAACATGGCGACGCAGCCGCCGGCAACCTCCCAAGAAAGGAGAGGCTATAACTTCACACGCGCAAGCACAGGCAAGAGGGCGATGGATGTGAGCGGCAGCTGCAGCAGCAGTACCGGAATGCCCTCGTCGGCAGCGGCCGGCGCGGAGGTGCAGGTGTCCATCATCGAGATCGACGCGCTGCTGGAGCTCCGTCTCCGATGCCCGAACAGGGACGGGCTCCTGCTCCGGGTCATGCAGGCGATGCACGGGGACCTCCGCCTGGAGGTCACCTCCGTCCAGGCCTCGGCGGCCGGCGGCGTGCTACTCGCGGAACTGCGCGCGAAGGCAAGGACTACACTGTAACATCTCATGAGCAACGTGTCACAAAGAAAAAAGGACAGGGTTCTGTTCGTTGCAATTTCTGAGACTGAACGTGACCTGCGTGCATGCAGGTGAACGAAGTGCATGGGAGGAGGAGCAGCGTCGCTGAAGTGGAGAGAGCGATCCACCTGATCCTCTCGTCAGACTGAACGTGCAATAACAATACTAGGATAATTATTTGCGTATGATTGTTGTAGAAGTAGAGGTTGACCGCAGTGCTCCATTAACTACTATCAACTATAAATAGAGATAAAAGTAGAGCAAAATGTAATCCAAAGCTCTAAAACATTTTTCTTAAAAAAACTTCTAAAACATTATTTACCCGATTGTGGCTTGTATAGTGAAAAAGTCGCCCCTCATGATAAATTATGTTTTACTTGTATCATCTAGTTCCACATTTGCTAATTTTGGTACCTTTTTTTTTTAAAATCCTTTGACTCATGAAATGAATGGATAATGAATTTTGTTATGGGCCGTGCAAAAGGAATATCTTGGGGGCACTGACAAGAAGAGTATGTAACATTGGTATATATATGAGGTTAAAAAATGGGACACAAATCACCTGACTAGGCCCCTTTGGCAGAGCTCGCGAAACTGATTTTTTAGATTAACTTCTGATTCTCAGGTGAAGTGATTCTGTTGATGAAAGTGATTCTATAGAATAAACTCTTAGAATCGGAACAGGAAATCACACTTCACATAATCAAGAGAAGCGGTCTCGGTCCCTTAGTTCATTTCAGAGAATTACTTCACATAATCAGCTAAGAATCACTCCTGCTAAAAAATAGTGTTTGACACAACTTTCTTGATTCTGCCTCAGAATCACCTTCGTGGAGTTGTGCCAAAGGAGCCTTTATTGTCCATTCTAAATCCAATAATTAATAACACACCATATATCATTTTTAACGTTAGTGATTAATGATGCACCATGTACCAGATATTACACCGTATATCATTTTTGTGTCTTGAATGTACCATTGGATGTTATTCATGTAATATTATGTTTCTTTATTACTTTTATAAATTCTAAATTACATAATATTATTCTAAAAGATTCAGATTAACTTGGAATTTACTGTATTTACTATGAGTGGTTCGGTATATATGTGATCAAATGGGCCGGGCCAATCGGGCTAGCCCGAAGCCAACAAAAATGGCACAACACAAAAAAATTGGGCTCGGACCGGCCCGAAGCCCAGTGTGGGTAGTGCCCGGGCCTTGACCTCAGGCCCATCGGGCTGGATCGACATGAGTCGTTTAAGGTCAGCCCGGCTGGCCCTTGGGGGCCCAGTCGGACACGGCTCGCATAAGATCATATACTATTTTTTTTCACTATTTTAGTGTAATTTAAAATAAACGGGCCCCTGCCGGCCCGGATCGACCCCACCCGTTTAGGGCCCGACACACATAAAATGAGCCTGGTCCATGCTCGAGCCAAGGTGCAGGCCCGTCGAGCCAGCCTAGCACGGTCCTATTCATTTTTGGGCCGTGCCGGGTCGAGGATTTTAAGGCTGGAGCCCGGTCGGGCTCGGGTCAGGCCGGCTCGGCATGGCCGGTTTGCCACCTATAGTTCGGTAGAAAAATGGACAGGCCCATTTGTCGGTCTTACACCATTGTATAGGCCTGCTTGCCATATTGATACAAGGGAAGTATGGTCATTAATTTAGAAAAGTAATGGTCAGTTAGTATTGATGGTGGTAAGGACCATGTCATACATAGAACCAATTAAATTTGCATCCGAGTGGGGTATATTGGACTAGAGGTTTTGCATATATTTGGCGACAACTTAGCAAATTGCAATGACATAATAAATTATCTCTTAAATAAAAATATTTGTGACTCCTGATATCTTGGATGATCTTGGAATTGCTCGAAATTATAGATAGATAGAAGTATCTTTAGTAGTGATACAGTACAGATAGAAGTATTTATGCAGGAGGAAGTCTTTCTTAAGCCTGTTATAATAAGTTGCATAATCCAATAACTTCATCTGTAAGCAACGGCCAACACTACCGTCTTTGCACTTGATCGAATAATAATAAACACTTCACTTGTATCGATGTGAACACGGAACGGGTCATGTATTTTTTGATCAAATGTTTCCGCGTACAATTTTGGATGGCGAGATCTCACAGAAAATAAAATCCCTCCAGGTCTTCTGAGATCCACTTAATTGTACCATTCAGCTGCACGTTTGCCCTAGATGTAATCCATGGCTTGCTCGTGTGGCAGCTGCGCGTGCTTGCGTTGGTGCACTGCACGACGACCGGGCTATCTAAATGCAACCTACCTCTCTAATCATCTGTTGTTTCGTGCCATTTGCATCTGAGAAAGATACGGCCAAAGTCTGAATGTATCATTTGATGATCTGCACAGGAATTTGAGATACGGAGGCCAGATTTGCCTGTTGGTTCAGGAAGTCGAGCACGCAAGGCTACCACACAAATACTCAAAAAAAGCCGAATTTTGTTGTTACATACAGCTCAGCTCAACCGTACTTCTGTTGACTTCCTTTGCCACCAGATCCTATATACAAGATCCAATCCGTGCTCTGAAATTAATCATTTTAAAAGCAAGAACAAATGTTAGCTTATGTACGTTCTAGCAAATTAATTAGTACAATTTGCGTATAAAACGAATGGTTCTAGAAGATTACATCTCTCTTTTCCATGTTCATTTTGAAACCCAAAATTCAAGGAGAAGAGGGTTTGATTGTAACCTCTAGTTTGATCATGAATATACGGGCCCGAAAAAAAAAACATAAAAGAACCGCATGTTCTCGCAATATATCTCCTCTAATTCTGCGTACCGTTCCTTTCCGCTTTTTTGTTAATACACCGTGCCTTTTGTTATCCCCACCACCATTCGCCGCATAGAACAACTAGTGAAGCACCAGCTCATTTAAGCTAATTAATTCTGTTCCCAACCCCACCTTGTAACGGCTCACATCCCACTTGCATCATGATCGCCTACAACCAAGTTCAGAAACATGCTGTATTTATTATGCACACATTTCCGCATATACAAATGGTTAATTTATAGTGCACATATTTCCACTCAAGCGACTGTGAAAATCACAGTTTTTCACCAATCGCAATTTTAGTAGTGTAGTGTTCCATTTTGCACAGAAAGCAAAGCGTTTTTGACTTGAAAGACCTTGGATTCAAGTTCTTATCGTGCGAATCTATTTTAATGGAATAAAATGGAATCCATTTTGCATTTTGTATTGCAATGTCGTTGATCTTTCTCCCACTTTGCTTACCAGCATACTATAAGTACCCACCCAACCCATCCACAGCCTACCTCATAAACCAACTGCCAGCCAGAAGATCTCAGGACTTCTTGACCAAACAAACCTGTTGCTAAGTAGTTAATTTAACTAGCGCCTGAAACACGACAAAGACCATGTCACTCTACTTGGCGCCCACGGCTGCCGTCGCCAGCGCTGCCACCCTCCCGAGGCTTCTCCCGCCGCCGCCGATCGACATGAGGCGGCTGGAGCACGACATGGTGCTTCACGTACCACCACCGCTGCCACCGCTTGTCAGCGCTAATAAGTACGTGGGCGCGAAGCATAAGGCCGTGGTGGTGATGGGCGCCACTGGGACTGGCAAGTCGCGCCTCGCCGTGGACCTCGCGCTCCGGTTCGGCGGCGAGGTGATCAACTCCGACAAGATTCAGGTGTACCAAGGCCTGGACGTGGCGACCAACAAGGTGACAGAGGAGGAGTGCGCCGGCGTGCCGCACCACCTCATCGGGGTGGCTCGTCCCGACGAGGAGTTCACCGCCGCCGACTTCAGGCGAGAGGCTTCCCGCGCGGCGGGCGCGATCGCCGCCCGCGGCCGCCTCCCGATCATCGCCGGCGGGTCGAACTCGTACATCGAGGAGCTCGTCGACGGCGACCGCCGCGCGTTCCGCGAGCGCTACGACTGTTGCTTCCTCTGGGTGGACGTGCAGCTCCCCGTGCTGCACGGCTACGTCGCCCGCCGCGTGGACGAGATGCTTGCCCGCGGCCTCGTCGACGAGGTCGCCGCCGCCTTCGACCCGGGGCGCACCGACTACACGCGCGGCGTCTGGCGTGCCATCGGCGTGCCGGAGCTCGACGCGTACCTGCGGTGGTCGAGGAGCAGCTCCGGCGGCAAGGACGACGAGCGCGCCCGCCGGCTGCTGACCGCCGCCATCGAGGACATCAAGTCCAACACCTGCCTGCTCTCGTGCCAGCAGCGCGCCAAGATACAGCGCCTGGCGAAGCTGTGGCGGCGCGTCCAGCGCGTGGACGCCACGGATGTCTTCCGGAGGCGCGGCCTCGCCGCCGACGAGGCGTGGCAGAGGCTCGTCGCGGCTCCGTGCATCGACGCCGTGCGCTCGTTCCTGAGGCACGACGGTGGTGTCCCGACCGACGATTCGCTCCCTGACGTGGCCGTGTTTGCTCCAGCGGCAGCAGCAGCCGCCGTCGCCGCCGTATAGCCACGCGTCTCGCCTTCGTCGACAGCTGCATTCACGAGAACGCGCACGCACGTAAATGGTGGAGCAGCCATTAGCTGTACCACCATTGCTTCGAGCGATGGCACTGGACGAGACAAATCGAGAGAGAAGAGTTTGAATTTTAGCTACGCCGATTTGTTCAGTAAGATAGTGTAATTAGTTCTTAGGAAATTCCTGCGATCAAATTTGCTTTTAAGAATTCCATGCTCTAGATAGAAGAGTGGTTTGGACTAGTAGTGTTACATTCAAGTGTTTGTGCGAGCTAACATACGAAGGAATATTTTAATATATTTTTTCATTTGTTTGAGTATGTAGTGATGTTTATTCTGTTGCTTGCTGTGTGTACATGCATGCTGTGTGCATCTGTTAAAAGTTTTTCGTTGCTTTTTGTCGTATCTGACTGATCAGAGAAACGCGCAGAGGGCAGTTGCTAGATAAATTATTTGTATACTTATAAAATATAAGAAGGTAATATGTATATCTGGAGATAAGCCTAAATAAAGCCTAATAATAGATTACTCCATCTGTTTCATTTTATTTGATGCTGGTTAGTTTATAATTAAACTAACCAACATCAAATAAAAAAACGGCGGGAGTATTAATTCCATTTCGGCTGTCGTGGTTGCAGCATTAAACTCACAGAAATTCGCAGCTGACTGAGAAAATTTACTACCTGTTCGTAGTTCACAATGGTCATCTATACATTCCGGGCTTTTTTGAATTTCGAGAAAATAATTAATGGTGAACTGAACGCAGAATCAGAGTAATTCAAACTCATATTCACTATATATCACCCCCCATAGATTTACCTCTGACCATCAGTTTCCAAGGTTTGCTCTATGCCAAGCCCCACAGACCATGCACAATTTATTTCAATGGCCTCATGCACGCAGACACTTTCCCTATAAGCGACTACTCCCTCTGGTTTCAAAAAAGAAGTCGTTTTAGCTATGTACTCAAAGTTACATAAAAGAAGTCATTTCCATTTTCCAATGCATTTTTGTCAAATATACCACTATATGGTTCCCTTCGTTCCACGTGCTCAACCAATCAGCCAAGATTTGTATGTAGATGTAACTGTATTTATTATGGGTAAAAAAGGAAAACTTTGGTAAAATTAATGACTCCTTGGTATGCAAAATCTTGTCTAAAACGACTTCTTTTTCGAAACCGGAGGGAGTATGTAACTGGGCCTGCAATCCCTGCATATATTAAGAATGCAAAATCATCATATTTCTTCATTATTGATGGACACAACGTCTACAACTAAAAGAAAAATAGTTGTAAATGCAAACACCTACACACTTGATTAAGATTTAAATCTGCTAAGCAACGGCCCACCATCGACAATAAGGTCCGTCCTCAATATGGGCCGAGGACCAGGCCCACCCGAGCCATAATTGGCGACGGTAGACCTAAACCGCCACCAATAAGGCCCATAATTGGCGACGGTGGACATTACCGTCGCCAATAAACCCTTTTTAGCCAACCCGCCGCACCTTCCTCCTGATTTTACGCGTTTGTCTTCGCCCGTTCGCCTTCGCCCGCCATTGTCGCCGTCGACCGCCACCGCGCTACGCCGTCGCCCACCATCGACCAAGTAAGCCCCCCCCCAGCTCCAGTCCCCCCCTCCTCCCGAGCTCCCCCCTCCTCCCAAGCTCCGCACCAACTCGATCCCTAAATTCTCCCCTCGAGCTCCCCTCCACCCGACGGCCATGGCTCCCCCTACCGGAGCTCCTCCCAACCCGAGCCATCCCTCCTTCTCCCGATCTCCCCCCACCCGACAGCCATGCCCCCCCCCCCCCCCCATCCGAGCCTCCCCCCCCCCCCCCCACCAATCCGATCGAGCTCCACCCTCCCCTCCCCAACATTGCCCCCACCGAGCTCCTCCCCTCTCCCCACCACGATCCTCCCTCCCCAACCGAGCTCCACCATGGCCATGCTTATGTTGGCTATGTTGATTATGTTCCTATTGTTGATTAATTTATTATGGTGCTTATGTTGCTTAAGTGCTTATGTTGATTAATTGCTTATTATATTGATTGTTTAGGTTAATTGTTTATTATGTTGCTTATTTTGCTTAATTTCATTTGTTAGGTTAATTGTTGCTTAATTGCTTATTATGTTGCTTAATTTTATTAGTAAGTTTAATTGTTTATTATGTTGTTTACATGATTACTATTTTGTTTAGATGATATTGTTGTTTACATTATGTTGCTTTTATTATATTGCTTAGGTTAATTGCTTAATTGCTTATGTTTTCAAGTGATTACTTGCTATATGTAAGTAAATGGGTTTCGAGCCTGCTGTTGACGTTTCTTACATCACAGATAAAAATCCTCAAGCGTACAAAAACTATTGTGTAACACTTCCCCTTAAGAGAATATTCCTAAGGGTATCGAATTCAAGTAACATATGTGCTAATCTTACGAACTAATCCACTCAAGGACACAAAGTTGTTTGGTAGGCAAGGAAGAGAGAGGAATTAAAATTATTGATTATAATTCAAAAGAATTTGCAGTAGCTGCTTGCTTCGGGCACTGTTTTACACCTAGCAACATTAGGATGACTCCCACCAAGAGCCTATGACATAGCCGAACGTGGAGGATTACTAAGGACAGATATGGCTGTCACCACCTACTGCCTTCCTCTTTAATCTGTGGGTCTACGAGATATTCACTGGTGATTTCTAACCTAAGCACCACACTTACGTTTTAAATCACAACTCTAGTTGTTTCGAACACAAAGCTACAACTAGAGCCTCTAATAAATCAAAGCAATGAACCCACAAGTAACTACTTGTGCAAACTACTATAATTGAGAATCAAACTTGAATTGAATTCACAAAGGGATTACTTTATTTGAATAACACCTTTGTAGGGGTACAAGTGTAGAAGAGAGACTTGACAAGGCCAAGCCTCCTTCTCCTAAACTCTTCACCAGACTCTCCTTCTACTTGGTAGACTCTAGGACTACTCTAAACCTTAGGAGTGGTATTCTATTCTCAACTTTTGGTGTGTGTGTGAAGTGAGGTGTAGGGTTCTATTTATAGGGGGGAGAAGGGTCGATTCCCGCCACTAAATGCGCGCGAATCAGTCACCCATGACTTCTTCAAGCCGGGAGGAGCCAACACGTGGCATTTGCCGGGTTTGGCACCACTCCCTAGTTGGTCGACTAGGGAGGTCGATCGACCTGGTCTCAGCCCCGTTGGGGATGTTCTTTCTTAAGGTCTCTGCCAGATGGGTCCTATCCTCATATATGGGTGCTACACCGTTGAATGGTCTCGTATACTTCTGTTTGTGGGCCATTTGATCCATGTGATGACACGTGGCGTTGCTTGATTCATCGAAATCCAATTTTATGGATTACTCCTTGCATGTCTTGGTATTTTGGGTCTAAATTCACCTGCATACAAATAAACACCAACACTTGTGGAATTGGTTAGTTTTTAACCCTACCACTACGTTGTGTTTCTCTTCTGTGCACATTATGAGGTGAATTGATGGTCTAAATATGGCACTTAAGGACCGTCAACAAACTCCCACACAATGAGTCCTTTGCTCATCCTCGAGTTAAGGCAAGAAAAAGAAGTAAGGTGATTTCATAAATTTTCTATAAGTTAGAAGAAGAGAATACTAGATATTTCAACTCATACCTCAATTCATGAATTCCCTCTGTGGAATGTGGCTACCACATCAATCTTGGGTGTTTGAAGAGTGGAATTGTTGGAATGTAGTTCTCTTGGATCTTCTCCCGTCGAAATGATCTGACAAATTGCTATATTCGGAAAGTCAGACAAACAATTGCCCTTATCTCTTATTTGGAATCTCTCAAGTCTCTCAAAATGTTCTCATCCTCACCTTGGCATGTTGTGCCAATTTTGTCCCTATACTAAATATGGCTATATCTGGAGCTTGGTAGTGATAATTGTGGCACACATTGCAATTCATATATTACTAAGTCAAAAACTTAATCCTATGAGAGACTTATGCAACAAACAAATTGACAAAGAAAATTCTTGTGTACAAGACTAGAATGGGTATTTGTGGACTCCATGATTTTCTCTCCTTAAGGATGAAACATGGCTACTTCCTTTCTCTCTGTTTTTTTAGACATGTCTTCTACTCCTTTTTTTCTAGAGAGAAATTGATGACCAAAATGTATGGAGTTTCTCTATTGGATGGATGAATAGTGGATGCAAATTCTCAATGTGAGATATTTTGCATAAATAAGGTGCACAAGAATTTCTAAGTCAAAAATTTCATGCATGTCACTCAATTGAGTCACGATTTTGACAAAGTTCAGTGAACAACAAAGTGGCATATGCATGTGGTTGTTCCAGAATTTGCATCATATGGATGTGGTGGGTATTTAAATTTACAACGAGAGAATCATGCAAAGTTCAAGACTCCAAATTGTGCAAACATCAAAATCAATTTCAAGCAAAGGGATATCTCCTCGAATAACTCATTTACCATATCACACTAGTCAAATACTTAGATGACATGTTTTTTTTCCTATTTTGTTTGTGGGAATCATAAACAAGGCAATATATTGAAATATAAAGTATTCAAATTTTCAGCTCAAGCAAATTTTGACTACCAAGTTTTAATTAATTGTCGAGTTGCATTGCTTTCAAATATTAAATATCAATTATTAAATCAACTCAAACAGTAACATAACATGCATACTCAGAGGTAGAAGATCCAAACCGAATTTGTGGAGCGAAACGAAACTGTGTGGGGCCCACATCAGGTCTGCCAACCAGGGGGTTTGGTCGACCCCCTTTTGGCCTTTCTGTTGCTCTATTTCAACGTGTCAAGTCGTATGTTCGGTTGCGAAGTGTTTCGAGATTGTCGATACCCTACGTACCGGGTACCCCACGATACCGCAATAAGTGCAAGAAAGTTCTACCCGTCAGAGTCAAAGGCCCTTGCAGGTCCAACATGTCACGTTGCATCGGACCCGCTCCCCTCACATGGCTGGCTCCAGGGTTAACACGTGTAAAATAAGCCCGGAACAAAACTCCCAACCAAGGGAAGCTCCGGCGACTACACGTGTACAACAGTCCTGGACCTAGCCCCCGTCAGAGAGGAGCTCCGGTATCGACAGGTGTACAGCAACCCCAGACCTACCCCCCCGCAAGGGAAAGCTCCAGATCTGCCACGTGTGGAGCCCCCAAACCTTCATCACCAACAGAAATACAAGCCGATCGTGACCATTACAAACATTCAAGGATGGTTAAAGCGGCAGTTACAAGGTCTGATAATGTGTCGTTAATACCATATTAATAACACACGATCAGTGCACCGTTAATAGGGGTAACGCTGCCGCACATTACCACACTATTAATTGTACTTAATACTCTTTAGACAGTGTATTAGGTCATTAAGCACGCCAGGGCCACATGTCGGGCCAGGCCAGCTTTGTAACGGTCAGTCCTTAGAACTATAAAAGGGCTGCACCGCGTGAATACGAGGGGAGGCTGACCCAGGCTATGGCGATCTGACCCAAGCGAACATACTCGCTCAATACAATTACACAAACCCCATGGAGTAGGGTGTTACGCTCAGGCGGCCCGAACCACATAAATCTCTGAGGTCACCATCTTGATATTGATCTTTGCGTGCCCCAACAACAAAAAGAACCTCCGCGGGCTGCTACTCAGTGGGTCCGGGGGAAGTGTCGTATTCAACACTTTGACATTTGGCGCGCCAGGAAGGGGGGCTACAATCTCGAGATCAAAAGATGGTGAATTCAGCTGCTGGATCATCCAACAACAATCATGCTGAACAACCTGCTGGAGGCAACCTCTCCAATGTTCAGCAGCCAGTAGGTGCCAATGCTCTGGCAGGCACTGTAGCACCATCTGTTCTGGCAAACAATGCCGATCAACGAGATGGAGCATCTGCATCGATCACCGCATCGGCAAACAGCAACCCCGAGCACGTGCTCATTGCTGCGAGAGCTCTTCTGCAACATCCACCACCTCCAGGTGCACCCCAGGGTGCTATGGAGCAGTGGAGAGCTGATGTCGACCATCTGGTCGCAGCTGCGGCTGCAGGCATCAGCAACCAAGGTCCTCCTCCTTCGGGGCGAGCACCTTCACAACGATGGACCCTGTCCGGCCGGCTTGGTCCACAAGCCTCTCAACCAAGGAGACGTGCTGCCTCCCAGCAGGTGACTTCGTTACCCCCCGGGGCGCGACACACCCATACCATCACCAGGATTCCGACTCACGACCTGCGGTCGGAACTGGATTGTCGTTACTGGCAACAGGATGGCCGAGTCCATATCGAGCGGGCTCGCGAAAGGCGAGAGGCTCGGGACAACCCTGCTCCTCAAGGAGTAGGAGGAGGTTGTTCTGCCCTGGCCATGCACTTACGTACGGTCATGTGGCCACAAAAGTTCCAGCCTCACTTGCTCGAAAAATTCGACGGGACAGTCAACCCCGCCGAATTTCTTCAAATCTACTCAACTGCCATATTGGCAGTGGGAGGTGACGAGGTTGTCATGGCCAATTACTTCCCGGTGGCTTTAACCAGGACTGCAAGGTCTTGGTTCATGAGTCTTCCACCTGACTCCATTAATAGTTGGGCGGAACTATGCCAGCAATTCACTGCCAACTTCGGGAGCTCCTACACCCGACCCGACACTGAACTGGACTTGGTTGCTGTAAAGCAAACATCGGGGGTGTCAGAGTGTGATTCCGACAATTCTCCCAGTACTACAGTTGGCAGCCCACGGAGTTTGTAGTTCGGTTGTGGGAGCGCAGAGATTCAGAACACGATGGCTAGTTGACACGAGGATTTACGTGGTTCGGGCCGCCTGAGCGTAATACCCTACTCCACGGGTGTGTGTTGTTCTTGTATTGAGCGTCTGAGCGCTTGTGGGCGTGTGTCAGAGCCGAGTGTGGAAATCTCAGACCAGAGAGTCCTCTGTGTATCGCTCGACCAGTCCTTTTATAGTACAAGGGCTGGCCGTTACGTCATTAGCCTAACCCGACATGTAGCCCTGGCGGTTACTGATGCTTAATACACAATTAATGAGCTTAATTACCCTTAATAGTGTGGTAACACGCCTTGACAGTGGCGTTACTGGTATTAAGGGCCCTCCGATCGTGTGTCATTAAGATAGCATTAATGACACTTAATCGAGTCCTGAAGTCTTTAATGGTCCTTGAAGGTCCGAGCCGTTAGAAGTCCACTTTGCCCGTTGAGGTCGAAGGTCCGACAGTTGGACGCGTGGCAGCTCTGGAGCTTACCGTCTGGGACGGGTAGGTCTGGTGCCATTGTACACATGTCAGTACCGGAGCTTCCCTCTGTCCGGGGTTAGGTCCGGGGGTGCCGCACAAATATTTAGCCCGGAGCTTTCCCAGGTAAGGAATGTAGATCCTGTTTTATGATACACGTGGCGGCACTAGGACTAACCATAGAAGGGAGGCAGGTCCGGTTCCATATGACACGTGGGGCCTTCGGAGGTCTTCAACTCAGGTATGTGGAGTTCCTTAGCATTCTTTGCAGTCCCAAAGGGTATCCAGTACACAGGGTACCGACAGTGGCCCCCTGGGCCCACCTCTGGGAGAGACCTTTTGGATGAAGTCGTTCTGCCGGAGGTGGGTCCATCCTTCGGTTTTTGAGCCGTGTCTTCAAGGGTCTTTGGATGTGCCGTTGGCGGTAGTTCGCATTTAAACTATCGCCACGTGGCATATCCAGGATGCGGCAGGTGAGATCTGAGCGTGCGGATCTCACGCAATTGAAGGTCGCTGGTTCCCGATACGAAAACCGTATCGGTTCCGCGCGCCCTGTTAGGCCGCCGCCTTCGGGTTTCCCGCCTCTCATGATGACAACTGTTTGCCTGGGGTAAGGACCTCGACTTGATCGTCGGGGTGGCCCCGGGCCCCCTTGTCATTGGCAGGGTGAAGTTTTTGAATTGTATTGTCGGCTCCTCTGCGGTTTCCATCCAAGCATTGCGGGGGCTTACTTAAGAAGGAAAGCGCGTACCATTTGGGGATTCTTTATGCCTTCATTTGAACTTGCGCTCGAATCCTCCAAACTTTGCTTGCTTTTTATCTCTCACCTCGCTGTGCTGCGATGAAGTTGGGACTCCCCAAGAGCCGCATTGGGAGCAAGAAGGAGTTGTCTAGGGTCCGGACCTACATGGGTTGGTCCAGTGACTCCTTCGAAAATGACATTCGCTGCGGCAAGCTTCCCTTCGAGAAGGAGCGAGCCGGAGATATGGTGTACTTCCTTGGGTACACCATGGCGGGTATGATACCACCTTTCTCAACTTTCTTTCTGATGCTGCTAGATTTCTATAGTCTGCAGCTCCACCATCCTGGCCCCCACTCAATCTTGCTGGTGGCGACTTTCGTCCACTTTTGCGAGATGTGGGTGGGAGTGCCCCCTTGCGTGGAGTTGTTTCAGACTTTCTTCACTGTCCACCCCACCGGGAAGAGTGATGAGTTCATCGGCTTCTACTACTTCGTGAAGCGGAAAAACTCCCCCCTCAAGTACATGAGGTCCGTTCCTTCCGGCAAGTGGGATAACTGGAAGAAAGATTGGGTGGTCATCACCGTCGAGGGACACGAGAGGCTGGAACTGCCTGAAGGCCTCCCCTGCGTTGACACCGACATTTGGAGTGACGTGCCAGAGCTGTCGAGGAAGTACAGGCTCATCCTAGACAGAATCCAGGAGTGTGTCGAAGGTGGGGTGACCCCCCAGATGGTCTTCGACAACTTCCTAACATACAGGTGGGCCCCACTGAGGGCTAGGGGGCAACCTGCTTGGGCCTTTAACAGTGATATGGACACCAACCGCATTGAGGTTGGTTTGGGCACCAACTTGAACGGTGAAGCCTTGAAGACCCATCTCAAGAAGTTATAGCCTGGGAACATCGACCCTGGCAACATGTCTCCACCAGCGTCCTTCCTTCCTCTAAAAATGATACCAGAGGAGTGCAGAGAGCTCCGGAGGAAGATGCCACTGTTGGACGACTTGGGCCTGATGGAAAGGTGATCAACCTCCGGGGTGGCGATCCCTGGAGATTCTGAAGGTGGCTCTGCTCCCGCCCTAAAGCCAAGAGCTGAAGTCATAGGCAAGGGCAAGGAGTTGGCCGAGCCCTCGAGCCGCAAGAGGAAGTTGAAGCATTCTGACAGGAGGTCCATCAGACCTGCTCCTTCCATGACAGCTCCTTCTCCCCGGCGGAGGAGGTCTTCAACGACGGCAACCACTCCAGCGTCGACATCTCCCCGGGACACTAGCTCCGGCCATGTGGCTCCGGTACCAGGGCCAGCTGAGTGCTCTAGGTCCGAGGGTCCTTCTCAGTAGGGGTGGGCAAAAAAACCGGAAACCGAATAGCCGAACCGAAATAATCGGAACCGAAACCGAATAAATCGGAACCGATTAAACCGGATGTAATTTCGGTTGCTGGACTGCAAAAACCGAATTATTTTTCGGTTTTCGGTTTTTTTCTCGGTTAACCAAGTGAACCGAATAAAGTGTGTACATCAGAATATGTCAATTGTCAACTTGTCAATCCGGCTTCCGGCCCATTGAAGCAAGCCGCCCAGCCTCGCCCCTTGGGCCCTCGGCCTCCCACCCAGCCCGTCTCTTCCCTTCCCGACTCTTCTGTATTCCCGATCCCGACTTTTCAACGCCTCGGCCGTTCCCGTCTTCCCGATCCCGCATCCCGCACACAACCCTAGCCCGTGCCGCCCGGCGCCCGTGCGGAAGCAGAAGCGCCGCCGCCGTCACCCCTCGACCTCCCTCGGCCTCCATCGTCCCTCGTCCTCCGTCGCCCCTCGGCCTCCATTGCCCCTCGCCTCCGTCGTCCCGCTCGCCGTCGCCGGCTCGCCGCGCCCGCGCGCCGTCGCGTTGGCCCTTCGTCGTGCCTGCGCCCCGTCGCGTAGGCCCTTCGTCGCGCCCGCGCCCCGCCGACCTCCTCGCCCCTCGGCCTCCGTCGCGACGTCGCCCCACTAGGCATGACTAGTGACAATGCCGAGATGGCAGTACGGTTTATCAGTTAACCGAAAACCGAAACCGAAACCGAAATTTTCGGTTAACTGGGGGTCCGATTTTTTAATTTCACCTATGAATTTCGGTTCTCATTTTAAAAAAACCGAATTTAAAAAAAACCAAAAAACCGAACCGAATTTTTTCGGTTAACCGGATGCCCACCCCTACTTCTCAGTCGAGGGGGCCTCAACTAAGACGACACCGACGGCAATAGCAAGCTCCGGAGAGCCTTCCGGAGCTACTACGCCAGTGGCGACAGGGTTCGGTCCTGAGCGTCCGGTGAAGAGGTTCCGCGCTAGCTGGAGCGGAAGCCTTCCGAGGTAAATTTGATTTTTTACCTCAGTTGATTGTTTTTTTGTTATAACCATATTTTTAGTTTCTTCATCCTTCATCCACAGGGTACCCAAGAAAGGGGCTGAAGCTCCGGTTCCTGCAGCAGCAACTGATGCTGCGCAGATGGAGGCTCCGGCTCCAGTTCCAGCGCCGCCCCAAGAGGTGGCTGAGGCCGCGGCAGCTCCGGTGCCAGCTGTCGTGGTCCTTGACCTTGAGTCATCCCCTGAAGCTCTTGTGGTAGCGCCGGACCATTGGATTGAAGATGTACCAATGGCACCAGCTCCGGAGGTTGAAGCTCCAGTTTTGGATGTTGTGATGATGGACGCTCCGGCCTCAGAGCCAGAGGTAGCTGCAGTTCCGGCCCTAGAGCTAGACGTTGTTGAAGCCCCGACAGTGGAGCCGGTGGTTGATGAAGTTCTGGCGCCTGATCCGGTTGTCGCAGAGGTGCTGGCACCCGAGCCGGTGGAGGTCGAAGCGCCGACGCCTGAACCGGCGATGGAGGAGGTACCAGCTTCGAAGCCGGAGGTGGCCTCAGCTCCGACCAAACCTTCAATGCCTACCCCAGAGGTGGTGGTTCCGGAGTTACCCGCGCCTGTGCTAGGGTGTCAAGACGAAGCTACCGGTTCTCCGCCTGAGGGACCAGTTGCTGATGACCTGGCGGCGGGACCTTTGGAGCCGAATCCGGAGGTAGAAACTTCTGCTGCAGGACCTTCCTCGGCGGCGGCTGAGGCTATCTCGGAGGGCGGACCTAGTGCCGTGGAAGCTCAGGGGACCGCTCTTGTAGAGTGGAACCCGATTTTTGTTACGGAGAACCCGTTGGAGCTAGCGGAGAAGACCGCAGTAGGTCCGGAGCCAATCCCTTTGTCGCTGTCTATCGACAACGCCTGCTCTAGCCTTCGTCAGGTCCAGCTGGCCTTTTACCACGACAGCAAGGCCCTCGAGGGGGAGCGCCAAACCCTTAGGAGGTGGCGCAACCGGCTCCAATTCGAGACCAAGATGGCGCAGACGAGGCTGGCCGACGACAAGGAGTGGGTGAAAAGGGAGAAGGTCCGGTTGGAGTACTGGGGTCAGCTGCTGGATGAGAGGGAAAGCATGACACGATCCCTTGACAACCAGTCCGGGGCCATCCACGAACAGGCTGTGGCTGCTAATGAAGCAGCGAATGACTGCCAAGAGAAGCTCAGCGCCATCCACGACAGCCTCGTCAAGCGCCGTGAGGCTCTTGAGGAGCGGGAGAAAAAGCTCGAAGATGAAGAGCAAAAACTCCTGGAGCTGCGTGATGACCTCGTGAAGAGGGAGGAGCTTACTCAGAGGCTTACTCTGGGTGGCAAGAGTCTTGCAGAGCGCACCAAGAAGCTGGAGGAGCGCTGCGAGAAAGAGGAGAAGAAGGCCTGGCAACGAGGACAGGACCTCACCAAGAGGGAAAATAAAATTGCTGCCAGGGAGAAGAAAGTGCGGGGCCAGGAGAAAGACCTGGTCGACCGCCGTAACAAGATCCACCTCCGGGAAGAGGAGCTTGGTAAACTCGAAAGGCAAGTTGCTGAAAAGATTCAGCAGAACGCCAAAGAAGTCGAGCGCCTTGCCCGGGAGGATTCGGATCTTGCGGCGACCAAGAGGTCCTTGGAAGAAGTGCGAGGCTCAAGGGCTGCGGAGTCCCAACAAGTATGGGGTTTCTTGGGCAAAGCCAATGATGCACTGATGCCGCTGGGCTTCAGTCCGGTGTGCCCGGATGATCCGAAGCCGGATCTGGACAGACATTGCAGGCGTTGAGCTCAGCGGGCAACAAGCTCAACAAGATGGGCGATGTCATCGTGGACCAGCTGGAGACCGAAGGGCAATCCCTGGCGAAGAACGTCACAGAGTACATGCTGATGTGCTACACAAGCCGGGACCCTCACTTCCCACTGGACCCGGTGCTTGAAGGCCCCATCTATGGAGAGGGAGATGCCGCCAAGGCTAGCGTGTCGAAGGTTGCCCAGAAGTTTGCCTCATTCTTCCATAGGATCTATAACTTTCTCTTTGTAGCTCTTGCTTGTATCTTCTCTTCTTTTCTCCAATTTTGTAATCTCTTGTCTCCAGATTAATGAAATCCAAGAATTTTATGAATTTCATTTTTTATCTTCAACACCTTTGTCCCACTTGGCCCCCTGGTAGATGTACACAATTTGATTGTGAACATGTACCAAAAGGATGTAGCATTTTGTTGAAGACTTGCGTGCTTCGAACTTGTAGTTTGTAGGTCCGAAGTCGTCGATAGTAGGGCCACCCTGAGGTTGTCGGAGCTTAGTAGCTCCGGCGGTGACCCTTGTCAACATGTAGAGCGTCGACAATTAGTCCTCTGGGGTTGTTGGAGCTTGGTAGCTCCGGCAGTGACCACTGTCAACACGCAGTGCGTCGACAGCTAACCCAACTTGGGAGTCTTCCCACCATCTTTTCTTCACATTGACGGCTTGCCCCCTAGATTTCCCAAAACTTAGTAGCTCCGGCGACGCCTACTATCAATGTTTGAAACATCGACAATGGGCCACCTTAGGAGGTGTCGGAGCTTTGATAGCTCCAGCTTCATCCACCATCATCATGAGATCCATTTCTCATCAATAACTCGTTTGCGTCTTATTATTCCCGAAAGAAACATTTAGGTCGACATCAATTCTTTATACAATCAAGTGCATTGACTTGTTTTCTCTAGGTCTGATCATTTTCTGGACTCACCTTACTCCAGCCTGCCGGGGTGTAGGTAGAGTGACGTACTTAGGGTGCAGGACCAGGCTATGTTGATAGCACACTCCGGACCTAGATTGGCTTGGCGGCATTCAGGCGAGTAGGCCATTCAACAATGTTTAGACCCTAAAGAATTAACAATGCAACTTGGATTATACATGAATTGTTCGAGCTAAATTTTCTTGAGAATTGCACAACTTTGTTATAGACAAGCAAGAGAAAAATAAAAAAATATTGAGCCAGTACAAAATAAATGCACGTGGAGTCCGTTTTCACATAATGATGTCTTTCATTATAGGTCCGGGGTACAGGGTAAACAAGTACACTCTTAGGGTACGAAGCCAGGCTAAGTGTGTTGCATTTCTCGTTTGACCCAAGGTAGCTAGCTACACTTTTAGTTCTGAGACTGTAACAAGTGTTGCCTGAACTTTGCGGACCTTCTTGGGAAGGTCCGGCTGTTCTCCCGAATGAGCTACCCGACTCTGTACAATAACGCTATAACATACATCACATGTAATTACAGACTCACCTCCATGATATTAAGCGTAGAACCTACGAAGGTGCTCAATGTTCCAAGGATTAGGGAGCGGTGTCCCATCCTCGGTTGCCAAGCGAATGCATCCAGGACGGGATACTTTGATCACTCGAAAGGGTCCTTCCCGGCTGGGGGAAAGTTTGTTTAACCCTTCTCGAGTTTTATTCTTCGTATCACCAGATCACCTTCCTCGAGCTGTCGGCTGTGAACATGCCTTTGGTGATAGCGCCGAAGAGCTTGGCGGTATCAGGCATTCTGAACAGCTGCTCGATACCTTCGACGAGGTCAAGGTCTTCACACCGGAGCTGGTCTTGCGTGGCATCGTCGAAGGTCCGGACCCGGAGTGACCCCAAGGTGATTTCCGGAGGAAGGACTGCTTCAGCTACATACACCAGGAAGAAGGGTGTCTCTCCGGTTGACCGGTTTGGAGTTGTCCTGTTAGCCCACAGGGTGGGCGGAAGCTCTTCAATACAGTTAGCTCCATGTTTTTTCAGGCGCTCATATGTGCGCGTCTTGAGTCCTTCTAGGATTTCTGCATTTGTACTCTCAGCTTGGCCATTGCTTGCTGGGTGAGCTACAGAAGCGTAGCTGACCTGAATGCCGAGGTCTTCGCAATATCCTTGAAATGCAGAGCTTGTGAATTGGGTCCCGTTATCAGTTATGATCTTGTTTGGGACTCCAAATCTGCATACTATGGACTGCATGAAGTTGATAGCTGATTGCTTGTTTATTGTCACAACTGGAGTTGCTTCCAGCCACTTGGTGAACTTGTCGATGGCGACATACAGGAACTTATAACCTCCGACGGCTCTTGGGAAAGGTCCCAAGATATCCATCCCCCACACAGCGAATGGCCATGTAGGAGGTATCATTTGTAGAGGTGTGTGAATTTGCTTTGCATGGAACTGGCATGCTTCACATTTCTTCACTAGCTCGGTTGCATCCTGGAGTGTTGTAGGCCAGTAAAAACCTTGCCAGAAGGCTTTACCGACCAGCGTGCGGGAAGACGTGTGGTTCCCACACTCACCTCCATGGATTTCTACGAGGATCTCGCAACCTTCTTCCCTTGTAATGCACCGTTAGGACGCCGTTGGCACCACGCCAGTAGAGATCCCTTCTACCAGTGTGTATCTTTTAGCCAATCTGACTATCCAGTCAGCAGATACATTATCTTCAGGAAGGAAGTTGTCTTTCAAGTAGCTCCGGATCTCCGAGATCCATGCATCAGAGATAACTTGAGCATTTGAGTCTTGCGTGCTGGGTTGCTCGGAGCTTCCTGCAGCACCTACGACCCTTGATGGTCGCCATGGTAACAGGGCCATCGGGACCGCCAGCTTCGAGGTGCTGGTCTCGCCCCCTTCGCTCAGTTCGGCAGGCTGAGCTGTTGGTCTTGACAATCTCCGGACGAAGGTTCCGTCGGGAGCTGGAGCTCTGGTTGAAGCTTTCGTCGAGAGTTCGTCAGCTTCAGCATTGTTGAGACGCTGGACATGGCAAAGATCCAGGACGTCGAAGTCCTTCTGAAGCTTCTGGACTTCAAGTAGGTATGCAACTAGTTGAGGGTTGTTGCAGCAGCATTCACCTTTGACTTGCTTTATAACGAGCTGCGAATCACCCTTTACCAACAGCTGCTTGACACCATATGGCAGTGCCACCTTGATCCCATAGATTAGTGCTTCATACTCCACCATGTTGTTGGTCGCCTTGAAGTCAAGGTGAACCAGTATTTGACCTTCTCCCCGGTCGGAGCGAGGAGAAGAACTACAGCTCCGGCCCCCTGCTTTTGCATAGAGCCGTCGAAGTAGAGAGTCCAGTGAGGCTCAGTGAAGACCGGAACCTTAGGTTTTGGCTTCTGCTCACTGGGCCCCCAGGATTTTATGAAGAGGGGGTCCATTTCGCCACAAAGTTTGCCAGTGCTTGACTCTTGATCGCTTGCCTTGGGACAAATTCAAGTTTGACTCGGTGTTGACGACTGTTATATACCAATTTCATCCATCAATTTAACTCGATTATGTGAAGGATTTGTCATTTCTTGCACACATCACCTTTCTATCTAACTCAATTCCACTTGGACTTGGAGAAATATGTGTATGCAACATTTTATGCAGGAAATGAGGAAATGTAGAGGGACCAATCCTATAAAATATCATCCCACCAATCAAGCGATGACACGTGGCATCCCATAGATCAAATGGCCCTCAAACAGAAGTATCCGAGGAGATCCAACGGTGTATCACCCATATACATCAAGGGGGCCCACCTGGCAGCCACCTGGAGGAAGCACTCCGCGTTTGGAGTGCTGACCAGGTCGGCCGAACCCTTGGTTCGGCCGACCTCTTCCTGGCGCCAAACGCGGTCAAACGACGCGTGTTGGCTCCTCCTGGCTTGAAGGAGTCAATGGTGACTGATTCACGTGCTTTTGGTGGCAGGAGCTGACCTCAACACTAGTATAAATAGGACCCCCTACCCCTCACTTCAACACACAACACTTGAGCTTCATCTCTATTGTATACACTATCATCCATAGTCTTAGAGGAGTTAGGTTGTAGAGAGGAGAGTCTCTAGTCCCAAGTCCAAATTGGGAAAGGAGTAAGGAGTCTCTCTCCTCCCAATCCTACATTGGGAAAGGTATGGCTCATGTATTCTTTCTTGTATTTGTGACTTTATGCATAATAAAGATAATATCTTTAGTCTCTACTTATACATATACTTGGGCAAAGCGTTTCTTGTTTGATTGTGGAGTCCATGTATGTGGAAGGTATAGCTTCTATGACTGCTTCATCATGAACATATCTCATTATCATAGAACCTATAGACCCCACTATAGCCTAGTTAATTATAACACAACTAGGTTAGTATGGATAATTATGTTGTGTATCAACATTGGTTCAATGATGATTCAATTCATTGCCTTAGGATGGATTGTGCCAAGGCTCTTAAGGTCATTACTGAATATGCTAGCATGGTGCTAGGATAGCTAAGTAGCATTGGATGTCTCATGGACCCACAGATTGAAGAGGTAGGCAGTAGGTGGTGACAACCCTATATGTCCTTTGTAATCCTCCACGTTCGGCTATGCCACAGGCTCTTGGTGGGAGTCGCTCTAGTATTGCTAGGGGTAAGACCATGCCCGATGTGTTGAACCCCATAGCATAAGTATTCACTATTGATCTAGCTTATGAATAATTAGTTTAGACTATGTATATGTACAATAGAGCATAGTAGGAGTACCTCCATAACTCTCAACCTTAACTAACCTCTAGGATCCTCTTATCCAACTTAGACTTGAAAGCTTTTGTGTGTGTCACACTACCTCCACTATTATTTTATCCATCCTTACTAGATTCTTATCTAGACCTTTCTACCCTTTTCATTTGATGAATAATTGTTATATTTCTACCCCGCCTTCCTTTGGGATCAAATAAATGATACCCTTGGGAATACTCTTAAGGGGAAATGCTATAATGATATCTCCGTGCGCTTGCGGAATTCACTATGTGATCCAATAGAACCAT
Source organism: Tuctoria greenei (assembly GCA_036927565.1). Taxonomy (NCBI): domain Eukaryota; kingdom Viridiplantae; phylum Streptophyta; class Magnoliopsida; order Poales; family Poaceae; genus Tuctoria; species Tuctoria greenei. Next base: position 116,748,912 of record JAYESD010000011.1, on the reverse strand, counting down.
TACCAAGCATTTCTGACACATCAGTTGGAGATGTTTAGTTAATGGTGCTTAAGTAATACCAACAAGCATTTCTGACACTATTGTCGGGGATGATTTGTTAGTATACCTTAGAAGCCGTCAACAAGCATTTATGGCTCCGTTGCCGGGGAAGGCAAATAGATATATAACATGACTGAGTGAATAGGATAGAACCCTGGGTAGGATTTTAGTAGGATAACCATTCTTTGTTTTCACATTTTAAATGTGAAAACAGGGTAGTGTATGTCTGGTTTTTGCCTGCTGGAAAGCTTTGTTGAAGATCCTGAATGTCTTCCGAGAGACCGACCCCGTGTCGTTACTCCTCAGAACATTCAAGCAGCAAGGCAAGACAACATTTCTGCACCAACAATTTAAATGCCAATGGCTCAGAAGACCCTTCGTGATTTCTCAGCTCCCTCTGCTAACAATGTGCCTATTGGGCCCACTGTTAACACGGGAGATGTGAACTTCGAGATCAAAACTGGCCTTATCACTATGGTGCAAGCCAACCCATTCTTTGGGAAGGCTAACGAGGATGCAAGTGCTCACCTGCAACAATTCCTCAAGATCTGTAGCACTTTTAAGATCAAGGACGTGTCTCCGAATGCGGTCCGTCTGAGACTGTTCCCGTTCTCCCTCCTTGGGAGAGCGAAACAGTGGTTCTACGCGAACCGAAGTGCTGTAGACACTTGGGAGAAATGTTCTATGGCATTCCTCACCAAATTCTTCCCGTTGGGCAAAACCAATGCCCTACGTGGAAGGATTTCCAGCTTTCAGCAAGAGCCCAAAGAATCTATTCCCGAGGTATGGGAAAGGCTTCAGGAGTATATCCTAGCCTGCCCCCACCATGGGATGGATGACTGGCTCCTTATTCAAAATTTCTATAACGGGTTGATCCCATCAGCTCGTGAGCATTTGGATGCTGCTGTTGGAGGAGCCTTCTTCTCATTGACGGTGCCAAAAGCTAAAGATCTTATTGAGAAGATGGTGTCCAACATGGGATGGAACGATGAGCGTCTCCATACTCGACAGCGAGGCATGCACACCTTGAAGGAGGTGGACATGATCGCTGCAAAATTGGACCTCCTAATGAAGAAAATTGATGGACAAGCCAGTGGTGAAGTGTCTGGCAATGCCTATGCCCTAGACTCTCACATCACGTGTGAAGTCTGTGGCAACACGGGTCATATGGGCAATGATTGCCCAGAAACTCGTGAGGATGCCTTATACCTCGCCAACAACGGAAATTTCAACAATAACAATGGCTATTGTCCAGGAGGTCAAGGGTGGGGTCAACAACACCCATTCTTTCAAGGAGGGTACAACTACAATGGCAACCCTGGAAATCAGCCCAACTTGAGAGAACTTGCCATTAGCCAGCTCAAGATCAACGAGGCCCTATCCAAGAAGCTATCAGCTAATGACAAGACCCTAGAGAATATCAATGCAAAGATTGAAGGACTATCCTCAGCATTCAAGAATCAACTAAGCTTCAACAAGATATTGGAGACTCAGTTGGCACAACTTGCTGCAGTTGTCCCTCCATTAGAAAAAAACAAAATTCCGGGGCAGCTACAAGCCCCCGTGGAGAACGTCAATGCAGTAGTTACGAGAGGAGGAAAGACCACTCGTGACCCACCATATCCCACACAAGAAAAGAGGACAACTGAGCCTGAGAAGGAGGATGTCCCAAGTGAATTACTTGGTGAGAAAATGGCCAAACACTTTGAAGACACCAACTTATTGACATTCCCTCACAGACAAAGGAAGCCCACAGTGGATGAGCAATTGAACCGTTTTGTTGAGATCATCCAAAAGATCACATCAATGTGCCCTTGATTGATGCGATGCAAGTACCCACTTATGCTCGCTATCTCAAGGACATATTGAACAACAAATGACCATTGCCCACCACTGAGGTCGTCAAGCTTACGGAAGATTGCAGTGCAGCCATCCTCAACAGGCTTCCTGAAAAGAAGAAGGACCCTGGATGTCCTACCATTTCATGCTCAATTAGGGATCACCACTTTGACAAGGCACTTTGTGATTTGGGAGCAAGTGTTAGTGTACCGCCCAAGGTTATGTTCGACCAACTGAACTTCACAGAGCTGACTCCAACACCGATGCAACTACAACTGGTTGACTCTTCAGTCCGTTATCCAACGGGTATTGCTGAAGATGTCTCGGTAAAGATCCAGAACTGCTTCATACCTGTGACACCCGGTTCCGAATATGAACCAAGCGTAACGCATATGTGTGCCCAGGAAGTTCATCACACATATACGGTTGCATCACAAACGATATACAGAATTTAACCACGTCTTAACTAATAAATAAGTACTTTATTACAATAATCCGATAGTTCACGAATAATAAAACTCTAAATAATTGCAGCGGAAAATAAACTAAACAACACGACTCCAATCCACAGGCAATTGACGGCGGTACGCAACCTAGTACTCCATGTGATCCTCAGGGTACTCCCAATTGTCTCCAGTAGCTGTTGGGGGGAGGGATTGCAAGAGTGAGTACATGTCGTACTCAGCAAGTGTGGAAAGTATGACATGTGGCTTACTCAAATGACGAATGTAATAATGGCTAAGTGCTGAAAAGTACAGTAAAACATTTGAAAAGCATTATACTATGTCTATGTGAAACAATCCCATCATAACCATCATATTAACAAAATGTAAACCATATCCAATTATTGCCAACATTACCATTATCCATGTCCAATTACCATAACTCAAATTCATATCCAAGACCATAATCCATAAACCATAACCGTTACCAACCCATAACCATAACCATTACCAAACCATAACCATCCATAACCATCCCAAATCCCAATTCCAACTCTAATCATGTAGGTCATCCAGGCGCTCATAACCGGGAGCACGGCTATCATGATAGTTTTAAACTCTCTGCAGAGTTTGTACCACTTTACCCACATGTTTGTGATTTCGTCACCTTTCGATGACTAAGAAACCTCCATTATGCCATCTCACACTTCCGTAGGTGTGTGGCCAAGAGATCACAAAATAGCCTTTCAAAAGGGACTACTAGTATGTACGGGCCCACTAAGGTTTCACCGGCAGTCTTGAATCTCTATTCTCCCACCCACGGGCCCCCTCGTGTGCCGTGCGGATCCTAGGGCAGTCCTCCTCGACTCCCATTCCCCGCGCCATCCAATGTTCCATACAATACTAGCAGCACTCCTAATTATTCAGCTACGCCGCACCCATACTTGGCCTTGTGGTGGCACTGTTGACCTGGCATATTCTCGCATGAACCGGTCCTTAGATCTAAGGCAAGCAAACCACCATAACAACCAACCCATCCACATAACCATGCTTGCTTAGATCATCCATCATATTGACCAGTTCACATTAACCAAAATATCATTGATGCATAATTAAATGTGTGTTGTTTGCCATCCCAATTAATTAAGCGAAGCAAAAAGGTAAAAACCCTTCCCGACACTCTACCATAAATTCCAGGTGACAAGGGTGGTCAAACAAAACTAGTAAACTTCCTATCATAGGATTCCCATCAATTTGACACAAGCATGCAAGTTCACAAACAAAACATTTAATTTAAAATAGGATCAATATGCTTCAAGGACACTTGCCTTGCTCCGGCGGATGGGGTTGCTCAAGCGCTTCGAAGTCTTGGTTCTGGAAATCCTCGTATGCAGCCTCTTGAGCACGTTCCTCTACGCGTGATCATACATACAAGAGAACATATACAATTCAACATGATGCACACAAAATAATCAACATGCAATGACATGCATGCATGCACAGTTTAATAATTAATTTACTACGGTCGTTTATTAATTAGATGCGACTAGTTCATACGTGTTCATATGAGTTTACGGGGGTTTTAGGGTGGATTAATGCTGCTGAAAATAAAATCATGGTGCAACTAAATTCAATTTACGCCTATTAGATTCAATATGATCGCAAAAATTCGCATCGAGAACATGGCCTACCGTAGATGCGATGGCTTCGATGATCGCGGGATGGGGATGAAGCGTAGATGAAGTAGATTCGTTCTTCGGCGGCACGATGACGGCGGCGCGATGTCGACGACGATCTCCGGCGGACGGCGGGGCCCTCCTCTTTTTCTTCCTCTTCTTCCCCTTCTTTTTCTTCCCTGGGCGCAGCTCTCTGGACTCCCCTTTTTTCCTCTCTGTACCGGCGGCTGCTTCCTGGTATCGATAAACTCACGAGGACCTACGGTCCTTTTTATAGGGGCATGGGGTTACCGTGGAATCCGGCTCGGTACGGGGGCGGTCGCGGGATACGCGGCACTGGAGGCGGGGCGCGTTACGACGGGCGGGACCGGGAAAATCGGAGGCGGGAGCGGGAGGCCGGGCGGGCGTCGGGGCGGGAGCCGAGTCGGGGCGGGACGGGAGGCCGAGCCGGGCGGGCGGAATTTTTCGGCGGGGTGGGCGCGAGCGCGCGGGGTCGGACCGCCCGCGTCGGTCGCATCGGGCGCGTACGGCGGCGGGGCCCAACGCGGGACTCGGGGCGGCCGAGGCTGGCGCGGAGCGGGGCGAGGCCGCTCGGTCGGCTGGGCCGCTTGGCCTGGCCGCCGGGTTGGCCTTTTTTTTTCTTTTTTCTTTTCTTTTATTATATAATTTATTATATATATTTTTTTATATATTATTAATATTATATATTTATTATTTATTATTTATTATTTTTATAACATATATTATTAATATTTTTTTTCTATTTTTAGATATTGTTATATATATTATATATATATATTATTATTATTATTTTTATACTTATTCCCTATTACAATTTTTAGGCTATAATTATTATTTTCTTTTTCTTCTTTTGCTACACATATTTGTATATGCATGTTTTATTATTTTTCTTTTATTCTACTAGTGTTTAATGCATGACCATGTATGCAATGCATGATGCGAAAATTTAGGGTGTTACAAACCTACCCCCCTTAAAGTGAATCTCGCCCTCGAGATTCGATAGCGTGGAGAAAAGGTGAGGGAATTCTGTCTTCAAGTTATCTTCACGTTCCCATGTAGCTTCGGCTTCCGTATGGTGTTTCCATTGCACTTTGCACCAACGGATCCTCTTATTTCTCGTGACCCTTTCCTTCATGTCCAAAATTTTGATAGGTTGCTCGACATAGGACAAATCCTCTTGAAGTTCTAACTCGTCCATCGGCACTTGTTCTTCCGGTACCCTGAGACACTTCTTGAGTTGAGAGACGTGAAATACGTCGTGTACATCGGAGAGATACGTCGGCAGCTCAAGTCGATATGCTACCTCTCCTCGCTTGTCCAAAATCTTGAATGGTCCGATGTAACGTGGTGCCAGTTTTCCTTTGACGTTAAATCGTCGCTGACCTCTGATAGGTGACACTTTGAGGTATACAAAATCTCCAACTTCAAAAGTCAAACTCCTTCGCCTATTATCAGCATAACCCTTCTGTTGAGACTGGGCAACCTTTAAGTTTTCCCGTATTATTTGGACTTGCCTTTCAGCTTCTTGTAACACGTCGGGACCAAACACTTGATTCTCTCCAGTTTCATTCCAAAACAAGGGAGTCCTACACTTCCTTCCATACAATGCTTCGTAGGGTGACATTTTCAAACTTGCTTGGTAACTATTGTTGTACGAGAATTCAGAATACGGCAAACTTTTATTCCAACTTTTCCCATGCTTTAATGCACAAGCTCTTAACATGTCTTCCAAAATTTGGTTGGTCCTCTCGGTTTGTCCATCTGTTTGAGGGTGATACGCCGAACTGAAGTTCAACCTTGTTCCCATTGCTTCATGCAATTTCTGCCAAAATCTGGAGGTAAATTGGGAACCTCTATCCGAGACTATCTTCTTCGGTACTCCATGTCGACACACAATATGTTCCATATACAATTCTGCTAGCTTCGCGGTGGTATATGTGGTCTTGACAGGGATGAAATGAGCTGATTTTGTCAACCGATCCACAATAACCCATATTGAATCATAGCCAGACTGAGTTCGCGGTAATCCAACTATAAAATCCATACCAATCTCTTCCCACTTCCACTCTGGGATCTTCAATGGTTGTAACAATCCGGCTGGCCTTTGATGTTCAGCCTTAACTCGTTGGTACACATCACAAAGTGCAACATATTCGGCTATGTCCTTTTTCATGTTGGCCCACCAATAGCATGTCTTTAAGTCCTTGTACATCTTCGTACAGCCAGGATGAATTGAGTAAGGCGAGTCATGTGCCTCCTTCAATATTGTTTCCCGAATGTGCCTAACATTAGGTACCACAATCCTCTTTCCAAGCCATAAGGTACCCTGTTCGTCCTCATCAAACCTGAATTCTTTTCCTTCTTGGGTCCTTTCCTTGATTTCCTGTATTTCCTTGTCCTTTGTCTGTCCTTCCCGTATTTCCTGCTCTAATGTTGGGTTGACTTCCATCGTTCCCATCTCATTTATGAATCCAAGGTTCAACCGTTCAAACTCCTTGCATAACTCGGATGGCAGCTCTCGAACTGTGAGTTGATGACTTACTCCTTTTCGGCTCAAAGCATCGGCCACTACGTTGGCCTTCCCTGGGTGATAGTTGATTCCCACGTCATAATCCTTGATGAGCTCCAACCATCGGCGTTGCCTCAGATTCAGATCCGTTTGCGTAAATATGTACTTGAGACTCTTGTGATCTGTATAAATCTCACATCGGTGACCAAAAACATAGTGTCTCCATATCTTCAAGGCGTGTACCACGGCTGCCAGTTCAAGGTCGTGTGTAGGATAATTCAACTCATGTTTCTTTAGTTGCCTCGATGCATAAGCTACCACTTGGCCTTCTTGCATGAGCACGCATCCTAATCCTTGTCTTGATGCATCACAATATATATCAAAACTCTTGCTCACGTCCGGTAATACTAACACCGGCGCGGTTGTCAACCTTTTCTTTAACTCCTCAAAGCTATCCTGACAAGCTTGAGTCCATCGGAATGCCTTTCCCTTCATGAGTAATTCGGTCATAGGCTTGGCTATCTTGGAAAAATCCTTTATGAATCGGCGGTAATATCCAGCCATTCCAAAGAAACTCCGAATTTCCTTGACATTCTGTGGCGGTTCCCACTTAAGCACATCTCTCACTTTCCCTGGGTCAACTGATACTCCTCCTCTGGAAATAATATGGCCTAAGAAAGAAACTTCCCGTAACCAAAATTGACATTTACTGAACTTGGCATACAATTGATGCTCCCTCAATTTCTGCAGCGTAAGCCTCAAGTGTTCCTCGTGTTCCTTCTCATCCTTCGAGTAGATCATAATATCATCGATGAACACTACAACGAACTTATCCAGATATTCCATGAAGACCTTATTCATGAGATACATAAAGTACGCATGCGCGCTCGTCAATCCAAATGACATGACAGTGTACTCATAAGATCCATATCGTGTCCGAAATGCTGTCTTGGGTATATCTGATGGTCTAATCTTCATTTGGAAGTATCCTGATCGCAAGTCGATCTTGGAGAAGATACAGGCACCCTTCATTTGGTCGAACAAATCCTCTATACGGGGCAGTGAGTACTTGTTCTTAATTGTCACTTCGTTGAGAGACCTATAGTCCACACACATCCTATGGGTTCCATCCTTCTTATCTACGAAGAGCACTGGGGCTCCCCACGGGGATGAACTTGGGCGTATAAAACCCTTCTCTAGTTGCTCTTGAATTTGCTTCTTGAGCTCTGCTAATTCCTTAGGAGGCATCCTATACGGCCTCTTAGCTATAGGTGCAGTTCCGGGTATCAATTCAATGGCGAATTCTATGTCACGATCAGGTGGCATACCTGGCAACTCATCTGGAAACACGTCCGGGTACTCGCGAACGATCGGAATGCTTCCCAATGTCACTTCTTCCACGTGATTCAGCATCGCTTTCCCTCTTGCAGGTTGTGCTGCTTCAACTTCGATGCGTGTACCATGTTCACTCGTCAACTGCACAATCCTCTCGGCACATTGAATGACTCCATTATACTTGCTCAGCCAGTCCATTCCAAGTATTATGTCTATTCCTTGGGAGTCCAATACTATGAGGTTTGCGAGAAAGTCTACCCCCCTTATTTTAATGCTTACTTTCGGACATACTATATTTGTCCTCATCTCTCCGCCAGGAGAACTTACTAGCATAGTTTGCTTCATATGAGATATAGGCAAATTGTATTTGGCAACATACTTTGACGAGATGAATGAATGAGATGCTCCCGAATCAAATAAAACAGTCGCGGGGTTGGAGTTGGCGAGAAACATACCAATCACGACGTCATCAGCTTGCTGGGCATCCTTAGTAGAGACATGATTCACATTGCCACGAGCAAAATTCTGCTGTCCACGGTTTTCTTGTGGTGCTCCTCCATTTGGTCGCGGATGTTTTGGCCTTGGTGCATTGTTCATAGGTCCATAGTTTCTCCTGGGGCATTGACTTGCAAAGTGTCCGGGTTCTCCACACGCATAGCATGTCTTACCACCCGTAGCATTGGGGAAGTTTGGGCGCAACTGGTTTTGAGCATTTGCCGCCATGTTAGGACGCGGCGCAGGTGGCACAGGATAGCGAGGCGCTTGCATGGCGGGGCGTTGCTGCGGTGGCTGATTTGGACGGGGCGAATAAGCAGTGCGGTATGCAGGAGCAGATGGGTTGTAGTGTGGTGCAGTAGGTGGTGCATAGTGGGGCCAAACATTGCTTCCTTGTTGCGGTCCATGATGTGACATCTTCCTCTTATTGTCCTGCTCCATCTCACGAATCTTGTTCTCAACCACAATAGCCTTGTCAACAAGCTTTTGGAAGTTCGGATAATCAGTATTGAGTAACTGGACTTGAATTTCATTGTTGAGACCTCTCATAAACAAATACTGCTTCCTACTATCAGTTTTGATGTCTTCTGGAGCATATCTTGATAATTGAGTGAATTTGTTGAGATACTCACTCACACTCATCCTTCCTTGCCCGAGATTTTCAAAATCTTGTCTTCTCAGTATCATAACTCCTTCAGGTACATAGTGGGAATGGAAACTCTGCTTAAACTCAACCCAAGTGATTGTCTCCTGATTATCATGAGCGTTGCAAAGAGCTTCCCACCAGTCAGCGGCTGCTCCAACTAGTTGATGTGATGCAAAGAGAACCTTCTCCCTATCAGTGCACTGGACAATAGCAAGTTTCTTTTCAACGGACTTCAGCCAATCATCAGCTTCCATTGGGTCTGTGGCTTGCGCAAAGGTAGGTGGTCTGGTCCTCATGAACTCGCCCAAACGGTTGTGATGTGGCGGGGGTGGCGGTGGAGGCAGGTGGGGCTGATTGTTGTTGCCAGCTTGCAGCTGTCCCATGGTCTGTATCATGGTCTGCATGAGCTGGTTCTGCATAGCTAACAGTTGTTCAATATTGATAGCTCCATGAGCGTGTCCCTGGTTGTTCTGAGGTACTTCATTGTGCTCCTCCTCATCGTTGGCATCCCTCTGGTTGCGAGTTCTCACCATCTGTTGGCGAAAGAAGGGTGGGGACAGAAGGATTTAGAATTTGGAAAGAAACGTCCCAACTATATGCATCAAGGTATGTGACACTAAATAATCCTTTATTAATATAGACCTATATTATGAGGATGTGGACAATTGCCGAAGCATTCCACAACTCTCTACTAAGCACACAAGCACTCAAACAAGCACCAAACAAGATTGACAAAAATCCTAAAAGAAGTAACACAACTCAAGGTCACACAAGTATGTCTATGTCGCTCTTATTTAACTAATGGGGGTGTGCCTATCCTTGAGTCGTGGCATAGGTCGAGGACTACTCATCGTCGAGCGGGAACTCATCCGGGTCCTCGTCGTCGTCGTCGTCGTCGGGGTCCTCGGGGTCCTCGGGGTTCTGTGGTGGTGAGGCAGCAGGCGGCGGTGGTGTGGTAGATGCCACATTGGAAGGCTCCTCGTCAGAGGACTCCTCAGAAGACGACTCACGCTGACCGTTGCGACGGTCTGGAGAGTCTGGGGTCCACGTCGGGGTATCGGACGCGTAGTCGTCCGGGTCCTCGTCGGTGATCCGACGATACCTCCTAATTATCGCGTTGTGGCGCTGGGCGAGGTCATGTCCATCCTGAATCTCCTGCTGCGCCCTCTGAAGTCGGGCACTGAGCTGGGTCACATCGTCAACAGTCTGACGAGACTGCGGGAGGTCCAGGGGTCCCTCCACGTGCCTGGAGACGAAGCGCGCAGTGCCACTGGGACGCTGCGGGACGAAGGCGTGCACCGTGTCCTCCACACGGAAACGGCGGGCGTGGCTCCAAAAAGTGGCTGCTTCCCAGCTAGCATCCTGCTCCGCAGATCGGCGGGAGCTCCTCCAAGCAGGGCTGCTGTGGGTCTTCACCAACTCATCACCATAGTAGATATAGATCTTGCAGCTCCACTCCTTCCTGCCGGGGCGCTGCACTCCAGTGGTGTGGTAGGAGAGCGAGAGGCTGTGGTGACGGTAGCCAGCCTCACGGAGTAGGGCACGGAGACGGTGACGCAGTTGTCTTGCGGCTCTGCCGTCAGAACGGATCACCACGGGGTGACGGGGGTCGACGGCCGGAGAGCGACTAGCCAACCTACGCGGGGGCACAAGTCCACCGGTCGACTTACGGGGGGTTGTCTTGGTGCGGGCCATCTACAGAAAACAAGAATACATTAGAGGAAAAAAATAACAAATACAAATCTGAAAATTTCAGCAGCCTAAAATGGCGGAAAAAGAGCGGTGCAGCGGTTCCAAAAGAACGAAAAATAAGGAGAAAAAATACAGCAACCAACACAATAATTTTACCCACACATAACAGCGGCAAAACACACTTTTTCCACGAAAAATTACGCAGCAAAACAGCAGCACTTAATATTGTTCACTTCTGAAAATTTTTACCAAAAACGCAGCAGTGATCAATACTTTTTGCAGCTGAAAATAAGGGAAACAAAACAGCAGCAAAATTTTTCGAAAATAGCAGATTAGAAGAGTGTTCCTAAGTGCTCTAGAGTGTCCAATCTACCTAGGCTTGCGTCCTACGGTCAACGCGGCTCTGATACCAATTTGTGACACCCGGTTCCGAATATGAACCAAGCGTAACGCATATGTGTGCCCAGGAAGTTCATCACACATATACGGTTGCATCACAAACGATATACAGAATTTAACCATGTCTTAACTAATAAATAAGTACTTTATTACAATAATCCGATAGTTCACGAATAATAAAACTCTAAATAATTGCAGCGGAAAATAAACTAAACAGCACGACTCCAATCCACAGGCAATTGACGGCGGTACGCAACCTAGTACTCCACGTGATCCTCAGGGTACTCCCAATTGTCTCCAATAGCTGTTGGGGGGGATTGCAAGAGTGAGTACATATCGTACTCAGCAAGTGTGGAAAGTATGACATGTGGCTTATTCAAATGACGAATGTAATAATGGCTAAGTGCTGAAAAGTACAGTAAAACATTTGAAAAGCATTATACTATGTCTATGTGAAACAATCCCATCATAACCATCATATTAACAAAATGTAAACCATATCCAATTATTGCCAACATTACCATTATCCATGTCCAATTACCATAACTCAAATTCATATCCAAGACCATAATCCATAAACCATAACCGTTACCAACCCATAACCATAACCATTACCAAACCATAACCATCCATAACCATCCCAAATCCCAATTCCATCTCTAATCATGTAGGTCATCCAGGCGCTCATAACCGGGAGCACGGCTATCATGATAGTTTTAAACACTCTGCAGAGTTTGTACCACTTTACCCACATGTTTGTGATGTCGTCACCTTTCGATGACTAAGAAACCTCCATTATGCCATCTCACACTTCCGTAGGTGTGTGGCCAAGAGATCACAAAATAGCCTTTCAAAAGGGACTACTAGTATATACGGGCCCACTAAGGTTTCACCGGCAGGCTTGAATCTCTATTCTCCCACCCACGGGCCCCCTCGTGTGCCGTGCGGATCCCAGGGCAGTCCTCCTCGACTCCCATTCCCCGCGCCATCCAATGGTCCATACAATACTAGCAGCGCTCCTAATTATTCAGCTACACCGCACCCATACTTGGCCTTGTGGTGGCACTGTTGACCTGGCATATTCTCGCATGAACCGGTCCTTAGATCTAAGGCAAGCAAACCACCATAACAACCAACCCATCCACATAACCATGCTTGCTTAGATCACCCATCATATTGACCAGTTCACATTAACCAGAATATCATTGATGCATAATTAAATGTGTAGTGTTGTTTGCCATCCCAATTAATTAAGCGAAGCAAAAAGGTAAAAACCCTTCCCGACTCTCTACCATAAATTCCAGGTGACAAGGGTGGTCAAACAAAACTAGTAAACTTCCTATCATAGGATTCCCATCAATTTGACACAAGCATGCAAGTTCGCAAACAAAACATTTAATTTAAAATAGGTCAATATACTTCAAGGACACTTGCCTTGCTCCGGCGGATGGGGTTGCTCAAGCGCTTCGAAGTCTTGGTTCTGGAAATCCTCGTATGCAGCCTCTTGAGCACGTTCCTCTACGCGTGATCATACATACAAGAGAACATATACAATTCAACATGATGCACACAAAATAATCAACATGCAATGACATGCATGCATGCACAGTTTAATAATTAATTTACTACGGTCGTTTATTAATTAGATGCGACTAGTTCATACGTGTTCATATGAGTTTACGGGGGTTTTAGGGTGGATTAATGCTGCTGAAAATAAAATCATGGTGCAACTAAATTCAATTTACGCCTATTAGATTCAATATGATCGCAAAAATTCGCATCGGGAACATGGCCTACCGTAGATGCGATGACTTCGATGATTGCGGGATGGGGACGAAGCGTAGACGAAGTAGATTCGTTCTCCGGCGGCACGACGACGGCGGCGCGATGTCGACGACGATCTCCGGCGGACGGCGGGGCCCTCCTCTTTTTCTTCCTCTTCTTCCCCTTCTTTTTCTTCCCTGGGCGCAGCTCTCTGGACTCCCCTTTTTTCCTCTCTGTACCAGCGGCTGCTTCCTGGTATCGATAAACTCACGAGGACCTACGATCCTTTTTATAGGGGCGTGGGGTTACCGTGGAATCCGGCTCGGTACGGGGGCGGTCGCGGGATACGCGGCACTGGAGGCGGGGCGCGTTACGGCGGGCGGGACCGGGAAAATCGGAGGCGGGAGCGGGAGGCCGGGCGGGCGTCGGGGCGGGAGCCGAGTCGGGGCGGGACGGGAGGCCGAGCCGGGCGGGCGGAATTTTTCGGCGGGGTGGGCGCGAGCGCGCGGGGTCGGACCGCCCGCGTCGGCCGCATCGGGCGCGTACGGCGGCGGGGCCCATCGCGGGACTCGAGGCGGCCGAGGCTGGCGCGGAGCGGGGCGAGGCCGCTCGGTCGGCTGGGCCGCTTGGCCTGGCCGCCGGGTTGGCCTTTTTCTTTTTTTTTCTTTTTTTCCTTTTATTATATAATTTATTATATATATATATTTTATATATTATTAATATTATATATTTATTATTTATTATTTTTATAACATATATTATTAATATTTTTTTTTCTATTTTTATATATTGTTATATATATTATTTATATATATATATATATTTTATTATTACTATTTTTATACTTATTCCCTATTACAATTTTTAGGCTATAATTATTATTTTCTTTTTCTTCTTTTGCTACACATATTTGTATATGCATGTTTTATTATTTTTCTTTTATTCTACTAGTGTTTAATGCATGACCATGTATGCAATGCATGATGCGAAAATTTAGGGTGTTACAATACCCGTGGATTTTGTAGTGCTAGACATGGACACTGAGAAGGATACACCACTCATTCTTGGGCGTCCATTTCTAAGCACTGCAAAAGCTCGCATAGATGTGGGAGCTAGAGAAATCCACTTCCATATCAATGGCAAGGAGGAAAAGTTTAACTTTCGGCCTAGACCAGAACAATGCTCCATGATTCGAATCAAGTATAGGCCGAATGATAAACACATTAGAGAGGTCGAAGTCACACCTCCAAAGGTGGACTCACTCGTTGCATTCATGAGAAGACTAATCTACGAGGAGAATCTGTTGTTTCGACCACGCCGATATCCAAAGGCGACGGAATCATCTGGACCTTCCCGAAGGCCCAAGTCCACCAAGCTGCCAAAGAAGGAATAGCGGAAGAAGAAAGACAAGCCGTCCGAGCCCATCCCTCCAGGCCCGGATGTGAAATGAAGACGGAGGAATGTCCATCTCATCGGATGGTGGTGAGACTTACACCTATAGGTTAAATTGGTAGTTATCCTACTTTATTTTTCTTTCTTTCCTTTTTCACCCCATTTGGATTTTTCCCATTGCATATTTGAGTTTCCCTAGTAAGTTGAGAATCTTATATTCTCAACTATCATTTTTCTTTCTTACTTTTCAAAAGAAAATTTTTTATTGGATTTGAAAAGGGTTTTTTATTTGAAAACAATTTTTTTTCTGAGCTGCACATGTGGCATTTCACCAACGTGCTAACTTTATAGCCGTTGGGGAGCCACTTGCCAAAAGGGGAACCAGGGGGGCCACCTGTCAGGTCGGTCGAACCCCCTGGTCGGCCGAACAGGGAGTGGAGCCAATTTGGCCCCCCTTCCTCCAACGGCTACATTTTGAACCCTAAGTGACTGTTGGAAGGTGTACCCTATAAATTGTGGCCATGAGGAGCACTTCTCTTCACACACCACATCATCTTACACCTCCCCAAGTCACTCTCTAGCTCACCTTGTTTTTCTTGCTCTTCATTGCAACAATCTTATTCAAATCCATCCCCAAAAAGATTTTCTTTTGCTTGCATTTGCATTTTACACTCAAGCTTTCAAGAGGAGAAAATTTGTTGAGAGTTTTGTTTTCTAAACATTGCTTCTTTTCGAATTTTTCTCGCCTTGTTTTATTCTTGCTTGTTGAACTCAAAAAGACATGAAGAGGTTGTTCGGAAAGAGGAAGGGGGCTGCAAGATCAAGCCATGGTGAAGGTTCTAGTGCACGCCTCTCTTCCATGGGTACAAGCCCAAGGAGGAGAAGTGTGTGTGAGGACACTCCCATGGAAGAAAGAGGCAACCCACACCAACTTCTTCATGATAACGACCTCGACATACGAAGCGAGGTTGAGGATCAAGCACGCAAGCTTCTCCAAGATCGTGAGTTCCGCCACACCAAGGCTTACAATCCACATTTGATCTCCAAAATAGGTATGGACTCCGAATTTATTTCCATTTGACATGCAATTGGATTTGATGACTTTTCTCACATAGAGGAGAAAGGTTCACGCCTTCTCACTATCCAATTCCTTTGCACGCTAAGAATAGGATTTGATGATATTTCTTTTAGATTATTTCAAAAAGAATACAACATCCTATGGAAAGAATTAGGTAGCATCCAAGGCTTCCATAAACGGTGTTTGCTAGATTTAGAAAATTTGCCTAAGTTTAACAAACAAAGTTTTTGACATGAGCTAACTAGTGAGGTCACATGAAGGGCTCCTAGGAATAGCCACATCCAAAACCCTACCTTACACTTCATGCATAGATGGGTGGCTATGAGTATGTTCCCTAGGGGAGATGTTAGGGTTGTGCGAGATGATGAATTGAAAATTTTGTTTGCCATGACTAAAAAGATAAAAGTTGCTCCAGTCAAAGCCATGATGACACAATGGTTAGATTACATTTCAAAATCAGGACTGATTGAATGCACTTCATTGATTACTCATATTGCTGAAAGGGTAGGATCACTTAAATACTCTTCATTTGAATATATTGAAACCGAAAGAGAATTAATTGATGAAGACTATTTAGTGCAAGGACATACCCTTAAGCATGATCAAGATGGGTCCTTGATATTTTTCTATCCCGGCTTTGTCAATGAAATTCGGTTACCTAACCATTGACCTTCTTCCCCTTGAGGAAACAAGAAGAAGTAATGTCTCTGGCAGGGTAACAAGGAATCGTGCGAGGGCTGCAGCCACAGGCTTGCCACCGATAATCTCTCCGGTCCATGAATACCAAGAGGAAGAGAACCCAACGGGTTATGCACCCGGATGGACTCAACCTCTGACGTATGAGACTGGGGGATCATCTTGGCAAGAACGGAAAAGGGATCCACCCTTTTCCTCTTCAAGCTCTAGCAGCTTGCCCCCAACGTCCATGAGAGGACGTCGTTCCTTTTCGGCTAGAAGTCATCATGACTATAGCCAAGGAATGACGGACCTCACTAGACGTATGGGAGAACTTGAAGTGAGAACGGGTGACATCTACAGCACACTCCAAGAGCATGTTCAAGGTACCCAGGATTGGCAACAACACATGGATGCTCAATTCATCGACTTCAACGCGGCACTACAACAACAACAAGCCGATCTTGTAGCATACTTCCGTTATCAAGGGTTCAACCCTTATCATGGAGGTAGTTGAAGAACAAGCTTGGGGGAGACCCCCACTTGAGGTAACATGTATCACATTCCTTGCATATCTATTTTCCATCCATCCATCATCCACCTTGCATTTAAAAAATAATAGGTTAGATTTGCTTTCATCAAATAAAGATGTGCGGTAAGAATGATTTAAGAATTCACATAGATGAAATGATGAATAGTTGCTCTGTTTTATTTTCCTAAGTCTCTAGTTGACAACTTGCTACTCTCCGAATATTGCTTTCATTGGTTTGAAATACTTTTACCTTAATTTGGAAGTCGTGGGTAGCAAAAGCTTAATCTAATTCTAGGTTGTTGTAAGGCTAGAATTGGTAATAGGGCTGCTAGTCCTGGTTTGAAAGTAAAACTTAGATTTCCGGAGAAATTCTAAAAACATTTAAGTTTCCCTCAATTGATTGGAAATACCTACCAAAGCCATATGATGTTTATACATAGACAAAAACTTATGCATATGCTATTTGCTTTCACATTGAGCCTAGTCAAACTAGTATAGACCTATGTGAGAAATCATTCAACTCTTTTTGAATTCAAGACTTCACTTGCACATGCTATACTTCTACACTAAAAGTAAGCAAAACGTCCATCATATCCACCATACCACAATAAAAAGAGAAACTCCATGCTATTCATAGTTAGCACTCTCTTCAAGTTATTGCAAAGAAAGGGAGTAGAAGACATGGCTACAAAAAGAAAATTAAAAAAAAGAAGCATGCTTACATCATAAGCATGAGAAGAAAAAGAGAAAAGAAAAGTAGCCATGTTTCATCCCTGCAAAAGAAAGAGAGATTATACCAAAAAGGAGTTATCTCAAGTATCCACATCCACTTCCACTCCATCACACATGCACTAGTCTTGAATCAAAAAGTTTTGAATTGAATTCTCCTAAGGCTTACTCTTTTGACTTAGCAATATATGTGATGCAAATATGCCTACTTACTTTCCTTGCCAAGCTCCACATACAAGCCATATTCAATGAGTAGGAATAGTAGATGCACAATGTTTTGGTGAGGAAATATTTCCACTATCCACAAAGGAGTGACTGAGAGAATCAAATTGAGGTACTTAATATCTAAACTGAATTCTCCGGGATTTAAGTGGAACTTTATTTCTAGTGTATGTCTGCCCCATTTGCTATTCTACCTTTCAACTGCTCATGAATATGAGAAAGCATAAGCCCCATGATAACTTAAGAAGAGTAGAGTATCATAGCCAATTTTTGCAATACTAGGTAGAGTATCTTGTTGTGCATTAGATACTTTTGAAAATAAGACATTGTAGCAACTCCTGATCATCAACCTAAAGTCTTGACTTTGCTCGGGATGAGCAAAGGATAAGCTTGGGGGAGTTTGTTGAAGGCTGTTATATACCAATTTCATCCGTCAATTTAACTCGATTATGTGAAGGATTTGTCATTTCTTGTACACATCACCTTTCTATCTAACCCAATTCCACTTGGACTTGGAGAAATATGTGTATGCAACATTTTATGCAGGAAATGAGGAAATGTAGAGGGACCAATCCTATAAAATATCATCCCACCAATCAAGCGATGACACGTGGCATCCCATAGATCAAATGGCCCTCAAACAGAAGTATCCGAGGAGATCCAACAGTGTATCACCCATATACATCAAGGGGGCTCACCTGGCAGCCACCTGGAGGAAGCACTCCGCGTTTGGAGTGCTGACCAGGTCAGCCGAACCCCTGGTTCGGCTGACCTCTTCCTGGCGCCAAACACGATCAAACGACGCGTGTTGGCTCCTCCTGGCTTGAAGGAGTCAATGGTGACTGATTCACGCGCTTTTGGTGGCAGGAACCGACCTCAACACTAGTATAAATAGGACCCCCTACCCCTCACTTCAACACACACCACTTGAGCTTCATCTCTATTGTATACACTATCATCCATAATCTTAGAGGAGTTAGGATGTAGAGAGGAGAGTCTCTAGTCCCAAGTCCAAATTGGGAAAGGAGTAAGGAGTCTCTCTCTTCCCAAACCTACATTGGGAAAGGTATGGCTCATGTATTCTTTCTTGTATTTGTGACTTTATGCATAATAAAGATAGTATCTTTAGTCTCTACTTATACATATACTTGGGCAAAGCGTTTCTTGTTTGATTGTGGAGTCCATGTATGTGGAAGGTATAGCTTCTATGACTGCTTCATCATGAACATATGTCATTATCATAGAACCTATATACCCCCACTATAGTCTAGTTAATTATAACATAACTAGGTTAGTATGGATAATTATGTTGTGTATCAACATTGGTTCAATGATGATTCAATTCATTGCCTTAGGATGGATTGTGCCTAGGCTCTTAAGGTAATTACTTAATATGCTAGCATGGTGCTAGGATAGCTAAGTAGCATTGGATGTCTCATAGACCCACAGATTGAAGAGGTAGGCAGTAGGTGGTGACAGCCCTATCTGTCCTTTGTAATCCTCCACGTTCGGCTATGCCACAGGCTCTTGGCGGGAGTAGCCCTAGTATTGCTAGGGGTAAGCCTGTGCCCAACGTGTTGAACCACATAGCATAAGTATTCACTATTGGTCTAGCTTATGAATAATTAGTTTAGACTATGTATATGTACAATAGAGCATAGTAGGAGTACCTCCATAACTCTCAACCTTAACTAACCTCTAGGATCCTCTTATCCCCCTTAGACTTGAAAGCTTTTGTGTGTGTCACACTACCTCCACTATTATTTTATCCATCCTTACTAGATTCTTACCTAGACCTTTTTACCCTTTTCATTTGATGAATGATTGTTATATCTCTACCCCGCCTTCCTTTGGGATCAAATAAATGACACCCTTGGTGTCGGTACCCTGGGAACCGTCTACCCCTTGAGATTGCAAAGATCTGAAGGGAATGTCATCTACTTGATTTGAAGATCTTCGGAGGTCCACATGTCAGGCATAACCGGGCCCGCTTCCCCGACATGGTTAGTCCTAGGGTCGCCTTGTGTACTATCAAACCGGAGCTACCACCTACAAGGGGGAAGCTCTGGGCTATGTACCGAAATGGCACCCCCGGACCCAACCCCAGACTGAGGGAAGCTCCAGAACTGACACGTGTCAGGTGGCTCCGGACCTATCTGTTCCCCACAGTATGCTCCGGAGCTGCCACGTGTCCAACTGACAGATCTTCAAACCTCTAACCTTCGGAAGACTCCACAACGGCTCCGGATCTTCAAAGGGGAATCAAGGACTTCAAGACCCGATTGAGTGTCATTAATACTATATTAATGACACACGATCGGACGACCTTAATTACCAGTAACGGTGCTATCAAAGCCCGTAACTCGATCATTAAGGGCAATTAATCGTGTTGAATGCGTATCAATATTAGTAATCGTCGGGGCCACGTGTCGGGCCAGGCTAACTTGTAACGGCCTGCCCTTGTACTATAAAAGGACAGGCCGATGATACATAGAGGGGGATCGAACGCGCTCACTCTACACTCTCAACTTACGTTGAGCTCATACATCCAATACACCAACACACCCCGTGGAGTAGGGTATTACGCTCAGGCGGCCCGAACCACGTAAATCTTTGCGTCTCCTGCGCCACTTAACACTTCACCTTCTTGAATCTCCGCGCGCCCACACCGAACCTCAAACTCCTTTAACACTTTAATAGTGTCGAGAGATCTGCCGGATCAAAACCACCGACACTTGGGAATACTCTTAAGGGGAAATGCTACAATGATATCTCCGTGTGCTTGCGAAATTCACTCTGTGATCCAATAGAACCGTTAACAAGCATTTCTGACACATCAGTTGGAGATGTTTAGTTAATGGTGTGTAAGTAATACCAACAAGCATTTCTGGCACTATTGTCGGGGATGATTTGTTAGTATACCTTAGGAGCTGTCAACACTCGGTCAATTCCGCTGCCCACTTCGCAATATTCCCAGTAGAGTTGGGGTTATGCAGGATTGCTCGCAGTGGATAAGAGGTTACCACTCAAATCTTGTGAGCTTGGAAGTAGTGTCGAAGCTTCCTAGAGGCAATAAGAATTGCGTGGAGCAGCTTATGCACCTCCAGGTACCGAGTCTTGGCGTCATGGAGTACTTCACTGATGAAGTACACTGTGCGTTGGACTGTCCGGACCGTCCCTAAGGGGCCCGAAGCTTCCTCCTCATCAACCCAGACCCTTCCAGAGGAGTGCGGACCTTGCTCGGGGACCTCCAGGTTCTTGCTTGAAGAACCCAGAGCTTCTTCTGAAGTGACCCGGACCTTCCCGGAGGGGTCCGAATCTTCTTGTTCAGCAACAGTAACTCCTCACTTGAAGGAGGTTGATCCTCTGGCGTCTCGCCTTGAGGATCCGGGTTTGGGAGCTGGGACCCAGACTCGCCTTCAGGTAGCTCCTGACCCTCCCTGAGGGGTTTGGCTCCCTGAAATGGTGATGGTTCTGGTCTTTCCGCAACCAGGACCATGCTAACAACTTCGTCAGTTGCCGAAATGTAAAGCAGAAGTGGCTCACCAGGATTCGGAGCTACCAAAGTTGGTAGAGTGGTGAGGAGCTACTTTAGCTCTTGGAAAGCCTTTTCTGCTTCTTCAGACCATTGGAATGGTTCGGACTTCCCCAATAATTTGAAGAAGGGTAGCGCCTGTTCCGCCAGTCTTGAGATGAACCAGCTGAGGGCAGCTAGACATCCAGTCAGCTTCTGGACGTCCTTGATGTGGGTTGGTGGCCGCATGTCTTCAATAGCTTTAATCTTCACCGAATTCGCCTCTATTCCTCGGTGGTTCACCATGAATCCAAGAAGCTTCCCAGAGCTAACCCCGAAGACACACTTGTCTGGGTTCAGCTTTGTGCGTGTGATTCACAACTTGTCGAAGACAACTTGCAAGGTGTCAAGTAATGACTCCTTGTTCTTGATCTTGACGACGATGTCATCGACGTACACTTCCACTACGTCTCTGATAAGCTCTCCAAAAGTTTTGTACATAGCTCGCACAAACGTTGAAGCAGCATTTTTGAGACCGAATGGCATGGCAGTGTAACAGTATAATCCATCTACTGTGATGAAGGAAGTATGCTCTTCATCTTCCCTAGACATTCTGATTTGATGATACCTAGAATATGCATCTAGGAAACACAGTAATTCACACCCAGAGGTGGAATCTACTATCTGATCTATTCTAGGTAGTGGGAATGGATCCTTTGGACATGCCTTATTCAGTGTAGTGTAGTCGATACACATCCGAAGCTTCCCGCCAGCCTTAGGTACAACGACTGGGTTTACCAGCCATTTTGGGTGGAAGACTTCTCAGATGAATCCAGCTTCGAGCAACTTCTTCACTTCTTGACATATGAAGTTCTGTCTCTCTACTGATTGCTTCCGAGGCTTCTGATGTACAGGCCGAGCGTCGGAATAAATCTTCAGATTGTGCTCAATCACTTCCCTAGGGATCCCAGGCATTTGTGACGGTTGCCAAGCAAACACGTTGACATTAGCCCGGAGGAAAGTGATGAGCGTGAGTTCCTATTTGTCGTTCAGACCTCCCGATATACGGGTGGTCTGAGCAGCGTCGAAACCGATTTGGACGACTTTGACGGGAATGTCGGTGTCGCTGCTTGGTTGCACGCGAGGTGCGGAGGTTGAGCCTCGATGACGAATGCTCGGGGGTTTCAGAGCTTTCTCCTTTCCGAATTCTTCCTCCTGCGCTGTAGCAAGCGCATGGAGTTCTTCCAGAGCAGTTACTCCGGCGGTGCGGTCTCCGCGGATCTGGAGAACACCTGAGCGTGTTGGCATCTTCAACACCAAGTAGACATAATGAGCAGCAGCCATGAATTTGTACAAGGCTGGCCTGCCCAAGATGGCGTTGAATGGCAAGTTGATCTGTGCCACGTCGAAGACCAACTTCTTAGTGCGGTAATTCTCCCGGGTCCCAATGTTCACCGAGAGAGTAATGGCACCGAGTGGAGTTATGGCCCCCAGACCTACTCCGAAGAAAGGTTGGGAGGGGCGAAGATCCGAAGGTTGGAGCTGAATCTTGATGCAAGCTTCGAAGCTTATGAGGTTCAGCCCCGAACCACCGTCCACCATTACATGGTGGAGCTGGATGTTGTTGATGGTCGAAGATAACATCAGAGGGAGTTGGCCAGCTCCGATCATGTTCCGAGGGCAGTCCGAAGCGTCGAAAGTGATGGTAGTGTCCATCCACTTCCGATGCGGCTCCGCCCTGGTGGTGGGAGCTACAGAGGCCATGTCCCGCCGCATTGTCTTGAGGACACGACGGGAGGTGATGTCCCACGAACCACCGAAGATGGTGTTCATGGTCTTTCAATGCTCGTTGTCAGAGACGTCGGAGTCATCGTCAACAGAGGTGTAAACAACCTTCAGGACCTTTTTGGGGTCCTGAAAGCCTAACTCCTCTTCAGGCGGAGCTTCGTCGACCTTTTGTTTTCCTTCCCTTTGATGGAAAGGAACTTCTTCCTAGCGCTTGTTGTAGCGCTCGGCAAGGTTCTGGATCTCTCGACAGCCTTCCAGGTTGTGGCAATTCGTCTTGTGTATAGGACACCACATCTTGGAGCTGCCTCCATCTCTAGACGACGACCGAGGTCATTTCTCAGGGCGTTGCCCTCAGCCACCCGGAGCTGCAGCAGCAGCGGCTGTAGGTGTGCCGGCCGACAGCTTTTTCTTGCCGTTGGACTTTTTCTTCTTCTTGCCACTCCCAGAGGTAGCGACTTCACCCTTGGAGGACTTTTTGTTGTCCTCCAGAGGTGGTTGGGAGTGCATTTCACGGCCCTCTGCAGCTTTGGTACACTTGTCTGCCAAGCTGAAGAGTTCCGTGAAGCTATTGACTTCCTTGGTTGCCAGCTTCTCCAGCATCCTCTTGTCTCGCACGCTCTGTCTAAATGCCACAATAACAGAAGCGCTTGAGATAGAAGGAATGGTGTTTCGTACCTGGGAGAACCTTTGGATGAAGGATCGCAAGGACTCTCCCGCCTTCTCTTTGACAGCAAAAATATGTAGTTCTGTGCCTGGTCGGGTATATGAGCTCCTGAAGTTGGCAGTGAACTGTTGGCACAACTCCGCCCAACTGTTCATGGAGTCAAGCAGAAGGCTCATGAACCAAGACCTGGCGGTCCCAGTTAAAGCCACAGGGAAATAGTTGGCCATAACGGCCTCATTGCTTCCAGCCGCAAGGATTACGGTGGAGTAGATTTGAAGAAATTCGGCGGGATTGACAGTCCCGTCAAATTTCTCCAGCAGGTGAGGCCGGAACTTCTGCGGCCATCTTACCATGCGTAGGTGCATGACCAGGGCAAAATAGCCTCCTCCTACTCCCTCAGGAGCAGGACTGTCTCGAGCCTCTCGCCTCTCGCGAGCACGCTCGATGTGGACGCGGCCGTCCTGTTGTCGGTAACGACGATCAAGCTCCGCCCGGAGGTCGTGAGTCGAAAGCCTGGTTACCGTGTGAGTACGTCGCGCCCCGGAAGGCAGCGACATCACCTGTTGAGATGCAGCACGCCTCCTGTGCTGTGAAGCATGCGGACCAAGTCTACCCGACACGGTCCGATGCTGCAACGGGGCCTGCCCCGAGGGGGAGGACCTTGGTTGTTGATGCGATCGGCTGCTGCTGCAACCAAATGTTCCACATTAGCTCTCCACTGCTCCATTGCACCTTGGGATGCTTCTGGAGGTAGTGGACGTTGGAGAAGAGCACGCGCAGCATGGAGCGCGTGTTCGGGATTGTTGTTCACAGATGCAGTGACCGATGCGAACGTCCCATCTCGCTGTCCAGCTTGATTCGCAGGAGCATATGGTGGCGGCGGTGGCATGACTCCTGCTGGAGCCACAACACGCGCTGGTTGCTGCATGTTGGAGGGGTTGCCTCTAGCAGGTTGTGCAACAGGGTTGCCGTTGGACGATCCAATAACAGAGTTCACCATCCTTGAATCTCAGGCACCCCCTTCCTGGCGCGCCAACTGTCGGAGTGTGATTCCAGCAATTCTCCCGGTACCACCATTGGCAGCCCGCGGAGTTTGTAGTTCGGTTGTGGGCGCGCAGAGATTCAGAACACGACGGCTAGTTGACACGAGGATTTACGTGGTTCGGGCCGCCTGAGCGTAATAATCTACTCCACGGGTGTGTGTCGTTCTTGTATTGAGCGTCTGAGCGCTTGTGGGCGTGTGTCAGAGCCAAGTGTGGAAGTCTCAGACCAGAGAGTCCTTTGTGTATCGCTCGGCCAGTCCTTTTATAGTACAAGGGCTGGCCGTTACATCGTTAGCCTGGCTCGACATGTGGCCCTGGCGGTTACTGATGCTTAATACACAATTAATGAGCTTAATTACCCTTAATAGTGTGGTAACGCGCCTTGACAGTGGCGTTACTGGTATTAAGGGCCCTCCGATCGTGTGTCATTAAGATAGCATTAATGACACTTAATTGGGTCCTGAAGTCTTTAATGGTCCTTGAAGGTCCGAGCCAGTGGAAGTCCACCACTTTGCCTGTTGAGGTCGAAGGTCCGGCAGTTGGACGCGTGGCAGCTCCGGAGCTTACTGTTTGGGATGGGTAGGTCAGGTGCCGTTGTACACGTGTCAGTATTGGAGCTTCCCTCTATCGGGGGTTAGGTCCGGGGGTGCCGCATAAGTATTTAGCCCAGAGCTTTCCCAGGTAAGGAATGTATCTCCGGTTTTATGATACACGTGGCGGCACTAGAACTAACCATAGAAGGGAGGCAGGTACGGTTCCGTATTACACTTGGGGCCTTCGGAGGTCTTCAACTCAGGTATGTGGAGTTCCTTAGCATTCTTTGCAGTCCCAAAGGGTATCCGGTACACAAGGTACTGATAGGGGGAATTGCTATGGTCCTTCATCCTACGATTCTCCCAGGTACGAAATACCATTCCTTCAATATCGGGCTCCCTGTTATTGTTGCATTCAGGCAGGGTGTTTGAGATAAGAAGATGCTAGAGAAGTTGGTTATTAAAGAAGTTACCAGCGTCATGGAACTCTTCAGCCTAGCCGACAAAATGCGCTAGAGCTGCGGAGGGCCATGAAATGCACTCCAAGCCAGCTCCGGAGGCCAACCAGAAGTCCTCCAAAATTGAAGGAGACCTCCGGTAGTGGAAAGAAGAAGAAGAAGAAGAAGAAGAAGAAGAAGAAGAAGAAGCCCAATGGCAAAAAGAAGCCGTCGGCGACGATCCAGCTGCTGCTGCTGCAGCCCCTGGAATCTGGGGGCCACATCCCGAGAAGCGACCTCGTCGTTCATCAAAAAACGACAACAGTTCCAAAGCATGGTGTCCGATTCACAAGACGAATCAACACAGCTTGGAAGAGTGTCGGGAGGTCCAGAACCTTGCCAAGCGCTACAACAAGCGCCGGGAAGAAGCTCCTTTCCATCGGAGGGAAGGAAAACAAAAAGTCGACGAAGCTCCGGCTGAAGAGGAGCTAGGTTTCTAGGACCCTAAAAAGGTCTTGAAAGCCGTCTACAACACTGTCGACGACGACTCCGACGTCTCTGACAACGAGCGCCGGAAAACCCTGAACACCAACTATGGTGGTTCTTGGGACATCACCTCTCATTGCATTCTCAAGACAATGCGGTGAGACATGGCCATGGTAGCTCCTACTGCTAAGGCAGAACCACATCGAAAGTTGATGGATACACCCATCATTTTTGATGCTTTGGACTGCCCCCAAAACATGATTGGGGCTGGTCAACTCCCGTTGATGGTGTCACCCACCATTAACAATATTCAAATCCACCATGTGATGGTGGATGGAGGTTCCAGGCTAAACCTCATAAGCTTCGAAGTTTTGTTAAGCTTCAGCTCCAGCCTTTGGACCTTCACCCATCCCGACCTTTCTCCGGAGTAGGTCCGGGAACCGTTACTCCTCTTTGTTCCATTACACTACCAGTGACCTTCGGGACCTGGGAGAACTACAGAACCGA
Source organism: Tuctoria greenei (assembly GCA_036927565.1). Lineage (NCBI taxonomy): Eukaryota > Viridiplantae > Streptophyta > Magnoliopsida > Poales > Poaceae > Tuctoria > Tuctoria greenei. The sequence continues at coordinate 116,722,454 of JAYESD010000011.1, read as the reverse complement.
GAAACTGGTTTTCGACGTTGCGCAGATAAGTCTGCCCTTCAATGCCTTTTGGGTAGACCAACTTTGTACAAGTTTATGGATACTGCCCATTATGGTTATTTGGTGTTGAAAATGCCAACACCCACGGGCATTCTCCGGATCCATGGAGATCGTACCGCAGGAGTCACTGCACTGGAAGAACTATATGCGCTTACAACAACGCAAGAGGAAGCATCCCATAAGGATCCAGCTGCGAATCCTCCAAGTATTCTTCACAAAGGTTCTACCTTCGCACCTCGTGTGCAAACAAGCGGCGAGGCCGACATTCCCGTCAAAGTCGTCCAAATTGGTTCTGATGTTGCTCAGACTACCTATATATCGGGTGGTCTGAACAACAAATAGGAACTTGCACTCATCACTTTCCTCCGGGCTAATGTCGACGTGTTTTCCTGGCAACCGTCACAAATGCCTGGGATCCCTAGGGAGGTGATTGAGCACAATCTGAAGATTTACCCAGACGCACGGCCTGTACACCAGAAGCCCCGAAAGCAATCAATTGAGCGACAAAACTTCATCTGACAGGAAATCAAGAAGTTGCTCAAAGCAAGATTCATTCAGGAAGTCTTCCATCCAAAATGGCTGGCAAACCCAGTTGTTGTACCCAAGGCCGGTGGGAAGCTTCGGATGTGTATTGACTACACCACCTTAAATAAGGCATGTCCAAAAGATCCATTTCCACTACCTAGAATAGATCAGGTAGTGGACTCCACCTCCGGGTGTGAACTACTGTGTTTCTTAGATGCATATTCTGGATATCTTCAAATCCAAATGTCTAAGGAAGATGAAGAGCATACTGCCTTCATTACAGTAGATGGATTGTATTGTTATACTGCTATGCCATTTGGTCTTAAAAATGCTGCTTCAACATTTGTGCGAGCCATGTACAAAACATTTGGAGAGCTAATTAGAGACTTGGTGTAGGTGTATTTTGATGACATCGTTGTGAAGATTAAAAACAATGAGTCACTCCTTGACAACTTACAAGTCGTCTTCGACAAGCCGCACACTACGCGCACCAAGCTGAACCCGGACAAGTGTGTCTTTAGGGTTAGCTCCGGAAAGCTTCTAGGTTTCTTTGTGACTCATCGAGGAATCGAAGATAATCTGGCGAAGATCAAGGCTATTAAAGAAATGCGGCCCCCAGCCCGCATTAAAGTTGTCCAAAAATTGGTTGGATGCCTAGCTGTGCTCAGCCGGTTTATATCAAGACTGGCAGAATAGGCACTACCCTTCTTCAAACTCTTGAGGAAGTCCGAACCATTTCATTGGTATGAAGAAGAAGAAAAGGCGTTTTGAGAGCTGAAGCAGCTCCTCACCACACTACCAATCTTGGTAGCTCCGAACTTTGGTGAGCCTTTACTGCTTTACATTTCGGCAACTATAGAGGTTGTCAGTATGGTTCTGGTCGCGGAAAGACCAGAGCCATCTCCAATTCAGGAGTATAGACCCCTCTGGGAGGGTCCGGAGCTACCTGAAGGCGAGTCTGGGTACCAACCCTCAGGCACGGATCCTCAAGGCGAGATGCTGGAGGATCAATCTCCTTCAAACGAAAGAGTAACTGCTGCTGAACAAGAAGATCCAGACTGCTCTCAGAGGGTCCGGGTCCCTCCAGAAGAAGCTCCGGGTTCCTTGGGTAGGGACCAGGAAATTCCAGAAGAAGGTCCGAACCCCTTCGGGAGGGTCCGAGTTGATGAGGAGGAAGTTCCGGGCCCCTCTGGGAGGGTTCGGACAGTCCAACGCCCTGTGTACTTCATCAGTGAAGTACTCCACAATGCAAAGACAAGATACATTGAGGTGCATAAACTTCTTTACACAGTCCTTATCGCCTCAAGAAAGCTTCGCCACTATTTCCAAGCCCACAAAATATCAGTGGTAACTTCTTTTCTACTACGTGCAATTTAGCATAACCCTAATTCTACTGGGAATATTGCAAAGTGGGCAGCGGAGCTGGTAGAATTCGATCTAGAATTCGTGTCAAGACAAGCAATTAAAAGTCAAGCCTTGGCTGACTTTACGGCGGAATGGAATCCCTCTCCATCAAACCCTGGGGGCCACAGTGAGCAGAATCGAGAGCTCAAAGTTCCGGTATTCACTAAGCCTCACTGGACCCTCTACTTCGATGGCTCCGTGCAGAAGCAGGGGGTTGGAGCTGGAATCCTTCTCCTAGCTCCGATCGGAGAGAAGGTCAAGTACATGGTACACCTTGATTTCAAGGCAACCAACAATATGGCGGAGTATGAGGCCCTCATCTATGGACTCAAGGTGGCACTATCTTATGGTGTAAAACAGCAATTGGTAAAGTGAGATTCACAACTCATCATCAAATAAGTGAAAGGTGAATGCTCCTACAACAATTCTGAATTAGTTGCTTATCTCCTTGAAGTCCAGAGGCTTCAGAAGGACTTCGAAGTCCTGGATCTCCATCATGTTCAGCGCCTTCATAACTTCGAAGCTGATGAACTCTCGACGAAAGCCTCAACCGGAGCTCTGGCTCCTGACGGAATCTTTGTCCGGAGGTTATCAAAACCAACAGCTCAGCCTGCCGAACTGAGCGAAGGGGGCGAGACCAGCACCTCAAAGCTGGCGGTCCCGGTGGCCTTGTTACCATGGCGTTCACCAAGGGTCGTAGGTGCTGTCGGAAGCTCTGAGCAACCCAGCACGCAAGACTCAGAAGCTCAAGATAGTTCCGATGCATGGATCTCGGAGATCTGGAGCAACTTGAAAGATAATATCCTTCCTAAAGACAGTGTATCCGCTGACCGGATTGTCAGATTGGCTAAAAGATACACGTTGGTAGAAGGGGATCTCTACTGGCACAGTGCCAATGGCATCCTAATGCGGTTCATTGCAAGGGAAGAAGGCCGCGATCTCCTTGCGGAAATCCATGGAGGCGAGTGTGGGAACCACGCAGCTTCTCGCACGCTGGTTGGTAAAGCCTTCCGACATGGCTTTTACTGGCCTACAACACTCCAGGACGCAGTTGAGCTAGTGAAGAAATGTGAAGCATGTCAATTCCATGCAAAACAGATTCACACACTAGCTCAATCACTATAAATGATACCTCCTACATGGCCATTCGCTTTGTGGGGCATGGATATCTTGGGACCTTTCCCAAAAGCTGTCGGAGGTTACAGGTTCCTATATGTTGCCATCGACAAGTTCACCAAGTGGCCGGAAGCAACTCCAGTAGTAACAATCAATAAACGATCAACAATCAAGTTCTTGAAGTCCATTATATGCAGATTTGGAGTTCCAAACAAAGTCATAACTGACAACGGAACTCAATTCACAAGTGCTCCATTCCAAGAATATTGTGAAGACCTCGGTATTCAACTTAGCTACGCCTCAGTAGCTCATCCAGCAAGCAATGGCCAAACCGAGAGAGCAAATGTAGATATTTTAAAAGGACTCAAGACATGCACATATGAGCGCTTGAAAAAGCATGGAGCTAACTGGATGGAAGAGCTTCCGTCCACATTATGGGCAAATAGGACAACACCTAACCGGTCAACTGAGGAGACTCCATTCTTTATGGTGTACGGAGCTGAAGCAGTACTTCCTCCGGAGGTCACCTTGGGGTCCCTTCGGGTCCGGACCTTCGACGGAGCCACGCAGGACCAGCTCCGGCGTGAAGACCTTGACCTCGTCGACGAGGGAAGGGGCCAAGCAGCTATTCGGAATGCACATTATCGCCAAGCGCTCCGGCGCTACCATCAAAGGCATGTGCGTGACTGACATCTTGAAGAAGGCGACCTGGTGCTCCGTAAAATACTAACTCGAGAAGGGATGAACAAACTTTCCCCCATCTGGGAGGGTCCCTTCCGAGTCATTAAAGTATCCCGACCAGGGTGCATTCGCTTGGCAACTGAGGATGGGATCCCACTTCCCAATCCTTGGAACATCGAGCACCTCCGAAAGTTTTATGCTTAAGAATCACGGAGGTGAGTTTGTAATCACACACAATGAATGTTATAGAGTCATTATACAGAGACGAGCAAGTCCTCCGGGAGAACATCCGGACCCCTCCGAGAGGGTCTGGGAAGTTCAAGTAACACTTGACACAGTCACAACACTAAAAGTGTAACTACTTGCTCTGGGCTAGCACAAGATGTATAGAACATTTAGCAGAGTCCAGCACCCTAAGTGTGTCCTTGTCTCCCCTATAATTCAGACCTATAATGAAAGGCATTGTTGTGTGAAAACAGACTCCACGTGCATTTACTTTTTGTACAAGGCTCAATATATCAAATTATTTTCACCCTGCGTGTCTATAATGAAGTTGTGCAAATCTTTGAGCTTTGTTCCAAGTAATTCACATGTATTACAAGCGTTATTGATAATCTTTTCGGATCTTAACACTGCTACATAGTCTACTTGCCTGAACGCCAAGCAAACATAGGTTTGGAGTGTGCTATCGACTTAGCCTGGTCCTGCACCCTAAGTACACCACTCTACCTACACCCCGACACGCCTCAGTACGGTGAGTACTAAAAAGGCATGTAGATCTTGGAAGATTCTATCAAAGTGCTTGTTATCATGTTGAGTTTCTTCGGACCTAAAGTCCAAATAAGAATAATAAGTCACAACCAATTTATACACAAGAGGACAAATTTTACTTTCTCTCTTGCCTTTAATGTGCAGGAAAAGCAAAAACTCATAGCGATGGTGGACGACGCCGGAGCTACTAAGCTCCAACATCTACCAAGATAGGTCCGCCGTCAACATTTAATATGTTGACCCCGGAGCTACCAAGCTCCGACCATTCCTGGGAGCCTGTCGTCAACGCTTCAAAACCGAAGACTTTGGACTTAAAATCTACAAGTACGAAGCAACCAAGTCATCAACATACTGTCATAACCTTTGGTACATGTACACACCTCAACTGTACACATGTACCAGGGGTCCAACAAGAAATGACACAATATATTGAAGACAAAGTGAAATTCAAGACAAAAAGGAGGATTTCATTAATCAAAAGAACTGGATTACAAAATTGAGATTACAAGGGACAAAGGGAGAAAAGTCCTAGCTACTGGAGGATCTAGGTCCTGTGGAAAAATGAAGCAACCTTCTCAACAGCTTCTTGGACACTAGCCCTGGCGACATTCTCCTCCTCCGCGATGATTCCTTCAAAGACTGGATCAAGGGAGAACTGGGGGTCTCGGCTCCGGTAACATGCCAAGACATACTCGGCAACGTTCTTGGCCAAGGATTTACCCTCCGTCTCCAGTTATCGGCGATGACGTCACCCATCGCGTCGAGTTTGCTGCCAATAGAGCCAAGTGCTGCTAGCGTCTGGTCCAGCTCCTGCGCTGGGTCCTATGGGCGTACTGGACTGAAACCAAGAGGCCCTGTCTGCACGCCCCAGAAAGGCCCATACCATCAAGGACTTAGTCGCCTTTGAGCTCCGAAGCTCCTCCAGTGACCTCCGGGCGGCCGCAAGCTCTGAACCTTCACGATCAGGTCGCTCAGCCAACTTAGCATGCTGCTGCATGTTTTCAGCAACCTACTTCTCCCGATCGGCCAACTCCGTCTCTCGGAGGTGGATGCGGTCCCGCCTTTCAGCTAGGTCCTTTTCCCTGCCCTTGACTCTCTCCTCCCTAGCGGCAACGTCAGCCTCTTTTTTCGAGAGCTCTTGCCCCACCTTCCAGTTCTTCTTCCTCTCTTCCTCCTTCCATAGATCCAGCTTTTTGCTGCGGTCTGCCAAATTTTTCTCACCCAGAGTCAACTTCTGAGTGACCTCCGCCTCTCTTCTCACCACATCCTCTTGCTGCCCAAGGAGTTTTTCCTCCCTCGCCTCCAGGTTCGCTCGGCGCTTTAGGAGAAGTTCATTCAACTCTGCGAGCTCTTCGTAACACTCGTCAGCAGCATCACGTCTCTCTTTGGCTTGCTCCAGGATTTCCCTAGAGTTAGCATCGAGCGCCTAGATGGCAACCTCCTTCTCTTCCATCAATTTATCCCAATACTCTAACCGGGCCTTCTCCCCTTTTATCCATTCCTTCTGGTTAGCTAGCCTCGTCTGAGCAAGCTTGGTCTCAAAATGGATTCTATTGCGCCAACGCCTCAAGCTGTTGCGCTCCTCCTCCAAAGCTTTGCTTTCATGATCGAAGGAAAGTTGGACCCGCCGAAGACTTGAGCAGGCGTTGTCTATGGACAACGCCAGAGGGATAGGTTCTGGGCCTGTCGGGATCATTTTCGCAGGCTCAAATGGGTTCTTTGTCACAAAAATTGGGTCCCACTCTACAATAGTGGTCCCTTGTACTCCTACAGCGCTAGGGCCGCTCTCCTGGACCCCTTCAGCGACAGCAGAAGAACCCACGGGGGGAACTTCCACCTCCGGAGCAGTCGAAGGCGCCGCTTCTAGGTCTTCAGTCGACGGATCTGAAGTTGAAGGACTTGTCGCCAGTCCTGTAAACTGCTCTGGCTTTGGCCCAGGTACCTCCGGGACCACCACTTTTGGAGCAGCAGCAGGAGCTTCAACTGGGGCTTCAACCGTCGCTGGCTCGGGCTCAGGCGTGGCGACCACCTCCGGCACAGTCGTCGGACCTTCAACTACCTCCGGCACAGCTGCCAGACCTCCAACCTCCTCCGGCTCAGCATCCGGACCCTCTACCACTTCCGGCTCTGCCGCCGGATCTTCAAATGTTTCTGGCACAAGGGCCGGAGCTTGGGTGATCTTCGGTTCAATAGCCGGGGCTTCAGCTACCCTTGGCTCAACAGCCAGGGCTTCGGCAACTTCCGGCTCAGAAGCCGGAACTTCTGGCATCGCCGGTGCTGGAGCATCAACCTCTTCCACCAGGGGCAAATCTGCAACTTCCCTCTTGCGGTCCGGCACTACCACAGGAGCTTCAGGTGAGGACTCCGAGTCCAAGCTCACGACAGCTGGCGCCAGAGCTGTTGCGACTTTCGCCTCTGCTTGACGAGGAGGCTCAGTGATCGAAGCTGGAGCTTCGACAGGTACAGCCCCAGCTGTTGCAACAGGCGTTGAAGCTCCGGATCCTTTCTTCGACACGCTGGAAGCAAAGGGAAGAGAAGATTAAGAACACATCAAAAACAAGACTAGCATTTTAGGGTGAGCAGTCGATGCTTACCTCGGGATGCTACCACCCCAATCACCTCGAAACCTCTTCCGAGGCCCGGAGCTAGAGCCCACCAAATCTGGTGAGACAATTGCTTCGGACCTCAATTGAGGAACATTCACAGCTGTCGGAGTTCCTTCGGCTGCAGCTTCCCTTTGCCGGGAAGAACCCCCGGACCTGGAGCTTCTAGCTGGCACTAAGGCTGGGGTCGACTGCCCGGAGCTTACACCTCTTGAAGACGTTTGCACCGGAGTTGGGGTAGCTACAGAAGACCTCCCCCTCCAGGGAGAAGCAACCGTCGTGGAAGGAGTAGGCCTGACGGACCTCCCGTCAGCATGCTTCAACTTCCTCTTCCGGTTGGAAGGCTCATCTAGGTCTTTGCCATTGCCTTTGTCAACGTCTTCAGTCCTTCAGCTCGGAGCGGAGGCAGGACCACCTTCAGGAGCTCCGAGAATCGCCAATCCGGTGGTTGTATGCCCTTCTACCTCAACAAGGTCGTCAAGCACCGGCATGCTCCTCCGGAGCTCCCTACTGAACTGCACCTCCATGTTCAGGGGGAGGAAGGCTGCTGGCAGAGCCAAGTCATCGCTGTTGACATTAATCCCATGCTGGAATTTCTTCTAATGAAACTCCAAGGATTCATCATCCAAGTTGGATTTCAGACCGATTTCAATCCGGTCTTCATCCATCACGCTGTTGAGGGCCCACACGAGCTTCTCCCTCTTCTTCAACAGAGCCCACCTCTTGACCAGGAAGTTGCAGAAGACCATCTGGGGGGTCACTCCACCTTCCACACACTCACGGATCCTGGTCAAGACAGGGTTGAAGGCATTTGATTGCACTGGAACCACACTCCATGCGTCCGTGTCAACATGGGGGAGGCCTTCAGGCAGCTCCAACTTCTCGTTCTCCTCTGCCGTGATGATGATCTAATCTTTCTTCCAGTCATTCCACTTGCCGGAAGGAAACAACTTCAAGTATTTGTAGGGACAGTTCTTGCGCTTCACAAAATAATAGAAGCCAAGAAACTCGGACCCCTTGCCGGTGCTGTGGATGGTGAGGAAGGTGCGGAAAAGCTCGACGCAGGGGCGAATACCCACCCACATCTCGCAGAAGTGGACGAATGTCACCACAAGAAGAAGAGAATGGGGGTCAAGGTGGTACAGCTACAGACCATAGAAGTCTAGCAGCATCAAAAGGAAGGTCGAGAAAGGTGGAATGAATCCCACCATGGCATACGCTATGAAGTACACCATGTCGCTGTCGTGCTCCTTCTTGAACAGGAGCTTGCCGGCGCGGACCAGATGGTTGAAGGAGTCGCTGGACCACCCCATGTAGGTTCGGACCTTCTTCAGATCATCATCGCTCTTGAGGCGACTCTTGGGGAGACCCAACTAAATCGCGGCAAAGTGGAGCAAAGGATGGAAAGTTAGGCAGAGTTTGGGAGGCTCTGAGCACAAAGATGAATGAAGGCATAAAGAGTCCTCAACCCGTGCGCACTTTCCTTCTTAAGTAAGCCTCTGCGACGCTTGGATGGAAACCGCAATTAGATCAAAGGTACTTTTCAAAAATCTACCCCGTCTATAACGAGTGGACCTGGGGCGACCCCAACGAAGAGATCGAGGTCTTTACCCAAGGCCAACCGTTGCCATGATGAGCGGCGGGAAAGCCAAAGTTGGCACTCTGACAAGGCATGTGTAACCGATACAGTTTTCATATTGGGAGCCGGCGACCTTCAATTGCGTGAGATCCGCACTCAAAGATCTCATCTGCTGTATTCATAACAAGCCACGCGTCGAAGGTTGACTCCCGAACCGTCACTCTATCGATGCATGAGAGGACTTTTGAAAATCGAAGCGCGGGACTTGAGAATGGCCCCACCTCCGGCAGAACAACTTAACCCAAGGGGTTGCTCCTAGAGGTGTGCCCGGGGGCCACTTTCGGTACCCTACGTACCGGAGCAGAACAAGTGCAAGAAAGTTCCACCCGTCAGAGTCGAAGGCCCTTGCAGGTCCCACATGTCACGTTGCACCGGACCCACTCCCCTCACATGGCTGGCTCCCGGGTTAACACGTGTAAAATAAGCCCGGAACAAAACTCCCAACCAAGGGAAGCTCCGGCAACTACACGTGTACAACAGTCCCGGACCTAGCCCCCGTCAGAGAGGAGCTCCGGTACCGACACGTGTACAGCAACCCCGGACCTACCCTCCCGCAAGGGAAAGCTCCAGATCTGCCACGTGTGGAGCCTGCGGACCTTTGTCACCAACAGAAATACAAGCCGATCATGACCATTATAGACATTCAAGAATGGTTAAAGCGGCAGTTACAAGGTCTGATAATGTGTCATAATACCATATTAATGACACACGATCAGTGCACCGTTAATAGGGGTAACGATGTCATGCATTACCACACTATTAATTGTACTTAATACTCTTTAGAAAGTGTATTAGGTCATTAAGCACGCCAGGGCCAAATGTCGGGCCAGACCAGCTTTGTGACGGCCAGTCCTTAGAACTATAAAGGGGCTGCACTGCGCGAATACGAGGGGAGGCTGATCCAAGCTATGGCGATCTGACCCAAGTGAACGTACTCGCTCAATACAATTTCAGAAACCCCGTGGAGTAGGGTGTTATGCTCAGGTGGCCCGAACCATGTAAATCTTTGAGGTCACCATCTTGATATTGATTTCTGCGTGCCCCAACCACAAAAAGAACCTCCGCGGGCTGCTTCTCAGCGGGTCCGTGGGAAGTGTCGTATTGAACACTTCGACAGAGATGCAACGCTATTTTTGCATGTTGAAATTTCGCGAATTTGGGGTGCCTCCCACACACTTGTTCCGTGAATTCTTTATTCAACACAAATAAACTAAAGAGAGAACTTTACCGGGTCAGATGAACCGATAAGTCTTCTTTATTGAACTCAAAATATAGGGATGCTTACATTTTTCAATGTAAATTTAATGAAATAATAATTTGGAATAAAACTAAACTAAGCTAGTAAGCATCCTATGCGGTCGGGACATCTAAACTATAGAGCGTTGTAGATGTCAGGCTTCCCGACGGCATTGCATATGCACCGTAGCTTGGCGCCCATGCCACGATGAACACCACCAATCTCCTCCTTGAGGAATATGAGTTCATCCTTAAGTTTCACCCTCTCAATGCGACCTTCAGCCACTAAGTTTGATAGCTTCTTGTTCTCCAAACGGAGAGAAGCTAACTCCTTAGAAAGCTGTGCCACTTTAGGGGCACGAGGAGATTTCCCGTCGTTGTCCTCAAATTGGCCAGGTGGCCCTCTGATGGCAAGTGGCGAGAGATGACGCCTAATCTTAGAGGGTGACGAGCTCGTCAATTCCTCCATACCCACATTATCCATTTGCTTGAAAAAGACTTTTGCATAGCCTCCTTCAGGCTTGCACACCCCATGGATAATGAGGCGGTCTCCCAGAAGCTCAGGCGAGGTACGCATAGGTGACTTGTAGTGGTGGCTCACTACATCATCATCCTTGGTCTTCAGAGTGTACATGAACTCCTCGCTAGGCTGCAACTTTGGGAGAGACTCGTCTTTTTTAGGAAAAAGACGGGTCTTGACTGACTTAAGGCCAGACGTAGTCGGATGGCGTGCAGGTGTCGTCGACTTCATGGGCGTCCTCTGAGGGGAGAGCGACCGTGCAGCACCACGAGGCGTGGTGCTACGCCCACGTGTAGTCCTTGATGGTGGCGGTATCATGGCAAGAGGTACGACATCCAATGCCGTGACGGACTCCAAAGCGAGGGTGGACTTGTCATTGGCCAGTGCAATGTCTCTGCTCAAGTTGAAGGTTGAGCTAGAGGAGGTATGAGGCACAATTTTCTTGTCGGCCATGACTTGGATGGGAGGAACAGGAAATGTGTTTTTCTATATGGTGCAAGTTTCTCCTCTCTGTTCCCGTCAATATAAGCGGGGAAAGTACGATAGCACTGAGAGTCTTGTTGTGATACGTCGGGAAAGTTCACACGAAAAAACAGAAAGCCGACGGTGCAAGGGGGAGGTCGGCCGACCCGTTCGGTCGAACCCTTCCTGGCTCCGTTTGGGCTAAAATTTCGTGGGTTGGCTAAATGGGCCCCATGGATGAATAATTGGATGGGCCCATTAATTGGACGAGGAGAATTTAGAGAGAATTTAAATAAACAACGTGAAAATTAATAAGATTCATCACGCCAATTTCTTTTTCTGCCTCCTCCTAGGATTCAAGAAATAATTTGGTCGGTGCCCATTCACCTTAAATAGCTGATCATCATCACCTTGGAGTGTGATTGCTCCATGGGATGAGGTTTCTACTACAGTGAAGGGTCCTTCCCATTTGCTTCTAAGCTTCCCATGTCCAAAGAGTTTAACCCTAGAGTTGAAGAGTAGAACTTTATCTCCAGGTTTGAACTCTTTAGGCGTAATCCTTTTATTGTGCCATCTTTTGGTTTTTTCCTTGTAGATTTTGGCACTATGGTACGCCTTATCTCTCCACTCTTCCAACTTGGAAAGTTGCTTCAATCGGTGTTTTCCTGCTTCATTAAGGTCCATGTTCCACCACTTGATGGCCCAATAGGCTCTATGTTCCAACTCTACAGGAAGATGAAAAGTTTTACCATAGACAAGTTGGAAAGGAGACATGCTGATGGGAGTTTTGTAGGTAGTACGGTATGCCCACAATGCGTCGGGTAGCTTATGATTCCATACCGTTCCCATTTCCAAGACGGTCTTTTGCAGAATATTCTTAATTTACTTATTAGATGTTTTTGCTTAACCACTTGTTCGTGGGTGGTATGGGCTAGTAATGTTATGTCGGACACCAAGCTCCCTCAAAAAGTTTTGGAAGGTATTATATATGAATTGAGACCCTCCATCACTTATGACCATACGGAGTGTGCCAATGCGTGGGAAAATGATATCATGGAACATGTTCCTAGCATGCTTGGAATTAGCATTTTTGCATGGCAAAGCTTCTACCCATTTTGACACATAATCTACAACCACCAGAATGTACTCGCAATCATAGGACCTATGGAAAGGTCCCATGAAATCAGTACCCCACATCAAATAACTCCTATTAGAGATTATATGTTAGGGGCATCGCATTGCGAGCTAGGATTCTTTCATGCTTTTGGCATTTCCAACATCTGCGGATGAATTATTTTGTATCTTCGTACATAGAAGGCCAATAGAATCCACTTTCCTATATCTTTGCTTGGGTACGGTAAACATCGTAATGGCCACCATAGGGGATAGCATGGCATTTCTCAATAATCTTGGTGCCTTCGATTGATGGGACGCATCTTCTAAGAAGGCCATCAGCACAAACTCAATAGAGGTTTGGCCTAGGATTGCACCAACAGTAAAATCACTAGCATCACTCATGGTTTCAAATGGTAGCATCCAATCGGGAGGTTGAATGATTGGAGCTGAGATGAGTGCCTTTCTGAGTGTATCAAATGATTTAAGGCATTCATCATCGAAATCAAATGGAGCTTCCTTAGCTAGTAGGTTAGTGAGAAGTCTAGCAACTTTGGAGAAATCCTTGATGAACCGTCGATAGAACCCCGCATGACCTAGAAAGCTTCGAATTCCCTTAACATTGATAGGAGGTGGAAGTTTTTCAATGACCTCGATTTTTGCTTTGTCCACCTCTATCCCTCTCTTGGACACTAAGTGTCTAAGAACGATGCCCTCACAGACCATGAAATGGCACTTCTCCCAATTAAGTACAAGGTCCTTCTCTTGGAATCTTTGTAATACCTTGTCTAAATTTTCCAGACAATGATCAAAAGTTTTCCCATACACGAAGAAATCGTCCATGAAAACTTCCATGATCTCCTCAATCATGTCAAAAAAGATAGACATCATGCATCTTTGAAAAGAGGCAGGAGCATTACACAATCCAAAGGACATACGCCGGTAGGCAAAAGTTCCATAGGGATATGTGAATGTGGTCTTACTTCGATCGTCGGGATGGGTTGGGATTTGATGATAACCCGAATACTCATCAACGAAACAAAAGTAGGAGTGTTTCGCCAACTGCTCTAACATCTCATCAATGAAGGACAGTGGAAAATGATCCTTCCTTGTAGCCTTGTTAAGTTGCACATCCTCCAATCTATGCACATCCTCCAACCCGTGAGAATCGTTGAGGAATTAATTCATTCTTCTCATTTTTAACGACCGTCATACCTCCCTTCTTAGGCACTACTTGAACTGGGCTAACCCATTCACTATGAGCGACAGGGTAGATAATCCCGACATGCAGAAGTTTCAAGACTTCCTTCTTGACAACTTCTCGCACCGCATTATTCAATTGCCTTTGAGGTTCCCTTGAGGGGACACTCTTGGGGTCAATAGGAATGCAATGGGTGCATAACGATGGACTAATCCCCTTGAGATCCTCCAGTGAATAGCCAAAATAGATCTATGCTTTTCTAACATGGCAATGAGTTTGAGTATCTCATTATCTGAAAGCTTGTCACTTATGATGACAGGGGCTTCCAAATCGCCATTTAGAAAGGCATAATGTAGGTCTGGAGGTAGAATTTTTAGCTCAACAATAGGTTTTGGGAAGAACTCTTCTTTTGGCAATTCAATTGCCTCTTGAAATTCATCCTTCTCTTAGATGAAATCTTCTTCTCCTTAAATTTCATGGGGAGCTAAGAATTGAAGAGTTCTAACCTCCTCTAGAGGTTCATATTGGATAGGAGATTCTGCGGATGTGTTTTTGGAAGGTAGAATAGGAATAGAGAACTTTCTCCCTCCAAGCTTGACATTGAGGTTTCCTTCCATGGGAATTTCCATGAGAAATTTCTCAATGGGAATCCCAATCATAATGTCGAAATCTTGGATTTACACATGGAAGTCTAGGATTGCCTCAATATCTTTGTGTATTACAGACACCTGTTGCAAAACCCCACATCCTTCAAGGATGTTTCCCAAAGAATCTCGAAAGGATTTACATGTTTGTGCTAATAGCACATCGCCCAGAATGGCGAGAGCACAAGTAGGGTTGTATAGGACTGTTGACGGCTGATACGTCACAAATGAAATTCCGCAAGCGCATGGAGAAACCGCTGTATCACTTCCACTTAAAGAGTATTCCTAAGGGTATCAAATCCAAGGAACGTGTGTGCTAATCTTCTAACTAGTTCACCCAAGGACACAAAGCTTGGTGATAGGCAAGTGATAGAGTGGATTTCCTAAGAGAAGGGGTTCTAATTCAAAGCAAGTCGGTCAATAGCATTTTGTATTGGGCACGGGTTACCCTGGTTTGCCAGGCGACTCCCGCCAAGAGCCTACGTCGAAGTTGAACGTGGAGGATTACAACGGGCGGATAGGGCTGTCACCACCTACCGCCTACCTCTACAACCTGTGAACTATGAGATAATCAAAGGTAATGTCAAGCTTAGACACCACACCTATGCTATCGATTACTTCCCTAACCTCTCGCGGAAAGACTAGGACCTCTAAATGAATAGAGCAACGAATGAACAAGCAACTAAGGAATTAACTTGCTTGAATTAAATAAATGAACTCAATTGGAAATAATGTACCTTACTCGAGATGGGAAGAACTATCGAGGTACTAAGGTGGAGAGGGTTCGACAAGCCCGAACCCTATCCTTAAGTGGAAGAAGCTCGACAAGCTGGAGCCTCCTCCTCCTCCTCTTCTTTCTCACTCTCTCCCTATTTTCTAAGCACTTAGGCAACGCTACGCCTTTGGAGTGGAGTACTAGACTCAAGCTTTTGGTGTGTGGAGTGACGGATCCCCCTACCCCCTATTTATACCCTCCAAAGGTCGGTTTGGTGCCAGAAAAAGCGAGAGACTCAGTTGCCATCGTGATCTCCAAGCCGCGAGGAGCCAACACATGGTGGTTGAGCGCGTTTGGCGCGTTTACCTAGTCCGCCGACCTGGCACTTCAGCCAACTTGCAAACAGCTCCAATCGCGACGAAACTTACCTGTAACACATTTATGTGGGCCCCATTCATGGGTATGGGTGATTCCCCTAATTTTTAGTTGGTTTTCTCCTTGGAATGGGCCCCAAAATCCTCGTGCTTGCGCCTGATTGGTCAGAAGGTGTGTTTCTTGGATTGGTCCTTGTGAATACCTCTAATTATGGGCATAATTCACCTGCATACACAATTACACCAGCACTTGTGGATATAGTTAGTAAATAACACCTACCACTATGTTGGTTGTCCAATCCATAGCTTTTATGCAGGGAATTGATATTCGGATTTGGCAATTAAGGACCATCAACAAACTACCCCGCACTTAGTCCTTTACTCGTCCTCGAGTGAAGGCAAGGAGAACTAAGTGATATCATAATTCAGCTACAAGTATGAACTATGTATACAAAACATTTCAACACATACCTTTGTTCAAGAACCTTTGATATGTGGCTACCACATCATCTTGGGTGTTTGAGAGATGGAACGGCTTAATGTAGTTTACCTGGACTCCTCCTACTGAAATAAACTTGAAAATTTCTATATTTTCACAAGTCAAAAATATATTGCCATGCTCCTCAAAAGAATGCTCTCGTCTCTCAATGTGTTTAATCCTCACCTTGGCATGAGTTGCCACTTCTTTTCCTATGACTAAATATGGCTTTTTGTGGAGCTTGGTAAGGATAAAAGTGGATCACTTGCAATTCATGTATTACTAAGCCAAAAACAAGATTCTCATGAGAAGACCATGCAACAAAAACCAATGACTAAAGAAATGCTTGTGCACTTATTATGGATGGTGGATGATGAATGGTGATGATGACTCCCAATTGATCACTCTCTTTTTTTTTTCTTTGTGCAAGGATGAAGCATGGCTACTTATTGGCTTTTTCTTTTTTGAATTCTTATAGCCATGCCTTCTACTCCTTTTTGTGCATATTTTTTTTATTCAGAGAGGATTTTGCAGAATTTGCATGGAGTATCTTTTGATGGTGGATATGTGAAAATCATGGAATATGGTGGAGTGCACAAGAAATTACTAATCAAACATTTCATGCAAGTCACTGAAAAGGGTCAAGAGTTTGACAAAGTTCAATGAAAATGCAAAGTGGCATATGCATGTGGTTTTCAATATCTCTATCATATGGCCTTGGTTGGTATTTAAATTCTAATGAGAGAGGATGGCAAAAATCTGATGACTTTGAAAATTGCAATACCAAAATTCAATTCCAACATGGAGAGTTTCATAGTTTCACTCATTTACCATATCACACCAATCAAATACTTAGATGACATGTTTTTCCTAAATTGATATATGGTTCAAGAACATGGTAATGAAATTGAAATGAGAAGTAGACATATTCCATTCTCTAGCAAAATATGATATATGAAATTGCACAATTTTAATTTCTAATGAGTTGACTTTTAATGATGTTATGGTGCAAAATCAATTTCAACTAAAAAATCAGGTATAGAGGGATAAGAGGTGAGAGAGTGCAAACCATCGCCTTAATGAAGAAGGGTGGGCCAAGTCATCATGGCTTGGTTAAATGTTCTCGTGGTCCTTCATGCGATGCCCTGAATCGTTCTTTCATGATGGTTCGAGCATGTTGCACTTTGGGAGGCCTGTGGGACCTCCCCCACTGTTATTCTTGTGCCTGTCTTTATTTGACATGAAAACATGGAAAAGTGAAAGACTCTACCGGTCTTACTTACACCGGTGAGTCACAATTTATTTGACAAAGGCACTTCATATGATGGAATCAAAATAAGCGCCTAAGTCCTAAGTAGGAAGGTATTTATGATATTCTACATTTTACTTCTCTCCTAATTAGCCAAGTGGGGATAGTGTGACGATTAGAAAGGAGTGGTGAGGGTTGGAGTTTGGTTTATTGGACATGGAAAATTTAACCAAACTTCAAGGATAGGCGTTAAAGTCAATCAAATTGACTACGTCTTCCTCTTTGTCCAAATTTTCTTCGGGCTCTAAAAAGATCTTGAGATGGTGCCCATTTACTTGAATAGATGACCTTCATCATTTTGGAGTGTAATTGCGCCATGAGATGAAGTATCTACCAAAGTATAGGGACCTTCCCACTTACTTTTTAGTTTCCCATGTCCAAAAAGTTTGACTCTAGAGTTGAAATGTTGGACTTTATCTCCAAGCTTGAACTCCTTAGGCGTAATTCTTTTTATCGTGCCACATCTTGGTTTTTTCCTTATAGATCTTGGCACTATAATACGCCTTATCCCTCCATTCTTCCAGTTTAGAAATTTGCATTTTGCGCAACTTTCCAGCTTCGTGGAGATCCATGTTTCACTTTCTTGATAGCCCAATACGCTCTATGTTCCAATTCTACGGGTAAATGACAAGTTTCCCCGTAGACAATTTGGAAAGGTGATATTCCAATGGGTGTCTTATAGGCGGCACGGTATTCCCAAAGTGCATCGGGTAGTTTGTTCTTCCACCCATTCCCCATCTCAAAGACGGTCTTCTGCAGAATATTCTTGATTTGTTTGTTTGAAGTTTCTGCTTGACCGCTTGTTTGGGATGGTATGGAGTAGCAATGTTATGCCTAATCCCAAGCTCTCTGGAAAGCTCTGGAAGGTCTTATCAATGAAATGAGACCCTCCATCACTTATGACCATTTGGGGAGTTCCAAACCGTGGGAAAATGATTTCATGAAACATTTTCCGAGTGGTATTGGCATCGACATGTTTGCATGGCAATGCTTCTACCCATTTAGACACATAATCTACGGACACCAAAATATACTCACAATCATAGGACTTTGGAAAAGGTCCCATGAAGTCGATCCCCCACACATCAAATAATTCTACTTGGAGATTGTATGTGAGGGGCATCGCATTGCAAGCAGTGATTCCTCCATGCTTTTGGCATTCTAGACATCTTCAAACGAATTCCTTTGTATCCTCATACATTGAGGGTCAAAAGAATCCGCTTTACCAAATCTTTGCCTAGGTACAGTGAACACCATAGGGGCCCGCATGGCATCTTTCGATGATATTGGTGCCTTCGATTGTTGGGACGCACCTTCTAAGCAGCCCATCAGAACATACCCTATAGAGGTATGGATCATCCCACAAGTGACATCGACTCTCAAAAATGAGCTTTTTCTTATCCTGCCCTGGTGGTACGTACCCCGTAACCATGAAGTTTACGATGTCTGCATACCAAGGGTTAGAGTCGGTCACCTTGAGCAATATATCATCACGTAGGAAATCATTTATAGGTATGTCCGGTGTACTTGGGTTTTCCATACATGAGAGGTGATCAACGACGGAATTCTCTACTCCCTTTTTATCTCTTATCTCTAGGTCAAACTCTTGGAGTAGGAGAATCCATCAGATTAGCCTAGGTTTAGCATCTTTCTTGGAGAGCAAATATTTCAAAGCAGCATGGTCTGTGTAGACTATGTTTTTTGCTCCAACTAAGTATAATCTAAACTTATCGATAGCAAAGACAACTGCTAGGAGCTCCTTTTTAGTTGTGGCATAGTTAAGCTGAGCTCCTGATAGAGTCTTGCTAGCGTAGGCTATTGCATGATGCTTCTTATCCTTGGTTTGGCCAAGGACCGCTCCAACAGCATAATCACTAGCATCACACATGATTTGTAATGGCAGCGTCCAATCAGGGGGTTGAATGATTGGAGCTATGATGAGAGCCTTCTTGAGGATGTCAAAATATTGGTGACACTCATTATCAAAATCAAAGGGCACATCCTTAGCTAAAGGCTAGTGAGGGGTCTAGCGATTTTGGAAAAATCCTTGATAAATCGTGGGTAGAACCCCACATGGCCTAAAAAGCTACGGATACCCTTAATGTTTGTGTGAGGTGGAATATTTTCAATAACTTCAATTTTGGCTTTGTCCACCTCAATCCGCCTTTCAGACACCAAGTGTCCTAAGATGATGCCTTCACGGACCATAAAATAACACTTTTCCCAATTTAGCACTAGGTCATTCTCTTGGCATCTTTGTAAGACCCTACCTAGGTTCTCAAGACAATGATCAAAAGTTTTTCCATAGATGGAAAAGTCGTCCATGAAAACTTCCATGATTTCCTCAATCATGTCTGAGAAAATAGACATCATGCACCTTTGGAACGAAGCGGGTGCATTACACAACCCGAACGGCAATCGCCGATAGGCGTAGGTTCTGTAAGGGCATGTGAAGGTGGTCTTAATTTATCATCAGGGTGGATGGGAATTTGATGGTAACCAGGATACCCATCAAGGAAACAAAAGAAGGAATGTTTCGCTAGCCGCTCAAGCATTTCATCAATGAAAGGCAGCGGGAAATTATCCTTCATTGTTGACTTGTTGAGTTTTCTGTAGTCAATACACATCCTCCACCCTGTGATGGTTCATTGAGGAATGAGTTCATTCCTCTCATTTTGAACGACCGTCATTCCTCCTTTCCTGGGCACTACTTGGATAGGGCTAACCCACTTGCTGTGAGGAACGGGATAAATTATCCTGGCATGCAAGAGTTTCAAGACCTCCTTCTTGACAACCTCCCGCATAGCATTGTTCAACCTCCTTTGAAATTCCATAAACGGTGTGCTAAGAGGGTCGGTGGGAATGCGATGGGTGCAAAGAGCAGGGCTGATTCCCTTAAGGTCTTGGAGTGAGTAGCCTAGGATGGATCTATGCTTTTCTAAGATGGTCATGAGTTTGGCAGTTTCATCTTGTGAAAGCTTGTCACTTATGATGACATGAGCTTCCACATCACTGTAGGAAAGCATAGCATAGGCTTGGAGGTAGGGTTTTCAATTCAATCGAGGGCTTTTGTGATGGCTCTTCTTTGGGCAAATCAAATGTCTCCAGGAATTCATCCCCTTCTTGGATGAATTGTTCTTCTTCTTCAATTTTAGGAGGGTCTAAGAATTGAAGGTCCATGGCCGATTGGCTCACTCTCGGGGGGAGGTTCTGCTAATGTTCTTGGATCGCAGAATGGGAATGGAAAACTTCCTCCCTCCGAGTTTAACATCTAGGTTGCCTTTTGAGGGTGCATCCATGAGTAATTTCTCAATGGGTAACCCTATCATTACATCGAAGTCTTGGACTTCAAAGACATGAAAATAAAGGCAGAACTCGATGTTCTCGTGTCTTATAGACACATTTTGCAAAATCCCATATCCTTCCTTGATGTTTCCATAGGAGTCTCTAAAGGATTTTCTTGTTGGAGCCCAGAGTAGATCACCCAAAATGACTAAAGCACATTTTTCAGAAATTATATTGGCTGCAACAGTGGGATTATAAAGGACATTCACCATTACCCCTCGAATAAGACATCGAATGGTTGCTGAGGGTGAGTTTACCCAAATAATTTCAGGTGAAAGCTCAACCTCCGCCGTCCATTCCCTACTCATGATTGAGGTCAACTCTTTGATCGTTTCCTGAAGGAATTTTCCTTTGGGAGGATCAAGGAGTGAGGGATGTAATGATGGTTTTCTTCCATAACAATACTTCGAGGTATTCCCAAAATCTTCAAAAAGATCTTCCTCGAAGCATAATGGAAACTACGAAGGCCGAATTTCTTCTTCCTTCAGTGTCTTTGGTTCGAGTGAGGATTTCATAGTCACAACTTGAGATGAACATGGTATGGGTTCCGGGGTGACTATGGGGGGATCCTCATGTCTCGACACGGCTTCCTCTTGAGGAGGTTCATTAAGACCAGCGATGAATGATGTATTTCCTAGAATGCGTTCTAGAATTTCCCTTCCTTCAATCGGTGTCTTATGGAGGAAAGAACCTTCGACCGTTATGTAGAGGTATAGGGCATAATCCTTGTCAAGAATGAAACAAAAATGTTGTAATAACACATGTTCGGGAATGGACAAGTCCGGGCCTGATTTGGTTAGCAATGAGAATCTAGCCCGGGCTGCACTTATAGATTCCTTCTCGATTTATTGAAAGTTGAGAGTTTCCCTTCGTAGAGAGGCAACTTGGGAGAGTTGAAAGAATGCAAGACAAAAATTGTCTCGAAGTTCTTTACATTTTCCATTTGCACTACCAACGGTATGAGTGTACCACTGCTTTGCTCTTCCCTTGAGGGAAAAGGGAAACAATTTCCACTTAAGGGTTTCTTGTGTCATGCCATTAATTAGAAGGCATGAACACAATTGCTCAAACTCCCGCAGGTGATGGTAAGGATTCTCAAAATCCGTCCTTGAGAAGGATTGCTCCCGAACCATGGCTATAAAGCTAGGGTGGAGTTCATAGCTAGTTGAGCAAATGGGATCTGCCGATGGCGAAAGCTCACAGAACTCACCCTTAGGAGAAGATAGAGAAAGAATGGTGGGTTGCTCCATAGTTTAGATGGTGGAAAGGTAAGGAATAAAGAAAAAAATAGATATGAGGGTGAACAAGGTTCGAAGATAAACAACAACCATTCCCCTACAACGGCGCCAGAAATGCTTGTTGACAGCTGGTACGTCACAGATGAAAATCCGCAAGCGCACGGAGAAACCTCTGTAGCACTTCCCCTTAAAGAGTATCCCTAAGGGTATCGAATCCAAGGAACGTGTGTGCTAATCTTCTAACTAGTTCACCCAAGGAAACAAAGCTTGGTGGTAGGCAAGGGATAGAGTGGATTTCCTAAGATAAGGGGTTCTAATTCAAAGCAAGTCGGTCAATAGCAGCTTGTATTGGGCACAGGCTTACCCTGGTCTGCTAGGCGACTCCCGCCAAGATCCTACATCATAGTCGAACGTGGAGGATTAGAATGGACAGATAGGGTTGTGACCATCTACCGCCTACCTCTACAACCTGTGGACTACGAGATAATCAAAGGTAACGTCAAGCCTAGACACCACACCTATGCTATTGATTACTTCCCTAACCTCTCGCAAAAAGATTAGGGCCTCTAAATGAATAGAGCAATGAACAAACAATCAACTAAGGAATTAACTTGCTAGAATTAAATAATGAACTCAATTGAAAATCATGTACCTTACTTGAGATGGGAAGAACTGTCGAGGTACAAAGGTGGAGAGAGTTTGACAAGCCCGAACCCTATCCTTAAGTGGAAGAAGCCCGACAATCCGGAGCCTCCTCGTCCTCCTCTTTCTCACTCTCTCTCTCTCTATTTTCTAAGCACTTAGGCAGCGCTACGCCTTTGGGGTGGAGTACTAGACTCAAGATTTTGGTGTGTGGAGTGAGGGAGCCCCCTACCCCCTATTTATACCCTACAAAGGTCGATTTGGCGCTAGAAAAAGCAAGGGACTCAGTCGCCGTCGTGATCTCCAAGCCACGAGGAGCCAACACATGGTGGTTGACCGCGTTTGGCGCATTTACCTAGTCGGTTGACCTGGCACTTTGGCCAACTTGCAAACAGCTCCAATCGCGCCAAAACTTCTCTGTAACACTGTTATGTGGGCCCCCATCATGGGTATGGGTGATTTATCTCATTTTTAGTTGGTTTTCTCCTCCAAGTGGGCCCTAGAATCCTCGTGCTTGCGCCTGATTAGTCAGAAGGTGTGTTTCTTGGATTGGTCCCTGTGAATACCTCTAATTATGGGCATAATTCACCTGCATACACAATTACACAAACACTTTTGGAGATAGTTAGTAAATAACGCCTACCACTATGTTGGTTATCCAATCCATATCTTTTATGCAGGGAATTGAAGGTCGGATTTGGCAATTAAGGACCGTCAAAAAGGACCTTCATTGGTGTCCCTCTAATAAATAATATAATAGTTTCCAAAGTGAGGTCATCCAAAGAATTTCAGTGACTTCTCAACTTTCGCTGTCCATTCCCTGCTTAGAATAGAGGTTAACTCCTTGATCGTCTGTTGGACGAACACTCCATCAGGTGGGTCAGGTGGAGTTAAGGACAATGATGGTTTCCTATGGCAACAGTACCTCGAGGTATTTCCTAAATCTTCAAATATCTCCTCCTCGAAGTAGAAGGGAAACATTTAAGGTTGAATTTCTTGGTCCTTCATAGTTTCGGGTTCGGGAGAGGATTCCACCAGCAAGGTTGAGATAAGCAAGAGATATGTTGTTCCTTGTCCATGGACTTATCCTCAGATCTTGACGCTACTTCCTCTTGTGGAGGCTCATTAATACCCATAACGAAGGGGGGATTTTCTAGAATTCGGTCTAGAAAATCCTTGCCTTCTTCCGACGTCTTATAGAGGAAAGATCCTCCAGCCGTAATGTCAAGATATAGGGCATACTCTTTGTTCAATCCCATATAGAAGTGTTGCAAGAGCAACAAATTAGGGATGGACAAATCTGGGCCAGAATTTCTCAAAAGCGAAAATCTATCCCAAGCTGCACCTATGGGTTCCTTCTCCATCTGCTGGAAGCATATTACTTCCATTCGCAAGGAAACAATTTGGGAAATTGGAAAGAAAGCAAGACAAAACATGTCTCGTAATCACTCCAATTTCCGTTTGTCTTCCCAATGTTGTGGTTGTACCATTGTTTGACTTTTTCTTTAAGGGAAAAAGGAAACAACTTCCATTTGAGAGTTTCTTGTGTCATACCTTTGATCTGAAGGCATGAACACAATTGTTCAAACTCTATTAGATGGTGTAAGGGTTTTCACAATCCATTCCTAAGAAGGATTGCTCCTTAACCATGGTTATAAAGCCAGGGCGAAGTTAATAGCTGGTAGAACAGATGGGTTCTGGCTCACAGAACTTGCCATTTGGGGCAGAATATGAAAGAATGGTGGGCTGCTCCATATACGTGGTGGTGGTAAGAAAAGGAAAGATAAGATAGGAAGATAGATATGAGGGTGAACAAGGTTCAAAGACTAACAGCAACCGCTCCCTGGCAACAGCGCCAGAAATGCTTGTTAACGTTTCTTACGTCACAAATAAAAATCCGCAAGCGCACATAAACTATCGTGTAACACTTCACCTTAAGAGAGTATTACCAAGGGTATCGAATCCAATGAATGTATATGCTAATCTTACGAATTAATCCGACACAAAGTTGTTTGGTAGGTAAGGAAGTGAGAGGAATTCAAAGTATTGATTCCGATTCAAAAGAATTTGCAGTAGCTCCTTGCTTCAAGCATAGGTTTACCCCTAGCAACACTAGGACGACTCCTGCCAAGAGCCTATGGCATAGTCAAACGTGGAGGATTACTAAGGACGGATAGGGCTGTAACCACCTACTGCCTACCTCTTCAATCTGTGGGTCTACGAGATATCCACTGGTGATTTCTAACCTAAGCACCATGCTTATGTTTTAAATCACAACTCTAGTTATTTCGAACACAAAGCTACAACTAGAGCCTCTAATAAATTAAAGCAATGAACCCACAAGTAACTACTTGTGCAAACTACTATAAATTTAGAATCAAACTTGAATTGAATTCACAAAAGGATTACTTGATTTGAATAACACCTTTGTAGGGGTACAAGTGTAGAAGAGGGACTTGACAAACCCAAGCCTCCTTCTCCTAAACTCTTCACCACACTCTCCTTCTACTTGGCAGCCTCTAGGACTACTCTAAACTTTAGGAGTGGTATTCTATTCTCAACTTTTGGTGTGTGTGTGTGTGTGTGTGTGTGTGTGTGTGTGTGTGAAGTGAGGTGTGGGGTTCTATTTGTAGGGGGAGAAGGGTCAGTTCCCGCCACCAAATGCGCGCGAATCAGTCACCCATGACCTCTTCAAGGTGGGAGGATCCAACACGTGGCATTTGACCAGGTTTGGCGCCACTCCCTAGTCAGCCGACCAGGGAGGTCGACCGACCTGGTCTCAGCCCCGTTGGGGCTCTGCTTCCTCAAGGTCTCTGCCAGGTGGGTCCTATCCCCTTATATGGGTGCTACACCGTTGGATGGCCTCAGATACTTTTGTTTGTGGCCATTTGTTCCATGTGATGACATTTGGCGTCGCCTGTTTTGTCAAAATCCAATTTTATGGACTACTCCCTGCATGTCTTGGTATTTTGGGTCTATATTCACCTGCATACAAATAAACACCAACACTTGTGGAATTGGTTAGTTTTTAACCCTACCACTATGTTGTGTTTCTCTTATGTGCACATTATGAGGTGAATTGACTGTCTAAATATGGCACTTAAGGATCGTCAACACCTGCCCAGCCCGGTGCGACACACATTAAATGCGTTCGTGTCGTGTAGACAATTGTGGGCACAACTTATGCGTTGAGACGACACGGAAGCGAGCGATGTTGGTGAGGACGTCTATTACCCGTGCTTATAAAGTCTCGCCGCACTACGCTGGCTCCAAGATGGCACGGAAGCGAACTGCGGTGGTAACCCTAGGCTGTCGCCAATAAAGTATCAGAGTCATAATTGGCGATGGTAGCCATCGTTCGTCCACAGTCGAGCTTGCGTGGATGGTGGATCCAGACGTGGAAGTGTCATCTAAGACCAACTTTCTTCTCTCTCTCTCGTTCTTTCCTTTCTCGTAAATGATTTAAAAATGAAAATAAAATATGTAAACTATAGAAATGCATCACCTGTTTCAGATCGGCACATATGACATGCGATAGGCATGTGAGACGTATTCGGAATTGTCCCTTCCTGGACAGCCTGAGAGTGACCAAGGGCATTCTTATGACGAGCTAGGTACGGGGTCTGGATCCGGACATGATTTTGACAGCATAACCCTATTGTCCTCTGCTGCACCATTTTTTGGGCGTGCAGCTGGAGAACAAAGAGGTTATGCTGCCAAAATTTTGTCCGAATTCGGACCTCGTGTCTCGCCATAAGCATGTTGCCTCAGTCACTCATTGGCGGTTTTAGGACCTATCTTCCTAGTTTTAGGGTCGTGACATAACATCAAAAATAAACTAATAAAGATTTGTCTTCTTTGAAGGTATACTCTCAAGCATGGCTGAAGACCGCACTTCGATGTATACTGGTTGGAAAAAGGATGTGAGACACTCAGAGGAGTTGTTCACCAAGACGGATGCTTTTATACAACGAGCTTTTTCGTTATCAAACAATAGTAAGGTGTGGTGCCCATGTAACAATTATCAGAATGCCAAGTGTTTGGATAATCTGACGATGACGTTTCACTAGTGTCAAAATGGTTTCATGCGACATTATGAGTTGTAGACTTTTCACGGCGAGACACCATCTCAAGCCGTAGAAGATCGAGATGAGGTTGACAACATGGTGATCGATAGGATGGACGAGATGCTTGAAGCCATAAATCCTGAATTGGCGGAGGATCCTCCTACAATGGAGGTTGAAACGTTCTTCACACTTCTTAAAGCTTCAGAAGAGCCATTGCATGAACACACCGAAGTGACGATCCTTATTTTCATGACTAGATTTAAGGCAATTAAGTCTAAGTATTTCTTATCCAATAACTGTTGCAACGATCTCATCAAATTGATCAGTGATGTCCTTCCACAACACAATAATTTTCCTAAAGATATGTATTAGTCTAAGAAATTGATTTCTGGTCTTGGTATGAACTGTGAGAAGATTGATATGTGCTCAAACAACTGCATGCTTTTTTGGAAAGAGCATGCCAACGAGAACAAGTGCTTAAAATGTGATAAAGCGAGATTTGTTGAAGTTGTTAATGATGACGGTAGAAAAGAATGACTAAAGTCGCACAGAAGCAGCTTCACTACTTGCCTGTCACACCTAGGTTGAAGCGCTTGTTTTCTCTTAAAAAACAGTCAGACACATGAGGTGGCACAAAGAAGATGTATGTGAGAACAATGGAATGAAGGTGCACCCGTATGATGGTGAGGCATGAAAAGCGCTTGACCACTTCGATCCATATTTCGCCAATGACGCGAGAAATATTCGCATCGGATTGGCACTAAATGGTTTCTCACCGTTCAGTACAAACGCAACACCATACTCTTGTTTGCCCGTGTTCGCTATTTCGTACAACTTACCACCATCTCTTTGTATGAAGTATGAGTTCATGTTCATTTGCCTTGTTGCACCTGGACTAGATCATCTTGGTTCACGACTGAATGTGATGTTGAAGCCATTGATTGAAGAGTTGAAAATATTATGGACAGGAATCGAAGTGTACAACAGTTATAAAAAAAAAAGAAACTCAACCTTCGAGCTACATACTTGTGGTCTGTTCATGATTTCTCAGCTTACAACATGGTTTCTAGCGAGCACTCATGGTCATTTGATATGTCCGATATGTGCTTTGAACACAGAATATTTTCATCTAAATCATGGTGGCAAGATATGTTACTTTGATTGCCACAGACGTTGGTTACCGTCCAATCACATATTTAGGCAATAGAGAAATTCTTTCAAGAAGGACACCGTTGTCAAAAAAGGACCACCTTTGTGAGTTGGATCCACAAAATTTGAAATCTAAGCAGCAACCTACGAGGAGGCAAATATAATCAATGTGATATTATGGAGTAAATGGAGGGCCTAACTTCCAATCCTGGTTTCATGCACAAGTAATGTGTTCATGTCTTGTTTCTCTTAGTAATTACGGGTATAGCATAAAATAGTCTTCTAACTTCATATGTTGGACAATGCAAAAAAACAAGCCGATGTCTATGAAAATTTGTGACAACTATCCTACAGTCCATTAAATTAAAAGATACGGTCGAAACGACATCAATGGGTTCCGATTTCGTTCAACTCAATTTGAAGCTCACCATCCTCTTAGGGCAACATGTAACACCGGAATTGTGACGATGGTCGTTGATGCTGAAGGACATGAAACTAATTACTATAGGATCTTTAAAAATCCTTGAATTTAGTTTTGCGGAAATAAGTACCTTAAAGTAGTCTTCTTTGACTGCCAGGGTTTGATCATAACAATTAACTCGACAAAACCAATTTGGCATGGTAGAAGTCATACACAAGAAAAAGCTACGAGGCTACGACACCTTCATCCTTGCACACCAAGTCGAGCAAGTGTATTATCTACATTATCCATGCGAAGCTTAAAGCTTGTTGGGTTGTGCAAAGGTGAATCCTCGTGAGCGGTTATATACACCAGACAATGTTTGGTACCTTGATGATGAGGTTGATGTTGTTTACCAAGAACAAGAGTTGTCGGACTCTTTTGTCGTCAATCCTAGTTTAGGACTCGATGACTTAGTTGGAGATGCAGAAGATGTACATACTCGTGAGATGCAAAAACAAAAAGGGCAACAACCATGCTAGAATATCGATGGTACGTTTTATGGAGTAGAGTACATGATTGTGACGCTGATGAATTTTGAAATTGAGTACAAGTAACGTTTCCATCATCTCTTGTTTCCTCTTGTATACTTTCCTTTAAATTCATTAGCAATTTTTGTTTTAAACATGATATCGTCGAGCAGTAGTAGACGACGGGGGGCGGAGCCGCGAGGCTTTCTGCCCTGAGCGCCACAAGAGCTGATGAGGTTTTCCAGGGCACTCAGCTTGATGGGCTCAGTTGCAGAGCCATCTACCGGAGTCGTCACGCGAACCTGTATAGAGGTCACAGTGGTCGCGACAGGTAAATAACATTTAATTACATAAATTATATAGTTAATTCTTTAATACATATTATGAATCTTTAAATTTTTCAGGATGACTCTACGTTCGAGGACTCAGAGGCTAGGGGTCCTCTTCAGCCACCGCATGCTGACTAGGCTTTAGAGCCTGCTTCGGAGCCCACTAGCGAGCCAGTCCAATTGGGTGACCCCTCTTCTGGGTCACCTGATGTGGAGCCAGCTCCGAGGCGGTGAACTAGGAGGAGCCACTATGTGCCCCCTCCTCCGGCTCCTGTAAACTCAGATGATCGGATCATTATTCGTCTGGTTGGCATTAGGTAAGTAACTCTCTAACAATTCAATTTAGATATTTTTAGACTTATATATGTACTAATTGAGAATCATCTATGAGGACTTGGTGTGATTCCTTGTTCACGAGTCAAGGACACCACCGGCAGGTGAACGGTGTCTTGGGCCGTCTAGTCCGTTTGCACTACCCCGATATAGTGAACGGAGTTGCTGCTACATCTTGGGACGATTACGCTACGACCCAGGATGTTGCTCACGGCAACCATCAGGAGGCTGTGTGGCACGACTTCATGGTAAGTTTGAAGAATATTTGTGTAATACAAATCTATTATAGGTTAAATACATTTACTATTATATTTCTTCTTTCAGACAGAGTACCGTTTGGAGGACGAGGTCCACAGTTGGATCACGCTCATTCCATCTTCCATAGGAATGTTAAGAAGCTTGTGACACAATCAATATCGAATGTCCACATTCAATCTATAAAGGCGTACTTCAAGTTGCATCCGGACGAGGGTGAGCCAGGACAGTACAGGGACATGACCGACAAGTACTTGACAGAAGCGCAGTATGCAGAGGTAAAGTATTTATTTTACTTTGTCTCATTATCCGATTCTGTTAACAATTTTCTCATCTGATAACTAATGTGTGCAGGTTGGCGTAGCGTGGCTTGACAGCTGTCCGGACCCGTACCGTGTCATGTGCGTCCTAT
Source organism: Tuctoria greenei (assembly GCA_036927565.1). Lineage (NCBI taxonomy): Eukaryota > Viridiplantae > Streptophyta > Magnoliopsida > Poales > Poaceae > Tuctoria > Tuctoria greenei. The sequence continues at coordinate 116,692,924 of JAYESD010000011.1, read as the reverse complement.
GGGGGAGCCAGGGCTTCCAGGGCGTGTCCGTGACCCGTAGAGAGAGTCGAGAGATGGACGGGAAAAACCGATTCGGTGCAGACAGCGACCTACGTCTCGCTAAATGGATGGTAAGCGTGAGTTGAATTATATTTAAGTAATTTTATAATCTTTATTGTGCTAACACGCATTAGTAGGAGCCCGAGAGCGGTCAGGAGCTGACACCTATGTGTTGGATATTAGATTTGGCATCAGGATTTATGGATGGAAGACATGAAGATTGATGCATGCAAACTAACATGTACTGGTATACGGCCGTAGAGTGTACACATGTAAAATGTTTATATACAGCCGTAGAGCCTGTGCATACAAGATATGAGCTTGGCAGATTCTTGGACGAAGTGGAATTTGATTGATTGATGTTGGAGTATACGTATGCATGACAGTATGACATAGAAGATATGTGTGCATGCAAGTATGGAAGCAAGAAAACTTCAATGCATGGTTGAAGATCTGGTGAGTTTGGTGCATGACGTGATGGAAAAGGAGTCATGGACGGGTGCAAGTCTGGTGTTTCTCCCTAGAAGAAAGACACGTATTCTGGTCAGCTAAGTTTGTTTTTTATTCTGTTTAGGAGACTTATCTGCAGTTAGGATTTATTAGTTTTATATAAAAGGCAGCATGTTGACATGGAGAAAAAAGACACAGAAACACGTAAACCAGTTTCATCTATTAGCTTTTGCCCTGCTGTTTTTACTTGCTTCTTTCCTTTGGTGTTTTGCTGAGAAAAACACTCGTTCTTCTCCACAAAATGGATATTCTTTGCCGGTTTGTCATGAAAATTGGTCGCTCTCGCTGTTGCGTTATACAGCTGTATCTTCGTCACTCGACGCTTTGTTCGAGCAATTTGGTGACTCCGCTGGAGACAATGATTGTCGTTCTTGAAGCGCAGGGGTTGTGTATTGATCGATGTTCTTAACGCTGATAAGGGCGTCATCATGGTGGAATCATCAATGAAGAAGACTGACAACATAACTGTAGACCCTAATAACATTATTGGGGTTCAATTTGAGGATCTCACAAAGGAAGACAGGAAGAGAATTCAGGAGGAGATTGAATGTGAGATAGAGGAAGAAAGGGTGGCAAAATTACATAGCAAGCTCGCTTCTTTTCCGAAGACGAGGAGCGGCATGATCCAAAAGATAGATGCGATCGCAGCTTCAAGAAAGAAGGTAAATCCCTCGTTCACCCTCAAGGATCTCGCACATATGGTTGATGTGTCTGTTGCTAGTAAATATGGTGCTGACCTTGAGCATCTTACACGCATGATAACTGAAGGATTGTGTAATTCTTTTGATCCTTTTATGACCGAGTTTCAACAAAATATTGATAACAATGTTCCTAGACAAATTAGAACTGTGGTGCAGCAAACTCAGGAGGAGGTTAAAGGAAAACATGTAGAAAAAAGTAAAATCCATAGCTCATCTAACCTAGCAAACATGGCACCTACGCTTAATACACCTGTTAAGAATTTAGGAGGAAATGTGCAGCAACCCTACTATCAAACCATGGCATACGAACCGTCCTTATCACCTTCAGGAAACTAAAAGTGCATCTAGGCGCACCCTTGTGGGTTTTGGATGATTGGTGACAAACAAGTGAGATCCAAATAAAATTTTATGAGATGAGAGCAGGTTTCAGAGAATGAACTAAAGGTGCAAAAAAAGGTGAAAGATGAATATCAAGAAAGGGAAGAGCACAAGTGAAGAAAAGGCGCAAAAAGGTGAAGAAATGAGAATCAAGAAAGGTAAAATAACAAGTGAAGAAGAGGTGCAGAAAGTAGTCCTAAATGTATAGGGTGTGTGTGAGAGACACACCCCCAAGAGCGCAAGTGTTTGCGTGAAGAATAAGGGCTAAAGCACAAATTCAAGTTGCAGGAATAGCGGACTAGTCCGATCCATCATGGACTAGTCCGGTCTCTCACAATACCACAATAGGACTAGTCCATTTTCTGAAAGGACTAGTCCGTTTACTCACAGTTCCAAAAGTGGACTAGTCTGGTTGCTTTGCGAACTAGTCCGATATCCTCTCTGGACAAAAATGGACTAGTCCGGTCCACAACAGACTAGTCTGGATCAGTCACAAAAGTTAGGTTTTCCTAGTGTGCTGCACATATCCACGTCAAAATGAGTCAGCACACTGGACTAGTCCGGTAGTCGGAATCCAAATAGTAACTTCTCTAAATGTCTATAAATAGGTGATCCACGATCCCACAACCATCAACCAAGAACCCTAGTGCCGCCACTACATCCAAGATCCCAAAAACACTCCTCTCCACACATTCTAAGGTCCTACGAGTCAAATCTTTGGGAGTTGCAATTGGGAAAGGGAGAGTGACGATCTTATCGACATTGAGCTCTTGGGTTTGATTTCTCACACACTCCTGTTAATTATTGTGTAATTATTTGAGTGTGTTGATTGCTCTTTTCATTTGTAATCTTGTGGGAGCCCTTAGCGTGTGAGGTTGCCCCACCAACTTGGTGATTATCCTGTGATAGTGGAACTCAAGTCGGCCTTGTGTGGTGACTTGACGAAAGAAAAGAGTTTGAAGAGACCCGGCTCTGTGTGGGCCTCCTCAACGACGATGTAGAGCTCTTTGGTGATATCGAACCTTGGTAAAACTCTGTGTCCTGTGTGTTCCATTCTTTTACTATTGCAATTATCATTATCTAGGGTTTAAAGTTGATCAATCTTGTAATTTGAATTAACTTCGTATTTAACTTTCAAACTACTTACCCTCAACATTTGCTAGAATTGTTAGGACAATTTACTACATTCCGCCGCGAGAGATTCAAAGGAAACATAGAAGAGATGTCAAGTTGACAGTTGTGCTTACACACACCCGGACTAGTCCTTACTAACACCGAACTAGTCCGGCCTTCCTGGTTTTTAACAGTTTTGCTAAGTGTTTCAGGAAAATTTTCAAAGGCCTATTGACCCCCCCCCCCCTCTAGGCCACATTCAGAAAAGGCATTCCACATGGGCCAGCACTAGATTCATTCTTTCCTAGAGCTTCCCCAGTGTCTAATAATTTTTGTGGTACTAATGCTGCTAGCAATGGTGAGTCATCTGATAGTGTAAGAGATCACGTCGCGAGGACCCTTAGAGAATTTGGGTTTGCACCTAAAGGGCGTGCTAGGTCATTCCCAGAAACCATATCCTGAATATTTTGATACTGTGCCATATTCTCGAGGCTTTAGAGTCCCTGGTTGGGCAATTTCTTATACAAGTTAATGATGTGGGATTATTGATGTGCACAAAGTTAAATTATTCCCCTTATGATTGTCTGGTACAGCCTTTAATACCTTTACTTCATTACCTCCGAATTCTATAAACACTTGGGCGTGTCTTGAACAAAAATTCATGATTATTTTTACAGTGGTGAGACTTAGCTCAGATTATCACACCTTACTTCTGTTAGACAAAAATGTAATGAAAGTGTTTCTGATTATATTAAAAGATTTAGAGAAACTAGAAACAACCATTGGAGAAAAGAATTTGGCTGATCTAGCTTTTGCAGGTTTATCTTCATATTTGAGAGAAAAACTAGAAGGATATGATTTTGTTGTTGTTAATCAAGTAATGCAACGAGCCATATCTTACGAAAATCGCGCTAGGGATAATAGATCGTATAACCGATTTAAGGATGGAAATAGCAAGGAAAGAGAAAAACAAAGTGTGAATATTTTAGAGGAGGATTCAGCCAGTGATGATGATACCAAAATCTGTGTGGTTGAATGGACTGAGACATCTAAAAATAAACCTTTGGTTTGTTCTTTCTTGAAACCTAGCCCTGGAAAAAAAAGGAGGAAATTAAATATACATCTGACATAACAAAGTGTGACAAGCTTTTCGATGTACTGTTGCAGAATAAGATTATTAGGTTGAAGGAAGGTCATGTTATACCAACTCCTGGACAGTTGGCCAAGAGAAAATATTGTAAATGGCATGATTCATTTTCTCATACTACTAATGAATGTAACTATTTTCGTCGACAGGTACAATCGGCCCTAAGTGATGGACGGTTGACCTTGGGATATGGTAACAAGATGAAGTCGGACATCGACCCTTTTCCTGTTAATATGATTAATTTTGAGGAGAAGAAATATTGGTTCGGACTGATCAGGACAACACCACTAAGGGAAAGAATGTTGTGGTTTCCGATGATTTGAAGCTTAAGATGATAAAGCAAAAAGTCCTGAGGTAGGAGTGTGGAAGGTTAATGAGAAAAGGAAACAATTAGCAACATTTAAACCAACATCAGCTTTTCTGTTGGATAAGTACATGAGGAGACAACAAAATAATGTGTTCTAAAGATTGAGTGGTTTCAAAAGAGAAAGGTCTCCAACTTATAATCCTTCACAGGAACATCCAGGAAGGAGTTCATGTGGGTTGATGCATGAAGAAGGTCAATTTTACCAATGAGGTAAAGCAACAATATTTTCTGAAAATCCGGTAGCATATATGCCATGGAGATCAGGTGAAAGGAATCGGAAATATGCAAGATTTGGGACTGCTGACATGACATTTCGGAGATGGAAAGCAGCACACCGAGATATGATGCTATTAATATTATGAAATGGTGGTAAGGAGAAACGCTGACCAGTTCCGAGATCAGGTTCTTCAAGAGGAAAATAACAGGAGTTCAAATAGGAAGGAAGCTACTATACTGATCGATACTATTCCCTGCAAAGTTGGATCCGAAGTGGCGACTACAGAACAAAGACTTGATAATTCTCCGGTTGAGAAGATATTTGCTAGAAATAGTGTTGCCATATTGTCTATTATTTCTGCTCACCGTAAAAAGGAAGAAATCAGAAAAATGGTATTGGTTGGAGAGCCGAGTGCTAATCGCTCACGGACAACATCATCAGCTGGACGTGAGATTGTTGGACTAGGTATTACACCTAACCCTGTGATCAGCATGTCAAGTTCAGGATGGTGACGTTGCCTGGACATGGTACAGTAATGCCAACGGGGTTCTCTACCAAGCGAAGTTATATGCAAAGACACAATGTGGGATTTCTTACGGCAGAACAGAGGTTGCTCGCAGAGAGTGGTAGGGGTGGAATGTGTAATGAGAACGAAAAGATCGCTAGACCAGTAGCACCAGGAACCACACCTGCGCCTCAGTGGTGCCCTATTGGACTTAATCGTACACAAAAGCGACATGTTCAGCGCCTAAGAGGAATAGAGATTGCTGAAAAGAAAAAGGACGAGGAACGTGACCAGTGGTTTAATCAAGAAAGACCGATGATGATCACCAAAAAGACTTGGAGAGAGAAGCGACTGGAAAGGGAAGAAGCAGACAATGACATGGAAAATAGTAATGATTCAGATGAGGGGGCTAACAATGTGGACGTGAATATGGTGTTCCAGCTGCCAGTCAAGTTTTGTATCCCAGAAGTCAAAATTGCTGAATTAAATTTAGGAGCAAAGAAGGCCGTGTTTGAGAAGCCAGAAAAACTCTGTCAGCACATGAAACCATTATACATCAAGGGACACTTGAATGGAACACCAGTAGGGCGCATGTTGGTTGACGGAGGGGCTGATGTTAATATAATGCAGCTGTCTATGTTTGAGAAATTGGGTTATAAGAAGGACGAGTTAATAAAAACTACTATGACACTAAGTGGATTTTTAGGATAACCGACTGAAGCTATGGGAATTATGTGTGTAAAATTGACGGTGGGGAGCAAAACTGTCCCAACAGCATTCTTTGTGGCAAGTGTAAAGGGTCGGTACAATGTTTTGCTTGGTAGGGACTGGATACATGCTAATACGGGTGTGTACCCTCTACTTTGCACTAATGTGTGATACAATGGGTTGGAGATGATGTGAAAGTAATAGAGGCAGATAATTCTTCTTGTGTGGCAATAGCCGAATCATCAATAGAATTGCATAATAATGATATGAAGTGCTTGACAGGAAGAGATTTGACTGATTATGATTACGTAAGTGTGGGGAGGGAAGGTCTTGTTCCTGTAAATGTAAATCCAACCGATGTGACTCGGCTGAATAATTTTTCGTTGTAATGTTAAGCAAAAGAAAGTCTAGCATGGCTGCAAAGGCGGACTAAGGAGTATCGTTCATGTAAGAATGATATGGGTGAGACAATTGAAGATTTTTATGACATGGGAAAATTAGGACAGGGGTTTCTTCTATTGATGAATTTACAGAGGTGGATATTGGAGATGAGATGTCCCTAGACCAACCTATGTGAATGCAAATCTGTCAACGGAGCAAAAGAGCGAGGTATGTAATTTATTGAAAGAGTTTGTTGACTGTTTTGCTTGAGAGTATACTGAGATGCCTGGTTTGAGTAGAGAATTAGTTGAGCATAGGTTGCCAATAAAATAGGGATTTAGTCCTTAAAAACAACATGTTAGACGCTTTAATCCGAGCTATTTGATAGCATAAAAGCAGAAGTTGATCGATTGTTAAAAGCAAAGTTTATTCAGCCATGCCGGTATGCAGAATGGGTGTCAAACATAGTGCCAGTAGAAAAGAAAAATACTGGTAAAATTAGAATTTGCATTGATTTTTGAAATTTAAATAAAGCAACACCTAAGGATGAATACCCCATGCCTTCTAATAAATAATGCTTCAGGGCATAAAGTGATTAGTTTTCTAGATGGAAATGCTGGCTACAATCAGATTTTTATGGCTGAAGAAGATACATCTAAAACTGCTTTGTGTTGTCCTGGATTTGTTGAGCTATTTGAATGGATTGTAATGATGTTCGGGCTGAAAAATGCTGGTGCCACATATCAGCGAGCTATGAATTTATTTTTCAATGATTTGCTAGGTATTAATTTGGAGGTATATATTGATGATGTGGTTGTGAAATTGGCTGGTTTTCATGGTCATTTAGCCGATTTGCGTTTGGATTTTGAAAGGATGCGAAAATATGGGCCAAAAATGAATCCTTTGAAGTTTGTGTTTGGCATGTCGGCTGTAGATTTTTGGGATTTATTGTACATGAGCATGGTATAGAAATTGATCCTAAGAAAGTGGAGGCTATCAGAAAAATGGAAGAGCCGACATTCAAAAAGGATGTGCAGAAGTTGTTGGGGAAGATTAATTATCTAAGTCGATTTATTACTAATTTGGTGGGTAAGATGGAATCATTTATGCCACTGCTCAGGTTGAAACATGAGAATGAGTTTGTCTCGGGGCAGAACAGAGAGAAGCTTTCGAGAGAATTATATATATTTGGCTAACCTCCAGTGTTGCGGGCACCCAAAATTGGTAAGAATTTTAAATTATACATTGCTTCTCAAGAGAATGTTGTAGGTGTGGTTTCGACGCAAGAAGATGGTGGAAGAGTTTGTTGTTTCCTATGTCAGCCGACATTTATTGGATGCTGAGACAAGGTATTTATTTATTGAAAAGTTATGCTTGTCTTTATAATATGCAATGTGCTAAATTCCGACATTATATACTTTCTAGTACATGCATAGTAGCGGGTCAGTGTGATGTGACAAAATTTATGCTTCAAAAACCAATCCTTAGTGGGAGAGTGAAAAAATAGGTATAGGTGACCATATGGGCCTAGCCAGATGGGCCGACACAAAAGCTCGCAAAAAAACACGGCCCAAAAAAATTGGGCCCAGGCTGGCCCGAAGCCAGGTGCGGGCCGAGCTCGGGCCTTAACATCCAACCCATAGGGCTTGCCGACACAACTCATTTAGGCCTGGCCCGACACGGCCCGTTTAGGTCTTAATGATGATTTTTACGCTATTGTAGTGTATTTTTAACTAAAACAGGCCACGGGCCGGCCCGGCACGGTCGGACATGCTTTAAATGAATTCAGGTCGTGTCCGGGCCTAGACCTCCGGCCCGACATGGCCTGATTTTTTTCTGGGATGTGTCGGGCCTAGTCTTTTAAGGCCCAAGCCCGGTCAGGCCCGGGTCGTGCCGGCCCGGCATGGCCCGCTGGACACCTATAGGAATGGGCATACTCTTTAGTTGAGTATGATTTGATATATGAGCCATTACGATCAATGAAGGGGCAAGTAGTCGCTGATTTTATTGTGGATCATTATGTTAAAATTGATCATGACCTGCAATTAGTTGAGGTGTGCCCATAGAAATTATTCTTTGATGGATCAGTTTGTGGGAAAGGTCAAGGGATTGGATATGTGATTATTTCTCCAAATGACATAGCGTATGATTTTTCTATTCGGCTAGATTTTACATGTACAAACAACCAGGTTGAATACGAAGAATTAGTGAGTGGTTTAATACATTTGATTGATATGGGGGTGAGAAGCATAGAAGCTTTTGGGGATTCGAAATTAGTTGTGCAGTAGATAAATGGAGAAAGCCAATGTTTAGGTGGAGTATTGAATGAGTATCATGTAAGTTGCATGGATATTTTAAGAAAATTGGACGTGTTTTGCATTGTTCATGTGCTAAGGGAAAATAATGTGAGGGCTAATTTGTTAGCACAACAAGCTTCGAGTTATGGAATCAGGCAAGGAAAGTTTTCAATTAAATCAAGGCTGATGTTACATAGTGTTTTAGATATTGAGGGGGTCATAGTGATTCGGCCAAAATCGATGAATGTACGGTGAATGATTGGAGGCACGTTTTAGTTGAGTACCTAAAAAATCCTAGCACTTGTCAAAATAGAAAGGTTTGGCGGCAAGCTTATACTTTGATGAATGATGAGTTATATCACCGAACCATATATGGCCTTTCGCTGAAGTGTTTAGGAGAGGTGCATGAGGTCATATGTGGCACACATTAGTCGGCTCATAAGATAAAGTGGATGTTAAAAAGAGCAGGTTTTTATTGGCCGACTATGTTAAATGATTGTTTTAGATACTATAAAGGATGTGAAGCTTTTCAAAAATTGGAGAATATACAACTGGCCTCGGCTAGCATGTTGCATCCTATTATAAAGCAGTGGCCATTCAGAGGATGGGGTTTGGATTTTAACGGTAAGATACATCCATCATCTCCTAAAGGGCATCATTTTGTCTTGGTCGCAACCGATTATTTTACTAAGTGGGCAGAGGTTGTACCATTGAAAAATATGACTCACAAAGAGGTGATCAGTTTTGTATTGGAGCATATTGTGTATAGATTCGGCATTCACAAACATTGAGTACAGATCAGGGAGCTTCTTTCATGTCACATCAGTTTAGAGAATTTGACAAGTCTCTTAAGATTAAGTTGTTAAACTCGTCGCCATATTATGCTCAAGCTAGTGGGTAGGCCGAGGCAAGCTACAAAATTTTGATTGGGTTGATCAAGAAAATGATAGAAGAGAGTCCGAGGAGATGGCATGAGGTGTTGTCTGAAGCATTGTGGGCTCATAGAATTTCCAGGCATGGCGCTACCAAGGTAAGTCCTTTTGAACTTGTCTATGGCCAAGAAGTTGTACTCCCTATTGAAATTAATTTTCAAGCATATAGGATAGCACAGCAAAATGCTCTATCGGCTTTGGAATATTATGATTTAATGATGGATAGAACAGATGAAATACCTGAAAGCCGATTCAAAGCGTTGAGAGAAATTGAAAAAGAAAATTAAAGGTGGCTAAAATGTATATTAAGAAGGTAAGGGAAAATCGTTTCAGATTGGGGATTCGGTATGGAAAACAATTTTACCTATGGGGACATGGGATAATAAGTTTGGAAAGTGGTCACCTAGCTGGGAAGGACCATATAAGATTGCTGGTATTGTTTTTGGGAATTCATACTTTGTGGAAACATTGCAAGGAGAAAAGGTAAGCAAGGCTCTTAATGGTAAATATCTGAAAAGTATTATCCTAGAATATGGCAAGGAGCATGACTTTATTTCAAAGTTCACATCCGATAAGTAAGTTATCATCCTAGATGGTTGAAAGCTTAATTTGTGAACTCAAATGTCTTGAGTAATTTAGCTAAAGCCGATTTATTCATTAAATCGTCGCTATAAAATGTTTTTGGCACACACTGTTTTGCCTACAAACAGGGGGGGGGGGGGGGGGGGCATGTGTTGGATATTAGATTTGGCATCAAGATTTATGGACGAAAGACATGAAGATTGATGCATGCAAACTAACATGTACGAGTATATGGCTGCAAAGTGTACACATGCAAAATGTTTATATACGGTCGTAGAGCCTGTGCATACAAGATATGAGCTTGGCAGATTCTTGCACGAAGTGGAGTTTGAAGGATTACTGTTGGAGTATACGTATACAAGACAGTATGACATAGAAGATATATGTGCATGCAAGTATGGAAGCAAGAAAACTTCAATGCACGATTGAAGATCTGGTGAGTTTAGTGCATGCAAAACGTAAGCTAGAGGGACTCCTGTAAGTGGTGCATGCATGACGTGATGGAAAAGGAGCCCTGCACGTGTGCAAGTCTGATGTTTCTCCGTAAGAGAAAGACACATATTCTGGTTAGCTAAGTTTGTTTTTTATTCTGTTTAGGAGACTTATCTGCAGTTAGGACTTATTAGTTTTATATAAAAGGCAGTATGTTGCCGTGGAGAAAAAAGGCACAAAAACACGTAAACCAGTTTCATCTATTAGTTTTTGCCCTGCTTTATTTACTTGCTTCGTTACTTTGGTGTTTTGCTGAGAAAAACACTCGTTCTTCTCCATGGAACGATGATTCTTTGCTAGTTTGTTGGGAAAATCGGTTGCCCTCGCTGTTGCATTGTACAGCTGTATCTTCATCACACGACGCTTTGTTCGAGCAACACTATGCAGGTGTGGAAGAGGGGTCACTTGGGAAGTGACCCGTCGTAGCCTGACCAGCTGTCTTCTCAGGCAGCATCGGAGGCATTGGTGAATTATTTTGTTAACATAATTGAATTATCTTTAATAATTTTGATGACATTATTTTTTTGTATTTCCAGGCAAGGTGCGGGCAGGAGGCATGGAGGCTTCAAGGCGAAGAGTATGATTGGCAGAGCGCTCCAATCATCCCCGAAGCCGCGTACGCATGCGGTGGTGAGAAACCTCACGGACGGTGAGTTTTGTTATTTTTAATTTACTATCACGAACTTTGAGATACGACAAATTTAATGATGTTACTTCTTTGTGTAGGTTAGCCATCTTCTATGGAGTGGTCGACTCGAGAGAGGCGCAACCTTCCTCGAGAGTCTCTTCATCGCAGGCGGCTGGGTCCAGCAGTTGAGACCTGGAGCTCCAGAGTGTCCGAGAGGAGCTCCAGAGGACGCAGGAAGAGCTGTGACAGACGAACGAGCAGCAAGCAGCAACCCTCAGGTCTAGGGACGAGTATTCTAACTCGTACCTTCTACAGTTGCAAGCTGCCATGCATGTAAGTTTTGACCGTTGTACTTAACATTTCTAATATATGAATGACTTTTATATGACAATGATTTGCTTTGTATTTGCAGGCTATGAACTCGGGACAACAGGCGGTCTTTCCCCAGTTTCAGCCGCCACAGATGGACCTGCCACATGTGCCGACGACTAAAGCACAGGTACAAAATTACTCGAAATAGTAGAAACTGGTTTAAACTTGCTCAAATTTAGTAAAATTTGATCACACTTACTCAAACATAGTCAAAACTAGTTAAATTTGGTCAAACTTGGTGAAATATGATGAAACTTACTCAAACATAGCCAAAACTAGTTGAACTTGATCCAACTTAGTCAAATATGATGAAGCTTACTTAAACATAGCCAAAACTAGTTGAACTTGCTCAAACTTGCTTAAACATAGCCAAAACTAGTAGATTTTGCTCAAACTTAGTAAAATATGACCAAACTTACTCAAACATAGCCAAATGTAGCTTGTAATAAGCAAATTTAATACAATATGTATTTTGAAACTTATAGCTTGTCTAACTATATTTGCACATCACAGGGATCGGCGACGGAGGCTCAAACTCCATCGCCACAGCTTCCGATGCTTGGACGACCACTCGAGGATGACTTCGCTGACTCCGAAGGCAGCGAATGCGGTAGTATTTAGTGTGGTGTGTGTACATGTGTGTAATGTTTTGTGAATTAGTATTTTGCTACTACTGTGATGCAATATATCTATTTTTGTTTTGCTTGTGTGAGCTGGCCATCGAGCCAGGGCTGGCCTCGAAGCCAAGACAACATTTTCTGTTTATTTTAAATACCTTCCTTATTGGCGACAGTTTGTGGTACCTGGCTGTAGCCAATAAGCCATAATTATTGGCAATGGTCGGGACAACTGACGCTAATAATCCTCACTTATTGGCGACAGTTGGTTGTACTATCACCAATAAGCCTCACTTATTGGCGACGACCAGCTTTACCATCGCCAATAAGCCTCAATTGTTGCCACGCGGTGCGGTGATCTAATTGTCGAGGGGCTACTGTGTTTGTCGCCAATTAGCTTAGAGACGACGGTTACCGTCGTCAATTACCTTATAAACGACAAATTATCGGAGACAACCGAAAATTGTTGTCTATAAGCTTCTACCATCGTCTATAAGCTATAGACGACGGTAGGGACCTTATAGGTGACGGTTTCTGGCCGTCGTCTATTGTTGGGATTCCTGTAGTGTATGGCATCATTAGGTATAAAGGGTGAAAAGAAATAATCCGCTAATAAAAAATCAGTTTCCAAATGAAAGGCATATTTTGGAATAACATATGTTAGCTAAACATAGATATATAGTGGAACAAATTTGGGAATACTCACTCAACTTCTTTGCAATAATAGAGACTGGAATGAGAGAGATATCAAGTACTAACGCTAATCGTCTTTCGGGTGGAACTGATTTCGAGTTGCAGTGTCTGCCACCTTGAGGACGATGGGGTGGCATTCTTATCGGAATAAATAAGACCACTCGCAGCGGTTCTCTCTAAAATTTACTTTATCTTCTATACTTACTCTATACTTCCAGTATATCTTTTATACTTTCAGCATGTTCACTCTAGACGCCTACTCTATACTTATAGTAGTCTACTCTATATTTACAGTCCAGTAAGTTTTACAGTAAACCACTGTGGATGGTCTAAGGAATTCTTATGAGGCTTTCTAGTTACGGAAGGAGAATTCTTAATTAAGATAAATCTCTGTAACAAAACAGACAACTTCAACTGGGGACTAATTGTAGCCTATGGGCCGGCTCAGGATGACAGTAAAGCTACGTTCCTAATAGAGTTAGTAAATTTCTGTAATCAAACCCAAATACCCACTACAGGAAACGCGGACAATTACGTCGTCTGGAACAACTTACGTGGGCCAGCCGACGTAAGTTACGTAACTTAGGTCGGGGGTAGGTAACCGATGTAGGTTAAGTAAAGAAACCGACAGCATAAAACAGCTACTGACGTCGGCCAGGGCCCGCAGCCGACGTAAGTAACTGGACCAACGGAAGTTGTCACTTACGTCGACACTAATGTCGGCCAACGTAACTTACTGCAGCTGATGTAAGTTTAGAAATTACCCTACCTGCGCGGACCGCGCGCGCACGCGCGCCTCTTCTTCTTTCCCTCCGCCGCTTCGCTTTCCCCAAACCTCCACTGCATAGATGTCGTCGCCCGACGACCCAGTCGAGCCCCACCGTGCAGCCTACCGCCCGACGCCCCAGCCGCGCCCCACCTTCGCGGCGCCGCCCCACCGCGTCCGCGCGCGCCATGAGCTAGAGCGTTGCTGCCTCCTCGCTCTCTCGCCAGGTAAGGCCTCCGCCTCCTCCTCCCCGCACTCCACCTCTGTCCCTCCCCCCTCCACGCCGGCTCCCTGAGCCCCCCTCCCCCTCACCCTCACCACCCCGGTGTTGCCTCCTCGCTCCTCACCAGGTAACGCCTCCTCCGCGCGCTCCACCTCCCTCCCCCTCCACGTCGGCCTGCACCCTGCCTGAGCCCCCCTCCCCCTCCCCGAGTCCCCCCTCCACCTTCAGTCGCCGGCCTCCACCCTCACCCCCCCCCCCACCCTCACCCTCACCCTCCCTGAGCCCCCCCACCCTCAAATTGCTTAATTATGCTTAAATTGATCAATTGTTTATTTAATTATGCTTAAGTGGTTAATTTGCTTAATTATGCTTAATTTTCTTAGTGTAGATTATGATTAATTGGTTTAGTGTAGATTATACTTAATTGGTTTCATTATGCGCCGAGCTCGACTGCCGTGAGGAGGGCGGAGACGGGGGTGGCCGGCCGTCGGGATGCTGCGGCGCCGGGGGTGGCCGGCGTGAGGGAGGTGCGATGGGGGCACCTCCCTCAATGTAGGTACCTACATTGATTGGAGGAGACTTCAACATTTTGAGATATAGATTAGACAACAAACAATGATAGATTTAACAACTGGTGGTCATTTTTGTTCAACATTGTAATTGACAGCCTTGATCTTAAAAAAAATCTAGCTAATCGTAGACAATACATCTGGGCTAATTCTTTACTGAACCCAACGTACAAAAATCTAGATAGAGTCTTCATGTCAATGGATTGGAAACTAAAATACCCAATGGTGACAGTCCAGACGCTTGAACGAGATCTGTCAGACCACACTCCGCTTTTATTAGACAATGGTAAAGCAATATTCACAGGAGCTGCCAAACCATTTAAAATGGAACTGAGCTAGTTCTGTCGTGATGATTTTCACAGTTGGGTGGTTGAAAACTGGGTTGATGAAATCTGCCAGAAGTGGATAGGGAAGGTGAGAAATTTACGTCAAGTCCTGAGAGGGTGAGCTACACACTATAGTGAAATATGCAGATAACTAAAGCAAGAGAGCCAATAAACTATAATAAAGCTTGATTTGATTGCCGAGAATCGAGATCTAACCGCAGCAGAAAGAAGCCAACTACTATGGCTCTCTCGACCTCCTCGTCACTCTCAACCACCGTCTCCGCATACGTCGCCGTCTCCGCCCAACTAGCTACCCTCCGGCCGACATGGTCCTCCTACTGAAGGGCCTCTGCTTCTTCACGTCCTCGAATGGCGCCGGACAACTTCCCTCCGGCGGATTTCCGTCGCTGGGATTGTCACATAGGTCGCACATTCGAGAACCTGGTGGTCTCTAGGTTTGGTTCCTCTGTTCACCGTCCTTATTTCCCCATTGGTTCCTTTCTCTTGTTGGCTGTCTTTCGTCGATATACCTTCCGTCTCACGGAGGATTCAGTTGGATGGGCACTTCATTCGATTTTGGGAGGTTCTCCAAAAGGTTTTCATGTCCATTTTGAGCAAGATCGTCATTTCCGCTTCTCTGTTGCTTCAAAGAACGTTGGGCTTCTGGTTCATTCACTCAAAAGGGTTGTCACGCATCACTTTGATGTTTATTTCACCCTTTGGAGAGATGGCGGTGCTGATTGGAGGAAGGAAAAGAAGCTCTGGGATCAGGAAGAGGAAAATTCATGGCAGATGGTTTCCAATCTCAAGAAGCAAAACAAGCATAAAAGAGTCTCTTTCAGTTCTCTGATCGTTCAAAACCCTACAGAGACAATATCTAAGCAGGCCACAATTCCTCCATGTAAGTCGTCCTCCAGTTCATCTAATACTTGTCGATTGCAAGTTCACTCCCCTGACAGGACGATCAAGATCTCAAAGGCTTTTTCTTACATATGGAAATCGTTGGATTCAAATTCGAGGTTGAGTAATGGTCCTCCTCGGGAGTCGACAATGGAAGATTGTCTGGCGTATAGAAAGATGGCACCAGATACTCCACGCAAGCCAAGTCAGGGAAAGTCTATGAGAGTCAACCCTCGTGACAAATCCTTGGGGGCAGTAGGATCAGACCCCACCAGGCAGATATGGGTTCCTAAGCGAGCTCTGCTTAACATTAATGGAGGATATCCAAGGAAATCTCTCACACCCAATGCCCTTCACTCCGGAAAGGGCAAATGCGGCTTCTTGGGCTGCTTTCATTGTTTGAGCCCACTACACCTCATTAAGGAATGCAGGTCGCAAATCAGGTGTAGATTTTGCTACAGATATGGTCATAAAGAAAGAGCCTGCCTTAGCCGCCTTCGGAATGGGAAACGTCGCATCTGGAAGGCCAAGGGTCTGGTTCCACTTAGCGGGCCCGGCTCTCACAGCGCTTGGCTGTTGAAAGTGGACGGTGGGCCCTTCAAAGTTCCCACAGGTCCGTCTGGTTCCCATAAATACGATCGCCCCTCATCGACTTCCTCTCCCCATTGCGAGCTCGCCATTGTTCCTTTCGCTGGAAACTCCGCACTATCATCTCCTAGCCACAACACCTACTTTAGCAATAGCAACGGCGAGATGGCCAACTTCTCAGTCGACCCATGAGGCTTCATCCCTAATGAAGCCTTTGACATTGTCGATGGTGGGAACGACCACATCGCAAGAGCAGTGGTGAATCTTCCAGGCGAGCCGGTTGCCAACCATGAAAGGTTGTCATCGTAGAAGACCTGGATGGGATCTTGGATGAGAACGCTTATCCGGAGTTCATCCAGCACATAGTGCACTACCTCGAGGAGATTCTTCATTTGACGGTACGTTTCTCATTGGTCTGGACTGTAGTCTCTAGAGGGATATTTTACTGTTGAACAATCCCGTTGAAGTGGCGGATGTTCGGATTAGATTTGTTAAGCATGATTGTGGTATCAATCGCCGAGAGCATGACTATACTAGGATAGGTTGGGTGCTCATTTTAGATTTTCCACTAGACTATCAGACAGTTGAACACATTGACATTGCGATATCTTCCTTTGGTAAACTCCTTGGATGGCACAACAATCCGGCAGCTCTTGGGTATGTGTTGGTCAAGTGCCTATATAATGAAGCTAGATCAGTTCCAAGAAGCTTAGTCTTCAGATAAGGCTCTAGGGATGGGAGAGCACATTTTTGGTCCTGTCTGTTGGTTCTTGTATCCTTTCAGCACCATCCGGACATAGTTGCCAACCTTGAAGATGATGTTTCTGGTAATGGCAATCCTCATCCTCTTCCTGAAGATGTGAAGGAGGGTCACAACAATCAGAATAACCCTTGGGATTTAGAGGAACAGGAAGGAGATCCTGCCTGGGAAGCTGCAGCGCAACAGCAGCGGCAACAGGACCTGCCAGCTGATCTTCCCCTAGGATGGGCCCCTTGGCCCCTCCCTGCTGCTCCAGTTATTCAGCAAGATCAGCAAGCTCCACAAGAATTACCATTGGAAGAAAACGGCTCTATGGGCCCACCTTCTGGTTCATCTGAATCGGAAGCGAAGAAGTTTACCAAAGATCGCTCTGACGGCATGAATGCCCCACTCGACTTCTTTGACTTAAACAATGTGGATCAGGAACCGCAGTGGATCCCTCCCTTTGATACACCAGAATTCAGAATACTACTCTCTATATCATTCCCACAGATTACTGGCGCTTGGTGGAACTCCTCTCCTCCGGGCGCTTGGTGCATCTAAGCAGGCAGGGGGCTATGATAACCTCTCTACCAATCGAATCACTGCTGGAAGCACCATGACCACAAGGATGCCTCACACTAAACCAAGACATAACCCTGCGAAACTCTTTGGGAAAGTCTATGTCGGCGCTTTAAAAGGACCAAGGAACTTCCTTCCGGAAGACAGGCCATTTCTCAGGAGGATCTCTGTCGAAGCCCTCGGGTCCCAAGATAAATGGACAGGCCACAAGCAAGTATCAGAAGGATGTGGCTCGGATAAAGCCAAGAACAAGAAGAAGATGGTCAGATTTGCATTATCCACGGATTTAGACATATATGACCCAGCTACGTCTTTATTACAGGGACCTGTCAAGTTTCCCTCAATGGAGGAATTAGAGGGGAGGAAAGAACCGTACCCTGAGATCCGTATCAGTGAGATTGCTCAGGTGGCGGTATCATGCGGCGTGTCACCTGAGGTGGTATGCCAGGAACTACTTCCGTTCAGTGACACGGGAGGAAGCAACCAGTCGCAGGAAACATCTAGAGATGAAGTCTTTTGACGGAGTAGGACTGATTCCAGAGGTGCCAAGTTTCTACAGCGGGATTAGTTTTGTGATTTGGAAGACTTTTGTGAAGCCTTGCAACACTGAAGGCCTTTGTTCTTGGATAGGGTGTGGTATTTTGCTTCCCCGGTGGTCTTCTTATAAAGGGCGGGCTCTGTTAGTTCACTGGGTTTGTAGTACTTTGGAACAATGCTGTCAGTTGCGTCTTTTGGATTATGTCATAGACTCCCAGTTGTTATCTGATTTGGGGTTGTTTTTCTTTAACTACTGTTCTGCTACTGACGTGATGTCCTTAGCAGCGTTTTCTTATTGGTCTATCATTGGTGCATTATGGCAAACAATGCTAGACAGTTCAATGTTTTAAACTGGAATATTTGTGGCAGTAACAATCTGGCTAAGCATCAGACAGGTAAGAGCTAAAATAGAGGAGAGCATCTGTCTGGTTTTTTGCATTCAAGAAACGAAGAGAGATAATTTTGATCCCTCCTATATTAAGAAATCCGCCCCAAAATGATTCAACAAGTTTGCATACTCCCCTTCAGTAGGAGCCTCGGGTGGCATCTTGATGGGTTGGATTGATGGAACCCTCAAAGGAACAGTGGTTTAAGTTCTTCAATTTGCAATTACAGTCCAATTCACTTCAACCCTAGATGGGAGGAGATGGAAATTGACCTCAGTTTATGGTCCATGCACAGGGCAACTACGGCTGGATTTCATGACCTGGTTAAATCAATTGAACATCCCAAAAGAGGAACTATAGATGTTTGTAGGGGACTTCAACTTCTATAGATCTACTAAGAACAGAAACCGGCAGGGAGCCAATACATCGGACATGATTTTCTTCAATTCATGGATACATTTCCACAACTTGGTGGAGATCCCACTGAAGGGCAGAAGCTTTACCTGGAGTAACATGCAAAAGGATCCTTTGCTTGAACAACTAGATTGGTGTTTCACCACTCTTTAATGGTCGGTAAGCTTCTCTAATACCTTACTTTTTCCCACTAGCTAAAACAACTTCAGACCATATACCATGTGTAGCGCAAATTGGTACGACCATCCCAAAGGCAGGGATATTTCGATTTGAGAATCATTGGTTGCGCCAAGAGAACTTCTTGGAAGTGGTTCGTTCGGCCTGGGCCAAGAATCAGAAGGAAAGAGATAGTGTTAAAAGGTTGAGTGCTAAACTCAAACTGCCACGAAAAACTTTGAAAACTTGGAGCAAAGACAAGGGCAAATGGAATACAAGGATCAAACTATCCAACTCTGCTCTCCTGGTTTTGGACAAATAGAGAAGGGACGACCTCTTTTTTTTCCCAGGAAGGTATTCTCAGAAGGATCTTAAAGAATCACATCAGTCGTCTTCTCCAAGAACAAAATGATTATTGGAAACAACGCTATACAGTGTGTTGGACTAAGGTCGGTGATGAACCCACTAGATTCTTCCACGCTACAGCTAGTGAGCGTTACAGAATATATCACATCACTTCTCAAATAACAGAAGAAGATAGAGTAATTACAGACCATGAGGAGAAGGTTGCCTACATATGGAACACCTTCAAAGCACGCATGGGGATATGTAACACAGTTCATTTGTGGCCGACTTTGCAGGAGCTCCTAACCCCCCCCCCCCCCCCCCCCCGGGGAACTATCACATTTGGTAGATCCTTTCACAAATACGGAAATTGAGGAAACACTCAAGGAGATACCTAGCGAAAAGGCCCCTGGACCTGACGGATTCAACACAAAGTTTTTCAAAGTCTGTTGGTCTATTGTTAAGAAGGATGTGATGAGCATTTGTGATGACTTCTATCATTGTCGTACCAGCTTGGGACCAATCAATGGGTCCCTGGTTACACTCATACCGAAAGTTCCTTCACCCACAGTATTGAAGGATTATCGTCCAATTTCGCTTATCAACACAGTTGTCGAAGTGTTAATGCGGCACTTCCCCCGGATCTGCCAAGGAGCAGCCCGCGGAGGTTCTTGTTCGGCGAGGCTTAGGCCTCAAACTAGTGTTCTAGCGGAAGAGTATGAGACACGGTGGTTTTTACGTGGTTCGGGCCGCAAGGAGCGTAACACCTGTTGACGGCTGTTATATACCAATTTCATCCATCAATTTAACTCGATTATGTGAAGGATTTGTCATTTCTTGCACACATTACCTTTCTATCTAACCCAATTCCACTTGGACTTGGAGAAATATGTGTATGCATCATTTTATGAAAAAAATAAGGAAATGTAGAGGGACCAATCCTATAAAATATCATCCTAGCCAATCAGGCGATGACACGTGGCATCCTATGGATCAAATGGCCCACAAACAGAAGTATTCGAGGAGATCCAACAGTGTATCACCCATATACATCAATGGGACCCACCTGGCAGCCACCTGGAGAAAGCACACAAGAAACAGTGCAATGACCAGGTCGGCCGAACCAGGGGGTCGGCCGACCTGGTCTTTGCATCAAACTCGGTCAGCCTCCACGTATTGGCTCCTCCCGGCTCCCTGGAGTCAATGGTGACTGATTCGCGTGCTTTTGGTGGCGGGAACCGACCTCAACACTAGTATAAATAGGACCCCCTACCCCTCACTTCAACACACACCACTTGAGCTTCATCTCTATTCTATACACTATCATCTATAGTATTAGAGGAGTTAAGTTGTAGAAAGGAGAGTCTCTAGTCCCAAGTCCAAATTGGGAAAGGAGTAAGGAGTCTCTCTCTTCTCAATCCTATATTGGGAAAGGTATGTCTCATGTATCCTTTCTTGTAATTGTGACTTTATGCATAATAAAGATAGTATATTTAGTCTCTACTTATACATATACTTGGGCAAAGCATTTCTTGTTTGATTGTGGAGTCCATGTATGTGAAAGGTATAGCTTCTATGACTGTTTCATTATGAACATATCTCATTATCATAGAACCTATAGACCCCCACTATAGTCTAGTTAATTATAACATAACTAGGTTAGTATGGATAATTATGTTATGTATCAGCATTGGTTCAATGATGATTCAATTCATTGCCTTAGGATGGATTGTGCCTAGGCTCTTAAGGTAATTACTTAATATGCTAGCATGGTGCTAGGATAGCTAAGTAGCATTGGATGTCTTGTAGACCCACGGATTGAAGAGGTAGGCAATAGGTGGTGACAGCCCTATCTGTCCTTTGTAATCGTCCACATTCGGCTATGCCACGGGCTCTTGGCGGGAGTCGCCCTAGTATTGCTAGGGGTAAGCCCGTGTCTGATGTGTTGAACCATATAGCATAAGTATTCACTATTGATCTAGCTTATGAATAATTAGTTTAGACTATGTATATGTACAATAGAGCATAGTAGGAGTACCTCCATAACTCTCAACCTTAACTAACCTCTAGGATCCTCTTACCCCCCCTTAGACTTGAAAGCTTTTGTGTGTGTCACACTACCTCCACTATTATTTTATCCATCCTTACTATATTCTTACCTAGACCTTTCTACCCCTTTCCACTCGATGATTGTTATATCTCTTCCCTGCCTTCCTTTGGGATCAAATAAATGACACCATTGGAAATACTCTTAATGAGAAATGTTACAATGATACCTCCGTGCGCTTGCAGAATTCACTCTGTGATCCAATAGAACCATTAACAAGCATTTCTGACACATCAGTTGGAGATGTTTAGTTAATGGTGCGTAAGTAATACCAATAAGCATTTCTGGCGTCATTGCCGGGGATGATTTGTTAGTATATCTTAGGAGCCGTCAACAAGGATTTCTGGCACCGTTGCCGGGGAAGGCAAATAGATATATAACATGACTAAGTGAATAGGATAGAACCCTGGGTAGGACTGTAGTAGGATAACCATTCTTTGTTTTCGCATTTTAAATGTGAAAACAGGGTAGTGTATGTCTGGTTTCTGCCTGCTGAAAAACTTTGTTGAAGATCCCGAATCTCTTCTGAGAGACCGACCCCGTGTCGTTACTCCTCAGAAGATTCGAGCGGCAAAGCAAGCCAGCATTTTTGCACCAAAAATCCAAACGTCAATGGCTCAGAAGACCCTTCGTGAGTTCTCAGCTCCCTCTGCTAACAATGTGCCTATTGGGCCCACTATTAACACGAGAGATGTGAACTTCGAGATCAAAACTGGCCTTATCACTATGGTGCAAGCCAACCCATTCTATGGGAAGGCTAACGAGGATGCAAGTGCTCACCTGCAATAATTTCTCGAGATTTGCAGCACTTTTAAGATCAAGGACGTGTCTCCGGATGCGGTCCGTCTGATACTGTTCCGTTCTCTCTCCTTGCGAGAGCAAAATAGTGGCTCTACGCAAACTGAAGTGCTGTAGAAACTTGGGAGAAGTGTTCTACGGCATTTCTCGCCAAATTCTTCCCGTTGGGCAAAACCAATGCCCTACGTGAAAGGATTTCCAGCTTTCAGCAATAGTTCAAAGAATCTATTCCCGAGGCATGGGAAAGGCTTCAGGAGTACATCCTAGCCTGTCCCCACCATGGGATGGATGACTGGATCCTTATTCAAAATTTCTATAACGGGTTGATCCCATCAGCTCGTGACCATTTGGATGCTGCTACTGGAGGAGCCTTCTTCTCATTGACGGTGCCAAAAGCTAAAGATCTTATTGAGAAGATGGTGTCCAACATGGGATGGAACGGTGAGCGTCTCCATACCGGACAGCGAGGCATGCACACCTTGAAGGAGGTGGACATGATCGCTGCAAAATTGGACCTCCTAATAAAGAAAATTGATGGACAAGCAAGTGGTGAAGTGTTTGGCAATTCCTATGCCCTAGACTCTCACATCACGTGCGAAGTCTGTGGCAACATAGGTCATATGGGCAATGATTGCCCAGAAACTCGTGAGGATGCCCTATACCTCGCCAACAACGGAAATTTCAACAACAATGGCTATCGTCAAGGAGGTCAAGGGTGGGGTCAACAACACCCATTCTTTCAAGGAGGGTACAACAACAATGGCAACCCTGGAAATCAGCCCAACTTGAGAGAACTTGCTATTAGCCAGCTCAAGATCAACGATGCCCTATCCAAGAAGTTGTCAGCTAATGACAAGACCCTAGAGAATATCATTACAAAGATTGAAGGACTATCCTCAGCATTCAAGAATCAACTGAGCTTCAACGAGATGTTGGGGACTCAGCTGGCACAACTTGCTGCAGTTGTCCCTCCATTAGAAAACAACAAAATTCTGAGGCAGCCAGAAGCCCCAGTGGAGAACGTCAGTGCAGTGGTTACGAGAGGAGGAAAGAACACTCGTGACCCACCATATCCCACACAAGAAAAGAGGACAACTGAGCCTGAGAAGGAGGATGTCCCAAGTGAATTACTTGGTGAGAGAATGGCCAAACACTTTGAAGACACCAACTTATTTCCATTCCCTCACAGACAAAGGAAGCCAATAGTGGATGAGCAATTGAACTGTTTTGTTGAGATCATCCAAAAAATCCACATCAATGTGCCCGTGATTGATGCGATGCAAGTCCCCACTTATGCTCGCTATCTCAAGGACATGTTGAACAACAAACGGCCATTTCCCACCACTGAGGTCGTCAAGCTTACGGAAGACTGCAGTGCAGCCATCCTCAATAGGCTTCCTGAAAAGAATAAGGACCCTGGATGTCCTACCATTTCATGCTCAATCGGGGCTCACCA
The DNA here is from genome assembly GCA_036927565.1 of Tuctoria greenei. Taxonomy (NCBI): domain Eukaryota; kingdom Viridiplantae; phylum Streptophyta; class Magnoliopsida; order Poales; family Poaceae; genus Tuctoria; species Tuctoria greenei. Next base: position 116,669,353 of record JAYESD010000011.1, on the reverse strand, counting down.
CTTTGACAAGGCACTTTGTGATTTGGGAGCAAGTGTTAGTGTGATGCCCAAGGTTGTGTTCGACCAGCTGAACTTCACAGAGCTGACTCTAATACCAATGCAGCTACAACTAGCTGACTCTTCAGTCCGTTATCCAGCAGGTATTGCTGAAGACATCCCGGTGAAGATCTGGAACTGCTTCATACTTATGGATTTTGTGGTGCTAGACATGGACACCGAGAAGGATACACCACTCATTCTTGGGCGCCCATTCCTAAGCACTGCAAAAGCTCGCATAGATGTGAGAGCTGGAGAAATCCACTTCCATATCAATGGCAAGGAGGAAAGGTTTAACTTTTGGCCAAAATCAGAACAATGCTCCATGATTCGAATCAAGTATGGGTCGAATGATAAACACCTCCAAAGGTGGACTCACTCATTGCATTCATGAGAAGATTAATCTACGAGGAGAATCCGTCGTTTCGACCACGCCGATATCCAAAGGCTACGGAATCATCTGGACCTTCCCGAAGGCCCAAGTCCACCAAGCCGCCAAAGAAGGAATGGCGGAAGAAGCAAGACAAGCCGTCCGAGCCCATCCCTCCGGGCCCGGATGTGAAATGAAGACGGAGGAATGTCCATCTCATCGGACGGTAATGAAACCTACGCCAATAGGTTAAATTGGTAGTTATCCCACTTTATTTTTCTTTCTTTCTTTTTCCACCCCATTTGGATTTTTCCCATTGCATATTTGATTTTACCTAGCAAGTTGAGAATCTTATATTCTCAACTATCATTTTTCTTTCTTTCTTTTCAAAAGAAAATTTTTTATTGGATTTGAAAACGGTTTTTATTTGAAAAACAATTTTTTGAGCTACACATGTGGCATTTCACCAACGTGCTAACTTTATAGCCGTTGGGGAGCCACATGCCAAAAGGGGAACCAGGGGGGCCACCTGTCAGGTCGGTCGAACCCCCTGGTCGGCCGAACAGGGAGTGAAGCCAAATTGGCTCCCCTTCCTCCAACGGCTATATTTTGAACCCCAAGTGACCTTTGGAGGGTGCACTCTATAAATTGTGGCCATGAGGAGCACCTCTCTTCACACACCACATCATTTTACACCTCCCAAAGTCACTCTCTAGCTCACCTTGTTTTTCTTGCTCTTCATTGCAACACTCTTGCTCAAATCCATCCCCAAAAAGATTTTCTTTTGTTTTCATTTGCATTTTACACTCAAGCTTTCAAGAGGAGAAATTCGTTGAGAGTTTTCTTTTCCAAACATCGCTTCTTTTTGAATTTTTCTCGCCTTGTGTTTGTTCTTGCTTGTTGAACTTCAAAAGACATGAAGAGGTTGTTCGGAAAGAGGAAGGAGGCTGCAAGCTCAAGCCATGGTGAAGGTTCTAGTGCACGCCTCTCTTCCATGGGTAGAAGCCCAAGGAGGAGAAGTGTGTGTGAGGACACTCCCATGGAAGAGAGAAGCAACCCACACCAACTTCTTCATGACAACGACCTCGACATACGAAGCGAAGTTGAAGATCAAGCACGCAGGCTTCTCCAAGATCGTGAGTTTCGCCACACCAAGGCTTATGATCCACATTTGATCTCCAAAATAGGTATGGACTCCGAATTTATTTCCACTTGTCATGCAATTGGATTTGATGACTTTGCTCACATAGAGGAGACAGGTTCACGCCTTCTCACTATCCAATTCCTTTGCACGCTAAGAATAGGATTTGATGGTATTACTTTTAGATTATTTCAAAAAGAATACAACCTCCTATGGAAATAATTAGGTAGCATCCTAGGCTTCCATAAACGGTGTTTGCTAGATTTGGACAATTTGCCTAAGTTTAACAAACAAATTTTTTGGCATGAGCTAACTAGTGAGGTCACGTGTAGGGCTCCTAGGAATAGCCACATCGAAAACCCTACCTTACGCTTGATGCATAGATGGGTGGTTATGACTATGTTCCCTAGGGGAGATGTTAGGGTTGTGCGAGATGATGAATTGAAAATTTTGTTTGCCATGACTAAAAAGATAAAAGTTGCTCCAGTCAAAGCCATGATGACACAATGGTTAGATTACATTTCAAAATCAGGACAAATTGAATGCACTTCATCGATTACTCATATTGCTAATAGGGTAGGAGCACTTAAATACTCTTCATTTGAATATATTGAAACTAAAAGAGAATTAATTGATGAAGACTATTTAGTGCAAGGACATACCCTTAAGCATGATCAAGATGGGTCCTTGATATTTTTCTATCCCGGCTTTGTCAATGAAATTTGGTTACCTAACCCGGATTTTCATTTGTAAAAATGCCAAAGGCTAACTATTAATCTTCTTCCCCTTGAGGAAGCAAGAAGAAGTAATGTCTATGGCAGGGTAACAAGGAATCGTGCAAGGGCTGCAGCCACAGGCATGCCACCGATAATTTCTCCGTTCCATGAATACCAAGAGGAAGAGAACCCAACGGGTTATGCGCCCGGATGGAATCAACCTCCGACGTATGAGACTGGGGGATCATCTTGGCAAGAATGGCAAAGGGATCCACCCTTATCCAATTCAAGCTCTAGCAGCTTGCCCCCAACGTCCATGAGAGGACGTCGTTCCTCTTCGGCTAGAAGTCATCATGACTATAGCCAAGGAATGACGGACCTCACTAGACGTATGGGAGAACTTGAAGTGAGAATGGGTGACATTTACAACACACTCCAAGAGCATGTTCAAGGTACCCAGGATTGGCAACAACACATGGATGCTCAATTCACCAACTTCAACATGGCGCTACAACAACAACAAGCGATCTTGCAGCGTACTACCATCATCAAGGGTTCAACCCTTATCACAGAGGTAGTTGAAGAACAAGCTTGGGGGAGTACCCCCACTTGAGGTAACATGTATCATATTCCTTGAATATTTATTTTCCATCCATCCATCATCCACCTTGCATTTAAAAAAATAAAATAGGTTAGATTTTCTTTCATCAAATAAAGATGTGGGGGAAGAATGATTTAGAATTCACATAGATGATATGATGAACAGTTGCTCTATTTTATTTTCCTAAGTCTCTAGTTTACAACTTGCTACTCTCTGAATATTACTTTCATTGGTTTGAAATACTTTTACCTTAATTTGGAAGTTGTGGGTAGCAAAAGCTTAATCTAATTATAGGTTGTTGCAAGATTAGAATTAGTAATAGGGCTGCTAGTCCTAGTTTGAAAGTAAAACTTAGATTTCCGGAGAAATTCTAAAAAGATTTAAGTTTCCCTCAATTTATTGGAAATACCTACCAAAACCATATGATGTTTATACATAGACAAAACCTTATGCATATGATATTTGCTTTCACATTGAGCCTAGTCAAACTAGTATAGACCTATGTGAGAAATCATTCAACTCTTTTTGAATTCAAGACTTCACTTGCACATGCTATACTTCTACACTAGAAGTAAGCAAAACACCCATCATATCCACCATACCACAACAAAAAGAGAAACTCCATGTTATTCATGTTTAGCACTCTCTTCAATTCATTGCAAACAAAGGGAGTAGAAGACATGGCTAAAAAAAATGAAAAAAAAAGCATGCTTACATCATAAGCATGAGAAAAAAAAAGTAGCCATGTTTCATCCCTGCAAAAGAAAGAGAGATTATACCAAAAAGGAGTTATCTCAAGTATCCACATCCACTTCCACTCCATCACACATGCACTAGTCTTGAATCAAAAAGTTTTGATTTGAATTCTCCTAAGGCTTACTCTTTTGACTTAGCAATATATGTGATGCAAATATGCCTACTTACTTTCCTTACCAAGCTCCACATACAAGCCATATTCAAGGAGTAGGAATAGTAGAGGCACAATGCTCTGGTGAGGAAATATTTCCACTATCCACAAAGGAGTGATTGAGAGAATCAAATTGAGGTACTTAATATCTAAATTGAATTCTCCGGGATTTAAGTGGAACTTGATTTCTAGGCTATGTTTGCTCCATTTGCTATTCTACCTTTCAACTACTCATGAATATGAAAAAGCATAAGCCCCATGATAACTTAAGAAAGGTAGAGTATCATAGCCAATTTCTGCAATACTAGGTAGAGTATCTTGTTGTGCATTAGATACTTTTGAAAATAATACATTGTAGCAACTCCTGATCATCAACCTAAAGTCTTGACTTTGCTCGGGACGAGCAAAGGATAAACTTGGGGAGTTTGTTGACGGCTGTTATATACCAATTTCATCCATCAATTTAACTCGATTATGTGAAGGATTTGTCATTTCTTGCACACATTACCTTTCTATCTAACCCAATTCCACTTGTACTTGGAGAAATATGTGTATGAAGCATTTTATGCAGGAAATGAAGAAATGTAGAGGGACCAATCCTATAAAATATCATCCCAACCAATCAGGCGACAACACGTGGCATCCCATGGATCAAATGGCCCACAAACAAAAGTATGCGAGGAGATCCAAAGGTGTATCACACATATACATCAATGGGACCCACCTGGTAGCCACCTGGAGAAAGCACACAAGAAACGGTGCAATTACCAGGTCGGCCGAACCAGGGGGTCGGCCGACCTGGTCTTTGCACCGAACTCGGTCAGCCTCCACGTGTTGGCTCCTCCCGGCTCCCTGGATTCAATGGTGACTGATTCGCACGCTTTTGGTGGCGGGAACCGACCTCAACACTAGTATAAATAGGACCCTCTACCCCTCACTTCAACACACACCACTTGAGCTTCATCTCTATTGTATACACTATCTCCATAGTCCTAGAGGAGTTAGGTTGTAGAAAGGAGAGTCTCTAGTCCCAAGTCCAAATTGGGAAAGGAGTAAGGATTCTCTCTCTTACCAATCCTACATTGAGAAAGGTATGGCTCATGTATTCTTTCTTGTAATTGTGACTTTATGCATAATAAAGATAGTATCTTTAGTCTCTACTTATACATATACTTGGGCAAAGTGTTTCTTGTTTGATTGTGGAGTCCATGTATGTGGAAGGTATAGCTTCTATGACTGTTTCATCATGAACATATCTCATTATCATAGAACCTATAGATGCCCACTATAGTCTAGTTAATTATAACATAACTAGGTTAGTATGGATAATTATGTTATGTATCAACATTGGTTCAGTGATGATTCAATTCATTGCCTTAGGATGGATTGTGCATAGGCTCTTAAGGTAATTACTTAATATGTTAGCATGGTGCTAGGATAGCTAAGTAGCATTGGATGTCTCGTAGACCCACGGATTGAAGAGGTAGGCAGTAGGTGGTGACAGCCCTATCTGTCCTTTGTAATCCTCCACATTCGGCTATGCCACAGGCTCTTGGCGGGAGTCGCCCTAGTATTGCTAGGGGTAAGCCCATGCCCAATGTGTTGAACCATATAGCATAAGTATTAACTATTGATCTAGCTTATGAATAATTAGTTTAGACTATGTTTATGTACAATAGAGCATAGTAGGAGTACCTCCATAACTCTCAACCTTAACTAAACTCTAGGATCCTCTTACCCCCCTTAGACTTGAAAGCTTTTGTGTGTGTCATACTACCTCCACTATTATTTTATCCATCCTTACTAGATTCTTACCTAGACCTTTCTACCCCTTTCCACTCGATGATTGTTATATCTCTTCCGTGCCTTCCTTTGGGTTCAAATAAATGACACCCTTGAAAATACTCTTAAGGGGAAATGCTACAATGATACCTTCGTGCGCTTGCGGAATTCACTCTGTGATCCAATAGAACCATTAACCAGCATTTCTGACACATCAGTTGGAGATGTTTAGTTAATGGTGCGTAAGTAAAACCAACAAGTATTTTTGGCGCCGTTGCTGGGGATGATTTGTTAGTATATCTTAGGAGCCGTCAACAACACCCTACTCCACGGTGGATTGTATTGCTGGTGGGTGTGTATGTGTGTGTGTGTATCGGGGATTCTGAGTCTGGTCCTTGTATCGGTGGCGGTCCGGGCCTTTTATAGTCAAGGTTGGACGCATTACAAGTGGGGTCCCAGGGCCTGACAGGTGGTCCCGGGGCGATGTTATCCTAAATATCTAAGGCTTCTTCTATAAGCTTGCTGAAAGTGCATCTAGGTTCCCCGTGGGTTTTGGATGATTGATGACGACAATTAAGTCGCTAATGAGCTCAAGTGATCTTAGAACAGGTGTGGACTCGATCGGAGACGCAAACCCTCAAAAAGAAAAGGAAGGAAACGGAGTCAACTCGAAACGTAGAAACTAGGGTTTCTAGTGTGTTGAGTTAGACTAGCCGTAGAAATAGGAGGGTGCGTGTGTAAAGTGCATTGAGATCAAGTTTGGGAGCTCAAAGTGTTTTAGAGGTCAAACCCCTTGAGAGAAAAGAGTGGATAAGCAGTCTGGCAGTAGGGCCGGACTAGTCCGTGCAGGTGGCCGGACTAGTCCGCCCCTGGCCGGCCAAGTCCGTTTCTGGCCGGACCAGAAGGGTCTGACTGAGATCGGACTAGTCCGTTTGTGGCCGGACTAGTCCGGGTAGCAGTGAGTGGGTTTTGGGGACTAAGTCTCAAAACCACGGACCTGTCCGTTTGAGTCCGGACCAAGAGGTCCTGAGTGAGAACGGACTAGTCCGCCCGTGTGGCCGGACTAGTCCGGGTTGGTGTGTTGAAAGTGGTTCTGTGACTAAGTCTGGGAGGACCGGACTAGTCCGCCCTTGGGGCCGGACTAGTCCGTGGTCCTCAGACTAGTCCGTTTTCACACAGAGCAAAAGGCTCTGTGTGAGATCGGACTAGTCCGGTAGTGACCGGACTAGTCCGTTGTTGAAGTGACCGTTTGAATTTGAAGGTTGGCGGGTAGTGTGACGATAGCGTGTCAGCTGTCGGGGCCTGACAAGAGGTCAGTGGTCCCCTAGGCCGGACTAGTCCGGGCCTGAGGCCGGACTAGTCCGCCCTTCTGCTGAAGTCAGCAGTATGGGCTTGGGACCTCTATAAATAGAGGTCCTCTGGGTTCTTTTGAACCAACTCTTGAATACTCTTGAACCCTAGCGCCGCCACAGCCAACTTGGAGCACTCTTAAGCCTCTTTCTTGCCAACTTTCCCTCTAAAACTAATTCTTGTGTGGATTAGGGTTTAGTGAGGTGGAGAAGAGGAAGAACATCGCGCTTGTGCTCCCGGTTTGATCTCTTGCACTCATTGAGTCTTTGTGAGCTGTGTGTTGAGTGTGCTTGCGTTGTTGATCATTTTTGTGGTGTGGGAGCCTCAGATTGTGAGAAGCCCCAACGAATCTTGTATTCGCACTTTGAGATAATGGAGAACCAAGTTAGGCCCGTGCGGTAAACTTGGTGAGGGAAGGGTTGGTGAACCCGGTCCTTTGTGGACTCCTCAACGGGGAGTAGATTCTTGTGTGGAATCGAACCTCGGGATAAAATTCCTGGTGTCTCCGTGTTCTTCGCATTTTGTTTATCACTTACTTCGTTCTAGGGTTGCTAGTCTTGTTTTGAGCCTCACATTGTTTAATCTTGTTAAAACTTGACTCACTCTTGTGTTGATAGATTCTAAACTTGTATTAAACATATCCTCACCTGTAGCCTCGAGAAAATCCCCTTAAAACTTGCTAGAAACACTTTTTAGGGTTCTTCACGCAGGCTGACCGGACTAGTCCGCCCCCAGACCGGACTAGTCCGCCCCCTGTGATTTAATCTCGTTTTATTCAGTCATTTGCAGGTCGATTAGCCTATTCACCCCCCCCCTCTAGGCAACTTTCAATTGGTATCAGAGCAGGACTCTCCACAAAGAGTCTAACAACTCGGAGAGATGGCCGGAGTGGTGTTTGAAGAGGTGTCGACCAACGACTCTCAACCGACACGTGAGGAGACAATGGCTTATCAAGACAAGCCAACGGGTGATGAGGAGACTCGCCAGCTCAAGGCGAAGCTCCGGGAGAAGTTGAAGATTGCTGTGGTTGAGCCGTCAAGCTCATCAAGTGGTGGCAGCGGGGTCAACTACAACCGACAAGGGTTCAACTATGAACGCCTTGCCTCAAACAACCACTACCTCTCCATCCCATTGGGGAAACCTCCTCAATTCGATGGAACCGACTACGGGATGTGGAAACACAACATGAAGATCCACCTCGTGTCACTCAATCCGGCATTGTGGCAAATTGTCATGACCGGGGTGGAGATCCCGAAGGATGAGGACAACATCACGCAAGAACAAGCCATCCTCATCCACCGCAACGCTCAAGCTGCGGGTGTGATCATCTCATCTCTCTCAAGAGATGAGTTCAACCGCGTCGATGGTCTTGAGGTGGCCAAAGACATATGGAATACCCTCAAGACGGCGCATGAAGGAAATCGGGTAGTCAAGGAGGCCAAGATCAAGCTCATCGAAGGAGAGCTTGGGAGATTCGCCATCTTGGATGGTGAATCCCCTCAAGACATGTACAACCGGTTGAAGGTGCTTATCAACAAGAGCCGATCATATGGCTGCACCAAGTGGACCGACCACGAGGTTGTGAAGAGGATGATCCGGGCGTTTATGCCTAGGAACGTCGCCCTTTGCTCCATGATTCGAGAAAGCCCGGGGTTCACTCAAATGACCCCAGAGGAGGTCCTTGGTAGGATCAATAACCACGAGATCATGGAGAAGGAGGCACTCTTCTACAACGACCTTCAGAAATTCACCGCCTCCAAGATGAAGAACGTTGCACTCAAGGCAACACCCTCTTCGAAGGAGCAAGAGGAAAGTGATGAGGAGAGCCTCGACACCGATGAGGAAGAGGCCTTCTTCATCAACAAATTCAGGAGAATGATGAGGAGGAAGAAAGGTGGATACAATCATGAGGGCAAAGGGAAGGAAAGAGCAAGGCCCAAATCAAAGAGGTCTTGCTACAATTGTGGCGAGTATGGGCACTTCATCGCTGATTGCCCACATGAAGAAACGAAGAAGAAGAAGGAGGGCAAGCCTCAAGATAAGAAATTCTTCAAGAAGAAGAGGCCCTCCGGACAAGCCCACTTGGGGAAGGAGTGGGACTCTAACGATGAGTCCTCCTCCGAAGAAGAAGAGGAGAAGATGGCTACCATAGCCATCGGGAGGAGCTCCAAGGGAAGCAAGCTCTTCCCCAACCTCAACGACAACTACAAACCAACCTGCCTTATGGCAAAGGAGGGAAGGAGAAAGGTAACATCTCACTCCTCCTCCCCCATTTCCTCTCATGATGAATTTGATAGTGCTAGTGAAAATGAGCATATGTTTAAGGACATAAGCAAAAGCACCTTGCGTAGGATGAAGTTGCTTATGGATGAGATCTTTGAGAAGGAGGATCTCATCAACAGACAGGAGGACATGCTCATCCTTGAGAAGGAGAGATGTCAAGAGCTTAACGAGCTTCTTGAGCTTGAAAGAGAGAAGAGCAAGGCATTGGAACACGAACTTGCTCTAAGTAAGAAAACGTGTTTAAGTCTTGAGGAGAACTCAATTGGGCTCAAGGATGAACTTGGGAACTTGACAAAAGTTAACAAGATTCTTGAGACTCAAATTGAGTCCCTTAAGAACAATGTAGCCTCTTCCTCTAAGAACTCAACCTTCTCAAAGGCCTCATCCAATGCAACTCCGCCTTGCAAGTGCTCTAAATTAATCCTTAAGCTTAAGGATGAACTCAACTCAGCACAAGGCAAGCAAGCACCTAAGGGTGCCATCTTTGACAAGGAGAAGGTTGCGTATGCACGAAGTGCATACACCAACACAAGACCTCCCCATGTCAAGGATGGTCTTGGCTATACTAGAGGTGGAAGGCATAACGCCAAAACCTCCAAGTATGGCAAAAACATGATTGTCTTTGTTAAGGGGAGTTCATCCCCAACTAAAATTGAAAAGAACTCATACTCTAGCAACAAATTGCCTAAATCTGAATCGCATCCTCTATTCCATGATTTTGATGCATCCTATGTGCTAAAGAGCAACAAACACGGCAAAGTGTTTGCTAGATATGTTGGGCCACTCCGCAAGAGCCCCAAGCCTTGCGTGTGGGTGCCCAAATGCGTAACTACTAACGTGAGAGGACCCAACTCCGCTTGGGTACCTAAAAGGAAGGCATAAACTTGTTTTGTAGGCATACTCCTCCGGTGGATCGAAATGGGTGTTGGATAGCGGATGTACCAACCACATGACCGGAGAGAGGAGCATGTTCATAGAGTATGAGGATAACGAGGACCCAAGTGAAGGAATTTTCTTTGGGGATAATAGCCAAGGGAAAATCCTTGGCTCCGGTAAAATTGCTATCTCCTCTTCGCATACCTTATCTAATGTTTTGCATGTTGATTCCCTAGACTATAATCTCCTATCCATATCACAGCTTTGTGATAAAGGATATAAGTGTGTCTTTTCTAGTGAGGGTGTGAATGTTCTGAGAGAGGGTAATGACTCAATAGCCTTTAAGGGAGTGCTCAAGGGAAAGCTCTATCTTGTGGATTTTACCACGGATAAAGCTCAACTTGACACATGCTTAATGGCAAAAGCCAACATGGGATGGCTTTGGCAAAGAAGGCTAGCCCACGTTGGAATGAGGAACCTTCAAAAACTCCTTAAAGGAGAGCACGTTTGTGGCCTAAAGGATGTGGTATTTGAAAAGGATAGGCCATGTGGTGCGTGTCAAGCGGGAAAGCAAGTAGGAGCTCAACACCCCTCTAAGAATGTCATGACGACAACTAGACCTTTGGAGTTACTCCATATGGATCTTTTTGGCCCCATTGCTTACATTAGTATCGGTGGCAACAAGTATGGTCTAGTTATCGTTGATGACTTCTCTAGATACTCTTGGGTGTTCCTCTTGCATGATAAGAGTGAAACCCCCGGTGTCCTCAAGAAATTCCTAAGGAGAGCTCAAAATGAGTTCACCTTGAGGATAAAGGCTATAAGGAGTGATAATGGCACCGAATTCAAGAACATGCAAGTAGAAGAGTTCCTAGATGAGGAAGGCATCAAGCATGAGTTTTCCGCTCCCTATTCTCCACAACAAAATGGAATTGCCAAAAGAAAGAATAGGACGCTCATTGAGATGTCAAGGACAATGCTAGATGAGTACAAAACATCGGACCGGTTTTGGGCGGAAGCGGTTAACACCGCTTGCCATGCCATAAACCGATTGTACCTTCATCGCCTCCTCAAGAAGACTCCTTATGAGCTTCTCGTTGGTAAGAAACCCAATGTCTCTTACTTTCGTGTTTTTGGTAGCAAGTGTTATATCCTCAACAAGAAGCCTAGGACTTCGAAGTTTGCTTCAAAGTCCGCTGAAGGTTTCTTGCTTGGATATGACTCAAACACTCATGCATACCGTGTGTTCAACAAATCCTCCGGAATTGTTGAAGTAGCACGTGACGTGGTGTTTGACGAAACCAATGGCTCTCAAGTGGAGCAAGTTGATCAACATGTCCTTGATCAAGAGGAACCTCCACTAGAAGCTCTAAGGAGAATGGCACTTGGAGATGTTCGCCCACAAGAACCATCCCAAAGCCCAAGTGACCATCATCATTATGAAGTAGGTCAAACCCCCATTGGACAAGTTGGAGATCCACTAGATACTCCCCAAAACAGTAAGAGGAATGAAGATCAAGGGGGAGGCTTGGATCAAGGGGGAGACCAAAGTGAAGAAGATGAAGCAAGTGATTCAAGAGCTCAACCTTCGCATCCCCGTGTTCATAAAAGTGTTCAACGGGATCATCCCGTTGATAACATTCTAGGAGATATCACAAGAGGAGTAACAACACGTTCACGTGTTGCAAACTTTTGTGAGCATTTCTCCTTTGTCTCATTCTTGGAACCCCATAAGGTTGAAGATGCCTTAAGAGATCCGGATTGGGTAGTTGCCATGCAAGAGGAGCTCAATAACTTTGAAAGGAACAAGGTTTGGGAACTTGTCAAGCGCCCACAAGCTAATGTTGTTGGAACCAAGTGGGTGTTCCGCAACAAACAAGATGAGCATGGCATGGTAACTAGGAACAAGGCATGGCTTGTGGCAAAAGGGTACTCACAAGTCGAAGGATTGGATTTTGATGAGACATTTGCTCCCGTAGCTAGGCTTGAGTCAATTCGGATATTACTAGCCTTTGCTACTCACCATGACTTCAAGCTCTACCAAATGGATGTTAAGAGTGCATTCCTTAATGGCCCAATCAAGGAAGAAGTTTATGTAGAGCAACCTCCAGGGTTTGAAGACCAAGACTATCCTAACCACGTTTACAAATTGCGAAAGGCTCTTTATGGCCTCAAGCAAGCTCCTAGAGCTTGGTATGAGTGCCTAAGAGACTTTCTAGTTGAAAATGGTTTTAGGATAGGCAAAGCGGATTATACCCTTTTCACAAAGCACTTCAACGAAGATCTTTTTGTGTGCCAAATATATGTGGATGACATCATATTTGGTTCCACAAATAAGGTGTTTTGTGATGAGTTCTCCAAGATAATGACGGAGAGATTTGAAATGTCCATGATGGGTGAGTTGAAGTTCTTTCTAGGATTTCAAGTAAAACAACTCAAAGAAGGGACGTTCATAAGTCAAACTAAGTATACACAAGATATCCTAAGGAAGTTTGACATGGATAAGGCAAAACCCATCAAAACCCCTATGGGGACAAATGGACACCTAGACCTAAATGAGGATGGTCCTAGTGTGGATCAAAAGTTATATAGGTCTATGATTGGTTCACTTCTCTATCTTTGTGCATCTAGGCCCGATATCATGCTAAGTGTGTGTATGTGTGCACGCTTTCAAGCGGCACCTAAGGCTTGTCATTTGACCGCCGTTAAAAGGATCTTGAGATATCTAGTACACACACCCTCCCTAGGACTTTGGTACCCTAAAGGATCTAAGTTTAACCTCATTGGATATTCCGATGCGGACTATGCGGGGTGCAAAGTCGATAGGAAGAGCACATCAGGTACATGCCAATTCTTAGGTCAATCTCTGGTGTCTTGGTCCTCCAAGAAGCAAAACTCTATTGCTCTATCCACCGCCGAAGCGGAATATGTTGCAGCCGGAAGTTGTTGTGCACAACTTCTCTGGATGCGACAAACCCTTAGGGATTATGGGATTAACTTGCGCAACATTCCACTCTTGTGTGACAACGAGAGTGCCATCAAGATAGCCCATAATCCGATGGAGCACTCTAGGACTAAACACATAGACATTCGACACCATTTCTTGCGAGATCACTCAATGAAAGGAGACATCGTAATTTCTCATGTGAGGACGGAACATCAACTAGCGGATATCTTCACCAAGCCTCTTGATGAGAAGCGTTTCTGTGAGCTAAGAAGTGAGCTCAACATTTTGGATTCTAGGAATGTGGCTTAAAACTCATTCCTCCCTTTTTGAGCAATTTTTGAAAAACTCTTCTCAATCATGATTTCTCTTCAAAATCCGTTTGAGAAAACTATTTCTTGAAAATTTATCATGCTTGTGTCATGTTTATCTTCAATAATCTTGTTTGCATTGCTTGTTGTCCAAAAGGACAAGTGATTGGAGGGCAAAGCTCTAAAATAAAATTTTTCAGCCTAGTCGGACCGGACTAGTCCGCCCCTTGGACGGACAAGTCCGGGTCCAGACTAGTCCGCGGCTAGTCCGCATACCGGACTAGTCCGCTCTGAGGCCGGACTAGTCCGGGGGCAGACTAGTCCGTGTCTGGTCCGCTCACCGGACTAGTCCGCCCTGGCACCGGACTAGTCCGGCCCTTGGGGGCTTAAACCCCCCAGGGTCGGCCCAGACCTCTCTTCTTCCTCCCACTCGCGCCTCTCCCTCTCCCACGCTCAAGCAACCGCCTTTTTGGCGATTTTTCGCTCAATCCACCAAATCTCGATTCCAATCCGTGCATTGGAGCCCTTGGGAGTGAGGGATCGTTTCCCCGCGCTTCACCTTCGCAATCCATCGTCGATTTCGTCGATTCTCGCGGATTTAAGAAGGTATTCTAGCTTTTTCGAAATCTTTCCCCATTTTTGATTCTTTAGGTTTTTGATAGGAACACCTTCATAGATATTGATCCATATACCCTTGTGATCATAGACTAGGAGTATTGCGCGTTGATCCGAAGTTTTTTCGATGATTCGGTTAGGGTTAGGGTTTATCCTGTGCAACCCGGACTAGTCCGGCCCCTGGCGGACAAGTCCGGTTTGCACAGAGCCAACCCTAATCCTAGTCCTCTCTCGAGACTTCTTCCGCAATGCTCCCTCTCCTTGGACTCATACCTTCATCTCTGTATGCTTTTCACAGCATGTCGAACTCGGAGCGTTCCCCTCCTCGTCCCAACCCCGAGGGGCGAACCAAAGCTCAAATTGTCGAGGCAAGAACCAAAGCTGCGCTCATAGAAGCGCAAAAGGCAAAGGAACAGAGGCGGCTGAAGGCACTCGAAGCCTCCAGAGTTGCCGCGAGCATCTACAATGAGGAAGAAGCCATAGCTCGAGCAACCGCAGAGTCTCTAAATGAGCTGAGGAAGAAGAAAAGGGAAGACAAGGAGGCTCACAACTCCAGGGCCGCTGAGGCCAATGCTCCCAAAAGGAAAAGACTCGTCACTGCCGACGAGAAGGCAAAGGGCAAGGAGCAAGCCCCGAGGGAAGAAGAGCCAAGGGTCGAGCGTGACCCTAAGAAAGGAAAGGCTCCGGCTCCAGTCGAGCCGAAGAAGAAGAAGCCCTCCATCAAGGTGCCAGCCAAGAAGGCACCCGGAGGAGTTTTGATTCGTGAACAAGGGAAAGCTCAGGCTGTTGGCCCTCTGTTGATGCACAGTCCAGCACGTAATCCAAACCGTCAGCCCAACCTCTCAGCTAACACTTTCAAAGGAAAAGGAGCTGAGAAGGCCAGGAGGCTCAGAGACGAGAACGTCTATAGGTATGAGAGGTCCACGGCCGACCCTCGGTTCTGGTGTGATTTCCACTGCGATTACTATCGCCTTGTCTACATGAAGATGAAGACTCCTGTGACTGATGCCCAGTGGGTTGACTGGGACTACATGGCTCAGAAGAAGCATGCTGCATTTGATGCTGTGATCAATGCAGCGGAACGACATGGAATCAAGGATATCATGGGCTTCCAGTACGACTGGAACATTGAGGTGATTGTCCAGTTCTACACAACCGTCTACTTTCACTCCTTTGGCAATCGCCGGATGACATGGATGACAAATGGAGAGCAGTACACTGTCACATTTGAAGACTTTGCCAAGATTCTAGGATTGGAGGAACACCTTGAGCATGAGATCATCATCTCTAACCTCAAGGCCCTAGATCGAGATGCCCTTGACTTCATGTATCCAGACCATCTTCCTTATGAGGCAGGACTGGCAAGAAATATCAAGCCATTTTTCAGTGTGCTCAACCGCCTCCTTCGGAAGACCATTGCCCCGAAGGATGGAGATGCCGGAGTCATCCAGGGCAACTTGAGGCATTTGCTTGTGCTGATAGATGGGGAAGAAAGCTTCAACTTAGCTGAGTACATCTCTGATGATATCTTCAATATATCTCATACCCCCAACAGGTCTTGTGGCTATGCTCCTTATGTGATGTGCCTAATTGAGAAAGTCTCCGGAATTACCTTCCAGAAGGATGTCTCATATAAGAGACTGCGTCCTCAGATTCCCCCACCTCTGCCTGTTCCTCCTCGTCGCAAGAATGCAGATCCTCCATCTCGCCCCGTGGCACCTCCGTCTCCGCCTCCGCCTCAATCCATGAGTGCCTTCTTCAAATGCTTCAAGGCGATCTTCACTTCTTGCCGGAAGCAAGAGATCCGCGCTCAAAGGGCACACAAGCGTCAAGAAAAATATCTTAAGGTGGTGTGCGACAAGCTGGAGGTCCCGATGTCCTCTCCGAAGGTGAGTCATGGGGAGATCACTCCATTCCCCAACTTCACCGCTGATGAGCTCGCCCAGCTCCAAGAGGATGGAAGCTCCTCTCGGGCTGCTCCCTCGGCAAGGAACTCCGACGACGACGACGACGACGCCGATGATCATGAGGACGACGTCGAAGATTCCGAGGCCACGGAGAGTGGAAGTGGCGAAGACGAGGACTAGTTCTTAGGTCTTAGTTTCCTCCCTTTTTTACCCTTTTGGTGCCTTGATGCCAAAGGGGGAGAGTTAAGGGGGAGTTAATCTTTTGTGGGTGTGTTTGTGGTTTGTGGACTTGTTTCATAATATATTCTTGCTCTTGGATGTTTACATTTGTGCAAGACTTGTTAATGTTGTTTAATATCAATATAATGCTCTCATTGTCAATCCTTTGATTATATTGATGCTCTTTATGTCTTGTCACAATTGTTAAGCACATCACGTAGGCACCCCACCATAACGTGTGTGGGTATGAAAGATCTCCTCCATCTCTTTTACATGTTGCATACATTGAGGGGGAGTCATTCATACGCACACAAGTTATGAAAACCAATTTTAATACTCTTAATTGTTGAAGGACTTAATGTGTTGTCATCAATCACCAAAAAGGGGGAGATTGAAAGTGCATCTAGGTTCCCCGTGGGTTTTGGATGATTGATGACGACAATTAAGTCGCTAATGAGCTCAAGTGATCTTAGCACAGGTGTGGACTCGATCGGAGACGCAAACCCTCAAAAAGAAAAGGAAGGAAACGGAGTCAACTCGAAGCGTAGAAACTAGGGTTTCTAGCGTGTTGAGTTAGACTAGCCGTAGAAATAGGAGGGTGCGTGTGTAAAGTGCATTGAGATCAAGTTTGGGAGCTCAAAGTGTTTTAGAGGTCAAACCCCTTGAGAGAAAAGAGTGGATAAGAAGTCTGGCAGTAGGGCCGGACTAGTCCGTGCAGGTGGCCGGACTAGTCCGCCCTTGGCCGGCCAAGTCCGTTTCTGGCCGGACCAGAAGGGTCTGACTGAGATTGGACTAGTCCGTTTGTGGCCGGACTAGTCCGGGTAGCAGTGAGTGGGTTTTGGGGACTAACTCTCAGAACCACGGACCTGTCCGTTTGAGTCCGGACCAAGAGGTCCTGAGTGAGAACGGACTAGTCCGCCCGTGTGGTCGGACTAGTCCGGGTTGGTGTGTTGAAATTGGTTCTATGACTAAGTCTGGGAGGACCGGACTAGTCCGCCCTTGGGGCCGGACTAGTCCGTGGTCCTCAGACTAGTCCGTTTTCACACGGAGCAAAAGGCTCTGTGTGAGATCGGACTAGTCCGGTAGTGACCGGACTAGTCCGTTGTTGAAGTGACCGTTTGAATTTGAAGTTTGGCGGGTAGTGTGGCGATAGCGTGTCAGCTGTCGGGGCCTGACAAGAGGTCAGTGGTCCCCTAGGCCGGACTAGTCCGGGCCTGAGGCCGGACTAGTCCGCCCTTCTGCTGAAGTCAGCAGTATGGGCTTGGGACCTCTATAAATAGAGGTCCCCTGGGTTCTTTTGAACCAACTCTTGAATACTCTTGAACCCTAGCGCCGCCACAGCCAACTTGGAGCACTCTTAAGCCTCTTTCTTGCCAACTTTCCCTCTAAAACTAATTCTTGTGTGGATTAGGGTTTAGTGAGGTGGAGAAGAGGAAGAACATCGCGCTTGTGCTCCCGGTTTGATCTCTTGCACTCATTGAGTCTTTGTGAGCTGTGTGTTGAGTGTGCTTGCGTTGTTGATCATTTTTGTGGTGTGGGAGCCTCAGATTGTGAGAAGCCCCAACGAATCTTGTATTCGCACTTTGAGATAGTGGAGAACCAAGTTAGGCCCGTGCGGTAAACTTGGTGAGGGAAGGGTTGGTGAACCCGGTCCTTTGTGGACTCCTCAACGGGGAGTAGATTCTTGTGTGGAATCGAACCTCGGGATAAAATTCCTGGTGTCTCCGTGTTCTTCGCATTTTGTTTATCACTTACTTCGTTCTAGGGTTGCTAGTCTTGTTTTGAGCCTCACATTGTTTAATCTTGTTAAAACTTGACTCACTCTTGTGTTGATAGATTCTAAACTTGTATTAAACATATCCTCACCTGTAGCCTCGAGAAAATCCCCTTAAAACTTGCTAGAAACACTTTTTAGGGTTCTTCACGCAGGCTGACCGGACTAGTCCGCCCCTAGACCGGACTAGTCCGCCCCCTGTGATTTAATCTCGTTTTATTCAGTCATTTGTAGGTCGATTAGCCTATTCACCCCCCCCCCCCCCCCTCTAGGCAACTTTCACTTGCTCTGACCGCGGACGTGAGGACTCGCTGTCTTGCCGCCCGGGTTGTCAGTAGCCCACGCGTTGTTGTTGACATTGGCACGGAATGTCCCATCCAACTGTCTCTGGCACCGTAAGCTACCCACTTGGCGGAGTGGGATAGGCCTGCGGCGCCTTCACTGTGATGAGATTAGTCGTAGCGGTACCTGACATTAGGCGTGTGTCGCGCCATGCATCTGGGGAAGCCGCGTATCTTCAAGGCTTGATGGAGACAAGGCGCACCACCCTCTTAACTTCCTCACTATCTGCTCAGGGCAAGTGGACTGACCATGCGGCCGCTGGGGAGCTCTCTGCCATGGTGGAGGCCACGCCCGTGTTGTGGGCCACGTGGTAGATCGGTAGCTCACCTCTGTGGGGGAGGCCAGGTCTCGCCCCGTGGGCCACGTGGCAGCTCGGGTGCTCTCCTTCGCTGGGGAGATCGGGTCTCGACTTCGTGGGCCATGTGGCAGCTTGGGAGCTCACCTCTGCGGAGGAGGTCGGGTCTCGTCCTCCCAGGGAGCTTGTCATCAAGGTGGAGTTGAGCTCCCCCTTTTGGATGTCTCGTGAGCACCCCGTACTTCCCATATGAGGCCGGTGGGTCCGGGTTTCTTTTAACACGTGTCACCCTCGGACCCTGTCCCTGCTTGGAGGCGAGGTACCTAGACGGCTCTAGCTTGTGCGCGAGGGTACCCAGTATGTCGGGTACCGACAACAGTGGTTAAACTCATTACCAAAGTATTATCCAAAATACTCCAAAAAGGCATTTCCCTACTTATTCACGGGAATCGATATGGTTTTATCAAGGACAGATCCATCCAAGATTGTTTGGCTTGGTCCTATGAATATATCCATCAGTGCAAACGTTCACGGAAGGGTTTAGTCATCCTTAAATTGGACTTTGAAAAGGCCTTCGATACCATGGAACATGAGACCATATTTTTCATGACGCAAAGTCTTAATTTTACAGAACAATGGATATCATGGTGTAGGACATTCTCTCCTCGGTAGAATCTTCAATCCTTCTTAAAGGAATCCCTGGTAAACCCTTTCACT
Source organism: Tuctoria greenei (assembly GCA_036927565.1). Lineage (NCBI taxonomy): Eukaryota > Viridiplantae > Streptophyta > Magnoliopsida > Poales > Poaceae > Tuctoria > Tuctoria greenei. The sequence goes on along the minus strand of JAYESD010000011.1, from coordinate 116,650,167 downwards.
GTAGAAGAGGAGTTAGGCAGGGTGACTGTCGGTACCCTGCGTACCGGGTACCCCTTAATACCGCAAAGAGTACAAGGGAGTTCTACCTATCAGAGTTGAAGGACTCCTCGAGCCCCACATGTCACATTGCCCCGGACCCGCTCCCCTCATATTGGTAGCTCCTGGGTCAACACGTGTAAAGGAAAGCCAGAACTAAGCTCCCAACGAAGGAAAGCTCTGGTGCCGACACATGTACAACAGCCCCGGAGCTAACCCCCAGCAGAGAGGAGCTCCGGTGTCGACGCGTGTACAGTAGCCCCGGACCTAACCTCCCGTAAGGGAAAACTCCAGAGCTTCCACGTGTGGAGCCTCCGGACCTTCATCGACGTATACACTGGCAGATCTCCTTCAGCACGAACAATCAAGCGTAGTTAAAGCGGCAGTTACAAGATGTAATTACGTGTCGTTAATGCTGGTATTAACGACACGCGATCAGAGCACTATTAATAGGGGTAACGCAGCCATTATGGCACGTTATCACACTATTAATCATGCTTAATACTCTTTAGACAGTGTATTAGGCCATTAAATACGCCAGGTCACATGCCGGGCCAGGCAAGCTTTGTAACAGTCAGTCCTTAGAACTATAAAAAGGTTGTACTACACATACCCAAGGACATATGTTCTCATTTGACCTGAGATGACCCGGATACTAGCGAACAAACTCACAAAATACAACAACACAAACACCGTGGAGTAGGGTGTTACGCTCAGGCGGCCTGAACCATGTAAATCTCTCATCATCTTGATCCTGATCTCTACGTACCCCATCCATAAAAGAACCTCTGTGGGCTGCTTCTTAGCAGGTCCGGGGGAAGTGTCGTATCAAACACTTTGACCTTTGGCGCACCAGGTAGGGGGAGGGGCAATCCCGAGATCACAAGATGGCGAATTCAGCTGTTGGATCCTCTAATGGCAACCACGCTGGACAACCTGGTGGAGGCAATCCCTCCAACGTCCTAACAACCAGCAGGTGCCATTGTTCTAGCAGGCGCTATGGCACCACAGCCACCATCTGTTCTGGCAAATAATGTTGGTCAACAAGATGGGGCATCTGTGTCGATCACTACATCGACAAACAACAACCCTGAGCACGCGCTCATTGCTGTGTGAGCTCTCCTACAACACCCATTGCCTCCAGGTGCACCCCAGGGTGCTATGGACCAGTGGAGAGCTGATGTTGACCATCTGGTCGCACCTGCCGCTGCAGGCATCAGCAATCAAGGTCCTCCCCCTTCGGGGCGAGCACCATCACAAAGACGGACCTTGTCCGACCGACTTGGTCCACAAGTCTCGCAACAAAGGAGACGTGTTTCCTCCCAGCAGGTGACTTCGCTGCCTCCCGGGGCACGACACACCCATACCATCACAAGGATTCTGACTCATGATCTACGGTCGGAACTGGATCGCCGTTACCGGCAGTAGTACGGTCGTGTCCATATCGAGCGTGCTCGTGAGAGGCGAGAGTCTCAGGACAACCCTGCTCCTCAAGGAGTAGGAGGAGGATGTTCTGCCCTGGCAATGCATTTGCACATGGTCAGATGGCCATAGAAGTTTCGGCCTCACTTGCCGAAAAAATTCGGCAGGACTGTCAACCCCGCCAAATTTCTTAAAATCTACTCCATTGCCATACTGGCAGTGGGGGTGATGAGGCTGTGATGGACAATTACTTCTTGGTGGCTTTAATTGGGACTACAGGGTCCTGGTTCATGAGTCTTCCACCGGACTCAATTAATAGTTGGGCGGAGCTATGCTAGCAGTTCACTGCCAACTTCGGGAGTTCTTACACCCGGCCTGGCACTGAATTGGATCTGTTTGCTGTAAAACATACATCAGGGGAATCGCTGCGATCCTTCATCTAGCTATTTTCTCAGGTATGGAATATTATTCCTTCAATCTCGAGCTCCTCTGTTATCGTTGCATTCAGACAGGGTGTTCGAGATAAGAAGATGTTGGAGAAGCTGGCTATTAAAGAAGTTACCAACGTCATGGAACTCTTCAGCCTAGCCGACAAATGTGTTAGAGTTGCGGAGGGTCGTGAAATGCATTCCAAGCCAGCTCCGGAGGCAAACCAGAAGTCCTCCAAAATTGAAGCCACTACCTCCAGTAGTGGCAGAAGAAAAAGAAGCCCAAGGGCAAAAAGAAGCTGTCGGCCAGCGCTCCAGCCGCTGCTGTTGCCGCAGCCCCTGGAAGCTGGGGGCCACGTCCCGAGAAGCAGCCTCATCCTTCATCAGAAGACAGCAACAGTTCCAAAGCATGGTGTCTGATTCACAAGACGAACCGACACAACTTGGAAGAGTGCTGGAAGGTCCAGAACCTTGCCGAGCGCTATAACAAGCGTCGGGAAGAAGCTCCTTTCCGTCAAAGGAAGGAAATCAAAAGGTTGACGAAGCTCCGGCCGAAGAGAAGCTAGGTTTCCAGGACCCCAAAAAGGTCTTGAAAGTCGTTTACAACATTGTCGACGACGATTTCGACGTCTGTGACAACGAGCATCGGAAGACCCTAAACACCATCTATGGTGGTTCTTAGGACATCACCTCTCGCCGCATCCTTAAGAAAATGTGGCGGGACATGGCCATGGCAGCTCCCACTGCTAAGGCGGAGCCACATCGGAAATGGATGGATACTCCCAACATTTTCGATGCTTCAGACTGCCCCCACAACATGATCGGGGTTGGCCAACTCCCGTTGATGGTGTCACCCACCATTAACAATATTCAAATCCACCATGTAATGGTGTACGGAGGTTCCGGGCTAAACCTCATAAGCTTCGAAGATTTCATTAAGCCTCAGCTCCGGCCTTCGGACTTTCGCCCATCCCCACCTTTCTCTGGAGTAGGTCTGGGAACCATTACTCCTCTCGGTTCCATTACACTCCCAGTGACCTTCGGGGCCCGGGAGAACTACAGAACTGAGAAATTGGTCTTCGACGTTGCGTAGATCAGTTTGTCGTTTAATGCCGTTTTGGGCAGGCCAACTTTATACAAGTTCATGGTTGCTGCCCATTATGGCTACTTGGTGTTGAATATGCCAACACCCACGGGTATTCTTCGGATCCGCGGAGATCGCACCGTAGGAGTTACTGCTCTAGAAGAACTCTATGCGCTTACCACAGCGCAAGATAAAGCATCTAGTAAGGAGCCAGCTCCGAATCCTCTGAGCATTCGTCACAAAGGTTCTACCTCTGCACCCCGTGTGCAATCAAGCGGCGACACCAACGTTCCCGTCAAGGTCGTCCAAATTGGTTCCGATGCTGCTCAGACTACCCGTATATCGGGAGGTCTGAACAACAAATAGGAACCCGCGCTCATCACTTTCCTCCGGGCTAATGTCGACGTGTTTGCCTGGCAACCGTCGCAAATGCATGGGATCCCTAGGCAAGTGATTGAGCACAATTTGAAGATTTACCCAGATGCACAGCCTGTACACCAGAAGCCCTGAAAGCAATCAATCGAGCGACAAAACTTCATCCAATAGGAAATCAAGAAGTTGCTCGAAGCTGGATTCATCCGGGAAGTCTTCCATCCAAAATGGCTGGCAAACCCAGTTGTTGTACCCAAGGCCGGTGGGAAGCTCCGGATGTGTATCGACTACACCACCTTAAATAATGCATGTCCAAAGGATCCATTTCCACTACCTAGAATAGATCGGATAGTGGACTCCACCTCCGGGTGTGAGCTATTGTGTTTCTTAGATGCATATTCTGGATATTATCAAATCCAAATGTCTAAGGAAGATGAAGAGCATACTGCCTTCATAACAGTAGATGGATTGTACAGTTGTACTGCCATGTCATTCGGTCTTAAAAATGTTGCTTCAACATTTGTGTGAGTTATGTACAAAACATTTGGAGAGCTAATTAGAGACTTGGTGGAGGTGTATGTCGATGACATCGTTGTGAAGATCAAAAACAAGGAGTCACTCCTTGACAATTTACAAGCCGTCTTCAACAAGCTGCACACCACGCGCACCAAGCTGAACCCGGACAAGTGTGTCTTCGGGGTTAGCTCCAAGAAGCTTCTGTGGTTCTTGATGACTCATCGAAGAATTGAAGCAAATTCGGCAAAGATCAAGGCCATAAAAGATATGCGGCCCCCAGCCGGCATTAAATATGTCCAGAAGCTAACTGGATGCCTAGCTGCGCTCAGCCGGTTTATCTCAAGACTGGCAGAACGGGCGCTACCCTTCTTCAAACCCTTGAGGAAGTCCGTACCGTTTCATTGGTTTGAAGAAGCAGAAAAAGCGTTTCAAGAGCTGAAACAGCTCCTCACCACACTACCAATATTGTTAGCTCCTAATCCTGGTGAGTCTTTATTGCTTTACATTTTGGCAACCACCGAAGTTGTCAGTATGGTCCTGGTTGCGGAAAGACCGGAGCCACATCCAATTCAGGAGTTCGGACCCCTCCGGGAGGGTCCGGAATCACGTGGAGACGTGACTGGTCCTCAGCTCCTAGACATAGAACCTCAAAACGAAATGCTAGGAGATCAACCTCATCCGTCTGAGGAGGTTCACCTGGCTGACCAAGATGATCTGGATCTTCCTAGTGAGGTCCGGGTCGAACAAGAAGGAGTTTTGGACCCCTCTGGGAGGGTCCAAGAAGCACAGCCTGAAGGTCCGGAACCCTCCAGCAGGGTCCGGGTCGATAGAGAGGAAGCTCTGGGTCCTTCTGAAAGAGTTCGGACCATCCAAAATCCCGTGTACTTCATCAGTGAAGTACTCCATGATGCCAAGACAAGATACATTGTGGTGCATAAACTGATTTACGCAGTTCTTATTGTCTCAAGGAAGCTTCGTCACTATTTCCAAGCCCACAAAATATCAGTGGTAACTTCTTTTCCACTACGTGCTATTTTGCATAACCCTAACTCTACTAGGAACATTGCAAAGTGGGCAGCAGAACTGGCAGAATTCGATTTAGAATTCGTGTCAAGACAAGCAATTAAAAGTCAAGCTTTGGCTGACTTCGTGGCGGAGTGGACCCCATCTCCATCAAACCCTGGGGGCACAGTGAACAAAAACTGGAACCCAAAGTTCCGGTATTCACCAAGCCTCACTGGACCCTTTACTTCGATGGCTCCGTGCAAAAGCAGGGGGCGGAGCTGGAATCCTTCTCCTAGCTCCGACTGGGGAAAAGGTCAAGTACATGGTACACCTTGATTTCAAGGAAACCAACAACATGGCGGAGTATGAAGCCCTCATCTATGGACTCAAGGTGGCACTATCTTATGGTGTCAAACAGCTGTTGGTAAAGGGAGATTCACAACTCATCATAAAACAAATCAAAGGTCAATGTTCCTACAACAATCCTCAACTAGCTGCTTATCTCCTTGAAGTCCAGAGACTTCAGAAGGACTTCAAAGTCCTAGATCTCCATCATGTTCAGCGTCTTTATAACGCTGAAGCCGGCGAACTCTCGACGAAAGCCTCAACCGGAGCTCCGGATCCTGACGGAATCTTCGTCGAAGGTTATCAAAACCAACAGCTCAGCCTGCCGAACTGAGCGAAGGGGGCGATACCAACACCACGAAGGTGGCAGTCCCGGTGGCCCTGCTACCATGGCGTCCACCAAGGGTCATAGGTGCTGTCGGAAGCTCCGAGCAACCCAGCACACAAGACTCAGAAGCTCAAGTTAGCTCCGATGCATGGATCTCGGAGATCCAGAGCTACTTGAAAGACAATATGCTTCCTAAAGACAGTGTATCCGCTGACCGGATTGTCAGATTGGCTAAAATACACATGTTGGTAGAAGGGGATCTCTACCGATGTGGTGCCAATGGCATCCTAATGCGGTGCATTGCAAGGGAAGAAGGATGTGAACTCCTCGCGGAGATCCATGGAGGCGAGTGCGGGAACCATGCTTCTTCTTGCACGCTGGTCAGAAAAGCCTTCCGGCATGGCTTTTACTAGCCTACAACACTTCACGATGCGGTTGAGTTAGTGAAAAATGTGAATTGTGTCAGTTCCACGCAAAACAGATTCACACACCGGCTCAATCACTACAAATGATACCTCCTACATGGCCATTCGCTGTGTGGGGCATGGACATCTTAGGACCTTTCCCAAAAGTCGTCGGGGTCACAGGTTCCTGTATGTCGCCATCGACAAGTTCACCAAGTGGTCGGAAGCAACTCCAGTTGTAACAATCAACAAGCAATCAGCAATCAAGTTCTTGAAGTCCATTATATGCATATTTGGAGTTCCAAACAAAGTCATAACTGACAACGGAACTCAATTCACAAGTGTTGCATTCCAAGAATATTGCGAAGACCTCAGCGTTCAACTTAGCTACGCCTCAGTAGCTCATCCAGCAAGCAATGGCCAAGCCGGGAGAGCAAATGCAGAAATCGTAAAAGGACTCAAGACGCGCACATATGAGCGCTTGAAAAAGCACGGAGCTAACTGGATTGAGAAGCTTCCATCCACATTATGTGCGAACAGGACAACTCCAAACTGGTCAACCGAGGAAACTCCATTCTTCCTGGTGTATGGAGCTGAAGCAGTCCTTCCTCCGAAAATTTTCTTGGGGTCCCTCCAGGTCCAGACCTTCGACGAAGCCACGCAGGACCATCTCCAGCGTGAAGACCTTGACCTCATCGACGAGGGAAGGTGTCAAGCAGCTGTTCGGAATGCACGTTATCGCCAAGCGCTCCGACGCTATCATCAAAGGCATGTACGCAACCGACAACTCGAGGAAGGCGATCTGGTGCTTCGGAAGATACTAACTCGTGAAGGAATGAACAAACTTTCCCCCAGCTGGGAAGGTCCATTCCGAGTGATCAAAGTATCCCGACCCGGATGCGTTCGCTTGGCAACTGAGGATGGGACTCCACTTCCTAATCCTTGGAACATCGAGCACCTCTGTAAGTTTTATGCTTAGAATCACGGAGGTGAGTCTATAATTACACATGATGTATCTTATAGAGTTGATAAACAGACAGAGGTAGGTCCTCCGGGAGAACATCCGGACCACTCCGGGAGGGTCCCGGAAGTTTAAGTACACTTCATACAGTCACTGCACTAAAAGTGTAACTACCTACTCTGGGTTAGTACAAGATGTATAGCGCACTTAGCTTGGTCCTGCACCCTAAGTGTGTCCTTGTCTCCCCTGTAAACCATACCTATAATGAAAGACATCCTTGTGTGAGAACAGACTCCACGTGCATTTATTTTTGTACAAGGCTCGATCTATCAATTTATCGTTTTTTAACCTTCTTGTCTATAATGAAGTTGTGCAATTCTTTTTTAGTTTTTACCCAAATTAATCATATGTGTTACAAGCTATATTGTTAATCTCTTTGGGTCTTAACATGTTGTATAGTCTACTTGCCTGAACGCCAAGCCAACATAGGTCCGGAGTGTGCTATCGACTTAGCTCAGTCCTGCACCCTAAGTACGCCACTCTACCTACACTCCGGCAGGCCTCACTAGGGTGAGTACTAAAAAGCATATGGGCCTGGAAGAGCTACATCAATATCTCGCTGCCATATCGAATTACTTTGGGGTAAAACTTAAATAAGAACAATAAGACACAAATGATTTATAGATAAGAGGACGAATTTTACTTTTTCCTTGTATTTAATATGCAGGAAAAATGGAAATTCTAAGCTCCGGCAACAACTGGGAGGCCTAAATTCAACTATTCGTGTGGCGACTTCGGGAGCCACCAAGCTCCTATCGTCAATGTTGTATATGTTGATATTGGGTACTGTCGGAGCTACCAGGCTCCGCCAATCCCAGGGGGCCTGCGAGAAATGAAGACTTCGGACCTAAAGTCTAAATAAACGAAGTGTTCAAGTCATCGATATACTATCAAAACCTTTGGTATATGTACACATTCCAATTGTACACATATACCAGGGGTCCAACAAGACATAGCACATTATATTGAAGACAAAAGTAAAGTGAAGTTCATGGGAAAAATGGATTTCATTAATTTGAAGCACTGGATTACAAAATTGGGATTACAGTAAAAATCAAGGGGAATAAGTCCTAGCAACTCGAGGATCTAAGTCCTGCAGAAGAATGAGGCGACCTCCATAGCAACCTCTTGGACACTGGCCTTGGCAGCATCTTCCTCTTCGGCAATGGGACCTTCAAGCACTGGGTCTAGGGAAAATTGGGGGTCTCTTCTTACGTAGCATGACAGCACATATTTTTCCACGTTTGTAGCTAGAGACTTCCCCTCTATCTCCAGCTGATCCGCGATGACATCTCCCATCGTGTCGAGCTTGCCGCCAGCGGCATTGAGGGACACTAGCGCTCGGTCCAAGTCCAGCTCCGGGTTGTCTGGACGTACAGGACTGAACCCTAGTGGCGTCAGCGCGTCATTGGCTCACCCCAAGAAGTCCCATACTTGAATGGACTCGGTCTCCTTCAAGTTTTGTAGCTCCTCCAGCGACTTCTGGGCGGCAGCAAGCTCCGAACCCTCCTGGGCGAGGCGCTCGACCAATTTAGCATGTTGTTGCATACGCTCAGCAACTTTCTTTTCGCGGTCGGTTAGCTCCGTCTCCCGGAGGTGGATGCGGTTCTGCCTCTCCGCCAAGTCTTTCTCCCTACCTTTTATCTTCCCTTCCTTGGTGGCAACGTTAGCTTCCCTTTTCGAGAGCTCCTGCTCCATCTTCCAGTACTTCTTCTTTTCATCTTCACTCCACCGCTCAAACTTCTTTGAGCGGTCCACCAAATTCTGTTCACCCAGAGTCAACTTTTGGTGACCTCTGCCTCTCTTTTCATAATATCCTCCTGCTGCTTCAGGATCTTTTCTTCCCTTGCCTCCAGGTCCGCCCGGCGCTTCAGGAGAACCTCATTCAATTCTTTGAGCTTTTCGTGACGCTCATCAGCAGCATCACGCCTCTCCTTGTCTTGCTCAAGGATCTCCCTGGAGTTAGCGTCGAGCGCCAGGATGGCAGCCTCCTTTTCCTCAAGCAGCTTATCCCAGTACTCTAACCGGGCTTTCTCCCCCTTTATCCACTCCTTCTAGTTAGCCAGCCTCGTCTGGGCAAGCCTGGTCTCAAAATGGAGTCTGTTGCGCCAACGCCTCAAGGTGTTGCGCTCCACCTCCAGGGCTTTGCTCTCATGATCGAAGGCTAGTTGGACCTGTCGGAGGCTGGAGCAGGCGTTGTCTATGGACAACGCCGGAGGGATAGGCTCCAGACCTGCTGGGACCATCTCCGCAGATTCCAGAGGATTTTCCATCACAAAAATAGGGCCCCACTCTACGAGAGAGGACCCTTGAGCTTCTACAGCATTGGGACCGCTCTCTGGAGCCCTTCAGCAGTAGCAGAAGAGGAACCCACTGGGGGAACTCCCACAACCAAAGCAGAAGTTGAAGGTGCTGCCTCCAGGCTTTCAGTTGCTGGCTCCGAAGGCGGAGGACCTGCCGCCACCTCTTCAAGCAGCTCCGACTCTGGTTCGGCTATCTTCAGAGCAACAGCAGGGGATTCATCTGGGGCCTCTACCGCCGATGGCTCAGGCTTCGGCACGGCAGCTTCTTCCGGTTCAACGACCGGAGCTTCAGGCGTCTCCGGCTCAACCGCCGGACATTCAACTGCTTCTGGCACTAGGGCTGGAGCTTCAGTGAGTTTCGGGTCAATGTCCGGGGCTTCAATTACCTCTGGCTCAACGGCCAGGGCTTCAACGACTTCCGGCTCAAAGGTCGGAACTTCTGGCATCGATGGTGTTGGAGCATCAGCCTCTGCCACCGTTGCCAGGGGTACATCTTTGACTTCTCCCCTGTGGTTCGGCGCTACCACAGAAGCTTTGGGCGAGGACTCCAAATCCAAGTCCACGACAGCTGGCGCTGGAGCTGCTGTGACTTTTGCCTCCACTTGAGGAGGAGGCTCAATGCTTGAAGTCGGAGCTTCAGCAGGTGCAGCCCCGGCCGCTGCAACAGGCACTGAAGTTCCTGGCCCCTTCTTCGACACCCTAGAAATAAAGGGAAGAGAAGATTAAAGACACGTCAAAAATAACACTTGCATTTTAGGATGAGCAATCAATGTTTACCTAGGGATGCTACCACCCCAGTCGCCTCAGAACCTCTTCTTTTGAGGCCTGGAGCCAGAACCCACCTAGTAAGGTGAGACAACGGCTTTGGACCTCAGCTGAGGGTCGCTTGCAGCAGCCGGAGTCTTCTCGGCCAGAGCTACTCTTGGCTGGGAAGAACTCCCAGGCCTGGAGCTTTTAGTCGGCACTGAGGCCAGGGTCGACTGCCCGGAGTTGATGCCTCTTGTAGACGCTTGCACCGGAGCAGCAGTAGCTGCAGAAGACCTCCCCCACCGGGGAGAAGGAGCTATGGTAGAAAGAGCGGGTCTGACGGACCTCCCGTCAGCATGCTTCAACTTTCACTTCCCGCTGGAGGGCTCAGCTGGCTCTTTACCATTGCCCTTGCCGGTGTCTTCAATCCTCCGGATCGGGGCGGAGGCAGGACCACCCTCGAAAGCTCCGAGGATCACCAACCTCGTGGTCGGACGCCTTTCTACCTCACCAAGGTCGTCAAGCACCGGCATCTTCCTCCAGAGCTCCCTACTGAACTGCGCCTCCATGTTCAGAGGGAGGAAAGCTGCCGGTGGATTTAAGTCGTCGCCGTTGATGTTTATCCCATGCTGGAACTTCTTCAGATGAAGCTCCAAAGCTTCTTCATTCAAGTTGGATTTCAGACGGTTTCAATCCAGTCGTCATCCATCATGCTATTGAGGGCCCACGCGAGCTTCTCCCTCTTCTTCAGCGGAGCTTATCTATTTACCAGGAAATTGCATAAAACCACTTGGGGAGTCACTCCACCCTCCACGCATTCACGAATTCTGGTCAAGATGGGGTTGAAGGTGTCTGACAGCACTCGAACTACACTCCAGGCTTCAGTGTCAACGTTGGAGACACCTTCGGGCAGCTCCAACTTCTCGTGCTCCTCCGCTGCAATGATGATCCAATCTTTCTTCCAGTTGTCCCATTTGCCGGAAGGAAACGACTTCAAGTATTTGAAAGGGCAGTTCTTGCACTTCACGAAATAGTAGAAGCCAAGAAGCTCAGTCCCCTTTCCGGTGGTGTGGATGGTGAAGAAGGTGCGGAATAGCTCGACGCGGGGGGAAATACCCACCCACATCTCGCAAAAGTGGACGAACGTCGCCACGAGAAGAAGAGAATGGGGGCCAAGGTGATACAGCTGCAGACCATAAAAGTCTAGCAGCATCAAAAGAAAAGAAGAGAAAGGTGGAATGAATCCCACCATGGCGTACGCCGAGAAGTACACCATGTCGCCACTGCGCTCCTTCTTCAACGGGAGCTTGCCGGCGCGAACCAAGTGATTGAAGGAGTCGCTGGATCACCCCATATAGGTTCGTACCTTCTTCAAATCATCGTCACTCTTGAGGCGACTGTTGGGGAGACCCAACTCCATCGCGGCAAAGCGGATCAAAGAAAGGGAAGTTAGGTGGAGTTTGGGAGGCTCTGAGCGCAAATATGATCGAAGGCGTAAAGAGTCCTCAAACTGAGCTCACTTTCCCTCTTAAGTAAGCCTCCGCAACGCTTGGATGGAAACCACATAAAGAATGAATGCACTTTTCAAAAGTCTACCCCATCAATGACGAGTGGTACTGGGGCCACCCCGACAAAGAGATCGAGGTTCTTACCCAAGGCGAACCGTCGTCATGATGAGTGGCGGGAAACGCGATGGCAGCACCCTGACAGGGCGCGTGGAACCGATACGGTTTTTGTATTGGGAACCGGCGACCTTCAATTGCGTGAGATCCTCACTCAAATATCTCATCTGTCGCATTCATAACAAGCCACGCGTCAATGGTTCACTCCCGAACCATCGCTCCAACAGCATATTAGAAGCCTCTTGAAGTCGAAGCGCGGGAATCAAGAATGGCCCCACCTCCGGTAGAATAACTTAACCCAAAGGGTTTCTCCCAGAGGTGGGCTCGGGGGCCACTGTCGGTACCCTGCGTACCGGGTACCCCTTAGTACAAGGGAGTTCTACCTGTCAGAGTTGAAGGACTCCTCGGGCCCCACATGTCGCATTGCACTGGACCCGCTCCCCTCATATGGGTAGCTCCTGGGTCAACATGTGTAAAAGAAAGCCGGAAATAAGCTCTCAACGAAGGAAAGCTCCAGTGCCGACACGTGTACAACAGCCCCGGAGCTAACCCCCAGCAGAGAGGAGCTCCGGTGTCGATACGTGTACAGTAGCCCCGGACCTAACCTCCCTTAAGGGAAAGCTCCGGAGCTTCCACGTGTGGAGCCTCCGGACCTTCATCGATGTATACACTAGCAGATCTCCTTCAGCACGAACAATCAAACGTAGTTAAAGTGGCAGTTACAAGATGTAATTATGTGTCGTTAATGTTGTATTAATGACACGCGATTAGAGCACTGTTAATAGGGGTAACACAGTTATTAAGGCACGTTATCACACTATTAATCATGCTTAATACTCTTTAGACAGTGTATTAGGCCATTAAATACGCCAGGGCCACATGTCGGGCCAGACAAGCTTTGTAACGGTCAGTCCTTAGAACTATAAAAGGGTTGTACCGCACATACCCAAGGTCATATGATCTCATCTGACCTGAGCTGACCCGGATACTAGCGAGCAAACTCACACAATACAACAACACAAACCCCGTGGAGTAGGGTGTTATGCTTAGGTGGCCTAAACCACGTAAATCTCTAGTGTCATCATCTTGATCCTAATCTCTGCGTACCCCATCCATAAAAGAACCTTCGTGGGCTGCTTCTAGCAGGTCCCGCGGAAGTGTCGTATCAAACACTTCGACAGTGACCCCCTATCTCCTCTTCTATTTGTTCTGGTTGTTGATGTACTCCAACACATGTGCAACTGGGCGTCCACAATAGGTCTCTTAACCTTACCTCTTAATGGGGTAGGCTCACCGCTTTTCCCAGTAGTTCAATACGCAGATGACACCATTCTCATCGCTCATGCCTCTCAGAAGGAATTATTCTTCATTAAATCTCTGCTATATCATTTTGGTGAATCCACAGGGTTAAAGGTTAACTTCCACAAATCTTTTATGGTACCCATCAATGTCCCAATGGAGGATCTACCCATTCTAGCTGGTACCCTAGGTTGTCAGTTGGGTTCCTTTCCTTTCACATACCTCGGTCTTCCTATGAGTCCATCTAGACCAAGAGTTCAGGACCTTGAACATCTCATCTTGAGCATCAAAAGGAAAATCGCATCCAGTGCTACTTGGCTCACAATGGCGGGCAGATGCACATTGGTCAACTCAGTCATTACATCAACTCCAATTTACACGATGTGCTCACTGAAAACAAGACCTGCGGTTATACAGCGAATAGACCAAATTAGAAGAAACTATCTTTGGAGGGGTTCAGATGTTGCCGGACACGGACATCCATTGGTAGCATGGGATCATGTCACCATGCCTATCAAAAAAGGAGGATTAGGCCTCAAATGTTTAACAAGAATGAATGCAGCGCTTCTACAGAAGTTTTTATGCAAAGCCTACAATAAACTTGACATCCCCTGGGTACAATTAATTTGGGCCTCATACGAAAGCAATGGTCAACCTTTACATGCGCAAAGTAATGGATCCTTTTGGTGGAAGGATGTATTGTCCTTTTGGAACATTTTCTCAGATCGAATGAAGGTCAGAATAGGCTTAGGTGACACATTACTTCTCTGGGAAGATAAATGGAATGATCAAGAAGTGATTAGTGGGAAATTCAGCCGTCTATATTCCTTTGGTAAGGATCAGGGTGCATCAATAGCTCAATTCCTGGACAACCCTGACATCACTCAAAATTCACACTCCATCATCAGTGGAGGCATTACAACAACTAGCTGAGCTGCATTCCTTAATTTTTAGAAGAAGGGACTTGAGTCTGTCTAAGGATAGTTGGTCACAATCGCAGGAAAAAGTTAGTTTTGCCTCATCAAGTATTTACAACTCATTTTTTCGGTAAGTCACCCCTCCCAGGCCCATCATATGGATTTGGTCTTCAAAAGTAACTAAAAGCTGAAGATTTTCACATGGCTCCTCTGCTTGGATCGACTCAATGCCAGGAATCTGCTCCGAAGAAAAAAAATTCATATAGAAAATAAGGACTACTCCTGTGCTCTATGTGAACAAGAAGTCGAGGAGACTACATACCACCTTTTCTTGCGCTGTCAATTCAGCTCAGCTTGTTGGCAAAATCTGAACATTCAATGGAATCACGACCTGACTTTCTTTGATACTCTCCTGGAGGCTCGAGACAATTGAAATCTGTCTAGGTTTATGGAGATCTTCTCAATAGCAGTTTGGGAGATTTGGCTAGGCGGGAATGGAAAGATTTTTAGGGGTGAATCTCCTTCAATCAATTCCTGGAAGCAGAAATTTTATACAACTCTAGTCAACCAAAGTTGTAGATTTAAATCACGTCAAAAAGTAGTCCTTCTAGATTGGGCTTCAACCTTGTAACCTATATTAGTAGAAGTCTCCTATCTCGGGGAGGTCTTCTCTAGGATAAGGCAACTCTATGTATTTATTTGGTCTTCTTGAGACCCGGAGTTAATATAATCTGTACAGGAGGGGCTTTCCCTGCTGTGTTCATGTTCAGAAAAAAAACCAACTCTCGCAGGCCCGCGAGCAGCCAGAAAATTTTGCGAGAAGAAGAGATCAGGATGTACCAAAGAGCCAAAGTAAAAGACGCTACTTTGAGAGATAATAACATGAAATATTTTCACCAGATAGCAAATGGGAAGCACGAGGAAATAAAAAATATTTTCTCCTTGGACCACAACAATGGTCAAATCGAGGTACAAAATGATCTGAAATTGTTCATAACAAACTATACAAACAGTTATTCGGAGAACTCGAGAACACATCCTTCAGTCTAGATGAAAACAAGAGGGAAGGCATAAGTCAGTAAGAAAATGTTTTTCTGACAGCACCATTTTCAGAAGACGGGATTAGGAAAGCCATATATGACATGGAGTACAATAAAAACCCCGGATCCGATGGGTTTGAGGTAGAATTCTATCAAAGATTATGGGATTTCATCAAAATTTATCTGATGAATTTGTTTAATGATCTGTATATGAGGAAATTAGAGTTTTTTAGTCTGAATTTGGGGTCACCACATTAATCCCGAAATCACAAGAAGCAAACTGAATCTAACAATACAAACCAATTTGTCTGATGAATGTCAGTTACAAATAATTACTAAAGTGATAACAAACATGAATAATTCGATGGTGGATAGAATATTAAGCCGTACACAAACTACATCCATGCGGGGACAAAACATTCTTGAGGGGGTTGTCATCCTGCGTCCGACTATTCATGAGCTGCATCGATGAAAACATAATGGGGTTGTTTTTAAAATAGACTTCCAAAAGACGTATGATATAAAAAAGGTCATTCTCGTTCTAGGTTTGAAAATGAAGGGGTTCTCAGGTAAAATGATTTCTTGGATTATGGATATTGTGATGGGAGGAGGCATAGCAATTAATATAAACGAAGAGGTCAGACTTTTTTCCAATCGAAAAAAGATCTTTGATAAGGGGATCCATTATCTCCTATTCACTTCAACATTATTGTATATATGTTAGCAATTTTGCTAGCCACGGGATAATCAAAATGCGGGGTTGATCACTCACTTAGTTGAAGGTAGCTTAAATATCCTACAATACGCTGAAGATACGATATTTTTTTATGGATCATGATCTGGAAAAGCCCATAATATGAAACTTTTGTTATGCGCGTTTGAACAAGTTTCGGGTTTGAAGATGAACTTTCATAAAAATGAGCTCTTCTGCTTTGTGGATGCACAATTAGCCCTTCATCAATACACCCAGTTGTTTGGATGCAAAGCAGGAGCACTTCCTCTCAGGTATCTTGGAATACTGATTCATCTGAGGAAATTGAGCAATACCCACTGAGAAGAGGTGGAAGAGCGACTCCAGAAGAGATTGAGTGGCTGGAAAGAAAAGCAACTATCAATGGGCGGGAGGGTGACACTGCTAAATTTAGTGATGAGTAGTTTTCCGATGTATATGATGTTTTTTCCTATCCCCAAAGGGGTACTCAAGAAACTATATTATTTCATATCACAATTTTTCTGACAACAGAAGAAAATAAAAAGTATCACTTAGCTAAGTGAGATATAATATGCCAATCACAGGACCAGGAGGTTTGGGAACTATTGATCTAGAAGTTCAAAATAGAGCATTATTGAGCAAAGGGTTCTTCAAACTTTTTAGACAATGGATGATACTTGACAACAGATATTACGGAATAAATATTCGGCATCAAAACTGCTATCTAAATCATACTGTAAGTTGGGCGACTCGCATTTATGGGCTGGATTAATGAAAGGGAAACATGGCATTCTTAGATATGGAACATTTAAAGTAAACGACAGAGCACAGATGTAGTTTTGAGAAGACAAATGGCTAGGAAACGATATATTGAAAGTGCAATACCCAAGTTTATATCATGTAGCTTGTTACAAACATGTGACGGTAGCAGAAGTTTTTTTTTTCAACCCCAGAATACAAATTGAGGTGGTGTAGAGAGATTGTGGGCCATAAGTTAGTGGAGTGGGATGCAGTGTGACCACACCTCGCTAACGTAGTGCTAACAGAGGATCACAATGAGTTCCGTTAGAATTTAACTCCAACCACTACTACAAAAAGCATTTTTACAGGCGCCTCAATTTTTCAAACACAGGCGGTCCTTAAAAATATGCGACTGTGATAACGAATGATATAATAACCGTCTGTGATGAAAGAACAACACAGGCGGATTTTAAAGAACAACCGTCTGGGTAAATACATGATCTTCAGAATCGGTTCTTAATTAAGAACCGCCTGTAATGCAACGAACTTCACAGACGGATTTTAAGAAACAACCGTCTGGGTAAATACATGATCTTCACAGACAGTTATTAATTATTAACCGTCTGCAATGCAATGAACTTCACAGGCGGATTTTAAGAAACAACCGTATGGGTAAATACATGATCTTCACAGACGGTTATTAATTATCAACCGTCTGCAATGCCATGAACTTCACAGACGGATTTTAAGAAACAACCGTCTGGGTAAATACATGATCTTCGTTGGCGGTTCTTGATTAATAACCGTCTGTAATGCAATGAACTTCACAGATGGATTTTAAGGAACAACCGTCTGAGTAAATACATGATCTTCGTTGGCGGTTCTTAATTAATAACCGTCTGTAATGCAATGAACTTCATAGCCGGTTCTTGATTAACAACGGCCTGAGAAGATCATGTATTTTCAGTGGCGATCATTGTTTAATTATCATAAGCGGTTTTCATTGAAATTACAGGGATGTAGTTGCAATTATATATCACAGCCGCATGTAGTCGTGCAGGCAAAATTGTATCAGGAAAAAAACACAGATGAGCTAGCGGATACTAGTACAGTAATGCATTATAGGAAATGCTCGATCACCAGTGAGGCTGGCTTAATTGTGATAATACACCATTAGAGGCTTTACAATTGTTCAAAGATAATTTCTTTACACACTGAACAAAAATCATGCTACATTCATTGTAGATCGACGATGAAGCTCCCATCGATCAATCTAAATTGTACCGTCCTGCTTACTCCCGAACACGTCTCTTATATTCCGCTGGATCCTGAAAATATTGACATTATTTAAATTAACAAATGTCGAAGGAGGAATGAATAACCTACATTGGTCACTAAGTCAAAGTGTCATCTAACCTTGATAAGTAGATTGACGGTTAGTTATGCTTCAAAACCCGCCTGTGAAGACATATTATCATAGACGGTTAGTTATGCTTCAAAATTCGCCTGTGAATACACATTATCATAGACGGTTAGTTATGCTTCAATACCCGACTGTGAAGACTCATTATCATAGGCGGTTAGTTATGCTTCAAAATCCGCCTGTGAAGACAAATTATCATTGGCGGTTAGTTATGCTTCAATACCCGCCTGTGAAGACTTCTTATCATAGACGGTTAGTTATTCTTCAATAACCGTCTGTGATAAGATGTTTATCACAGACGGTTATATATGCTGCACGACCCGTCTGTGATAAAGTATTTTCACAGACGGCTAGCCTAAGTAAAGAACCGCCTATGATAATAGGTCTTCACAGGCGGCTATCCTTAGTGAAGAACCGCCTATGATAATTAGTCTTCACAGGCGGTTTCACTTCTCCGCCTGTGAAATTGCGGATTATCACAGACTCTTCGTTTCAGGCGGTTTTAAAAGCCGTCTGTGATAATAGGTTTGGAGCCGCCTGTGATGAGGCTTATTGTAGCAGTGAACAGACAATTCTCAACAACATCACATTATCTAGCACTGATCCATGTTGACATTCCTAACATAAATAAAAGTTATGGAGAATTAAGGCGCCATTAAAATAAAGAATTTTTCTTTGGTTCCTAAGGAAAGGAGTTATTTTGACCAAAGATAATTTAGCAAAAAGGGGATGGAATGGATGTGTGAATTGTTATTTCTGTAAGGAATCAGAGAGTATCCAACACTTGTTCTATGATTGCTATTTTACACGCATGGTGTGATATGATGTAAAGTGGCTACAAATATAACTCCCCTAACAGTACTGCAAATATGTTTGAACCTTGGTTACGGGGAATTAACAAACACGTCAAAACCACCCGTTTTATTGGGAGCAACTGCTATGTGTTGGGCTATATAGAATAACAGGAATAATATTATATTTAAAAGAAGAAACTTGGATTTTTCATGCAGGTTCTGTGTTGGGTACACACCGGATCCGATTTGGATTGTACTGCAGAAGCCTATTCTGCAATCGTTGTTGTAAACTACTATTATACGATTGGAGGAAGTGACCAAGGATATATTTTGCTAGATGCATGGGTGGCGATCTAAGCCAGATTATTGGCTACCACTAGGCGTCTGATTCATTTGTTTTTAATCTCTTCTATAATTTTACTTTTCCATTTATTTAGGCCTCGTGCATTAATGTAGAAGTCGAGATTATTTATCTTTCATATAATGTATATCATTTCAATGTAACTTACATGAGGGTGAATAAAAATCTCTTTTTTAAAAAAAAAACACTGCCCCTCTCCCTAAAAACTAAAACAGCCACATTTATTTTGTCTTTGCAAACACTACCAAAATGAAATGAAGTGCTGGATTGTCTTCCTAAGGCTGTAGATAAGCGTATCATTGTACATGAATGGTAGGTCTCAATAGAGCTGATGTATGAAATAGTTAAAAGTAATAAATAAACTACAAAATAACTACGAAATAACAAAATAATAGAAGGGGTTTAACATAATGGTTAAATACTCTGAGTAGAACTACTCAAATCCTGAGTTTGATTCCTGCTGAGAGAAAATTTCAAGTTGAATTTCACGATACTAAATGCAGACGCTCTACAGAATAATTCATGTGTGTCTAATTCGGAGCGCACTTACGAAAAATATGAGAGGACGAACATATCACATGTTGATCTATAAAGTCTGATCCACAATCTGTGTTTAATCATTCAGTTATCGTCGTTTTATTCTAGACAATAGACTGTGAGGGTCTGCATTATGTATTCATTTGTAATAAGCTGACCATAACCTCCTTGGAGGAAAATATCAGAATTTTACCCATCATCTAAATTATTTTAGAGTTAAAATCCACCGGAAAAGTAACTGTTGGAAAAGAACCAGACTCTTGAATTAAATGTATCGTTTTACCCTTGCATGGAATCCAATTCATCGTTGAAATTTCAAGTATACAAGAGAATATTAAGGGTTTGTGGTAGACAAGATCTAGTACTATTATTAATTGGCCTTTCCCTCTCAAAAAGACTGAACTTAGCATTTCTTGACCACCCTAAGAACGGAATAAAGTAGAAACATATCTGTTGCACACGAACAAAAAGGCAGAACTAATTTGCACTACGCATGCATATACAGTAGAAATGCACGGACATTTAATAAGAAATAATGAAGCTTCAAAAGTGAAGTCAATGTTTTGCTTTGTCTTCTTCCAAATCATTCTATACTTTTCAGGAGTATTGCTCAAATTGATTTGTTGGCCAGCTTTGGAGCAACAAAATTGTACAAGAAATTATATTTATTGTGTCAACTCCGTGACTTTATTCTAGCTCAACTGCGTTTGCAATAGTCCAATAACTAATAATTAAGATTAAGCAGGCAATTTTTTATCTTGGACTCAACTCTACAATGCTGTAGTTCTGAATTAAGTAATACAAAATATCAATTAAGATGATTATGATTAATATATTTGAACAGATGCAGTTAGGACGCCAATAATGATTCTTACCTACTGTAAACAATCCCATATGGTTTCATTACAAGATTTAACTGTGTTTTCCTATTTAGTTCCATGCACATCCCAGAGATCCACTCAGTTCAAGAACGGTGTCCCATACAAGCAACCTTGGCTCAAAGCAAGGGTCGAAAGGAATTTCTTATTTATTATCCTTAACATTTGTTATTGAAGATGACACTAGTGTTTGTCCCTTCTTTTTGTATTTGTTATGTCATAGACAAATCTAAGCGGTGATTATGATGATCCTTTGTCTGCTCCCTTTCCAGATATGTTTTTGTACTAGTTTTATATTGGCATCTAAATGTGTTCTTCAACTACTAGCCATAAAGGACAATAGGGTAGTTAGTCAAACGTGCATTGCCAAAATGATAAATATTTCTAAGTTGGTAACCATTATTTAACGTGAGATGCATCATTGTGTTTGTACTTGCTGAAGTGTAGCTACAATAGGAAATGTAGTCTTGAAAGGGATAAGATATTGATCTATAGCCAAGGCAATGCCAACACTTCTTGTCTCTAGAGCCTCTCTTATCGTTTCTTTCTCGTCTTTAGAGGATTATTACAAAAGAATACAAAGCAAAACTTGATGATTTAACCGCGACACATATACGAACATCACAACATCAATCTACTTTTAGTTGGCTACTAGTTGCATTCATAGGTGCATTATTGGTACAATTACATCCCATGATGTATAGTTGAATAGTCGCACTTGATATTTTCTCATTCTATAGAACCTAAATAGAACGGAGATAATGACTAGTATGCAATCTGATTTATGTTGCAATCATGCAATCATTCATCCTCAACTATTAGTCCATTAGATGTTCATCCTAGGGTGATTGTGTTTTTTCACTTAGCTCCCTCCACGTGAGAAACACAGGTGGAGGAGATTAGTTAGATAAAAAAATGCAACCACTTTAAGATGGACATCCAATAGTTGAGGATGAATGATTGCATGATTGCATCATAAGTCAGATTGCATAATAGTCATTGCTTAGAATGGATTGCAACTTTTTTAAGAAAAACGAAGCAAGAAAGGGTGTGCATTGGTTAGATAAGGTGACCCAAAAGGCAAATAGTTTACAAAATGAGCAAGTTGAATGTTTATATGAGGGTATGATGAGGTTCATGCTCTCTGGCTAGCCTTCCATGTGATTGCCATTATCCTTGGTAACCACTTGTTGATGGTGAACTAATAGCATGTTAGTTGCAAAGTTATGATGTGTACACGCGTACGTGAGTGCACAGTGAGTACCGTTGCTTCATCCCAATATATAAAGCCTATCACACATAGAAAACTCTGTTCGTGTGCACGGAGTGAACTTTTATCAAGATATATAGTACACCTTAAGTAATAAGCTTGTATTCATGTCATCTGCAGTTGCATGTATATATAATATTGATTACATACCATACAGCTGGGCTATATATAATGCAACATATCCACAATTGCATGAAGTCATTTCTCTGAAGATCTTTTAAACAAATGTGTAATCCTTATGTTTCTGCATATACTTAACTGTGCTATATCACGCTGGACATAGCGCACCAAGATAATATAGCGATTTAGTTAAGTCGCTAGAAAAATGGGAGCCATTACTTTTAACAACTTTACATTTGTGATTCGGCTATTTATGTTTGTAAAAAGGTAGCTACAAAGTAATATATCTCTCTGGTGGAGTGCACCAAATTGTTCTCTCAAGAAATTAATAATGTTACCTATAAAGGTATATCCCTAAATGAATACTCTATGTTTAGATCTTAATTTTTCAGCTATCCCACCCAGACATGCTAAACAAGTTCAGATATGATTCTTTAACGTCAATTTGGAAGAAGACTGGTAAACCAGAAATTAACAGGTATATGTATGAGATCATGTTATTGATTTGTGAGGAAAACATATGATGCTAGAAAGCGTGGACACTATATGGGATTGGAGTGCATATCATGATATTGTCTCAGTTACTTTTTTACCTTGATTAGTTCAAAAATAAAATAACCAGCGTCAAATAAAAGAAACGTTGGGGAGTATAAATAAAATGATACGGTGATCTATACCTTGCATGAATAAGATTTCCTTATATATATATATATATATATATATATATATATATATATATATATATATATATATATATATATAGCCAACGACTATAATGCAATCTGTGTTTTGGTGCAATCGTGCAATCAGTCATCCTCATTCATAGGATCTCCATCTTACAGTTGTTGCATCTTTTTACTTAACCCCTTCTATCTAAGTACATTATGTGCAGGAGTTAAATAAAAAAATGTAACAACTGTAAGATGCAGATCTAATAGATGAGAATGTCAGATTGCACGATTGCACCATATCTCAAACTGCATAGTAGTCGCTCCCATATAATCTAGCTATATATATATATATATATATATATATATATATATATATATATATATATATATATATATATATATATAATCTAGCTATAAGATTAAGAAGTGACCTATATGCAATCTAGTGTGTTGCAACCAAGAACAAAAAATGAGCGTTATTGTTGAAACTGCTTACATGCAAAAGTAAGGACTCATGTGCAATACAATGACCGCCGCTAAGAGTAGTATAGTTGAATTTCTGTAGTTTGATAAAACTCATGCCACCATTTTGTTTTTTGGTAAGAATATTTTGTCCACTTTGTATATCTCATCTTATGTGAATGGGAATTGTAATATCATTTATGAACATTTGTATGAGTAAAAATCCATCCTTGTCCACAACAACGGAGAACACATGTTGGATCACAGTCCTGAATTTCAGTATTAATCAAAACATATATTCCTCGGGATTTCAAGTCGACAGCTAATTGATGACAATGTTGCTGGGAAGAAAATTGGTACATTTTTGTCATTCTCCTAGTAATAAGCAATCACGTCTACTTACCTACTTTAGGTTTCCAAAGTTAATGATGATTTAGGTGCTGCAATATATAGGATGGAGCTACTTGTTAGTATAATAGAACTCAGTAATCAATGTATCGGTGGTTAAGTTTCAGTATACACATATAATTTCACACTTATTCACAAACTACTATATATCGAATTTGGTCAGTAGTTTGATGGTGCATATTACATTTGTTCTGTCATGATGAATGTACTATTATCTTTACCACAAAGCAGTTCAATCATGCAAGATCGTGCAAATGCATACATGTGAAAACAAGAGATAGATAAGAACCTGTGGGGTTAATGGTTCTGCTTCCCATAGAGATCACTTCAGGTAGTGCAATGACTCTTTTAAAAAATTATAAGAGGGAAAAAGAAGATGAGTGCTGCAGGTCGACCCAACGAATGATTGAAAAGTAGAAGCACTGAAACTAGAGCTGGAAGATTTAAAACAAAAGTCAGTCTTTTTCCAATTGCTCTTGCTAGTCGTACAAATCTCTTCTCATTATGGGCGTCACATCAATGGCATAACATCTTATGAGACAAAAGCATAGCTCTCAACAGCTGTATACTGCAATTATATATTTTTTCGATAATAGTGCAATGATGTAATAATTGAGTCTTTGTTTGTGGCATATGAGTATGACATCAAAGGGAATGCCTTTATTACCTAAAAAAAAGTGAATTAGTATTATAAAAATGGCGATTTGTGATATTTTCAGTTTGTAGCACTATACAAACTCCCTCACTAACTGGACGAATAATTAGTATACAGTATACACATACTTTCCAGTATACATTATTTTTCAAGACCGCTGATATTAAACTACCCTTTGTATATATAGTTAGGAAAAAAAGAGAAAATAATTAGTACATGGGCCACCAAGTACCAGTCCGCAATTTAAAGTACCTTTTAGTAGGTACCTCTCTGATTTTGATCATTAGATCTAATCAAATGAACGGTTATTATCAAATCCAAGCACCATAACAAATCTCATTTTTTAAATGGTTATTCGTTGACCTAATAAAGGTGGCATAAATATCTCCTTCGGAACTTAACGATTAAGTCTACAACAAATATTGAGTGTCAGACAGATTATTTCGCTTCTTTGATTTGCGTCTATCATCCCCACGGATATGTTTATGTAAACCAAGAGGGGCTACGAACGCCTATATATTTGTACCACATACCCTTTGGTCAATTATTTTGCACATTGCATTCTCTATCATGGAGAAACCAGCATCGGCATGGTTTTACTTCATGAGATAGTAGAGAAGCTAACATCAAACATACTATCAGAACCAAAAGTGTGATAAATATCAGTCGTTAGTTTCTTGTCTTCATTTACATTGCCTCCCTTTTACAAAGTTGAATCCTTTGCTACTAAGACAGGAAGTCATCAATGGCTTATCGAATTACCAAAGTCACCAGACAGGAAGTCATCGAAATCATCAGGATCTTATTTTAACTTCTCTGACTTTTTTTTTGAATGAAAACAGTAGGGGAAGACCCGACTGTGTTATATTAAAATATATAGGTGGCAATTTGGGGATTGCAATACAGGCAGATGTTGTTATCGGCATAAAAAATCATATTCCTGAGGTGGGAATGACGAAGTTTATGTCAGATAGCCACAACTGAGTACAAGTTTTGATAAGGGTTGGGAATCTATTACATTGTAGTGACAGGGTGTTATGGAAGTTATGCTTCCAAGATGTCAATGAGAGTGCGTTGCTTCTAAAGATTAGTTCATTTCTTTGCTTTCAAATTTCCCAGCATGTCATGATAAATATTTTCATAAACGGGGGACCGATCCAGCTTCTTTTTGCCTCTTGAATCATTGCAAAGAAAGGTATGATGTGGTTCCAGTTGATGTGTATGGCTGTTCAGCAGGCGGTGCTGAACTCACATTGGAAGAACAGGTGGTATGTCAGTTCCTCTGGTGTTGCGGTGCAGAGCACACACGAGTAGTCGTCATTTTCGATCTTGAAGTTCTTTCTTTTGAGTAGATTTCTGGAGTTAAGGCGATCCAGGAACATGAGCCAGCAGAATATTTTCAACTTCTTTGTTAGCTTTGTCTTCCAGATCCAAGTCAGTGGAGGGGGCGGTGTTGTGTTCAATCGGAAGTTGTCATTGTATATGTGGCTGGATGAAAATCCTTTTTGGGTATTCCTGTATGAACATGTGTCGTTGTTGTCTTGTAAACCTTGGATGATGTTGGTCAGTAGGTTGTGTTCATGTAGGGCCTGTGTCGATATTGGGGTGTGGAAGTTGGTGTGTATGTTTGTTGTTGTGGTGTATTGGGCTATGGACGTGCGTGTGTGTAGAGGTTTGGGAAAGTTGTAAACAATACCGATGTATGCCACTTGTCGTGCCACATGCTTACCATGTCTCCTTTGCCGATGTTTACCTAAGTTTGTTGTTTGAAGCTTTCCCACTGGCTCATGATGTCTCTGAACCAGAAAGAACCCCGGTTTGTAACTTGGTGGGGTGGGGTGCCATCAGCGCAGTATGAGTCGAGAATGAGGTGCACCCAAGGTGTGTCCTTTTTGTTGTAAAGTTTCTAGAGGAATTTTTGTATGAAGGCCTGATTCATGAGTTATAGGTTTTTGAGCCCGATTCCTCCTTTTTTATTTGGTGTTGTTGTGTCTTCCCATTTCACTAGAGGTTTCCCTTTGGCCATGATGTTCGAACCTCTCCAGAGACAGGTTTTCCTGTATTTGTCTATTTGTTGGATTGTTTTGGGTTGTAGTTTGATGGTGCACATTGTGTAGATTGGCAATGATGATAGTAGTGAGTCTACTATTGTGCATCCTCCGGCCATGGACAGGTATGCAGATGTGGCATTGAGCGTTCGCTCAATTTTGGTGGTCAGTGGGAGGAAGTATGTGGTTTTTGGTTTTGTTGTCCCTAGAGGTATGCCAAGGTAGGTGAAAGGTAGTGTGCCTAGTTGACACCCAAAGGTGGTTGACATGGTGTTCGTTTGGTCTAGAGTAAGGTTGATTGGGATTAGGTATGTTTTTTCTAGATTGAGCTTAAGGCCTGTTGCGGTAGTGAATGCTGAGAGTAAGGTTTTTAGGAAGAAAATCTGTTGTTGGGATGCTTGTATTGTGATGATTGTGTCATCGGCATATTGGATTATCAGGAAGTCATGATTTGAAAGGTGTGGTAGTGGGGGTATTAGTAGTCCTCTTTGTTTAGCATGGTTTGTCAGGTGTTGAAGTAGGTCTGTTGCGATTGCGAAGAGAGCCGGCGAAAGTGGGCAACCTTGTCGGACACCCCTTCTGCAATGGAAGAATTTACCTGGTACTCCATTGAGTAAGATTGCAGAGGTGTTTGTAGATAGTATGTTGTTTGTCCAGTCGACCCATTGCTGTGGGAACCCTTTGTGGATTAGTGACCTGAGGATGGCGTCATGTTCCATTATGTCAATGGCTTTTTTAAAATCTAGTTTCAACATTACTATAGGTCTCCTTGATTTTCTGCATTGATGGATGAATTCAAGATTCCATGCAATGCAGTCTTGGATCGTTCTCGTTCTGATGAAGCCGTACTGATTGGCATGTATGATATCCTTGAGGATTGTCTGTATTCTTTCTCCCATTAGTTTTCTTATGATTTTGATGCTTGAGTTAAGTAGGGAAATGGGTTTGTAGTCTGCCGAGGTTTCTGGGGTCAGTTTCTTTAGAAAGAGTGTGATGACGGAGCTGTTGATTGGTTGTAGGCTGTATCCGTTGTTGAAGAATGCATTGCAGAGGTTGTAGATGTCAGCTTTGATGATGTCCCAAAATTTTTTGTAGAATCTGTTGTTGAACCCGTCCGGGCCTGGAGCTTTGTCTGCAGGCATAATTTTAACTATTCGGCCGATCTCCTCAGTTGATATGGGCTCTATGAGGGATTGGAGGTTTGGGTGTGGTGTGATTATATTGTGCAGACCTTCCCATAACGCGGTTGCATTTGTGCAACCTATTATGTCTTTGAAATCATTCCATAGTAGCACTGCATTGGAGCCGTGATCCCTAATTGTCCTTCCCGATGCATCTCTTAGGCTTGTGATCAAGTTTCGTCTATATCTGTTTGTTGCTGCTGAGATGAAGAATCTAGTTGGTTCGTCCCCCACTTTTGACCATCTTTCTGTGTATCTCTGTTTCCAGTATTCTTGTCGGTGTTGCAGCAGGGTTTCAGTGTGTCTCTTGATGAGGGTTCTGAATGTTTCTTCTAGTTGGATAAGTGGCCTTTGTTCTTCCAGTTGGTCTATGATGAGGATGGATTCATTGGATATTTTTAGTTTCTTGGAGAGTGAGCCCATCGATTTACTCCATCTTCTGATAGCTGCTCTAAGTATTTTGAATTTTGCTGAGATGGTTCTAGCAGCATCTAGTCCATGTGTTGGTGCCCCATTCCATATATGGGATACTAAATCTCTGAACTCTGGCATGTCGAACCAGTAGTTCTCAATTCTAAATTGTTGGGACTTCGGGATAGTAGTCCCCAGTTGTACCATGCAAGGAATGTGGTATGATGTTGTTTTGGCTAGAGGTATCAGAAGTGTGGTAGGGAATGACAATGTCCAATGAGGCGAGGTGAAGCACTAGTCTAATTGTTGTAGCAGTGGGGAAGCCTGCATGTTGCTCCAGGTGTATTTTCTGTCTTTTAGGGGAATTTCTACAAGCCCTAGCTGATTTATGGTTGCGTTAAATGTTTGCATGTTTGTGTGGTTTCCTCCTGGTCTATTTCTGTTATCCAGTGATTTGTAGTGGCTGAAATCCCCGATAATGATCCAGTCTTGATCATTGGTGATGTTTAGTGAGGAAAACCAGTCCATGAAGTCTAGTCTTGGTTGGCCTGTGCATGGGTCGTATACTGTAGAGAGTGTCCATTGTTTGTCATTTATGTTTGATGTAAATTTGATGGTAATTGCAAATTGTAGTGTTTGTTCCACTGTCCCTTGTAGAAGGTTGTCGTTCCTACCAACTAGGATTCCTCCTGAGGCTCCTTGGGAGGGGATGAAAGTGTATTGGTCAAAGCGCTTTGGTGCTATTTGTTTGATTAGAGTGTGATTTATTGATTCTAATTTTGTCTCTTGGAGGCAGTAGATGATGCAGTTGGTTTCCTCTATTTTGGCTCTGACTCCTTGATGCTTGGTTGGGTCGTTTAGGCCCCGTATGTTCTAGTTTAGGAACGACCATGTCTGTTGTGGTGTATTATGCATTGGGAGGGTTTTGAGTAAATAAGACGTTGCCGCATAAGTATTCTGAGGGGAGAAAAAACATGCCCAGGTGCAAAATAGAAGGCAGAGCTATGTATGCAAACATCGAGAGTACAAAAGGCAGACGCGCTGCAGTGTTTATGGCTCTTGGTCGGGTGGCCATTCCTTCTACTACTTGAGCTAGGGGGCCTATGGGACTTTTGGGATGTGGCATCATCTGACGTATGCCACAGAAAACAAAAGATGTGGGGACTCATTGATCAATGGACGTAGTCCTGCTCGCTGGTGCCTCAGGCGTCCTAAATGCGGCGATCACCATCGTCGCATGGACGGCGCAGCGGTGTGCTTGTGCCTGCAGTTCTGATAGAGGAATGTGAGGAATGGGTTCTATAGCAGTTGCAATGTCATGGTCGGTTGGGAATTTAGTTGGGCCTTGGAAGAGTTTTCGTTTGGTTTTACCGCTGCGGGTTGGAGTTGGCGTGGTTGCTGGGGCAGAATGCGATGCGACGTCCACCCCCCTGGTGAGTCTAGTTGGCATGTGCCGCCCTTCCAGCGTTGTAGAGATGCGTGGGATCCGTCTAACTTGGTCCTACGAAACCGGTGTTTGTCTGCAAAATGCTTTTTTGCAGGGAATGCAGGTTGTATTGTGGTATGAACTGTTGATGGCGGGAGGTACCTGGGTGGGCTGAATGACCTGCTACGGGATGTTGTTGACAGCAGAGTCTTCGACGGATGGCCTGATTGGTTCGAAGCGAGTCCGGCGCCGGTAGACTTGCTCGAAACAGTTTGTCGGGCGCATCGGGGAGGCAGGGACAGCCGGAGCTTGGGTTGGAGCCAGTGCTCTGAACCTTGTTGTTGGTGTTTGGCCGCGGCGCGCACCCATGGCGGAGGATTCCGCTTGGTCCTGGGCAGGCAGACCTAGGGTTGGTCCCTGGTTGGGGGTCATCCACCAGGGGTTTTGTGCTGCAGGGAAGGCCGCAGCTAGGAGCCGGCAGAAGGAGGCTGAGTCAAAGGGCCTCAACCAATCAGGTTGTACTGAGGGATCACCTTCGACGAACTGCAGCAGCTAATCATTGTTGTTGTGGTTGTAGGTGTGTTGTTGGGTGTTGTTGGCGTTGGAGGAGGCGGAGCTTGCATCTCCATTTGGGTTGGAGTCTGGACCTAGCACCAGTTGGTCCTGCGACGGAGCTGGTCAAGCTCCCCAGCCTATGTGGTTCTCCTGGTTGCCCTGCATCGCCGCTGCCGTTGCATCCCACACCGGATCAGGGTTTGGGGTTGCGGGAGTATGGGGAGGTGGAAGTCATTGACGTTGTTCGGTGGCGGCGGGGGGAAAGGGTGGGGGTTTCCCCCCGAAGGGACATCGTCTTCGCTCGGAGGGTTGTTGGGGAGGATGAAGGCCCCGTTGAGGACGATTACCAGGCAAGACCAAGAGTAGCCTTGGTCGCTCGCGTCGCACTATCAGATGACGATGCTGCGGGGGACGTTGTTGGCACCATTGTAGAGGCACCTGCATAGCACATATCCGTGCTGATCCGGCATGTTGTGCCAGGAAACGAGGTGGCCAAAGGTTGCCACAGCTACGTCAATATGTTGTACATCTTGGTAATCTAGGGGGAACCCTAGGATCATGATCCAGCCAATGTGTGTGTAGTTCGCTTGACGCCTGTTGATGCCGTGGTCGTGGCGGGAGAAGCTGATGAGGTGGTTCTCCACAAAGAAGGGCTCGTCACGAAGCACTATATCCGGTGGTAGCCGAACTCTAGCCTGAACAGGCCAATACCCAGTGGGGTGATGCAGGAGGAGATTACCCGGAGGCCAAAGTCTTCCTCTAGGACGTGAGCTATGCAGCCACGAAACCAGTTGCACTGGTCGTGGGGGATGAGGCATTCGCGGTCTTCCACAATGACAAAACCCTCATGGTTTCGGATAGAAGTGGTGCTGAAATGAACGTTGATGCGTGGGATTCTCACCTCCCCTCCCTTGTTGATGAAGTGGTGGCCATGGGGGAGGAATCTCTCAGAGTTTACTGGGAAGTTGGCCATGGGATGCAAGGGCGTTTGGGAGGTAGTGAGTTGGAGAGTGTTCTATTGGGGAGCGTTGTGTGGAGTCGAGTTGTTCCTGGTGGGGTTTATATAGGGGGTTTGGGCGTGTTGTGTTGGGTTTCCCCTAAACACGTGTGGAGCTACGGGTTGGGTGCCATGGTTCAGCTGCGGAGTAATAGTTCTTTCAGTTCGTGCGGGACAGCTAGCCTGTTGGGTTTCCACGGGGCGGTATACCCGGGATTTTACAGTGGTACTCCTCGTAATTTGTGCAATTTTCAGAACCCAAACAAGGAAATGTCTGACGGTGGAAGAGCACCCGTTGGCTCTGTGTCCAGTTTACAGGCAGCGTAGGCAGCGAGCTGTCGCTCGACAATTATGGGTGAGATGTTTCTGACTGAAGCAACGTTTGCAACAGCTGTGAGGGATTAGGTTGTGTAGGTTGTAGGCGTCTTTGGTACGTAGGGGTCTGGCCGTTTTTTCCTTGAGAAGGTACATTTTGTGTGCCGCGGAGGTGTAGCATGTCTCGTCGTTGTTAGTGGGCAGGCAATCGAGTGCTGAATTTATTTCGCTTGGCGGCGTGGTTTGAATGTGGCCCGGATGTCAAAAGTCCACTTTGGTAGTAAATGCAGGGGGTGCGTTTGCAGGGAAGCCGAGCGGTTTGGCCTGATCTTTTGTGGGCGATTATAGTGGCGACCGCTTTCAGGATGTGGGACCTGTTTTGAACCGGTATTAGCATTCCGGTCCAAAGGTGGGCCCTTGGCGTGTTTGAAATTGGATTTAGGCCGAGTGGCTGGCGGGTGGGCCCTGTTGGGGTCGAAAATTTGAAATTGTGGTCCCTTTCCCAGAATGGACGGCGCGGCGCGGTTAGCCGCCGTACGCCGGGCAGTCGACACCGGCGTAGTTGTCGTCGATAGTTGGGTTGCGCAGAGCGCTTGGCTGATGTTGTGGAAGGCCCTGTGGACTGGGATATTATTGTGAATGGCACCAGGCAGGATGGGGCAATCTATCCGGCCGACTTTGATGGATTGTCGATGTAGTGGGGGTTTGAGAATGGGGGGATTCTTTGAGGGCGGGGACTTGGTCGGGGGTGGGGGCCGCGTTTGTTTGATAGGGTTGGCAAACGAGACTTGCTTCCAATGGCGGCGTTTTTTGCAGGGGACCGTTGACCAGGAGGTTTCTTCTTCTCGATGCCAGGTTCGCGGATCTCTTATCCAGTTCGGGCCGCCGTCATGCCAGGGGAAGAAGTAGACGTCGAAGTGCGGTGTGGTAACCCTAGTGAGGGAGCGAACCAACTTTCCTATATGGCGCGAGGCCACCGCAAAACAAAAGTGGCGGTCCTGGGCC
Source organism: Tuctoria greenei (assembly GCA_036927565.1). Classification (NCBI taxonomy): domain Eukaryota; kingdom Viridiplantae; phylum Streptophyta; class Magnoliopsida; order Poales; family Poaceae; genus Tuctoria; species Tuctoria greenei. The sequence continues at coordinate 116,618,308 of JAYESD010000011.1, read as the reverse complement.
ATGGAGACATGGAAGCCCCCGGGGTGCCGCCAAGGGCGGCATGAAGGGCCCATCCAACTGACTCCTCCGTTAGCCGGAAGGTGAAGCGACGAAAGACAGCTAGGAGGAAGAAAGCTCCTTCTATGGAAGAGGAGGGATGGTGGACTGAGGAGGAAAGCAAGTAGATCACCTTTTTTTGGAAGTTTTTCCTCGTTGCGAAGTTCCAGGTGCTGATGTCTCGGGCGGTCGCCGTCTATGGCGCCGCGGAGGCGCTGTGTCGTCTGGAGCGGATGGAGGTCACGCGAGGAGACATACCGCCGGCAAAGCAGGGGAGGTCTTGGCGGCGTGGGGGCCTTGGGTGTGGGGCGAGGGGGTGGGGAACGGGAGCGGGAGCGACGGCTTGCCCATTTTCTTAGCTTGCCTGACAAGAGTTAGCTTACACAATTAACTTCTCTGACTGTTAGTTAAGCAACTAGTTTTATTTGTGTTTTCACACTTGAGAACACATTGAACTAATATACAGTAAGAGGAGGGCGTGGAACAAGACAAATGTTTACCATGTATCCACATATAAGTGTCTGATCCTTAGACCGCAATACACAGTGCTATAATATGTTAGAACTATGACCAAACAATTCAATGGCTCATCAGGTGACCAGCTGCACTCACCACTCAGTTCCAGAAAGCAATAGCCCCTCTTTCCACAGGCAAAGCTACGATAAATATAAAGGAAGTTTGGCATATTGGTCGTAGAATGTGCTCATACCTGTAGGGCGGACCTGGCATATTGGCAGTTTATCTCTATTTGTGTGCTGGTCTTGGGCTTCAATCAGTATTTTGCAAAAGCAAGGGTAAGATTGTCTAAAAATAACCACTTTCCAGATCCTATAGGGTACCGCCAGATTCAAGAACGTTACATCCACTCTGGAACTCGTGACCAAAATATCCCGGCTTCGAAAATTTGTCGCTTTCTTGTTCAAAAATAAATTAGAAAGCGACCAACTTTTGAGAACAGATGGAGTACTCACTGTCTCAAAATATTAACATTTATAGGTTGGATCAATCAAAGTCAAATATCTTTAGCTTTGCCTATCGATAGTAATAAATTGATGACGTTTGATCATGTATGGATGATGCTATTAGATTCATAGTGATACAAATTGTCGTAATATACAACTCTTTATTATTAAACCAGTATATTTTTATGGATATTATTTGTTAAAGTTAAAATTAATAGACTTCGGCTAAACCTGAATTGATTATATTTGTAAAAGAAGGCATAATACACATTTTCATCAACCACGAGTGCTCAAATCTTTGTTCGTAGCTTTCTGAACATGTGGCCTCTGTTGATAACTGATTTGACTTGTACAGATACCTCAATTTGTGCCAGACACACAAGTTTATGCAAGCTTATATATGAGTGTATGACTCATTCGCTCCCTACCATTCATGTAGACGCATGCCTATGCATGCTTTCCCGCTAATATTCTACATTACAAATGCGGCCTTCGCCAAGACGATCTAGCAGAAGAGTTTCCAACCTCAAGCAACAATATTCAGTGCTGTGAAGTTTAACGAAGGACATACTTAATGCAAGCCCCAATGAAAAGACAAAGATATTCTTCACCATTATAACTAGTGGAATGCATTATGCCTGATAGGACAAATAGACCTTTTCGCAGCTTCGGATGGAGTATCTAAGAGACTAAAGGTAACCTCAACAAAGACCACACAATGATGATTTTTCAACTAAAGGCGCAGATCATGACGTGGGGAAGATGCAAGAACATAGAACAATAGACCAACTTTTACATTATAGAATGAACATGGTTCATTCTCGCACCCATCAACTTCATATTTGACCAACAGGTTAAAACTTCCAAAAAGAACACATCTATGCATATAATCATCTTATAGGAAGAACAGCAAAACACCTTCCTTCGATTACCAAGGTAAAAGATATTATATATTCAAGATGGCAGGCAGTCCAACAAGCTTCCAATCAGTAGACGCATGCAGTTTATGATTTCATATCAGCATATGGATGCAGTTTGCAGATAATATTTCATCATGGGAATGGAATTGGTTATTTAACTATGAAGTTTGTTGACCCAACACGTCCCATTGGAATGTGCAATGGACACTGATACTTTCATGATGAAATATTGTATTACTTCCAAATTATGCAAAAATAGTGGACATAAAAAGTAGTGAAACAATAATCAGCATGTTCTGGCAGAACTTTAAATATTTTCAGTGAATGTCCCTAAGGAACAAAAAAGAGGATCACAAATGCAGATGCAGAAGAAATTTACAAACTTGAAATATTGTAGGTGAATGTCCACAGGGAACAAAAAAGAGAATAAGTATGCTAAGCTGTTAAAACCAAATCAATCGGAATGGTACTAGTTACAGTGGGGCAGAGAGAAAAAAAAAGACTAGTTACATTTGAGAAACACCTGCTGTATTTAGCTCCACGGATCATCCCATCCTTTGGGCCCTTCCCTCTTAACAAAATCTACAATTGCCCGAACTGCCTCTTGTACCCTATTGGATAAAGCATGATTACCCCATTCTATTTCTACTTTCTCAGCACCTCCCAATGCTCCACATAGTCTGCAGGGGGACATATAACATGAGTATAATACATATTGGATACGGGTTTGCTACATTAGGTTTCATTTTCACCTGTCTACCAATGCTGCCTTATCAACATATTCTGGGACATATTCATCCCCCATTGAAAAAATAACCTGCAGAGAATATAAAAAAGGTTGCACTATCAATAAACTGCTTGGAAAATTCATGTGCCATATTCTTAGTTTACTCATATTTTGTTACTCTTCTCTATTTTTTTCTCTATTATTATTTTTTTAAAATATATATATATATATAATAAATTGTTGGATTTCATATCCAGCCGACCTCAACGTGCTTGGACAAAGGCTGGTTGTTGTTGTTGTAGAGAATATAAAAGGAACTATAAAATTCAGAAGCCAAAGCATAATTTGCAATATCTATTTGTCGGCGTTCGTAATACCGACTAGTGTCAATTTCGCCATGTGCTCGTCCTCGAGATGGACTAGCTACTAGAACACAGGGTTTATACTGGTTCAGGCAAGATGCCTTATGTCCAGTGTGATCTTTTTTCTCTGTGTTGATAGTGGAAAAACTATTACAAACGAGTAGTGTTCCAGTGCTGAATGGTGCAGACGATACCCGTCTATTGTCGTGTATGCGATCTCTTTCTAAGGACGGCCTTCGGGGCCTTTTATAGGCGGCTCGACGACATGTCTAGCCTATCTTTATCTACCTGACTCTCCTCATAAATGGAGCGAGATTACAAGGTTTCTTATCTCTTCTTCTTATCCTCTGCATTCCTCATGGCAGGGTCGGGTCATACAGTTCGTTGTTGCGCCTGTCCATGTCCTGTTGCTTCTTATCCTCTGTCAATGTCAGGTGGCAGAGCCGACCTACCACTATATCGGATGGAACGTAACATGGAAGATGTCGGCAGGATCCGTGACGCGGCTCCCCTGCTGTGACCCAAGAATCCCTGTCCCGACCTCGATGGTCGCGGCTTGAACCGTCTCTCGCCGACCTTGATGGTCGGGGCTTGGTTGGCTTACGCGTAGGCATGGCAATGGGTATCTATTACCGGCATACTCGCGGATACCCGATCCGATGGATACAGATTTGGATAAGAATTTGTACCCGCGGGTATGGGTTCAGGCAACAGATTGTACCCAATGTGTATTTTTATCGGGTAAAAAAATCTCATATCCATACCCATATACCCGCACCCGCATTGACTGTGGGTCCAATAAAATTTCATATATATAAATATAGTATTTAGGTTTATATATATATTTCATGGACTATTGTGTTATGTGTTGAACAATAAAATGAACATGTTTTATTATGTGTTGAATTGTTGTAGAAATTTATATGTGTTGTACTCTATTTTATTAATATTTTTTGGGTAACGGGTATATCCGCGGGTAACGGATAGGAGCAGCGGATCGTACCCGTTGTGGATAACGAGTACGGTTACGGGTACGGTTTTTGTCCAACGGGTACGGCTATCCAAAGGCATTATCCACGGATATTTTACCCGTTACCATCCCTATTTACACGTGCTCTCTGGTAGTCGGGTTACGGAACGCATCATTATTGATAGTTCAACATGAAATTACACTATGAGAAAGAATGAATTCTTCTATAAGAGCATAATTTGCAGGATCTATTGGTAGTTCTAGAATTTTTGTTTTTCATTTAGAATGTCTAGTTCAAAAAAAATATATGAAAGGTTTGATAGTGAAATGTCAATAGCAGTTGCTTGATGTTGAATTTTATTATCCCCTTACAAATCAGGAATGTTTATGTCCCAATGTGCTTTCAAGTATCTTCTTTAGCTCCCTGAGTCCTCTATCATTAGCTTGCTTGAAGCAGTTGGGAAATGAAGCTACGAAATCAAGAGTAGACTATAAACAGCAGTCCCTAAACTTGTATGGGGCGTCATCTGGGTCATTGAACCCTCAAAATTGCAGATTCAGGTCCCTAAATTTGTCAAACATCAGCTAGGTCCAAAATGCCAAAAACGCCCTAGCATTAATGATGTGGCTGCTTGCAAGCCACAATTTGTCATCACTGTCTCATCCTCACTCTGTTTAGCACGGATGGTGGTGGTGGTGGTGGTGTGGGACAGAAACGAGCTAATTGATATTACAGACCCTTAATCGAGCGGCTTCGACGAAATAACACTTCTACCATGGGCTTTGATAAAATATTTACACAACATTAAAATAGCATTATAACACATTTTAACTCTTTTATTCTTTTCTATTTTCATAACACCTAATGTGACCAAAATGCTCTTATTTGGCTTTTTCCTTATTCCAGCCGATGTGTTCCCTTCTTTATCTGTGTTGCCTTCAGAAATCCAACCGCGAAGCAAACCAAGTCCAACCAAACTAACGAAGAAAAGAAACGGGATGAAATCTGAAGGCGATAGGATGGAACAGTAGCAAGCTGCAGCTCGTCTCGACTGATGCAAAATCAGCTCGGTTCTACTAATCAAACTATAATAATACAAAATTTCATGTCATCTCCCAAAAATTGCTCAAAACTGGTATTGAACCCCCGGCTCCGTACACCAACAGCACCAACAGCACGGCACATTCCAAAACAACGTTCATAATTGAAACTGCTGGCGAGAACCCCCAATTTGCATATAAATAACAGTGAAACACTGGTTGTTGGGCCCGTATTATTTGTTGAGTATAATCTTATTTTCTAAAATATTCTACCCGCATGCATGGAGGCATGGGCTGTGGCACCTCGCGCGAGTGGAGGTGGAGGCGGCAGCCCCTCACGCACAGGGAGGTGGGGGCGGCGGAGTCCGCAGCTGGCAGCGATATTACGGGGTCACCAGGGATTCGGCAGTGGCATGGCAGGAGCTGCGATTCATTGATGCGGCTGATACGACTCGGGAACAAAAGAAGGAAGAAATCGGCTGGAATAAGGATAAAATAAATGAGGGCATTTTGGTCACTTTAGGTGTTATGAAAATAGAAAAGAAAAGAAATAAAAAAGATTTAAAATGTGCCATAGTGCTATTTTAATGGTGTGTCAATATTAAGAGGGCTACTTTATCGAAGCCCATGGTACAAGTGCTATTTTATTGAAGCCGCTCGATTAAAGATCTATAATAGCAATTGGCTCGACAAAAACAGCATAATGAAGCATGCCTGTCAAAAGTTCAAGAGGTATTTTCAGAATTTTGGACCTAGTTGACATCTTTATAAAGTTTAGGACCTCAACTGCAATATAAGTATTCAAGGATTTGGGTGACACTTCTGAAAAAGTATAGGGACAGCTGATGTTATAGCCCCTGCATTATATTGTCCTTTACTCCTTTCACTTATGTGTATGCTGCCTTTCATTTCCTTTTAACCTATTACCTATATTCCTCTCTTTTGCTTCCCTGCTGTTGGTTCTAGTGGCCTAGTGGGTTCATCTCTAGCCTACCCCAACACACCTGTTACTAAACAAGCTTTGTTGCTGTTGTTGCTGTTATAGGCCAAGAGAAAATAAAGAGAATCCATTTGGTTATCTGAAACAGAGACTCGAGCTTATAATTCTAAATTCCATAGATTATGATACATAAAATCATGCCGGCGTTGTTGGACTACAGATGACACTAGAAAATGGGTTGTTCTTAGATGATAAAGCCAAAAAGCTAAGCGGAATAATACCTGGCACTGTGTGGTTGACATATGACCAAGCCTCTGCCTCAACTGATCTTCGCTAAGATCTGAACTGAACATATCATCATCACCCATATATGAACAAAGGGAATGGAACCTACACATTTACTTCGATGCATTAGAACTAACAGGAGGAAAAATATTTTTAGATTCCTTCTTGCTAATCTTGAAACCATAACTGTCTACAAAGAGCTTGGAAATATGCCAGCAAATAGATATGACAGAAAATTCTTGCCACCTCGTTCTAGAAACGAAAAGGCTATGTCTGATAGCTGTTCAACCTAGTACCAAATAGAACTGTTGGTTAAACCTGAAGTTTTTCTGTATCTTAGGTCAAGGAATGAAAGTAAAGTGCATCAATGGTCCTCAAACTTGCCTGGGTGTGTCATCAAGGTCTATGAACTTTAAAATTCATATTTAGGTTCATAAACTTGTTAAAGTGTGTCATATCGGTCCACAATACCAAAAATACTCCTATGACTATTGACATTACTGTTACTTGAGCTTTATTTTTTATATTTATTCTCTTCCAAAATCAACATTTTTATCATAATTCATATTGGAGACTAACAAAACTGATTCGGAGAGGGAATTGGATATGAAAAGTAAAGCTTAAATAAGAGTTATCTTCATAGACATAGGGGTATTTTCGGTATTTTGGACTTAGACGACTCACTTTAACAAGTTTATGGACTCAAATATGCACTTTAAAAGATCATAGACCTAGATGACACATTCAAACAAGTTCAAGTATCATTGATGCACTTTACTCTAAAGAAATCATAAGATGTAGTTGATAAATACTTGATCTCAGAAAGAAAAATATGCATTTGACAAATATATGTCAGAGATCTCCATGAAGACCAAAGAATAGTTACACTTTGTATCATCCATAATAATGAAACAACAGTTATAGCTGATGGCAGTTGACAGGTAACATTTGGTCAGATACCAAAACAGAAAAGAAAAAACTAGAATCATCAGAATCAATAAGTTCAATATTACGGCTTGTAAAACAGAATAGCTAGCTTTTTCCTTTTTTCCTTTTTGGGTGATTGGTTGCAATTAAAAGCAAGGAGGTTGCATCCACCATCTAACTCTTTCTGCAGTAAACTCAATGTTTTCAAATCGGACGAGTAATCGCGATTAGTCGCGATTAGTCGTCCTTATCGGTCCTGCGCACTCGATAAGGGTGCACGACGTGACTAGCGTGATCAGTATTCTGATTGTCCGACTAATCGCGCGATTGGGACGATTAGTCGTTCGATTAGGCGCAAAAACGATCAGCCCGGTCAGTTCAGTTGGGGAGGGAGAAAATACAGGCCTTGGCAGCGGGCAGGCCCATCAGGTCAACTCCCCTTCCGTCTATGTTTCTTCCCCCATGCACACGATACTCGATCCGTCGTTGGACACTCCTGTACTCGACATCGAGCCGCCGCCCGACACTCCATCCACCCAGCCGCCGCCCGACCGTCAATCCGCCGGGCTTGTGTGCCAGGCCGCCAGCCACCCCTTTCGCTCTCTCCAGGACGACAGCCACCCCATCCCCCTTCTTCCCCTTGCACAGCGCTGGCTGCCCGCACTGCCCTGTCCGCCTTCCTCTTTTCATGAGCAATCAGCACCGGCCAGTGATGAGTTCCTCCTCCGGCTCTGATGATAAGTCTCTGTTCCTCCAATGATGCTCTCTCCTTACTCTGTTATTGCTCTGGTTTTTACCAATATGAAGCATGTAGTGCTGTTTTTCACCTGTTTAATTCAATCTAGGAGCATATAACAATATATAGTTATATACTAGCTATATATGTACATATATATACTGTCGACTAGTTTTTTTCTATAAAAAAGTGGTGGACGACTAGAGGATGACTAGGGTCGACTAGAAGGCGATTAGTCGCCCTAGTCGACGACTAATCGACCTAGTTGTCCTTGTCGCCCCTTAGGCGACTAGGGTCGACTAGGCGACTTGAAAACATTGAGTAAACTAAAGTACAAACGGTCATGACAAATGTGGACTCATTACTGACCAGCAGTATCTCTCTTGCCAACTTTCATTATTAATTCCAGGGGAAGAAGAAACTAGTTGGACCGTTGGATGTGTTCAGTGTCCTTCAACTCAACCATAAAAATTAATACCTGTAAGCAGTAATGGGAGCATCTGGATTTGCTTCCCGAGGCATCAAATCCATTCCACGCCCTTCACTAATCATTTTGGTTGCCAAGTCTATCATTTCTGCTGTTTCTGGAAGAGTTGCTCTATACTCCCTGTCACTTACTGGGGCCTGGAGAGAGATCAGTATAGTAGTTATACCAAAATACCATTTGGATGTTAAATTGAAAATACAAGCAATTCTTATTGACAGGATACAAAGTTTACCAGTAATGGTTCAGGATGGCAATGGGTCGGATTCGGGTCGGGTGGAGCAAAAACCCGCCCGACACAAAAGAAACCGCGGGTGAATTTGTAGACCCGCACCGCGCCCGCGGGTGAAAATTGACACCCGCACCCGTCGGGTCTCGGGTGGGTTTCGAATACCCGTCGGGTTTTAGAAATTTTATAATAAATAAATATTTCAACATCAAAAAAACTTTTTTTACAGACTAAGTACCATACTTAAACGAAATATCTTAGTAGTTAGTACAAATTACATCTTGCAAGTTGATGTCCTTTCTCCAACAAAGCTAAAGATGAAGCTTCAGGGAGCCCGTAATGGAAGTCAAAAGAAGCAACAGTGGCATAAAGCAAACAAATCACACCATTAGAAGTTAGAAGAACCGGCCCTGCTATCAAGCAAACAAATCATGGAAGGACCGGTGATAAGTGAAATAAACATGCACTTCGAGCAGTGCTGTGGGCAGAGGTAGCGGAAGCTACTGCTGCCAGATGCTGGCCGCAGACGACGAGTGTCTAGTGGGCTGCTGCCCGATGTTCGTAGATCGATGTATTGGAGTTGGCTCTTGGGTGCTGGCGACCGGTGATGGAGGTGGAAAGACAGCTCGCCTGCTGGTCAGGGCGGGGTCAGCGGTGACGGGGAGTTAAGGACCAGGCTACCTCGGGTGTGGCAGACAGCGGCGAGATTCAGGGGGGTGCAGCAGGTGGGCAGGCGGCGGCGGGATCTAGGGCGGCAAGCGGCGGGCTGTGTCGTATCGGGAGATGGCCAGATGGGGAGGAGTTAGAATCGAGAATTGAGATCGATCGAGGTGCGGGTGGAAGGCACCTATTGGGCTGGGCCGTGGAAGGCCGAATGTGTGGGTTGTATAGTTTTGGGCGCCCGACGGGCACCCGCGGGTGAAAAACAAAACCCGCACCCGCGATACGCCGTGTCGAGTGTGGGTCAGACCCACGGGTGCAAATGTGCACCCGCACCCGCACCTGACGGGTGCCAAACCCGTCGGATACCCGGCACCCACGTGTTTTTTTGCCATCCCTAGTGATGGTGCTATCTAGAGGATGGAAAATTCTTAGCATACATCACAATTAAATGTTTTTCTCTACTCAGACATAAAACAAATAGTATGGACAAGGAGAAAACCTGCAAAATGACCCCAGAAACTGCTTTGGAACAAGCAAAGTTTGTCCGCATGTAGTATACAATGTCCTGGCACCCATGGAAGAATTTGTGTTATGTTAATTTAGAGTGTAAAATAGTGGCCGGACATTGTAATAGCATACCTGGCAACCAGTACTGTGACCAAGCAATATTACTCCTTCAGAATTTTCCTTATTTATCAAATAACTAATGAGTTGATCTAGCTCCAATGCATCCTTGCACAAGACAACATGCAAGTGTATGATCAGTAGATATGCCAGATAATTAAGACAACAACAATAGAAATGGACCAAATAAAGGAAAAAAAATAAAAAGGAAAACTTAATAAATAACAAATCGGTGATATCATTTGTCACAAGGTTCCCCGATTGGCGATTACCATTTTATTACACTTGGTTGCACTGCACAAAGCTTACAGGTAAAACCTGAAGGGTCCATCATTATTACTCTTAATTGCAAAGGTAACTCTGTCAGATGTTGAGACCATCCATGGTTACTTCTGATTCTTTCCAATGTGAAAAGTGTCGTTGGATTTCTGATCTCAACACTTTCTATTCATTGGATTGATTCAACCGGGGGCTAATCCAACTATTATATAAGCCTCTTACACATTACTCAAACTAGGACTCTCCTTCTAAAAACCGACTTGGACTCTATCCGTAATCCATTGCGTCGAGATTTGGACACCATCTAATCTCTAGTTTATTCTAGAAGACGTGATTAAATCAACAATCACCCCCTTAATCACGTTTTCTAGGACACAGTAATTTAGTATGAACACATCACCCTACACGATTTTGGGATAAACACATCATCCTTGGAACGAACATATCATCCTGTACACCGACACCTATAAGACGAACACATCATCTCTGAGATGAATAAATCATCTCTTGGAACAAACACATCATCCCGAACACGATTTGGAGCGAACACATCACCCCCTTGGATGAACACATCATCCCAAGCACTCTTCAAATGCGAAATCAAAACAATTCTCCTTCCGACGCAAGAAGCATCTTCTCATCTTCCCTGTCTTTGGGACACTCACTAGCAAACTTCTCACGCTTCCGACAAGTGTAGCATTGAATCTTCGACTTGTCAACTTTCTTATTCTTCTTCTGATCGCCATCTTTTACCTCTTCAGCTTTCCACTCCTCTCTTGTCAAAAGTTTCTCTCCATCCTTTGTCTCTCTTGCTATCCACTCATCATTTGTTAACATGAGTCTTTCTTCATGCTCTTGGTTGTTGAGGCCATTCACTCTTTCCTCATGTGACTTGAGTCTGTCAACGCGTTTCTCCACAATCATCGCTTTTAAGTCAGCAAATTGCTCAATAGTAGATGCAACGTTGAGAAACTTCAAAGACGAAGCACGCAACAATTTCTTCACGGTATAACTTTCCTCAACGTTTCCACCAAGACCATGAATCTTTGTGATGATTATCATCACCCATGGGGCAAAGTCGTCGATGAAGTCTCCTCCGTTCATGCACATCACATCAAGCTCACTCTGAAGAGTTTGAGTTATTGCTTCATCACATGTTCTTCACCTAAGACCTTGGTCTTGATCATCTCTCAAGCGTCTTTTGTTGTCTCCTTCTCGGAAATTCGCATGAGTCTACATCAATAGCATGATAGATGGCCGCAAGAGCTAATTGATCTTGCTTTGGATAAACTTTATCCTTTGTCACCTTCACGGCTTCCCATACCCCACGCGTCTTCAAAAATACTTCTATCTTGATTGCCCATGTTGTATAGTTGGTCTTTGTTAGCGGAGGATATTGCAGCGCCATTTATTTTCCCTCCATATCACGTAAACCTCCTTTGTACATTCAACGAATCAACAGGCAAACCTGTGTGTGAGAATTTTGGCCCACTAATCCACCAACAACAGACCCATCAGCCCAACAGACCCATCAATATCATGGCCCAAGTGGGAAATTCGGCCCAGCCCAGCAGCCCTCAACAGCATGGAACAGAGCAGCACCAAACCCTAGCCCATCTACCGCCTCCTGAGCCGATCGAGCGACTCTGTTCTTCTCTTATCGCGAGCGTTCCTCTATTCCAATCTGTTCGCGTCCCAGCTGCGCTGCCTCCAGCCGACTCCCTCTCTGCTGGATTCAGTCGGCCGCCAAGCTCTGCCCCGCTGAGATCCTGTCCTCCGCGTTCAATCCGTCGAAGACTCGACGGGATCCATGTCGTGCTGCCGGAAATCCACCGGATTCGTCTGAGTCCGGCCTCGAATCCCGTTCAATCCGTGTGCTTCCCTGCCGGATTCAAGTTGCCTCTGGCGATTTCGCGATGAGCTTGTCAGGATCAGCACGGTATGCGCGCCCCTTGATCTACCTTGCTCTGATACCAATTGTTGGATTTCCGATCTCAATACTTTCTATTCATTGGATTGATCGAACCGAATCGGCTATTCCGGCTATTATGTACGCCTCTTACACATGACTCAAACTAGGACTCTCCTAAAAACCAACTTGGACTCTATCCCTAATCCATTGTGTCCGGATTTGGACACCCCCTAATCTCTAGTTTATTCTAGAAGGCGTGATTAACTCAACAAGTGTAACCTTAAAATTTAACAGCTAATCCATCCGAGCATCTAAGGAACCTTAAGGCCCAACAATAATTTTGGAAGAAAATGGAAGAAATGACTATAGCTGTCTATAGTTTAAACATGGGTTACAAAAACTCAAAACAATCAAAAATTAGTTATGCTAAGCGAGTCACTTTCCAAACATTACCCCGGTATTTAGTCTGCCGACCCTCTTTTATCATGATGTTACAACAAGAAATCTCAAACAAAATTGATAAAGTCTATGTCATAATGTACTCTTCTGAATTGCCACAAGAACAAAAGGCTGATTATGTATCTGGACAGAGAATCTAGATCATACTTGTTCCAAGCTGGAAATACCATATCCTGTGTAAGAGGAAGAAAGTAATGGCTGCACCAGGGACCATTTCTCAACCTCCAATGCAAGTGACAATGGTTCCAAATAGCTGTAAGATTTTCATAAATAGATTAGCACTACTATGACTAAATTAAAACTTGACCAGCACAACAGCAATGAAAACCTTTCGTCTATACTCAGAAAGAAAAATGTCCTTTTGCCTCGAACAAATTGGGCTGGGTTGATGAAATTAAACTATAACTTAACGTAGTTGTTCAGCAAGATTTGGTTGGTGACCTCGCCTCCCAGAGGCATGCAAATTGCATCAAACCTTGGCTTGGCTCTGGTGTTCCCTTGCATAGATTTTGGTTTACTTCTGTCAAATATACATTTATCATATGTCTTAACGATGTTTTTTTATTCTTCTCATGAGATATGCTGTGTCACAAAAAAATTGTGAAACTTAAGTGGGGCATATATTGCCTACTTGCCTCAACAATAGAGGACACAATTACCAAAACTAACAGTCAAACTTTTACATCTCAATGAGGCGTCCTTGAGATAAAGGCCATTTTCAAGGCAGCTAAGCAAAATACAGAGGCCTCAATTGTGGGGAAAATTAACACATGTTTAATGAAAGAATAACAGAATAAATACAAGCAGTACTTCAATTTCTCATCTACAGTTCCACATATCTTTGAACTTTTGGATATTGATGAGCCATAGCATAAAATATTTAGATCGAACCACAATTACTTTTGAATTTGAGACATGTAAGGATTCAAAATATTCACCATGTCAAGTATTTACTAAAACCAGAGTAACTAAGGGGGGACAGAAAAACTAATAAATAAACTTACTCGGTGGCTAACAGTCCATCTGTCAAACCACCAATAAAGATCACTTGGTGGTTAAAATCACCAGTTTTGAACGCCACCTGTGAGAGGGAAAGTGAGGTTATCTCACAGAGAAAAAGAATGCAGCACTAACAAACATGTCCAACAAGAACTTCAATTACGTACACTAGGGTTTGTCTATATGCAATCATAAAAAATCGATGGACATCAAGCAAGCACACAGCACTGGAGGATTAAACATGGACATCTATAACACTAAATTGCAAGTTAACAAGAATCACAAGTGAATGCAGACAGATTTGTTTCCTCCTCAAAAATTATATTACCCTGCAGAATAAGCTGCATACAGCACAACTGTATGATCTAGTTGTCCTTGTGCAATAACAGGGTAACTAGCAAAAAGGTGTCTTGTGGGTCCAAATCCAAACAGAGCAAAATTCGCAGTAGCTTGGCACAGATGGCCTAACTGATTCCCTCACTGTAACTAACAAAACAAATTTGAATATGAAGTCTTATATACCAAAAAGATAAAAGCACCAAAAATTGTCCAACAATGTCCTCTCCCACTGCCACCGAAGAACCATCTAGAAAGTGGAAAATTAATGTGGTTACACATTTTAAGTTGAAAAGCAGGCCATGTAACAGAAAGCAAACATCTATTCCGCAGAAGGACCACAGACCAAAGGAGTAAACTTACAGTATGCTATAACTAAGTAGTCTTTCTTCCACAGTTCCACACGAAATGGTACACGGACTACGAGAGTCAGGATACAAGCAGCAAACGAGCATAAGATTGTAACATCAGCGAAGGAAAGTAGTCACCAACTACGGTTAACAAATTGCCAAGTCGACCGGGTAAAGGCTAAATCGCACCATCGAAGCTTCCTTTTTCTATAGAATCTACACACTTAAAGCCACATGCTAAAGCCAGGTACTCCAACAAAAGGGGAGATCTACCACCCCCCCCCCCCCCTCCAAAGTTCGTGGCACGCAACCCAATGGCTTTCTGGAAGCCTCCAGAACTATCCTTCCTGTGGAAAGGGAAATCCAACGAATGCCCCAGTCTTGCACAACATTTCGGCCAATGCAATCGCGATATGCCATGCCGAGGAACATCTCGGAGTCTAGAGCTGTCTACAGGAGCAACTCCGGTTCCAGAACGTTCTCGAACTCAAGAACAGAAAACGTCGTTCCCCAGATCGCCCCCGCAGTGGAGTAGCGAAAGGCCTCCGAGACGCACGGGAGGGAGAGGGAGAGCGACTCGGTACCTGCGCGGACTTGGGCCCGTACTTGAACAGCGTTCCCTCGAGCTGCTTCCTCCTCGGGCCGGCTGCGGCGACCACGGCCTTGACGGCGGCGGCGGGCGCGTCTGGGAGGGAGGCGTTGGCTGGGGCGGAACCGACGCCGCCGGCCATGGAGGAGGACGAGGCGCGCGCGAGGCCCGAAAACCAGGAGGATGTGGAGGCCGGCGAGGTCATGATATTGGCGGCGGCGGCGGCGGCGGCGCACCTTACGGCAATGTCATCGCTGGCGTTTGTAAGCTGGGACTTCGCGGTTAATGATGACAATGGTTAAGGTTTGAACAACTGCGGTGTAATCTGCTGTTTCGTGCAAGCGTGTAATTTTTGTATCTCAATCGTTCCTTATCAATCTAAGGATGGTGCATTCAGGATTCTTTTTGCATATTGTCGGCAGCACCAGGTGGGAGGGTTTAAGTGCTAAAAGTGCAGCACCTTTGGATAGATAGGGAACGGTTGAGATTTGAAGATTGTACGCTTGCACAAAACAGCAGATTGCACAGCAGTTGTTCCCATGGTTAAGTACTCCTGCTAGAAGCACGTCGCTTTGTAATTTAAAATAAACTACAAAACAATAAATTTTTTGAAATGGAAAGAGTACATTATTAGCTTGACAGACAAATTTTGATTTGACGGACGAGGATCGGGGTGCATTTTTTGGCTCGGCGTATTAGGGCTGTCAACCAATTCATTTAGAGCTTTTCCTGTGAGGATCAAGTTAGGTGAGAATTTGAATTGAGTTCGAGCCAAGATTATAAACTATTCAATCATACAGACGCTCTCAAGTTTAACTTGATAATGATCATTTAAATAGTTAGCCTCTTCGATTGAAGCTCGTAAAAATTTGAGTTCGAGCTCAGGGGCTCGTTTAAACAATAACAATGAACTATATTTAAGAAAAATATATATATGTAAAAAATTTATCTAAACGTATCTTATGGAGCTTGAGCTCGGCGGGCTCGCGACCTTGAGATTAAGCTCGAGTTCAGTTTGTTTATCATTCGAATCAAGCTCGAATTGATTATTCATGAGCCAAACTCGAGTAACTCACAAGTAGGGATGAAAACGGTCGGAAACGGACGAAAAAAATGTTTAATTGTTTTCATTTTTATTTAAAATTTTCGGAAACAGAATCGGAAATAGTTACGGTTTCGAAAATTTCGATAATTATGAAAACGGGTATATCAGATCGGAAGTATGTCGATATCGGAACAGTTTCAAATATTTTTCAAAAATAACGCTCCAAAATATTATCCATCTATAGCATCAACAACTTAAGTATAAAAGATGAGATAACAACTTTAGTTCCAGTTTATAAACATTTTCCAACATCAAACAAAATCACTTCAGAAACCATTTGAAAGTAAACAATATTTGATCAAATTGCCCTTGACTTTTGCATCATTGATTTCATTTTAAAAACTTTTTTATTTAATTGTGCTTATTAATTAAAGAATACTGACTGATCATTACCTAAATTGATGGGTGAAAAAAAAGGAATTTGAGCTTATTACATGTCAGCCGACTAGGCTCGGCCTACTATTCGGAAATTATTCGATTATTGTTTGGAAATTTCCGATTAAAATACGGAATTTCGACAATTTGGTCATAAATCAATCCAAATAATTTTCGTCCCGTTTATCAAATTCTAATGTCCATTTGCGTCTTATTTCTGCATAATTCTGACGGAAACGGTAATCGGATCGGAAAATTTCGAAAATGATGTCGGATGATTCGAGAATTTACCATACTGTTTTCATTCCTACTCACAAGTCTCAAACTTCATTGATACCCTTAGCTATCATGAATGTAAATTTGCTTTCAAATCCACATGAAAAATTTTAACAGATAGAAAAACTTGTCCTACCGCTAGGAGCTACTTAGTAGTATACCGTACAGTAGATTGGTTTGACATTTGCTCTTCTTTTTAAACCGAACAAGGTGAAAAGTGTATTCATATGCAATGTTTCAAAAGAGTGTTAGGCGCTAAGCAAGCGGCGACCCTCTGCCTAGAGTCTATGCGTTACACAATGTAGCACTGGATTGATTGGAGCAGGTACATGATTGGTGGTACAATTTAGTATTGTTTATGATTGTGTTATGTAGTACCGTAGTGCATTTGTGTTGTGTGATTGATAAATCATTTACAGAAAATTAATAAATTAGACATCAAATTGATTTTGAGGAGCAACTAAGAAATATAAGAGGTGTTTTTTTCCTTCCATAAAGTTCACTTTATACTTTTCAAGTATGGGTTGAGTACATGTAACACCACAAGTATTAAATGGTTTATTTAACCCTTATGACTCTCAAAAACCTACTCATCTTTTGCCTTTAATCACTAACCTGAATTATTTTTGTCTATGTATATAGTGGTATTGCCATGTGTCTGCCACATCACCCTTTTTCTCCCCCTTGATCTCAATTTTGTGGCTTGTCTCGCCCCTTCAATCTCTACAAAGATGAGTGATTTCACCTCCGTTGGTTTTGGATGTCTTAGAGCAGAAGCGGTGCAAGAGGAGGTCGAAAGCCGACACATGATGTCGGAATACTCCGTACCGGATACCTCTTGAGATTACAAAGATCATAAGGAAACTTCATCTACCATATTTGAAGACCTCCGAAGGCCCCACATGTCAGGCGTAGCCGGACCTACCTCCTCGACATGGTTAGTCCCGGAGCCGCCATGTGTATCACAAGACCGGAGCTATCACCCACACATGGAAAGCTTCGGTCAGAATACCAATATGGCACCCCCGGACCTAACTCCAGTCCGAGGGAAGCTCCGGTACTGACACGTGTCCAACAACACCGGACCTACCCGTCCACGACGGTGAGCTCCGGAGCTGCCACGTGGCAACCGTCGGATCTTCATCTTCAACAATCAGACTGGTGGATCCCCCAAAGGCTCTGGACCTTCAAGGAGTAATCAAAGACTTCAAGACCTGATTAAGTGTCATTAATACCATATTAATGACACACGATCGGATGATCTTTAATGCTGGTAACGGCACGGTTAAGGCCCATTACTAGGCTATTAAGGGTAATTAACCCCATTTATTGTGTATCAACTATGTGTAACCGTCGGGGCCACCTGTCGGGTCAGGCTAACGTTGTAACGACCAGTCCTTGTACTATAAAAGGATTGATCGACGATACACAAGGGACGGTTGGAGACCATTGCTGAACACCGTGAGCTAGACGAGCTTCTTCTTCTGGAGCTTCTTCTAGACTCACAAGCTTAATACATCACCAACACACCCCGTGGAGTAGGGTATTACACTCAGGCGGCCCGAACCACGTAAATCCCTGTGTACACAAGTCTTTCACCTTCTTGAATCTCTGCGCGCCCATTACCAAACTACAACTCCTTGATCTACCAAAGGTAATGTCGGGAGATCTTTCGGTTCCAAACACCAACGCATGAGTTTCACTTTGAAAGTTGCCTAAAGGGGGGTGAATAGGCTAATTGACCTGAAATGACTTAATAAAGCGAGATTAATACACAGGGGGCGGACTAGTCCGGTCCACCTACAAGGAAAAAACTAAAAGGGGTTTCTAACATATTTTGGTCCAATTCTTGTGATGCAGAGTTTGTTAGAATAACTTAGTGAGCCTTAACAAGTTATATGGCAAGTATGAAGCTAAGGATCACAATATAGCAAAGGTGATGAGCAAAACCGGCAAAGCTTAACACTAGAAGCAATGTATGATGAACGAACGCTAGGAACACAAGTGACACGAGGATTTTATCCCGAGGTTCGATCCCACACAAGGAATCTACGTCCCCGTTGAGTAGTCCACAAAGGACCGGGTTCAACAACCCTTCCCTCACCAAGTTTACCGCACGGGCCTAACTTGGTTCTCCACTATCACAAAGAATGAATACAAGATTTGTTGGGGCTTCTCACAATCTGAGGCTCCCACCACAATTACAATTGAAAATCACAAAGATTGACTCAAGCCACAGATCACAAAGATTCACAAAGTGCAAGAGATCAAACCGAGAGCCAAGGAGTGGTGTTCTTCCTCTTCTTCACCTCACAAAACCCTAATCCACACAAGAATTAGTTTTAGAGGGAATGTAGACAAGAAAGAAGCTTTTGGAGGCTCAAGGTTGTTGTGGCGGCGCTAGGGTTTCAGTTTGCTCAAAGGATGGTTCAAAAGAACCCAGGGGACCTCTATTTATAGAGGTCCCAAGCCCATACTGCTGACATCAGCAGAAGGGCGGACTAGTCCGGCCTAGGGGACCACTGACGCCCCTGACAACTGTCTCACTGCGCGGCAATCGTCACACTACCCGCCAAACTTCAAATTCAAACGATCACTTCAACAACGGACTAGTCCGGCCCTCACCGGACTAGTCCAATATCACACACAACCTTTTGTTCCGTGTGAAAACGGACTAGTCTTAAGACCACACACTAGTCCGACCCCATGGGCGGACTAGTCCGGCCTTCCCAGACTTAGTCTATGAAACATAGTTTCCTCTCAAATCCAGACTAGTCCCGCCCCCAGGGCGAACTAGTCCGATCTTAGTCAGGACCTCTTGGTCCGGACTAAAACGGACAAGTCCGTGGTTTTGGGACTTAGACCCAAAACCCACTCACGGCTACTCGGACCAGTCCGTCCCAATACGGACTAGTCCGATCTCAGTCAGACACTTCTGGTCCAGCCCAAGACGGACTTGGCCGGCCAGGGGCGGACTAGTCCGGCCTCCTGCACGGACTAGTCCGGCCCTACTGCCAGACTACTTCTAACTCTCTTCTCTCAATAGGTTTGACCTCTAAACCGCTTTGAGCTCCCAACTTGATCTCAATGCACTTTACACACACATCCTCACACAAATTTGGCTAGTCTAAACTCGACACACTAGAAACCCTAGTTTCCCTTTTCGAGTTGACATTGCCGTTTCCATCTTTTTCCTTTTTGGGGGATTGTGCTTCCACTTAGTCCACATCTGTGCTTAAGATCACTGAGCTCATTAGTCACTTAATTGTCGTCATCAATCATCCAAAACTCACGGGGATCCTAGATGCACTTTCAATCTCCCCCTTTTTGGTGATTGATGACAACACATTAAGTCTTCACATATAAGAGTGTAAATTTGTGGTTTTCATAACGTGCGGGTGTATGAGTGACTCCCCCTCAATGAGTGCATCATAAAAGAGAGATTGAGGAAGTCCTTCATACACACACACGTTATGGTGGGGTGCCTACGTGTTGTGCTCAACAATTTGTGACAAGACATAACAGGCATGAATATGATTAAAAGATAGACAATCAAAACATCATATGTGATATTTAACATTAAGAGCATAGTCTTGCACAAATTTAAGCGTTCGACATAACATAGATATTACAAAAAAGGAGTGCAACATGTCCACGGACCCAACAAGAGAACTACACTCGACTCTCCACACCTAAGTACCCTTGCCCAACCTTTCTAACACTCCCCCATATTGACTATCTCTCCCGACTGACTCCCAAATATCTCTCCCCCTTTGGCATCAAGACACCAAAAAGGGAAAAGAAGAGGGGAAACACAACCTCGAAGTCTAGTCGTCGTCTTCCTCGTCATCGTCGTCGTCGCGGGAGTCGCTCTCCGTGGCCTCCGGGTCCTCTTGATCCTCATCGTCATTGTCGGAGGCACGAGCCAAAGGAGCTGCCCGGGAAGAACCTCCGTCCTCTTGGAGCTGGGCGAGCTCGTCGGCGGTGAAGTTAGGGAAAGGAGTGATCTCCCCGTCACTCACTTCCGGAGAGGACATAGGGACCTCCAGCTTGTCGCACACCGCCTTAAGATACTTTTCTTGGTGCTTGTGTGCCCTCTGAGCCCAGATCTCTTGCTTCCGGCAGGAAATGAAGATCGCCTTGAAGCACTTGAAGAAAGCGTTCATCGATTGAGGCAGAGGCGGAGAAGGAGGCGCCACAGGGCGAGATGGAGGATCTGCATTCTTCCGGCGTGGAGGAGCCAGCACATTTGGAGGCTGCTGAGGACGAAGCGGGCGATGCAACACGTCCTTGACAAAGGACAAGCCCGACACCTTCTCTATGAGGCACATAATGTAGGGAGAATACCCGCAAGCACGGTTGGGGGTATGCGAGATGTTGAAGATATCATCGAAAATGTAGTCGACGAGGTTGAATTTCTCCTCCCCATCAACAAGAAGTAGCAAGTGCCTCAAGTTTCCTTGAATCACCCCAACATCACCATCCTTTGGTGCTATTGTCCTTCTGAGGATCCTGTTCATGATGCTGTAGAAGGGCTTGATGTTGCGAGCATGTCCGGCACTGTATTGGACATGACTGGGGTACATGTATGCCAGCTCATCACGGTCCACGGCCTTGAGGTTAGAGATGATGATCTCATGATCCAGATGAGCCTCAAGCCCTAGAATCTTGGCAAACTCTGCATAAGTGACTGAGTATTGCTCACCATGCGTCATCCATATGATCCTCCTGTCACCTGAGGTGGTGAAGTAGATAGTGGAGTAAAATTGCAGGATCACTTCGACGTTCCAGTCATATTTGAACCCCATGATCTCCTTGAGCTCATGACGCTCAGCAGCTTCAATGACGGCGTCAAATGCAGAGTGTTGCTTCTTTGCCATGTACTCCCAGTCTACCCACTGTGCTTCAATCACAGGCTTCTTCATGCTTTGGTAGACCAGACGGTAGTAATCACAATGAAAGTCGCACCAAAACCGAGGGTCGGCAGTGCTCCTTTCATACTTATACACCTTGTCCGTCCGAAGCCTTCTTGCTTTCTCAGCTCCCTTTCCATGAAAGATATTTGCAGCTATGTCACGCTGCCTGTTGGGATTCCTCTCGGGAGTGTGCACTTTCAGGGGACCGATCGGTTTGACTTTCCCCTTTTCCTTGATAGCAATGCCCTTGGCCCTCGCAACGGAGGCCTTCACCGAGGGCTTCCTTTTCTTTGGCTCATCAGGAGCCGGGGCCTTGCCCTTCTTCGGATCTCTCTCGATCCGGCGTTCAGCAATGTCTTCTTGTGCTGGTTCCTTGCCCTTGTCCTTCTCTCCAAGTGTCACAAGTCTCTTCCTCTTGGAGACTTGTGCAGCAGCAGCCTGAGAGTTGTGAGCTTCACGCTCCTCTCGCTTCTTCTTCCGGAGATCCTTCCGTGACTCCTCAATGGCCCGAGCCATTTCTTCATCCTCGTCGTAGGCCAACGCGGCGGCCTGAGCAGCTTGTTGCTTCTTGGCTGCTTGCGCTCTTGCATGCTGCTCGAGATACTTCTCTGCAGCCTCAACTTTGGCTCTTGCTCGTTCTTCGACGAGACGGAGTTGCTCCGCCTCCCACTCGGGGTCAGTGGGAGGAGAAGCGGAACGGCGAGGAGCGGCCATTTTAGCTGAAAGGAATAGAGTCCATAAGATAGAAGGTCAAGGAGTTGGAATAATGCGAAAGAATTCACGAAACACAGCCAAAGTGTGAGTTTGACCTGTGCAGACCGGACTTGTCCGCTCCAGGGGCGGACTAGTCCGCCTGGCACCGGACTAGTCCAGGTTGCACAGGCTAAACCCTAACTCTAACGGTTTTTCGAGAAATTTGGAATCAGGTCGCAATACTCCTAGGCTATGATCACAAGGTCACTAGAACCAATTTTAATGAAGAGGCATCTACCAAAAACTTAAAGAATTAAGAATGAGGCGGGTTTTTGAAAAAGGGGGAATACCTCTTCAAATCTTGAAGAATCGACAAGATCGAGGAGGGATCGCGTCGAGGATGTTTGGGAAAGGTCTCCCTTGCCTCCAAGGAGTCCAATGCACGGATTGGAATCAGTTTTTGGTGGTTGGAATCGAAAATCGTCGAAAGGGGGCGGTTTCGCGCGCGCGGAAGAGAGAAAAGTCTAGATGAGGAAGTGGAGGGGTCGGCCGCTTCCTGGGGGTTTAAGTCCCCAGGGGCCAGACTAGTCCGGTAGGGGAGCCGGACTAGTCCGGTCAGCGGACCAGACCCGGACCAGTCCAGATCCGAACTTGTCCGACCATAGGGCGGACTAGTCCGGTCCTAGGAGGCTGAAAACATATATATTTGAGTTTTAGCCACTATAAGAGATCCTTATGGACATATTGCACAACAAAACCTTGTGAATATGGTCAGTAAGCAATCAACATTCAAATTATGACCATGACTCACAAAGTCACTAGTTTTTCAAATATTTTGGAGAAAATTGAGATAGAGATGAATTTTCCAACCACATGCATTCTTTTGAACAAGGCATAAGTAAACATTCAGATGTGCATGTTTCAAGCCACATTTCGAGAATCTAATATATTGAGCTCACTCCTAAGCTCACAAAATCGCTTCTCATCTAGTGGCTTGGTAAATATGTCGGCTAGTTGGTTCTCGGTTCTCACATGAGAAATCACTATATCCCCCTTTAAGTAATGATCTATCAAGAAGTGGTGTCTAATGTCTATGTGTTTGGTCCTTGAATGCTCAACAGGATTATGGGCTATTTTGATGGCGCTCTCATTGTCACATAGGAGAGGGATATGGCGCAAGTTTATACCATAATCCCTTAGAGTTTGTCTCATCCACAGAAGTTGTGCACAACAACTTCCGGCTGCGACATACTCCGCTTCGGATGTGGAGAGAGCAATGGAATTTTGTTTCTTAGAGGACCAAGACACTAATGATCTACCCAAGAATTGGCATGTCCCGGATGTGCTCTTTCTATCAACTTTGCACCCCGCATAATCCGCATCGGAATAACCAATGAGGTTGAACTTGGATCCTTTGGGGTACCAAAGTCCTAGGCTCGGTGTGTGAACTAGATATCTAAAAATTCTCTTCACGGCGGTCAAATGACACACCTTTGGTGCAGCTTGAAACCGTGCACACATACACACACTAAGCATGATATCCGGTCTAGATGCACAAAGATATAACAGGGAGCCAATCATGGAACGATATACCTTTTGGTCCACACTTGGACCATCTTCGTTGAGGTCTAGGTGTCCATTCGTCGCCATAGGAGTCTTAATGGGTTTGGCTTTGTCCATGTCAAACTTCTTCAATATGTCTTGAGTGTACTTTGTTTGACTTATGAACGTGTCTTCTTTGAGTTGCTTGACTTGGAAACCTAAAAAGAACTTCAACTCCCCCATCATGGACATCTCAAATCTTTCCGCCATAATCTTTGAAAACTCATCACAAAACACATTGTTAGTAGAACCAAATATAATGTCATCGACATATATTTGGCACACAAAGAGATCATCATTTAAGTGCTTTGTAAATAGAGTGTAATCAGCCAGCACATTTGGAGGCTGCTGAGGACGAAGCGGGCGATGCAACACGTCCTTGACAAAGGACAAGCCCGACACCTTCTCTATGAGGCACATAATGTAGGGAGAATACCCGCAAGCACGGTTGGGGGTATGCGAGATGTTGAAGATATCATCGAAAATGTAGTCGACGAGGTTGAATTTCTCCTCCCCATCAACAAGAAGTAGCAAGTGCCTCAAGTTTCCTTGAATCACCCCAACATCACCATCCTTTGGTGCTATTGTCCTTCTGAGGATCCTGTTCATGATGCTGTAGAAGGGCTTGATGTTGCGAGCATGTCCGGCACTGTATTGGACATGACTGGGGTACATGTATGCCAGCTCATCACGGTCCACGGCCTTGAGGTTAGAGATGATGATCTCATGATCCAGATGAGCCTCAAGCCCTAGAATCTTGGCAAACTCTGCATAAGTGACTGAGTATTGCTCACCATGCGTCATCCATATGATCCTCCTGTCACCTGAGGTGGTGAAGTAGATAGTGGAGTAAAATTGCAGGATCACTTCGACGTTCCAGTCATATTTGAACCCCATGATCTCCTTGAGCTCATGACGCTCAGCAGCTTCAATGACGGCGTCAAATGCAGAGTGTTGCTTCTTTGCCATGTACTCCCAGTCTACCCACTGTGCTTCAATCACAGGCTTCTTCATGCTTTGGTAGACCAGACGGTAGTAATCACAATGAAAGTCGCACCAAAACCGAGGGTCGGCAGTGCTCCTTTCATACTTATACACCTTGTCCGTCCGAAGCCTTCTTGCTTTCTCAGCTCCCTTTCCATGAAAGATATTTGCAGTTATGTCACGCTGCCTGTTGGGATTCCTCTCGGGAGTGTGCACTTTCAGGGGACCGATCGGTTTGACTTTCCCCTTTTCCTTGATAGCAATGCCCTTGGCCCTCGCAACGGAGGCCTTCACCGAGGGCTTCCTTTTCTTTGGCTCATCAGGAGCCGGGGCCTTGCCCTTCTTCGGATCTCTCTCGATCCGGCGTTCAGCAATGTCTTCTTGTGCTGGTTCCTTGCCCTTGTCCTTCTCTCCAAGTGTCACAAGTCTCTTCCTCTTGGAGACTTGTGCAGCAGCAGCCTGAGAGTTGTGAGCTTCACGCTCCTCTCGCTTCTTCTTCCGGAGATCCTTCCGTGACTCCTCAATGGCCCGAGCCATTTCTTCATCCTCGTCGTAGGCCAACGCGGCGGCCTGAGCAGCTTGTTGCTTCTTGGCTGCTTGCGCTCTTGCATGCTGCTCGAGATACTTCTCTGCAGCCTCAACTTTGGCTCTTGCTCGTTCTTCGACGAGACGGAGTTGCTCCGCCTCCCACTCGGGGTCAGTGGGAGGAGAAGCGGAACGGCGAGGAGCGGCCATTTTAGCTGAAAGGAATAGAGTCCATAAGATAGAAGGTCAAGGAGTTGGAATAATGCGAAAGAATTCACGAAACACAGCCAAAGTGTGAGTTTGACCTGTGCAGACCGGACTTGTCCGCTCCAGGGGCGGACTAGTCCGCCTGGCACCGGACTAGTCCAGGTTGCACAGGCTAAACCCTAACTCTAACGGTTTTTCGAGAAATTTGGAATCAGGTCGCAATACTCCTAGGCTATGATCACAAGGTCACTAGAACCAATTTTAATGAAGAGGCATCTACCAAAAACTTAAAGAATTAAGAATGAGGCGGGTTTTTGAAAAAGGGGGAATACCTCTTCAAATCTTGAAGAATCGACAAGATCGAGGAGGGATCGCGTCGAGGATGTTTGGGAAAGGTCTCCCTTGCCTCCAAGGAGTCCAATGCACGGATTGGAATCAGTTTTTGGTGGTTGGAATCGAAAATCGTCGAAAGGGGGCGGTTTCGCGCGCGCGGAAGAGAGAAAAGTCTAGATGAGGAAGTGGAGGGGTCGGCCGCTTCCTGGGGGTTTAAGTCCCCAGGGGCCAGACTAGTCCGGTAGGGGAGCCGGACTAGTCCGGTCAGCGGACCAGACCCGGACCAGTCCAGATCCGGACTTGTCCGACCATAGGGCGGACTAGTCCGGTCCTAGGAGGCTGAAAACATATATATTTGAGTTTTAGCCACTATAAGAGATCCTTATGGACATATTGCACAACAAAACCTTGTGAATATGGTCAGTAAGCAATCAACATTCAAATTATGACCATGACTCACAAAGTCACTAGTTTTTCAAATATTTTGGAGAAAATTGAGATAGAGATGAATTTTCCAACCACATGCATTCTTTTGAACAAGGCATAAGTAAACATTCAGATGTGCATGTTTCAAGCCACATTTCGAGAATCTAATATATTGAGCTCACTCCTAAGCTCACAAAATCGCTTCTCATCTAGTGGCTTGGTAAATATGTCGGCTAGTTGGTTCTCGGTTCTCACATGAGAAATCACTATATCCCCCTTTAAGTAATGATCTATCAAGAAGTGGTGTCTAATGTCTATGTGTTTGGTCCTTGAATGCTCAACAGGATTATGGGCTATTTTGATGGCGCTCTCATTGTCACATAGGAGAGGGATATGGCGCAAGTTTATACCATAATCCCTTAGAGTTTGTCTCATCCACAGAAGTTGTGCACAACAACTTCCGGCTGCGACATACTCCGCTTCGGATGTGGAGAGAGCAATGGAATTTTGTTTCTTAGAGGACCAAGACACTAATGATCTACCCAAGAATTGGCATGTCCCGGATGTGCTCTTTCTATCAACTTTGCACCCCGCATAATCCGCATCGGAATAACCAATGAGGTTGAACTTGGATCCTTTGGGGTACCAAAGTCCTAGGCTCGGTGTGTGAACTAGATATCTAAAAATTCTCTTCACGGCGGTCAAATGACACACCTTTGGTGCAGCTTGAAACCGTGCACACATACACACACTAAGCATGATATCCGGTCTAGATGCACAAAGATATAACAGGGAGCCAATCATGGAACGATATACCTTTTGGTCCACACTTGGACCATCTTCGTTGAGGTCTAGGTGTCCATTCGTCGCCATAGGAGTCTTAATGGGTTTGGCTTTGTCCATGTCAAACTTCTTCAATATGTCTTGAGTGTACTTTGTTTGACTTATGAACGTGCCTTCTTTGAGTTGCTTGACTTGGAAACCTAAAAAGAACTTCAACTCCCCCATCATGGACATCTCAAATCTTTCCGCCATAATCTTTGAAAACTCATCACAAAACACATTGTTAGTAGAACCAAATATAATGTCATCGACATATATTTGGCACACAAAGAGATCATCATTTAAGTGCTTTGTAAATAGAGTGTAATCAGCTTTTCCTATCTTAAAACCATTTTCAATTAGAAAGTCTCTAAGACACTCATACCAAGCTCTAGGAGCTTGTTTGAGGCCATAGAGAGCCTTACGCAACTTGAAGACATGGTTTGGGAATTCTTGGTCTTCAAAGTCCAGTGGTTGCTCCACATATACTTCCTCCTTGATTGGGCCATTTAGGAACACACTCTTGACGTCCATTTGATAGAGATTAAAATCATGGTGAGTGACAAAGGCAAGTAATATTCGAATTGACTCTAATCTAGCTACGGGAGCAAAGGTTTCATCAAAATCCAAACCTTCGACTTGTGAGTACCCCTTGGCCACAAGTCGTGCCTTGTTCCTTGTCACAACACCATGTTCATCTTTCTTGTTGCGGAACACCCACTTGGTCCCTACAACATTTGCTTGTGGACGCTTGACAAGCTCCCAAACTTTGTTCCTCTCGAAGTTGTTAAGCTCCTCTTGCATGGCAACCACGCAATCCGGATCTCTCAAGGCATCTTCAACCCTATGGGGCTCCAAAGAAGAGACAAAGGAGTAATGTTCACAAAAGTTTGCAACACGAGAGCGAGTGATTACCCCTTTAGTAATGTATCCTAGTATGTTGTCAACAGGGTGATCCCGTTGAACACTTTGATGTACACGAGGATGTGGGGGTTGGGCTCTTGGATCATCATCTTCTTCTTCTTCTTATTGATCTCCCCCTTTATGAATGCCTCCCCCTTGACTTTTGACTTCTTGGTCGTTTTGAGGTCCTTCTTGACCGTCGACAACTTGATCGCGTGGAGGAGTACTTGCATCATCTTGTTGTTGGTCACTTGAGCATTGAGGTTGTTCTTGTGGTTGAACATCTCCAAGTGCCATTCTCCTAAGTGCTTCTTGTGGAGATTCTTCTTGATCTAGCACACTTTGATCAACTTGCTCCACTTGGGAGCCATTAGTTTCATCAAACACCACGTCGCGTGCTATTTCAACAATTCCGGAGGTTTTGTTGAAGACACGGTAGGCGTGAGTGTTTGAGTCATAGCCAAGCAGAAAACCCTCATCGGACTTTGAAGCAAACTTTGAAGTCCTAGGCTTCTTGTTGAGAATATAACACTTGCTCCCAAAAACACGAAAATAAGAGATATTGGGTTTCTTACCAACTAGAAGCTCATAGGGAGTCTTCTTGAGGAGGCGGTGGAGGTATAATAGGTTGACGGCGTGGCAAGCGGTGTTAACCGCCTCCGCCCAAAACTGATCTGATGTCTTGTACTCATCAAGCATTGTCCTTGACATCTCGATGAGTGTTCTATTCTTCCGTTCCGCCACCCCGTTTTGTTGAGGGGAGTATGGAGCTGAAAATTCATGCTTGATGCCTTCCTCATCCAAGAATCCTTCCACTTGAGTGTTTTTGAACTCGGTGTCGTTGTCACTTCTTATAGCTTTGATTCTTGAGGCGAACTCATTTTGAGCTCTCCTCAAGAACTTCTTGAGGACACCATGGGTTTCACCCTTATCATGCAAGAAAAACACCCAAGTGAAATGAGAAAAGTCATCAATAATAACAAGACCATATTTGTTACCGCCAATGCTTATGTAGGTTATTGGCCCGAAAAGGTCCATGTGTAGCAGCTCCAGCGGTCTTGTTGTCGTCATGATGTTCTTGGAGGGATGTTGAGCTCCTACTTGCTTCCCCGCTTGGCAAGCACTACATGGTCTGTCTTTTTCGAAGATAACATTCTTCAAGCCATGGATGTGCTCGCCCTTAAGAAGCTTTTGTAAGTTCCTCATGCCAACATGGGTCAGCCGTCTATGCCAAAGTCATCCCATGTTGGTTTTTGCCATTAAGCATGTGTCAAGTTGAGCTTTATCCGAGGCAAAGTCCACAAGATAAAGCTTTCCCTTGAGCACACCCTTAAAAGCGATTGAGTTATCACTTCTTCTAAGGACGCTCACACCCTCATTAGTGAAAACACAATTATAACCCTTGTCACATAGTTGTGATATGGACAAGAGGTTATAGTCTAAAGAATCAATGTGTAGAACGCTAGAAAGAGTGTGTTGAGGAGAGATGACAATTTTACCGGAGACAAAGATTTTTCCTTGGCTATTGTCTCCAAAGAGGATTCCTTCATTTGGATCATCGTGTTCTTCATACTCCTCGAACATCGTCCTCTCTCCGGTCATGTGGTTTGTGCACCCACTATCGAGCACCCATTTAGAACCACCGGAGGAGTATGCCTACAAAACAAGATTATGCCTTCCTTTTAGGTACCCAAGCGAAGTTGGGTCCTTTGATGTTAGTGATAAGGCATTTGGGCACCCACACGCAAGGCTTGGGGCTCTTGCGGAGTGGCCCAACATATCTAGCATATACTTTGCCATATTTGTTTCCCATCAACACATATGATGCATCGAAATCATGAAATAGAGGATGCGGTTCAGCTTTAGGCATATAAGTGCTAGTTGAGGTGTTCTTCACAGTTTTAGTTGGAGATGAGCTTCCTTTAACAAAGACAATCAAGTCTTTGCCATACTTGAAGGTTTTGGCATTTTGCCTTCCTCCTTTAGTATAGCCAAGACCATCCTTGACATTTGGAAGTCTTGTGTTGGTGTATGCACTTCGTGCATACGCCACTTTCTCTTTGTCAAAGATGCCACCCTTAGGTGCTTGCTTGTCTTGAGTCAACTTAAGCTCATCTTTTAATTTAAGAATCAAGTTATAACATTTGCAAGTTGATATTGCTTTGGATGCAACTTTTGAGGAGGATGAGCTTGTGGAGGAAGAGGCTACACTAGTCTTAAGGGACTCAACTTGAGTCTCAAGGATCTTGTTAACTTTTGTCAAGTTGCCAAGTTCGTCCTTGAGCTCAATAGTTGTCTCCTCAAGACTTGAGCATGTTTTCTTGCTTAGAGCAAGTTCATGCTCTAATGCCTTGCTCTTCTCTCTCTCAAGCTCAAGGAGTTCAATGAGCTCTTTACATCTTTCCTTTTCTTGGATAAGCAAGTCCTCTTGCCTATCTAAGAGCTCCTCCTTCTAAAAAATCTCATCCAAAAGCAATTTCATTCTTCGCAATGTGCTCTTGCTTATATCCTTAAACATGTGTTCATTTTCACTAGCACTATCAAAATCATCATGGGAGGATATGGAAGAGGATGAGTTAGAATTTACCTTTCTTCTTCCCTGTTTTGCCATGAGGCACGTTGGATTATAGTCGTAGAGATTTGGGAAGAGCTTGCTTCCCTTGGAGCTCCTCTCTATGGCTATGGTTGCCATCTTCTCCTCATCTTCGGACCAGGAGGACTCATCGTTAGAGTCCTACTCCTTGCCTAAGTGAGCATGACTGGAGGGCCTCTTCTTCTTGTAGAACTTCTTCTCTTGTGGCTTGCCCTCCTTCTTCTTCTTGCCATCTTCATGTGGATAATCTACCATGAAGTGTCCGTACTCGCCACAATTGTAGCAAGCCCTCTTGTTTTTGGGCCTTGCCTTTTCTTTGCCTTTTCTCTCATGCTTGTATCCTCCTTTTCTTCTCCTCATCATCCTCTTGAAGTTGTTGATGAAGAAGGCCTCTTCCTCATCGGTGTCAAGGCTCTCCTCATCATCTTCCGTTTGCTCTTTTGGGGGGCATGTTGCTTTGAGAGCAACATTCTTCATCTTCGAGGCGGTGAACCTTTGAAGGTCGTTGTAGAAGAGCGCCTCCTTTTCCATGATCTCGTGATTGATGATCCTTCCAAGGACCTCTTCCGGGGTCATTTTGGCAAACCCCGGACTTTCTCGGATCATGGAGCGTAGAGAGACGTTCCTAGGCATGAATGCCCGAATCATTCTCTTCACCACCTCGTGGTCCGTCCACTTAGTACAGCCGTAAGATCTACTCTTGTTGATGAGTATCTTTAGGCGGTTGTACATTTCTTGGGGAGATTCGCCATCCATAATGGCAAACCTCCCGAACTCTCCTTCAATGAGCTCAATCTTTGCTTCCTTGACGACTTGGTTGCCTTCATGAGCCGTCTTGAGAGTGTCCCAAATGTCTTTGGCCACCTCAAGTCCATCCACTCGGTTGAACTCATCTCTTGAGAGAGATGAGATGATCACTCTGGCCGCTTGGGCATTGCGGTGAAGGAGCACGGCTTGCTCCGGAGTGATATCTTCTTCATTCTTAGGGATGTGCACCCCGGTCAACACAATTTGACATAGTGAGGGATTGAGTGACACAAGGTGGATCTTCATGTTGTGCTTCCACATCCCGTAGTCGGTTCCATCAAATTGGGGAGGCTTCCCCAATGGGATGAAAAGGTAGTGGTTGTTGGAAACAAGGTGCTCATAGTTGTAGCCTTGTTGATTGTAGTTGATTGTACCACTCGATGTGGAGGTTGAGGTGTCAACTTTGGGAATCTTCAACTTCTCTCGAAGTTTCGCCTTGAGCTGGCGAACTTCTTCGTCATCCGTTGATTTGTCTTGATAGAAGAGAATCTCTTCTGGAGTTGCTTGTATCTCGCTAGTAGAAACTTCTTCGTACCCCACTCCGGCCATCTTCTCTCCGAGTTGTTAGACTCTTTTGGGAGAGTCCTGCTCTGATACCAATTGAA
The DNA here is from genome assembly GCA_036927565.1 of Tuctoria greenei. NCBI lineage: Eukaryota > Viridiplantae > Streptophyta > Magnoliopsida > Poales > Poaceae > Tuctoria > Tuctoria greenei. Next base: position 116,586,306 of record JAYESD010000011.1, on the reverse strand, counting down.
AGTTGCCTAGAGGGAGGTGAATAGGCTAATTGACCTGAAATGACTTAATAAAACGAGATTAATACACAGGGGGCAGACTAGTCCGGTCCAGGGGCGGACTAGTCCGGTCCACCTACAGGGAAAAACCTAAAAGGGGTTTCTAACAGATTTTGGTCCAATTCTTGTGATGCAGAATTTGTTAGAATAACTTAGTGAGCCTTAACAAGTTATATGGCAAGTATGAAGCTAAGGATCACAATATAGCAAAGGTGATGAGCAAAACCGGCAAAGCTTAACACTAGAAGCAATGTATGATGAACGAACGCTAGGAACACAAGTGACACGAGGATTTTATCCCGAGGTTCGATCCCACACAAGGAATCTACGTCCCCGTTGAGGAGTCCACAAAGGACCGGGTTCAACAACCCTTCCCTCACCAAGTTTACCGCACGGGCCTAACTTGGTTCTCCACTATCACAAAGAATGAATACAAGATTCGTTGGGGCTTCTCACAATCTGAGGCTCCCACCACAATTACAATTGAAAATCACAAAGATTGACTCAAGCCACAGATCACAAAGATTCACAAAGTGCAAGAGATCAAACCGAGAGCCAAGGAGCGGTGTTCTTCCTCTTCTTCACCTCACAAAACCCTAATCCACACAAGAATTAGTTTTAGAGGGAATGTAGGCAAGAAGGAAGCTTTTGGAGGCTCAAGGTTGCTGTGGCGGTGCTAGGGTTTCAGTTTGCTCAAAGGATGGTTCAAAAGAACCCAGGGGACCTCTATTTAAGAGGTCCCAAGCCCATACTGCTGACATCAGCAGAAGGGCGAACTAGTCCGGCCTACAGCCCGGACTAGTCCGGCCTAGGGGACCACTCACGCCCCTAACAACTGTCGCACTGCGCGGCAATCGTCACACTACCAGCCAAACTTCAAATTCAAACGGTCACTTCAACAACGGACTAGTCCGGCCCTCACCGGACTAGTCCGATCTCACACAGAACCTTTTGTTCCGTGTGAAAACAGACTAGTCTGAAGACCACGGACTAGTCCGGCCCCATCGGCGGACTAGTCCGGCCTTCCCAGACTTAGTCTATGAAACACAGTCTCCTCTCAAATTCGGACTAGTCCGGCCCCCAGGGCAGACTAGTCCGATCTTAGTTAGGACCTCTTGGCCCGGACTAAAATGGACAAGTCCGTGGTTTTGGGACTTAGACCCAAAACCCACTCACGGCTACCCGAACCAGTCCATCCCAATACGGACTAGTTCGATCTCAGTCAGACCCTTCTGGTCCGGCCCAAGACGGACTTGGCCGGCGAGGGGCGGACTAGTCCGGCCTCCTGCACGGACTAGTCCGACCCTACTGCCAGACTACTTCTAACTCTCTTCTCTCAATAGGTTTGACCTCTAAACCGCTTTGAGCTCCCAACTTGATCTCAATGCACTTTACACACACATCCTCACACAAATTTGGCTAGTCTAAACTCGACACACTAGAAACCCTAGGAGGGCGGCATGCGGTGAGATCTGTGGGCAGGCGTCAGCTTTTGGTAGAGGAGGCTTCGTCGAAGGATGGATGGTGGCGAGATCTGGGAGGCAGGTGTGGTCGAAGCTCGATAGAAGATGACCATCGGGAGCAGCAACAACAAGCTCAATTTTTTGTGTTTATTGACTTATCCGAGAGATGATGGAGTTGAAAGGTCTAACATTTTCCGTTTGGCGCTGATTCCGTGTCATACGGATGAAAAAACTAAAATGTGATAGGAGGACAATGTGCACCAATAAATATTTGACACGTGACGGGAGCACATATGGGAGGAGGATTTGGGAGGAGTGAAGCCACGTCCGAAGATATTGGGGTTGATTTTAGGCTGTATTGGAGACTATTTTCTAACTAAATCCTAATAATTCAGTCTAGGAGATGTTTTGGTTTAATTTTTGGAGATACCGTAACTTTGTCGTTCATCTTATTATTGACCTGCATATGCACCTTTTGACAATAAACATGAAAAATGGTGATACATTCCGCTATTTTACTCTAGTTTTACTCATGCTATGAACCATCAAATATGATTTTTTTAGTGGATTTTGCCTTTTCTTCTGTCATGCCAAATTGAGAACAAGTAGAGATTCCTTGCTATACGTCTAAAAGGGCTTCGGCAAAATAGAGGGTGAGCCATAGAAGATTGATTGATGGTATAGATGGTCAATGAGATGTGCCTTAAAAGTCTAAGCTCGACATGAAAGAAACCCGGTCGGGCTTGATCTACATCTCGGCTCGAGCACGATCCAACGTAATTTGCCATAATATGCAATGGTCTGATCGGCACGAAGCTCAATATTGCAGAAAAATACATTTAAGATAGAAAAAAATATGATATGTGTTTATACAGGCTGTGCCGGACCGACTCACGACGTACTCCCTCCGTCCCGAAAAGCTTGTCGCTTTGTAGTTTATTTTTGAACTACAAAGCGACAAGTTTTTAGAGGCGGAGGGAGTACTCATTAAATGAACTGCGAGGTGCTGGCTCAATGGACTTGCGCCTAGGCCTAAGCACGGTCCCAACCAAGCTATGGACCCGCTTTGGATCCTATCACCTCCGTATAGGAGGATGCTCGTACCGGACCAGTTTTGTCAGATTTCATACTAGCCCGTTTAGGCTCGCCATTGTCCGGCGGCTGCACTCGAGGGGCGGGCTGGTGCAATCTTCATGCTCAAAGGAAAATAAAATAAAAAAAGGAAAATATGGAGATAGTGACATATGTTGGAATCCATTGTTTGTCGTGTCTGTACCTTAGAATCCATAGTTCAGTCATGGTGTCCTATGAAATGAGTCAATGACCCACTCGCTGGCCACCTATCTCGTGTCCACCACCCATCATTCCCTCCTCTCATCTCCTCCCGCACCGACAATGGCCTTCTCCGCCACGGCCGCCGCCGCCTACACGAGCGTTGGCTTCGCGTCCAGCCGTGTCTCGACCTCCACCTCGCAGCCTCCGCGGCCCTCGCTGTCCCTGTTGTCGTCCTCGTTCCTCAGCGCGTTCCCGCGCGGCGTCGCGGCGAGGATGTGCGCTGCGCCGGCGGCCCGGGCCGCGGTCACGGCGCGCGCGGAGGCCAAGAAGAGCGTGCTGATCGTGAACACCAACAGCGGCGGCCACGCCGTCATCGGGTTCTACTTCGCCAAGGAGCTCCTCGCCGCCGGGCACGCCGTGACGGTGCTCACCGTCGGGGACGAGGGCTCCGACAAGATGAAGAAGCCGCCGTTCTCGCGCTTCTCGGTACGGTAGTACACGCACTGACGGTCTCCGTTCCTCTACGCCGTAGTATTGCTGGGCCGTGCTAGCAGCAGCTCGATCGGGATCGGTGGCTGACCCTGCAGTGGGCTTCGTCCGGCAGGAGCTGACGAGCGCCGGCGGGAAGACGGTGTGGGGTGACCCGGCGGACGTGGGCGCCGCCGTCGGCGGCGCGTCTTTCGACGTCGTCCTCGACAACAACGGCAAGGACCTCGACGCCGTGAAGTACGACTCCTCCCGCGTCCTCTGCTTTTGCTGCAGTGTCCAGGGTGCATAGGCACATATGAGTCATGGCACGTCCCAAACAATTCTCCACGGTGACTGTTTATGGTTTGGCTATGCACACAGGCCGGTGGCGGACTGGGCGAAGGCGGCCGGCGTGGGGCAGTTCCTGTTCATCAGCAGCGCCGGCATCTACAAGCCGACAGACGAGCCGCCACACGTCGAAGGGGTAACAACGCGCGTGCTCTGCCTCTGTTCGATCGATCACCACTTGCAAGCAGAGTTGACGGTTGTTGATTCCATTTCCATGTCGGTCCATGGCAATGGCAACGCAGGACGCCGTGAAGGAGAGCGCCGGGCACGTCGGCGTCGAGAAGTACATCGCCGAGCAGTTCAGCAGCTGGGCCTCGTTCCGGCCGCAGTACATGATCGGCTCCGGCAACAACAAGGACTGCGAGGAGTGGTTCTTCGACAGTAATAACAACAACAACCCCGTCCATCTCTTTATTCTCCGATGACGATGAACACGAACGGCAGGAACCAGTTGTTGAGTCGCTTCTCTTCTCGTGCCCGCGTGCGCAACGCAGGGATCGTGCGGAAGCGGCCGGTGCCGATCCCGGGGAACGGGATGCAGCTGACCAACATCGCCCACGTCCGGGACCTGTCGAGCATGCTGGCGCTCGCTGTCGCGAACCCCGGCGCGGCGGCCGGGAAGACCTTCAACTGCGTCAGCGACCGCGCCGTGACGCTGGACGGCATGGCCAGGCTCTGCGCCGCCGCCGCCGCGGGCGCCGACGTCGAGATCGTGCACTACGACCCCGTTGCCGTCGGCGTCGAGGCCAAGAAGGCCTTCCCTTTCCGCAACACGGTGAGGCGTTTCGTTCTGCGGGGCGCTCTTGCCGCGATCGTGGTCGGAGACTAACTAGGATGGTGTATGTGTGTGGTTGTGAACTGAAATGCAATGCAGCATTTCTACTCGGAGCCGCGGGCGGCGAAGGAGGCGCTGGGGTGGACGAGCACGACAAACCTGACGGAGGACCTCAAGGAGAGGTACGCGGAGTACGCGAGCAGCGGCCGCGGCGAGAAGGCCATGACCTTCGACCTCGACGACAAGATCCTCGCTGCCTTCGGGAAGACGCCGGCGAGCGTCAGTGTATAAGCAGGCAGTGCAGTGGCAGCCATCGCCCATCTGCGCGCGGCGACCTTTCCACGCCGGAAAACCAAATTTTTTGTGGAAACACTTCCGCCGGATCCTCCCGATTGACTCTCTGCCTCATGGTGGCACGCCGCAAAGGGAAGAAGAAAAGAGAGACAAAAATAAATTGTAGAAGGGTGTCCACAATATTTTTTTTGTACCAAATAGATGCAACTCTGATTTTGAGAGCACCTTCAAAAATGTTTGTAAAAACAGTGATTAGAGTATCGCCAATAAATTTGTAAAAGCAATCCTTAAACCGTGATTTTGGATGAAGTTGCTACGGCCAGAGTCGCATAGAGAGGGCAACATCTACTATGCAATCTGAATTTTTGTGCAATCATGCAATCATCCATCCTCATGCATTAGATGTTCATCTTAGGGTGGTTGTATTTTTTCATTTAACCCCTTCCACTTGGGGTTCTCACAAAGAGGGAGTTATGTGAAAAAAGATAACCACTATAAGATGAACATCTAATGGATGAGGATGGATGATTGCATGATTGTACAAAAACTCAGATTGCATATTAGTTGTTGCCCATAGAGAGCACCTTTCGCATGTCAGTGACCACGGTTTAAGTCAGGAGATCCACGTTCGAGAAGAATAGAGTCTGTTCTGCCACCGAATGAAACAATCACGCGTGAACCAAGGGAAAGATTTGAGAGGACATAGATCCGCTACTTTACTGTATACATAACTTGATCACTGACATGTTGATTTCACAAGACGCCGGTCCCACATTTCGGTGATCAAGTTATTATGCTCTAAAGTTGAGGATTTTGTCCGTGTAAAAGACTGAGGCGGAGCCGAATGGAAGAGATCGAGTCAATCTGGGAAAGGCGCTACTCCTAAACGATTTCAGATGTTTTGGGATCGGTGAGATGGTCCCGTGTCCACGATTTAGACCATCCGCAGTGGTACGCTGTAAAGCATACTGGATACACTGTTTCACAGTGTAATTTAGAGTACATACTGTAAAAGCTGAAGGAGAATAGTGTATAGAGTATGCTTTAGAGTATGCTGGTGCGGATGGTCTTAGACGGGAGGTGCACGTCTGGGAGTTGCATCGGGTGCAGAGAATTCGCTTCTCCGTTGCACCGTCCCATCCCGATGGCAACTTTTTTTTAACCATCCGCACTCATTTATTTTAAATTAAATTTCCTATTTTAAATCATATTCTATGTACACTATATAAATTTACTCTAATTTTTTCAATAATTTTTTCCAGTAGCTTTTACGACGCGGATGGCAATACATTCCGCGGAAGCCGGATCACCTCCACCAACACTAGCGTCAGGCCCACTTGAGACGGATCGGGATCCTCTGCCTTAAACTTCCGTAACTTAATTCTGTGCAGTACGCAGCTGGCACTGGTGAAAGACAAGATTCCCCTGCTTATGATCCATTAGATAAAACTAACTGCCGATACAAATCGATACAAGTGTACTGCACAGTTTAAGTCCCCGGACTTAAGTCAGAAGATCCCGATCCCTTGAGACGATGTGAGTCGGAAGATTGAATCCGCGCCGGTAGGAGGGACACCCGCTCCTTTCACCACCAACCTATCCGCCAGTTCGCTCCCGACGGCAACCTTGCAGACTGTCGTGACGCCGCAGCCGCACGTCCCTTATTACCTCGCCACGGCCCCTCGAACTTGCCCGCCGTCGTGTTGCCCTCGTCACCGCCGATGGGGTTGCAGGCTCGTCGCCCGGTGCTGCGTCGAGACGTCAAATTTCCTTGTCGTCCCGTACTACATGGTCCAGGGACACGAAGACGGGTTGCTAACACGTGAACCTCACCTGTCAGAAGAAAGAGTATGGGCTCTAAGTTTTGGCAGTGCTGCTTGAGTTTGTAGCAAAATGTTTATGCCCAGATTTTCGTATCAGACACTAGAGAGAAAGTAGGAGTTCTGCATTTTATGCGGCGCGGGGATGTTCTACGGCTTGTTACCAGAGCGATGACTTTAATTCTGTGTTTAAGTAATTGGTTGGGTGGGTCCATCACAGCCGTCTGATTCACACACGACAAATTGCATCTCACGTCTCGAAACCGAATTCTCTACGGCCGGACCGCATACCCCGACGCGTGTGACCCCATCACTATGGAAGCCACGTGTTTACACGCATGAATCGAAAAGTGACGCTCCGCTCCAAAGGCACCCGGCTCGGCTACGCAGAGTATTCACCTCCTCCCTGTCGCCACCCTGTCGAGGTTGCTTGGCCGCCACGAGCTAGGCTTTCCATCGAGGGTTCTGATATGATACTCTGATGTTGGTTGCAGCCTCGTATTTTTGTAGTTGGTGGTGTGGTGGATAGAAGGTGATAGAGATGCCAGGTTTTCAGCCGCTTCTGCTGCCGCGGCATGGAGCTCCGAGAAGAAGTCCGGATCGTAGCTGTCGGCCAGGGCAGGGGCGGGGCCGTCGTCATCTTCGATAATGGGTTAGTGCATCTAAGGGCTTGTTTCGTCAAGATCGCCGTTGCTATGGGTGATGTCTAGGCCAGAACAAAAGGTTTGAGCAGATGGAGCCATGCTATCGGCGGCATAAACGCCACCGGTCTTCAGCAAGTCGTTTCCTGAGTGCTTTTTTGAGCTTTACTGCTGCTACCCCCATTATAGGTGCAGGGCGGGAAGGCGGTATGTTGGTCATGGAACACTAAAATAATATTCTAGGGAATTTTTACACCCAAATTCTTTGGAAGCTCCATGTACCTTTTTTTTATACCGAGCATTGTGGACTGGCATGTAGTGTCAACCGGTACACCTAAGTTTTCGTTGGATACGCTCAAACTGTTTTAGTCCGTGTTAGATTATCTTTTCTTCGATGGGTGTCATCCCTACACTATCATGTACATGTAGTTTGGTTAGGTATAAAATAGAGAAATCACTTAATGTTAGACGTGTCGATGTGCAATAATCCGCTACTACCGAAGGTTCACACGCCACACAAACATTGCGCACATAAAAACATTTTCCTGCGGAACAAATATTAATATAAATAAGTAATGGTGCATAACTTTCAACATTGGGGTGGTGGCGCAGTTGGCTAGCGCGTAGGTCTCATAGCTATTTCGTGAGTGATCCTGAGGTCGAGAGTTCGAGCCTCTCTCACCCCAAACCATTTTTTGGGATTTTCCTTTTTTTTGTTGTTGTTGTTGTCAGACTATTCAATAACAAAGCTCCAAGCTTTTTATTTTTTGTCCTACATTATTAATCATCTGGGTTGAATCCTAGAGCGTGAAGTTGCTACATTATAAAACTGCTAATATTCTTGCTCTTTTGGACTTCTTTCGGAGGAATCAGTTCACATATCATCGATCAGGAATAGCTCCAGTGTTTCCCAAAATAGTAAATTAACTGTGTATTTTCGCCGAAGTGCACCTTCATAATAAGGCGCCACACACCAATTCTCATGGACATCGCATGGTTTGAAGGCAACAGTCAAACTGGTGACCCCTAGAATGAAAAAACTTACAATTTCAACAGTTATCGGGTCAAACGAGACTGATCAACGACACTGGATCTGGATAGTAGCCCTTCCTTCAAGATGAAATGAATTACAAACTTATGAGCATCAGATGGCCCTCACGTGTGTCAGATTCTGAATTTTTGTTCAACAATAAAGGTGAAATGGGAAGAGGAAAAAAAGAAGACAGAAGCGAGCAGGCCACCGATGCTTCAGGTGTCATCTTTCGCTTTGCTCTGGAGAGCCAACACCATGGCTCAAGTTCTCAAGCCAGACAGAGAAGCCTGTCACAAGGGCTTCTTGCACCCATGGGTGTCGGCTCTGCTCCGCGGCCTCAGGAACGGTCAGCCATCGCCTCTGGCGGGTGCTTTGCTCCGGCCAAGATGCCAGTTCTTCCTTCACATGCAGCGCAAAAACTGCAGCTCTGCACATACCTTCAGGGCTGAATTCATCTTGATGCTTCTTGCTTTTGAAATCGTAGAAACCCAATAGTTGCTTATGCAAGGAACAAACAGTACAGTCAGTAAAATGTGATGGCAGGACATACGGAAGCAAACAAGAGTTATTTAGCAAGAGGATAAAAGGGGGCTCAATTTAAACAAAAGAAAATTAAAAAAGTCCGGTTGTATCCACAAAAAATATCCGAATCACAAAATCAGCAACATCGGTGGAGGATCCAGGACCAAGCACAACAGATGCTGGGCCTCTGGGTCTGGCTGGCTGACCTGTTAGGTTAAATATTGAACTATTTGCCAAATTATGTCTAGTATTTGTTTCCTGGGCCAAAGGGGTGCAGTCCCCCAGGACCCCACTTGGATCTGCCCCTACTTGTAAGGATGCAGATACAAAATGACTACAAGGGATATTTCCATTGCAAATCATTTCTGCTAGAAAATTTTCAATTACAATGCAAAATGGCAAGTTCAGATGTTTTTAGTACTTTTACTTAACATCAGGCACGTTTTATTATTGGCAGTGTGTTTGTACAGTATAATGCACAGCTTCCGTTATGTAGAATACCAAACTGTCAATAGCACCAACATGATGCAAGTAGCATAACCATTAACCAGATGCAATAATGAGCAATATCAGTGCCAATGGAGTAGTGACTAGACAAAGCACAAAGGTTAGCTCTGCACAATGTTAATTCGACAAAAATTCTCCTTGGCCCACTGATTAACTACTACAATTTCTGGTTTCTGAAAAGCAGTAATGCTACTACCTTTTGTCCAAAATAGACGTCATTCTACAATAAGTGCAGCCAGACCTTTTCTAATTTACCATTGCCATAGATACATCATTATAATTTTTAAATTTCTGTTAGTGTCCTAAACTACTAATAAGCTAATCAATGGATGAGGTGGACAAACCATACTTTGAAACGAATGGCACTGTCAAACTGACACCTCCCCCGGACCTGCTCGGAAGCAGCCCGCGGAGGTTCGATGTATTTTCGGGGGGCTAGTCCTAGTAAGATCGAACGCAGTGGATGATGAACGCAAGGGATTTACATGGTTCGGGCCGCCGGAGCGTAGCACCCTACTCCACGGTGGTTTGTATGTGTTGTATTGCTCAAGCGTGTGTCGAGTGTCCCCCGGCTCGACCCCGAGGTCGGTCGCCCGCCCATTCCTTTTATAGTCCAAGGCCCGGGCAGTTACAAGGTGGGCCCTGGGGCCCGACAGGTGGTCCCGGGAGGAACCAAATCCTATCTAAGATCTGGAAGTAAATGTTATCTCCTGACAATGGCTTCAATGTGCCGTCTGGCCATACCCTGCGGCAGGGCTATACATAGCCCCTCATGATGGTTGGGCACATCCCGTCTATCTTGTCGCGACCACCCATTCGTCCGCCGTACGTAGCAGTTCGATACCGGCCTGTCATAACAAGACTGGACACTGACTCCTTGACTTATGAGCGCGCACCCCTGCTTACCTAGGGAAGGCGCGCGTACTTACTGCTTGGACACATTGGGCACGTCTTACTTTACTGCTGCCTCCCCCCCCCCCCCCCCCCCCCCCGTTAACCAAGTGGATCTGTCTGCAGGACACGTGGCAGCGCCGAACCTCCCCTAAGTGGGGAGGCAAGTCCGGAGCTGCAGGTCCGGAGCTACGAGACACGTGGCAGCGCCGACCGCGTCCTCAATGGAGAGGTCTGGCCTGGAGCTGCGATACACGCAGTAGCACCGGAGGTACATGACACGTGGCGGGGCCAGACCTGCCCTCAGCGGTGAGGTTTGTCCAGGAGCTGCGCGTCACGTGGCATCCTGAAGTTACACCGGAACCTACCTCCATGAGAGGTGGGGCCCAGCACGCCCTCTTCCTTGTATCTATGGGTACCCAGTCCGCCAGGTACCGACAGTGGCCCCCGGGCCCATCTCGGGGAGGAACTTCCTTGGTTAAGTGGTTATACCTGAGGTGAGGTCATTTTGAATCCTCGTGCCGCGACTTTAAGAGTTTTCCTTCAATGCGGCGGATAAAATATTTGTCTGCGGATATCACGCCATCAACAGGCGTCAGTTCCCGATACAAATTTCGTTTTGGTTCCGCGCGCCCATTATGTCGCTGCCCTCAGGTTTTGAACTTCCCCCTACGGGAGCGGTTGCCCCGAGGCGGTAACTTCGGCTTTCCCGCTGAAACGGACCTGGGCCCACTAGTCATCGTGTGAGTAGCTCCATCATCGCAGTGACTGTGGTTTCCACCCAAACGTTGTGGTCGCATACTTAAGAAGGGGGGCCACCACAAGTCGAGGGCTCCTTACGCCTCCATTCGCACCCGTGCTCAGGACCTTACTGCCTTCTTGCACCCTCTGACCCTACGCCTTGACCCTAGCACTACCATTTTTTTCCCCTGCCCCACTTTGTTGCAATAGAGTTGGGCCTTCCCGCCAGCAAGATCAAGAGCGAAAAGGAGCTGAAGAAGGTCCGCGCCTACATGGGGTGGTCCCATGACTCCTTCAATGGAAGCATTCGCCTAGGCGAGCTTCCCTTCGAGAAGAGGAGTGTCGGAGATATGGTTTATTTCCAAGGATATGCCATGGTCAGCTTGCTTCCTCCTTTCTCGTGTTTCCTTATGACACTGCTGGAGTTCTATAGCATCCAGTTGCAATTCCTCGGCCCCCAGTTCCTTTTGCGAGATGTGGGTGGGGGTGCGGCCGAGCCTAGAACTCTCCGGGTCTATCTTCACCCTACAGACAACCGGGAAGGGGAATGACATGATCGGAATGTACTACTTCGTGAAGCGGAAGAGGTCCCCCCTTCAAGTACTTTGAAACATTTCCCTCTATCAAATGGGATGACTGGAAAAAGGAGTGGGTGATCATCACTGTGGACGAGTACGAGAAGCTGGACCTGCTAAGGAACCTGCCCAACGTAGACACTGATGTCTGGAACGAGCTCCCGAAGCTACCAGAGGCATACAAGCCGGTTGTGGCGAGGATTAAGAGCTGCGTCGCCTGTGGAGTGACCCCTCAGATGGTTTCTGGGAACTTCCTGAGGAACAGATGGGCTCCATTGAAATTCAGGGAACGGCCTGCGTGGACGTTCACGCAGCGTGACGCCGATTGTCAACTGCTCAAGAAATTCCAGTGCAAATCCATCCCGCTCAACTCCCCGACGCCCCCAGAGGCCTTCCCGCCTTTGAACCTAGTTCCCGAGTTCTGTAGGGTGCTCCGGAAGACGATGCCAATGCTAGACGAGATTGGGGTCGCGAAGAAGTGGGCTACCTCTCACAGTTCTTGGGGCCACCGGGGGGCCAGCCCCTGTTGCCCCAAGCCAGGGGCGAAGCTGTCAGCTCTAGCAAGGACAAGGCGCCGGCGGAGCCTTCCAGCCGGAAGAGGAAACTGGTGCGGTGCGACGGAAGCCATGTCAGGTCCCCGGTGGCAGGACCACCTCTGGCTCAGGAACCTCCAGAGGGTGCCGACTCCGGGGGCCACCTCCCACCTTGGTACCAAGCACGGAGCCAAGCTCCGGAGGCCCCTCCCAGTCGAGGGGCGCTTCGGTCAAGAAGACTCCAGCTCAGGCCCCTGAGGGGTCAGGAGCCCCGACCACATCGACTCCATCGGGCTCCGTCTCTGGCCCTGCTCCAAAGCGGCTTTGCTTCCGCGATACCTGGAGCTTCCCAAGGTAAACGACTATGCTCTTACCTTGATCTCTCTTCAGGTTAAGATCACTCTTCGAATGTTTCTATCTCTGGTGTACAACGCCTCCAAGAAGGGAGGGAAGGTTGCTACTTCCACGGTAGTGCAAGGGGCTGAGCAGGCAAATGCTTCAGCTTCGGCCCCCCACCCCCGCACCTGCTCAGGCGAACCTGGAGGCTCCGGGCGGCGTGAGGGTGGCGCTAACTACAGATACGGCTGCGCCGACAACCAGGACCCCGGTCCCTGACACCGAGATGGCCGGAGCTCCAACGCCGGAGCCAGTATCTACTGAAGCTTCGACAGAGATGCCAGGTGTCAATGCAGTTCCGGTGTGTGCGCCGGCGTCGACGGATATTCTACCTCTCGCCCCGGGAGCCACTGAAGGGTCAACCCCTACACCGTCTTCAGAAAAGGTTCTGGTACCCCAGCCGATCGTAGCTGAGGGGCCGACCCCCACACCGGATGCGGGAGAGATTCCGGCTCACGAGCCAGAAGCAGTTGAAGAACCAGCCCCCGCGCCAGCTACAACGGTGGCTTCTGTGGCCGGTCTGGTGGTTGTTGAAGTTCCTGCCCCAGTGTCGGAGGCGGCTGAGGCCCGGGTACCTCAGCCGGTGGTATCTAGCGCACCTGCGTCCGAGCTGCAAGTCGTGGAGGCTCCGGTTTAGCATCCTGCCTTTCCCCGAGCGAAGACTGGTCCGGAGGCATCCATGGTCGTACCGGAGGGCCCGACGGAAACTGGCGCTGCTCGGGCCAAACCTCGTCTAGGCACCGCGGGGCCGCGAAGCTTCCAGAGGACACCCCAGGCACCTCAAGCCCGCTGGGGCCCCTGCTTGCGAAGTGGGGCCCCTTCCTGATGACGGCGGACATCCTGGAGGAGATGCAGGAGGTGCCCCCATCAGGTCCGGTGCCCATTCTCTTGGCGTTGTCCATCGACAATGCCTGTTCTAGTCTGCAGCAGGTTGCACTGTCCTTTGACCACGATCGCAAGGCCTTGGAAGAAGAGCGTATCGCTCTTGGACGTTGGCGCGATAAGCTCTACAACCAAACTAAGCAGACGCAGTCGAGGCTCTGTCGACGCGAGAACTAGATTGAGAGGGAGAAAGCCCGACTGATCAAGCAGGGCGAACCGCTCAGCGAGAGGGAGGCTGCCCTCAAGGCTCTTGACGCGAAAATTCAGGAGATATATGAGGATGTTGTGGAAAGCCACAGGGCTACAAACAAGCACCAAGAGGGTCTGTCTGCCTGGCATGAGACTCTCCAGAGGCGTCGTCAGGAGCTCGACGGGAGGGAGGCCGAACTTTCCGAGGTACAGAAGGGTTTTGACCGGAAGGAGGAGGAGCTCTCCCGGAAGTTGTCGTTGGGTAAACAGAGCTTGGCAGACCGCTGTAAGAAATTTGATGCACAGTGCCAGCTCGAGGTAGACAAACTCTGGCAAAAGGGACAAGACCTGATGTGGCGGAACAGCAGGCGCCTGATGCGGTGGAGGCGCACCATACTCCTGGAGTGGGGGAGGCGCAACGTACGCCTGGCGCGGAGGGGGCGCAACGTACGCCTGGCGCGGTGCGGGAGGCGCCACATACGCCTGACGTGGCGGGAGAGCGTCATACAACTGGGGTCCAAAACCCGGCAGACTGTAGTCGGCTTCAAGATTGCAGCACCGCTCCCGCTGACGTTCGATGACGACTCGACAGTCCTCTCCAACCCTGCGGCGCTGCAACTCAGCCCGCAGATCTGCCGTCGAGAGCCTAGTTGAGCGTCTATCAGCGGTTCGCCGGTCGACAGTTGGCGTATGCGACAGTGACACAAATGTCGACGCCGCTCGCCTCCCGCCTTGCGGAGTCGCTTGGAGTGCAACGATAACTAGATGGTCGACGTCGTTTACCCACTGCTGGGTTGCCCCTTGCGGGGCACCTGCCGTCGGTGCGTTCCGGAGTAGTGCACGCGCTGCTAGGAGTGCACTTTACGGGCTTGCCGCCGGTGGCGCTGTAGCAGCTGTCACGGCGGAAGTTCGCCGTGCCGTGTTGTGCGAGCCTGCAGCCGGTGGAGTGGCTGCACGACGACGCGATGGTCCAGATCTTTCCGCCCTGGAGCGGGACCCAACCCTGGGGTGAGATGAAGCTTGGTCCTCCCCCGTCGCCTGCTAGCGGGGCTATGGCCTGAAGGAGCTAGCATTGGAATGGGCGTTCACCATGCTGTTGGTGAAGATCCTTGTAGGGAAAAAACCCCCTACCTGGCGCGCCAAATGTCGAGGTGTCTAACTGACACCTCCCCCGGACATGCTCGGAAGCAGCCCGCGAAGGTTCGATGTATTTTCGGTAGGGGGGGGGGGGGGGGGGGGGCTAGTCCTAGTAAGATCAGTGGATGATGAACGCAAGGGATTTACGTGGTTCCGACCGCCGGAGCGTAACACCCTACTCCACGGTGGTTTGTATGTGTTGTATTGCTCAAGCGTGTGTCGAGTGTCCCCTAGCTCGACCCCGAGGTCGGTCGCCTGCCCGTTCCTTTTATAGTCCAAGGCCCGGGCAGTTACAAGGTGGGCCCCGGGGTCCGATAGGTGGTCCCGGGAGGAACCAAATCCTATCTAAGGGCGTGTTTGGCATGGCTCCAGAGCCAACCTCTCTAAAAGAGCTGAGAAATTGTTGCCAAACACCCCAACTCTTAAACTCCACGAGGGGGTCTAACTCTACGAAGTTTTCAGAGTTCTAGTTCATTTTTTTCGGAGTACCTCTTTATAGACCTAGACACAGAGTTGGGAAGTAATTACCCGCAATTGCCATCCATTACACACCGAATCGTTATTTTCTTTTGTTTGCCGTCACTTCTTCTTCCTAGGCGCATGAGAAGGCCAGGGTGGAGCGCCGCCCACCGCGAACTTGGGTGCTCGGTCCCCGTCGACCCCCTCATCGACGACATCGGGCCTCGGTGTGGACGCGCTCGATAGGAATCGACACCACACCGTGCTACGTAGGCTCGAAATCGCGCGACCAATCCGAGCGCAACCCTAGGACGCCGCCTGCTGAAGAAATCTGCCGCCGTCTCTGTGGATGGATCCGTCGATTCCTCGGCCGACGGCTGGCCTCCCGCGGCGCACACCAGCCCCGCACAGCGGCACAGGCCCACAGCGCAAGGTGGGAACCGCGTACTGGCCGCGCGGTGCAGAACCCTAGCCCGTCTCTGCGTGGTCGTCCTGCTCAGCGTCACCGTCATCTTCTATGCGCAGGAGAGGGCCGGCTGGGGCACCGCCAGAGTCATGCTCGCCCGGGTCATGAGCGCCTCGCTCGTTGTCTTCCTCCCGGATGGCAGTCCTACCGGTACAGCGTGCCAGAGGGCAGCCCGCTGACGCCGCTGTTGCAGGTCGTGGCCGCCGCCTTGAGGAAGAGGCAACTTGAGCTGTCGGCCGACGCTGGCCAGCTGTACGCAGTCAAGCCGCAGAGTATCAAGAGGCTGCTTTGCCATACGGACCAACTTAGGTGAGTGAGAACTGATGTTGCTTTCCTTCCCCAACCAGCCGGCCTTTTTCTTTGCACAATAAAGCGGTCGATGGTGAAAGGCACGCAATTACTACTAGCTCGATCGTATTGTAGCAATTGTTGTGCACTGGTGACTAGTGATTGATAATGTATTTCTTAAGGATCAAACTGGAACACACTCCTGCTTCGCTGTTCTTGAACTGTGTTTCACTGTTCTTGAACTGAACCAAAGATCAATGAGTGAAACCAATGATCTATGATTACTTTTTTTTAATAGCTTTGCAGTATGTGTCCTGTAAGACATATAAAATTGAGTAAGGGAATTTGTGAGTTTGACCAGATAAACTTGGTACTGTAATTTATTGTAATAATTTCGGATATATTTTATTCAAATATGTTACACAAAGGGTTTATGTTAAATTTTTTATTTCAAAATTTTTCGTGGACGTAGCTTTGATCAATGTTTTTACCAGAGGTCATCCGGCATACAGGTCCGAACCTAAAAAAATATCATTGTTTCCAGCATGTCACGATATCATCCATTTGTGGAAAAAACTAAAAACAATGATTACACTATTATTTTATTATTTTTCCACACGTATCCCACAAGGATCAGGCCTTGAACCAGTTTTCAGATTCAAAACATCAATCACGGTGATTTATTCAAGAAAATTGAAAATATAATTAAATTTCAGCCGCACTATTTAAAAGAGTCCCGTAGGCTTTTGTAGTTCGACCCAGAACAATTGAATAGGCCCATTAACGACTAAGGGTAAAATTGACAATGCATCTTAAAATCTCTCTTTTTGGAGCTGAGAACACTTTGTCAGCCAAACATCTTCAGTAATAACTCTATCTTCACAGCAGAGTTGCTCCACCCCAGCATTTGGGAGCAGAGTTGCTCTATTGTGAAGTGGAGCTATGCCAAACACGCCCTAAGATCTGGGAGTAAATGCTATCTCCTGACAATGGCCTCAATCTGCCGCCTGGCCATGCCCTGCGGCAGGGCTATACATAGCCCCTCATGATGGTTGGGCGCATCCCGCCTGTCTTGTCGCGGCCACCCATTTGTCCGCCATACGTAGCAGTTCGGCACCGGCCTGTCATAACAAGACTGGACACTGGCCCCTTGACTTATGAGCGCGCACCCCTGCTTACCTAGGGAAGGCGCGCGTACTTACTGCTTGGACACACTGGGCACATCTTACTTTACTGCTGCCTCCTTCCGCCCCCCGGTAGGTGTTAACCAAGTGGCTGTGCCGGGGCCCGCTTCTGCAGGAAGGCCTATGCCTGACGCAGCAGGACACGTGGTAGCGCCAGACCTCCCCTAAGTGGGGAGGCAGGTCCGGAGCTGCAGGTCCGGAGCTACGGGAGACGTGGCAGCGCCGGCCGCGTCCTCAATGGAGAGGTCCGGCCCGGAGCTGCGATACACGCAGTAGCACCGGACCTCCTCTCAGTGTGGAGGCGGGTCCAGAGGAACATGACACATGGTGGGGCAAGACCTGCCCTCAACGGGGAGGAGGTTAGTCCAGGAGCTGCGCGTCACGTGGCATCCTGAAGTTACGCCGGAACCTGCCTCCATGGGAGGCGGGGCCCAGCACGTCCTCTTCCTTGTATCTATGGGTACTCGGTCCGCCAAGTACCGACAGGCACCATGTTTTTAAAGTCAAATGGTCCTAGTTCTTTGAAGTGCGAAACTGCCAACTAAAGATCAAGTGGATGTTCACATTATCAGATGAGAGAAGAGGGCAATCTGTACAGGTGCGCATTGAAAATTCGTAGAGTTGCTAAGGCTTGATAGAAAATGATGCTAAACCATTATTAGGATGTTAGCACTCTAGAATCAATAAATTCGCATACTCCAGTATGAAGATTATAACTAAACTATAACTGAATGTTGAGGACTCCAAACTAGACAAAAAAGTTCACGACTCAAGGCTAACATTAGTTATCAGTTACAAGGTATGTCATGGAACAAGTAGTTCTTTAAAAATGTGGATTTCATGAAAGTCAATGAATCTGATCCTCCAAAACTTTATCTCTTGTATGTGTTTTAATTAAAAATAGTGGATAAGTCATAAAAAGGATAGACCCCGTGCGGAAGCTCCCACACGAGGTGGGGTCTGGGGAAGGATTATACGAGGCCAGTCTTACCCCCGCAATGTGCAATGCGGAGAGACGGCGTCGAACCCAATACCTCTTGGCACCAGTGGGATGACTTCACCACTGCACCAGGCCTTTCCTTCAGGATAAGTCATATATCCATAAAAAACATTCAATTTGAGCCTTACAAGTGGATGGAAGATTTTTCAGGATACCCTTAGTAATTCACATTTAACATGATTTTAGGAGCATGTCGGTAGAGTACACAAGTAAACATTTATCTCACAACTATATATGTTAAATAGTACAAAGAAAACATTGCAAATAGATGAAAACAGCAAATAGTCAACATCTCACCACTAAATCTCCTCGAACTCCAGCTTCTTCGATAGCTTCGCGTAGAGCAGCCTCCTCGACAGTTTCATCATTTTCCCATCCTCCCTGCAGCAACATGATGTATCAACCAAAAAGGCCCTATCATGATTATTAGGGGGCAAAATGCACACTAACGTCACAAATGGGGAACATTAGAAGATTGAAATGCAAGATTATCATAAGATGCCTTGAAACATGGTTATCCTCCACCAAGACCTGGATGACTTAACTGTATGTTCCTTGCCCTTATTTTCTTAGACTCTAGTTAATCATGGTAGGAACATCTATCTGAGTCCGAGACATCGGATAGCACACAACACACATCATAGCCAGTTAATACATAAGTACAGTCCAATACTAGATAAACAACTAAATAGAGTTGGTGGAAAGCTCTATAGCGTAAATAAATGTCCAAGAACTACTTGTAAATTAAAGCATAAAAAAGGGCAGCCCGGTGCATGTAGCTCCCTCTTGCACAGAGCCGGGGAAGGGTCCGACCCTCTTTGGGTCTTTTGTACGCAGCCTCTCCCTGCATTTCTGCAAGGTGCTTTGGTAAACTAAAGCATACAGAAATTACAATAAACTCATTCCCATACATCGTACAATGACTATCGTGTGAATCGTGCCAGAAGAGATGTCTACTGATCATATCACACCTTTGGAAAAAGAAGTCCTGGTCCACTTTGGGAGCTGATCATGAGAACTTCAACAAGTTTCTTCTGTTCATCATCAGAAATTTTTTCATTACTATATCTATATCTGAATGGTATGCACCTGCACAAACAAGGAAGCATGACACAAATGAGAAGTGTTAAACATTCATCTTCTTAAAATAAACTGGGCCCCAAGCACCACAATAGAAAATAGAAATCATAAGAGATGAACAAGCTATATTGTGAATTAGTGACATGTGATAATAAAATACCCCAAGGCACATTTCTTCATGTAGTCTAGGTGTAGCCATAACAAATTACTAAAGTATAGCATAGGTAGATGTTTTCCTATATACAGTTGAAGCTGGTGCATTAGTTACTGCAGAGATGTAATGTAAAAACTAGAAACTAGAGCCGATTTTTACAGTGTGCAGTAGATCTCATATCTACGTACCAACCAGTGAAAGAAAAAGCGTAATTAGAAATGCTGCTTTTCAAACATCTTGTTCAAATACGGAACTAATGCTGAAAGTGATTTGTACTCTAAGTTTTAGCCATATGAAAGGCAAAAAAAATATAATGGCATGAATGTTTAAATCACCAAGAGAACACACTTGTGCAATAAGCATCAGCATTATATGAAACATTGCACAGATGGTGAATACATAATGAAGCAACAAGAAGAATATCATTTGCTCAACACCTAATCGTACTACCAGATACATGGAATTCAGTGTTCTTTTTATGGCCTGACCTCATCACCATCTGCCAACTGGCACATCCTGTGCACCCACTATGCCTTTTATTAACATCTATGGCTTCTAGTGTAGGCAAAAACAATCTCTTCTGTAATCTTTCTTAGGTAAACTGAATATTCCAAAAATTATGGTATAAGAGATAATGGTTCTGCAGACTTCTGAATTCTGATGAAGCAAACTGATCAAAATTGTCCAAACCTGGAATAAGCATCCAGAAGCAGAAACATATGCCTATGCTACCCAATTAATCCATCAGCATATTATCCACAACAACCCTTAATTAGCACATCGTCTTTGAATCTAGAACAGATTCATAAGTATGAAGCAAAAGCAAAATGCTTTTCATGCCCCTACGCAAGACTATCTCATGACCACATGAAATTCCATCCAAACCAGTGAAAAACAAAACAGACCCAACCAAGTGCGAAGAAACTAATGTGATGACGTGCATAAAAACATACAGTACCTACTGTTCACTGATTAAGACCACCCTACTACTCCCAGTAATCAGCCAGAGGCGCTGATGACACTACCCCCTAGAGTATGAGCAGCACAACACAAGATGATACTGAACCCAACAAACAACATGTGCCTCACATGATTGCGCACCTATAGATCCAAGTATAGTTAACCTGATGGCTACATAACGAAAAAAAGTATAGCTTTCCGAACCAATCCGAGCAGATCGAACTGAACGAAGACAGAGAAACGCTCCGGGTCTTTTGGTGGTGGGGGATGCAAGAAGGTAGAGAGAGAGAGATTGATAGTGGCTAGTAGTGGAGAAAGAGGGCTTCCCCCTGCCGACGCACCCGGCCACAAGGCGACGGCCGCCCTCGTAGCGCTGCAGGTGCCGGCCCGTGCGGGCCACAAGATCGCACATGCTTGCGTCCCCGTCTCCCCCGTCGATCCACAGCCCGGAACGGGGCCCAGGCTGGCAAGAGCAAGGCCTCCGCTGCCTCGCACGCGCGCGCCGAGCTGGAATTGCGGTAAGGGGGCGGCGGTCGCCGGGCGGAGGTGCACGGCAGCGCGACGGCCGGAAGCGAGGCGCGTGGGTGGCGGAGGTGCAGATGTGCCTGCGCCCAGGGGCGACCTCCACTCCTTTGCCTCCGTGGCTCCGTCTTTTCCTTTTTCCCTTTTGTTTTTTATTTGTTTGATTGGTTCAAGTTTTTCCATTTTGGCAATTATCGTTTTTTCTTTATATATCAATAAAAAAATTGTGGTTCTCAATTTGAGTTAGTCTTTGCCTTCGGTGCACTGCAGGTGGAAGCATGAATTAATATTAGGTTCAATCTAGACATGTCATCTACGCTACCTATGTGTTTCTAGTGAGTCTAAGGGATTAAGATTGTTTTATGAGAGTTTGTAATCATGATACCTTTAAATCAAAAATGCAGGAGTTTCTAAATTAGAGAAAATAAAAGTTTATTTTCACTTCTACAGCACTTATTTCTATTACAAAACAATCTCATGAGCCGACATAGGTTAATGCCATTAAAATCTTGATGAGTAATGTAGTGATTTTGGTAGTATAATAGGAGGTATGTGATGATCACATACTGTTGACACTATATTTAATTTAAACGAACTAGCCTCATAAGAGTAGGAAAAAAATTTATACAACGATAATGCACAATCAACCCAGTGCAACATCTTTGAGATTTTCGCCACCTGTTCTCGCATGAATCTTGAAGCAGCTGAAAGAGCACTTACTTTGAAGCAACAGTAGGAGATTTGCTTGCTTTAAGATTTACATCGTCCGCAGTGTCACGCTGTAAAGTATATTGTATACACTGTATCACGGTGTAATTTAGAGCACGTACTATAAAAGTAGAAGAGAATAATGTATAGAGTATGTTTTAGAGTACGCTGGTGCGGATAACCTTATGCGCAGAATAGGTGGTGAAATCTAGAAGGTATTTGACGGAGTTCAATATCCGAGTATCAAATATACGGAACCTGATGATACGTAACCATTACGCGGCCACAGATTGAAGCTATCCTCCGTTTGAGGAGGGGCTCGCCGCCAACACCACGGTCGAGGTCGTGGTTTCCAACCTGCCCAAGTTTCAGATGATCCCTCTCGGGCTCGAGCGCGGGAGAGACGGGTCGTTGGAGATATATATGACGGTGGGCGCGATAACTTCGACAGAGAGTGAACTTGCGATGTGACTTGTTGCAGGATAAGCTTGTCATCTGTCTCATCTATCGTCAGAAGGATGGTAATCTCACCCACAAGACAGTCAAGACCGAAGCTTCCACTCACCAGACACACTGAATACATAGAATGAACATTGTAAAATCGGCACCACTATAAAGAATATCGAATAGATAGGACCGCTTCATAAAAGTGCATCTAGGCATCCTTTGTGGATTTTGGTTGATTAATGACAAACAAATAAGATCTTAACAAAATTATTGAGATGAACGCAGGTTTTAAAGAGATTAGAAGAAAATCACAAAAAGAAAGGAGAATGAGGATCCAAAAGGAAAAGAGCTCAAGACTTGAAAAGAACAAATTTATTTTGTAAGGAGTGTGTTGGAGAAATACACCCAAAGAGCTCAAGTGAAAAAGATTGCACACACTGCACAAATATCAGGAAGAGCAGACTAGTCTGATATCCACTGGACTAGTCCAATTTTTCTCTGGACAGAAAACGAACAAGTCCTCGAAGTGCGGACTTGTCCGTAGCTCTTCACATTTGCACAACACTGGACTAGTCCGATATCCACCGGACTAGTCCGAAAATCTTCTAGGTAAAAATCGGACAAGTCCTCCAAGTGCAGACTTGTCCTCGGTCCTACACTTTTTTCACAACACCGGACAAGTCCGATATCTACCAGACTAGTCCAAAAACTTTCTGAGCCAAGATCGGACTAGTCCACACCTTAACAAACTAGTACGGTATCCATCAACACTTAGGATTTTTCACACACACACACACCGGACTAGTTTGGTGTCCACCACAGACTAGTCCGGACCTCACAAACCCTAACGGTAACTTTTAGAAACCCTTATATAAAAAGAGGTGCACGGCCATACAACAAACTATCTCGACTCTCTGCGCAGTCATACCTCCCAAGAGCCCAAAAATACATCTTTCCACTCATTCTAAACCTAAAAGGATCAAATCTTTGAGGATTAAGGATTGGACAAAGGAGATAACTTGTTCTACATGATCTTGAGCTCTTGGGTTTGATCTCTCGCACACTCTCACTGATTTGTGTACATCTTTTTAGTGTGTTTGGTGGTGTTCATTCGCTGTAATCTTTGGGGAGCCCTCAACTTGTGAGAAGACCTCTTGAACGAGTTATTTACCCCCTATGTTGTTAGTGATTGAGAATCAGCCTCGATGGCGATTCAACGAGGGAAGGGTTAGTGAAGACCCGGTCCTCCGTGGACTCCTCAACGGGGACGTAGATTCCTCCGTGGAATTGAACCTCGGGATAAAATCTTGTTTCGCGTGTTCTTGTTCTACATTTTGCTCATATTTTAGGGTTTGCAAATTCTTGTTTAATTTTCATCGAAACATTGTATTAAACTTGATAGTTGAAATATCATACTTCATCATCATAATATACTTAGGTTGTCAATTGCTTTCCGCTGCATAGACTACTAGAAGTAAAATTAAATATCTACTTTGTTTTTCAAGTCCGCGTATACCGGACTAGTCTGCACCATAACGAACTAATACGGCCTCCCTGTATTTGATCTCTTTGTTAAGTGTTTTAGGGATCGATAAAAAGTTCAAAAAGCCTATTCACCCCCCTCTAGGCTGCATTCAATTGGTATCAAAGTCAAACTCTTCAAAAGAGACTCACCGCTCGAAGAGACGATGTCGAACATCAAGGGTGAACACAAGGGCTTCAACAACGAAAAGGGTGATGATGAAGGGAACTAAAAACTAGAGAAATTCCTCGATGCCATTCAAGACTGTGAGGAGGATGATGAGGAGATGCTTTAACTCAAGGCTCTTCGGCGAAAGAAGACACTCTCTCCAAAAAGGGAAGAAGCAGATTGAAGATGAGAAGAAAAAGGGTAGTAGTCACACAGACTACTCCCGATATCCTTTTAACTATGAGCATTTAAATTCTAATAATAGTAATTAATTGTCAATTCCTTTAGGAAAAGCAACTTACTTTGATGGAAATGACTATATAATGTGGAGACAAAACATGAAAATGCACCTTATATCTCTTAACCCAAGTCTTTGGCATATAGTATGTATAGGGATAGATATTCCTTATGATGATGAAGAGCTAACTCCAAGTCAAGAGCAAGCTATTCATTGAAATGCTCAAGCAGCGGCTATAATTACATCATCATTGAGCCGAGATGAGTTCACCAAGTTGGATGGACTCGAGATTACCAAGGAAATCTGGGATACTCTCAAAACCGCACATGAAGGTGATCATCATGTACGCGAAGCTAAAATTGAGATGATTGAAGGTGCATTGGGAAGATTTGCTATAGAAGAAGGTGAATCACCCCAAGATATGTACAATCGACTGAAGTCTCTCATCAACAATTTCCGAGCTTACGGTAGCAAGAAGTGGATAGATCATGAAGTGATGAAACTGATTCTTAGGGCATTCATGCCTTGGAACTTGACACTATGCTCTATGATTAGAGAAATTCCAGGGTATCAAAAATGACACCGGGCGAAATTCTTGGCAAGATCATCAACTTCGAAATGATGGAGAAGGAAGCCAAACATGTCAAGAAACTTGTCGACCTTACCTCTGCAAAGAAGAAAGGAGTTGCTCTAAAGGCAACCTGCAAGCCCACATCGAAAGAAGCTCGAGAAGCTCCTGAGGAAGATGATGGTGATGATGAAAGCAGTGATGTCAATGAAGAAGACATGATCTTGTTCATGAAAAAGTTGAAGAAAATGATGAGGATAAGAAATGGTGGTAGATTAAATGAAGGAAGACATATGGATAAACAAAGACCCAAGATGAGACGTGCATGCTATAATTATGGAGAGTATGATCATTTCATAGTAGATTATCCACATGAAGATAATAAGAGGAAGAGTAAAGACAACAAGCCTCAACAAAAGAAAGTATTCAAGAACAAAAGCAATATGGCCAAGCACATCTATGGAAGGAGTGAGACTCCAATGATGAGTCCTCATCTAAAGAAGAAGAGGAGATGACCACTATAGCCATCAAGAACTCTACCAAGAAGTCCACTATTTTCCCAACCATGGGCGCATGGAAGGAAAACTGCAGCAAGAAAGACCCACTCAGTGAATCGGTAGGACACCAACCACACATGTCTAATGGCCAAGGAAGGAAAAAGAAAGGTTATAACTAAATCTTCCTCCTTGCTTTCTTTTACTAGTGATATTGATAATTCTAGTGATGATGAAGACATGCTTAGTGGTTTAGATAAAAAGACCGCTGCTAAAATGAAATTTCTAATGGATAAGATTGTTGATAAGGAGGAGCTAGTCAATCGCCAAGAAGATATGATCATTCTCCAAAAGGAGGAATATCTTGAGATTTAAAAGCTTATTGAGCTTGAAAAGGAGAAAAGTAAATCACTAGAACTTGAGTTAGCTTCAAGCAAGGAAGCTTGTTTGAAGTTAAAAGACTCAAACATGACTATCAAGGATGAACTTACTAACTTAACCAAAGTTAACAAGATCCTTGAGACACAAGTTGAGTCAATCAAGCAAAGTGGTTCTTCATCCTCTTCAAGCTCACCTTCTCAACATATCAAATTTGAAACTATCATTAACTATACATGTGCTAAAAATAACACCAACTTGAAAGCAAAGTTCAACTTTGTCAGTACCCTGCGTACCAGATACCCCCTGGGACTGTAAAGAGTACAAAGGAACTCCACCTATCTGAGTTGAAGACCTCCGAAGGCCCCACATGTCACTCGGAATCGGACATGCCTCCATTCTATGGTTAGTCCCACTGCCGTCACGTGTATCATAAAATCGGAGCTACCTTCCATACATGGAAAAGCTCCAGACTAGATACCTGTGTGGCACCCCCGGACCTAACCCCCGACAGAGGGAAGCTCTGGTACCGACACGTGTACAACAGCACCAGACCTACTCATCCAATATGGTAAGCTCCGGAGCTGCCACGCGTCCAACCGCTAGACCTTCAACCTCAACAGGCAGATTGGTGGACCTCCAACGGCTCGGACCTTCAAGGAACATTAAAGACTCCAAGACCTGATTATGTGTCATTAATGCTATCTTAATGACACACGATTGGAGGACCCTTAATACCAGTAACGCCACTATCAAGGTGCGTTACCACACTATTAAGGGGAATTAAGTACATTAACTGTGTATTAAGCATCAGTAACTGCTAGGGCCACATGTCGGGCAAGGCTGACGATGTAACGACCAGCCCTTGTACTATAAAAGGACTGGTCGAGCGATACACAGGGAGAGGCTTTCACACGCGCCTAAGACTCCCAGACACTCTGATCTCTCACACTTAAGCGCTCAGACGCTCAATACAACAACAACACACACCCGTGGAGTAGGGTATTACGCTCAGGCGGCCCGAACCATTTAAATACTTGTGTCAAGTTGCCACCTTCTCCTGAATCTCCGCACGCCCTAACCGAACAACAAAACTCTATGGGCTACCAATGGTAGTACCGGGAGAATTGCCGGAACCATCATCCGACAGTTGGCGCGCCAGGTAGGGGAGCGCTTGAGATTCAAAGATGGTGAATTCTGCTGCTGGATCATCCAACGGCAACCATGCTGCGCAACCTGCTGGAGGATATCCCTCCAACATGCAGCAACCAACAGGTGTTGTGACTCCAGCAGGAGTCATGCCACCACCACCATCGTCCGCACCGGCGAATCAAGCTGGACAGTGAGATGGGGTGTCCGCGTCGATCACTGCATCGGTGAACAACAACCCTGAACATGCACTCTATGCTGCGTGTGCTCTTCTCCAACGTCCACCGCCTCCAGGAGCATCCCAGGGTGCAATGGAGCAGTGGAGAGCTGATGTGGATCATTTAGTTGCCGCCGCAGCCGATCGCATCACCAATCAAGGTCCTCCCCCCTCGGGGCGAGCCCAATCGCAACATCGGACCTTGTCGGGTAGACTCGGTCCGCATGCTTCACAGCACAGGAGGCGTGCTGCATCCCAACAGGCGACGTCGCTGCCTTCCGGGGCGCGACATACTCACACGATAATGAGGCTTTCGACTCATGACCTCTGGGCTGAGCTTGATCGTCATTATCGACAATAGGATGACCACGTCCACATCGAGTGTGCTCGCGAGAGGCGAGAAGCTCGAGACAATCCTGCTCCTAAGGGAGTAGGGGGAGGCTGTTCTGCCTTGGCCATGCACCTACGCATGGTCAGATGGCCGCAGAAGTTCCGGCCTCACCTGCCGGAGAAATTTGACGGGACAATCAATCCCGCCGAATTTCTTCAAATCTACTCCACCGCTATCCTTGCGGCTGGGGAAATGAGGCCGTGATGGCCAATTATTTTCCCGTGGCTTTGACTTGGACCGCTAGGTCTTGGTTCATGAGCCTTCCGCCTGACTCCATCAACAGTTGGGTGGAGTTGTGCCAACAGCTCACCGCCAATTTCGGGAGCTCATACACCCGACCAGGCACGGAACTGGACCTTTTTGCTATCAAGCAAAAAGGGGGAGAGTCCTTGCGATCTTTCATCCAGAGGTTCTCCTAGGTACGGAATATCATTCCTTCTATCTCAAGCGCTTCTGTTATTGTAGCATTCAGACAGGGCGTTCGAGATAAGAAGATGCTGGAAAAATTGGCCACCAAGGAAGTCACGAGCGTCACGAAACTCTTCAGCTTGGCAGACAAGTGTGCCAAGGCTACGGAGGGCCGTGAAATGCACTCCCAACCACCTCCGAAGGCCAACAAAAAATCCTCCAAGGGTGAAGCCACTACCTCCGGGAGTGGCAAGAAGAAGAAAAAGTCCAACGGCAAGAAGAAGCCGTCGGCCAGCACACCTACTGTCGTTACTGCCACAGCTCCGGGTGGTCGGGGGCCACACCCCGAGAAACGACCTCGGCCGTCGTCTAAAGACGGTGACAACTCCAAGATGTGGTGTCCCATACACAAGACAAACAACCACAACCTGGAAGGCTGCCGAGAGGTCCAGAACCTCGCCGAGCGCTACAACAAGCGCTGGGAAGAAGCTCCTTTCCATCAAAGGGAAGGAAAACAAAAAGTCAACAAAGCTCCAGCTGAAGAGGAGTTAGGCTTTCAGGACCCTAAAAAGGTCTTGAATTCTGTTTACACCTCCGTTGACGACGACTCCGACGTCTCCGACAATGAGCGTCGGAAGACCACGAACACCATCTTTGGTGGTTCGTGGGACATCACTTCCCGCCGTGTCCTTAAGACAATGCAGCGAGACATGGCCTCTGTAGCTCCCACCGCCAGGGCAGAGCCTCATCGGAAGTGGATGGATACTGCCATCACCTTTGATGCTTCGGACTACCCTCGGAACATGATCGGAGCTGGCCAACTTCCACTGATGGTATCTTCGACCATCAACAACATCCAGCTCCACCACGTAATGGTGGACGGAGGTTCGGGGTTGAACCTCATAAGCTTCGAAGCCTTCGTCAAGCTTCAGCTCCGACCTTCGGATCTTCGCCCCTTCCGACCTTTCTCCGGAGTAGGTCTGGGGGCCATAACTCCACTCAGCGCCATTACTCTCCTGGTGACCTTCGGGACTCGGGAGAATTACAGGACCGAGAAGTTGATCTTTGACATGGCACATATCAACTTGCCATTCAACACCATCTTGGGCAGGCCAGCTTTGTACAAATTCATGGCTGTTGCTCATTATGGCTACTTAGTGTTGAAGATCCCAACACCCTCAGGCATTCCCAGGATCCGCGAAGACCGCACCGCCGGAGTTACTGCTGTGGAAGAACTCCATGCGCTTGCTACATCGCAGGAGGAAGAATCCGAAAAGGAGCAAGCTCCGAAGCCTTCGAGCATTCGTCATCAAGGCTCAACCTCCGCACCTCGTGTGCAACCAAGCGGCGACACCGACATTCCTGTCAAAGTCGTCCAAATTGGTTCTGATGCTGCTCAGACCACTCGTATGTCGGGAGGTCTGAACAACAAATAGGAACTCACGCTCATCCTTTCCCACGGGCTAATGTCGACGTGTTCGCCTTGCAACCGTCACAAATGTCTGGGATCCCTGGGGAAGTGATTGAGCACAATCTGAAGATTTATCCCGACGCTCGAACTGTACATCAGAAGCCTCGAAAGCAATCAGTAGAGCGACAAAACTTCATACGTCAAGAAGTGAAGAAGTTGCTCGAAGCTGGATTCATCCAGGAAGTCTTCCACCCAAAATGGCTCGCAAACCCATTCATTGTACCCAAGGCCGGCTGGAAGCTTCGGATGTGTATCGACTACACAATACTGAATAAGGCATGCCCAAAGATCCATTCCCACTACCTAGAATTGATCAGATAGTGGATTCCACCTCCGGGTGTGAATTACTGTGTTTCCTAGACACATATTCTGGGTATCACCAAATCAGAATGTCTAGGGAAGATGAAGAGCATACTTCCTTCATCACAGTAGATGGATTATACTGTTACACTGCCATGCCATTCGGTCTCAGAAACGCTACTTCAACATTTGTGCGAGCTATGCACAAAACTTTTGGAGAGCTCATTAGAGATGTAGTGGAAGTGTACGTCAATGACATCGTCGTCAAGATCAAGAACAAGGAGTCATTTATTGACACCTTGCAAGCTGTCTTCGACAAGTTGCGGATCACACGCACAAAGCTGAACCCAGACAAGTGTGTCTTCGGGGTTAGAGCCGGGAAGCTCTTGGATTCTTGGTGAAACACCGAGGAATAGAGGCGAATCCGGCGAAGATTAAAGCTATTGAAGACATGCGGCCACCAGCCCGCATCAAGGATGTCCAAAAGCTAATTGGATGTCTAGCTGCCCTCAGCAGGTTCATCTCAAGACTGGCGGAACGAGCGCTACCTTTCTTAAAATTATTGAGGAAGTCCAGACCATTCCAATGGTCTGAAGAAGCAGAAAAGACTCTCCAAGAGCTAAAGCAGCTCCTCACCACTCTACCAACTTTGGTAGTTCCGAATCCTGGTGGGACACTTCTGCTTTACATTTCGACAAGTGACGAAGTTGTCAGCATGGTCCTGGTTGCGGAAAGACCAGAATCATCCTCAGTTTAGGAATCCAGACCCCTCCGGGAGGGTCCAGAGCTGCCTGAAGGCAAGTCTGGGTCCCAGCCCCCAGACTGGGATCCTTGAGGTGCGATGCCAGAGGATCAACCTCCTTCAAATGAAGGAATTACTGTCGTTGAACAAGAAGATCTGGATCCTTCCGGGAAGGTCCGGGTCACTCTAGAAGAAGCTTTGGGTTCCTCTAGCAAGAACCCGGAGGTCCCCGAAGAAGGTCCGGACCCCTCCGGGAGGGTCCGGATTGACGAGGAGGAAGCTTCGGGCCCCTCTGGGAGGGTCCAGACAGTCCAGCGCCCAGTGTACTTCATCAGTGAAGTACTCCATGATGCCAAAACTCGGTACCTAGAGGTGCATAGGTTGCTCTACGCAGTTCTTATCGCCTCTAGGAAGCTTCACCACTACTTCCAAGCTCACGAAATTTCAGTGGTAACCTCTTATCCACTGTGCGCAATCTTGCATAACCCCAACTCTACTGGGAACATTGCAAAGTGGGCAGCGGAATTGGTCGAGTTCGATCTTGAATTTGTGCCAAGACAAGCGATCAAGAGTCAAGCACTTGCGGACTTTGTGGCGGAATGGACCCCCTCTCAATCAAATCCTGGGGGCTCCAGTGAGCAGAAGCTGGAACCCAAGGTTCCGGTCTTCACTGAGCCTCACTGGACTCTTTACTTCGACGGCTCCGTGCAGAAGCAGGGGGCCGGAGCTGGAGTCTTTCTCCTCGCTCCGATTGGGGAGAAGGTCAAATATAT
This sequence comes from Tuctoria greenei, assembly GCA_036927565.1. Lineage (NCBI taxonomy): Eukaryota > Viridiplantae > Streptophyta > Magnoliopsida > Poales > Poaceae > Tuctoria > Tuctoria greenei. Next base: position 116,555,693 of record JAYESD010000011.1, on the reverse strand, counting down.
GGTTCTCCTTGACTTCAAGGCAACCAACAACATGGCGGAGTATGAAGCACTAATCTATGGGCTCAAGGTGGCACATATGGTGTCAAACAGCTGTTGGTAAAGGGTGATTCACAACTCATTATAAAACAAATGTAAGGTGAATGCTGCTGCAACAACCCTCAACTAGCTGCATATCTACTTGAAGTCCAGAAGCTTCAGAAGGATTTTGATGTCCTGGATCTCTGCCATGTCCAGCGTCTCAACAACGCTGAAGCTGACGAACTCTCGACGAAAGCTTCAACCGGAGCTCCGGCTCCCGATGAAACCTTCGTCCGGAAGACCAACAGCTTAGCCCGCCGAACTGGGCGAAGGGGGCAAGACCAGCACCTCGAAGCTGGCGGTCCCGATGGACCTGTTACCATGGCGTCCATCAAGGGTCGTAGGTGCTGCAGGAAGCTCTGAGCAACCCAGCATGCAAGACTCAGAAGCTCAAGTTAGCTCCGATCATGGATCTTTGAGATCTGGAGCTACTTGAAAGACAACATCCTTCCTGAAGATAATGTGTCTGCTGACCGAATAGTCAGATTGGCTAAAAGATACACACTGGTAGAAGGGGATCTCTACCGGTGTGGTTCCAACGGCATCCTAATGCGGTGCATTACAAGGGAAGAGGGCTGCAAGCTCCTCGCGGAAATCCATGGAGGCGAGTGTGGTAACCACGCGTCTTCCCACACGTTGGTCGGTAAAGCCTTCCGACATGGTTTTTACTGGCCTACAGTACTCCAGGATGCAACCGAGCTAGTAAAGAAAAGCGAAGCATGCCAGTTTCATGCGAAGCAAACTCACACACCAGCTCAACCTCTACAAATGATACCTCCTACATGGCCATTCACCGTGTGGGGGATGGATATCTTGGGACCTTTCCCAATAGCCGTCGGAGGTTACAAGTTCCTGTATGTCGTCATCGACAAGTTCACCAAGTGGCCGGAAGCAACTCCGGTTGTGATAATAAACAAGCAATCAACTATCAATTTCTTGCAGTCTATAGTATGCAGATTTGGAGTCCCAAACAAGATCATAACTGACAACAAGACCCAATTCACAAGCTCTGCATTCCATGGATATTGCGAAGACCTCGGCATTCAAGTCCGCTACGCTTCTATAGCTCACCCGTCAAGCAATGGCCAAGCTAAGAGAGCATATGCAGAAATCCTAAAAGGACTCAAGACGCGCACATATGAGCGCCTGAAAAAACATGGAGTTAACTGGATTGAAGAGCTTCCGCCCACCCTGTGGGCCAACAGGACAACTCCAAACCGGTCAACTGGAGAGACACCTTTCTTCCTAGTGTACGGAGTTGAAGCAGTCCTTCCTCCGGAAATCACCTTGGGGTCGCTCTGGATCCGGACCTTCGACGAAGCCACGCAGGATCAGCTCCGACGTGAAGACCTTGACCTTGTTGAAGAGGGAAGGTGTCGGGTAGCTGTTCGAAATGCACGATACCGCCAAGCGCTCCGGCGCTATCATCAAAGGCATGTGCATAACCGACAGCTCGAGGAAGGTGATCTGGTGCTACGGAGAATACAAACTCGAGAAGGGTTAAACAAACTTTCCCCCAGCTGGGATGAACCCTTTCGAGTGATCAAAGTATCTCGTCCCGGATGCGTTCGCTTAGCAACCGAGGATGGGACACCGCTCCCTAATCCTTAGAACGTTGAGCACCTCCATAAGTTATACGCTTAATATCACGGAGGTGAGTCTATAATTGCATAGGATGTATGTTATAGTATCATTATACAGAGTCGAGTAGCCCCTCCGAGGGGACAGCCGAACCTTTCTTGGAAGGTCCGCAAAGTTCAAGCAACACTTGACACAGTCTCAAAACTTAAAGTGTAGCTAGTTACCCTGGGTCAAACAAGAAATGCAACAAACTTAGCCTGGTTCCGTACCCTAAGAGTGTACTTGTTTCCCCTATACCCCGGACCTATAATGAAAGACATCATTATGTGAAGACAGACTCCACGTGCATTTATTTTGTACATGCTCACTCTTTTTTATTTTTCTCTTTCTTGTCTATAACAAAGTTGTGCAATTCTCAAGAATCTTTAGCTCGAACAATTCATATATAATTCAAGTTGCTTTGTTAATTCTTTCGGGTCTTAACATCGTTGAATGGCCTACTCACCTAAACGCCAAGCCAATCTAGGTTCGGAGTGTGCTATCGACTTAGCCTAGTCCTGCACCCTAGGTACGCCACTCTACCTACACCCCGGCAGGCCTGAGTAAAGTGAGTCCAGAAAACGATCGGACCTGGAGAAAATAAGCAAATGCACTTGATTGTATATAGAATTGTAGTCAACCTAAAAATTTCTTTCGAAATAGTAAGTCGTAAATGAGTTATAGATAAGAAATGAATTTACTGTTTTTCTTGACTTCAGTGTGCAGGAAAAATAAAAATCTCATGATGATGGTGAATGATGTCGGAGCTATCATAGCTTCGACATCCCCTAAGGTGGCCCGTTGTCGATGTTTTAAACATTGATAGTAGGCGTCGCCGGATCTATCAAGTTCCGGCAAATCTAGGGGGCCAACCGTCAACATGAAGAAAAGATGGTATAAGGACACCCCAACGGGGTCTGCTGTCGACGCTCTATGTGTTGACATTGGTCGCTGCTGGAGCTAATAAGATCCGACAACCCTAGAGGGCCAACTGTCGACGCTCCAACTGGCAACACTCTACGTGTTGACAATGGTCACTACTGGAGCTACTAAGCTCCAACAACCTCAGGGGGCCCTGCTATTGGCGACTTCGGACCTACACTCTACAAGTTCGAAGCACGCTAGTCTTCAACAAACTGCTACATCCTTTTGGTACATGTTTGCAATCAAATTGTGTATATCTACCAGGGGGCCAAGTGAGACAAAGGTTGAAGACAAAAAATGAAATTAATAAATTTCTTGGATTTCATTCATCTGAGGACAAGAGATTACAAAATTGAGGAGAAGAAGAGAAGATACAAGTGGGAGCTACAAGGAGAAGGTCCTAAATCCTACGGAAGAACGAGGCAACCTTCTGGGCAACCTCCGACACGTTGGCCTTGGCGGCATCTCCCTCTCCATAGATGGGACCTTCAAGAACATGATCTAGTGAGAAGTGAGGATCCCGACTTGTGTAGCACGTCAGCATGTACTCTGCGACATTCTGCGCAAGGGATTTTCCTTCTGTTTCCAACTGATCCGCAATGACATTGCCCATCTTGTTGAGTTTGTTGCCCGCCGAGCTCAACGCCTTCAACGCCTGGTCCAGCTCTGGCTCCGGATCGTCCGAACGCACGAGACTAAAGCCCAACAGCGTCAGCGCGTAATTGGCTTTGCCCATGAAGTCCCATACTTGTTGGGACTCCGCAGCCCTTGAGCCTCGCACCTCTTCCAAGGACCTCTTGGTCGCCGCAAGCTCTGAACCCTCCCGGGCAAGGCGCTCGACCTCTTTGGCGTGCTGCTGAATCTTTTCAGCAACTTGCCTTTCGAGTTTAGCAAGCTCCTCCTCCCGGACGTGGATCTTGTTCCGGCGGTCAACCAGGTCTCTCTTCCGACCCCGCACCTTCTTCTCCCTGGCAGCGACTTCGTTCTCCCCTTTGGTGAGGTCCCGTCCCCACTACCAGGCCTTCTTCTCCTCGCTCTCGCAGAGCTCCTCCAACTTCTTGGTGCGCTTTGCAAGGCTCTTGTCGCCCAGAGCCAACCTTTGGGCGAGCTACTCCTCCCTCTTCACAAGGTCACCCCTCAGCTCCAGGAGTTTCTGCTCTTCATCTTTGAGCTTTTTCTCCCGCTCCCCAAGAGCCTTCCGGCGCTTGACGAGGCTATCGTGGATGGTGCGCAGCTTCTCCTGGTGATCGTTCACTGCTTCATTAGCAGCCATGGCTTGTTCGTGAATGGCCCAAGACTGGTTGTCGAGGGATCGCACCATGCTTTCCCTCTCGTCTAGCAGCTGGCCCCAGTACTCCATCCGAGCCTTCTCCCTCTTGACCCACTCCTTGTCGTCGGCCAGTCTTGTCTGCGCCAGCTTGGTCTCGAATTGGAGCTGGTTGCGCCACCTCCTAAGGCTTTGGCGCTCCTCCTCGAGGGCCTTGCTGTCATGATAAAAGGCCAGCTGGACCTAACGAAGGCTGGAGCAGGCGTTGTCGATGGATAACGACAAGGGGATTGGCTTCGGACCTGCCGGGTCCTCTCCGCTGGCTCCAGCGGGTTCTCCATAACAAAAATTGGGTCCCACTCTACAAGAGTGGTCCCCTGATCTTCTACTACACTAGGGCCGCCCTCCAAGATAGCCTCGGTCATCGCCGAGGAAGGTCCTGCAACGGAAGTTTCTACCTCCAAAGTCGGCTCCGAAGGTCCCGCCGCCAGGTCATCAACATTTGATCCCTCTGGCAAAGGACCGGTCGCTTCGTCTTGACACCCTGGCTCAGGCTCGGGTACCTCCGGAATCACCACCTCCGGGGCAGACATTGAAGATTCGGCCGGAGCTGAGGCCACCTCCAGCTCTGATGCTGGTGCCTCCTCCACTGCCGGTTCAGACACCGGTGCTTCGACCTCCACCGGTTCGGGTGCCGGCACCTCTGCGACGACCGGCTCAGGCGCTGGAACTTCATCAACCACCGGCTCCGCCGCTGGGGCTTCAACAACATCTGGCCCTAAGGCCGGAATAGCAGCTACCTCCGGCTCTGAGGCTGGATTGTCCGTCATCACAACATCCAAAATTGGAGCTTCAACCTCCGGAGCTGGTGCTGCTGGTACATCTTCATTCCTGTGGTCCGGCGCTACCACGAGAGCTTCAAGGGATGACTTCAGGTCCATAACCTCGACAGCCAGCGCCGGAACTGCCGTGACCTCAGCTACCACTTGAGGCGGCGCTAGAACTGGACCCGGAGCCTCCGCCTACACAGCATCAGCTGTTGCTACAGGAACCGGAGCTTCGCCCCCTTTTTTGGAGACCTTGTGGATGAAGGACGAAGAAACTCAGAATATAATTACAACAAAAACAATCAATTGAGGTAAAAAAGCAAATTTACCTTGGGAGACTTCCGCTCCAGCTAGCGCGGAACCTCTTCGTTGGACGCTCGGGGCCCGACCTGGTCACAACTGGGGTAGTAGCTCTGGAAGTACCTTTGGAGCTTACTGCCGCCGTCAGCGACACCTTGGTTGGAGCCTTCCTCGACTGGGAGGGACCCTCAGACCTAGAGCCCTTTGCTGGCTCCGGCGCCGAAGTCACCTGGGCAGAGCTGGCATTCCTGGGAGACGCCAATGATGGAGTGGTTGTCGCCATAGAAGACCTCCCGCGCCGGGGAGAAGGAGCTAATGTGGAAGGAGCAGGTCTGACGGGCCTTCCGTCAGAGTGCTTCAACTTCCTCTTTCGGCTGGAGGGCTCAACCAACTCTTTGCCCTTGTCGATGACTTCAGCTCTCTGTCTAAGGGCGGAAGCAGGGCCACCCTCGGAAGCTCCAGGGATCGCCAACCTGGTGGTCAGACACCTCTCAACTTCACCGAGGTCGTCAAGCACCAACATCTTCCGTTGGATCTCCTTGCTGAACTCCGCCTCCATATTCAAAGGATGGAAAGCCGCCGGCGGAGTTAAGTCGTCGCCCTCGATGTCGATGTCGTGTTGGAACTTCTTGAGATGAAGCTCCAAAGCAGCACCCTCCAAATTGGACTTCAGACAGGTTTCAATCCGGTCATCGTCCATCACACTCTTGAGGGTCCAGGTGAGCTTTTCCCTCTTCTTCAGCGGAGCCCACCTGTTGACTAGGAAGTTGCAGAAGACCGCCTGGAGGGTCACTCCTCCTTCCACACATTGGCGGATCCTAATCAGGGCAGGGTTGAAGGCCTCAGACAGCATCGGGGCTTCACTCCAGGCATCAGTGTCAACATTGGGAAGGCCTTCAGGCAGCTCCAGCTTCTCGTGCTCCTCTGCCGTGATGACAATCCAATCCTTCTTACAATTGTCCCACTTGCCGGAAGGGAACGACCTCAAGTACTTGTAAGGGCACTTCTTGCGCTTCCCAAAATAGTAGAAGCCAAGATACTCGTTACTCTTGCCGGTGGTGTGGATGGTGAAGAAGGTGCGGAAGAGCTCGACGCAGGGGGGAATACCCACCCACATCTCGCAGAAGTGGACGAAAGTTGACACAATAAGAATGGAGTGGGGGCCAAGGTGGTACAGCTGCAAACCATAGAAGTCTAACAACATCAAGAGAAAAGTTGAGAAAGGTGGGATCAGTCCCACTATGGCGTACGCAGAAAAGTACACCATGTCGCCGGCGCGCTCCTTCTTGAACGGGAGCTTACCGGTGTGGACCAGGTGGTTGAAGGAGTCGCTGGACCACCCCATGTAGGTCCGAACCTTCTTCAAATCGCCGTCGGTCGTGAGACGGCTCTTGCGGAGACCCAACTCCATCGCAGCACGGCGGGGCGAGAGAGGAAAAGCAAGCGAATGTTTGGAGGATTCGAGCGCAAGTTCAAATGAAGGCGTAAGGAATCCCCAAACGATGCGCGCTTTCCTTCTTAAGTAAGCCCCCGCAACGCTTGCATGGAAACTGCAGAAGTGCCAAGGATACAGTTCAAAAATTTCACCCTGCCAATGACAAGGGGGCCCGGGGCCGCCCTGACGATCAAGTCGAGGTCCTTACCCCAGACAAACAGTTGTTATCATGAGAGGCGAGAAACCCGAGGGCGGCGACCTGACAAGGCGCACGGAACTGATACGGTTTTCGTATTGGGAACCAATGACCTTCAATTGCGTGAGATCCGCACGCGCAGATCTCACCTGCCGCATCCTGAAGAAGCCACGCGACGATTGTTTAACTGCGAACCACCACCGCAACGGCACACCCAAAGACCCTTGAAGACACGACGCAAAAATAAAAAGATGGATCCACCTCCGGCAGAATGACTTAATCCAAAAAGTCTCTCCCAGAGGTGGGCCCAGGGGGCCACTATCGGTACCCCGCATACCGGATACCCCTTGGGACTATAAAGAGTACAAAGGAACTCCACCTATCTGAGTTGAAGACCTCCGAAGGCCGCACATGTCACTCGGAATCGGAGATGCCTCCCTTCTATGGTTAGTCCCAGTGCTTCCACGTGTATCATAAAACCGGAGCTACCTTCCATACATGGGAAAGCTCCAGACTAGATACCTGTGTGGCACCCCAGACCTAACCCCCCGACAGAGGGAAGCTCCGGTACCAACACGTGTACAACAGCACCGGACCTACTCGTCCAAGACAGTAAGCCCCGGAGCTGCCATGCGTCCAACCGTCGGACCTTCAACCTCAACAGGCAGATTGGTGGACCTCCAATGGCTTGAACCTTCAAGGAACATTAAAGACTGCAAGACCTGATTATGTGTCATTAATGCTATCTTAATGACACACGATCGGAGGACCCTTAATACTAGTAACGCCACTATCAAGGCGTGTTACCACACCGTTAAGGGTATTAAGTACATTAACTGTGTATTAAACATCAGTAACCGCCAGGGCCACATGTCGGGCCAGGCTGACGATGTAACGACCAACCCTTGTACTATAAAAGGACTGGTCGAGCGATACATAGGGAGAGTCTTCCACACGCGCCTAAGACTCCTAGACACTCTGATCTCTCACACTTAAGCGCTCAGACGCTCAATACAACAACAACACACATCCGTGGAGTAGGGTATTACGCTCAGGCAACCCGAACCACGTAAATACTTGTGTCAAGTCGCCACCTTCTTCTGAATCTCCGCGCGCCCTAACCGAACTACAAAACTCTGCGAGCTACCAACGGTAGTACCAGAAGAATTGCCGGAACCATCCTCCGACAAACTTGGCAAAAGACGAGCATCCCTCCCAAAGTGTCATATTTGACAAGGAGAAGGTCAAGTATGAACACAGTGCATACTCGGTCAGAAGACCTCCTAATGTTAAATATGGCATTGGGTATTCTTATGGTGAAAGGCGAAATGCTAGAAGCCACAACAATGACAAGGATCACATTGCTTTTGTCAAGGGAAACTCTTCCCAACTTGGAAAATATGATAACATTGATAAATTGAACATTGTGAACTCATATGGACAACAAATCTTATTTAGAACCTTTGATGCTTCATATGTGCTTATGAAAAATGGTTATGAAAAGCTTATGCTAAATATGTTGGGCTATGCCATGAGAACACCAAGTCTCGTGTGTGGGTGCCCAAATCACTTGTGACTAACCTCAAAGGACCCAAGCAAGCTTGGGTACCTAAGACCAAAGCATACTTTCTTTTTGCAAGCTTATTCATCTGATGGAGCAAAATGGGTGCTAGATAGTGTATGCACAAATCACATGACCGGAGAAAGAAAAATGTTCGTGGAGTATGAACAAAATGAAGACTCAAGCGAAGGCATCTATTTTGGTGATAATAGTCATGGAAGGGTGCTAGGTACTGGTAAAATTGCAATTTCATCACATCATACACTTTCTCATGTTTTATATGTTGATTCCTTAGATTATAACCTCTTGTCCATATCTCAACTATGTGACAAAGGTTATAATTGTTTATTCACTAGTGAGGGTGTGACCGTCTCTAGAAGGAGTGATAACTCTATTGCATTCAAGGATGTGTTAAAGGGAAAACTTTATCTAGTTGACTTCAATAAAGAAAAAGTCAAACTTGACACATGCTTGATTGCAAAAACTAGCATGGGTTGGTTGTGGCATAGACGGCTAGCACATGTTGGTATGAGGAATTTACAAAAACTTCTAAAAGGCGAGCACATCCGAGGTTTGAAGGATGTTGTTTTTGAGAAAGACAGGCCTTGTAGCGCGTGCAAAGTTGTGAAGCAAGTAGGAGCACCCTATCCCGCGAAGAATGCCATGACTACAACAAGACCGCTTAAGCTCCTCCACATGGACATATTCGGTCCAATTGCTTACATAAGCATCAGCGGTAATAAATATGGTTTAGTCATTGTCGATGATTTTTCACGCTTCACTTGGGTTTTCTTTCTGCATGATAAGACAAAAACTCAAGGAACACTCAAGAAATTTCTCAGACGAGCTCAAAATGAATTCTCATTGGCGATCAAGAACATACGAAGTTACAATGCAACAGGATTCAAGAATACACAAGTTGAGGAGTATCTAGATGAAGAAGGAATAAAACACGAATTTTCAACACCCTACTCTCCTCAACAAAATGGGATAGCCGAAAGGAAGAACCGAACACTTATTCAGATGGTGAGAACAATGCTCGATAAATACAAGACCTGTGACTGGTTTTGGGCTGAAGCGGTTAACACTGCGTGTCATGCCATAAACCGACTATACCTTCACCGTTTACTCAAGAAAACCTCATATGAACTACTCACCAGTAACAAACCAAATATTTCACACTTTTGAGTTTTCGGTTCAAAATGTTATATTCTAAACAAGAAGCCTAGGGGTTCGAAGTTCGCTTTGAAGTCCGATGAAAGTTTCTTGTTTGGCTATGATTCGAACTCCTATGCTTATCGTATCTTCAACAAAGCCTCTGGACTTGTTGAAGTAGCACGTGATGTAGTGTTCAATGAAACTAACAGTTCTCAAGTAGAGCAAGTTGACCAATGTGTGCTAGATCAAGAAGAAGCTCCATGTCAAGCATTGAGAAGAATGGCGTTGGGCGATATTCAACCACAAGCATCACCTCAAAATCCGAATGAAGAAGATGAACCACAAACGTAGGAAAATGATCAAGGGGGAGGTTCCACACAAGATCAACCTCAAGGAGATCAAGATAATCAAAACATTAATGAAGGAAACTATCCAGGGGGACACAAAGAAGATGATGATCATGAGGATTCAAGACCACAAATGCCACATCCAAGAGTACACCAAAGCATACAAAGAGATCACCCCGTCAACATAATTGGTGAAATCCAAAAGGGAGTGACAACTCGATCTCGTATAGCTAATTTTTGTGAATACTATTATTTTGTATCCTCTTTGGAACCATACAGGGTTGAAGATGCATTACGAGATCCTGACTGGGTGATGGCGATGCAAGAAGAATTGAACAACTTCAAGAGAAACGAAGTATGTGAACTTGTTGAAAGACCCAAGTCCAACATCGTCAGCACAAAATGGGTCTTCCGCAATAAGCAAGACGAACACGGAGTGGTGACAAGGAACAAGGCACAACTTGTGGCCAAAGGTTACTCACAAGTCGAAGGTTTGGATTTTGACGAGACTTTTGCTCCTGTAGCTAGGCTTGAATCAATTTGTATATTACTTGCATATGCCACTCACCATGATTTCAAGCTATATCAAATGGATGTCAAAAGCGCCTTCCTCAACGGGCCGATCCAGGAGGAGGTGTACGTGGAGCAACCCTCTGGGTTTGAAGATCAAGAGTACCCCGACCATGTATTCAAACCGTGTAAGGCTCTCTATGGCCTCAAACAAGCTCCTAGAGCTTGGTATGAGTGTCTTAGAGATTTTCTAGTTGAAAATGGCTTTAAAATTGGTAAAGCTGATTACACTTTGTTTAGGAAACACTTTGATGATGATATATTCATTTGTCAAATTTATGTTGATGATATCATATTTGGTTCAACTAACAAATCTTTTTGTCAAGAATTTAGTAAAATCATGACAGATAGATTCGAGATGTCCATGATGGGAGAGCTGAGATACTTTTTGGGATTCCAAGTGAAACAACTAAAGGAAGGAACGCTCATAAGCCAAACAAAGTACACCCAAGACATTCTCAAGAAATTTGGCATGGACAAAGCAAAGCCCATAAAGACTCCCATGGCGACAAATGGACACCTAGACCTCAATGAAGATGGATCTAACGTGGATCAAAATGTATACCATTCCATGATCGAGTCTCTACTTTATTTATGTGCACGTAGGCCAGATATCATGTTGAGTGTATGTTTGTGTGCAAGGTTTCAAGCCAATTCTAAGGAATGTCATTTGACAGCTGTAAAAAGGATCTTGAGATATTTAATTCATACACCCAACTTAGGCCTTTGGTATCCTAAAGGTTCAAAGTTCAATCTAATTGGATACTCTGATGCAGAATATGCCGAATGCAAGGTAGATAGAAAAAGCACCCCCGGTACTTGCCAATTTCTGGGTAGGTTCCAAGTTTCTTGGTCCTCTAAGAAACAAAACTCCATTGCCTTGTCCACAGTCGAAGCGGAATATGTTGCACCCGGAAGTTGCTGTGTACAACTCCTTTGGATGCGACAAACTCTAAGGGACTACAGTTACAATATGAACCATATTATGCTCCTTTGTGATAGTGAGAGTGCAATTAAAATTACACATAATCCTCTTGAGCACTCTAGAAACAAACACATTGATATCTGACATCACTTTTTGAGAGACCATTCAATGAAAGGAGACATAGCTATTTCCCATGTCAAAACTGAGAAACAACTAGACGATATCTTCACCAAGCTACTTGATGAAAAACACTTTTTTTGTGAGCTTCAAAATGAACTAAATATTCTTGATGCTCGGAACGTGGCTTGAAATCTTGCATATCTGTATGCCATCTTCAAAATCAAGTTCTTTTTGTTAAAAACTCATCTTTCCCCCTTTCTCCTAAAAACTATGTTAATTATTAGATCTTGATGAATTATTGTCATAGCTTGATTGTTGTGTATTTACTGATCATATTCATCAAGAATTTTTGTGTGTCTTTGTCCCCTATTTCTTTATTAGGCACCTTTGGATATATACGAAGGGTTTTTATATTTCCCTGTCCAGGTGACCATGAACTAGTCTGTGGTTACCCCGGACTAGTCCACACACTACAGACTAGTCCGCAAAGTGTCAGCTTGTTCGAACTAGTCCGGTATGACCATGCCTTAACTCCTTAGGCTGGTGCAGACTCTTCTTCTTCCCCCTCACAACTTCCCTCAAGTTCCCTCTCCTCACTCAAGTGCTCCCAAGGCGATTTTGCGAGTTCTCCCTCAAATCCACTCAAATCTCTATGGGAATCGATCTACATTGCAAGAAGATCGAAGAGCCCGAACTAATATGCACCAACAACTCTTCAAACTCCTCGAATTTAAGGATTTGGTAATTTTACTCACCAAACCCTAACTCTTCAATTTTCCTTGGTATTGCTCAAATAGATTGATTCCTTTTGCCACGACAGGTTTCCTTGATGTATTCCATCTACTCTATTTCAGTTTTGCATTGAGAAACTCCAAAAGTTTCATTTAGCTAGGGTTTGAACAGCCGCATACCGGACTAATCCATTATCTGTGTGGACAAGTTCGGTGCGCCAGACTAGTCCGCACCAGAACTGCAGACAAGTCCGGTGTGTAATGATCAAATCTCTAGCGTATCTCAACTCAATGCAATCTCTTGTCACCAATTCTTATCTATGTTCTGTATCTCTTCTTTGTTAGGATAATGTCGACCTCAAATGAGAATCTCTTCGACTTTGAGGTCAATATGGATCAAGAGACATTGCCTCAAGCTTCGGAGCCTCGTTCCAACAAAAGGCAAGAGCGTGCTGCTGAGCCTTCTCCTGCTCCACCTCGGGTGCGGCGAAAAGTCCCAGCTAAGAAACCACCTTCCAAAGGCAAAGATGTAGTTGGATCTAGCTCAGCGGCTCCTCGCCAAGCTAAGGGCAAAGGAAAAGGAATTGCCTTTGACCCAGGTGCCCCTCTGAAGATGGTTCCTCCAAGACAAAGAAACAGAAGTTCCTTAGAGGAGAGATTCACTAGAAAAGGTAGCAATGTTGCCTGGAAGTTTAGAAAAGCCGATGCTTACAGCAGTGGGAAGATAGCTGCTGATCCGAGGTTTTGGAGTGATTTCCACTCGGATTACTACAACAATGTCTACCTCAACATGAAGACCCCAGTGGTACGCATTCAATGGATAGACTGGAACTACTTTGGAAGAAAGAGCTGTGCTGCATTTGATGAGGTAGTGGCCGCTACAGAGAGGCATGGACTAAAGGATTTGTTTTCTTTTAGATACAACTGGAATGATGAAGTGATAGCCCAATTCTATGCCACTTGCCACTTTGCAGAAACGGGTGGAGAAAGGGTAACCTATATGACTCATGGATCAATCTACTCTGTCACCTATTTTGACTTTGCAAAGTTGTTACATCTTGAGGATACCGGGAACCATGAGATCGTGATCCACAATGACAACCCTCTGGAGAAGGACAAGATGGAGTTCCTCTATGACACTCGTCTCCATTACAATCCCCCATCGACCAACAACATGAATCCATTCTTCATTGTCCTCAATCGAGTGCTTTGGAAGACCATTGCTCCTAAGGATGGGGACGCAGACAGAGTCTAAGGGTACTTGAGAACCCTGATGAAGGTCATAAGCAGGAGAAGAAGGTTTGATGTGTTTAATGATATTTGGAATGACATGATGAACATCTCTTGCACCCCCAACCGCTCCTGTGGCTATGCGCCATATATTATGTTCATGATTGAGAAGGTCACAAGATTCAAGTTTGTGAAGGATGTAGAGCACACTGCCTTGAGGCCTCAGAAGCCGCCTCAAGATGCTCTCCCAACAGCTCCCTCTCCTACCTCAAGTGAGGAGCACCCAAGGAGAGCCCAAGAAGATACAAGGCCTCCCTATAGCTCTAGGGCCCCTCCATCTCGCAAAGGGTCCACTAGTGGGATAATGAATTATCTTGCTGCTATCTTTGGTTCTTCCCCCAAATCAGAAGTGAAGCTACACAAGATGAACAAGGCGAGAAAGGAGCAAATGTGGCACATGAAGTAAATTGTCAAAGCCATTTACCAAAAACTAGAGATTGAGCCTGTTGGGTCTCCTGTTATTTCATAGGACTCTGGATCCAATTTCTTGGAGCTTCCATATCTCACCAACTCCGAGCTTGCTTACTTTGGCCTTAGGGGCACGACGAGTGGTTCCTCTCCTCCTCCTCCACAGCCTGATGAAGAAGATGAAGAAAGGACCAACAACGCGGATGGAGCCAGCGACGACGAGTAGATCCCTCCTCTTCCTTTTTGGTGCCTTGATGCCAAAGGGGGAGAAATTGAGGGGGGAGTCCTAGGTCAAAGCTCAGGTTGAGAGAGAGAGAGTCCTAGATCCCTTTTGTGTCTTGTTGCTCTTATTTTTCTTTGAGACTCTATCATGCATTTGGTCTTGTAAAACTTACATTATGTTCTCATTATGCTTTTGGACATGTATTATGATGTTATGATTATGCTTTACTATGATCAATGTCTTATGCTTTAAAGTTGCTATGTGTACTTGATAATCTTGATGATGTTATGATTATGTTTTTACCTCACTCACATCAATATTATTGCTCACGCACACATAGTTTTGTAACCCACCATAAAGAGTGCACATATGAGTATTACTTCTACATTTACTATTTTTCTCAAAATTCATATGTGCACACTTTATGAAAATCTGAATTTTTCATCATATTTGTGTAATCTCAATTGGTTGTCATCAATCACCAGAAAGGGAGAGATTGAAAGTTCATCTAGGCATCCCTTGTGGGTTTTGGTTGATTAATGACAAACAAATGAGATCCTAACAAAATTGTTGAGATGAGCGCATGTTTTAAAGAGATTAGAAGGAAATCACAAAAAGAAAGGAGAATGAGGATCCAAAAAGAAAAGAGCTCAAGACTTGAAAAGAATAGATTTATTTTGTAAGGAGTGTGTTGGAGAAACACATCCCAAGATCTCAAGTGAAAAAGACTGCACTCACTTCACAAATATCAGGAAGAGCGGACTAGTTCGATATCCACCGGACTAGTCCGATTTCTCTCTGGACAGAAAACAGACAAGTCCTCCAAGTGCGGACTTGTCCGCAACTCTTCACATTTGCACAACACCGGACTAGTCCGAAAATCTTTTGAGTAAAAATCGGACAAGTCCTCCAAGTGCAGACTTGTCCTCAGTCCTACACTTTTTCACCACACCGGACAAGTCTGATATCTACCGTACTAGTCCGAGAACTTTCTAAGCCAGGATCGGACTAGTCCACACCTTAACGGACTAGTCCGATCCATCAACACTTAGGGTTTTTCACACACGCACACCGGACTAGTCCGGTGTCCACCACGGACTAGTCCGGACCTCGCAAACCCTAACGGTAACATTTGGAAACCCTTGTATAAAAAGAGGTGCACGACCACACAACAAACTCTCTCGACTTCCTGCACCATCACACCTACCAAGAGCCCAAAAATACTTCTCTCCACTCATTCTAAACCTAAATGGATCAAATCTTTGAGGATTAGGGATTGGACAAAGGAGAGAACTTGTTCTACACGATCTTGAGCTCTTGGGTTTGATCTCTCACACACTCTCATTGATTATTGTACATCTTTTAAGTGTGTTTGGTGGTGTTCATTTGCTGTAATCTTTGGGGAGCCCTTAACTTGTGAGAAGGCCCCTTGAACGAGTTATTTACCCTCTGTGTGGTTAGTGATTGAGAATCAGCCTCCGGGGCTATTCAACGAGGGAAGGGTTAGTGAAGACCCGGTCCTCCGTGGACTCCTCAACGGGGACCTAGATTCCCCCGTAAAATCGAACCTCGGGATAAAATCTTGTCTCGTGTGTTCTTGTTCTACGTTTTGATCATATTTTAGGTTTGCAAATTCTTGTTTAATTTTCATCAAAACATTGTATTAAACTTGATAGTTGCAATATCATACATCGTAATAATATACTTGTCAATTGCTTTCCGCTGCATAGACTATTAGAAGTAAAATTAAATATCTACTTTGTTTTTCAAGTCCGAGTATACCAGACTAGTCTGCACAATAATGGACTAGTCTGACCTCCCTGTATTTGATCTCTTTGTTAAGTGTTTCAGGGATCGATAAAGTTCAAAAAGCATATTCACCCCCCCACTAGGCTCCATTCACTCCACCCCCTATAAAAGGACTCACAAGGCTTTTCACGAGTGCGGCAAATTCATCCTATATTCACGATTACTATACGCATTTACCCTACACACTTTTCTTTTGGTGCTCTTGCACCCTTTTCCTTTGACGCACTTGCGTTCGTGCAGTACTTTTCATACGCTCGTGTGTGTTTACGCTCACTGTCGATGTTTCTTACGTACAAAATAAATTCCTCAAGCGCCAAAAACTATTGATATAATATTTTCCCTTCAAAGAGTATTTCAATGTGTCATTTATTTATCCCAAGGGAAGGCTAGGTGGAAGTGTAGCAATCGTCAAATGGAAAGGGTAGAATGGTCTAGGTATGGTTGGATAAAAGATAATTGGAGGTAGTGTGATACACACAAGAGCATTCTATTCTAAACACTACAGGAATCCCGATCAATTACGTCGGCCAAGGCTGACGTAATTAAAGTTGAAACCGACGTAAGTTACTTAATTACGTAGGTTTTCACTTAATTACATCGGCTACGGGCCGACGAAGCACTTTGGACGTAATTAAGGTAACTTACATCGACCGCCGACATAAGTTACTTAATTACGCCGGTGTCCCGCGTCCGACGTAATTTATCTAGGTGGATGGGCCGCGGGCTGGGCCGGAGTACTTACGTCGGCGGCTGCCCGACCGACATGAGTTAAGTGGTATAACTTATGTCGGTAGGTCATAGCTGACGTAAGTTACTTGGCATAACTTACATCGGTATGGTCTGACCGACGTAAGTTAAATTGGGCTAACTTACGTCGGCTTGACCATAGCCGACGTAAGTTAAATTTTCATTTTAAAAAAATACAGAAACTGACTACCTCGTAGGATTGCGAACTCCAGACAGATATACACAAGCAGTACATACAGTTTAAACAGTATAGAAATCACAAAATAGTCCAGAAAACATTCAAAACATCCACAACAACACAAAACAGTTTCAAGACCATTCACCGGGCTACACACTAGCCCCTCCACTACCTCCGGAGCTGAGATCTTCTCGGCGTGTCCCTCCGGGTGCATGTAGATGTGGCGAAGGAGTTTGAGCTGCCGTTCCCGAACCCTGCAAAAGAACCATATATTCCCTGTATTAGCCTTATAAAGAATTGCACAACTATATTATACTTCAATCGATCCATTTAATGCATGAACTATCACATACTATGAAATGAAGCAAATTTTACCAAATTCCACTTACTGCATATGAAGTTATGGTTATTTTGATATTGAGTGATGCATGCAAGCAACAAGTGGAGATAAAACTTTGTAAAAGAGGGAAATCCAATCCCATGTGATGTTGTGCTACTTCAGAAATTGGCAAATGTGTGTGAAACTGCAACTCTACCCGCAAACACTAGTAAATCATACAAACTTTCAATAAATATGACTTTGCAACAAAAAAAAAATGCAAATCTAGTTCCTAAATATTCCAGGGAACTCTAGTTCCCTCTGATTTGTGCGTAGAACTTTCTGCTCAGACCAGGACCATGTCTTCCTCTCTACTCTAGCATCAGAAGCTTCTGCTCTCCTCTACACAATGCAACAAGGATCTGTTCTGTTCTCCAGAACCGATCAGCACCTGTGTAGAGATAAAACAGAGGTTCTACAGGCTAAATTTCTAACAGTTTACACTGCTTATTCTACAAAGAGCTGGATTGAAACGAGGGCGAAATAACATAGAAGCTACTAACAACCAGTTGACCACAAAGCTTCTTGCGAGATCACAACTACATGATCAGGTGTACACTCTAGAAGTAAAGTTTATTTCATAGCAACTGTTCGTTCCAACAGCAGGATAGGATCTTGCCGACTCCTAGAATGTGAAAGAGTGGATAATTCATTTAAGAAGCTTAGCACAATATTAAAGAAAGAGTTTATCACCTGCTCCGATGTCTGCTACGGCGGAAGCGCAGGAATCTCGATATCGTGACCAGTGTTTTGAGCAAGAGTCTGCCATTGCAAAATATTAAAAGATATATGTTATTGAAATACTATGAAATTTAACTATGGCAGTTTAAATTACTTACCGCCACCGCTGCTTGCATCTGGGCCATCATTAAGGTCATCCTCCGCTGCTCCTCCCTTGCCTCCGCCCTCGACCTCTCCAGCTCCGCCTGGGTTTGCGCCAACATCTCTTTCAAGGCAAGGAGCTCCAGCTGGGTCTGCGAGAGACGACCACAGGTGGTCCCAACGAACGAGACCTGTGACGATGAAGCACCTCTCAAAGGTCGCGCCGACCTCGAGTCGACAACTCAGCAAAAATGGCAAACCTGCAAAAGAATGAAAACACTAAGTAGAAAAAGATAAATTGAAAAACAAATGAAACACATGAACAACTCACCGTCCATGGGCCTTCCCGCCTCCGCTCGCATACGCGGCTTGGGGTCGATCGGCGCGCCTTCCCAATCGTAATCCGCACCGTGCATCTTCGTGACCTCCTACGCGTACTTTGCCTACAAACAAAGAAATCTTGTAAGCATGTCAATAATAATATTAGTTATAATGAAATTGATGAATTTCAAAAACTTACCTGTCGGTCGGCTGCGACCTGACTACACTTCCTTGATTGAGAAGGGTCACTTCCTTTGTGACCTCTCTTCCAAACCTGGGTCGGGGTCAGCTCCTAACCCATCTCTCGCTCCTGTATAGCCGTGTTAGTGAGATATAAATATATTATGAACACATAAATAAATTGAAAAAGTACTGGGTCGAACTGGTCCAGCGCCTTCCATGCCTCACCATCGGACGGGTGCATCATGACTCCATTGTTCTTACGCTCACCTTCTTTGTGCCATCTCATGTGTCTGGCCATTTTTTAAGGAATAGCCGCTTCAACCTCAGTGTCACGGGTAAGTAATGAAGCTGCTTACATGCGACTTCTATCGTGACAGTATCACCATCGTTATTAACAACTTTGACAAACCTTAGTTGACCATATTTCAAACATTTGTTCTCATTAGCATGCTCTCTCCAGAAAAACATGCAGTTGTCCGGACACACATCAATCTTCTCGTACTTCATACCAAGACCGGAAAGAATTTTCTTCGACTTATACATATCCTTAGGCACTTGTTTGGATGTGGAAGGGCATTGTTGAACAAATTGATGAGCTCATTGTAACAATTATTAGAAAAGAAGAACTTAGACTTAATTGCCATAAGTCTAGTCACAAAATTGAGGATTGTCATTTTAGTGTGTCCATGCAGTGGCTTATCGCTAAGTTCCACTTTGTCCAAAAACGTTCCGTTCCGGCATTTCGTACATGGGCACCACGCCTTATCGCTATTTGACAACGAAAAAGCTAGTTCAAAAAAAGCTTCTGTCTTGGCGTACCACTCAACTGAGTGACCACCAGTTCTGCTCTTCTAACCAGTATACATCCAACTACGATCTTCGCCCATATTTGACTCTGCAGTTTAAAGCCGGACAAATTATCATTATATTTTCATCAATTTATGCACGACAAAATATACTGCATTTCTCAGTTCACCGTCGCCGCAAGCTTCCTCTGCGTGCCGCCCACCGCCTCGAGCTCCTCCGCTGGCGCGAGCTCCTCTCTCTCTCTCTCTCTCTCTCTCTCTCTCTCTCTCTCTTGGAGCCACCGACGCGAGCCCCAAGCAGCGCCGCCGCCCCGATCTCCTCTGCTCACCCCTACACACGACCCACCTCCTCTCCCTCTCTCTCTCTTGGAGCCACCGACGACGCCGTGGCACCCGACAGCCAGCCGCCCCCGATGCCGCCCTCCTCATGGCGCAATTAACCACTTAAGCATAATTAGATAAACCACTTGAGCATAATTAAACACTTAAGCAAATTAAGCACTTAAGCATAATTAAACAAATTTAATAAATTTAAGCATAATTAAATAAACCACTTAAGCATAATTAAGCAAATTAAGCATAATTAAATCAACCACTTAAGCTTAATTAAGCAAAATAAAAGAAACCACTTAAGCATAATTAAGCAAATTAACCACTTAACCATAATTAAATAAACAATTAAGCAATTTCAGCATAATTTAAACAATTTCAAATTCAAAATTGAATTTGATTTGAATTCACATTGAAATTTGAATTTCAATGGGGGGGGGGAGGGCTCGGGGAGCAGGGTGAGGGTGGGGGCGAGGGTAAGGTGAGGGGGGGGGGGGGAGGGGGGAGGAGGGGAGGTGAGGGGGGGAGGGGTGGGGCAGGTGAGGGTGATGGTACTGAGGGGGGGGGGCTGCCTGCCATCGTGGACAGGGGAGGGAGGAGGCGGCGCTGCAGTGGTGAGGGGGAGGGGCTGCCGGCCGGTGTGGAGGGAGGAGAGAGGAGGCAACACTGCGGTGGTGAGGGGGGGCGTCCTGGAGGGGGGGAGAAGGTGGAGGTTTTACCTGGCGCGACGGGGCACGATCGGGCGGGGGGCGGCGACATCGGTCGACGGCGTCGAGCGATGCGGGCGGCAGCGTCGGGCGGCGCGGGCGGCGGCGTGGGGAAAGCGATCGAGAAGCGGCGCGGGGAAAATGAACCAGGCGCGCGTTTGCGGGCGGCTCGCGCGGTTAGGTTAAATCCACAACTTACGTTGACGATGTCAAGACGACGTAAGTAAATGTGTACTTACGTCAAGCATTTAACTTACGTCGGCTATGGGCCTCGGCCAATGTCAGTATCCGTTATTGCCGTCGGTTCTTTTACTTACGTCCGCCGTGGGACCGAAGCCGACGTAATTTATTTAACATACGTCAGTTACCATATACCGACATAATTTACTGATCTTACGTCGGCTGGTGCATGTAAGTTGCGCTGGCCGACGTAATTGTTCACGTTTCCTGTAGTGAAAGGGGGATAAATAGGTCCTATGAAGATTAGACTAAGAGTTAGTGAGTTGCTCCTACAATGCCTCTAATATACATATATATATATCCTAGGTTAGATACTAATGAGCATGTCAATGATGAATCATTATGCTAAGTTATTCAACACATCGGGCACGGGTTTACCCCTAGCAAGAATGATTCCCACTAAGAGCCTGTGGCATAGCCGAACGTGGAGGATTACAAAACACAAATAGGGTTGTCATCACCTGCTGCCTACCTCTTCAATTTGTGGGTCTACAAGACATTCAACGCTACTTAGCTATCCTAACACCATGCTAGCATATTGAGTAAATATCTTAAGATCTTAGGCACAAGCCATCCTAAGGCAATGAACTAAACCATTGTTGAAACCAATGTTGATTCATATCATAATTATTCATATTAACATGATCATATCATAGCTAATTAGACTATAGTGGAGATTTATAGTGCTTATGATGATAGATTAAGATTATTATAACATAATCATAAAGACTATTCCTACCACATACATGGACTCAACGGTCAAATAAAAAACTTTTCATCCAAGTATATGTATAAAGAAAGTCTAAAGATAATATCTTTATTATGCATAATGTCACAAATAAAAGAAGGAATACATGAGCGATATCTTTCTCAATGTGGAATTGAGAAGAGAGACTCCTTCTACTCATTTTCTAATTTGGACTAGGGACTAGAGACTCTCCTCTCTACAGCCTAAACTCCTCTAAGACTATGGAAAATAGTGGATACAGCAGAATAAAGCTCAAGTGGTGTGTGTTAAAGTGTGGGGTAGAAGGTCCTATTTATAGCTGGAAAAGGGTCGGTTTCCACCACTAAAAATGCGCGAATCAGTCTTCATCGTTATCAGGACACCACATAGAGTCGACACGTCGAAGTTGACCGCGTTTGGCGCCAGGAACGAGTAGGTCGAACAGGGTGTTCGGTCGACCTGGTCTTGACTCCATTTCGCATGTGCTTTCTCCAGTTCACTTTCAAGTGGGCCCTATTGATTGATATGGGTGATACGCCGTTTGATATCCTTGGATACATTTGTTTGTGGGCCATTTGATCCATGGGATGCCACGTGTCAACATTTGATTGGCTGGGATGGTATTTTTTAGGATTGCTACCCCTCTTTTACCTCAATTCCTACATAAGAAGTCTGCATGCACTATTTTTCCAAGGAAAAGTGAAAATAGGTTAAGTAGAAAAGTGATGTGTGCAAGAAATGACTTATTCTTCACATAATTGAGTTATATTGATTGGTAAAATTGGGATATAATAGTCGTCAACAAACTCTACCAAGCTTATCCTTTGCTCGTCCCAAGCAAAGTCAAGACTTTAGGTTGATAATCAGAAGTTGCTACAATGTTCTATCCTTCAAAAGTACCAAGTGCACAACAAAATACTCTACCTAGTATTGCAAAAATTTGCTATGGTACTTTACCTTTCTTAAGTTGTTATGGGGCTTATGCTTTTCATATTCATGGGTAGTTGAAAGATAGAACAGTAAACAGAGCACACATAGCCTAGATGTCAAGTTTCACTTAAATTTCAGAGAGTTTCTTTAGATTCTAAGTACCTCAATTTGATTCTCCCAGTCACTCCTTTTTGTGTAGTGGAAATATATCCTCACCAAGGCATTTTACTATACTAATCCTACCACCTAAATAAGGCTCATATGTAGAGCTTGGTAGGAAATGTAGTATGCATATTTTCAACACATAATTTTTCTAAGTCAAAAGAGTAAGCCTTAGGAGAAATCAATTCAAAACATTTTAATTCAAGACTTGTGCATGTGTGATGGAATTGAAGTGGAAGAGGATGTTAAGATGACTCCTTCGATGTGGACTCTCTTTATTGCAGGGATGAAACATGACTATTTTCTTTTATTTTTTTTCTCATGCTTATGATGTAAGCGTGCATTTTCTTTTTCTTTTTCTTGTAGCCATGTCTTCTGCTCCCTTTTTATGCAACAAATTTGAAGAGAGTATTAAGCATGAGATGCATGGAGTTTCTCTTTTTATTATGGAATGATGATATGATGGAATTTTGCTAACTTCTATTGTAGAAGTATAACACGTGCAAGTGAAGTCTTGAATTCTAAAGAAATGAATGAATTCTAACATAGGACTATATTAGTTTTACTAGGCTCAATGTGAAAGCACATATCATATGCATAAGGTTTATCAGTGTAAAACATCATATGGCTTTAGGTATTTTTAATTGAATGAGAGTAACTTAAACCTTTTTAAAAAATTTCCGGAAATCTAAGTTTCACTTTAAAACTAGGAATATAAGCTTATTACTATCTCAAATCTCACAACAACCTAGAATTAGATTAAGTTTTTGCTACCCACAACTTCTAGATCAAGGCAAAGTTAAATTAAGTCAATGAAATCAATATTTGGAGAGTAGCAAGTTGTAAACGAGGGACTTACGAAAAATAAAACAGAGCAACTATTCATTATTTCATCTATGTGAATTCTAAATCATTCTTACCACACATTTTTATTTGTTGGAAAATAAATCTATATTACTTATTATTTTTTATATGCAAGGTGAATTGGTGGATGAATGGAAAATAAATATGCAATGGGTGTGATACAAGTTACCTCAAGTGAGGGTCCTCCCCCAAGCCCGTTCTTCAATCACCTCCGTGATAAGGGTTGAATCCTTGATGACGGGAGTTTGCTACAAGATTGGCTTGCTGTTATTGTAGCGTGGAGTTGAAATTTGTGAAATGAGTGTCCATGTGTTGTTGCTAGTCTTGGGTACCTTGGACATATTCTTGGAGTGTGTTGTAGATGTCTCCCGTCCTCACTTCAAGGTCTCCCATACGTCTAGCGAGATCAGTCAATCCTTGGCTATAGTCATGATGACTTCTAGCCGAAAAGGAACGACGTCCTCTCATTGACGTTGGAGGCAAGCTGCTAGAGCTTGAAGCGGATAGGAATGACTCCCATCCGGTACTCGACCATCCATGCCAAGACAGCCCTCTGACCTCATACGGTTGAGGTTGAGTCCATTCGGATGCATCACCCTTTGGGATCTCTTTCTTTTGGTACTCATGGACCGGGAAGGTTGTCGGAGGCATGCCCATGGCCGCACTCCTTGCACAACTTCTAGTTATCCTACCAGAAACATTACTTCTTCTAGCTTCCTCGATGTAAAGAAGATCAATGGTTAGTCTTCAACATTTGTACAAATGAAAATTCTGGTTAGGTAACCGAATTTCATTGACAAAGCCGAGATAGAAAAATATCAAAGAGCCAGTATGATCATGCTTAAGGGTATGTCCTCGCACTAGACAATCTTCACTAATCAATTCTCGTTCAATTTCAATGTACTCAAATGAAGTATATTCTAATAATCCTACCCTAGTAGCAATGCGGGTAATCAATTAAGTGCATTCAATTGGCCCTGTCTTTGAAATATAATCTAACCATTGTGTCATCATGGCTTTAACTGGAGCAACTTTTAACATCTTAATCATGGCAAATAAAATTCTCAGTTCATCATCACAAACTACTCTAACATCTCCTCTAGGAAATATAGTCATAGCTACCCATCTATGCATGAATCATACAGTAGGATTTTGTAAGTGGCTATTTCTAGGAGCACTACATGTGACCTCACTTGCCAATTCATGCCAAAAACTTTGTTTATTAAATCTTGGCAAAGTGTTTATATCTAGCAAACAACGTTTATAGAAGCCTAGGATTTCACTTAATTCTTTCCATAGGATGTTGTATTCCTTTTGAAATAATCTAAAAGAAATATCATCAAATCATATTTTGAGGATGCATAGGAATTGTATAGTGAGAAGGCATGAACCTTTCTCCTCTACGTGAGCAAAATTTTCCCATCCTAATGCATGACAAACGAAAGAGAATTCAGAATCCATACTTATTTTGGATATCAAATCCGGATCATAAGCTTTAGTGTGATAAAACTCATGATCTTGGAGAAGCTTGCGTGCTTGGTCTTCAACTTCACTTTGTATGTCAAAGTCATTGTCGTGGAGAAGTTGATGTGGGGTGCTTTCTCACCCATGTGGGTGTCTTCATACACACTCCTCCTCCGTGGACTTGGTGTAGCAACGGGGGAGAGGTGTGCACTTGAGGCTCTATCATGGCTTGAGCTTGCAGCCCCCTTCCTCTTCCTGAACAACCTATTCATTCCTTTTATGGCCACAAAAGAGAGAAGACAACAAGGCAAAAAACTCGAAAAGAAGTTATGTTAGGGGAACAAAACCCTTGACGAACTTTCTCCTTGAAGAACTTGAGAGCAAATTGCAAATGCAAATGAAAGCAAATCTTTTTGGATTGGATTTGAGCAAGAGTGCTTCAATGAAGAGCAAGAAAACAATGTGAGCAAGAGAGTGACTTGAGAGGTGAAAAATGAGTTGAAGTGTGAAGAGAGGTCACCCTCACAGCCACCATTCATAGTCTACACCACCAACGGTCATAAGAGGCACATAATGTAGCCGTTGGAGGAGAGAGAGCCAAATTAGCTCTTTCCCCACTTTGGTCGACCAGGGGTGTTCGGCCGACCTGTAAGGTGAGCCCCCTGGTCCCTCTTTTGGTAGGTGACTTCCCAAGAGCTATAAAATTAGCCCATTGGTGAATTACCACATTTGCAGCCCCAAAAAATTATTTTTTAATAAAACTCTTTTCCAAATTCAACAATTTTCTTTTTGTGAAAAAAATAAAAATAATGGTTGACAATATAAGATTCTCAACTTGCTAAAAAATCATATAGAGTGGGAAAAATCAAATGGGGTGAAATGAAAGATAAAATAAAAGATAACTACCAATTATCCTGTTGGCTAGATCTCACCAAAGTCCGATGAGATGGAGTTTCCCTCCGTCTTCATTTCTTGGCAACCGGGCTCGAAGGAATGTGCTCAGACGGCTTGTCTTGCTCCTTCCGCCAATCCTTCTTTGGCTCGATCGACTTGGGCCTTTGGGAAGTCCCGAGTTTCTCCGTCTTCTTGGAATGTCGGCATGGACGAAAAGACGGGTTCTCCGCATAGATTAATTTTCTCATGAATGCTATGAGTGGATCCACCTTTGGAGGTGTGATTTCGACCTCTTGAATGTGTTTAACATTTGGCCCATACTTGATTCGTATCATGGAGCATTGCTCTAATTTTTGGCAAAAGTTAAACTTCTCCTCCTTGCCATTGATATGGAAGTGAATTTCTCCAGCTCCCACGTCTATGCGAGCCTTTGTGATGCTAAGTAACGGGTGCCCAATAATGAGCGATGTATCCTTCTCGACATCCATGTCGAGCACCATGAAATCCACATGTATGAAGCAATTCTGGATTTTCACCGGAACGTCTTCAGCAATACCCGCTAGATAATGGACTAAAGAGTCAGCCAATTGAAGCTACATTAGTGTTGAAGTCAGGTCCGTGAAGTTCAGCTGGTCGAAGACCACCTTGGGAATAACACTCACACTTGCTCCAAGATCACAAAGTTCCTTGCCAAAGCGTAGTGTGCCAATGGAGCAGGACATGAAGGGATATCCAAGGTCCTTCAGCCAGCTGCCTTCCCGTAGAGAAATCATGTTGACATTTTCCATGGGAGGTTCTGGCTGCCCTGACATCATACCATTCTCTAATAATGGAGCAACAACTGCCAGTTGAGCTAACTGGGTCTCCAACATCTTGTTGAAGCTTAATTGATTCTTGAAGGCTAAGGATAGTCCTTCAATCTTGGCATTAATGCTTTCTAAGGTATTTTAATTAGCCGATAGCTTCTTTGATAAGGCATCATTAATATTCAAGTGGCTAATGGCAAGCTGTCTAAAGTTGGGTTGATTGTCATTGTTTCCATTGTTGTGTACCCTTCTTGAAAGAAAGGGCATGGTTGGCCCCACCCTTAACCTCCTGGACGATAGTCATTGTTGTTGAAGTTCCCATTGTTGGCTACGTATAGGGCATCCTCACAAGTCTATGGGCAGTCATTACCCATGTGACCCGTGTTTCCACAGACTTTACATGTGATGTGAGAGTCTAAGGCCCATACATTGCCACATACTTCACCATTGGCTTGTCCATCAACCTTCTTCATAAGAAGGTCTAATTTGGCAGCGATCATGTCTACCTCTTTCAAGGTGTGCATGTCTCGCTAATGGGTTTGGAGACACCCATCGCTTCAACCCATATTAGACATCATCTTCTCAATCAAATCTTTTGCTTTGGACACCGTTAATGAGAAGAAGGCTGCTCCAGCAGCAGCATCCACATGGTCACGAGCAAAAGGGATCAACCTGTTATAGAAATTTTGGATAATGAGCCAGTCATCCATCCCATGGTGGGTACATGCCAAGATGTACTCCTGCAGCCTTTCCCATGCCTCGGGAATAGACTCCTTAGGATCTTGCTGGAAGCTGGAAATTCTCCCACGTAAGGCATTGGTTTTGCCCAACAGAAAGAACTTGGCGAGGAATGCCGTAGAACACTTATTCCAAGTGTCTACAACACTTTGGTTCGCATAGGACCACTGCTTCGCTCTCCCAAGAAGGGAGAACGGGAACATTCTAAGACAAACGATATCAGTAGAGATGTCCTTGATCTTGAAAGTGCTACATTACTTAAGGAACTCTTGCAGGTGAGCACTTGTATCCTTGTTAGCCTTCTCACAAAATGGGTTGGCTTGCACCATAGTGATCAGACCAGTCTTGATTTCGAAGTTCACGTCTCTTGTGTTAACAAAGGGCCCAACAAATACATTGTTAGCAGAGGGAGCCAACAACTCATGAAGGGTCTTCTGAGCCATTGGCGTATCGATTGTTGGTGCAATAGCACTGGTTTGCTTTGCCGCATGAAGCTTCTGAGGAGTAATGGCACGAGGTCAATCTTCGAGAAGGGATTCTAGATCTTGAATAAAGTTTTCCAGCAAGCTGAAACCAGACATACATTATCCTGTTTTCATATTAAAATGAATGCGAAGAAAAGAAGGGTTATCCAACTAAAAACCTACCCAGAGTCCTATCCTGTTCACTCAATCATGCAATGCCTTCCTCGGGAACAGTGCTAGAAATGCTTGTTGACGTTTCTTACGCATAGAATAAATTCCACAAGCATACGAAAACTATCGATATAGCATTTCCCCTTAGAAGAGTATTCCAAATGTGTCATCTGTTTTATCCCAAGGGAGGCTAGGTGGAAGTGTAGCAATCATCAAATGGAAAGGGTAGAATGGTCTAGGTAGGGTTCTAGTGAGGATGGATAATAGATAATTGGAGGTAGTGTGACACACACAAGAGCATTCTATTCTAAGGGGAGATAAATAGGTCCTATGGATATTAGACTAAGAGTTAGTAAGTTGCTCCTACAATGCCTCTAATATACATATACATAACCTAGGTTAGATACTAATGAGCATGTCAATAGTGAATCCTTATTCTAAGTTGTTCAACACATTGGGCACGGGTTTACCCCTAGCAAAACTAGGATGACTCCCGCCAAGAGTTTGTGGCATAGTCAAATGTGGAGGATTACAAAGGACAGATAGGGCTATCACCGCCTACTGCCTACCTCTTCAATCCGTGGGTCTACAAGACATTCCATGCTACCTAGATATCCAAGCACCATACTAGCATATTAAGTAAATACCTTAAGATCCTAGGCACAAGCCATCCTAAGGCAATGAAGTAAATCAACGACGTTGAAACCAATGTTGATACATAGCATAATTATTCATATTAACATGATCACATTATAGCTAATTAGAGTATAGTGGGGGTTTATAGTGTTTATGATGATAGATTAAGATTATTATGGCATAATCATAATGACTAATCCTACCACATACATGGACTCCACAATCAAACAAGAAACGCTTCATGCAAGTATATGTGTAAAGGAAGACTAAAGATAATATCTTTATTATGCATAAAGTCATAAATACAAGAAGGAATACATGAGCCAAACATTTCCCAGTGTGGAATTGGGAACAAAGACTCCCTCTACTCCTTTCCTAATTTGGACTAGGGACTAGAGATTGTCCTCTCTACAGCCTAAACTCCTCTAAGACTATAGAAAATGGTGGATACAATAGAATGAAGCTCAAGTGGTGTGTGTTGAAGTGAGGGGTAGGGGGTCCTATTTAAAGATGGAGAAGGGTCGGTTTCTGCCACCAAAACGTGCGGATCAGTCTTCATCGTTATCAGGGCACCAAAGGTACTCGACACGCGAAAGTTGTTCGACCGACCTGGTCTTGGCTTTGTTTCGCTTGTGCTTTCTCCAGGTCACTTCCAGGTGGGCCCTATTGACTGATATGGGTGATACACCGTTGGATATCCTCGGATACATCTGTTTGTGGGCCATTTGATCCACTCAATGCCATGTGTTGGCGCTTGATTGACTAGGATGATACCTTTTAGGATTGCTCCCCCTATTTTACCTCAATCCCGGCATGAAAAGCCTGCATGAACTATTTTTCCAAGGGCAAGTGGAAACAGGTTAAGTGGAAAGGTGATGTGTGCAAGAATTGACTTATCCTTCACTTAATTGAGTTATATTGATGGGTCGAATTGGGATATAACAACCGTCAACACTTATACATTATTTTTCTAGAAGTTCTTACTTTTGAGAGTTCATATACTCGGGCAAGGTCTGCTTGTCATCTGTTCTATCACCTTTTGAGCTAACAAAGATCACGGAAGACTCCCTTTAGATGTAGAGCCTTTTTTTGTCCAAACCAGGATAAATCTCTTGTTCTTTCCACCTAGGCATACGAAAATGAATGTGATTCAATACAAATGTACTAGTCAGTTTTCGAAACGCTGACAGTTGGTGCGCCAGGTTGGAGAACGCTATTGTGCATTCTCATTAACTTCATCAACACCGAGAAGTGTCATCGACAACCCTCGAGGGCTCAACAACGTCGATATCACCAACATCGTCCGGAAGGTGCCCTTTGAAGGAATGGACGACGACGCATCATCGTCCCTTTTTAGGATACTAGAAGATAATGTCGGTTGTTATCTCAGCTCCGACTCCAACACCGAGGTAAGCGATCGTTTTCACTAGAAACTTCACCCCACAAACACTTACGGCGGTGTACGAACACTCTCACGGTCGCTTGGAAAGGAATCTGCACGCGGTCCCATTCCCAATGAGTGTTTTTAGTCAAGGCACGCCGCGCTCGAATCCGAGCAGACGCGCTCAAACCTTGGCGAGACTGTGGTCCAGACCAAGTTCCATCACCACGCCAATCCAAACACCCTCATGCGCGTTCTGCTTGGACCAGCGTCACCACTGGCACTTTCGATGCCCCACGCTCTGAGCGGATAGGCTAGATAATCGCGGACGCCCCCAGAGATGTACGAGCATTCCCGCAACTCACATCATGACAACGGTGGACATGGCATCAGGAGCTTGGAAAGGAACTTGCACGCGGTCCCGTTCCCAGCGATCAGTTTGAGATAGGGCGCGTCCCGCTCGGTTCCAAGTAAACGTGCCCAAACTTTGGCGAGACCACACTCCGGACAAAATTCCATCACCACGCCGATCTAGGTGCGGTGTTGGATCGACGCCACCACTGGCACCGCTGGCGCCCCATGCTTCGAGCGGATAAGCCAGAGCACCACAGTTGCAGCCTCCTCAAGGCATGCAGCGCGAATACTAGCAGAAATCAGGTTCGATCCGGCCCGTCGGGACCCCTGTCCCTCGATGGACTGCGACGCCTACGAGCGTGTGGGGGCATATTCACCAACACTTCACCACCAACGACTCCAGACAGCCAGGGAATGACGCTCCAAATCGGACGAAAAGCACCATCAAGACCGAATCCTCCACCCGCTCGCCCTCTCCGGCCCAGGCACGAGAAGTGTTGGTATTTCTTAACGTCTACGGTTCATCCTAGCAGCAAGTGCTAGTTCTGCAGAGGCATTAGGCTAACTTAAGTCAAAGCAAGTTGAGTTCCGTGATCGCACGAAAAGTACTATTGTAGCATTTCACCCAAGAGTATTCCCTAGGGTATTGTGTTTATTTTATCCCAAAGGAAGGCAAGTGAAGAGTGGCAATATCAAAGGAAGAACAGAGTGTTCTAGTGAGGAGTTTAGTAGGATGGGTAAATGATGTAGTGGGGGTAGTGTGACACACGCCTAAGCAATCTACTCTAAGGGTAAAGATGTCCCAGTGAAGTAGTGAAGGTCAAGTTAAAAATGAAGCTACTCCAACTGTGTTCTATTTACTCATATACATAGGCTATTAGTGTACACATGAGTATGCTAACGATTAATACTAGGGCTTAGTGGTCCAACACATCTAGATGATTTCGGCCAAGAGCCTGTGGCGTAGCCGAACGTGGGGGATTACAAAGGTTGGAGAGGGCTATCACCACCTGTGGCCTACCCCTACAACCTTTGGGTTTACGAGACATACGACACTACTAAACTATCTCAACACCACGCTTACATGTTAAGTAAATACCTTAGAAGCCTAGGTACAAGCACCATCCTAAGGCAATGACTAACCTAAACATCGTTGACCAATGTTGGAACCAAACACTAACATATTCATATAAACATAATCATATTAATATCTAATTATATTATAGTGGTAGTGTATGATGTTTAGGGTAACATGATAGGATAATTATGACTAGATCATAATAACATCTACACCTAACACATGCATGGACTCCACAGTCAAACAATAAATGCTTTGTCCAAGTATATAAATAAATAAAGACTAATAATATTATTATCATAAAGTATAAAGTCACATAATAAAGAAAAGATACATGAGCACGCTCTCTCCAGAAAAGCATGCAGTTGCCCGGACACACATCAATCTTTTCGTAGTTCATACCGAGACCGGAAAGAATTTTCTTCGACTTATAGATATCTTTAGGCACTTTGTGGGGATGTGAAATGACATCGATGAACAAATTGATGAGGTCGTTGTAACAATTATTAGAAAATAAGTACTTAGACTTAATTGCTATAAGTCTAGTCACAAAAGTGAGGATTGTCATTTCAGTGTGTCCATGTAGCGGCTATTTTGAATCTTTAAGAAGGTCGAAGAACTTTTTAACCTCCGCCGGGTCATATAGCTTCTAACATCTCATCCAACATATCAACCTTCATTTCATCATCATTGCCCGCTTCCACTTCTTGTACAACTTGAGAAGTTATCTCGCTGTGAAAGTTCCACAACTCATAATATGACATATAGCTGTTTCGACACAAGTGCATCGAAAGCTCCATTTTGTCCAAAAATGTCCCGTTCCGACATTTCATACATGGACACCGCACCTTATCGCTATTTGACAATTAAAAAGCTCGTTCCACAAAAGCTTCTGTCTTGGCGTACCACATATCTGAGTGACCACCAGTTCTACTCTTCCAACCTGTCGACTGTTGGAGTCGGCAGATCCCCTGACACTACGAAAGTGTTGAAGGAGTTTGTGGTTCGGTTTGGGCGCGCGGAGACTCAAGAAGGTGAAACGCGATTGGACACGAGTGACACAGTAGTTTACGTGGTTCGGGCCGCCTGAGCGTAATACCCTACTCCACGGGTGTGTGCGTGTGTTGTATTAACTTGTGAGGTTCAGAGTGTTCGAGAGTTCCCTTTCGTGTATCGTCGGTTTGTCCTTTTATAGTATAAGGACAAACCGTTACAAGTCAGCCTGGCCCGACATGTGGCCCTGGCGGTTATTAGTATTGATACACGAGATTAATTGTTGTTAATAACCCTGTAACGGCTCCGACAGTGCCGTTACAGGTGTTAAGATCGTCCGATTAAATATCATTAACGTGGAATTAATGATAATTAATCGGGTCTTGAAGTCCGCGGCTGTCCTTTGGAGATCCGTAGCCGTTACAACGTCTCCCGGGGGTTTGAAGCGGCCAGCTCCGACGTATGGACACGTGGCAGCTCCGGAGCTTGCTTGTGGGAAGCGGGAAGCTCCGGGGCGGCCTGGCACGTGTCAGATCCGGAGCTTCTCTCGGTCAGGGGTTACCTCCGGAGGTGCCGTTTCAGTACCTAGCCCGGAGCTTCACCCTTGCGGATAATAGCTCTGGTCTGACGGTACACGTGGCAACCTAGGGGCTAACCATTTTGGAGAAGCGGGTCCGGTTACGTCTGGCAAGTGGGCCCCCGAGGGTCTTCAATTTGAGTAGATGTCCTTCCCTTGAGATCTTTGTAACCTCAGGGGGTGTATGGTTTTTAGGGTACCGATAGTGGCCCCCTGGACCTACCTCCGGGGAAGGCCAACGGGATGAAGTCATTCCGCCGGAGGTGGGTCCACTCTTGCGACTCTTGAACTGGGTCTTCAAGGGTCTTCGGAGGTGCCTTTGCCGGGGCTTTACGGTTAAGTCCCGACGCGTGGCGCACCTCAGGCGGCAGATAAGATCTTTGACGTGCGGATCTCTAGCAATTGAAGGTCGCCGGTTCCCGATACAAAAACCTTATCGGTTCCGCGCGCCTTGTCAGTCCGCCACCTTTGGGTTTCCCGCCTCGTGATGACAACTGTTCGCCTGGGTAAGAACCTCGACTTGATCGTCAGGGTGGTCCCGGGCCCTCTTGTCATCGGCTGAGTTGAATTCTTGAGTAGTATCCTTGATTCTCCTGCAGTTTCCATCCAAGCGTTGCGAGGGCTTACTTAAGAAGGAAAGTGCACCGTCGGGAGTTCTTTACGCTCTCTATCTGTTCTTGCGCTCAGACTCCCAACTCGTGCTTTGCTCCTCTTCTCTTGCCTAGCTGTGCTGCGATGGAGTTGGGTCTGCGTGAGAGTCGTTTGAAGACGGAGAGCGATCTGAAGAAGGTCCGAGCCCTCATGGGGTGGTCGTCGGACTTCTTCAACCGTTCGGTCCGCGCCGGCGGAGAGCTTCCCTTTAAAAAGGAGCACTCCGGCGAGATGGTGTACTTTTCATCGTACGCCATGGTGGGGCTGATCCCACCATTTTCTTCCTTCTTCTTGATGCTGCTGGACTTCTATGGTCTGCAGCTATACCACCTTGGCCCTCACTCCATCCTCCTTGTGTCCATCTTTGTCCACTTCTGCGAGATGTGGGTGGGCATCCCTCCCTGCATCGAGCTTTTCCGAACCTTCTTCACCGTCCAAACCACCGGCCGAAGCGACGAGTACCTTGGCTTCTACTACTTTGTGAAGCGCAAGAAGTGCCCGTTCAAGTACCTCCGGTCATTCCCTTCCGGGAAGTGGGATGACTGGAAGAAAGATTGGGTAGTCGTCCGGGTGGAGGAGCACGAGCGGTTGGAGTTGCCAGACGGTCTGCCCAGCATTGACACGTCGGTGTGGAGCGAAGTTCCGGTGCTGGCAGCAGCCTTCGACCCCATCCTGTCCAGGATCCGCCAATGTGTGGAGGGAGGACTGACTCCCCAGGCGGTGTTCTGCAACTTCCTGTCCAACAGGTGGGCGCCGTTGAAGAGGAGGGAGAAGCTCGCCTGGGCCCTCAACAGCGTGATGGACGAGGACCGGGTTGAGACCGGGTTGAAGTCCAGCATGGTGGGGAAGTCCTTGGAGTTTCACCTCAAGAAATTCCAGCACGGCATCGATGTTGACGGAGAGTACTTGACTCCGCCGCCGGCTTTCCTCCCCCTGAACGTGGAAGTTGAGTTCAGCAGGGAGCTCCGGCGGAAGATGCCCGCGCTTGACGACCTTGGCGTCGTCGAGAGAAGATCGACCGCCCGGTTGGCGATCCCCGGGTTGTCGGAAGGCGGCTCCGCCCCTGTCTCTCAGCCAAGAGCTGAGGTCACCGGCAAGGGCAAGGAGCTGGCGGAGGAGCCGGAGAGCCGGAAGAGGAAGCTGCGACATGCTGACGGGAGGTCCGTCGGGCTTGCTACTTCCCCCCCAGTTCCCCATCCTCAGGAAGGAAGATCCTCCGCCGCTGTAGCGTCTGTCCCCGTGGTGGGGTCTTTTCGGAGCGCTACTGTTCCGGCGGTGGGATCCTCCCGGAGTGCGGCTGTCCCCATGGTGGGTCCCTCCGGAGGTGCTAGCTCCGGACAGGCGACTCCGGTTCGAGAAGCAGTGAGGGCCTCCAGGTCTAGGAGTTCCCCCCGATCAAGGAGAGCTCTGACCCGGGAAACGCCCGCGGCCATGGCAAGTCCTGGGAGTCCTCCCGGAGCTCCTACGCCGACCGTGGCCAGCCCGGAACGTCCGGGAAAGAGGTTCCGCGCAAGCTGGTGCGTGAGCCTCCCAAGGTAATTTTTCTTGCTTACCTCAATTAACTTTCAATTATAGCATCTGTTTGCTCAATTTCTTCGTTCTTTATCTGCAGCGTTCCCAAGAAGGGGAGTGAAGCTCCGCCCTCGACCACAGTGTCTGAGGCTGCGGGGGCTTCTGCTCCAGCTCCGGTGCCGCCCCAAGCGGAGGCTGCGACAGCTCCGGCGCCGGCTGTCGTGGTCATGGACCTCGACTCGTCTCCAGAAGTTCCCGTGGTAGCGCCGGACCACGGGATTGAAGATGCGCCAGCGGACCCGTTCCGGAGGTTGAAGCTCCGGGTCCTGGTGCTGCAGAAGTAGAAGCTCCGGCTGTTGAGTCGGAGGAAGTTGCGGTCCCGGCTTCAGAGCCGGAAAGTGCTGAAGCCCCGGCAGTTGAGCCGGAGGTAGCTGAAGCCCCGGCGTGCGAGCCGGAAGTTGAAGTGGTTCCGGCAATTAAGACGGTTACTTCCGAAGCTCCGGTCGCAGAGCCGGTAACTATTGGAGCGCCGGCTGCAGAGCCGGTGATTGCTGAAGCGCCGGCCGCAGAGCCGGTGGTCGAAGAGGCGAGGGAGCTTGCGCCTCCCTCAGAAGAAGTGTCCCGGCCGGAGCCATTGGAGGCGACGACGTCGATGGTACCCGTGGCGGAGCCAGAGTGCCTGAACGAAGTCGTCGGCCCCCAGCCTGAGGGGGCACATGAAGGTTTGGTGGCAGGACCTTCTTCGGTGGCGACTGAGGCCATCCCGGAGGAGTGCCCTAGTGCTTTGGAAGCCCGGGGTTCCACTCTTGTAGAGTGGGACCCAATTTTTGTAAATGAAGACCCGCTGGAACCAGCGGAGGAGACCCCAGAAGGTCCGGAGCCCATCTCGCTGTCGATGTCCATCGACAACGCTTGCTCCAGTCTACGTCAAGTCCAACTAGCCTTCTTCCACGACAGCAAGGCTCTTGAAGAGGAGCGCCAAACCCTTCGGAGGTGGCGTAATCGACTCCAATTCGAGACCAAGCTGGCGCAGTCGAGGATTGCGGATGACAAGGAATGGATCAGGCGGGAGAAGGTCCGCCTGGAGCTCTGGGGTGAGATGCTGGACGAGAGGGAGAGCATGACTCACAACCTCGACGCCCAATCCCGGGAGTACCATGACCAAGCTAAGGCTGCTAATGACGCGTCCAACGCTCGGTTCGATCAACTCGAGGCCATCAGCACCGCACTCATCAAGCGCCGAGAGGCACTTGAGGGAAGGGAAAAGCGGCTCGAGGATGAGGAGCAAAAACTCCTGGAGCTACGGGATGACGTCTTGCGACGCGAAGAAGAGCTCGCCGAGAAGACAGCTCTGGCGGACAAGGGTATCGAGGAGTGCACTAAAAAATTGGAAGAGCGCTACCTCGAGGAAGAGGAGAAGACATGGGTGCGAGGGCAGGAACTCTACGAGTACGAGTGTGCCCTTGTCGCCCGGGAGAAGAAAATAGAGGCTAGG
Organism: Tuctoria greenei; assembly: GCA_036927565.1. Taxonomy (NCBI): domain Eukaryota; kingdom Viridiplantae; phylum Streptophyta; class Magnoliopsida; order Poales; family Poaceae; genus Tuctoria; species Tuctoria greenei. Next base: position 116,519,294 of record JAYESD010000011.1, on the reverse strand, counting down.
GAGAAAGACCTGGTCGACCGCCGGAACAAGATCCACCTCCGGGAGGAGGAGCTCGGAAGACTTGAGAAGCGGGTTGCTGCGAAGATTCAGCAAAACGCCAAAGAAGTTGAGCGCCTGTCCCGCGAGAATTCGGAGCTGGCGGCGGCCCGGAGGTCCCTGGAAGAAATGAAGGGCCTGAGGAAGACGGACTCCCTGCAAATTTGGGAGTTCCTGAGCAAGGCCGACGATGCGCTGGCGCCGATGGGTTTCAGCCCCGTGCTCCCGGATGATCCGGAGCCGGAGCCGGACCTTGCGTTGCAAGCGTTGAGTGCTGCGGGCAGCAAGCTCTCCAAGGTGGGCGACGTCATCGCGGACCAGCTGGAGGTCGAGGGGCAATCCCTGGCTAGGAACGTCACAGAGTATGTGTTGACGTGCTACACTAGCCGGAACCCTCGATTCCCTCTGGACCCGGTGCTTGAAGGCCCCGTCGAAGGAGAAAGCGAAGCTACCCGAGCCAGCGTGTCAGAGGTCGCCCAGAAGGTCGCCGAATTCTTCCATAGGGTCTAGGACTGTCTTTCTTAGCCTTTACTTGTATCTTCTCTTCTTCCTCAATTTTGTAATCCCTTGTCCCCAGATGTAATCTCCGGTCTTCAAATGAAATGAAATCCTCACTTTTTTGCGAATTTCATTTTTTTTGTCTTCAACATCTTTGTCTTCACTTGGCCCCCTGGTAGATGTGCACAATTTGATTGTGGACATGTACCAAAAGGATGTTGAGTTTTATTGAAGACAAATTTGCTTCGAACTCGTATAGTTTAGGTCCGAAGTTTTCGATAGTGAAGGTCCCTTGAAGTCGTCGGAGCTTAGAAGCTCCGGCACTGACCATCGTCGGAGCTTAGTAGCTCCGGCAATAGCCTCTACCAACACGTTGAGTGTCGATAGTTAATACTTCAAGGTGTCGGAGCTTAGTAGCTCCGGCAATGACCCTTGCCACGCCTGGCTTGCTGGCAACAGACTCTAGTGATAGAGTCTTCTCACCATCTTTAAGTTAACGCCCTGGTGGGAGTCGGAGCTTAGTTAGCTCTGGTTTTCTCCATAAACATTGGATTCATTTTTCCTGCACACTTAAGCCAAGAAAAATAGTAAAATTCGTTCCTTATCTATAACTTCATCGCGGCTTACGGTTCTCAAGAGAATTTCAAGTTGAACACGATTTTTAGTACAATTGGATGAATTGTCTTTTCTTTTAGATCTAATTGTCCATGGACCCACCTTACTTTGGCCTGCCGGGATGTAGGTAGAGTGGCGTACTTAGGGTGCTTGACTAGGCTAAGTCGATAGCGCACTCCGGCCCTAGAATGGCTTGGCGGCTTTCAGGCGAGTTGGCCACAGACGACATTTAAATCTAAAAAATCCGACAATTCAACTCAAATCGTACATAAACCGGTTAAACTAGAACTTCTTAAGAATTGCACGTTTCTGTTATAGACAAGAAAGAGAAAAATAAAAATGTTGAGCCTATGCAAAAATGAATGCACGTGGAGTCTATTTCACATGAAGATGTCTTTCATTATAGGTCCGGGGTACAGGGGAAACAAGTACACTCTTAGGGTACGGAACCAGGCTAAGTGTGTTTGGTTTCTCGTTTGACCCAGGGTAATTAGCTACACTTCTAGTCCGGAGACTGTATCAAGTGTTGCATGAGCTTTCCAAACCTTTCGGGAAAGGTCCGGCTGCTCTCCCGGAGGAACTACCCGACTCTGTACAATGACTCTATAACATACATTTCAAGTTACTTAAGACTCACCTCCGTGGAATTAAGTGTAGAACTTACGAAGGTGCTCGATGTTCCAAGGATTTGGGAGAGGTGTCCCATCCTCGGTAGCCAAGCGAACGCTTCCGGGACGGGACACTTTGATCACTCGGAAGGGCCCTTCCCAGCCGGGAGAAAGTTTGTTTTGCCCTTCTCTGGATAGTATTCTCCGTAGCACCAGATCGCCTTCCTCGAGCTGTCGGTTGCGTACATGCCGCTGATGATAGCGCCGTAGAGCTTGGCGGTATCGGGCATTCCGGACAGCTGCTTGGCACCTTCCCTCCTCGAGGAGGTCTAGGTCTTCACGCCGGAGCTGGTCCTGCGCGGCTTCGTCAAAGGTCCGGACTCGGAGGGAACCCAAGGTGATTTCCGGAGGAAGGATCGCTTCTGCTCCGTACACCAGGAAGAAGGGTGTTTCTCCGGTTGCCCGACTTGGAGAAGTCCTGTTGGCCCATAGAGTGGGCGGAAGCTCTTCGATCCAATTGGCTCCGTGCTTTTTCAAACGCTCATAAGTGCGCGTTTTGAGTCCTTTAAGGATCTCTGCGTTTGCTCTCTCGGCTTGCCCATTGCTGGCAGGATGAGCTACAGAAGCGTAGCAAACTTGTATGCCGAGGTCTTCGCAATATCCTTGAAATGCGGAGCTTGTGAACTGAGTCCCATTATCAGTGATGATCTTATTTGGGACTCCGAATCTGCTCACGATAGATTGTAGAAAATTGATTGCAGATTGTTTGTTGATCGTCACAACAGGAGTAGCTTCCGGCCACTTGGTGAACTTGTCGATGGCGACGTACAGGAACTTGTACCCTCCGACGGCTCTTGGGAAAGGTCCCAAGATGTCCATCCCCCACACAGCGAAAGGCCATGTAGGAGGTATCATTTGTAAGGACTGAGCAGGTGTATGAACTTGCTTTGCATGAAATTGGCATGCTTTGCATTTCTTCACTAGCTCAGTAGCATCCTGGAGCGCTGTAGGCCAGTAGAAGCCGTGCCGAAAGGCTTTTCCGACCAGCGTGCGGGAAGATGCGTGGTTCCCACACTCTCCTCCATGGATTTCTGCGAGGAGCTCGCAGCCTTCTTCCCTTGTGATGCACCGCATTAGGATGCCGTTGGCACCGCGCCGGTAGAGATCCCCTTCTACCAACGTGTATCTTTTAGCCAATCTGACTACCCGGTCAGCGGATACATCATCGTCAGGAAGGATGTTGTCTTTCAAGTAGTTCCGGATCTCCGAGATCCATGCATCGGAACTGACTTGAGCATTTGAGTCTTGCGTGCTGGGTTGCTCGGAGCTTCCGGCAGCACCTACGACCCTTGATGGCTGCCATGGTAACAGGGCCATCGGGACTGTCAGCTTCGGGATGCTGATCTCGCCCCCTTCGTTCAGTTCGGCAGGCTGAACTGTGGGTTTTGACAACCTCCGGACAAAGGTTCCGTCAGGAGCCGGAGCTCCGGTTGACGCCTTGATCGAGAGTTCGTCAGCTTCAGCGTTGTGAGCACGCTGAACATGGTGTAGGTCTAGGACTTCGAAGTCCTTTTGAAGCCTCTGGACTTCAAGGAGGTAAGCAGCCAGCTGGAGATTATTGCAGGAGCATTCACCCTTCACCTGTTTGATGACAAGTTGTGAATCTCCTTTGACCAGCAACTGCTTGACACCATATGATAGTGCCACCTTTAATCCATAGATGAGTGCTTCGTACTCCGCCATGTTGTTGGTTGCCTTGAAGTCAAGGTGCACCATGTATTTCACCTTCTCCCCGGTTGGTGCGAGGAGAAGGATTCCAGCTCCGGCTCCCTGCTTCTGCATGGAGCCGTCAAAGTAAAGGGTCCAGTGAGGCTTAGTGAAGGCTGGAACTTGTGGTTCCGTCTTCTGCTCGCTAGGGCCCCCAGGGTTTAATGGAGAGGGAGTCCATTCTGCCACGAAATCTGCCAATGCTTGACTCTTGATTGCTTGTCTTGGAATGAATTCGAGGTCGAATTCAGCCAGTTCCGCTGCCCACTTTGCAATATTCCCAGTTGAATTGGGATTATGCAGGATCGCTCGAAGTGGATATGAAGTCACCACTGAGACTTTGTGAGCTTGGAAATAATGTCGAAGCTTCCTTGAGGCAATAAGAACTGCATAGAGCAGTTTATGCACCTCTAGGTATCGAGTCTTGGCATCATGTAACACTTCACTGATGAAGTATACTGGGCGTTGAATGGTTCGGACCCTCCCGGAGGGGTCCGGAGCTTCCTCTTCATTGATCCGGACCCTGTCGGAGGGGTCCAGACTATCTTCGGGGACCTCCGGGTTCTGGGTGGAGGAACCCGGAGCTTCTTCAGGAATGACCTGGATCCTATCGGAAGAATCAGGGTCCTCTGAAGTGGCTTCTTGTGGGTTCAAGTCTGGGAGCTGGGACCCAGACTCGCTTTCAGGGACCTCCGGATCCTCCCGAAGGGATCTGGATTCCTGAGTATTGGGTAGTTCCGGTCTCTCCGCAACCAGAACCATACTGACGACTTCGTCAGCAGCTGAAATGTAAAGCAATAAAGGCTCACCAGGGTTCGGAGCTACCAAGACTGGTAGGGTGGTGAGGAACTGTTTCAGCTCCTGGAATGCCTTCTCTGCTTCTTCAGACCATTGGAATGGTCCGGACTTCCTCAGTAACTTGAAGAAGGGAAGTGCCCTTTCCGCCAGTCTTGAAATGAACCGGCTGAGGGCTGCTAGACATCCAGTTAATTTTTGGACGTCTTTGATGCGGGTTGGTGGCCGCATGTCTTCAATGGCTTTTATCTTCGCCGGATTAGCCTCTATGCCCCGGTGACTTACCAGGAAACCAAGAAGCTTTCCGGAACTAACCCCAAATACGCACTTGTCTGGGTTTAGCTTCGTGCGGGTGGCCCGCAGCTTGTCGAAGACAGCCTGCAAGGTGTCCAAGAGGGACTCCTTGTTCTTGACTTTGACCACGATGTCATCGACGTACACTTCCACTATGTCTCTAATGAGTTCTTCGAAAGTTTTGTACATAGCTCGTACAAAAGTTGAAGCTGCATTCTTGAGACCAAAAGGCATGGCTGTGTAACAATACAATCCATCCACTGTGATGAATGAAGTATGTTCTTCATCTTCCCTAGACATCCGGATTTGATGATATCCAGAATATGTGTCTAGAAAACACAGTAACTCGCACCCGGAGGTGGAATCCACTATCTGATCTATTCTAGGTAGTGGGAATGGATCTTTTGGACATGCCTTATTCAGTGTGGTGTAGTCGATGCACATCCGAAGTTTCCCGCCGGCCTTAGGCACAATGACTGGGTTTGCCAGCCATTTTGGATGGTAGACTTCTCGGATGAATCCAGCTTCGAGCAACTTCTTTACTTCTTGTCGGATGAAGTTCTGTCGCTCCACGGATTGCTTCCGAGGTTTCTGATGCACAGGCCGAGCGTCGGGGTAAATCTTCAGATTGTGCTCAATCACTTCCCTGGGGATCCCAGGCATTTGTGACGGTTGCCAAGCAAACACGTCAACGTTAGCCCGGAGAAAAGTGATGAGCGCGAGTTCCTATTTGTCGTTCAAGCCACCCGATATGCGGGTAGTTTGAGTGACATCGGAACCAATTTGGACGACTTTGACGGGAATGTCGGTGTCGCCGCTTGGCTGCACACGAGGTGCAGAGGTTGAGCCTCGTTGACGAATGCTCGGAGGTTGTGGAGCTTGCTTCTGTCTGGAGTCCTCTTCTTGCGCCGTGGTGAGTGCGTGAAGTTCCTCCAGAGCAGTTACTCCGGCAGTGCGATCTCCGCGGATCCGGAGAACGCCTACTGGTGTTGGCATCTTCAACACCAGGTATCCATAATGAGCAGCTGCCATGAATTTGTACAAGGCAGGTCTACCCAAGATGGCGTTGAATGGTAAGTTGATCTGGGCGACGTCGAAGATCAACTTCTCGGTGCGATACTTCTCCCGGGTCCCGAAGGTAACAGGGAGGGTAATAGCTCCGAGTGGGGTTATGGCCCCCGGACCTACTCCGGAGAAAGGTCGAGAGGGCTGGAGGTCCGAAGGTCGGAGCTGAAGCTTAGTGAAAGCTTCGAAGCTGATGAGATTAAGCCCCGAACCTCCATCTACCAGGACATGATGGAGCTGGATGTTGTTGATGGTGGGAGATACCATCAAGGGTAACTGGCCAGCTCCGACCATGCTTTGAGGACAGTCCGAAGCATCAAAAGTGATGGATGTGTCCATCCACTTTCGATGTGGCTCCGGTCTAGCTGTAGGAGCTACAACAGCCATATCCCGTCGCATAGTCTTGATGACACGACGAGAGGTGATGTCCCATGATCCACCAAAGATGGTGTTCATGGTTTTTCGACGCTCGTTGTCGGAGACGTCGGAGTCATCGTCGACGGAGGTGTAGACGGCTTTCAGGACCTTTTTGGGGTCCTGAAACCCTAACTCCTCTTCAGCCGGAGCTTCATCGACCTTTTGTTTCCCCTCCCTCTGTCGGAAGGGAGACCCTTCCCGGCGCTTGTGGTAGCGCTCGGCAAGGTTTTGGACCTCCCGGCAGTCCTCCAGTCTGTGGCTGCTCGTTTTGTGAATGGGGCACCACATCTTGGATTTGCCACCGTCTTCAGAAGACGGTCGAGGTCGCTTCTCGGGGCGTGGCCCCCGGCCACTAGGAGTTGCAGTGGCTGCAACGTTGGATGTGCCGGCCGACGGCTTCTTCTTGCCGTTGGTCTTCTTTTTCTTCTTGCCACTCCCGGAGGTAGCGGCTTCTTCTTTGGAGGATTTTTTATGATCCTCCAAGGCCGGTTTGGAGTGCATTTCACGGCCCTCCGCAGCTCTGGCACATTTGTCAGCCAGGCTGAAGAGCTCCGTGACGTTGGTGATCTCTTTGATCGCCAGCTTCTCCAACATCTTCTTGTCTCGTACACCCTGTCTGAATGCCACAATGATAGAAGCGCTTGAGATAGAAGGGATTGTGTTACGTACCTGAGAAAATCTCTGGATGAATGACCGCAAAGATTCTCCTCCTTTTTGCACGACCGCAAAAAGGTCCAGTTCAGTGCCCGGACGGGTGTATGAGCTCCCGAAATTGGCGGTGAACTGGCGGCACAGCTCCTCCCAACTGTCGATAGAGTTGGGTGGAAGGCTCATAAACCAGGACCTGGCGGTCCCAGTTAAAGCCACTGGAAAGTAATTGGCCATTACGGCCTCGTTTCCTCCAGCTTCTAGGATCACAGTGGAGTATATCTGTAGAAATTCTACGGGATTGACAGTCCCGTCGAATTTTTCCGGCAAATGTGGCCGGAACTTCTGTGGCCATCTAACCATGCGCAGGTGCATGGCTAGGGCGGAACAGCCTCCTCCTACTCCTTCCAGAGTAGAAAGGTCTTGAGCATCTCGTCTTTCTCGAGCTCGCTTGATGTGAACACGGCCATCCTGTTGGCGGTATCGGCGATCAAGCTCCGCCCGGAGGTCGTGTGTCGAAAGCCGAGATGCAGTATGGGCACGTCGTGCCCCAGAGGGCAACGATGTCACTTGCTGTGACGCAGCTCTTCTCCGGTTGTTGGAGACATGTGGACCAAGTCTTCCAGACAACGCTCGTCGCTGCGACGGGGCCCGCCCTGAAGGAGATGGACCCTGGTTGTTGAGGCGTTCGGCCGCTGCTGCGACCAAATGCTCAACATCAGCTCTCCATTGCTCCATGGCACCTTGAGATGCATTCGGAGGTGGTGGTCGCTGGAGGAGAGCACGCGCGGCATGGAGCGCGTGTTCTGGATTGTCACGACTTGCCGGCGCAGAATGTGACGCCGGTGCACCATCATGTCGTCCGGCATGTCTTGCCGGAGAAGATGGTGGTGGTGGGAGTGTGACTCCTGCTGGAACTGAGGCTCCTGCTGGTGGCTGCATGTTGGAGGGATTGCCTCCGACAGCCTGAACAGCGGGTTGCCCGTTGGATGATCCAGCTGCAGAATTCACCATTCTTGAAGATCTCAGGCGCCCCTACCTGGCGCGCCAACTGTCGACTGTTGGAGTCGGCAGATCCCCTGACACTACGAAAGTGTTGAAGGAGTTTGTGGTTCGGTTTGGGCGCGCGGAGACTCAAGAAGGTGAAACGCGATTGGACACGAGTGACACAGTAGTTTACGTGGTTCGGGCCGCCTGAGCGTAATACCCTACTCCACGGGTGTGTGCGTGTGTTGTATTAACTTGTGAGGTTCAGAGTGTTCGAGAGTTCCCTTTCGTGTATCGTCGGTTTGTCCTTTTATAGTATAAGGACAAACCGTTACAAGTCAGCCTGGCCCGACATGTGGCCCTGGCGGTTATTAGTATTGATACACGAGATTAATTGTTGTTAATAACCCTGTAACGGCTCCGACAGTGCCGTTACAGGTGTTAAGATCGCCCGATTAAATATCATTAACGTGGAATTAATGATAATTAATCGGGTCTTGAAGTCCGCGGCTGTCCTTTGGAGATCCGGAGCCGTTACAACGTCTCCCGGGGGTTTGAAGCGGCCAGCTCCGACGTATGGACACGTGGCAGCTCCGGAGCTTGCTTGTGGGAAGCGGGAAGCTCCGGGGCGGCCTGGCACGTGTCAGATCCGGAGCTTCTCTCGGTCAGGGGTTACCTCCGGAGGTGCCGTTTCGGTACCTAGCCCGGAGCTTCACCCTTGCGGATAATAGCTCTGGTCTTACGGTACACGTGGCAACCTAGGGACTAACCATTTTGGAGAAGCGGGTCCGGTTACGTCTGGCAAGTGGGCCCCCGAGGGTCTTCAATTTGAGTAGATGTCCTTCCCTTGAGATCTTTGTAACCTCAGGGGGTGTATGGTTTTTAGGGTACCGACACAACCCGTATACATACAACTGTGATTTTCACCCAAGTTTGACTCTGCAATTTAAAGCCGGAGAAATTATCGTTAATATATGCAGGATTTATCCTGCTTATGACGAGACACAGAACCTGAATCCGAACAAAATTTTGGCAGCATAACCTTGCTTGTTTTACATTGCACCCCAAAAAATGGCACAGTTCTTCAAGCTTTGGGGTCATACTTTACGCTCCGTTGGATCTCGCCGCCCACGCGGAGGAGCTTGCCGTCATCACCATCGCTTTTTGTCTCCGTGCCCATCTATACGCATAAGTGACTAATAAATAGTCGTGTTAGGCCCTAAATGGGCCGTGTTAGGCTGGTCGGCCCGAAACACATTTATTTACATATACTAATTTAACACTTAATCAATCAAAGTACTAATTAAACAATTAATCAATTTAACTACTAATTAACAGAACACCTATACATTAATCATGATATCAAAATTAACTAAATAACATTAATGAATTAATTTCCCTTACTCAAAACTAATAAGAAAAAAATTATGTGGCCAAGACATAATCATTGTGTCATTTTTAATAAGAAGTCAAATGGCTCATGGATTCTCCAAATGCATATTAATCCCAACTTGACTACAAATTGATTTGTCAATCCCAACTTGACTACAAATTGATGAACATATAACATTATCCAAATGCTAATTGAGGAACATACAAATGAACAAAAAATAAGGAAATCTGGGTGCTGGAATTGGGATGGGGGTGGGGGGCGTCGGGGTGGGGTGGGCGGCGTCGGGATGGGGGTGGGCGGTGTCGGGGTGGGGTTTTAGGCGTCGAGGTGGGTTGGGGGGATCGGCAGCGAGGTTTTGTGGTGGTGCGGCGGTGGAGCGCGAGGAGGGGAGACTAGGCGAGGAAGGAAGCGAGGCGACAAAGACATTACTGGCAGCGGCACGACGTGGATGGGCGGCACGGCGCGAAGGAAGGGCGACGCGGTGGGGTGGCGACAGGGTGAGGGCAGCACGGCACGGCGGTGGTGACGCGGTGGGGCGGCACAGTGTGGAGGCCGCGCGAGCGAAGAGGAAGGCGGCACGGCGTGGAGAAAAGGTGTGCGCTTGAAAATGGTAAAATGGGCTTGGTGCGGGGCCCGGGCAGGTAGGGTTAAGTCCTCTAGTTACGTTGGCCTTGCTAACTTACGTCGGCCTAGTTTTGAGCTGATGTAATTAACTTGGTACTTCTGTCAGCCTTACTACTTACATTGGTCTGGAAAATGGGCCGACGTAAGTACGTGATTAATGCCGTCAGCCCCTTAACATACGTCGGATGCAGGCCTCTGGCCGACGTAAGTTGTGTAACTTACGTCGGCTCCCAACGGCCGACGTAAGTTACTTAATTACGTCGGTCAAACCACACAAGTTATTTCGACCGACGTAATTTTCACAACTTACGTCGGCTCCCAACGGCTGACGTAAGTTACTTAATTACATCGGTCGAACCACGCAAGTTATTTCGGCCGACGTAATTGTTCGGATTTCATGTAGTGGAGACATATCTTTGTCAATTTGAACTTGAGACAAGAGGCTTCTCTCTACAGCCTAACCCCCACTAATAAATTAGGAGAGAACTAGTGTGTACAGGAGAGAATGTTTGAGTGGTGTGTATGAAGTGAGGCCTACCCCCTATTTATATATGGAGTAGAGGCGGTTCCCGCCATTAAAAACGCATAAATCAGTCACCACCGCCTTCAGGGCACCACAAGAGAGCACAAAATAAAATAAAATAATTAAAATAACTCCCCATATTTTAATCTTCCCATTATTAAAATAAAATAAAATCTGTCACAAAATCAGTCAGGTTGATTTTGACTGCTAAAACGACTTAAGAGTTATATTCTGACAAAAAAAATTTATAAGAGTTTCAACCCCCCTCACACTCAATTGAGGGCATCCCAAGCGGGCAAACTAATCTATGCCTACCTTTTATCTAATCTCTTTTTACCTTAAGTTCTATCTGAATCACAAAATTATTGTTCTTCTTTGTCTCGATATTGATTGAAGGCGTTCTAGCTGGTTTTTTTTTTTATGATGGAACACGCCAAGGCAACCTTGCCCTAACGGGTCCCTTCCGAACGAGATTTTCCTTGGCTCATTAGGTGACCCCGGCGAAAATCAGTTTGACTGGTTTTCTCTGCACACAGGACCCCATGAGTAGACCTGGGACTTGGGCGGTGCCATTTCCAGGTGGCCCATGCCCATGGCATGGATGTATGGCATGACCCATGGCCATGACACGGTCGGACATAAAAGTTTTTGGCCTAGGCACAACGAGCAATAAAGCACGTCACGGCACGGTACGACTAATGTGATGGGTCAGTGTCTGGGCCGACACAACACGAAATAGCGTATCAACACTTATGTGATAAGTTAGAGGTCATATTTGCATCTTTTACGATCAAATCTGCATGTCAAATGAACTATTTCATATTTGCTATATGTGCACCATATTATCTTGAAGAAATAAGTGTTGGTGCAATACATCAACTCTCTATTTTTATCTCGAGAACATAAGTTTGAAATTATTTGAACATCGAGCACAATCGAGTCTATTGTAAACCTTTAGGACTTTGAGGACTCATACATTTGTAACAATGTATTATGAATCACTCGATTATAATGCTCAATGGATCGAGCACAATCGAGTCTATTATGAATCACTCGATTAAAACTAATATTTTATAGCTATTAATTAACTACAAACAAAAATTGGATAGTGTTTCAGCCGGCATGATGGGTCATTGTGGGACATTGTTGCTCGGCCCGATAAGACAAGAGGCACGAGCAGGTCGGGCCGTGTCGGCACGGCACAACCCAAGTCCCAGGTCTACCTATGAGGTCTGTTTGCGGTTCACAAGGACGTGTTCATATTTAAGCCTCCTTTAGCACAGCCTCCAACTTCAAATTCTCCGTATTCACTTCTGATTACCTGAGGAAGATAATTCTCTGAATTCTCTAGGTGAATCAAAATCTATTTTAAAAAAATCATTTGAAAGAAAAATGGATTCTTGATTCCTGCATGGAAAGTGTAGGAAATGATTGTATTGTTCCCATTATGGTTTTTGTGTAGAAACACATATACAGAAATGTTATGAAGTTTTTGTACATATTGAGATATATTTTTTGATTGGTTCAATATAACAAAATTTTATTTTTGGAACAGTGTATCAATATCATTATTTGTGTATGTGTATCAATACTAATATTTTGTAATAGTGAAAGAAATAGAAAACGTTTGGTTGAACATAACATGACACGAAAAATAATTCACCGACACAAGACATTGCATGACATAACATATTTGTATTTTAGCAAGAAAAACACAATGCAAAATACAATAAACTTTAATGTGAAATTGCACTCGCAAGATCATCACAGAACCTGCCCATAATCCGAGTACTAGATGTTATGGTGGTTGTGTCTGATGCATTATGAGGGACATGTCGCCTATGTTTTGTCGGAATAATAGGCACATAATTGGAGTCTCGGTCACATCTTTGAAAATCCTCATCAAGTGTATTGTTCTCATGGATGAAGTTGTGTAGGCACATTATAGCTCCAACAATCATTTTTGCTTGTCCATTGGATAGGTTGGCATTTTGAATTCTCCGTTTCATCTTCCATATACCAAAGGTGTGCTCGATAATATTACGTAGACTTGCGTGCAAGTAGTTAAAATTTTCTTGTCTCACCATGAGGTGTAGGACAACCTCTCCAACTTAGAATATGGTATCCCTAACCTTTGTATGATGCTCTGTAGCCATATCTATTCGGATACCCAACATCAATAAGATAATATTTTCCTGTAATATATTAACAAAATAAACCATTAAACCAAGAACAAGTACTCTATAAAAAATAAAAGAACATATTACTGAAACATACTAAGAGGAGGATGTGGAAAGACTTCTTTATCAACTTCAATTGCATGATACAACACAGTTGTATTATGCATGGAACGAAATTGTCCAATAGATGCATAAATGAAGCTGTATTATGCATGGAACCAAATTGTCCAATAGATGCATAAATGAAGCGCATATCAAAATCAACAAGTGCCATCACATATTGTGTAGGTTTACCAGTTCTTCCAATGTATCTAATGTACTCATCCTTTGGTTGAGTTGAAATAAGATGAGTCCCATCTATGACAGCAAATGCAATTCTTAAAGTGAAGTCATATCTTTTGATCATTTGTAATCCTACTAAGTATGCTGTGAAAATTAGGATCATTGGACTGTATATATTTTGAAGATATTACCACCACACAATTTAAGACTTCACTGAACTTTCTACTAATTATATCACTAGAATGCTTAAAATCCTTCATCACGGTTGAGTTGGATAAAAAGTGACCGCAAATCACAAGAAATAATCCAAGTGATTCTAGCATCTAAAGACTGAGGTGCAAGACCACTTAAAGGTTCCTAGTGGTCCTCTCCAATGTTATAGTGTCCTCAAACATGATAGTCAATTATTCTTGATGGCCAAGGGGTCTCTCTTTAAAATTGGCAATGCCTTTGTATTGCTGTATTACAGAAAGAAAAAATAGAATTTTAGACATATAACACAAATGACATAATGAACATAAACGTGAACAATATATATTAGTTACCTTGTTTGCCTTCTTCCGCCAATCATCCGGTGTTTGATATTCTTATTTACAGGGTCCCACTCTATGTCAGTTTTCTTCTCTAATTTGATAGTCTTTTGTCAACTTATCTCATTTATTCTTGAACTGCATTTTTGTATAAGACAACCTTGTCCCCTCTTAAAACTTATTCATCAAAATAAACTTATTCATCACATTTTGATACACAACCCTGTTCAAGTGGGTACCAAATGGTTTTGTGCTATCACTTGTTTTGCAAATAATTCACAACAAACTATCCTAATATTTTCCTCATTCCAATCGTCAGCACTATCACCTTTATCTACCATCTTGCTGTCCACAATCAATTTATCCGTCCAAAATATTATTCCCAGGAAAAGTACATGACAGAATTGTATTATAATCAATATATCAATACCAGCAAATCAATAGCCATTTCAAGTTCAATAGCAACAACTCAATTGCAGCAATTCAAATCAGTAGCCGCATAATAGAATTGTATTATAACTAACAAATCAATAGCAGCGACTCAATAGCAACAAAAGATACCACTTTTATCCGTTTGGTGGTAGGCCCACGATCAGGGGCGGAGCCAGGTGGTGGGGGGGGGGGGGCGGCATACCCTGAGGCCGACCAAACCAACAGGACTCGTCTGGCGTCAACACGAATACAAATACCATGACGGAAACAGATCCTAGCGCTGGCGTGATTCCATTCTTTGTATAGGGCCGTACGCTGTAGTGCGTAGGAGGGCTCCTGAATTGTGATTCCATCGACAGAAACTGGAATATGGGTCCCTGCATCCTTGCGTGACTCGGTTGATCAATTGCACTTGCAGGACTACCTCGTGGCTCGTGCCGCTTGCGGCGACCGCATTGGCAGGCAATGATCAATTCAGGCATCAAATGGATCAGTCTCATGTGTTCGATTGTTTTTACATGATTGTTTGCTCACATTCATTGAGCGGGAATTTTTTTAAAGTGGATAAACATGATATAATTAATACATTTGTGTTATTTAAGAAACGACAACTAAAAAGTAATAAAAGTAATACTATAAGTTTATCTTATACATATATTTTGAACTATGAGTATTACATATTATTTATATTATATTTATTGAATTTAAAACTTATCTTAATATTTACTATATATATATTGTATTATATAAAATTACATTTTTATTGAATTGATAAATACTTTTGTTAAATACCATGTAAAAAATTCTGGCATACCCTATGCTGAAATCATAACTCCCACGGTCAATCAACAAATGTGTAGGGGACCTCGAGAACCTTCTAGCTCATACAGCTTGGATGCTAACACAAGGCCTATTTTTCCAAACTTGTCACAAGTCCTAGAACATACAGAAAAGCACAACCAATCAGAAAATATTCGCATAGAAGTTTATGTTCTTCACACAAAAGAGCCAGGGCAGCAGACCACATGGTCTGTGTTAGTATACAAGCCGGTTCACAGATTCATTCATAGAACAAGAACAAAAAATAATCACATTACCATCAACTTCCACCGGAGAAGGCTGCCCACGCAGGGAGTTCAACTGGCGGGGAAGATGGAGGCCACCGACGTCATTTTCCCGCCATGAGGATTGAAAGGTGATCTAGAGAGGGTGAATAGGCAATTAAAACTATTCTGATCTTGAACTCTTGGATAAGTCCGAGCTAGGACCGGACTTGTTCGACTTTGCTCGGACAAGTCTGACAGGAGTCGGATATGTCCGAGCTCCTGCACAAACTTGAACAAAAGAGAGATTTTTGGCAAGTCTATTGAACCAAAATGCAACCAAGCAGTTCTATGAGAGGTATAACAACTAAAGCAAGTAGTGAAACGTGCTAGAGCAGATGGATACAAGCAAAACTAAGATTAACACAATAAAGCGTAAAACGATGCGGAAGGTAAACGAGACAAAGGACAAAGGGATTTTTACCGAGGTTCAGTTTCACAAAGAAGTTTACATTCCTGTTGGGGAGTCTACAAAGGACCGGGCTTTCTCTAGCCCTACCCTCACCAAACCACCACAAAGGCCGATTTGATCTTCACTATCTCAAGGAGTGATACAAACTTTCCGAAATGAAATCACACACGAAATCACCGGGCGACGCCTAACTGTCTAGAGTTTGCACCCAAGAGTGACAAACAGAAAAGAGAACTGAGGCAAACAAAGTGAATCGAATCGATGCTCAACCCCAAAGCCATTGCTTCTTCAATCTCACAACTTAGTGAACCTTAACAAGTTATGGAACAAGTATGATACTAAGGATCACAATGAAGCAAGAGTGATGAACAAATACGGTAAAGCTAACCCTAGAAGCAATGTGTGATAAGTGAAAGCAAAGTACACAAGGGACACAAGGATTTTATCCGAGGTTCGATCCCATAAAGGAATCTACGTCCCCGTTGAGGAGTCCACGAAGGACCGGGTTCAACAACCCTTCCATCACCAAATTTACCACACGGGCCTAACTTGGTTCTCTACTATCACAAAGGGTGGATACAAGATCCATTGGGGCTTATCACAATCTGAGGCTCCCACCACAAATATGATTACAAATCACAAAGATGACTCAAGCCACATATCACAAAGATTCAACAAGTGCAAGAGATCAAACCGAGAGCCTAGAGCGGTGTTCTTCATCTTCTTCACCTCACCAAACCCTAATCCACACAAGAATTAGTTTTAGAGGGAAGGTAGGCAAGAAAGAGTCTTTTGGAGGCTCAAAGTTTGCTGTGGCAGTGCTAGGGTTTCAAAGTTCTCAAGGAATGGTTCAAATGAACCTAGGGGTCCTCTATTTATAGAGGTTCCCAACCCATACTACTGACTTCAGCAGTTGGGCGGACTAGTCCGGCCTAGGGCCCGGACTAGTCCGGCCTTTGGGACCACTGACGTCCCTGACAGCTGTCGCACTGCACGGCAATCGTCACTCTACCCGCCAAACTTCATATTCAAACGGTCACTTCAAAACGGACTAGTCCAGTCCAACCTGGACTAGTCTGATCTCACACAAAACCTTTTGTTCTGTGTGAAAACGGACTAGTATGGAGACCAAGGACTAGTCCGACCTCCCAGACTTAGTTGCTGAAGCACCAACTTTCTCACCGATCCGGACTAGTTCGGCCCCCAGGGCGGACTAGTCCGATCTCAATCAGGACCTCTTGGTCTGGACTAAAATGGACAAGTTCATGGTTTTGGGACTTAGTCCCGAAAACCCACTCCATGACTACCCGGACTAGTCCGTCCCACTACGGACTAGTCCAAACTCAGTCAGACCCTTCTGGTCCGGCTGAAAACGGACTTGGACGGCCAGGAGCGGACTAGTCCGGCCACCTGCGCGGACTAGTCCAACCACTCCTGCCAGACTCCTCCAACTCTCTTCTCTCAATAAGATTTGATCTCTAAACCGCTTTGAGCTCCTAACTTGATCTCAATGCACTTTACACACACACCCTCACACATATTTGGCTAGTCTAAACTCGACATACTAGAAACCTTAGTTTCTTCTTTTTGAGTCAACATCACCGTTTTCATCCTTTTACTTTTTGAGGGTTTGTGTTTCCGCTTAAGTCCACACCTGTGCCTAAGATCACTGAGCTCATTAGTTACTTAATTGTCGTCATCAATCCTCCAAAACCCACGGGGATCCTAGATGCACTTTCAATCTCCCCTTTTTTGGTGATTGATGACAACACATTAAGTCTTCACATTTAAGAGTATAAATTTTGGTTTTCATAACGTGCGGGTGTATGAGTGACTCCCCCTCAATGAATGCATCATAAAAAATTGAGGAAGTCCTTCATACATACACACGTTATGGTGGGGTGCCTACGTGTTGTGCTCAACAATTTGTGACATGACATAATAAATATGAATATGATAAAAAGATATACATTCAAAGCATCATATTGATATTAAACATTCAAAACATAGTCTTGCACAAATTTAAAACATTCGAATGACATAAATATTACAATAAGAAGTGCGACATGTCCAAGGATCCAAAAATAGAAAAGAGGTGCTACTCTCCCCACATCTAACTCTCCCTACTCTCCCCACATCTAACTCTCCCCCATCTAACTCTCCCCCTTTGGCATCAAGACACCAAAAGGAAAAGAAGAGGGGAACAACAAGGCCTATCCACTAGTCGTCATCCTCCTCACTATCGCCCGCCTCATCATCGAAGTCGCTCTCCGTGGCCTCTGGGTCCTCATGGTCCTCATCATCGTCAGAGACCCGTGCCGAGGGAGCCGCCCGGGAAGAGCTCCCGTCCTTTTGGAGCTGGGCGAGCTCGTCGGCAGTGAAATCGGGGAACGGCGTGATCTCGCCATCGCTCTCCTCCGGAGGTTATATGGGGACCTCAAGCTTGTCACACACTGCCTTGAGGTACTTCTCTTGGCGCTTGTGTGCTCGTTGATTCCGGATTTCTTGCTTCCGGCAGGAGGTGAAGATAGCCTTAAAGCACTTGAAGAAGGCACTCATCGACTGAGGAGGAGGCGGAGAAGGAGGTGCCGCGGGGTGAGGTGCTGGCATCACAGAGTGAGAGGGAGGCTTCACATTCTTCCGGCGCGGAGGAGGCGACACAGAAGGAGGCATCTGATGATGGAGCGGGCGATTTGTCACATCCTTGACGAAGGTCAAGCCCGACACCTTCTCGATGAGATACATGATGTAGAGCGCATACCCACAAGTACTATTAGGGGTATGCGAGATGTTGAAGATGTCATCGAAGATGTAGTCAACTAGGTTGAACTTCTCATCACCATCAAAATGAAGCAGCAGGTGCCTTAGATTGCCTTGGATCACCCCTGCATCACCATCCTTGGGTGCTATTGTCCTCCTCAGGATCCTGTTCAGGATGCTATAGAAAGGCTTGATGTTGCGAGCATGTCCGACATCATATTGAGCATGACTAGGGTACATGTAGGACAGCTCATCTCTGTCTACGGCCTTGAGGTTAGAAATAATGGTCTCATGTTCCAAATGAGCCTCAAGTCCGAGAATCTTGGCAAACTCTGCAAAGGTGACTGAGTATTGCTCCCCATGAGTCATCCAAAAGATCCGTCTATCACCTTTAGTGGTGAAGTAGATGGTGGAGTAGAACTGCAGGATGACCTCAACATTCCAGTTGTACTTGAATCCCATGATGCCCTTGAGCTCATAACGCTCAGCTGCCTCAATCACCGCATCAAAAGCAGAGTGTTTCTCTTGGGCCATATACTCCCAGTATACCCATTGTGCTTCGATCACCGGCTTCTTCATGTTCTGGTAGACTAGAGGGTAATAGTCACAATGAAAGTCGCACCAAAACCGTGGGTCGGCGATGCTCCTTTAATACTTGTAGACTCTTTTTGTCCGCAATTTCCTGGCCTTGTCCGCTCCCTTCCCATGAAAGACATTCGCAACCAACTCACGCTGCCGATTAGGGTTCCTCTCAGGAGTGTGAACTTCCAAGGGACCAATGGGTTTGGCCTGCCCCTTCTCCTTGATGACTACCCCCTTGGCCTTCTTTGCCGGTACCTTCACAAAGGGCTCCTTTTTCTTGGGCTCGACAGGAGCCGAGGCCTTGCCCTTCTTCGGATCTCTCTCAATCCGGCGTTCGACAACTTCTTCTTGGGCTTGCTCCTTGCCCCTTTCTTTCTCTCCCATGGTTACAAGTCTCTTCCTTTTGGAGACTTGTGCTGCGGCAGCCTGAGAGTTGTGAGCCTCGCGCTCCTCTCGCTTCTTCTTGCGGAGTTCCTTGCGGGACTCCTCAATGGCACGAGCCAAAGATTCATCTTCGTTGTAGGCCGTAGTTGCGGCCCTAGCTTGTTGTTTCTTGCCTGCCTTTGCTCGCTCTTGCTGCTCGAGAAGTTTCTTGGCAGCCTCAACCTCAGCCCGTGCCCTTTCATCGGCAAGGCGAAGTTGCTCGGCCTCCCACTCGGGGTCAGTGGGTGGAGAAGCGGAACAGCGAGGAGCTTCCATCACTGCTGAAACAGGAGGAAAACATGAGATAAAAGGTCAAGAAGGTGGAATATTGCGAAAGAAATCATGAGAAATAGCCAAAGTTAGGGTTTGACCTGTGTACACCAGACTTGTCCGAGTTGCACAGGATAAACCCTAACTCTAATGGTTTTTTTGAGAAATCGTTGAATCAAGTCACAATACTCCTAGGCTATGATCACAAGGATACGAGGAACAACTTTAATGAAGAGGGACCTATCAAAAACCTTATGAATCAAGAATGTGTTAGGTTTTTGAAAAGAGAGGGATACCTCTTCGAATCTTGACGAATCGACGAAATCGGGGATGGATCGCGTCAGGAGTGATTGGGAAAAGTCTCCCACGCCTCCGAGGCTTCCAATGCGTGGATTGGTAACAGTTTTTGGTGGATGGAATCGAAAATTGCCCAAGGAGGGATGTTGTGCGCGCGTGGGAGAGAGAGAAGCAAAAGTGGAGAAGAGGAGGGGTTGGCCACCTCTTGGGGGGTTTAAGTCCCCAGGGGCCGAACTAGTCCGGCACAGGGGCTGGAGTAGTCCGGTCAGCGGACCAGATCCGGATCAGTCCGGATCCGGACTTGTCCGGCCATAGGGCGGACTAGTCCGATCCTAAAAGATTGAAAACATATATATTTGAGTTTTAGCCACTATAGTGAATCCTTTTGGACATATTGCCACAACAAAACTTTATGAATATGGTCAGTAAGCAATCAACAATCAAACTATGACCATAACTCACAAAGTCAATAGTTTATCAAATATTTTGGAGAAAATTGAGATAGAGATGAATTTCTCAAACACATGCGTTCTTTTGAATAAGGTGTAAGGAAAACATTCAGATGTGCATGTTTCAAGCCACATTTCGAGAATCTAAGATATTGAGCTCACTCCTAAGCTCGCAAAAGCGTTTCTCATCTAGGGGCTTGGTGAATATATCGGCTAGTTGGTTCTCGGTTCTCACATGGGAAATCACTATATCCCCCTTCAAGGAATGATCTCTTAAGAAGTGGTGTCTAATATCTATGTGCTTTGTCCTCGAATGCTCAACTGGATTATGGGTTATTTTGATGGCGCTCTCATTGTCACATAGGAGTGAAATATGGCGCAAGTTTATACCATAATCCCTTAGAGTTTGTCGCATCCAAAGAAGTTGTGCACAACAACTTCCGACTGCGACATACTCCGCTCCGGCTGTGGAAAGAGCAGTGGAGTTTTGTTTCTTGGAGGACCAAGACACTAAGTATCTACCCAATAATTGACATGTCCTGGATGTGCTCTTCCTATCAACTTTGCACCCTGCATAATCCGCATCGGAGTAGGCAATGAGGTTAAACTTGGATCCTTTGGGGTACCAAAGTCCTAGGCTAGGTGTGTGAACTAAATATCTAAGAATTCTCTTAATGACGGTCAAATGACACACCTTAGGTGCAGCTTTAAAAGGTGCACACATACACACACTTAGCTTAATATCCGGTCTAGATGCACAAAGATATAACAAGGAGCCAATCATAGAACGATATACCTTTTGGTCCACACTTGGACCATCTTCGTTGAGGTCTAGATGTCCATTAGTTGCCATTGGAGTCTTGATGGGTTTGGCCTTGTCCATGTCAAACTTCTTTAATATGTCTTGAGTTTACTTTGTTTGACTTATGAACGTGCCTTCTTTGATTTTCTTGACTTGGAAACCTAAAAAGAACTTCAACTCCCCCATCATGGACATCTCAAATCTCTCTGTCATTATCTTAGAAAACTCATCACAAAACACTTTCTTAGTAGAACCAAATATGATGTCATCGACATATATTTGACACACAAAGAGATCATCATTAAAGTTCTTTGTAAAGAGAGTATAATCGGCCTTTCCTATTTTAAAACCATTTTGAATCAAAAAGTCTATAAGGCACTCATACCAAGCTCTAGGAGCTTGTTTGAGGCCATAGAGAGCCTTACGCGATTTGAAGACATGGTTTGGGAAGTCTTGGTCTTCAAAGCCCGGTGGTTGCTCCACATAGACTTCCTCCTTGATTGGGCCATTTAGGAACGCACTCTTGACGTCCATTTGGTAAAGCTTAAAATCATGGTGAGTAGCAAAGGCAAGTAATATACGAATTGAATCTAGACTAGCTACGGGAGTAAAGGTTTCATCAAAATCCAAACCTTTGACTTGTGAGTACCCCTTGTCCACAAGTCGTGCTTTGTTCCTTGTCACAACGCCATACTCATCTTGCTTGTTGTGGAACACCCACTTGGTGCCCACAACATTTGCTTGTGGACGCTTGACAAGTTCCCAAACTTTGTTCCTCTCAAAGTTGTTGAGTTCCTCTTGCATGGCCACCACCAAATCTGGGTCTCTCAATGCGTCTTCAACCTTATGGGGCTCCAAAGAAGAGACAAAGGAGTAATGTTCACAAAAGTTAGCAACACGAGAACGAGTGGTTACCCCTTTTGTAATGTCTCCTAGAATGTTGTCAACGGGGTGATCCCGTGAAAACTTTGATGCACACGAGGATGTGGAGGTTGAGCTCTTGAGTCATCATCATCATCTTCTTCTTCTTGGTCTCCCCCTTGATGTATGCTTCCCTCTTGACTTTTGTCTTCTTGATCATGTTGAAGTGCCACTTTTCCATCTTCAACTTGATCACGTGGGAGATGGCTTCCATCATCTTGTGGTTGGTCACTTGAGCTTTGAGTTTGTTCTTGTGGACGAATATCTCCAAGTGCCATCCTTTTAAGAGCTTCTCGTGGAGAGTCTTCTTGATATAGCACACTTTGATCAACTTGCTCGACTTGTGAGCCATTAGTTTCATCAAACACCACGTCGTGTGCTATTTTAACAATCCCGGAGGATTTGTTGAAGACACTGTAGGCGTGGGTGTTTGAATCATAACCAAGCGAGAAACCTTGATTGGACTTTGAAGCAAACTTCGAAGTTCTAGGCTTCTTGTTGAGAATATAGCATTTGCTCCCAAAGACACGAAAGTAAGAGACATTGGGTTTCTTACCAACTAGAAGCTCGTAGGGGGTCTTCTTGAGGAGGCGGTGGAGGTACAATCGGTTGACGGCATGGCAAGCGATGTTAACCGCCTCCGCCCAAAACCAGTCTGATGTCTTGTACTTGTCAAGCATCGTCCTTGACATCTCGATGAGTGTCCTATTCTTCCATTTCGCCACCCCGTTTTGTTGAGGGGAGTAGGGGGCTGAAAATTCATGCTTGATGCCCTCCTCATCCAAGAACTCTTCCACTCGAGTGTTCTTGAACTCGGTGCCGTTGTCGCTTCTTATAACCTTGATTCTTGAGGCGAACTCATTTTGAGCCCTCCTCAAGAACCTCTTGAGGAAACCGTGAGTCTCACCCTTATCATGCATGAAAAATACCCAAGTGAAATGAGAAAAATCATCAACAATAACAAGACCATATTTGTTACCGCCAATGCTAATGTAGGTTATTGGTCCGAAAAGGTCCATGTGTAGCAGCTCCAAAGGTCTTGTCGCCATCATGATGTTCTTAGAGGGGTGTTGAGCTCCCACTTGCTTCCCTGCTTGGCAAGCACTACATGGCCTATCCTTTTCAAAGACAACATTCTTCAAACCATAGATGTGCTCGCCCTTAAGAAGCTTTTGTAAGTTCCTCATACCAACATGGGCTAGACTTCTATGCCAAAGCCACCCCATGTTGGTTTTCGCCATTAAGCATGTGTCAAGTTGAGCTTTATCCGAGGCGAAATCCACAAGATAAAACTTTCCCTTGAGCACACCCTTAAAAGCGATTGAGTTATAACTTCTTCTAAGGACGCTCACACCCTCATTAGTAAAAACACAATTATAATCTTTGTCACATAGTTGTGATATGGACAAAAGGTTATAGTCTAAAGAATCAATATGCAAAATGCGAGAAAGAGTATGTTGGGGGGGAAATGACAATTTTACCAGAGCCAAGGATTTTCCCTTGGCTATTGTCCCCAAAGAGGATCCCTTCGTTTGGATCATCATGTTCCTCATACTCCACGAACATTCTCCTCTCTCTGGTCATGTGGTTGGTGCATCCACTATCAAGCACCCATTTGGATCCACCGGAGGAGTACGCCTTTCTACTTCCTTGTTTTGCCATGAGGCAAGTTGGCTTGTGGTCGTAGAGGTTGGGGAAAAGCTTGCTTCCCTTGGAGATCCCCCCTATGGCTATGGTTGCCACCTTCTCCTTGTCTTCGGAGGAGGACTCATTGTTAGAGTCCCATTCCTTGCCTAAGTGCGCATGACCGGAGGGCCTCTTATTCTTGTAGAACTTCTTTTCTTGAGGCTTGCCCTCCTTCTTCTTCTTGCCCTCTTCATGTGGGCAATCCACAATGAAGTGCCCGTACTCGCCACAATTGTAGCAAGCCCTCTTTGTTTTGGGCCTTGATTTTTTCTTTGCCCTTGAACTCATGCTTGTATCCTCCTTTTCTTCTCCTCATCATCCTCTTAAAATTGTTGATGAAGAGGGCCTCTTCCTCATTGGTGTCAAGGATCTCCTCATCATCTTCGTTTTGCTCTTTTGAGGAGGATGTTGCTTTGAGTGCAACATCCTTCATCTTCGAAGCGGTGAACCTTTGGAGGTCTTTGTATAAGAGCTCCTCCTTCTCCATGATCTCGTGGTTGATGTCCTCCCTAGGACCTCCTCCGGGGCCATTTTAGCAAACCCCGGGTTTTCTTGTAACATGGAGCAAAGAGAGATGTTTCTAGGCATGAATGCCCGAATCATCCTCTTCACCACCTCGTGGTTCGTCCACTTGGTGCATGCATAAGATCTGCTCTTGTTGATGAGTATCTTTAAGCGGTTGTACATCTCTTGGGGAGATTCACCATCCATAATGGCAAACCTCCCGAGCTCTCCTTCAATGAGCTCAATCTTTGCTTCTTTCATGTCTCGGTTGCCTTCATGAGCCGTCTTGAGGGTGTCCCAAATATCCTTAGCCACCTCAAGTCCATCTACTCGGTTGAAATCATCTCTTGATAGAGATGAGATGATCACTCCGGCTGCTTGGGCATTGCGGTGAAGGAGCACGGCTTGCTCCAGAGTGATGTCTTCTTCATTCTTTGGGATATGTACCCCGGTCAACACAATTTGCCACAAAGAAGGGTTGAGTGACACGAGATGGATCTTCATGTTGTGCTTCCACATCCCGTAGTCGGTTCCATCGAATTGGGGAGGCTTCCCCAATGGGATGGAAAGATAATGGTTGTTGGAGACAAGGCATTCATAGTTGTAGCCTTGTTGATTATAGTGGGTCGTGCCACCCGATGTAGAAGTTGAAGAGTCAACCTTTGGAATCTTCAACTTTTCTCGAAGTTTCTCCTTGAGCTGGCGAGTCTCTTCGTCATCCGTCGACTTGTCTTGGTAGACAAGCACCTCCTCTTGGGTTGCTTGGATCTCATTGGTTGAGACCTCGTCATACCCCACTCTGGCCATCTTCTCTCCGAGTTATTAGACTCTTTGGGAGATTCCTGCTCTGATACCAATTGAAAGTTGCCTAGAGGGGGGGTGAATAGGCTAATCGACCTAAAATGACTTAATAAAATGAGATCAGTACTCAGGGGGCGGACTAGTCCAGTCCAGGGCGAACTAGTCCGGTCCTCCTGCAGGGAAAGCCTAAGAAGTGTTTCTAACAAGTTTTAGTTAGATTCTTGTAATGGAAAGTATGTTGGAATGACTTAGTGAACCTTAACAAGGTATGGAACAAGTGTGAAACTAAGGATCACAATGAAGCAATAGTGATGAACAAATACGGTAAAGCTAACCCTAGAAGCAATGTGCGATAAGTGAAAGCAAAGTACACAAGGGACACAAGGATATTATCCTGAGGTTTGATCCCAGAAAGGAATCTACGTCCCCGTTGAGGAGTCCACGAAGGACCGGGCTCAACAACCCTTCCCTCACCAAGTTTACCACACGGGCCTAACTTGGTTCTCTACTATCACAAAGGGTGAATACAAGATTCGTTGGGGCTTCTCACAATGTGAGGCTCCCACCACAAATATGATTACAAATCACAAAGATGACTCAAGCCACATATCACAAAGATTCAACAAATGCAAGAGATCAAACCAAGAGCCTAGAGTGGTGTTCTTCCTCTTCTTTACCTCACTAAACCCTAATCCACACAAGAATTAGTTTTAGAGGGAAGGTAGGCAAGAAAGAGTCTTTTGGAGGCTCAAAGTTTGCTGTGGCGGCGCTAGGGTTTCAAAGTTCTCAAGGAATGGTTCAAATGAACCTAGGGGTCCTCTATTTATAGAGGTTCCCAGCCCATACTGCTGACTTCAGCAGTTGGGCGGACTAGTCCGGCCTTTGGGACCACTGACGTCCCTGACAACTATCGCACTGCGCGGCAATCGTCACGCTACCCGCCAAACTTCAAATTCAAACGGTCACTTCAAAACGGACTAGTCCGGTCCAACCTAGACTAGTTCGATCTCACACAAAACATTTTGTTCCGTGTGAAAACGGACTAGTCTGGAGACCACGGACTAGTCCGGCCCCCAGGGCGGACTAGTCCAGCCTCCCAGACTTAGTCGCTGAAGCACCAACTTTCTCACCAATACGGGCTAGTCCAGCCCCTAGGGCGGACTAGTCCGATCTCAGTCAGGACCTCTTGTTCCGGACTAAAACGGACAAGTCCGTGGTTTTGGGACTTAGTCCTGAAAACCCACTCCACGACTACCCGGACTAGTCCGTCCCACTACAGACTAGTCTGAACTCAGTCAGACCCTTCTGGTCCGGCTGAAAATGGACTTGGCCGGCTAGGAGCAGACTAGTCCGGCCACCTGCGCGGACTAGTTCGGCCACTCCTTCTAGACTCCTCCAACTCTCTTCTCTCAATAGGATTTGATCTCTAAACCGCTTTGAGCTCCTAACTTAATCTCAATGCACTTTACACACACACCCTCACACATATTTGGCTAGTCTAAACTTGACAGACTAGAAACCTTAGTTTCTTCTTTTCGAGTCAACATCGCCGTTTTCATCCTTTTACTTTTTGAGGGTTTGTGTTTCCGCTTGAGTCCACACCCGTGCTTAAGATCATTGATCTCATTAGTTACTTAATTGTCGTCATCAATCCTCCAAAACCCACGAAGATCCTAGATGCACTTTCATTGATGAAAACCAATTAAAGTTTTTGATTTGAGAGATAAATAACATGATTTTAAGTGTTAAGTGAGTATGAGCATTTGAAAATGACAAATAGAGAAATCTCATACTCACTTAACACTTGTGGGGTGCCTATATGCAAAGTGTCCAAAGTGATGAATCGTGATGCACAAATGACATGATTTGGCATAATTAGGTGCAATTTACAAGATTCACAATAAATAGGGAACATAAACTCACTGAACTCAAAATGCATTAAAATGAGTAGCATTCATAACATATAGGCATAAAGAGCATAACTGCGATAAACTTAAGCAAGTTGAAAGTATTACAACTTAAAGAGCATAAGTGCAATAAACTTAAATAAGTTTAAAGTATTACAACTTAAAGAGCATAAGTGCTAAACTTAAATAAGTTTTGAAAATACTAATACTGCAAGTCCTTCATAGTTCTCCAACACATAAACAACAACGAGAATGAAAACTACTACTACTACTTCTCCCCTTTGACATCAAGGCACCAAAAAGGAGAAAAACTAGAGAACATCTAATCTTCATGTTCATTGTCGTCATCATTGGAGTCTTCCACGATGTAGTCACCATCACCTCCGAAGGGGAGGAAGCAGCCATAGAAGGAGGGGCGCTCGAAGATGCACCAGAGTTGAAGAAGGCACACTCCTCCTTGGTGAACTCAGGTAGCTCGATGGGAGGCTCGTCCTAGCCATGGTCATAGGCCGGAGCTCCCCAAGCCGGAAGCTGCAGGTGCTCCCAAATGGCTACAAAGTTTCTCTGGTTTCTCTTTCCAAGCTTCTTGGCCTCTTGAGCGTTGATCTGAGCAGACCCACATGCAGTGAAGATGGACTTAAACATCTTGAAGATGCCGGAGGTACAGGAAGGCTGCTACTGCTGCAAAGAAGAAGGAGGAGGCGGAGAAAAATGGCGACGTCCGGTCAAGCCGGGCTCAGAAGCAGGTGCCCTGGTGGTCCTCACAAAATGAAGAGCCGTTGAAGGCATCTGAGGGACTAAGCGACGGTGAGGAACATCCTTGATGAACTTCTTCTGAGACACCCGCTCGATCATCTACATGATGTAGGGAGCATAGCAGAAAGATCTTGCAGGGTTCTCAGATGCCTGATAGATCTCTTCATAGATGAAGTCGAACACATTGAACTTGTTCTCGCCACGGAGCCACTTGAGCAAGTTTCTGGAGTTGGAGTTGAGGCGGTTGGCATCGTCGTACTTAGGAGCCAACATCTTCCTAGTGGTGCAGTTCATCACCCAAAAGAAAGGAAGGAGCCCATGGTTGAGAGGTGGGTTCCCCTGGAGGTTCACATCATAGAAATTAAGAATCTCATGTGGCTGCAAAATGTCTTCTTCGTGAATCTTGTCCTCATATCTGAGAGTCTTGTGAAGGCCTAAGATCTTAGCAAACTCCTCATAGGACACGTAGTATCTCTCTCCATTTGTCATCCAAGTTAGACTCTTGTCAGAGTTGTAGAAGACTGTAGCAAAGAACTGAAGTATCACCTCAACATTCCATTGGGTCCCCATGAGGTTCTTCACATTGTAAAACTCACAAGCACTTATCACCTCATTGACCACTGAGCTTTGCTTGGCGGACAAAGCATTCTAGTCAATGCACTGCATATCAGAACTAGGTTCTTCTTGGTCATGAGCACAGATCTGTAGTAATCCATGTGAAAGTTGCTCCAAAACCTTTGATTGCTTGCTACACGCTCTGAGGCGTAGCAAGGTAGGTCTTTTTGCTCGCCAGCTTCTTGAATGCTCCTTCTGTAGTTAACTCTTTGGTTGCCCCTTCGAGTGTCAGTAGGAGCAGTGATCACCAAGGGTTCAATCTCAGCTTCTGGGGTTGCTCCCCCTGACCCACTACCCTGCCCTTGACTTGGATTGTGAATGATTATCGCATTGCTCCTCGGTGCCCTCTTGGTGGGTTGAGGGACCAAGGGAGCATCATCTTGATTATGTTGCTTCTTCGACCTCTTTTGAGAGCTTGGACTGCCAGCCATGATCTGATAATGAGGTGAACGTGTTAGGAGGGTTTGCGAAGTTGTCGAAACAAGTGCTTGAAGATTTTGCAAAACTGGAGTTAGAAACTATGAAAACTCAAATAAGTCCGAAGTTTCAGTCGGATATGTCCGAGCAGGTCGGATGTATCCAAAGGAAACATCAGACTTGTTCAATGTGCCCCAAACTTGTCCGATAGGTTGGACATGTACGATCAGGACGGTTCTAACCCTAACTATTGTAAATTCATTCAAAACAACTTGCATGGACACAATACCTCACAAAGACTAAGATCAAGGTCCTTAGAACATTTCTCTAGCGTTTCATGCAAATATGAACCACTAGAAACGAAGGGAATCAAAAGAGAGATGAGATTACCTTGAGGAGAGTGAAGATCCTGAAGGAAAGGAATGAAGTTTGAGGGAATCAAGTGGAAACTTGATTTACCAACTTGGAAGGGCTTCCTTAGGTCATTCTCTCAAGGATTTGCTCAAGGAAGCAAGGAAATCACCAAGAGAGTAGATGGATTTTGATTTGAAGTGGGGATTGAATGGAGATTGAAGAGGAGGCATCGAACTTTCCACGTTGGACATGTCCGAGACCCCTGTCGGACAAGTCCGAAGGGCAACAGAACAGGAGATTCAAAACCCACGTCAAACATGTCCGGACCTAGAGGTCGGACAAGTCCGACTTTCCTTTCATAGAATCTGCATATTTCTCTTAAGGGAAGGACTTTTTAGCAACACAAGTGTGGATATATTAAAGGACTAGTTTTCACAAATATCATTGATGGACTTTGGCCAGTAAAGCAATCAACATTCATACAATGACCAAAAATCCAAAAAGGCATTATACGTAAAATAGTTTGAAAGAAAATCGAGGGAGGTGAGTTTTAGAAAGCATGCAAGATTTTGAAGGTCCAAAAATAGTAACATTTCATATGTACAACATTTCAAGACACATTTTGAGAATCTAGGATATTTAGCTCACTCCTATGTTCGCAAAAGCATTTTCATTTAGTGGCTTGGTGAAGATGTCGGCTAATTGTTTTTCGGTTCTCACATGAGAAATGACTATACCCCCCTTCAAAGAATGATCTCTCAAGAAATGATGTCGGATATCTATATGTTTGGTCCTAGAGTGCTCAACGGGGTTATGGACAATCTTAATGACACTCTCATTGTCATATAGGAGTGGAATATGGTTCATATTAAGACCATAGTCCCTTAGAGTTTGTCACATCCAAAGAAGTTGTGTACAACAACTTTCGGCTACAACAGACTCTGCTTCGGTTGTGGATAAGGCAATGAAGTTTTGTTTCTTGGATCACCATGACACTAGGGACCTACCCGAGAATTGGCAAGTCCTGAAGGTGCTTTTCTATCTACCTTACATCCGACATAATCTGCATCGGAATATCCGATGAGATTAAACTTTGACCCTTTAGGATACCAGAGCCAAAGGTTAGGTGTGTGAACTAAATAACACAAGATTCTCTTAACAACCGTCAAATGGAATTCTTTTGGAGCGGCTCAAAATCTTGCACATAAGCATACATTAAGCATAATGTCGGGTCTAGATGCACAAAGGTATAGTAAGGGACCAATCATGGAGCGACATACCTTTTGGTCGACGCTTGGTCCTTCTTGGTTGAGGTCGAGATGTCCATTGGTCGCCATTGATGTTTTGATGGGTGTTGATATTTCCTTAGGAACACCAACAAATTATCCCCGACAATGGTGCCAGAATTGCTTCTTGACGGTTCCTACGCAATACTAACAATTCATCTCTAGCAGTGGTGCCAGAAACGTTTGTTAATAGGCTTTAGATTATGCATGTAAATCCGCAAGCGCACGGAAACTATCGATGTAGCATTTCCCCTCTAAGAGTATTCCCAAAGGGTGTCATTTATATTCTCCCAAAGGAAGGCTAGATGGAAGTAAAACAATCATCAAGTGGAGAGGCTAGGTTGGCCTAGGTAGGGTTATAGCAAGGATGGATAAAGGGTAATTGAGGTAGTGTGACACACACAAGAGCATTCTATTCTAAGGGGATAAATGGGGTAAAGAGGGACTAGGATAAGAGTTAGGTAGAGACTCCTACAGTGATTCTAATGTACATATACATAGACTAAGTTAGTTACTAATGATCATGTCAATTATGAATTCACATGCTAAGTGGATTAACACATCGACATGGGTTTACCCCTAGCATACTAGGACGACTCCCACCAAGAGCCTATGACATAGTCAAATGTGGAGGATTACAAAGGACAGATAGGGCTGTCACCACCTACTGCCTACCTCTTCAATCCGTTGGCATACGAGACATTCAACGTTACTCTCTATCCTAGCATCATGCTAGCATATTAAGTAATTACCATAAGAGCCTAGGCACAAGCCATCCTAAGGCAATGAACCAAATCATCGTTGAACCAATGTTAATTCATAACACAAGTGATTCATGTTAACATAATCATATCATAGCTAAGTAGACTATAGTGGGGGTTTGTAGTGTTTATGATGATATAATGATAATAGTATAGCATAATCGTAAATACTACTCCTACCACATACATGGAATCCACAATCAAACAAGAAACACTTCATCCAAGTATATGAACAATGGAAGACTAAAGATAACATCTTTATTAAGAATAAAGTCACAGATACAAATATGAATTTAAGAGCCATACCTTTCCCAATTGGAAATTGGGAAGAGACTCCTTCTACTCCTCTCCTACATGGACTATGGACTAGAGACTCTCCTCTCTACATCCTATACTCCTCTAAACCTATGGAGAGTAGTGAATACAATGGATGAATACTCAAGTGGTATGTGTTGAAGTGACGGGTCAGGGGTCATATTTATATCTTGGAGAAGGGTCGGTTCCTGCCACCAAAAGCGCACGAACCAGTCTTCATCGTGACCAGGGCACCATAGGGAGTCGACACGTGGAAGTTGACCGAGTTTGGCGCCAGGAAGGGTTCGGTCGAACCCCCTAGTCGACCGAACAGAAATGTTGACCATTTCTGGTGTGCTTCCTCGGGGTGACTTCTAGGTCGGTCCCATTGACTGATATGGGTGCTACACCATTGGATGGCCTCGGATACTTCTGTCTATGGGCCATTTGATCCATGTGGTGCCACGTGTTGTTGCCTGATTGGCTTGAATGATATTTATAGGATCCACCCCCTTGTTTCACTTCAATTCCGCATAGATGCCTGCATGCACTACTTTCTCCAAAGACAAGTGGAAATAGGTTAAATAGAAAGGTTATGTGTGCAAGAAATGTTATTTCCTTCACATAATTGAGTTATATTGATGGGTGAAATTGGTATATAACAGCCGTCAACAAACTCCCCCAAGCTTATCCTTTGCTCGTCCCGAGCAAAGTCAAGACTTTAGGTTGATGATCAGGAGTTGCTACAATGTTCTACTTTTCAAAAGTACCATGTGCACAACAAAATACTCTACCTAGTATTGCAAAAATTGGCACGGTACTTCACTCATCTTAAGTCATTATGAGGCCTATGACATCTCCTATTCATGGGTGGTTGAAAGATAGAATAACAAATGGAGCACACATACCCTAGAAATCAAGTTCCATTCTCCGGAGAGTTCAATTTAGATTTTAAGTATCTCAATTTGATTCTCTCAAGTCTCTCCTTTGTGTGTAGTGAAAATATATCCTCACCAAGGCATTTTGCCTAAATTCATCCTACCTCTACATAAGGCTTATATGTGGAGCTCCGTAGGGAATATAGTAGGCATATTTGCAACACATAATATTGCTAAGTCAAAAGAGTAAGACTTAGGAGAAATCATTCAAAACAATTTGATTTAAGACTTGTGCATGTGTGATGGAGTGGAGTGGATGTGGATCTTGAGATGACTCCTTTTTGAGTGGACTCTCTTATTTTGCAAGGATGAAACATGGCTACTTTTTTTTCTTCTCTCATTCTTATGATGTAAGCATGTATTTTTTTCTTTTTCTTGTAGAAATGTCTTCTACTCCCGTTTTATGCAAGAAATTCTGGAGAGAGTACTAAGCATGAATGATATAGAGTTTCTCTTTTTATTGTGCAATAGTGGTATGGTGGAATTTTGCTTACTTCTAATGTAGAAGTATAGCATGTGCAAGTGAAGTATTGAATTCAAAAATTAATGAATGAAATCTCACATAGGTCTATACTAGTTTGACAAAGCTCAATGTGAAGACAAATAGCATATGCATAAGGTCTACCAATGTAATGTATCATATGGTTTTGTTAGGTATTTCCAATCAAATGAGAGTAACTTAATCTTGTTAGAATTTCTCCAGAAATCTAAGTTTCACTTTCAGACTCGGAATAGCAGCCATATCACTATATCATATCTCACAACAACTTAGAATAGATTAAGCTTTTGCTACCCACAATTTCCAAATCAAGGCAAAAAGCAGTTTTAGCCAATGAGAGCAATATTTTAGAGAGTAGTAAGTTGTAAACTAGAGACTTAGGAAAATTAAAATAGAGAAACTATTCATCATTTCATCTATGTGAATTCCAAACCATTCTTACTGCACATCATTTATTTTATTTGAAAGCAAATCTATCCTATATATATATTATTTTTAAAATGCAGGGTGAATGATAGGTAAATGGAAAATAAATATGCAAGGGTGTGATACAATTTACCTCAAGTGGAGGTCCTCCCCCAAGCTTGTTCTTCACCCACCTCCGTGTGGATGGTTGAATCCTTGATGATGGAAGTATGCCGCGAGATAGCTTGTTGTTGTAGCATGGAGTTGAGGTTGATGAATTGAGCGTCCATGTGTTGTTGCCAATCTTGGGTACCTTGGACATGCTCTTGGAGAGTGTTGTAGATGTCAACTGTTCTTACTTCAAGCTCATCCATACATATAGTGAGATCTGTCATTCCTTGGCTATAGTCATGATGACTTCTAGCCGAAGAGGAACGACATCTTCTCATGGACGATAGTGGCAAGCTGCTAGAGCTTGAAGTGGATAGGGGCAGCTCCCATGTGGCACCTGGCCATCCATGCCAATATGGACCTTCGATCTCATACGATGGAGGTTGAGTCCATCCGGGAGCACCCGTTGGGTTTTCTTCCTCTTCGTACTCATGGGCCGTGGAGGTTGTTGGAGGCATAACCACTCTCCTTGTACGGCTTCTAGTTACCCTACCAGAGACATTACTTCTCCCTGCTTCCTCGATGGGAAGGAGGTCAATGTTTAGCCTCTGACATTTGTACAAATGATAATCCGGGTTAGGTAACCGAATTCCATTGACAAAGTCGGGATCATAAAATATCTGTCGGAGGGTGATTCCGGCAATTCTCCCGGTACTACCGTTGGCAGCCCGCAGAGTTCTTAATTCAGTTGTGGGCACGCAGAGATTCAGGAGAAGGTGGCGATTTGACACAAGTATTTACGTGGTTTGGGCCGCCTGAGCGTAATACCCTACTCCACAGGGGTGTTGCTATTGTATTGAGCATCTGAACGCTTGAGTGTCAGAGACTAGAGTGCCTTCTGCGTGTCTGGAAGTCCTCCATGTGTATCGCTCGGCCAGTCCTTTTATAGCACAAGGACTGGCCGTTACATCGTCAGCCTGACCCGACATGTGGCCCTAGCAGTTACTGATGCTTAATACACAGTTAATGTACTTAATTCCCCTTAACAGCATGATAACGCGCCTTGATGGCGGCGTTACTAGTATTAATGGTCCTCCGATCGTGTGTCATTAAGATAGCATTAATGACACATAATCGGGTCTTGAAGCTTTAATTGTTCCTTGAAGGTCCGAGTTGTTGGAGGTCCACCAGTCTGCTTGTTGAGGTTGAAGGTCCGGTGGTTGGACGCGTGGCAACTCTGGAGCTTACCATCTTGGACGAGTAGGTCCATTGCGGTTGTACACATGTCGGTACCGGAGCTTACTTCTGTCGGGGGCTAGGTCCGGGGGTGCCACAGAGGTATCTAGTTCAGAGCTTTCCCACGTATAGAATGTAGCTCCCGTTTCAGGATACACGTGGCGGCACTGGGACTAACCATAGAAGGGAGGCATGTCCGGTTCTGTATGACACGTGGGGCCTTCAGAGGTCTTCAACTCAGACAGGTGGAGTTCCTTTGTGCTCTTTGCAGTCCCAAAAGGTATCCGATATGCAGGGTACCGATAGTGGCCCCCTGGGCCCACCTCCAGGAGAGACCTTTTGGATTAAGTCATTCTGCCAGAGGTGGGTCCATCTTTTGATTTTGACACCGTGTGTTCAAGGATTTTTGTGGTTCGCAGTTAAACCACCGCTGCGTGGCATCTTCAGGATGCGGCAAGTGAGATCTGCGCGTGCGGATCTCACGCAATTGAAGGTCGCCGGTTCCCGATACGAAAACCGTATCGGTTCCCCACGCCCTGTCAGGCCGCCGCCTTCGGGTTTCTCGCCTCTCATGATGAGAACTGTTCGCCTGAGGTAAAGACCTCGACTTGATCGTCAGGGTGGCCCCGGGCCCCCTTGTCATTGGCAGGGTGAAGTTTTTGAACTGTATCATTGGCCCATTCTACGATTTCCATCCAAGCGTTGTGGGGGCTTACTTAAGAAGGAAAGCGCACACCGTTTGGGGATTCCTTATGCCTTCATTTGAACTTGCGCTCGAATCCTCCAAACTTTCGCTTGCTTTTCCTCTCTTGCCCCGCCGTGCTGCGATGGAGTTGGGTCTCCGCAAGAGCCGTCTCACGACCGACGGTGATTTGAAGAAGGTCTAGACCTACATGGGGTGGTCCAGCTACTCCTTCAACCACCTAGTCCGTGCCGGCAAGCTCCCGTTCAAGAAGGAGCGCGTCGGTGACATGGTGTACTTTTCCGCGTACGCCATGGTGAGACTGATCCCACCCTTCTCCACTTTTCTCTTGATGCTGGTAGACTTCTATGGTCTGTAGCTGTACCACCTTGGCCCCCACTCCATTCTTCTCATGTCCACATTTGTCCACTTCTGCGAGATGTGGGTGGGTATTCCCCCCTGCGTTGATCTTTTCTGCACCTTCTTCACCATCCACACTACCAGCAAGAGCAATGAGTATCTTGGCTTCTACTACTTTGTGAAGCGCAAGAAGTGCCCGTACAAGTATTTGAGGTAGTTCCCTTCCGGCAAGTGGGACAACTGGAAGAAGGACTGAATTGTCATCACGGCAGAGGAGCATGAGAAGCTGGAGCTGCCTGAAGGCCTCCCCAACATTGACACTGAAGCCTGGAGTGAAGTTCCGGTGCTGTTGGAGGCCTTCAACCCTGCCTTGACCAAGATCCGCCAATGTGTGGAAGGAGGAGTGATCCCCCAGGCGGTCTTCTGCAACTTCCTGGTCAACAGGTGGGCTCCGCTGAAGAAGAGGGAGAAGATCGCTTGGGCTCTCAATAGCGAGATGGACGATGACCGGATTGAAACCGGTTTGAAGTACAACCTGGAAGGCGAAGCTTTGGAGCTTCATCTCAAGAAGTTCCAGCACTGCATTGACGTCGAGGGCGATGACTTGACTCCGCCAGCGGTTTTCCTCCCTCTGAACATTGAGGCGGAGTTCAGCAGAGAGCTCCGGTGGAAGATACTGGTGCTTGACGACCTCGCTGAAGTTGAGAGGCGTCCGACCACCAAGCTAGTGATCTCTGGAGCTTCTTGCTCCTTCCACGACAACTCCTTCTCCCCGGCGGGGGAGGTCCTTGACGACAACAACCACTCCAGCATCGGTGTCTCCCCGGGACGCCAGCTCCGCCCAGGTGACCCCAGCGCTGGAGCGAGCTAAGGGCTCTAGGTCCGAGGGTCCTTTTGAGTTGAGGGGGGCCTCAACCAAGACGTCATTGGCGGCAGCAGCAAGCTCCAAAGGGCCTTCCGGAGCTACTACCCAGTTGCGATTGGGTCGGACTCTCAGCGTCCTACGAAGAGGTTCCACGCTAGCTGGAGCGGAAGTCTCCCAAGGTAAATTTGCTTTTTTTACCTCAGTTGGATATTTTTGGTTTTAATCATATTTTGAGTTTCTTCGTCCTTCATCCACAGGGTATCCAAGAAAGGGGCTGAAGCTTTGGTTCCTGTGACAGCAACTAATGCTGTACAGGCGGAGGCTCCGACTCTAGTTCCAGCGCCGCCCCAGGTGGTGGCTGAGGTCTCGGCAGCTCCAGCGCCAGCTGTCGTGGTCCTTGACCTCAAGTCATCCCTTGAAGCTCCCGCGGTAGCGCCGGACCAAGGGAATGAAGATGTACCAGTGGCACCAACTCCGGAGGTTGAAGCTTCGGTTTTGGATGCTGTGATGATAGATGCTCCAGCCCAAGAGCCGTAGGTAGCTGTAGTTCCATCCTTAGAGATGGATGTTGTTGAAGCCCCGGCGGTGGAGCCGGTGGTTGATGAAGTTCTAGCGCCTGAGCCGGTTGTCGCAGAGGTGCCAGCGCCCAAACCGGTGGAGGTAGAAGCGCCGGTGCCTGGACCGACAGTGGAGGAGGCGCCAACACTGGAGCCAGAAGTGGCCTCAGCTCCGGCCGAATCTTCAATGCCTGCCCCAGAGGTGGTGGTTCTGAAGGTATCCGCGCCTGAGCCAGGTTGCCAAGGCGAAGCGACCGATCCTCTACTAGAGGGAGCAGTTGTTGATGACCTGGTGGCGAGACCTTCGGAGCTGACTCCGGAGGCAGGATCTTCCATTGCAAGACCTTCCTCGGCGGCGATCGAGGCTACCTAGAAGGGCGGCCCTAGTGCCACGGAAGCTGAGGGGATCGATCTTGTAGAGTGGGACCCGATTTTTGTTATGGAGAACCCGCTGGAGTCAGCAGAGAGGACCCCGACAGGTCCGGAGATGATCCCCCTGTCGTTATCCATCGACAACGCCTGCTCCAACCTTCGTCAGGTACAACTTTCTTTTTATCACGACAGCAAGGCCCTCGAGGAGGAGCGCCAAACCCTTAGGAGGTGGCGCAACCGACTCCAATTCGAGACCAAGCTAGCACATACAAGACTGGCCGACGACAAGGAGTGGGTCAAGAGGGAGAAGGCCCGAATGGAGTACTGGGGCCAGCTGCTGGATGAGAGGGAAAGCATGGTGCAATCCCTCAACAACCAGTCCCGGGCCATCCACGAACAGGACGTGGCTGCTAATGAAGCAGCGAACGATCGCTAGGAGAAGCTCAGCGCAATCCACGGCAGCCTCGTCAAGCGCCGGGAGGCTCTTGAAGAGCGGGAGAAAAAGCTCAAAGATGAAGAGCAAAAACTCCTGGAGCTATGGGATGACCTCATGAAGAGGGAGTAGGAGCTTGCTCAGGGGCTGGCTTTGGGTGACAAGAGCCTCGCAGAGCGCACCAAGAAGCTGGAGGAGCTCTGCAAGAGCGAGGAGAAGAAGGCCTGGCAGCAGGGATAGGACCTCACTAAGAGGGAGAATGAGGTTGCTGCCAGGGAGAAGAAAGTGCGGGGCCGGGAGAGAGACCTAGTCGACCGCCAGAACAAGATCCACGTCCGGGAAGTGGAGCTTGCTAAACTCGAAAGGCAAGTTGCTGAAAAGATTCAGCAGCACGCCAAAGAGGTCGAGCGCCTTGCCCGGGAGGATTCGGAGCTTGCGGCTACCAAGAGGTCCTTAGAAGAGGTGTGAGGCTCAAGGGCTGTGGAGTCCCAACAAGTGTGGGGTATGGGACTTCTTGGGCAAAGCCAATGACGCGCTGACGCCGCTGGGCTTTAGTCCCGTGCGTCCGGATGATCCGGAGCCGGAGCTGGACCAAGCGTTGAAGGCGTTGAGCTTGGCGGGTAGCAAACTCAACAAGATGGGCGATGTCATCGTGGATCAGTTGGAAACTGAAGGGAAATCCCTTGCGCAGAACGTCGTAGAGTACATTCTGACGTGCTACACAAGCCAGTATCCTCACTTCCCATTAGATCCGGTGCTTGAAGGTCCCATCAACAGAGAGGGAGATGCCGCCAAGGCTAGCGTGTCGGAGGTTGCCCAAAAGGTTGCCTCATTCTTCTGTAGGATCTAGGACTTTCTCCTTGTAGCTCCCGCTTGTATCTTCTCTTTTTTTCTCCAATTTTTTAGTCTCTTGTCCTCAGATGAATGAAATCCAAGAAATTTATGAATTTCATTTTTTGTCTTCAACCTTTGCTTCACTTGGCCCCCTGGTAGATGTACACAATTTGATTGTGAACATGTACCAAAAGGATGTAGCATTTTGTTGAAGACTTGCGTGCTTTGAACTTGTAGAGTGTAGGTCCGAAGTCATCGATAGCGGAGGCCCCCTGAGGTTGTCGGAACTTAGTAGCTCCGGCAGCGGCCATTTACAACACGTAGAGCGTCGACAGCAGACCCCATTAGTGTGTCCTTTCACCATCTCTTCTCCACGTTGACGGCTGGCCCCCTGGACTTGTCGGAACTTGATAGCTCCGATGACGCCTACTATCAATGTTTAAAACATTGACAGCAGGCCACCTTAGGGGCTGTCGAAGCTTTGATAGCTCCGGCATCATCCACCATCATCATGAGGTTTTTATTTTCCCTGCACACTGAAGTCAAGAAAAATAGTAAGATCCATTTCTTATCTATAACTCGTTTGCGGCTTACTATTCCCGAAAGAAATCTTTAGGTCGACCGTAATTCTATATACAATCAAGTGCATTTGCTTATTTTCTCTAGGTCCAATCATTTTCTAGACTCACCTTACTCAGGCCTGTCAGGGTGTAGGTAGAGTGGCGTACTTAGGGTGTTGGACCAGGCTAAGTCGATAGCACACTCCAGACCTAGATTGGCTTGGCGTTCAGGCGAGTAGGCCATTCAACAATGTTAAGACCCGAAAGAATTAACAATGCAACTTGGATTATACATGAATTGTTCGAGCTAAATTTTCTTGATAATTGCACAACTTTGTTATAGACAAGAAAGAGAAAAATAAAAAAGAATGAGCCTGTACAAAATAAATGCACGTGGAGTCTGTCTTCACATAATGATGTCTTTCATTATAGGTCCAGGGTATAGGGGAAACAAACACTCTTAGGGTACGGAACCAGGCTAAGTGTGTTACATTTCTTGTTTGACCTAGGGTAACTAGCTGCACTTTTAGTTCTGAGACTGTGTCAAGAGTTGCATGAACTTTGCGGACCTTTCGGGAAAGGTCCGACTGTTCTCCCGGAAAAGCTACCCGACTCTTTACAATGACACTATAACATACAACATATGTAATTACAGACTCACCTCCATGATATTAAGCGTAGAACATACGAAGGTGCTCAATGTTCCAAGGATTCGGGAGCGGTGTCCCATCCTCGGTTGCCAAGCGAACACATCCGGGATGGGATACTTTGATCGCTCAAAAGGGTCCTTCCCAGTTGGGGGAAAGTTTGTTTAACCCTTCTCGAGTTTGTATTCTCCGTAGCACCAGATTGCCTTCCTCGAGCTATCGGTTACGCACGTGCCTTTGGTGATAGCGCCGGAGCGCTTGGCGGTATCGTGCATTTCGAATAGCCGCTCGGCACCTTCCCTCTTCAACGAGGTCAATGTCTTCACACCGAAGCTGGTCCTGTATGTCTTCGTCAAAGGTCCGGACCCGAAGTGACCCAAGGTGATTTCCGGAGGAAGGACCGCTTTAGCTCCGTACACTAGGAAGAAAGGTGTCTCTCCAGTTGACCGGTTTAGAGTTGTTCTGTTTGCCCACAAGGTGGGTGTAAGATCTTCAATCCAATTGGATCCGTGTTTTTTCAGGCGCTCATATGTGCACGTCTTGAGTCCTTTTAGGATTTCTGCATTTGCTCTCTCAGCTTGGCCATTGCTTGTCGGGTGAGCTATAGAAGCGTAGCTAACCTGAATGTCGAGGTCTTCACAATATCCTTGGAAAGCAGAGCTTGTGAATTGGGTCCCATTGTCAGTTATGATCTTGTTTGGGACTCTTAATCTGCATACTATGGACTGCAAGAAATTGATAGCTAATTTTTTGTTTATTGTCACAACTGGAGTTGCTTCCGACCACTTGGTGAACTTGTCGATGGCGACGTACAGGAACTTGTAACCTCCGACGGCTCTTGGGAAAGGTCCCAAGATATCCATCCCCCACACAGCGAATGGCCATGTAGAATGTATCATTTGTAGGGGTTGAGCTAGTGTGTGAATTTGCTTCGCATGAAATTGGCATGCTTCACATTTCTTCACTAGCTCCGTTGCATCCTGGAGTGCTGTAGGCTAGTAAAAGCCATGCCAGAAGGCTTTACCGACCAACGTGCGGGAAGACACGTGCTTCCCACACTCGCCTCCATGGATTTCCGCGAGGACCTCGCAACCTTCTTCCCTTGTAATGCACCGCATTAGGATGCTGTTGGCACCATGTGACGCCTGGTTCCAGAAAATGAACCAAGCTAACGCATATGTGTGCCCAGGATGTTGAACACACATACACGAGTGCATCACAAAAGAGTATACAGAAAATTACCACTGCACAAGATTAATTAACCAAATTTTATTAAACAAACCATATTATCCTCGAATACAAGCTCTAATGAATATTAATGACAAGTTCAACTAATGCAGCGGATATAAACTAATTTAGCAAGCTAAACAACTCGGCAGCATAAGCAAATGGGGTATAGCGCAGCTCCAATCAACACCACAGGCAAGCTGACAGTAGACACGACCTAGAAATCCACATTATCGCCATTAAACTCCCAATCCTGACCTGCAACTGTTGGGGAGGATTGCAAGAGTGAGTACATGTCTTACTCTGCAAGTGTGGAAAGTATGACATGTGGCTGATTCAAATGACGAATGTAATAAAGGCTAAGTGTTGAAAAGTACAGTAAAACATTTGAAAAGCAATATATTACATGTATGTGAAATAAACCCATCATAAACCATAAGTAATATCATAGTACCAGTCCATATTTCGTATCCATCATCATATACCAATATCCATGTTCAATTCCAAAACTCAATTCATAAACATTCATAACCATAATACCAACCATACCCATCCCAAGTACCATCCCAATACCGAGTTCCCTCTAATTATGGAAGTTGTCCAGGTGCTCATAACTGGGAGCACGGCTATCATGATAGTTTTATTAGACACACTCTCAGAGGTTGTACCGCTTTACCCACGTGTTTATGATTTCATCACCCGTCGGCTACTAAAGAACCTCCCTTATGCCAATTACACTTCCTTTGGTGTATGGCCAAGAGATCACAAAATAGCCTTTACAAAGGGATTACTAGCCTATTTAGACCCCACTGAGGTTTCACCGGTGGCGATGTCTCCCACAGAGCACATCTTCAACCAAGGGCCCCCTCTTCAGCCATTCAGATCCCAGGGTAGTCCCACCAATCATCAACAAACCCAATCCGACTACCCCTTCCCCGAGCATCCACAATG
Source organism: Tuctoria greenei (assembly GCA_036927565.1). NCBI lineage: Eukaryota > Viridiplantae > Streptophyta > Magnoliopsida > Poales > Poaceae > Tuctoria > Tuctoria greenei. Next base: position 116,477,523 of record JAYESD010000011.1, on the reverse strand, counting down.
GTCCAAACAGCACTAGCAAAGCCCTAATTAATCAGCTATGCCGCACCCATACTTGGCCTCGTGGTGGCACTGTAGTCCTGGCTTATTCTCGCATGAACCGGTCCTTAGATCTAAAGCAAGCAAACCACCATAACATCCAACCCATCCACATACCAGGCTTGCTTAGATCACCCATTACCATATCATATTGACCAGTTCACATTAATCAAAATATCATTAATGCATAATTAAATGTGTAGTGTTGTTTTCCCATCCTAATTAATTAAGCGAAGCAAAAAGATAAAAAGTCATTCCCGACTCTCTACCATATATTCCAGGTGACAAGGGTGGTTAAACAAAACTAGTAAACTTCCTACCATAGGATTCCCATCAAATTGACACAAGCATGCAGTTTGCAAACAAAACATTTATTTTAAAAACAGTATCAATATGCTTCAAGGACACTTGCCTTGCTCTTGTGGTTGATTAGGGTCAAAGCCTTCAAACTCTTGGTGCTGGAGATCCTCCGCGGCACTCTCTAGCGCAAATCCTTCTAATCCGCACAATAAACATAGAAGACAAGAAACACAATCAAAGAGTGCACAGATATTACTCAATATGACATGACATGCATGATTGGTGCAAATGCAAGGTAGAACTTGTTAATAGATTGCTTTTAATGATCACTAACTAGTTCTAATAGTTTTTAACAAGTTTATACAGGTTTGGAGTTGATTAGATCAAATTTTAGAATTATTTTGACACAATTTAGTCAGAAAAATCGGACTAGTCTGCAGAAGGTCGGACTAGTCCGCACTTCGCAGAACTAGCAAATTAGGGTTTTCTAGATCGACGTATTGGAGATTAGGGGTTGAATTCTCGTAAGGAAAAGAGAATAGAAGGTATACCAGGTGTTTAGCACTCCAATGAATCAAGAAACTTGGAGGTAACACTTGGATCTTGATGATCTAGGGTTGGTGATGAACTTGGAGATGAATTGGTGATGAAGAACGAGAGCTTGGCGGAGATCTTGATCCTCTTTCGTTTCCTCCTCTTCTTCTTCTTGCTTGGGGTCTCCTCCTCCTTCCTTGGTGGTGGCTCTCCACGAACTAGGGTTTGGGCGGGGTGGAAAGGTGGCAAATAGATGTCAAGCCAAGGGGTGGGGTTGTTTATATAGAGGTGGAGGCTAGGGTTAGATGGATTTCGAGTTTGTGATGAGTAGAGGCCGGTTTAGAGTCCCTCATGGGCTCTAAAAGAGTTAGGCACGATGTCACTAGGCCCACATAACGTGAAACCAAAAAAACAAGTCCTAAAACAAAAGATTAATTCAGAGTCGCGAAATATCGGACAAGTCCAGACAGGACCGGACTAGTCCGAAAATGTCCAGAGAAAAAATCGGACAAGTCTGGCCTAAAATCGGACAAGTCCGACTTTAGTCAAACAGGAAATCGGACAAGTCCGCTGGAACACCAGACTAGTCCGGAAAAGTCCAGGGACTTAGCAAATTTTCAAGGATTCTTGGAATATCGGAGTAGTCCACACAAAATCAGACAAGTTCGAAAGTTTCCAGAGGCAAAATCGGACTAGTCCGCAGCAAAAACGGACAAGTCCGTTTTTAGTCAGAGAGAAATCGGACTAGTCCTCAGAAAAATCGGACTGGTCCGCACTTTCCTGCATTTTAAGTGCAGTTTTGTTCCAAATCAATTTTAAATGTACCAAATCAATTTTAAATGTTCCAAATCAATTTTAAACTTGTTCCTCTTGATGTGGATCAATGTTAAACATGTATATGAGTGTATGTAGGGCATGATACATGAAAATGAGGGTGTTACAAACCTACCCCCCCTTAAATTGCATCTCGCCCTCGAGATTCGATGCGAAAGATAAGAGATAGGGAAATTCCTTCTTGAGTTCATCCTCCAATTCCCACGTCGCTTCTTTTTCTGTGTGGTGCTTCCATTGAACTTTACACCATCTAACAACCTTGTTCCTTGTGACTCTCTCCTTGGCTTCCAAAATTTTGACCGGTTGCTCGACATAAGTCAAATCTTCCTCTAGTTCCAATTCTTCCATTGACACCTGTTCTTCCGGTACTCTCAAGCATTTCTTGAGCTGGGAAACATGAAAGACATCATGTACGTCCGAAAGATGAGCTGGCATCCCCAACTTATATGCTACTTCTTTTCTTTTGTCCAAAATCTTGAATGGTCCAATGTAACGAGGTGCTAGATTGCCTCTTATGTTAAATCTCTTATGACCTCTCATTGGTGACACCTTTAGGTAAACAAAATCTCCCACTTCAAAGGTTAATTTCCTTCTCCTATTGTCCGCATAGCCCTTTTGTCTTGATTGGGCAGCCCTCAAGTTTTCACGAATTATTTGGACTTGCTTTTCGGCTTCTTGCAACACATCCGGACCAAATACTTGAGTTTCTCCTGCCTCATTCCAGAATAAAGGTGTCCTACACTTCTTCCGTAAAGCGCTTCATATGGTGACATTTTCAAGCTTGCTTGGTAACTATTGTTGTATGAAAATTCTGCATATGGCAAGCTTTTGTCCCAACTTTTCCCATGCTTTAAAGCACAATATCTTAACATGTCCTCTAAAATCTGATTGGTCCTCTCGGTTTGTCCATCCCTTTGAGGGTGATATGCTGAACTAAAATTCAACCTCGTTCCCAAAGCTTCATGCAATTTTTGCCAAAATCTGGAAGTAAATTGAGAACCTCTATCCGAGTATATTTCGGTACTCCGTGTCGACACACAATATGCTCCATGTATATTTCGGCCAATTGTGCAGCTGTATATTTGGTCTTCACAGGGACAAAATGAGCTGACTTGGTTAAGCGATCCACAATTACCCAAATTGAGTCATACCCGGACTGAGTACGTGGTAACCCAACTATAAAGTCCATTCCAATTTCTTCCCACTTCCATTCTGGGATCTTCAATGGTTGCAATAATCTAGCTGGCTTTTGATGTTCCGCCTTGACTTGTTGACACACATCACACAATGCCACATATTCAACTATGTCCTTTTTCATGCTATCCCACCAATAGCAAGCCTTCAAGTCTTTGTACATCTTCGTACAACCAGGGTGAATCGAGTACGGCGAGCCATGTGCCTCCTTTAATGTCATCTCCCGAATATGCTTCACATTAGGCACGACAATTCTCTTTCCAAGCCATAAGGTACTATGTTCGTCTTCATCAAACCTGAATTCTCTCCCTTCTTTGGTCCTTTCCTTGATTTCCTTGATCTCCTCATCTGTGGTTTGTGCTTCTCGAATTTCTTGCTCCAAGGTTGGGTTTAACTCCATCATCTCCATCTCATTTACAAATCCGAGGTTCAACCGTTCGAACTCCTTACATAACTTGGATGGTAACTCTCGAACTGTGAGTTGATGACTTACTCCCTTTCTACTCAAAGCATCAGCCACTACATTGGCTTTTCCTGGATTATAGTTGATCCCCAAATCATAATCTTTGATGAGTTCCAACCATCTTTGTTGCCTCAAGTTCAGATCCGTTTGTGTGAAAATATACTTCAAACTCTTATGATCCGTATAAATTTCACACCTATGTCCAAGGATGTAGTGTCTCCAAATTTTCAATGCATGTACCACGGCTGCAAGTTCTAAATCATGCGTTGGGTAATTCTGCTCATGTTTCTTGAATTGTCTTGATGCATAGGCGACCACTTGACCTTCTTGCATCAATACACATCCAAGTCCTTGTCTCAATGCATTGCAATAAATATCAAAACTCTTGCTCATATCCTGCAGTACCAAAACTGGGGCTGTTGTCAACCTCTTCTTCAACTCCTCAAAACTGTTTTGACAAGCTTGAGTCCATTGGAAAGCCTTTCCCTTCATTAGCAATTTTGTCATTGGCTTGGCTATCTTGGAGAAGTCCTTGATGAACCAACGGTAATATCCAGCCATCCCAAGGAAACTCCTTATGTCCTTTACATTTTGCGGCGGTTCCCACTTCAACACGTCTCTCACTTTTCCGGAGTCAACAGATACTCCTCCTCCTGAGATTATATGACCCAAAAACGACACCTCTCTAAACCAAAACTGACACTTGTTGAACTTGGCATACAATTGATGCTCCCTCAATTTCTGTAGCGTAAGACTCAAGTGTTCCTCATGTTCCTTCTCATCCTTCGAGTAGATCATAATGTCATCAATAAACACCACAACGAACTTATCCAAGTACTCCATGAAGATCTTATTCATGAGGTACATAAAGTACGCAGGCACGTTTGTCAATCCAAATGACATGACGGTGTACTCATAGGACCCATACTACGTCCTAAAAGTTGTCTTGGGTATGTCCGATGGTCTAATCTTCATTTAAAAATATCCCAACCTCAAATCAATCTTAGAGAAGATACAAGCACCCTTCATCTGATCAAATAGGTCTTCTATGTGTGGCAAGGTGTACTTGTTCTTGATTGTTACCTCGTTGAGAGCTCGGTAATCCACACACATCCTTTGGGATCCATCCTTCTTGTCCACAAACAGCACGAGCGCTCCCCAAGGTGAAGAACTAGGGCGAATAAAACCTTTCTCTAGTTGCTCTTGAATTTGTTTCTTGAGCTCCGCTAATTCCATAGGAGGCATCCTATACAGCCTCTTAGCTATAGGTGCAGTTCCAGGTATTAAATCAATAACAAACTCAATGCCTCAATCAGGTGGCATACCTGGCAACTCGTTTGGAAAAACATCCAAAAATTCACACACCACCGGAATCTCCTCAATTGCGACACCATCCATATGATTCAGCTCCAATTGCTTCGGTGTGGTTTGATATGCTTCAAATTTTACGGTGATCCCTTCTTCATTAGTCAACTTCACTGTCTTCGTGGCACACTGAATAACTCCATTTTACTTCCTCAACCAGTCCATACCAAGTATAATGTCCAATCCTTGAGAATCCAAAACAATGAGGTTGGCGGAGAAGTCTACCCCCCTTATTCTAAGGCTTACTTTTGAAAATACTATATTTGTCCTCATCTCTCCTCCAGGAGACTTAACCAATAGAGTAAACTTCATATGAGAGATATGCGAACTATACTTGGAAACATACTTCGATGCAATGAATGAATGTGACGCTCTAGAATCAAATAACATAGTCACGGGGTTGGAGTTGGCAAGAAACATACCAATGACCACATAATCCGCTTGTTGAGCATCCTCCGTGGAGACATGGTTCACGTTGCCACGAGCAAAATTCTGCTGTCCACGGTTCCCTTGTGGCTGTCCTCCATTGGGTCTTGGGTTTTGCCTCAGTGCATTACTTCCTTGACCAAGGCCTAACTTAGGACATTGATGCGCAAAGTGTCCAGCTTCTCCACAAGTATAGCACTTCTTAACTCCACCAGAATTGTTGGGACGAGCTTGGTTTTGAGCATTGGCACCAGGATAGTTAGCACGAGGTGCAAAAGGCATTGGAGGCCTAGGTGCTTGCATGACAGGGCACTGCTGCACAAACTGAGTTGGACACGGTGCAAATCTAGGGCGTTGAGCAAGAATAGAAGGGCTGTAATATGACGCATTGGGCGGCGCAAAGCGAGGGCGCACATTACTTCCTTGTTGCTGTCCTTGATATGGCACCTTTCTCTTGTTATCTTGTTCCAACTCATGAATCATGTTCTCAACCATAATTGCTTTGTCCACAAGCTTCTGAAAACTGGCATAATCACAGTTGAGCAATTGCACTTGAATCTCATTGTTCAAGCCCCTCATGAACAAGTATTGTTTCCGGCTGTCCCAACTAACATCCTCAGGCGCATACCTTGAGAGTTGAGTGAATTTATTGAGATATTCACTCACGCTTGATCTTCCTTGCCTTAAGTTCTCAAATTCTTGCCTTTTCAAAATTATACTCCTTCCGGCACATAATGAGAACCGAAACTCTCCTTGAATTTTGCCCAGGTAATTCTCTCTTGGTTCTCATGAGCATTGCATAGTGAATCCTACCAATCCGTAGCTGCTCCAACTAGTTGATGAGAAGCAAATAGCACATTCTCCCGGTCACTGCATTTGGGGACCGGGGTCCACACATCCGAGGATCTCATTGGGTGGTGCCGTGCGATGCGACACCTAACAACACACACAAAAAGGATACCAAAACATATAAAGTTTTTAGTTCATAATAAGAAGAGTTTACAAAAGAGTGTACAACAGGGGTACACACGCAGCAAAAAATACATACTCATAATCTCACCTAACTAAGCAGGAGAGAAGACGTCCATGCCCTAGGACGCTTCTCACTAGCAAAAAGAAGAACATTCTGCAGCGGCGTGGTTCACATGAGATTTATCTCGATAACTCGAGATCTCATGTACAACCTGAATAGCAGAAATAAACCTAATACCGGCAAAAATTGTTAAAGCGCAAACATGAGCATAAGGCTCAACAAGACTAACCCGTCTCACTAGACATATACATGGGTGAATACTAAGCATAGGTAAGGAATAGAATAAATAGACTCGCCTACAAGTGGATCCTTATAATCATGTTTTAAGTAGCAAATGACATTCTTAAAGCACGACACATCATAGACTTCACAATCAAACAAGAAAGGCTTTGCCGATGATATGACATGCCCAAAGCACATAATGCTATTACAGGTAAAGTATGGGGAAACTGTAAACTTTCAATTGTACTATCTCTAAGCCATACAAGGTTGCAAAGCAATTATAATTCAATATATCATATTCTTCTGACTTCTTCAATATTTACTACGTCACAACTCAGTGAACAAGTGGTACTCTATTACCGCGAGGGATGGTGATTGCAATCAGGACACACCCGGACAACACGACACATACGCACGTTCGGAAGTGTCAGCGAGTACATCAGTACCTACATAACACTTCAGTACTAGTCGTATATGGCCACCTTTCACAAGAAACCTGAATGCCGAACCTGTCTCACCTCCGCGAACAGAAGGTCTCCACACTGAACACCTCTGTGCCCGCCGACCGATTTACACCTTGTTGTCCTCAACCCACCCCTATCGATGGTGAGTATCGACATCCCAGTTATCGAGTTACGTCAGTTTACTAGAGCCCATATATCCAGTATGTCGCCGGTACAAGTCAAGCTTGTTCCAAGGGGCCACATACAGACGGGCCTTAATCGACACAGGCAGGGCTATGCGACCGAGACTCCAATTCTTGTCGCTTCCTATCCATCCCCTGCCCGGTCTCAGATTCATTATATTAAGCCATTGTCTATCTAACCAATCCTGTGAGATATGTCCTACATCTCTCGCGAGTAGATTCCAGCTACTCAACTTCTACCGGATCACTTACAACATTAGCATAGCAGTTCTACACGTCGAGCTATCAACCTACCCAATTAACCAATGGGATTGTGGGTCATGCATCTGGAGTATTCAAGCATCCTGAACGTAATGCACACTTCATATACTAATCAACGTAGTGATAAAACAAAACTTTATAAACGACTTAAATGCAAACCGGGGCTTGCCTTAGTTTGTGACTCTAAAACAATGTCAGTTGTTATTGGCTTGGTCTTCCTTCGAAGAGTCCGCCATGGAACTTCAAGTTGGAACACCCTGGCCTTCTCCTCCAAGCGAAGCTCCTCATCGATCACCTACCATCACGTTCCTACCGACATGATATGCATATAAGTACATAATGTAATGTACTTTATATTAAACAAGTTAAACAACTCTAACACTGGTGAGACTAACTAGAAGGAAGAGGTATGCCTCTGTTGTATGGATAAACAAAGGATGGAGTCAAGTGGTCATAGTAGTATCGGGATGTGAATTGAAAGGTGCAATGTAAGCACACATTGCAACTTGGCACTCAACACTCAATGCTATGCCACTCAAGGACGATAAAGCTGAATGGTGTGGAAGTGTTGGACTGGTAGTGTAAGAATGACTAAGGAATCAAGGGGGGGGGCATCGAAAGCTTAAGGCATGAGTGAACTGTGCAACAAGAGGTCACGACTCAGAAGTCGACCAATGAAGTTACACAAACTCATTACAGAGTAAACCTAATTAAGTGACCAGTGTGGTCGTAAGGTTCTGAATTAGGATGAATCGATGTGAAACCCTAGCGACACTTGGAAAAGAAGTGAGATCGGTATTGCTTGGACTCAAAGAGTCATCAAAAGCACTGCTAACCTAACGTGAGTACCAAGACACATTCAAGGGACCTTTAGGTAAATCAGTCGCTACGACTATCTTTGCAAGCATCATCCAAGTTCTTACATTACACTATTGCAGTGTCCTTTGCAAGATTGTCCATATGAGCTCAGTGAACTCCTGGAACTTGAACATAATTCATTACTATGTAGCGACGACGTGTTTTGCCATCTCGAGAAGATCATATCGTCGACGTTCACATCGACCCGGACTTGTCCATGGTGGTGGGCGGAATCCCGAACACCACCTTATGAGTCACAAGGTTAGTGATGTCGACTCGATCGTCGGCAAGCGACTCGACGAACCTGTCGTCGATGAAACGGCACACCTAGTTAAGCAATTCTGCGAACGGTTAGGAGACATCGTCGACACGAACAAGAAACTCGTATCCAAGGTTCCCCTTGGTATAGTTTTGCTTGTCGGTTGCAACGTTCTCGCATCACCCAACCACAGGTCATCGATGATCATCAACATCCGTGGTTTGACCTAGAAGGCATTTTATCGAGCACCTTGGCTATACCTAGGACTCGATCACCCTCTCATCGACTAAAACCTAATTTGGCTTGACAACCATTGTCCAACGAGTTGTGCTAGTGTTCCAGCACCACACACATCACAAGCATCCTTCATCTCGATGCTAGGGCACGATGACGGCTCGGAGCATCACAACGACGTCATGTGGTCAACGACATCGACACGGCTCATGGTGGAGCATCACGAGCATGCACGGACAAGCCAATGCGACACAAAAGACAGAGAAGGTCAACTTGGGGATTTTTATAGGAATGATATCAATGCGGAAAATGGACGTACGGCTTGACAACACAATTAACGGTCACCACGAACGGACTTCGGTGACGTCAAGCAAGGCATTTCAGGGCAAGGCTCACCGTGTAGGCATTTCGCCGAACATCTTGGGCGTGTACTCGATTCCGTCACTTCATCACCATTCAAAGAGCATCTTGGCACATATCTTGGTCGATTGACACATCATTCTACCCCTGCATCACAGACAAGCTCTAAACATCAACAAAGTTGGTTCTTCTCTCGTAAACATTTCATCGAACACCTAGATGCAGTCACTGATCCAATCAATCTTGCAAAATCAGAGCTAACCTTAGACCAGTTGTCGATACTGGTGTGTCAACGACGTGTTCTGGAATCTCATACATCCCTCGCTTTGCTGGTTGGGTGCAACAATGGCGCGGAACGCCACGAGGATGCGAGGACAGCGACAGTGTTGGGACAGCACAATGCGAAATGCCGCAACGTGTGAACGGGACTGCACGGTAAGTATTTAAGCCACACGCAAAGGATGGAGGTGGCTTGGTACGTGCTACAACGAAGGCAGTGAATTGGAGGTGTGCCGCGACGGCAAGAACGACTGGCGTCATGGACGGTGATCACCGCGATGACCATGGCGTGCAGGCAGCCGATGCGGAGGCTGGGGACGCGGCCAAGCCAGGAGGAGTAGCGCAGCATGGCACGAGTAGAGCCGGGTGGCGCGGCGACGGAGCAGCTTGGCTCGACAGAGCGTGGGGGCGGTGCCGGTGAGGAGCCGAAGCAGCACGGCGGGGAGGGGGCGAGCTGGCGAACAGGCGCGGTGGAAACGGCGCACATGGCGGCGCTGCAGGCGGCCGGGCGTGGGGCGACGTCGCGGCGGCTGTAGACCAGAGGCAGGCGGACGTCGGGGAGGTGCACATGGCCAGGGAGCAGCGAGCTCGATCATGGTGGCCGGGGAGGGAGGCTCGCGAACGGACGGGCCGACGGCTGGTTTGCTTGCTTTAGATCTAAGGACCGGTTCATGCGAGAATAAGCTAGGACTACAGTGCCACCACGAGGCCAAGTATGGGTGCAGCATAGCTGATTAATTAGGGCTTTGCAAGTGCTGTTTGGACCATTGTGGATGCTCAAGGAAGGGGTAGTCGGATTGGGTTTTTGATGATTGGTAGGACTACCCTGGGATCCGAATGGCTAAAGAGGGGCCCTTGGTTGAAGATGTGCTATGTGGGAGACATCGCCACCGGTGAAACCTCAGTGGGGTCTAAATAGGCTAGTAATCCCTTTGTAAAGGCTATTTTGTGATCTCTTGGCCATACACCAAAGGAAGTGTAAGTGGCATAAGGGAGGTTCTTTAGTCGCCGACGGGTGCTGAAATCACAAAAACATGGGTAAAGTGGTACAACCTTTGCAGAGTGTGTCTAATAAAACTATCATGATAGTCGTGCTCCCAGTTATGAGCACCTGGACAACTTCCATGATTAGAGGGTACTCAGTATTGGGATGGTATTTGGGATGGATATGGTTTGGTAATGATTATGGATGGTTATGGATTAATTTCTAGTATTGAATATGGTTATTGGCAAATGGTGAAATCTGGAATTATTGATGATGGTAGTGAATTCAGATTGGTGCTATGATATTACTTATGATTATGATGGGTTTACTTCACATACATGTAATACATTGCTTTTCAAATGGTTTTACTGTACAGCACTTAACCATTATTATTGTCATCATTTGAATAAGCCACATGTCATACTTTCCACACTTGCTGAGTACGACATGTAATCACTCTTGCAATCCCCCCAACAGTTGCAGGTCAGGATTGGGAGTTTAATGGTGATAATGCGGAGTTCTAGGCCGTGTTTACCGTCACCTTGCCTATGGTGTTGATTGGAGCTACGCTATACCCTATTGCTTATGTTGCCTAGCTGTTTAGTTTGCTTAATTAGAGTATTTCCGCTGCATTAGTTGAACTTGTCATTAATATTCATTAGAGCTTGTATTCGAGGATAATATGGCTTGTTTAATAAAATTCGGTCAATTAATCCTATTCTGTGGTAATTTTCTGTATACTCTTTTGTGAATGCACTTGTGTATGTGTGATGAACATCCTGGGCACACATATGCGTTAGCTTGGTTCATTTTTCGGAATCGGGCATCATAATTTGGTATTAGAGCCACAGGCTAACCGTATGATGCATCCTAGATAGAATGGACACTTTAGAGCACATAGGAGCACTCAGAAATCGATGTGTTTTTGCTTGGTGTGTTGTTTCTATATATATTGGTTGCTTGTGTGCTTAATAGAGGATTTTGGGATGCCTTAGCATTGCCATGTCCACCTAGGCAAGTGTAGCTACCTGTTTAGTTTCATATCCCTTGATGCATATAGTTGGGGACATTTTCTAATTCTTACCCATTGCATTTCTCCAGATGGTGAGGACTCGCATTCAGAGGGATGGCAATGATGAGGAGGAGAACAATAGAGTGCCTCAGAACGACATTGGACAAGGATCTACTCAGGGAGCTATCAACATTGAGCAGCTATTGGCTATGCAAAACCAGCTCATGCAGACCATGATACAAACTACGGGACAGCTACAGGCTGGCAACATCAACAATCAGCCCCACATGCCTCCACCGCCACCCCCACCCCCTCATAACCGGTTGGAGAGTTTATGAGGACTAGGCCACCGATCTTTGCTCAGGCTGGCGACCCTATGGATGCGGAAGATTGGCTCAAGTCCGTGGAGAAGAAGTTAGCTATTGTCCAATGCAGCGAGCGGGGGAAGGTTTTTGTTTGCTTCTCATCAACTAGTTGGAGCAGCTGCGGATTGGTGGGATTCTTTATGCAATGCTCATGAGAACCAAGAGAGAATTACTTGGGCCGAATTTAAAGCTCCGTTCTCATTATGTGCCGGAGGGAGTTATGATCTTGAAGCGGCAAGAATTTGAGAACTTAAGGCAAGGAAGATCAAGCGTGAGTGAATATCTCAATAAGTTCACTCAACTGTCAAGATATGTGACTGAGAATGTTAGTCGGGACAGCCAGAAGCAATACTTGTTCATGAGAGGCTTGAACAATGAAATCCAAGTGCAACTACTCAATTGTGATTATGCAAATTTTCAGAAGCTTGTGGACAAAGCAATTGTGGTTGAGAACAAGATTCGTGAGATGGAGCAAGACAATAAGAGAAAGGCGCCATATCAAGGACAGCAACAAGGGAGTAATGTGCGCCCTCGCCTTGCACCACCTAATGCACCATATTACAGCTCTTCTATTCCTGCTCAACGCCCTGGATTTGCATCGCGTCCAACTCAGTTTGTGCAGCAGCGCCCTGTCATGCAAGCACCTAGGCCTCCAATGCCTTTTGCACATCGTGCTAACTTTCCTAGTGCCAATGCCCAAAACCAAGCTCATCCCAATAATTCTAGTGGGGTTAAGAAGTGCTATACTTGCGGAGAAGCTGGACACTTTGCGCATCAATGTCCTAAGTCAGTCTTTGGTCAAGGAAGCAATGCACCGAGGCAAAACCCAAGACCCAATGGAGGACAACCACAAGGGAACCGTGGACAGCAGAATTTTGCTCGTGGCAACGTGAACCATGTCTCTATGGAGGATGCTCAACAAGCGGATGACGTGGTCATTGGTATGTTTCTCACCAACTCCAACCTCGTGACTATGTTATTTGATTCTGGAGCATCGCATTCATTCATTGCATCGAAGTATGTTGCCAAGTATAGTTTGCCTATCTCTCATATGAAGTTTACCCTATTGGTTAAGTCTCCTGGAGGAGATGAGGACAAATATAGTATGTCCAAAAGTAAGCCATAGAATAAGGGGGGTAGACTTCTCCGCCAACCTCATTGTCTTGGATTCTCAAGGATTGGACATTATACTTGGTATGGACTGGTTGAGGAAGCACAATGGAGTTATTGAGTGTGCCACGAAGACGGTGAAGTTGACAAATGAGGAAGGGATCACCGTAGAATTTGAAGCATCTCAAACCGCACAGAAGCAATTGGAGCTGAATCATATGGACGGTGCCGCAATTGAGGAGATTCCGATGGTGTGTGAATTTTTGGATGTTTTTCCGGACGAGTTGCCAGGTATGCCACCCGATCGAGACATTGAGTTTGTTATTGATTTAATATCTGGAACTGCACCTATAGCTAAGAGGCCGTATAGTATGCCTCCTATGGAATTAGCGGAGCTCAAGAAACAAATTCAAGAGCAACTAGAAAAACGTTTTATTCGCCCTAGTTCTTCACCTTGGGGAGCGCCCGTGCTATTTGTGGATAGAAGGATGGAACACAAAGGATGTGTGTGGATTACCGAGCTCTCAACGAGGTAACAATCAAGAACAAGTACACCTTGCCATGCATAGAAGACTTGTTTGATCAGATGAAGGGTGCTTGTGTCTTCTCTAAGATTGATTTGAGGTCTGGATATTTTCAAATGAAGATTAGACCATCGAACATACCCAAAACAGCTTTTAGGACACGGTATGGATCTTATGAGTACACGGTGATGTCTCTTGGATTGACAAATGCGCCTGCCTACTTCATGTACCTCATGAATAAGGTCTTCATGGAGTACTTGGATAAGTTCGTTGTGGTGTTTATTAATGATATTATGATCTACTCGAAGGATGAGAAGGAACGTGAGGAACACTTGAGGCTTATGCTACAGAAATTGAGGGAGCCTCGATTGTATGCCAAGTTCAACAAGTGTCAGTTTTGGTTGAGAGAGGTGTCGTTTTTGGTTCATATCATCCCAGGAGGGGGAGTATCGGTTGACCCAGGAAAAGTGAGAGACGTGTTGAAGTGGGAGCCCCCGCAAAATGTAAAGGAAATAAGGAGTTTTCTTGGAATGGCTGGATATTACCGTCAGTTCATCAAGGACTTTTCCAAGATAGCCAAGCCTATGACGGAGTTGCTAATGAAGGGAAAGGCTTTCCAATGGACTCAAGCTTGTCAAAATAGTTTCGAGGAGTTGAAAAAGAGGTTAACAACAGCCCCAGTTTTAGTACTGCCGGATGTGAGCAAGAGTTTTGATATTTATTGTGATGCATCGAGACAAGGACTTGGATGTGTATTGATGCAAGAAGGTCAAGTGGTTGCATACGCTCCGAGACAACTAAAGAAACATGAGCAGAATTATCCAACGCATGATTTAGAACTTGCAGCCGTGGTACACGCATTGAAGATTTGGAGGTACTATATTCTTGGACATAGGTGTGAAATTTATACGGATCATAAGAGTTTGAAGTATATTTTCACACAAATGGATCTGAATTTGAGGCAACAAAGATGGTTGGAGCTCATCAAAGATTATGATTTGGGAATCAACTATAATCCAGGAAAAGCCAATGTAGTGGCCGATGCTTTGAGTAGAAAGGGAGTAAGTCATCAACTCACAATTCGAGAGTTGCCATCCGATTTATGTAAGGAGTTTGAAAGGTTGAACCTCGGATTTGTAAAGTATATGGAGATGATGGAGTTAAACCCAACCTTGGAGCAAGAAATTCGAGAGGCACAGACCAAGGATGAGGAAATTCAGGAAATCAAGGAAAGGACTCAAGAGGGGAGAGAATTCAGATTTAATGAGGACGAACATGGTACCTTATGGCTTGGAAAGAGAATTGTTGTGCCTAATGTAAAGCATATTCGGGAGACAATATTAAAGAAGGCACATGACTCGCCGTACTCAATTCATCCCGGTTGTACGAAGATGTACAAAGACTTGAAGACTAGCTATTGGTGGGATAGCATGAAGAAGGACATAGCTGAATATGTGGCATTGTGTGATGTGTGTCAACGAGTCAAGGCAGAACATCAAAGGCCAGCTGGACTATTACAACCATTAAAGATTCCGGAATGGAAGTGGGAAGAAATTGGAATGGACTTCATAGTTGGTTTACCACGTACTCAGTCTGACTATGACTCAATTTGGGTAATTGTGGATCGTTTAACCAAGTGCTCATTTTGTCCCTGTGAAGACCAAACATACAGCTGCACAATTGGCCGAAATATACATGGAGCATATTGTGTGTCGACATGGAGTCCCTAAGAAGATAGTCTCGGATAGAGGTTCTCAATTTACCTCCAGATTTTGGCAAAAATTACTTGAAGCTTTGGGAACGAGGTTGAATTTTAGTTCAGCATATCATCCTCAAACGGATGGACAAACCGAGAGGACCAATCAGATTTTGGAGGACATGTTAAGAGCTTGTGCTTTGAAGCATGGGAAAAGTTGGGACAAAAGCTTGCCATACGCAGAATTTTCATACAACAATAGTTACCAAGCAAGCTTGAAAATGTCACCGTATGAAGCGCTTTATGGAAGGAAGTGTAGGACACCTTTATTCTGGAATGAGGCAGGAGAAACTCAAGTATTTGGTCCGTATGTGTTGCAAGAAGCCGAAAAGCAAGTTCAAATAATTTGTGAGAACCTGAGGGCTGCCCAATCAAGACAAAAGGGCTATGCGGACAATAGGAGAAGAAAATTAGCCATTGAAATAGGAGATTTTGTTTACCTCAAGGTGTCACCAATGAGAGGTCATAAGAGGTCTAACATAAGAGGCAAGCTAGCACCTCGTTACATTGGACCATTCAAGATTTTGGACAAAAGAGGAGAAGTAGCGTATAAGTTGGAGATGCCAACTCATCTTCCAGATGTTCATGATGTCTTATATGTTTCCCGGCTCAAGAAGTGTTTGAGAGTACCAGAAGAACAAGTGCCAATGGAAGAATTGGAACTAGAGGAAGATTTGACTTATGCTGAACAAACGGTCAAAATCTTGGAAACCAAGGAGAGAGTCACAAGGAACAAGGTGATTCGATGGTGTAAAGTTCAATGGAAGCACCACACAGAAAAAGAAGCGACGTGGGAATTGGAGGATGATCTCAAGAAGGAATTTCCCTATCTCTTCTCTTATGCGTCGAATCTCGAGGGCGAGATTCATTTTAAGGGGGGTAGGTTTGTAACACCCTCATTTTCATGCATCATGCCTTGCATGCACTCATATACATGTTTAACATTGATCCACATCAAGAGGAACGGGTTTAAAATTGATTTGGAACAAAACCACATTTAAAATGCAGGAAAGTGCGGACTAGTCCGATTTTACTGAGGACTAGTCCGATTTCTCTCTGACTAAAAACGGACTTGTCCGTTTTTGCTGCGGACTAGTCCGATTTTGCCTCTAGAAACCTTCGGACTTGTCCGATTTTGTGCGGACTAGTCTGATATTCCATGAATCCTTGAAAATTTGCTAAGTCCCTGGACTTTTTTCAACTAGTCCGGTGTTCCAGCGGACTTGTCCGATTTCCTCTCTGAATAAAGTCGGACTTGTCTGATTTTCTCTCTGGACAACTTCGGACTAGTCCAGTCCTTTTTGGACTTGTCCGATATTTCGTGACTCCGAGTTGATCTTTTGTTTTATGACTTGTTTCTTGGGTTTCACGTTAAGTGGGCCTAGGGACGTCATGCCTAACTCTTTTTAGAGGCCATGTGGGACTCTAAACCGGCCTCTATTCCTCTCAAACTCGAAATCCATCGAACCCCAGCCTCCACCTCTATATAAACAACCCCACCCCTTTTCTTGACATCTATTTGACACTTCTCCACCCCACCCAAACCCAAGTTCATTGAGAGCCACCATCAAGGAGGGAGGAGAAGATCTCAAACAAGAAGAAGAAGAGGAGGAAACGAAAGAAGATCAAGATCTCTACCAAGTTTCGTTCTTTGTCACCAATTCATCTCCAATTTCATCACCAACCCTAGATCACCAAGATCCAAGTGCTATCTCCAAGTTTCTTGATTCATTGGAGTTCTAAACACCTGGTATACCTTCTATTATCTTTTCCTTACGTGAATTCAACACCTAATCTCCAAATTTACGTCGATCTAGAAAACCCTAATATGCTGATCTTGCAAAGTGCGGACTTGTCCGGTCCCTAGCGGACTAGTCCGATCTTCCTGGTTAAATTTTGTTGAATTAATTCTAAAATTTGATCTAATCAACTCCAAACCTGTATAAACTTGTTAAAAGCTATTAGAACTAGCTAGTGATCATTAAAAGCAATCTATTAACAAGTTCTACCTTGCATTTGCATTAATCATGCATGTCATGTCATATTGAGTAATATTTGTGCACTCTTTGATAGTGTTTCTTGTTTGTATGTTTATTGTGTGGATTAGACGGATTTGTGCTAGAGAGTGTCGCGGAAGATCTACAGCACCAAGAGTTTGAAGGCTTTGACCCTAATCAACCGCAAGAGCAAGGCAAGTGTCCTTGAAGCATATTGATCCTGTTTTGAAATAAATGTTTTGTTTGCAAAACTGCATGCTTGTGTCAATTTGATGGGAAATCCTATGGTAGGAAGTTTACTAGAATTGTTAAACCATCCTTGTCACCTGGAATTATGGTAGAGAGTTGGGATGTTTTTTTTACCTTTTTGCTTCGCTTAATTAATTGGGATGGGAAAACAATACTACACACTAATGATGTATTTATGAGACTATGATTAACATGAACTGGATAATAAGATATGGTGATGGGTGATCTAAGCAAGCGTGGTTTGTGGATTGGGTTGGATGATATGGTGGTTTGCTTGCTTTAGATCTAAGGACCGGTTCATGCGAGAATAAGCCAGGACTACAGTGCCACCACGAGGCCAAGTATGGGTGCGGCGTAGCTGATTAATTAGGGCTTTGCCAGTGCTATTTGGACCATTATGGATGCTCGGGGAAGGGGTAGTCAGATTGGGTTTGTTGATGATTGGTGGGACTACCCTGGGATCCGAATGGCTCAAGAGGAGGCCCTTGGTTGAAGATGTGCTCTGTAGGAGACATCGCCACCTGTGAAACCTCAGTGGGATCTAAATAGGCTAGTAATCCCTTTGTAAAGGTTATTTTGTGATCTCTTGGCCATACACCAAAGGAAATGTAATTGGCATAAGAGAGGTTACTTTAGTCGCCGCCGGGTGATGAAATCACAAACACGTGGGTAAAGTGGTACAAACTTTGCAGAGTCTAATAAAACTATCATGATAGCCGTGCTCCCGGTTATGAGCACCTGGACAACTTCCATGATTAGAGGGTACTCGGTATTGGGATGGTATTTGGGATGGATATGGTTTGGTAATGATTATGGATGGTTATGGATTAATTTCTGGTATTGAATATGGTTATTAGCAAATGGTGAAATCTGGAATTATTGATGATGGTAGTGAATTCAGATTGGTGCTATGATATTACTTATGATTATGATGGGTTTACTTCACATACATGTAATACATTGCTTTTCAAATGGTTTTACTGTACTTTTCAGCACTTAACCATTATTATTGTCGTCATTTGAATAAGCCACATGTAATACTTTCTACACTTGCTGAGTACGACATGTACTCACTCTTGCAATCCCCCCCAACAGTTGCAGGTCAGATTGGGAGTTTAATGGTGATAATGCGGAGTTCTAGGCCGTGTCTACCGTCAGCTTGCTTGTGGTGTTGATTGGAGCTGCGCTATACTCTATTGCTTATGCTGCCTAGCTGTTTAGTTTGCTTAATTAGAGTATTTCCGCTGCATTAGTTGAACTTGTCATTAATATTCATTAGAGCTTGTATTCGAGGATAATATGGTTTGTTTAATAAAATTTGGTCAATTAATCCTGTTTTGTGGTAATTTTCTATATACTCTTTTGTGAATGCACTCATGTATGTGTGATGAACATCCTGGGCACACATATGCGTTAGCTTGGTTCATTTTTCGGAACCGGGTGTCACAACTTCGGCCTTTGGGGAGGCCCGGGCTTCTCTGTCTTCTTGGGGTGTCGGCGTGGACAATAAGATGAGTTTTCTGCATAGATCAAATTCCTCATGAATGCAATGAGCGGTTCCACCTTTGGAGGTGTGATTTCGGCCTCTTGAATATGATTAACATTTGGCCCATACTTGATACGGATCACAGATCATTGCTCCAACTTTGGGCTTCAGGAGTACATCCTAACCCATGTTTGAAGCTCGAAGATAGTCCTTCAATCTTAGCATTAATGCTGTCTAGAGTCTTGTGATTAGCAGAGTGCTTCTTAGGTAATGCATCATTGATCTTCAATTGGATAATGGTAAGCTCTCTCAAGTTGGATTGATTTCCATTGTTGCCATTTTGGTTGTACCCTCCTTGAAAGAATGGGCGTGGTTGGCCCCACCCTTGACCTCCTGAATGATAGCCATTGTTGTTCCCATTGTTGGCTACATATAGGGCATCCTCACGGGTTTCTTAGCAATCATTGTCCAAATGGCCCGTGTTGCCACAGACTTCACATGTGATATGAGAGTCTAGGGCATAGGCATTGCCACATACCTCACCATTGGCTTGTCCATCTATCTTCTTCATAAGGAGGTCCAATTTGGCAGCGCTCATGTCCACCTCCTTCAAGGTGTGCATGACTCGCCAGCGGGTATGGAGATGCTCATCGCTCCAACCCATGTTTGACATCATCTTCTCAATCAAATCTTTGGCTTTCGGCACCGTTAATGAGAAGAAAGCACCTCCAGCAGCAGCATCAACATGGTCACGGGTAGAAGGGATCAGCTCGTTGTAGAAGTCTTGGATAATGTGCCAGTCATACATCCCATGGTGGGGACAGGCTAGGATGTACTCCTGAAGCCTTTCCCAAGCCTTGGGAATAGATTCCTTGGCATATTGCTAGAAGTTGGAAATTCTTCCACGTAGGGCATTGGTCTTATCCAACGGGAAAAACTTGGCGAGGAATGTCGTAGAACACTTCTCCCAAGTATCTACAGCACTTCGGTTCGCATAGAACCACTGTTTCGCTCTCCCAAGAAGAGAGAACGGAAGCATCCTAAGACAGACAGCATCGAGAGATACGTCATTGATCTTAAAAGTCCTGTAGATCTCAAGGAACTGTTGCTGGTGAGCACTTGCATCCTCGTTAACCTTTCCCCCAAAATGGGTTGGCTTGCACCATAGTGATAAGGCCGGTCTTGATTTCGAAGTTTACGTCTCCCTTGTTAACAGTGGGCCCAACAGGCACATTGTTAGCAAAGAGAGCTGAAAACTCATGAATGGTCTTCTGGGCCATTGGTGTTTTGGTTGTTGGTGCAGTTATGCTAGTTTGCTTTGCCGCTCGAAGCTTCTGAGGAGTAACAACACAAGGTCGATCTCTTAGAAGGGATTCGAGATCTTTAACAAAGTTTTTTGGCAAGCGGAAACCAGACATACACTACTCTGTTTTCACATAAAATGCGAAAACAAAGAAGGGTCGTCCTACTAAAACCTACCAGGGTCCTATCCTATTCTCTCAATCATGTAATACTTCGGTTTCCTTCCCCGACAACGGCGCCAGAAATGCTTGTTGATATTTCCTAAGGAACACCAACATCATCCCGGCAACGGCACCATAAATGATTGTTGATGGTTCCTACACACTACTAACATTTCATCTCTAGCAGTGGTATCAGAAACGTTTGTTAATAGGTTTTAGATTATACATGTAAATCCGCAAGCGCACAGAAACTATCGATGTAGCATTTTCCCTCTAAGAGTATTCCCAAATGGTGTCATTTATATTCTCCCAAAGGAAGGCTAAGATAGAAGTAAAACAACCATCAAGTGGAGAGGCTAGGTTGGCCTAGGTAGGGTTCTAGCAAGGATGGACAAAGGATAATTGAGGTAGTGTGACACACACAAGAGCATTCTATTCGAAGGGGGTAAATGGGGTAAAGAGGGGCTAGGCTAAGAGTTCGGTAGAGACTCCTACAATGCTTCTAATGTACATATACATAGCCTAAGTTAGTTACTAATGATAATGTCAATTGTGAATTCTCATGCTAAGTGGATTAACACATCAGGAACGGGTTTATCCCTAGCAATACAAGTACGACTCCCGCCAAGAGCCTATGGCATAGCCGAACATGGAGGATTACAAAGGACATATAGGGCTATCACCACCTACTGCCTACCTCTTCAATCCGTGGGCATACGAGATATTCAACGCTACTCTCTATCCTAGCACCATGCTAGCATATTAAGTAATTACTTTAAGAGCCTAGGCACAAGCCACCTGGAGGAAGCACTCCATGTTTGGAGTGCTGACCAGGTCGGCCGAACCAGGGGTTCAGCCGACCCCTTTTTGGTGCCAAACGAGGTCAAACGGCACATGTTGGCTCCTCCTGTCTTGAAGGAGTCAATGGTGACTGATTTGCGCGCTTTTGGTTGCGGGAACCAACCTCAACACTAGTATAAATAGGACCCCCTACCCCTCACTTCAACACACACCACTTGAGCTTCATCTCTATTGTATACACTATCATCCATAGTCTTAGAGGAGTTAGGTTGTAGAGAGGAGAGTCTCTAGTCCCAAGTCCAAATTGGGAAAGGAGTAAGGAGTCTCTCTCTTCCCAATCCTACATTGGGAAAGATATGGCTCATGTATTCTTCCTTGTATTTGTGACTTTATGCATAATAAAGATAATATCTTTAGTCTCTACTTATACATATACTTGGGCAAAGCCTTGTTTGATTGTGGAGTCCATGTATGTGGAAGGTATAGCTTCTATGATTGTTTCATCATGAACATATCTCATTATCATAGAACCTATAGACCCCCACTGTAGTCTAGTTAATTATGACATAACTAGGTTAGTATGGATAATTATGATGTGTATCAACATTGGTTCAATGATGATTCAATTCATTGCCTTAGGATGGCTTGTGCCTAGGCTCTTAAGGTAATTACTTAATATGCTAGCATGGTGCTAGAATAGATAAGTAGCATTGGATGTCTCGTAGACCCACGGATTGAAGAGGTAGGCAGTAGGCGGTGACAGCCCTATCTGTCCTTTGTAATCGTCCACGTACGGCTATGCCACAGGCTCTTGGCGGGAGTCGCCCTAGTATTGCTAGGGGTAAGCCCGTGCCCGATGTGTTGAACCACATAGCATAAGTATTCACTATTGATCTAGCTTATGGATAATTAGTTTAGGCTATGTATATGTACAATAGAGCATAGTAGGAGTACCTCCATAACTCTCAACCTTAACTAACCTCTAGGATCCTCTTACCCCCCTTAGACTTGAAAGCTTTTGTGTGTGTCACACTACCTCCACTATTATTTTATCCATCCTTACTATATTCTTACCTAGACCTTTCTACCCTTTCCACTTGATGATTGTTATATCTCTTCCATGCCTTCCTTTGAGATCAAATAAATGACACCCTTGGGGATACTCTTAAGGGGAAATGCTACAATGATATTTCCGTGCACTTGCAAAATTCACTCTATGATCCAATAGAACCATTAACAAGCATTTCTGACACATCAGTTGGAGATGTTTAGTTAATGGTGCATTAGAAATACCAACAAGCATTTCTGGCGCCTTTGTTGGGGATGATTTGTTAGTATATATTAGGAGCCGTCAACAATCTCGTAGTGCATCATGTACCTTGTATGGTTCCAAAGAGGACATAAAAGAGTAATGTGCACAAAATTTGACCATACAAGATCGAGTTTTTACCCTCTTGGAGATATCTCCAAGTATGTTGTCAACGGGATGATCCTGTTGAACACTTTGATGGACTCGGGGATGTGGAACTTGTGGTCTTGAATTAACTTTTTCTTCTTCTTGTTCTTCGTCTCCCCCTTGATCATTCCCGCCTTCTTGATTTGCTTCTTCTTGCACTTGGTGGTCTTGATCTTGAGAGGGTTGTTCTTGTTCTTGTGCTTGAGGTTCGGATGGTGATGGGGATGGATCACTTGGACTTGGCTCCTCTTGAGGTCGAATGTCCCCAAGTGTCATCCTCTTCAATGCAATTCTTGGTTTATCCTCCTAATCTAGCACACATTGATCAACTTTCTCCACTTGGAAGCCATTATTCTCATCAAACACCACGTCTCGTGCTATTTCAACACACCTGGAGGTTTTGTTGAAGATACGATAGGCATAGGTGTTTGAGTCATAGCCAAGCAGGAATCCTTCATCGGATTTTGAAGCAAACTTTGAAGTTTTAGGTTTCTTATTGAGAATGTAGCATTTACTACCAAAAACTCGAAAGTATGAGATGTTGGGTTTGTTACCAGTGAGAAGCGGTTTGTGGCATGGCAAGCGGTGTTGACCTCTTATGAGTGTACGATTCTTCCTTTTGGCGACCCCATTTTGTTCGGGGGAGCAGGGTGCCGAAAACTCATGCTTGATGCCCTCCTCGTCCAATTACTCTTCCACTTGAGTGTTCTTGAATTCAGTGCCATTGTCACTTCTTATCTTCTTGACTCTCAAAGAGAACTCGTTTTGATCTCTCCTCAAGATTCACTTGAGGACACCTTGTGTTTCACCTTTGTCATGCAAGAAAAACACTCAAGTGAAGCGAGAAAAATCATCAACAATGACTAGTCCATATTTGTTACCCTCATTGCTTATATAAACGATGGGACCGAAGAGATCTATGTGGAGCATCTCCAGCGGTGTTGACATCGTCATCATGTTCTTAGCGGGATGGGAGGCTCCAACTTGCTTCCTGGCTTGACATGCGCTACATGGCCTATCTCTATCAAACACAACATTCTTTAGTCCACGGATGTGATCGCCTTTTAGAAGCTTTTGCAAGTTCCTCATACCAACATAGGCTAGCCTTAATGCCAAAGTCACCCCATGTTAGTCTTTGCAATCAAGCATGTGTAAAGTTGGGCTTTACTTATGGTGAAATTCATAAGATAAAGCTTGCCCGTTAACACACCCTTGAAGGCAATTGAGTTGTCGCTTCTTCTAGAGACAGTCAAACCCTTATTAGTGAATAAACAATTATAACATGTCGAAGTGTATCAACGACACTTCCCCCGATACTACTAAATGTAGCCCGTGGAGGTTCTTGTATCGGTTTGGGCACATGGAGATCAGGAACAAGATGATGACACAGGAGATTTACGTGGTTCGGGCCACCTGAGCGTAATACCCTACTCCAGGGGGTGTGTGTTGTTGTATTGAGTAAGTCCGTAGCACTAGTATGCGTGTGAGCTTCGCTTCCCTTAGCCTGTCTTCGTAGCGTGTAGAGCAGTCCTTTTATAGTCCAAGGATTGGCCGTTACAACATTTTTCTGGCCCGACATGTGGCCCTGGTGTATTTAATCACCTAGTACATAGTTTATGAGTATTAAGCGTGATTAATAGGGTGATAATGTGCCTTAATGGTTGTGTTACCCCTATTAATGGTCCACTGATCGTTTGTCATTAAGATAGCATTAATGACATGTAATCAGGTCTTGTAACTGCCACTTTAACTGTTCCTTGAATGTCTGTGTTGTTGGATATCCGCCAATGTCTCTGTTGGTGTTGTAGGTTCGGAGGCTCCACACGTGGCAGCTTCGCAGCTTCCCTTCACAGTAAGATGGGTCCGGAGCTGTTATACACGTGGCGGCACCGGAGCTTCCCTTTACTGGGGGTTAGGTCTGGGGTTATTATACATGTGTCAACTCCGGATCTTCCCTCTGTTGGAAGTTCAGCTCCGGTCTTATATTACATGTGGCAGTCCTAGAGGTACCCATATGAGGGAGGTGGGTCCAGTGCCGTGTGACATGTGGGGCCTGAGGGAACCTTCAACTCTGACAGTTGGAACTCTCTTGCTCTTCTTACGGTATCATGGGGTACCCGGTACGCAAGGTACTGACAGTGGCCCCCATGCCCACCTCTGGGAGAAAACCCTTTGGGTTAAATTATTCCACCGGAGGTGGGGCCATCCTTGATTCCTGCGCTGTAACTTCAAAGGTCTTCTGCTGTGCCGTTGGGGCGATGGTTTGGGGTTAAACCATTGTTGCGTGGCTTGTCTTGAATGTGGCAGATGAGATCTTTGAGTGCAGATCTCACGCAATTGAAGGTTGTCGGTTCCCAATACAAAAACTGTATCGGTTCTGAGCGCGTTGTTAGGCTGCCGCCTTTGGATTTCCCGCCGCTCATCATGACAACGGTTCACCTGGGGTAATAACCTCGACCTCTTTGTCGGGGTGGTCCTGGGCCCATTCATCATTGACAGGGTAGGTTCTTTGTAATGTGGACTTGCTCTCGTTGCAGTTTCCATCCAAGCGTCGTGGATGCTTACTTAGAAAGGAAAGCAAGCACGGTTTGAGGACTCTTTACGCTTTCGATCAAACTCGCGCTCAGAGATTCCCAAACTTTGCCTAGATTTCTCCTCTTTCGCTCCACTTTGTTGCGATGGAGTTAGGTCTTCCCAAGAGCCGCATCTAGAGCAAGGACAATCTGATGAAGGTCCAGACCTTCATGGGATGGTCCAGCGACTCCTTCAACAACCTAGTCCGCACCGGCAATCTCCCCTTCAAGAAGGAGCGCCGCGGGGAGATGGTGTACTTTTCGGCGTACGCCATGGTGGGACTGATCCCACCATTCTCGAGTTTCATCCTGATGCTGCTGGACTTCTACGGCCTCCAACTGCATCACCTCAGCCCGCACTCCCTTCTGCTCGTGGCCACTTTCGTCCACTTCTGCGAGATGTGGGTGGGCATGCCTCCCTACGTCGACTTATTCTGGACCTTCTTCACAGCCCATTCCACCGGCAAAGGGACTGAGTTGATTGGCTTCTACTACTTCGTGAAGCGCAAGAACTGCCTCTTAAAGTACTTGAAGTGGGATTATTAGAAGAAGGGTTGGGTCGTCATTGAAGTGAATGAGCATGACAGGTTGTAGCTACCCCAAGGACTCCCCAACGTCGACACTGATGCCTGGAATGTAGTTCTGAAGCTGTCAGATGCATTCAACCCTGTCCTGACCAGGATCTGAGAGTGTGTGGAGGGTGGAGTGACCCCCCAAATGGTCTTTGGAAATTTCTTGGTGAACAGGTGGACTCCGCTGAGGAGGAGGGAGAAGCTTGCCCGGGCTTTTAACAGCGTAATGGATGATGACTGGATTGAAATTGGTTTGAAATCCAACTTAGTTGACAAAGTTTTGAAGCTTCATCTCAAGAAATTTCAACATGGGCTTGTCGACGATGACGCCTTAGCTCCGTCGGATGCTTTTCTGCCTTTAAACATGATTCCAGAGATCAGTAGGGAGCTCCGGAGGAAGATGACGGCGCTAGACAAGCTTGGTGAAGTAGAAAAACATCGGACCTCCAGGGTTGTAATCCCCGGAGCTTCCAAGGGGGTGGTCGCCCCTGCTCCGAGCCAGGGGGTTGAAGACATTGGCAAGGGCAAGGGGATGGAGTTAGCCAAATCTTCCAGCTGGAAGAGGAAACTGAAGCATGTCGATGGGAGGTCCGTTAGGCCTGCTCCATCTACAACAGCACCTTCTCCTCGGCGAGGGAGATCTTATGCAACTACAACTCCTCCGGGGCAAGCGTCTTCTAGAGGCGCTAGCTCTGGACAGTCGACTCCAGTCTCGGTGCCATCGAGGGACTCTAGGACCGGAGGTTCTTCCCAGCCGAGGGAGACCCCGACTAGGGCATTGCCAGTGACGACTGCAGGCTCTGGGTAACATTCTGGGGCTCCTTCCGTGCCAACAACGACAAGCTCCGGCTCAGATCCCCCGGCGAAGAGGTTTCGCACCGATTGGAGCGGTAGCTTCCCAAGGTAAGCTTTGCTTTTTCACCTTGATTATCCACTCTAATGTTT
Organism: Tuctoria greenei; assembly: GCA_036927565.1. Taxonomy (NCBI): domain Eukaryota; kingdom Viridiplantae; phylum Streptophyta; class Magnoliopsida; order Poales; family Poaceae; genus Tuctoria; species Tuctoria greenei. Next base: position 116,450,925 of record JAYESD010000011.1, on the reverse strand, counting down.
GTTGTGTTTTAAATCTTCCAATTTTTTGACTGCAGGGCATCAAAGTTGGGGTCTAAAGCTTCGACCTCCGTCGCACCAGCTGAAACAGTGCAGACAGAAACTCCTGCTTCAAGCCCCGTGCCTCCTCCAGTGGTGGCTGAGGTCACGGCAGCTTCAGCGCCAGCTGTCGTGGATCTGGATTCAGAGTCGTCGCCAAAGGCTCCCGTGGTAGCGCCGGACCACAGGGAAGAAGTTGAAGATGCACCGCTAACAAACAGCGTTGGAGGCTGAGGCTCCAGTGCGGGAGTTGGAGATGTCAGAAGCTCTGGCGTCTGAGCTAGAGGTTTCTGAGGCTCTGGTTCCTGCACCAGAGGTTGTTGCGGGGCCGGTGGTGCCAAAAGATTTAGCCCTTGAACCGGAAGTCATTGAAGCCCTGACCACTAAACTAGATATTATTGAAGCTCCGGTCACTGAGCCGGAGCTAGTTGAAGCTTCGGCCCTCAGTACAGAAGTTATTGAAGATCAGACAGTTGAGCCGGAAGCAGCTGAAGCACCGGCACCTGAGCCGGTGATGGCAATGGCTTCGGGTGAAGCCCCGACGACCACCTCGGAAGTAACTGCTCTGGAGGTGCCCATGCCTGAGGCAGAACGCCATGAAGAGGCAGAGGCAGGCTCTTCACCCGCGAAGCCAGCGATTGAAGTTCATGCGGCTGGACCTTCAGAGTAGGCCCCATAGGTAGGAGTTCCCCCAGTGGGTTCTTCATCTGCTGCTGTCGAAGAGCTACCGTAGGGTGGCACCAGTGCTGCAGGAGCTGAGGGTACCTCACTTGTAGAGTTGGACCCTATTTTGTTATGGATAATCCCCTGGAACCGGCAGAGATGACCCCAACACGACTGGGGCCTATTCCCTTGGCGTTGTCCATAGACAATGCCTGCTCAAGCCTCCGACAAGTTCAGCTCGCCTTCGATTATGAGAGCAAGGTCCTTGAAGAGGAGCGCCACACCTTGATACGTTGGCACAACAGACTCTATTTTGAGACCAGGCTTGCTCAAACGAGGCTTGCTGATCAGAAGGAGTGGGTCAATAGGGAAACAACCCTGATGGAATATTGGGGCAAGCTGCTGGAAGAGAAGGAAGCCGCAATCAGGGCGCTCGACGCTAATTCTCGGGAGATCCTCGAGCAAGCCAAGGAAAGGCGTGATGCTGCTGATGAGCGTCACAAAAGCCTCAATGAATTAAATGAGGTCCTCCTGAAGCGTCGAGTGGACCTTGATGCGAGAGAAGAGAAGCTCCTGGAATAGAAGGAGGATGTTTTGAAGAGAGAGGAGGAGCTCACCCAGAAATTGACTCTGGCTGAGCAAAATTTTGCGGATCGCACTAAGAAGTTGGATCAATGGAGCGCAGAAGAAAAAGAAAAGTACTGGAAGCTGGGGCAGGAGCTCTCGAAAAGAGAGACTGATATTGCCGCCAGAGAAGAGAAAGTGAGGGGTAGAGAGAAGGAACTGGCCGAACGGCGGAACCGTATCCACCTCCGGGAGACGGAGCTAACCAACCGTGAAAAGCAAGTTGCTGAGAATATGCAGCAACACGCCAAAGCGGTTGAGTGCCTAACTCGGGAGAGATCAGAGCTAGCGACCGCCCAGAGGTCACTGGAGGAGTTGCGGAGCTCGAGGGCGACTGAATCCTTGATGTTGTGGGATTTCCTGGGACGTGCGGACAGGGCCCTTGTGCCTCTTGGCTTCAGTACAGTACGCTCGGAGGACCCAACACAGGAGCTAGACCAGACGCTAGTGGCACTTGGCTCTGCTGGCAGCAAACTCGATGCAATGGGTAATGTCATCGCTGATCAACTGGAGACAGAGGGGATATCTCTAGCCAAAAACGTCACTGAGTATGTCTTGGCGTGTTACGAAAGTTGAGACCCCCAATTTTCTCTGATCCAGTCTTTGAAGGTCTCATTGCGAAGAGGAGGATGCCGCCAAAACTAGTGTCCAAGAGGCTGCTGAGAAGGTTGCTTCGCTTTTCCACAAGACTTAGATCCTACAGTAGCTAGGTCTTTTCCTTTTGCCCTTTGCTATAATCCCAATTTTGTAATCCAGTACATTGAATTAATGAAATCCACTCTTTCTGCCTGAATTTCACTTTGTCTTCAATATATTGTGCTTTGTCTCGTTGGCCCCGTGGTATATGTGCATAATTTGATTGTAAACATATACCAAAAGGTTTTGACAGTATGTTGATGACTTGAGCGCTTTGAGTTTGTAGATTTTAGGTCTGAAGTCTTTAAATCCGATACTTCCAGAAACCCTTTGTTGCATCAACGGCGGGCCCCCTGGGATTGTCGGAGCTTGATAGCTCCGACGACACCCAATATCAATGCGTAGGACGTCGATGGCAGGCCCCCTGAGGTTGTCGGAGCTTGTTAGGTCTGATGGCTCCCACTATCAACGTGTAAAACGTCGATGTCGGGCCCCCTTGGAGGTTTTCGGAGCTTGATAGCTCCGACATCGTCCACCATCGTTGTGTTTTTCCTATACATTAAGGACAAGAAAGAGAGTAAAATTTGTCCTCTTGTCTATAAATTGTTTGTGACTTGTTGTTCTGATTTCAGTTTTAGATCCGAAGAAATTCAGTATGATAGCAAGCATATTGATGTAATCTTTCCAGACACATATGTTTTTTTTGTACTCACCCTACTTAGGCCTGCCGAGGTGTAGGTAGAGTGGCGTACTTAGGGTGCAGGACCAGGCTAAGTCGATAGCGCACTCCGAACCTATGTTGGCTTGGCATTCGGGCAAGTAGACTATGCAGCAATGTTAGGATCCAAGAGGTCATCAATATAACTTGTGACACATATGAATAACTTGGACCAAAACTTAAAAAGAATTGCACAACTTCATTATAGACAAGAGGGATAAAATAATAATTCAAAATGTTGAGCCATGTACAAAAATAAATGCACGTGGAGTCTGTTTTCACACAACAATGTCTTTCATTATAGGTCTAGATTAGAGGGGAGACAAGGACACACTTAGGGTAAAGGACCATGCTAAGCGTGTTATACATCATGTGCTAGCCCAGAGCAAGTTACACTTTTAGTATTGTGACTGTATCAAGTGTTAGTTGAGCTTCCCGGACCCTCCCGGAGGGGTCCGGATGCTCACCTGGAGGACCTACCCGATTCTGTATATTGACTCTATAACATACATTGTGTGTAATTACAGACTCACCTCCGTAATTCTAAGCACAAAACTTATGGAGGTGCTCAATGTTCCAAGGATTAGGAAGTGGGATCCCATCCTCAGTTGCCAAGCGAACGCATCTGGGACGGGATACTTTGATCACTCAGAAGGGACCTTCCCAGCTGGCACAGAGTTTGTTCATCCCTTCGCGAGTTAGTATCTTCCGCAGCACCGGATCGCCTTCCTCAAGCTGTTGGTTGTGCACATGCTTTTGATGATAGCACCGGAGTGCTTGGGGATATCATGCATTCCAAACAGCAACTTGGCACCTTTCCTCATCGATGAGGTCAAGGTCTTCACGTCGAAGCTGGTCCTGCACGGCTTCGTCGAAGGTCCAGACCCAGAGCGACCCCATGGTGATCTTCGGAGAAAGGACCGCTTCAGCTCTGTACACCAAGAAGAAAGGTGTCTCTCCAGTTGATCGGTTAGGTGTAGTCCTGCTTGCCCACAGTGCGGACGGAAGATCTTCGATCCAGTTGGCTCCGTGCTTTTTCAGGCACTCATACGTGCGTGTCTTGAGTCCTTTTAAATTTTTTGCATTTGCTCTCTCGGCTTGACCATTGCTTGATGGGTGAGCTACTGATGCGTAGCTGACTTGAATGCCGAGGTCTTCTCAATATTCTTGAAATTTAGCACTTGTAAATTGGGTTATATTGTCAGTTATGACTTTGTTTGGAACTCCAAATCTACATATTATAGACTTCAAGAACTTGATTGTTGATTGCTTGTTGATTGTCACAACTGGAGTAGCTTTCGGGCACTTGGTGAACTTGTCAATGGCGACGTACAGGAACCTATAACCTCCAACGGCTTTTGGGAATGGTCCCAAGATGTCCATACCTCACACAGCAAATGGCCATGTAGGACGTATCATTTGCAGTGATTGAGTCTGGTGTGTGAATTTGTTTTGCGTGAAACTGGTAGGCTTCACATTTTTTTCACTAGCTCGACTGCATTCTGGAGTGTTGTAGGCCAGTAAAAGCCATGCCAGAAGGCTTTACCAACCAACGTGCGGGAAGATGCATGGTTTCCACACTCGCCTCCATGGATTTCTGCAAGAAGCTTGCGGCCTTCTTCCCTTGCAATGCATCGCATTAGGATGCCGTTGGCACCACGCCGGTAGAGATCCCCTTCTACCAGTGTGTATATTTTAGCCAACCTGACGATCCAATCAGCGGATAAATCGTCTTCAGGAAGGACGTTTCTTTCAAGTAGCTCCAGATCTCTAAGATCCATGCATTGAAGCTAACTTGAGCTTATGAGTCTTGCGTGTTGGGTTGCTCGGAGTTTCCGACAGCACCTATGACCCTTGGTGGATGCCATGGTAACAGGGCCATCGGGATCGCCAGCTTCGAGGTGTTGGTCTTGCCCCCTTCGCTCAGGTCAGGAGGCTAAGTTGTTGGTCTTGATAACCTCCGGACGAAGGTTCCGTTGAGAGTCGGAGCTCCGGTTGAAGCCTTCGTTGAGAGTTTGTCAGCTTCAGCATTGTGAAGGCGCTGAACATGGTGGAGATCCAAGATTTTGAGGTCCTTCTAGAGCTTCTGGACTTCAAAGAGATAAGCGGCTAGTTGTGGATTGTTGCAGCAGCATTCACCTTTGACTTGTTTTATGATGAGTTGCAAATCGCCCTTCACCAACAGCTATTTGACACAGTAGGATAGTGCCACCTTGAGCCCGTAGATGAGATCTTCATACTCCTCCATTTTGTTGGTTGCCTTGAAATCAAGGTGAACCATATATTTGACCTTCTCTCCGGTCGAAGCGAGGAGAAGGATTCCAGCTCCGGCACCCTGCTTTTGCATGGAGTCGTTGAAGTATAGAGTCCAGTAAGGCTCGGTGAATACCAGAACCTTGGGTTCTAGTTTCTGCTCACTAGGGCCCCAAGGGTTTGATAGAGAGGGAGTCCATTTCGCTATGAAATCAGCCAAAGCCTGACTCTTCATTGCTTGGCACGACACGAATTTGAGATCGAACTCGGCCAGCTCTGCTGCCCACTTTGCAATGCTCCCCGTAGAATTAGGGTTATGCAAAATAGCACGTAGTGGATAGGAAGTTACCACTGATATCTTGTGGGCTTGGAAATAGTGATGAAGCTTCCTTGAGGCAATAAGGACTGTGTAAAGCAGCTTATGCACCTCGATGTAGCATGTCTTGGCATCGTGGAGTACTTCGCTGATGAAGTACACTGGTCGCTGGACAATCCAGACTCTTGCGGAAGAGCCCAAAGCTTCCTCTCCATTGACTTGGACCCTCCCAGAGGGGTCTGAGCCTTCTTGTTGATCTTCCCAGACCCTCTTGAAGGGGTCCGGATCTTCTTCCTGTTCAACCAAAACCTTCCCTGATGGGTTCGAATCTTCTTTAACAGCCGTTAGAACTCCCTCAGATGAGAGAGGTTGATCTTCTATCACTCTGTCTTGAAGATTCGTGTCTGGGGGTTGGGACCCAGACTTGCCTTCAGGTAGCTCCGGACCCTCCCGGAGGGGTCTAGGCTCCTAGACTGGATGTGGCTCCGGCCTTTCCGCGACCAGGACCATGCTGACAACTTCTGTAGTTGCAGAAATATAAAGCAGTAGAGGCTCACAAGGATTCTAAGCTACCAAAATCGGTAGTGTGGTGAGTAGCTGCTTCAGCTCTAGAAATGCCTTTTCTGCTTCTTCAGACCAATGAAATGGTACGGACTTCCTCAACAGTTTGAAGAAGGGTAGCGCCCGCTCTGCCAGTCTTGAGATGAACCGACTGAGAGCAGCTAGACATCCAGTTAGCTTCTGGACGTCCTTGATGCGGACTGGAGGTCGCATGTCTTCTATAGCCTTGATCTTCGTCGGGTTTGCTTCAATTCCTTGGTGAGTCACCAAGAAACCAAGAAGTTTCCCGGAGTTTACCCTGAAGACACACTTGTCCGGGTTTAGCTTGGTGCGCGTGATGCGCAGCTTGTCAAAGACAACTTCTAAATTGTCAAGGAGTGACTCCTTATTCTTGATCTTCACAACGATGTCATTGACGTACACCTCCACTAAGTCTCTAATTAACTCTCCAAATGTTTTGTACATAGCTCGCACAAAGGTTGAAGCAGCATTTTTGAGACCAAAGGGCATGGCAGTATAACAATATAATCCATCTACTGTTATGAAGGCAATATGCTCTTCATCTTCCTTAGACATTTGGATTTGATGATGTCCAGAACATGCATCTAAGAAACACAATAGCTCACACCCGGAGGTGGAGTCCACTATCTGATCTATTCTAGGTAGTGGAAATGGATCTTTTGGGCATGCCTTATTTAAAGTGGTGTAGTCGATATACATCCGAAGCTTCCCGCCGACCTTGGGTACAACGACTGGGTTTGCCAGCCATTTTGGATGAAAAACCTCCCGGATGAAACCAGCTTCGAGAAACTTCTTGATCTCTTGTCGGATGAAGTTTTGCCGCTCAACTGATTGCTTCCGGGGCTTCTGGTGTACAGGCCGTGCATCAGGATAAATCTTCAGATTGTGCTCAATCACCTCCCTAGGGATCCCATGCATTTATGATAGTTGTCAGACAATCACATCAACATTTGCCCGGAGGAAAGTGATGAGCGCGAGTTCCTATTTGTTGTTCTGACCTCCCGATATACGAGTGGTCTGAGCAGCATTAGAACCAATTTGGATGACTTTGACGGGAACGTCGGTGTCGTCGCTTGGTTGCACATGAGGTGCGAAGGTTAAGCATTGATGACGAGAGCTCGAAGGTTTCAGAGCTAGCTCCTTTTCAGATGCTTCCTCCTACGCTGTAGCAAGCGCGTGGAGTTCTTCCAATGCAGTGATTCCTATAGTGTGATCCCCGCAGATCCGGAGAATGCCCGAAGGTGTTGGCGTCTTCAACACCAAGTAGCCATAGTGGGCGGCGGCCATGAACCTGTACAAAGCAGGCATGCCCAGTATGGTGTTGAACGGTAAACTGATATGCGCCACGTCGAAGACCAGCTTCTCAGCTCTGTAGTTCTCCCGAGTCCCGAAGGTCACCGGGAGTGTAATTGAGCCGACAGGGGTAATGGCCCCTGGACCTACCCCAGAAAAAGGTCGAGAGGGGCGAAGGTCCGAAGGTCGGAGCTGGAGCTTGACGAAGGCTTCAAAGCTTATGAGGTTCAGCCTTGCACCTCCGTCCACCAATACATGGTGGAGTTGAACATTGTTAATGGTCAGAGACACCATCAACGGGAGTTGGCCAGCTCCAATCATGTTGCGGGGGCAGTCCAAAGAATCGATAGTGATGGAAGTGTCCATCCACTTCCGATGAGGTTCTGCCCTGGCGGTAGGAGCTGCAGCAGCCATGTCCCGCCGCATTGTCTTGAGGATGCGACGAGAGGTGATGTCCCAAGAACCACCATAAATGATGTTTAGGGTCTTTCAAAGCTCATTGTCAGAGACATCGGAGTCATCGTCTATGGTGTTGTAGACAGCCTTCAGAACCATCTTGGGGTCCTGAAAGCCTAGTTCCTCTTCAGTTGGAGCTTCATCAACTTTTTGTTTTCCTTCTCGCTGGCGGAAATGAGCTTCTTATCGGCGCTTGTTGTAGCGCTCGACAAGGTTCTGGACCTCTCGGCATTCTTCTAGACTATGTTTGTCCGTCTTGTGGATCTGAAACCACACTTTGGAGCCACCGTCGTCTTCTGACGATGGTCGAGGTCATTTCTCGGGGCGTGACCCCCGACCACCTGAGTTGCGGTAGCCGCAACAGTAGGTGTGCCAGTCGATGACTTCTTTTTTCTGTTTGACTTCTTTTTCTTTTTGCCACCTCCGAAGTTAGTGGCTTCAGTCTTGGAGGGTTTCTTGTTGGCCTCCGGAGGTGGTTTGGAGTGCATCTCACGTCCCTCCATAGCTTTGGCACATTTGTCTGCTAAGCTGAAGAGTTCCGTGACGCTGGTGACTTCTTTGGTCGCCAGCTTCTCGAGCATCTTTTTGTCTCGAACGACCTGTCTGAATGCAACGATAACAGAAGCGCTCGAGATTGAGGGGATGGTATTGCATACCTGAGAAAACTGCTAGATAAAGCATCGCAACGATTCCGCCGTTGTTTGCTTCACAGCAAACAAGTCCAGTTCAGTGCCGGATCGGGTGTATGAACTCCCGAAGTTGGCATTGAATTGTTGGCACAACTCCGCCCAATTGTTAATGGAGTCAGGCGGGAGGCTCATAAACCATGACCTAGCAGTCCCAGTTAGAGCCACTGGAAGTAGTTGGCCATCATGGCATCATTGCCCCCCGCCACAAGTATGGCAGTGGAGTAGATTTGAAGAAACTCGACAGGGTTGATAGTCTTGTCGAATTTCTTCGGCAAATGAGGACGGAAATTTGTGGCCATCTGACCATGCGTAAGTGCATGGCCAGGGCAGAACAGCCTCCTCCTACTCCCTGAGGAGCGGGGTTGTCCCGAGCTTCTCGTCTCTCACGAGCACGCTCAATATAGACGCGGTCGTCCTGCTACTGGTAACGGCGATCAAGTTTCGACCACAGGTCATGAGTCCGAATGCTGGTGATGGTGTGGGTGCGTCATGCCCCGGAAGGCAGCGAAGTCACCTGCTGGGATGTTGCACGCCGTCGGTGTTGTGACATGTGAGGACCAAGTCTTCCAGACAAGGTCCTACGTTGAGCTGTTGCGTGCCCCGAAGGGGGAGGACCTTGGTTGCTGATGGCATCGGCTACGGCTGCAACAAAATGTGACACATCAGCACGCCGCTGCTCCATTGCACCCTGAGGTGCTCCGGGCGCTGGTGGGCGCTCCAACAGAGTTTGCGCAGCAATTAGCGCATTCTCGGTGTTGTTTTTTGCCGATGCTGTGACCGACACAAGTAACCCATCATGTTGTCCAACATTGTTTGCTGGGGCAGATGGTGGTGGTGGTGGCATGACACCCGCCGGGACAATGGCGCCCGCTGGCTGCTGCATGTTGGAGGGATTGCCTCTAGCAGGCTGGTCAGCGTGGTTGCCGTTGGAAGATCCTGCAGCGGAGTTAACCATCTTACGATCTCAGGCGCCCCTACCTGGCATGCTAGAATGTCAAAGTGTATCAACGACACTTCCCCCGATACTACTAAATGTAGCCCGCGGAGGTTCTTGTATCGGTTTGGGTGCGCGGACATCAGAAACAAGATGATGACACAGGAGATTTACGTGGTTCGGGCCGCCTGAGCATAATACCCTAGTCCACGGGGTATGTGTTGTTGTATTGAGTAAGTCCGTAGCACTAGTATGCGTGTGAGCTTCGCTTCTCTTAGCCTGTCTACGTAGCGTGCGGCGCAGTCCTTTTATAGTCTAAGGACTGGTCGTTACAACATTTTTGTGGCCCGACATGTGGCCCTGGTGTATTTAATCACCTAATACATAGTTTATGAGTATTAAGCATGATTAATAGAGTGATAACGTGCCTTAATGGTTGTGTTACCCCTATTAACGGTCCACTGATTGTGTGTCATTAATATAGCATTAATGACATGTAATCAGGTCTTGTAACTGCCGCTTTAACTGTTCCTTGAATGTTTGTGCTGTTGGAGATCCGCCAATGCCTCTGTTGGTGTTGTAGGTCCGAAGGCTCCACACGTGGCAGCTTCGCGGCTTCCCTTTGCAGTGAGATGGGTCCGGAGCCTTTATACACGTGGCGGCACCGGAGCTTCCCTTTATTGGGGGTTAGGTCTGGGGTTATTATCCATGTGTTAACTCTGGAGCTTCCCTCTATTGGAAGTTCAACTCAGGTCTTATATTACACGTGGCAGTCCTATATCTACCCATATGAGGGAGGTGGGTCCAGTGTCGTGTGACATGTGGGGCCTGAGGGAACCTTCAACTCTGACAGGTGGAACTCTCTTGCTCTTCTTGCGGTATCATGGGGTACACGGTACGCAGGGTACAGACATAATCTTTAAACACAATTGAGATATGGGCAATAGGTTATAATCAAGAGAGTCAACATGCAAAACATGTGAAGACGAGTGTTGAGAAGAGATTGCAATTTTACCAACATTCAGGACTGTACCTTGGCTATTGTCGCCAAAGTAGATGCCCTCGCTTGGATCTTCATTCTCCTCATACTCAGTGAACATCTTCCTCTCTCTGATCATATGATTGGTGAACCCGCTATCGAGTACCCATCTTGAACCACCGGAGTAGTATGCCTACAAAACAAGTTAGGCTTTTGCTTTAGGTACCCAAACTAGGTTGGGTCCTTTGATAGTAGTCACAAGGCATTTTGGCACCCACACATAAGATTTGCGACTTTTGCGGTGTGGCCCTACATATTTTGCATAGATATGTCCAAATTTACTCCTCATAAGCACATAAGATGCATCAAATTCATAAAACATATTCAAGTTAGCATCTTTGGCATTTTTAGCATTTTTGTCATTTTTAGCATTTACATGTGAGGTGGATGCACGAGTGTTGTTCTTGGGTTGATATAAACCTTCTTTGACAAAACAGAGAAACTCCTAGTTATTCTTGTGGAATCTAGCATTTTGCTTTCCACCCTTTGAATAACCAAGGTCATCCTTGACAAGAGGAGATCTTGAGATTGATTATGCACTACGTGCATATTTGATCTTCTCCTTGTCAAAGATGTCACTCCTTGGAGTGCATTTGCCTTTTGTCTCTTTAGGCTCATTCCTCAACTTTTGAACAAAATTAGCACAATTGCAAGTTTTAGCCTTTGAATCCATATTGGATGAGTTTGGGCTTGTTGTGGCAGAAGAGGACACACTTGACTTGAGAGTTTCGAATTGTGCTTCAAGAGTCTTGTGAACCTTGTTCAAGTTCACAAGTTCATCTTGGAGCACAACATTCGAACTCTTGAGACTTGAAGTAGTCTCCTTACTCTTGGCAAGTTCAAGTTCAGGTGCTTTGTTCTTCTCCCTCTTATGGTCGAGGAGCTTCTCGAGATCAATATTATTTTGCCTCTCATTAATAAGCAATTCCTCTTGTTCATCGAGAAGATCCTCCTTATCTAATATTTCATCGGAAAGCATTTTCGTTCTAGCTATAACACTTTCATTCATGCCATTAAACGTATACTCATTTTCATTAGCACTATCAATGTCATCATCTTTAAAGGAATGCAAGGAGGAAGTTTTTGAAAGTGCATCTAGGACTCCCTTGTGGGTTTTGGATGATTTATGACAAGAAATTGGGATCCTAATCCTTTTGTTGAGATGAATGCAGGAAAATGATGAAAAATGAGCAAAGTGCCAAAAAGAGGGAAATTGAGAAGGAAAATGAATTTGAGCTCAAGGAAAAGAAATTAGTAGTTTAGTATGTATATAGAGTGTGTTAAGGAAACAAACCCAAGAGCTCAATCTCATTTAATCACACACACACAATGCACAAAGCTATACAGGACCAGACTAGTCCGATATCAGCCGGACTAGTCCGATATCACATTCTGCACTAGATCGGACAAGTCCGGTCTCCACCGGACTAGTCCGATATCTTTCTGATCCACTTCGGACTAGTCCTCTCCAATGCGGACTAGTCCTTAACACAATGCACAAGTCACACAAAATCGGACAAGTCCGTTGTGACCCGGACTAGTCCGATATTCATTCTGATCCACTTCGGACAAGTCCGGTGTCTACACGGACTAGTCCGATATACACACTGATCTAAATCGAACAAGTCCTCCAAGTGCGGACTTGTCATCCCAAACACTTAGGGTTTCATTTGTCCGGACAAGTCCGATGGCAATCGGACTAGTCCGAAGATTTCCAGTAGCGAAATCGGACAAGTCCGTTTTCAACCGGACTAGTCCGATATTCCTGGACACTTAGGGTTTGCTACACACAGCACACCGGACTAGTCCGGTGACCACCACGGACTAGTCCGATCTTTCTGAACCCTAACGGTCACTTTTAGAAACCCCATATAAATAGAGGTGCGCGGCCCACTTTCACCCTCTCTCGAACCCTAGCGCCGTCACACCTCCCAAGAGACTCAAAAACTACCTCTCTCCACGAAACTAAGTGAAAAATTGATCAATCCATTGAAGATCACTTGTAGATCATTGGAGAGGGCACTTGGCACACGATTGAGCTCTTGGTTTGAATCTCTAACACACTCTTGTATCTCAATTTGTATATTTCGAAGTGTGTTATTGGTGGTCTTGAAACTTGTAATCAAGGGAGCTCTCAACTTGTGAGATCGCCCCTTCAACTTGGTGATTTACCCCTGCGTGATTAGTGGAAAAGGATTGGCCTTCGTGGCGATCCGACGAGGGAAGGGTTGGTGAAGACCCGGTCCTTTTGTGGGCTCCTCAACGTGGACGTAGGTTGCCTTCGTGGTAACCGAACCACGGGATAAATCTTGTGTCTTGTTCGTTTGTGTTCATCATTCTAGTTGATCAACATTATCTAGGGTTTGATTCATTTTGTTAAATTCAAGTTAAATAGTTGAACAAGAATCATACTTGCAATAGAACTTGACATACAACTATTGAACTATTATTAAAGTTTATATTTCCGCTGCAAACGTCAACGAAACAATCAAATTGACCTAACTTGATCAACCTAGCCCGTGAAATCCGGACTAGTTCGCACTTTACCGGACTAGTCCGATATATCTGGTTTTGACCTTGTTGTTGAAGTGCTACAGGAACCGAGAAATTTCAAAAAGGCCTATTCACCCCCCTCTAGGCCTACATTCAATTGGTATCAGAGCAGGTTCTTCAAGAAAGAGTGCAACCACTCGAAGAGATCATGTCGGACATGAAGGAAGTCCAGAAAATCAACAACCAGGAAGAAATGAACAATGACAAGCACCAAAAGCTTGAAAAGTATCTTGAAGCCATTCAAGACTTCGATGATGATGATGAGGAGACATTGGATCTGAAAGCACTCCTTAGAAAGAAAGCGCTTTCCAAAGGGAAATCTAAAGTCGAAGAAAAGAAGAAGGAGAGTAGTCACACCGACTACTCCCGATATCCTTTTAATTATGACTGTTTAAATTCTAACAGCAGTCATTATCTATCTATTCCTCTCGGAAAAGCCCCACACTTCGATGGGAGTGATTACTCCATGTGGAGGCAAAATATGAAGATGCACTTGATTTCCCTTAACCCAAGTTTATGGCATATTGTGTGCACAGGAATAAACATCCCTGATGACGATGAAGAGCTCACGCCAAGTCAAGAGCAAGCCATCCACAGGAGTGCCCAAGCCGCAGCCGTTATCACCTCATCTCTAAGTCGAGATGAATTCACAAAGGTGGACGGATTGGAAATTGCCAAAGAAATTTGGGACACACTACAGACAGCACATGAAGGTGACCGGCATGTGCGGGAGGCAAAGATTGAAATGATTGAAGGCGAACTAGGAAGGTTCGCGATTGAGGAAGATGAGTCTCCCCAGGACATGTACAACAGACTGAAGACTCTTGTGAACAAGGTTTGATCATATGGGAGCAAAAAGTGGAATGACCACGAGGTTGTAAAGCTCATCCTTAGAGCCTTTATGCCTCACAACGTCACACTTTGCTCTATGATCCGAGAAAGTCCCGGGTACAAGAAAATGACTCCGGATGAACTGCTTGGCAAAATCATCAACTTTGAGATGATGGAGAAGCAAGCCAAGCACGTAAAAGAAATAGCCGACCTCACATCAGCCAAGAAGAAGGGAGTTGCCCTAAAGTCCTCACTCAAGCCTCTATCCAAAGAAGCAAGAGAAGCACAGCTTGAGGAGGACAGCGATGATGAAAGCAGCGAGCTGGATGAAGAAGATATGATTTTGTTCATGAAGAAGTTCAAAAGAATTATGAAGAAAAGACAAGGAACAAAATCGAGTGAAGGAAAATACAAGGAGAAGACAAAGCCGAAGATGAGGCGGGCATGCTATAATTGTGGTGAGTACAATCACTTTATAGTCGATTGCCTGTATGAGGACAACAAGAAGAAGAGTAAAGAGTCCAAGCCTCAACCGAAGAAATTCTTCAAGAAGAAGAAACAAGCTGAACAAGCACACATCGGAAAGGAGTGGGACTCAAACGATGAGTCCTCATCGTCCGATGAACAAGAAATGGCTAGCATAGCCATTGAAAGCATGTCCAAGAAACCCACACTCTTCCCCACGCTCGGTGCAAAGAAGGCAAATGGAACTTGCCTCATGGCTAAGGAAGGTAAACGCAAGGTAAACATCAAAACTCCTTCCTTGCGTTATTACTCAAGTGATGATGATCTAGATAGTGATGATGAAGATATGCTAATTGGTTTAGATAGAAAAACTGCTGCTAAAATGAAATTCTTGCTTAACCAACTTGTTGAGAAGGAAGAGCTAATTGATCGTCAAGAAGACATGATTATCTCCCAAAAGGAGAAGCATGTCGAACTTGACAATCTTCTAGTTCTTGAAAAGGAGAGAAACCACTCACTAGAGCTTGGGCTAGCTTCAAGCAAGAAAACTTGCTTGGAGTTAACCAACTCAAACGTTGCAATCAAGGATCAACTTGATGACCTAATCAAGGTCAACAAGATCCTTGAAGTGCAGGTTGAGTCACTCAAGCTTAGTGAACCTTCCTCCTCCTCAAGCCTACCTTCTCAACCCACTTCAACTAATATCGCTCATATTTGCAAATGTGATAAAATTAACACCAGGTTGAAGGAAAATTCTACCTCCACAAAGGACAAAAATCCTACCCAATGTGTAATATTTGACAAGGAGAGGATCAACTATGCACGTAGTGCATATTTGGTCCAAAGACCTCCAAATATCAAGTATGGCATTGGTTACTCTTATGATGGAAAGCAAAGAGCTGGAAATCATAAGAATAACAAGGGAAGGATTACCTTTGTGAAGGGAGGACCCTCACAACCTGGTAACTCGAAAACTAAAAACCTGAACTCTCATGAAAATCGGACTAGTCCGGTTGTGGTTCGGACAAGTCTGGTCACACAGACTAGTCTGACCCATAATCAACAGCAACTCTTGTTTAAAACCTTTGATGCTTCTTATGTATTAATGAAAAATAATGTTGGTAAAGTGTATGCTTATTATGCTGGGCCACGCCATGGGAACACAAAATCCCATGTGTGGGTGCCCAAATGTATTGTTACTAACCTCCAAGGACCCAAGCAAGCTTGGGTACCTAAAGCCAAGGCGTAATTTGTTTTTGCAGGCCTACTCCTCCGGTGGATCCAAATGGGTGCTAGACAGTGGGTGCACCAACCACATGACCGGAGAAAGGAGGATGTTTGTGGAGTATGAAGTGAACAAGGACCCAAACGAAGGCATCTACTTCGGAGATAATAGTCAAGGAAGGGTGCTCGGTACCGGTAAAATAGCAATATCCTCTGAACATACTCTTTCGCATGTTTTACACGTTGAATCTTTAGATTATAACCTGCTGTCCATATCTCAATTATGTGACAAAGGTTATAATTGCCTGTTCACTAACAAGGGTGTGACCGTCTCAAGGAGAAGTGATGGTTCTGTTGCATTCAAGGGTATGTTGAAGGGAAAGCTTTACCTTGTTGACTTCAACAAGGATAAAGCCGAACTCGACACATGCTTGATTGCAAAGACCAACATGGGTTGGCTGTGGCATAGACGGCTGGCACATGTTGGTATGAGGAACCTTCAAAAACTCCTCAAGGGCGATCACATCTGAGGTTTGAAAGATGTTGTGTTTGAGAAAGACAGGCCTTGTAGCGCGTGCCAAGCGGGGAAGCAAGTTGGAGCACAACATCCCGCGAAGAACATCATGACCACGACAAGACCGCTCGAACTATTTCATATGGACTTGTTTGGTCCAATTGCTTACATAAGCATCGGCGGTAATAAATATGGTTTAGTTGTTATTGATGATTTTTCCCGCTTCACTTGGGTGTTCTTTTTGCATGACAAGTCAGAAACACAAGGAACACTCAAGAAATTCTTCAAGCGGGCGCAAAACGAGTTCTCACTATCAATCAAGAGTATTCGGAGCGACAACGGCACGGAGTTCAAGAACATACAAGTGGAGGAGTACCTTGATGAGGAAGGAATCAAGCACGAATTCTCAGCACCATACTCTCCACAACAAAACGGAGTTGCCGAAAGGAAGAACCGAATGCTCATAGAGATGGCAAGAACAATGCTCGATGAATACAAGACTTCGGATCGATTTTGGGCGGAAGTAATCAACACCGCTTGCCATGCCACAAATCGACTCTACCTTCATCGACTACTAAAGAAGACCCCCTATGAGCTACTCACCGGTAACAAACCGAACATTTCATATTTTCGAGTTTTCGGTTCTCCTTGCTATATTTTGAACAAGAAGCCCAGGACTTCAAAGTTCGCTTCGAAGTCCGATGAAGGTTTCTTGCTTGGTTATGATTCGAACACTTACGCCTATCGTGTTTTCAACAAGGCCTCCGGACTTGTTGAAGTGGCACGTGACATAGTGTTCGATGAAACTAATGGCTCCCAAAAGGAGCAAGTTGATCAATGTGAATTAGGTAAAGAGGAAGCCCCCTATCAAGCATTGAAGAGGATGGCTCTAGGCGAAGTACGACCACAAGAGTCATCGTCACAAATACAAGAGGAAAGTGAACCACAAGAGGAGATCAACAATCAAGGGGGAGCCTCGATACAAGATCAATCACAGGAATATGAACATGATCAACAAATCAACGAGGACAACAACTCAGGGGGAGAAGAATAAGATCACCAACATACGACCCCCCAAGTGCCACACCCAAGAGTACACCAATGCATTCAAAGGGATCATCCAATCGACAACATCATCGGCGACATCCAAAAGGGAGTAACCACTAGATCTCGTGTAGCAAATTTCTGTGAACATTACTCGTTTGTCTCCTTTTTGGAACCCCGCAGGACTGAGGATGCATTGAAGGATCCGGACTGGGTGGTGGCAATGCAAGAAGAGTTGAACAATTTCAAGAGAAACTAAGTTTGGGAACTTGTGGAAAGACCCAATGCAAATATTGTGGGCACCAAGTGGGTCTTCCGCAACAAGCAAGATGAACACGGAGTGGTAACAAGAAACAAGGCACGACTTGTGGCCAAAGGTTACTCACAAGTCGAAGGTTTGGATTTCGATGAAACCTTTGCTCCAGTAGCTAGGCTTGAATCAATTAGAATATTACTTGCATATGCTACTCACCATGATTTCAAGCTGTATCAAATGGACGTGAAAAGCGCCTTCCTCAACGGACCGATCAAGGAGGAGGTGTACGTGGAGCAACCACCTGGGTTTGAAGAGGAAGAGTTCCCCGACCACGTGTATAAACTGCGTAAGGCTCTCTATGGCCTCAAACAAGCTCCTAGAGCTTGGTATGAGTGTCTTAGAGATTTTTTAATTGATAATGGTTTTCAAATTGGCAAAGTAGACTATACATTATTCACAAAAAATCTGGATAACGATCTTTTTATTTGCCAAATCTATGTTGATGATATAACTTTTGGATCAACTAACCAATCTTTCTGTGAAGAGTTTAGTAAAATTATGACAGACAGATTTGAAATGTCAATGATGGGAGAATTGAAGTACTTCTTGGGATTTCAAGTGCGGCAACAAAGGGAAGGAACATTCATAAGCCAAACCAAGTACACACTGGACATCCTCAAGAAGTTTGGCATGGACAAGGCAAAGCCCATAAAGACTCCCATGGCAACGAATGGTCACTTGGATCTCAATGAAGATGGACCGAGCGTCGACCAAAAGGTATATCGCTCCATGATTGGATCCTTACTATACTTATGTGCATCTAGGCCAGATATTATGTTGAGTGTATGTTTGTGTGCAAGATTTCAAGCCAACCCTAAGGAATGTCATTTGACAGCCGTAAAGAGAATCCTAAGATATTTAGTTCATACACCCAACCTTGGTCTTTGGTACCCAAAAGGCTCAAAATTCAATCTCATTGGGTATTCCGATGCAGATTATGCCGGGTGCAAAGTTGATAGAAAAAGCACTTCCGGCACTTGCCAATTCCTAGGAAGATCCTTAGTTTCTTGGTCATCCAAGAAACAGAATTCCATTGCATTATCCACAGCCGAAGCGGAGTATGTTGCAGCCGGGAGTTGTTGTGCACAACTCCTTTGGATGCGACAAACTCTAAGGGATTACGGTTACAATATGAACCGTATTCCTCTCCTTTGTGATAATGAGAGTGCCATTAAAATAGCCCACAATCCAGTTGAGCACTCTAGGACTAAACACATTGACATAAGACACCATTTCTTGAGAGACCATTCCATGAAAGGAGACATATCCATCTCTCATGTCAACACCCAAAAACAATTGGCCGACATATTCACCAAGCCACTTGATGAAAAACGTTTTTGCGAACTCTGAAATGAGCTAAACATTCTTGATTCTCGGAGTGTGGCTTGAAAAGTTGCATACCTGTATGATTTCTTCAAAATATTGATTGAATTGTGAAAATCATCCCTCTTCATTTTTCTCTCGAAAAACTATGTCAGTTATTAGATCTTGATGAATTTTTGATCATAGTATGATTGTTGTTTGCTTACTGGTCAAATTCATCAAGATTATTTGAATTGTTTTGCCTCTCTACTCTCAATTATTGGACCTTCAAATATATATGAATGGGCTATGCAATTCTTTCCTGGTGACCACGGACAAGTCCGTGGTTACCCGGACTAGTCCGCCATTGCAGACTAGTCCGCAGAGTGCTGGTTAGGCCGGACTAGTCCGACAGACCACGGACTAGTCCGATATAGGTCTCTGGATGACTTCGGACTAGTCCGGTCGTGTCTGGACTTGTCCGATTTTTCGTGTCCATAACCCTAGCCGCCACCAAACCCTAATCCCTTCACCCCACACTCGCCCCCAAGCTCTCTCTCTCTCTTGCGCTCGAGCTCCCAAGGCGAATCCTTGATTCCTCCGTCGAAAAGCCTCAATCTTGGGCGGAGATCAAGCTTGAAGACTCGGGGATTGAAGTTAGCGGACAAGTCCGGCCTCCAACCCCCAAAATCTCAAGCTTCCTTTGATTTCTTGGTAAATTTTCTTCAAAACCCTAAGAAATCACAAATTTCTCTATTGCTTATCGTTTGGCCTAGCATTCTTCACTAGTTACATGTCTAGTTGATGTACTATGTGTATGCTAGACTAGTTTTACCTTAGGGATCAATTTTTGACCAGTCTGTTAGGTTTTTGCAGATGAACACCGGACTAGTCCGGTCCAGGTACGGACAAGTCCGGTCCCCCGGACTAGTCCGTGCCTGTGCACCGGACAAGTCCGTTGTTTCTGAACCAAAACCTAATTCTTTAATTCCCTAATGCCTTCCATTGCCATCTTACCTCACCAATACCTCGTATAACTTGTCCTTTCTCTTGATCACTCATTCTCAGATCATGTCGAGCTCCGACAACCAAATCTCCGACTTTGAGGCCGAGTTGGACCACGAGGTGGCATCTCGATCCTCGGTGGGTCTTGGCAAGAAACGCCAAGAAAGACCTTCCGAGCCTGCTACTTCCCCTCCCCAGGTTCGGAGGAAGGTCTGTGCCAAGAAGCCTGCCTCGAAGGCTGCTCCGTCTACAAGCGGCCTTCGCCAAGCAAAAGGAAAAGGCAAGGGAGTTGCCACAGGGCCTGTTGGGCCCCTGAAGCTGCATACTCCCAGAGAAGGGGTCCGAGACCCCAATGAGGAAAGATTCACTGGCAAGGGCAGCGATGTGGCTGCGAAGTTGAAAAGTGTTGATTGCTATGCAAGGCCCAAGCAAGCAGCTGATGGCAGATTTTGGTCAAATTTCCATGCTGATTTCTACAAGCTGGTCTACTTGCCGATGAAGACCCTGGTGGTGCACAGTCAATGGATTGACTGGGCCCACCTTGAGAAGAAGAAATGTGCAGCTTTTGATGAAGTGATAGCAGCTGCAGAGAGACATGGTCTGAAGGATCTGTTTGCCTTCAGACACAATTGGAATGATGAAGTGATTGCACAATTCTATGCAACGTGCCACTTCTCGAGTGAAGATGAAGAAAGTGTGACTTGGATGACCCATGGATCCAAGTACTCCATCACTCAGGAGGATTTTGCAAACCTGCTCCACTTAGACTCTGCTAGAAATGACCACCTAATCATCCACAACATAGGGGTCATTGAGAGGGACGGAATGAAGTTCATGTATGAGCCCAACTCTAAGTATGTTCCTCCCTCCACAAAGAACATGAAGCCCTTCTTTGTGGTCCTGAACAGAGTTCTCCGGAAGACCATTGCCCCCAAGGATGGGGATGCAGGGAGTGTACAGGGCTACCTCCGGACTCTAATGAGGGTCATAAGCAAGAGGAGACAGTTTGATGTTGCAGGTTACATTTGGAACGATATGGTCAACATCTCAAGCACTCCCAACTGGTCCTGTGGCTATGCTCCCTACCTGATGTTTATGATTGAGAAGGTCACAGGGATCGAGTTTATGAAGGATGTGGAGCACACCCCACTGAGGCCTCAGAAGCCTCAGCCAGTGAGTGTCCAGGCTGCTCCATCGCCGGCCTCAAGCCCCGAGGCACCGGCAAGGCAAGAAGAAGCTGCTAGGGCTCCTCCTCCCTCCAGGGAAGCCCCTCAGAAAGGATCCGCCAGTGGGATCCTCAAGTACTTGGCTGCAATTTTCTCCTCATGCAAGAAAACTGAAGTGAAGCTTCACAAGCTAAATCAGAAGAGGAAGGAGAACATGAGGTACATAAAAGCCAATGTGAAGCAGCTGAGTGAGAAGCTGGAGATCAACCCAATTGGATCTCCAGTACTTTCTGAAGATTCTGATTCGGACATCACCGAGCTCAGCCCCTTGACTCCCCCCGAGCTTGCCTATTTTGGCATTGGGGGCTCGAGCAGCTCCACTCCTCCTCCTCCCTCTCAACCTCGTCAAGCGGAAAGCGATGAAGACGATGAAGACGACGAGAGGACTGACAGCGAAGAGTGAAGCCCTAGGACCTTCCTCTCTCTCTTTTTGGTGTCTTGATGCCAAAGGGGGAGAGATTGAGGGGGAGTCTCTAGTCTTAGCTTTAGCTGAATAGGATGCGAGGAGAGAGCTCTCTATGTATTTTTAATTGTGATTGTATTTGTTTAACACTATTTTCATATCATGTTTGGTCCTGTGTTAAATTGCTCAATTAATTTGCAAGTGTGTGATGAAATCTGAATTTTTGCTCCTGAAATGCCATATTCACTTGATATTAGTTGATCAATGCAAATTCTGTCATTCTTAATGCATTCATGCTCTTAGTATGCATCTTGTTGCTTGATGTATTTTTGAGTCATATGTGCATACTTTATGAAAATCTCATTTTATACCTCATTTTGTGAAATCTCAATTGGTTGTCATCAATCACCAAAAAGGGGGAGATTGAAAGTGCATCTAGGACTCCCTTGTGGGTTTTGGATGATTTATGACAAGCAATTGGGATCCTAATCCTTTTGTTGAGATGAATGCAGGAAAATGATGAAAAATGAGCAAAGTGCCAAAAAGTGGGAAATTGAGAAGGAAAATGAATTTGAGCTCAAGGAAAAGAAATTAGTAGTTTAGTATGTATAGAGTGTGTTAAGGAAACACACCCAAGAGCTCAATCTCATTTAATCACACACACACAATGCACAAAGCTATACAGGACCGGACTAGTCCGATATCAGCCGGACTAGTCCGATATCACATTCTGCACTAGATCGGACAAGTCCGGTCTCCACCGGACTAGTCCGATATCTTTCTGATCCACTTCGGACTAGTCCTCTCCAATGCGGACTAGTCCTTAACACAATGCACAAGTCACACAAAATCGGACAAGTCCGTTGTGACCCGGACTAGTCCGATATTCATTCTGATCCACTTCGGACAAGTCCGGTGTCTACACGGACTAGTCCGATATACACACTGATCTAAATCGAACAAGTCCTCCAAGTGCGGACTTGTCATCCCAAACACTTAGGGTTTCATTTGTCCGGACAAGTCCGATGGCAATCAGACTAGTCCGAAGATTTCCAGTAGCGAAATCGGACAAGTCCGTTTTCAACCGGACTAGTCCGATATTCCTGGACACTTAGGGTTTGCTACACACAGCACACCGGACTAGTCCGGTGACCACCACGGACTAGTCCGATCTTTCTGAACCCTAACGGTCACTTTTAGAAACCCCATATAAATAGAGGTGCACGGCCCACTTTCACCCTCTCTCGAACCCTAGCGCCGTCACACCTCCCAAGAGACTCAAAAACTACCTCTCTCCACGAAACTAAGTGAAAAATTGATCAATCCATTGAAGATCAATTGTAGATCATTGGAGAGGGCACTTGGCACACGATTGAGCTCTTGGTTTGAATCTCTAACACACTCTTGTATCTCAATTTGTATATTTCGAAGTGTGTTATTGGTGGTCTTGAAACTTGTAATCAAGGGAGCTCTCAACTTGTGAGATCGCCCCTTCAACTTGGTGATTTACCCCTGTGTGATTAGTGGAAGAGGATTGGCCTTCGTGGCGATCCGACGAGGGAAGGGTTGGTGAAGACCCGGTCCTTTTGTGGGCTCCTCAACGTGGACGTAGGTTGCCTTCGTGGTAACCGAACCACGGGATAAATCTTGTGTCTTGTTCGTTTGTGTTCATCATTCTAGTTGATCAACATTATCTAGGGTTTGATTCATTTTGTTAAATTCAAGTTAAATAGTTGAACAAGAATCATACTTGCAATAGAACTTGACATACAACTATTGAACTGTTATTAAAGTTTATATTTCCGCTGCAAACGTCAACGAAACAATCAAATTGACCTAACTTGATCAACCTAGCCTGTGAAATCCGGACTAGTCCGCACTTTACCGGACTAGTCCGATATATCTGGTTTTGACCTTGTTGTTGAAGTGCTACAGGGACCGAGAAATTTCAAAAAGGCCTATTCACCCCCCCTCTAGGCCTACATTCAGTTTTAGACCTTTCTATTGCCTTCCTTGGCCATGAGGCATGTGTGGGATGAGGTATTCCAAGCTCCCGCATTTGTCAAGAGTGATTTCTTCATGGTTACCTTCTTGATGGCAACAGTTGCCACCTCTTCATCGTCTTTGGAGGAGGATTCATTGTTGGAGTCCCACTCCTTACTGATGTGAGCTTGCCCTTGGGTCTTCTTCTTCTTGAATAACTTCTTGTATTGGGGCATCTTTTCTTCTTTCCTCTTCCTCTTGTCATCCCCCTTCTCGTATGGGCAATTTACAATGAAAGGCACATACTCTCAGCAATTGTAGCAATCCCTTTTTGTTCCTGTTTTGCTTCTTTCCTTGCCTTTTCCATCACGGTTGGGACTTCTTCTTCTCATCATCCTTTTGAACTTCTTTATGAAGAAAGCCAAATCTTCATCGTCCATGTCTATGCTCTCTTCTTCTTCACTTCTTTCATCCTCACTTTATTCTTGGATTTCTTTGCCCTTGGTTTTGGATGAAGCTTTGAGAGCAAGGTCGTCCGAGCCCATGAGTGGCAGAAGAAGCAAGACAAGCCGTTTCAGCCCATTCCTCCGGGCTCAGATGCCAAGAAATGAAGACGGGGGAAAAGTCCATCTCATCGGACTTTGGTGAGACCTGACCAATAGGACAATTGGTAGTTATCTTTTATTTGATTTTTCTTTTCATCCCATTTGATTTTTCCCACTTAGTTTGATTTTCCCACTGCATATTTGATTTTCCTAGCAAGTTGAGAATCTTATATTCTCAACCATAATTTTTATTTCTTTATTTTTCACAAAAAGAAAAAATTTGGATTTGAAAAAGAGTTTTATTCGAAAAACAATTTTTCTTAGCCGCAAATGTGGTAATTCACCAAAGGGCTAATTTTATAGCCGTTGGGAAGCCACTTGCCAAAAGAAGGACTAGGGGGCCCACCTGCAAGGTCGGTCGACCCCCACCCCCTGGTCGGCCAAAGTGGGGAAAGGGCCAATGAGGCTCTCTCTCCTCCAGCTACATTTTGTGCCTTTTATGACCGTTGGGGGTGTACACCATAAATGGTGGTTGTAAGGAGGACCTCTCTTCAAACTTCAGGTCATTTTCACCTCCCCAAGTCATTCTCTTGCTCACTTTGTTTTCTTGTTCTTCATTGAAGCACTCTTGCTCAAATCCAATCCAGGAAGATTTGCTTTCACTTGCATTTGAAATTTGCTCTCAAGAATTCAAGGAGAAAATTCGTCGAGGGTTTTGTTTTCACTAACATCACCTCTTTTCGAGTTTTGCCTTGGTGTTATCTCTTTTTGTAGCCATAAAAGGAATGAAAAGGTTGTTCGGGAAGAAGAAGGGGGCTGCAAGCTCAAGCCATGGTGTAGACTCAAGTGCAAATCTCTCCTCCGTTGCTACACCAAGCCCATGGGGGAGGAGTTTGTATGAAGACACCCCCATGGAGGAGAGAAGCAACCCACATCAACTTCTCCACGCTAGCAACCTCGACATACAAAGTGAAGTTGAAGATCAAGCACGCAAGCTCCTCCAAGATCGTGAGTTATATCACACTAAAGCTTATGATCCGAATTTGATCTCCAAAATAGGTATGGATTCTGAAATCTCTTCCATTGGCGTGCATTAGGATGGGAAAATTTTGCTCACATAGAGGGGAAAGGTTCACGCCTTCTCACTATACAATTCCTATGCACCCTGAAAATAGGATTTGATGGTATTACTTTTAGATTATTTAAAAAAGAATGCAACATCCTATGGAAAGAATTAAGTGAAATTCTAGGCTTTCATAAACATTGTTTGCTAGATTTAGACACTTTGCCTAGATTTAACAAACAAAGTTTTTGGCATGAATTGACTAGTGAGGTCACATGTAGTGCTCCTAGAAATAGCCACTTGCAAAACCCTACATTACGCTTCATGCATAGATGGGTGACTATGAATATGTTCCCTAAATGAGATGTTATAATAATTCGTGATGATGAATTGAGAATTCTTTTTTCCATGATTGAGAAATTAAAAGTTGCTCCAGTTAAAGCCATGATGACACAATGGTTAGCTTACATTTCAATGATAAAGCCAATTGAATGTACTTCATTAATTACCTGTATTGCTACTAGGGTAGGAGCATTAGAATATACTTCATTCGAGTATATTGAAACTGAACGAGGATCGATTAATGAAGATTATCTAGTGCAAGGACATACCCTTAAGCATGATCATATTGGCTCTTTGGTATTTTTTGTCTCGGCTTTGTCAATTAAATTCAGTTACCTAACCCGGATTTTCATTTGTACAAATGTCAGAGGCTAACCACTGATCTTGTTCCCATCGAGGAAGCTAGAAGAAGCAATGTCTCTCGCAGGGTAACAAGGAACTGTGCAAGGAGTGCGGCCATGGGTATACCCCTGATAACCTCCCTGGTCTATGAGTACCAAGAGGAAGAGAACCTAACGGGTGATGCACCCTAATGGACTCAACCTCAACTATATGAGACCGGATGGTCATTTTGGCATGAATGGCCGAGTACTGGATGGGAGCCATCCCTATCCACTTCAAGCTCTAGCAGCTTGCCTCCTACGTCAATGAGAGGACGTCGTTTCTTTTCAGCCAGAAGTCATCATGATTATAGCCAAGGAATGACATATCTCACTAGAGTATTGGAGACCTTGAAGTGAGGACGGGAGACATCTACAACACACTCCAAGACCATATCCAAGGAACTCAAGAATGGCAACAATACATGGACACTCAGTTCACCAACTTCAACTCCACGCTACAACAACAGCAAGCCGATCTCGCGGCATACTTCCGTCTCCAAGGGTTCAACCCTTATCACGGAAGTAGATGAAGAACATGTAAAAGCCCAAAATTCAAAGTACAAAGTTCATATAAGAGAAATAAAAATTTGAATGGGAAAAAAGAAATCAAATTGGAAACTGAGAAATCAACTCAATTTAAGCTTCATAGAAGGGATTCAAAAATTCAATTTAGCTTCTGTTCAAACTATGCCAAAATAAAAATCTGAGCTCACCATTAAATCCCAAATATTCCAAATAGCCTCTATGCAAAGTTTCAAAATTTTTGAAGCTCATTTGCTAATTAATTCAGTGACTGCATTGAATTTCATTCAAATTTGAATTTGAATTTGAATTTGAATTTCACCTTAAACTTGTCCAAATTTGAAATCCAATACCAGAATCTTAATATCCATATTTAAATTGACCTCTCCACAAAAATCTATAATTTTTGGACAATTCTGGGTGGGTGAATTGAATGGAACAGAGAAGTGGGCTGGTTATGTCGAGTAGGACCCACTGGTCAGTACCCTACTCTGCACGCCGCATTTCTACCTCCTCTGCTTGTGCCACAGATGCAGCGAGCAGGCCACCTCCTCCTTGCTGACTTTCACCGCCTTTACCCTCTGGGAAACAGCTCATATACAGAGTAAAGTCAAGCACATCGGTTCCCATTCATCTCCACGGTGAAAACTGAAAGTTTCCCTGTTTTTCTTACGCCCGCACGTACAGCACCACCTTGCCGTCGCTCAAGCTTGCCAGCCAAAAGAAGCAGTGTTGCGCCGTGCTACAAGAAGATAAAAGTAACCCAGCTCATTGCTCTTTCATCTCCACCATTTGGCTTATCATTTTGCTCATTGTCTTGCCCATATTTTGAAGTTTCGCGGACATCATCGTGCAGCTGCCGTTGAACCTCCTCTGTTCCGCCGTGAAGCCGAGTTTCTAGGCCGTTTCACTCTTCCCCGTCAACTACAAACAGGTGCACAAAGACACATAGATTCTGCTGGTGAAGTTTCAGCCCCTATCATGCCTCTTAGCTCTTGTATTTCGAGTTTTACCGAAGCTAATCCTTATTGAGGTCACTAGGTCATTGATTTAATTCGGTTTCTATGTGCAACGGTTCTTCAATCCAATTAAGGAATATACTCTAGACCTCCAGGCGCATCAGCTCACCAAAAATCAAAGGAAGTTATCGAGAGGTGCAGTTGGATTTCAAGTTTTTGCGGCCGCCAATGAAAATCCGTCGGTCCGCCGTCGAACCCATAGTTGTCGGCCGTCCACCACTTTTGCACCTCCGTTTCATCTTTCCCTTGATCCCAGGAATGTTTCCGATCGATTTATGAGATGTTTGAGCTAAGATACGTATTCCCGACATCGCTGGAAACCTAATTGCCGCTGCCATCGTCGTGTCGATCCGACCCCACCATCGTGTTCCTCGACCCTTGAAATGGTTGGGGGGAGAGTTTCAGCATGGGATATGGCCGGGGAAAGGGAAACAGCGCGCTCACTGGCGCAGCGCCGCAGCGGCAGCTTGGGCGCCGCCCGCGTCGGGAGGTTGACGATGACACCGCGGGTCCCGCATGTGAGCGTCTGTTATTCCTCGATCGGATCAGGTGTGGCCGCGGGATTTGTTGTGGCTACGCGGGTTAAATCCGTGGCCCTCAGTGCGGCTGAACTCTGATTGGCCCATTTTAAATGAGTGGGGCTGGGCAGATTATTTAAACTTTTCATTGGAAAATAATTCCATATTTCAATCAAACTTCAAAAATCATTTACTCCTAGTAGATTTACTCAAAAATTTCCAAATAAATTCTGGTATACTCATATTGATATCAACTTTGCAGTGGTACAATTTGTTGGACATGAAACTCCCATAATTTTCATATTTAGTTCCTTCAATCTAAATGCTTGGGAAATTAATTACTCATGTTCTGTTAATTGTAAAATTCTCGATTTTGGTCAGAACACTCTTAAAAATACACGTGATCTCCAGTAAAAATTTCAAGTTCATTGGAATTAATTTAATGTTCAAAACAGTATTCAAATCACCAATGTCCATTGAAAATTGGAAAATGTCCAGAAACATTTTCAACATTTCCCCAAACTTGTAAAATCAGTTTCTCCCTGTAGGAAGCTTCAAAAATTATGAAACAAATTTTACTAGAACCAGTGAGACACCCTCTACCTTGGTCATCCACTTTTAGCCATGGAAAAGCGCCAGAAGTTAAAACAAAATTCATAAAATCCTTTTACTTGTTGGAATTTTAGAGACAACAAGCTTCCTTGAACATCTCCAATTTTCAGTCCAGATCTTCCACATAGAATCTAGTGTCCACTGTAAAAATCCCAAAGCCAATTAAAATCATTTACTTACCTGATCAATGTTTATAAGATATTTTCTATAGTTTCAATATCACTCATGTACTTTATATATGGCATATCATATAGTGACCGAGATCGAGGAGGACTCGGAGGCCTTGGACAGCATCCTCCCATAATCTAACTTCTCCTCTGACTCACAACCAGGCAAGCCCCGGTTTGCATTTAAGTGCTATTTCAAATTTTCTATTTGTATCACCTATGTCTAGGATGAATTTTGTGCATTAGGGCTAAGGTGCTTGTTACTCCACTTGCATGACCCACAAATCCCATGGAGTATTGGGTAGGTCTACAGAACGACGAGTATAAAATGATATGCTTATGTTCATAGGAATCTGGTAGAAGTCAAGTAGTTGGAATCTACTCGTGAGATAGGATTTATCACACGGGGTGAATTGAATCAAAGAAGGGTTTAGAAATGTGAAATTGAGACTGAGCAGCGGGTAGGATGCAGCGAGATGTGGTCTCATGTGTGTAGCCCTGCTTGTGTCAATTGAGGACCAATCCGTGTGTGGCCCTGCTGGACAAGTTTGAACAGTATCGGATGCATACTGGGCACATGGAACCAAGGAAACCGATGTAACTTGATAACTTGGATGTCGAGGCATAGCCCATTGTCGATAGGGGTGGGCTGAAGGTAGTAAGGTGTAAATTCGCGGGCAGGCAAAGACACACTCCGTGCAAGAACCTTATGCCTGCGATGGTGGGACCGGTTAGGCGTTTGAGTTCTCTTGTGAAAGGTGGCTGCGTATGATGTGGTGAGGAGCATGACACACTCCTTAGGCACGGGTGTACATGACGTGTTATTTGGGTGTGTCCTGATTGCAATCACCGTCCCTCACGGTTATTTGAGTACCGCTTGTTCACTGCGCTGTGACGTAGTAAATACTGAAGAAGTCAGGAGAATACGATGTATTGAAATATAATTGCTTTGCAACTATGATTGCTATAGATTAGGCTCACTAAAGTTACTGTTATTAAACATTTAAGCTGCTGCTATTAACTTGAAAAATGATGATCAACATATAAGCGAGTCATTTACTGCTATATCTATTCCTATGTTAAGTATCCCTGCATAGAGTTCCATATTTAGGTGAGACGGTTAAGTCTTGCTGAGCCTTCATGCTCACGGTTGCTAAATTAAGTTGTTTGCAGGTGAGACGTATGAGGAAGGGCCCAAGGATAAGGTGATGCCCCCGTCGGGGTATACCACCGAGTGGGAGCCCTGCACGCTGCCGTAAATTTGTGTGTGGCTAGTGTGCAGCGTCCGTGGGCTAGACGGGTGTACTTTTGCATAGCTAGGCTGAGAGTTTAGCTATGAGTATTATCTCCCGCTGTACATTAAGTATTATAAAAAACTTCCACTGTTTATATAAATAAAACTTTGTATTTTGTCGTATTCTTTTCGTGTGTGTGTTGTTGGGTGCCGCATCGCACGGTACCACCCTCTGCGATTCCAGGAATGTGTGGACCCAGTCCTCACAGAACAAGCTTGGAGGACCCCCACTTGAGGTAACTTGTATCACACTCGTTACATATTTATTTTCCATTCATCCACCATTCACCTTGCATACAAAACTAAAAACTCAAAAATAAGTAATGTAGATTTGTTTTCCATCAAATAAAGATGTGCAGTAAGAATGAGTTAGAATTCACATAGATGAAATGATGAATAGTTGCCCTGTTTCATTTTTTTGAGTTCCTTGTTTACAACTTGCTACTCTCCAAATATTGCTTTCATTGGCTTAAATTAACTTTGCCTTGATTTAGAAATCGTGGGTAGCAAAAGCTTAATCTAATTCTAGGTTCTTGTGAGATTTGAATTAGTATAGGGCTGCTATTCCTAGTTTGAAAGTGAAGCTTAGATTTTCGAAGAAAATTCTAAAAAAATTCAAGTTCCCCTCATTTGATTGGAAATATCTACCAAAGCGTATGATGTTTTACATTGATAAACCTTATGCATATGTTATTTCCTTCCACATTGAGCATAGTCAAACTAGTATAGTCATATGTGAGAACTAATTCATTTCTTTTGAATTCAAGACTTCACTTGCTCATACTATACTTCTACACTAGAAGTTAGCAAAACTCCGTATCATCATTCCATAATAAAAAAGAAACTCCATCCTTTTCATGAGTAATACTCTCTTCAAGTTTATTGCATAAAAAGAGAGTAGAAAACATGACTACAAGAAAAAGAAAAAGAGAATGAATGCTTACATAATAAGCATGAGAAAAAAAATAGTCATGTTTATTCCTGCAATAAAAAGTGTCCACATCAAAAGGAGTCATTATCTCAACTTTCCACATCCACTTCACCACACATGCACAAGTCTTGATTCAAAAGTTTTGAATTGAATTCTCCTAAGGCTTACTCTTTTGACTTAGCAATATTATGTGTTACAAATATTCCTACTTACATTCCCTACCAAGTTTCACTCGTAAGCCATATTTAGTGGTAGGATTATTATAGGCAAATGCCTTGGTGAAGATATATTTCCACTACACAAAACAGAGTGATTGAGAGAATCAAATTGAGGTACTTAGAATCTAAATTAAAACTCTCCAGAATTTAAGTGGAACTTGATATCTAGGCTATGCTTGACTATTCTATCTTTCAACTACCCATGAATATGAAAAGCATAAGCCTCATAATGACTTAAGAAGGGTAGAGTATCATAGCCAATTTTTGCAATACTAGGTAGAGTATTTTGTTGTGCACTTGGTACTTTTGAAAGGTAGAACATTGTAGCAACTCCTAATCATCAACCTAAAGTCTTGACTTTGCTCAGGATGAGCAAAGGATAAGCTTGGGGGAGTTTGTTGACGGCTATTATATCCCAATTTTACCCATCAATATAACTCAATTATGTGAAGCATATGTCATTTCTTGCACACATCACATTTCTACTTAACCTATTTCCACTTATCCTTAGAAAAATAGTGCATGCATACTTTTTATACAAGAATTGAGGTGAAAGAGGGGGAGTAATCCTAAAAAGTACCATCTCAGCCAATCAAGCGACAACACGTGGCATCACATGGATCGAGTGGCCCACCAACAGACGTATCCGAGGAGATCCAACGCTGTATCACCCATATAAATCAATAGGGCCCACCTAGAAGTCACCCCGAGGAAGCACACGTGGAGTGGACCAAAGACCAGGTCGGCCGACCTTGTGGTTTGTCCGACCTCCTCCTGACGCCAAACGCGGTCAACTTCCACGTGTCACTCACTTGTGGTGTCTTGATAATGATTACGACTGATTTGCGCGCTTTTGGTGGCGGGAACCAACCTTTCTCCAGCTATAAATAGGACCCCTACCCCTCACTTCAACACACACCACTTGAGTTTCATTCTATTGTATCCACTACTTTCCATAGTCTTTAGAGGAGTTAGACTATAGAGAGGAGAGTCTCTAGTCCCAAGTCCAAATTGGGAAAGAAGTAGAGGGAGTCTCTCTTTCCAATTCCAAATTGAGAAAGGTATGACTCATGTATTTCTTCTTGTATTTGTGACTTTATGCATAATAAAAATGTTATCTTTAGTCTTCTATTATACGTATGCTTGGATGAAGCGTTTCTTATTTGATTGTGGAATCCATGTATGTGGTAGGTATAGTCTTTATGATTGCACTATATTGATCTCATCTTATCATCATAAACACTATAAACCCCCACTATAGTCTAACTAATTATGGTATGATTATGTTAATATGAATAATTATGCTTTGTATCAGCATTGATTTCAATGATGATTTAGTTCATTGCCTTAGGATGACTTGTGTGTACGCTCTTAAGGTATTTACTTAATATGCTAGCATGGTGCTAGGATAGTTAAGTAGCGTTAAATGTCTCGTAGACCCACAGATTGAAGAGGTGAACAGTAGGTGGTGACAACTCTATCTGTCCTTTGTAATCCTCCACGTTTGGCTATGCCACAGGCTCTTGGTGGGAATCGTCTTAGTATTGCTATGGGTAAACCCGTGCCCGATGTGTTGAACAACATAGCATAGGAATTCAACATTAACATGATTCATTAGTAATTGACTTATGTTATGTATATGTACAATAGAAGCATTGTAGGAGTAACTCACTATCTCTTAGTCTAACCTCTCTCTAGGATCCATTTACCCCCCTTAGAATAGAATGCTCTTGTGTGTGTCACACTACCTCCAATTATCCATATCCATCCTCACTAGAACCCTACCTAGACCATTCTATCCTTTCCATTTGATGATTGCTACACTTACACCTAGCCTTCCATTGGGATAAAATAAATGACACCCCTGGAACACTCTTTTGAGGAGAAATGCTACATCAATAGTTTTCGTGCGCTTGCAGAATTTAGTTTGTGATCTTAAGGAACCATCAACAAGCATTTCTGGTGCACTAGCTGGAGATGAATTGTTAGTGGTGCATAAGAAATATGAACAACATGTCCGAGCTTAAGGGCCCAGTGATGGTACGGCTAAAATTTGAATTTTGAATCAGTGTGTAAAGTCACTTCGGATATGTCTGACATGTATCGGACAAGTTCGAGCTTCCAAGGTGGAGTTTTTGACTGACTTGTCCGAAGATGAACACCTCGGACAAAACACTTCGGATATGTCCGCCCACCTCGGATATGTCCGAGGTTTTGCATAGTGAACCCGAATATGTTCGACCAAACTAGCCAAAAGACTTAAAATTTCTAGGTTAAGGCTATGCAGTGAAGACTCAGACATGTCTCACCATGGTCGGACAAGTTCAAATTTGTGCAGTAAGGATTCAGATATGTCTGATCCAGCTCGTACAAGTCTGAGGGTCCAGAGGACTTGGAAATTTTCTAAGTCCTGGCTACTCAGTGACAACATGAACATGTCTGATCCAACGTCAGACAAGTCCGAAGTGGTGCAGTGAGAACTCGAACATGTCCGGGCTTTTGGCTCGGACAAGTCCGGACTTAGAGTAAGTTGATTTTAATAATTTCCCAAGGGTTGAGCACCTATTGATTTTCTAAGTTTATAACAGTCGTGTCCCCCTTGATAGTACGGTTTTTCCTACGACTCAAGAAAGTCTAAAATCCCTAATTGTACAAGTCTCACTTTTTGCACACTTTTTCTCCTTTTTCAAGTATTTTCAACAAAAGTATTTTCCTTATATATTTAATCTCTACAAAATCTCAACAATTTCATTAGTTCTTTAATTGCTTTTCATTAATCATCCAAAACCCAGAAGGCTCCTAGATGCACTTACAAGGATGAAGATCCAGACTTAGGTCGTGTTCCTTGGATGTAAGAACTGGCTAAAAGGAATCGGAGGCAGGGGGCAGAGGACTACCATTGGTAGGAGGGCTGGCCGCAGAGGAATCAGTAATGGGGACTCCAAGGATGGCATTGGAGGTGGAAGACATCTACCACCGGGAGATCTCGGGTGCTGGAGGGTCACCGCTACCAAACCGAAGTCGTCGCCAAAATTGCCATGGGGGCCGAAGTCACGAGAAGGCACCAGGCGAGGAGGGGGCGTACCGGGCGCGACCCCCTATCCACTCTATGGGAGGTTTTGTTCGATGGAAATGCAGGTAATTTCGTACGAAGTCCAGGGTGGGTTCTATTTCCGGTTTGCTAGGAAGCTCTTTTTGGCTCGGGTGAATCAGGTTTTTCGGAATCACGGTTCCTTCATAAAAAAAGGGAATTGATTCCCCCTGTTCACACGTGAACCAGGTGTCCAAATTACCCGTTTGGCATAGCTCCTCGAGTTCTCAGCGAGAATCAGAAGCTGAGAGTTGTGCCAAAAAGAGCCTTAACATTGTTTTTTTTTTGGAGTCAATAGGGGAGAACAAAACAATTAGTGGTGGTATGCCTTCTGATGTCCACTATGCATTTTGATGTTAAGATTTTTTTTAGAGTATTGGTCCATTGATTTTTTTGAAAGTGCATCTAGGAATCCCTTGTGAGTTTTGGATGATTTATGACAAGCAAATGAGATCCTAACCACTTTGTTGAGATGAGCACAAGTTTTAATGTGAAAATAAGCAAAGTGGCAAAAAGAATGGAGAATGAGGAGCAATGTGAAAAAGAGCTCAAGGAACAAATGTACTAGATCATTATGTATAGAGTGTGTTAAGGAAACACACCTGAAGAGCTCAAACACAAATAAACACACACATTGCACAAATTTATACAGGACCGGACTAGTCTGACTGACACTGGACTAGTCAGATATATCTCTACACAAGATCAGACAAGTCCGATATCACCACGGACTAGTCCGATATCTCTCTGACTAGAATCGGACTAGTCCTCCCTAGTGCGGACTAGTCCTCAAAACACTTCACAAGCTGCACAAAATCAGAGAAGTCCGATCACACAACAGACTAGTCTGATATCATTCTGATCTATATCGGACAAGTCCGATATTGGCAAGGACTAGTCCGAAAACCCTCTGACCTAAATCGGACAGGTCCTCCAAGTGCGGACTTGTCACCCAATTCACTTAGGGTTTCACTAATCCGGACAAGTCTGATGGTTATCGGACTAGTCCGAAGATTTCCAGAAGCGAAATCACAAGTCTGCTCCTTGCCGGACTAGTCCGATATTTCGGGACACTTAGGGTTTGCTACACACAGCACACCGGACTAGTCCGGTGTCCACCACGGACTAGTCCGATCTTCCTAAACCCTAACGGTCACTTTTAGAAACCCCATATAAATAGAGGTGCATGGCCCAACTTTAATCTCTCTCGAACCCCAGTGCCGTCACACCTCCCAAGAGCCTCAAAAACACATATCTCCACGAAATCAAAAGCCAAAAAGATCAATCCCTTGAGGATACACTTTCGAACATTGGAGAGACACGATTCATCACTCTTGAGCTCTTGGTTTGATTCCCTAACACACTCCTGTGATTTTCATTGTAATCTTTTGAGTGTGTTCTTGGTGGAGTTTTCATTGTAATCTAGGGGAGCCCTCAACGTGTGAGAAGGCCCCTTGAATTTGGTTATTTACCCTTTGTGATAAGAGAAGAGGATTGGCCTTCGTGGCGATCCGACGAGGGTAGGGTTGGAGAAGACCCGGTCCTTTTGTGGACTCCTCAACGTGGATGTAGGTTGCCTCTGTGGGAGCCGAACCACGGGATAAATTGCTTGTGTTCTTGCTTTGTGTTCATCGTTCTTATTCTTCACATCAATCTAGGGTTTCAATCAATCTTACTCACCTTACGTTGAAACATCAATATAAGATTAACTTGTGATATACTCTAGATCATAATCTTGCAACACCTCAATTACAAGTATATTTCTGCTGCATACATCCTAGAATCAAATTAATCGATCAAACTTGATTAACCTAGTCGGCACACACCGGACTAGTCCGCACTTTACCGGACTAGTCCGATATCTCAAGTTTTGATTTTGTTGTTAAGTGTTGTAGGTTCCGACAAATATCGAAAAGGCATATTCACCCCCCCCTCTAGGCCACATTCAATTGGTATCTGTCGGTACCCTGCGTAACGTATACCCCTTGGGACTACAAAAATACCAAAGGGACTTCACCTGTCTGAGTTGAAGACCTGCAAAAGCCCCACATGTCATATGGGACTGGACATGCCTCCCATCTATGGTTAGCCCCGGTACTGCCATGCGTACACTGCAGCCGGACCTATATCCCACACATGGGATAGCTCCGGGCTAAACACTTGTGCGGCACCCCCGGACCTAACCTCCGACAGAGGGAAGCTCCAGTATCGACACGTGTACATCTACACCAGACCTACCCGTCCCAAACGTAGCTCCGAAGCTGCCACGTGTCCAAACCGACGGACCTTCAACCTCAGCAATCAAACTGGTGAACCCCCAACGGCTCGGACCTCCAAGAGGCAATCAAAGACTTCAAGACCTGATTAAGTGTCATTAATAGCATATTAATGACACACAATCAGTAGGCCCTTAATACCAGTAACGGCACTGTCAGGTCCCGTTACCACGCTATTAAGGGTAATTAATCTCATTAACTATGTATTAAACATTAGTAACCGCAGGGGCCACATGTCAGGTCAGGCTATCGGTGTAACGGCCAGTCCTTGTACTATAAAAGGACTGGTCAGCGATACACAGGGGAGGCTGGGATGGTATCTGGGCTGAAAACTCTCTAGACGCTCTTAGACGCTCAATACAACAGCTACACACCCCGTGGAGTAGGGTATTACACTCAGGCGGCCTGAACCACGTAAATCCTTGTGTCTATTTGCCATACTCTTCGAAATCTCTGTGCACCCAATACCGAACTACAAACTCTGTGAGCTACCAATAGTAGTATCGGGAGAATCGCCGGAAAAACACTCCGACAGTTGGCGCGCCAGGTAGGTGCAGTGCCCGAGATTTCAAGAATGGTGAACTCAGCTGTTAGATCGTCCAACGACAACCCCACTGCGCAACCTGCTGGAGGCAATCCCTCCAACATGCAACAACCAGCAGGTGTCGTGGCTCCAGCAAAAGTCATTCCTCCGCCGCCAGCGTCTGCACCAGCAAATCAAGCTGGACAATGGGACGGGGAATTTGCGTTGGTCACAGCATCGGCGAATTACAACAATCCTGAACACGCGCTCCATGTTGCACGTGCTCTTCTCCAACGCCCACCACCTCCGGGTGCATCCCAGGGTGCAATGGAGCAGTGGAGGGATGATGTGGAACATTTGGTTGCAGCAGCAGCCGATCGCATCAGCAACCAAGGTCCTCCCCCTCGGGGCGGGCCCCATCGCAGCATCGGACTTTGTCTGGCAGACTTGGTTCGCGCGCTTCCCAAAATAGGAGGCACACTGCATCTCAACAAGTGACATTTCTACCTTTTGGGGCGCGACACACCCATACAGTAACCAGGCTTTCAACTCATGACCTCCGGGCAGAGCTTGATCGCCATTACCGTCAACAAGACAGTCGCGTCCATATCGAGCGTGATCGTGAAAGGTGAGAGGCTCGAGACAGTCCTGCTCTCGAGGGAGTAGAAGGAGGCTGTTCTGCCCTGGCCATGCACCTATGCATGGTCAGATGGCCACAAAAGTTCCGGCCTCACCTGCCGTAGAAATTTGACAGGACTGTCAATCCCGCTGAGTTTCTCCAGATTTACCCCACTGCAATCCTTGTGGCTGGAGTTAACGAGGTCGTAATTTCCAACTACTTCCCAGTGGCTTTAACTGGGACCGCCAGGTCCTGGTTCATGAGCCTTCCGCCCAACTCCATCAATAGTTGGGCGGAACTGTGCCAACAGTTCACCGCCAATTTCGGGAGTTCATACACCCGACCAGGCACCGAACTGGACCTTTTTGCTGTCATGTAGAAGGGGGGAGAATCCCTGCGTTCCTTCATCCAGAGGTTCTCCCAGGTACGAAATACTATTCCTTCTATCTCTAGTGCCTCTGTTATTGTGGCATTTAGACAGGTTGTACGAGACAAGAAGATGCTGGAGAAGCTGGCGATCAAGGAGATCACCAGCGTCACGGAGCTCTTTAGCTTGGCAGACAAGTGTGCCAAAGCTGCGGAGGGCCATGAAATGCACTCTAAACCACCTCCGAAGGATAATAAAAAATCCTCCAAGGGCGAAGCCACTACCTCTGGGAGTGGCAAAAAGAAGAAAAAGTCCAACGGCAAGAAAAAACCGTCGGCCGGCACACCTATTGTTGCATCTACCGCAGCTCCGGGTGACTGGGGGCCATGCCCCGAGAAAGGACCTCAGCCATCATCAGAAGACAGCGGAAACTCCAAAGTCTGGTCTCCTATTCATAAGTCGAACAACCACAACTTGGAAGACTGCTGAGAGGTCTAGAACCTTGCCGAGCGCTACAACAAGCGCCGGGAAGAAGTTCCTTTCTGACAAAGGGAAGGAAAACAGAAA
Source organism: Tuctoria greenei (assembly GCA_036927565.1). NCBI lineage: Eukaryota > Viridiplantae > Streptophyta > Magnoliopsida > Poales > Poaceae > Tuctoria > Tuctoria greenei. The sequence continues at coordinate 116,412,763 of JAYESD010000011.1, read as the reverse complement.
GTCGACGAAGCTCCGGCTAAAGAGGTGTTAGGCTTTCAGGACCCTAAAAAGGTCTTGAAGGTTGTTTACACCTTCATTGATGACGATTCCGACGTCTCCAACAATGAACGTCTGTAAACCATGAACACCATTTTTGGTGGTTCGTGGGACATCACCTCCCGCCGCGTCCTCAAGACCATGCGGCGAGACATGGCTTCGGTGGCTCCCACCACCAGGGCGGAGCCGCACCGGAAGTGGATGGATACTGCCATCACTTTTGATTCATCAAACTGCCCTCGAAATATGATCGGAGCTAGTCAACTCCCATTGATGGTATCTCCGACCATAAACAACATCCAACTCCACCACGTAATGGTAGACGGAGGTTCGAAGCTGAACCTCATAAGCTTCAAAGCTTTCGTCAAGCTTCAGCTCTGATCTTTAGAACTTCGCCCCTCCCGACCATTCTCCAGAGTAGGTCCGGGGGCCATAACCCCACTTGGTGCCATTACTCTCCCCGTAACCTTTGGGACTCGGGAGAACTATCGCACTGAGAAGTTGGTCTTTGACGTTGTTCAGATCAACTTACCCTTCAATGCCATTTTGGGCAGGCCAACCTTATACAAGTTCATGGCTGCTGCTCATTATAGCTACTTGGTGTTGAAAATGCCAACACCAGCTAGTGTTCTCTGGATCCGTGGAGATCGCACCGCCGGAGTGACAGCTCTGTAAGAACTTCACGCGCTTGCCACAACGCAAGAAGAAGAATCTGGAAAGGAGCAAGCTCCGAAACCACCGAGCATTCGTCATCGAGGCTCAACCTCCGCACCTCATGTGCAACCAAGCGGCGACACCGACATTCCTGTCAAAGTCGTCCAAATCGGTTCCGACGCTGCTCAGACCACCCGTATATCGGGAGGACTAAATGACAAATAGGAACTCGCGTTCATCACTTTCCTCTGGGCTAATGTCAACGTGTTTGCCTGGCAACTGTCACAAATGTCTGGGATCCCTAGGGAAGTGATCGAGCATAATCTGAAGATCTACCCTGATGCTCGGCCTGTACATCAGAAGCCTCGGAAGCAATCAGTAGAGCAAAAGTACTTCATATGACAAGAAGTGAAGAAGTTGCTCGAAGCTGGATTCATTTGAGAAGTCTTCCACCCAAAATGGCTGGCAAACCCAGTCGTTGTACCCAAGGCTGGCGGGAAGCTTCAGATGTGTATCGACTACACAACACTAAATAAGGCATGTCCAAAAGATCCTTTCCCACTACCTAGAATAGATCAGATAGTGAATTCCACCTCCGGGTGTGAATTACTGTGTTTCCTAGACGCATATTCTGGGTACCATCAAATCAGAGTGTCTAGGGAAGATGAAGAGCATACTTCTTTCATCACAGTAGATGGATTGTATTGTTATACTGCCATGCCATTTGGTCTCAAGAATGCAGCTTCAACATTTGTACGAGCTATGTACAAAACCTTTGGAGATCTCATCAGAGACGTAGTGGAAGTGTATGTTGATGACATCGTCGTCAAGATTAAGGACAAGGAGTCACTTCTTGACACCTTGCAAGTTGTCTTCGATAAGTTGTGAGTCACTGGCACGAAGCTGAACCCGGACAAATGTGTCTTCGGGGTTAGCTCCGGAAAGCTTCTTGGTTTCCTGGTAAACCACCGAGGCATAGAGGAAAATCCGACGAAGATTAAAGCCATTGAAGATATGCGGCCACCAGCCCGCATCAAGGACGTCTAGAAGCTGACTAGATGTCTAGCCGCCCTCAGCCGGTTCATCTCAAAACTGGCGGAACGGGCACTACCTTTCTTCAAGCTATTGAGGAAGTCTGGTCCATTTCAATGGACTGAAGAAGCATAAAAGGCGTTCCAGGAGCTGAAGTAGCTCCTCACCACTCTAGCAACCTTGGTAGCTCCGAACCCTGGTGAGCCTCTACTGCTTTACATTTCGACAACTGACGAAGTTGTCAGCATGGTCCTGGTTGCGGAGAGACCAGAACCGTTACAAGCATAGGAATCCAGACCCCTTCGGGAGATTCAGGAGGTTCCTAAAGGCGAGTCTGGGTCCCAGCCCCCACACTTGAGTCAACAAGGAGTTACTCTTGTTGAGCAAGAAGAGTTGGACCCTCCTGGGAGGGTCTAGGTCACTCCTGAAGAAGCTCCGGGTTCCTCCAACAAGGACCCGACGATCCCCGAAGAAGGTTTGGACCCCTCCAGGAGGGTCCGGGTCGATGAAGAGGAAGCTCCGGGCCTCTCCGGGAGGGTCCGGACAGTCCAACGCCCAGTGTACTTCATCAGTGAAGTACTACACGACGTTAAAACTCGGTACCTGGAGGTACATAAACTGCTATATGCAGTTGAAAGCATCTAGGCCCCCGTGAGGTATTATTTCGGTGATTAATGACAACCGTTCGTAATTACTAATGAGTTTGTGGATGCAAGGTTTCACGTATATCACATCAAGCGTTTACGACTATCTATTCAAATCATCTACTACTCATTGGATACGAATGGAGACCCCTCAACGACCTATTCTAAGGGGGTTATTCAATTCTCATGAAGGCTAAATGAAGAACTCACACAACGACTCTATTCTATCAAAATTGGCAACACAAGAAGATCAATATTCATCAGAACATTATTTGCAACAAGTGTCAAAGAGGTCACTCGAGAAGATTCTAAAAGTTCAACTCGAAGCAAACAAATTACACTCACCGGATCGTCCGATGTTCTGGAAAATGCACACATCGGTCGATTGGGGCTCAACAGAAGAAGAAGACCTCAGAATGAAGTGCACACCGGATCATCCGATGCTAGAGACAAGTGGACATCGGTGAAGTTCAACAGAAAGATTAATTTGTCTCAACAATTCTGGAGAAACACTCATCGGATCATCCGATGCTAGAGACAAGTGGACATCGGTGAAGTTCAACAGAAAGATTAATTTGTCTCAACAATTCTGGAGAAACACTCACCGGATCATCCGATGCAGAAGCAAAGTGAACATCGGTCTAATTCAACAGAAACATTATTTCTGGACCAAGTCTGAAGACAAAGCTCACCGGATCATCCGATGATTAAGAAGGTGCATCATCGGTCGAATAACGGTCACTTCTGACACAGTGACGTCAGCTAATCTAATTAGACTGATGCTCAGAAAAGGGGGTCATCGGATCATCCGATGTACACAGAAAAAGTAATCAGCCCACTTTTTCAATGGCTAATTCAGTTGGGCTGGCTATTTAACCCCCTTCCACCAGTCATTTCGACAACACTTGACAACCAGAGCATGCCCACACATCCTCAAGTGTCCAAGACCTAGAACAATCATTTACACACCCTTTTCGTCCATCTACACCTCAAGATATAGGCTAGACCTAGCTAGAGAGAAGCTTGTGTGCGTCCTCTCTGGGTGAGTGGAGTCTCTAGACCAGTGAGAGCCGTGAGAGAGTGCATTCTTGGTGATTGCATTCACCTTGTATCAAGAGGAGAGTAGAGAGATTGCTCCGGAGCTTGCCAAGACAATTGTGGAAGCCCGGAGGATCGAAGTTGTACAAGGCTTGAGCTCCACCTTGCCGGAGATGGCGAACGGAGAAAGTTAGTGGATTCCCTCGTCTTGGTGACTTGGGAGTGGCAATACCCTTTGGTGGGTGCCACAACGTGGATGTAGGAAGATCCTAGTGATCTTACCGAACCACGGGAAAAATCGCCGTGTCTCCGTGTCTTCGAGCGTTTGCATTCCTCTCCCTACCCCTTTACGATTACGCTTTACTATTCCGCACTTAACTCTCTTGATTGCGTAGTTGACTTGCATAGGGAATTGGGGCTTAACAATTAAAGTTTTTAAATTGCCTTAAAATTTGTAAAAGCCCAATTCACCCCCCCCCCTCTTGGGCGTTTCGATCCTTACAATTGGTATCAGAGCCTTGTTGCTCATTGGATCGTTCTAGCCTCACCGCTAGGAGCTAAAATGGCCAAGAATGGGGGTTCGGTTCCCACCTTCGAGGGCAAGAACTTTGCCTATTGGAAAGCACGCATGCATGCTTATCTAGAGGCTGTTGCTCCCGAAGTTTGGGAAGCGACCCATGCGGGGTTTGGTAACCATGACTATATTGGTGATCAACTAAAATGGGATGCTAAAGCTAGGAATGCTATCTATGAGTGCATTAGTCAAGATGTTTTTGCTAGAATTGCTAGTAAGGAGAAAGCTTGTGAAATTTGGGCTTGTTTGATTGAAATCCATGAGGGTTCCTCTCGTGTCAAAGAGCTCAAATATCACTTGCTTAAATCCAAGTATGATGATTTTAAAATGCTTCCTCATGAAAGTGTTAATCAAATGTTTTCTCACTTAAATGTGCTCATTGAGGAAATTAATGCACTTGACATTGCTTCTCTTGGCAAGGGACTCATCAACCGCAAGATCCTCATGCTTCTTCCCAAGCCCAAGTACAACATCATCAACTCAATGCTCCAAAAAGAGTCACTTGACAACATTGAAGTTTCAGAGCTCATTGTAGAGATTCATGCTCATGAGATGAGTGTGCTTGGAATGATGGAGGAGTCATCATCAAAGACCATTGCTCTCAAGGCCTCAACCAAGAAAACACATATCAAGAAGAAGAAAGTGGTTGATCCTAGCTCAAGTGAAGAAGAGCAAACTACAAGTGAAGATGATGATGATGATGAGCTTGCGTTGATGATGAGGAAATTCTCACGTCTCAACTCAAAGATCGCCAAGAAGGGATACTCGTTTGATCCCAAGAAGAAAGCCTTCATGCCAAGAAAAGATGAAAACAAGACGTGCTATAATTGTGGTGATCAAGGTCACATTTCATATGATTGTCCAAGACCGGACAAGAGGAAGGACAACCACAAAGGCAAGCATCGCAAGATCGAAGAGAGTGATGATGATGAAGATGCCAAGCCCAAGCGCTCATTTGGAAAGAAGAAATTTGACAAAGGCAAGAAGACCAAGCTCTTTCCAAAGAAGAGAAGAGGGCCTCAAAAGGTCTTCATGTGCGAAGCCAATGAGTGGGTCACTGATGAGGAAACAAGTGACGATAAAAGTGAAGATGAGGAAGAAAACTTGGCAAGCCTCGCTATCGTCAACAAGGATGACTCACCTCTTCTCCCACCACCCATGTGCCTCATGGCGAAAGGTAACACCAAGGTGAACTACAAAGCCGGAGGAAAACATTGGGTACTTGATAGTGGGTGCACTCAACACATGACCGGCAATGATGGTATGTTCACCTCCATAGAGGACCCCGGCAATCACGAATAAGTCACCTTTGGTGATAACTCAAAGGGGAAGGTAATTGGTTTAGGTAAAATTGCTATTTCTAATGATTTGTCTATCTCTAACGTGCTTTATGTTAAGTCTCTTAGTTTCAATTTACTCTCTATTGCTCAATTATGTGATCTTGGACTAACGTGCACATTTGACAAGAATGGTGTTGTGGTGTCTAGTGAGTCTAGCAAAGAACTAATCTTCAAGGGGTTTAGGCATGGACATCTTTACTTGGTGGACTTCTCCAACAAGAACGCTAGCTTGACCACTTGTCTTTTCACCAAGACAAGTTTGGGTTGGCTATGGCATCGACGCATTGCTCACATAGGGATGAGCAAGCTCAAGAAGTCATTCAAGCTTGGGATGGTGACCGGCGTGAGACGTCACATTTGAGAAGAACAAGCTTTGTAGCGCATGTCAAGCTGGGGAGCAAGTTGCCTCGCACCATCCGATGAAGACAATGGTGTCAACCTCCAAGCCACTTGAACTGCTTCACATGGACCTCTTCGGACCGTCCACATACCAAAGTCTTGGTGGTAACCTCTATTGTCTCGTTATTGTTGATGATTATTCTCGATATGCTTGGACTTTGTTTCTAGGTGACAAGGGTGAAACTCCGGAAGTCTTCAAGACCTTTGCAAAACGAGCTCAAAGGGAATTTCAACTTCCCATTATCAAGGTCCGGAGTGACAACGGCACTGAGTTCAAGAACTACAACATTGGGGAGTGGTGTGACCGTGAAGGTGTGAAGCACGAGTTTTCGGCCACATACACCCCTCAACAAAATGGTGTCGTTGAAAGGAAGAACAAGACTCTCATCACCCTTGCAAGAGCAATGCTTGATGACTATGGCACGTCGGAGAAGTTTTGGGCCGAAGCAATCAACACGGCGTGCCATGCCGCTAATAGGATCTACCTTCATCGACTACTTCAAAAGACCCCCTATGAGCTCCTCATTGGGAGAAAGCCCAACATCTCCTACTTCCGAGTCTTCGGATGCAAGTGCTACATCTACCGCAAGAAGAGGCTTGGTAAGTTTGAAAGAAGGTGTGATGTTGGTATTTTTCTTGGTTATGCATCAAACTCAAAAGCATATCGAGTATTCAACCAAACCTCCGGGTTAGTTGAAGAAAGTTGTGATGTTAGTTTGATGAGACTAATGGCTCCCAAGAGGAGAGTTTTGGTCATGATGATATAGATGATGAGCCTCTACGAGAAGCTATGAAGAACATGACCATTGGAGACATCAAGCCCGAAGTTGAGGAGAGCCATGATCAAGGGGGAGTCTCAAATGCTAACATCGACACCTCCATGGTTCCTCAAGTTGACGAAGAAGAAGAAAAAGATGATCCATTGCCTACGCAAGATTCACAAGTCCTACAACATCAAGACGAAGAAGAAGAAGTCCAAGATCAAGTCCATCCACAAGACGAGCAAAACGCATCACCACCACCAAGTGTTTCACAACCACTCATGAGGCATGGGCGCATCTCCAAGGCGCATCCGATGGATCAAATCATCGGAAGTCCGTCACGGGGAGTAAGTACTCGTTCTCGCCATGTCGCTTCGTTTTGTGAGCACTACTCGTGTGTAGAACCCACTCGCATCGAGGAAGCACTTCAAGATCCAAATTGGGTGATGGCAATGCAAGAAGAACTCAACAACTTCACCCGCAACGAAGTTTGGGTGTTGGAGGAGCGACCCAAGGACAAGAACGTCATCGGAACGAAGTGGGTGTACCGCAACAAGCAAGACGAGAATGGCGTTGTGGTCCGCAACAAGACAAGACTTGTGGCCAAGGGTTTTGCGCAAGTTGAAGGACTAGACTTTGGAGAGACATTCGCTCCGGTCGCTCGGTTAGAAGCTATTCGTATACTCCTTGCTTTTGCTTCACATCATAACATAATGCTTTATCAAATGGATGTGAAAAGTGCCTTTCTTAATGGCTATATTAACGAGCTTGTTTATGTTGAGCAACCTCCCGGGTTTGAAGATCCGAGGAATCCTAATCATGTGTATAGGTTACACAAGGCGCTCTACGGACTCAAGCAAGCACCTAGGGCATGGTATGAACGACTAAGGGATTTCCTAGTCATGCAAGGATTCAAGATCGGGAGGGTGGATACTACACTCTTCACCAAGGACATCGACGGAGATTTATTTCTTTGTCAAATTTACGTTGATGACATTATTTTTGGCTCAACTAACAAAGCTCTTAGCCATGAGTTTGGCAAAATGATGTCTAGGGAATTCGAGATGTCAATGATTGGAGAGCTCAACTTCTTCATAGGATTTCAAATCAAGCAACTTCAAGAGGGGACCTTCATCTATCAAGAGAAGTACACAAAGGACCTCTTGAAGAAATTTGAGATGGGAGATTGTAGCTCAAGAAGCACTCCAATGGCAACAAATTGTCATCTCGACGCGTACATGGACGGTAAACCTATTGATCAATCTCATTACCGTTCCATGATTGGCTCATTGTTATATCTTACCGCATCTAGGCCCGATATTATGTTTAGTGTGTGCTTGTGTGCTCGCTTTCAAGCGGCACCTAAAGAATCGCACAAGAAGGCGGTCTTTAGGATACTTCGGTATCTCAAGCATACCCCAAGTGTAGGGTTGTGGTACCCCAAGAACGCTAGTTTTCATCTCTTAGGCTACTCGGATTCGGACTTTGCCGGATGTCGTGTGGACCGCAAGAGTACCTCCGGAGGGTGCCACTTACTTGGGCGTTCCCTAGTATCTTGGTCTAGCAAAAAGCAAAATTCTGTGGCTTTGTCCACCGCGGAGGCGGAGTATATAGCGGCCGGTGCATGTTGTGTCCAAATTCTATATATGAAGCAAACCCTTTTGGACTTTGGAATTAAGTTTGGTTGTGTGCCTCTCCTTTGTGACAATGAAAGTGCGGTTAAGATAGCTAGAAACCCCGTTCAACACTCCCGCACCAAGCACATTGATATCCGCCATCACTTCTTGCGGGACCATGAGGCTAAGGGAGACATCTCATTGCAAGGTGTTAGGTCCGAAGAACAATTGGCGGATATCTTCACCAAACCACTTGATGAGAAAAAATTTTCTAGGCTTAGAAGTGAATTAAATGTGCTAGATGCATCATGTAAGTTGCCATGTTCATGTAAGGTTGCATATCATATAGGTCTTGCCTAACTCCCAAAGGATAGGGGCGAGCTAGAAATAGTTTTCCCTGAGGAAGCCTTTGGCAGGTTTAAACTTGGTAAGATAGATTTATCTTATGCCTTGCATGATTCCTGCCATATAGACTTGCACTCATTTAATATCTTGCATTAACTTGTTTGGCATTGCATACGGTAGATTGTCACAAAGGGGAACCCACATCATGAGAAGAAGACTTGTTTGAAATGCAATATCTTAACTCATATGATGTGGAAAGAGCAAAATTCTAAAGGAACATGCTTTAAAGAGATAGAAGTTTCCATACTCTAGCTCACAAAGCATGGACCTTACATTTTCTTGGATTTTCCCTCCTAATTTTCCTTGTGTGCTCTATTTGCTTTAGGGCTTAGCCAATATGTGGCACTATTTTTTTGAAAAGCCTATTATTAGGGGTTAGGAGGTGCCCAAAAGGTCCTGAGACTCGTTTTCTCTTTGTGTGTTTAAAGTCAACGGACATATATGGGCATTCTTAGGTTTTCTGTAGTCATCGGATTATCTGATGCTGGGGTCAGCAGCTACATCGGACCAATTGGTGCTTCAGTTCCACGAACAGATCAGTCAGAACCAAGAAATCGACCGACGAGTTCATTTCAGGAAACATCGAAGCATCCGATGTTCAATCCTCTATTACCCTGCAGAATTCGACCGATGATCGACGTAGCAACGTCGGATTATCCGGTGTGCAAAGAGAGTTTTTGGACCAACTCTCTGTTGAACTTGACCGATGACCCCCCCCCCCCCCCCCCCCCGATGCGCATCGGTCGATCCGGTGTTCGCGTAACGGTTAGGTCATCGGGTTCCTATTTAAAGATGTACGGCCGCTTCGTCTTCTTCACTCCGTGCCGCCACCCCTTCATCGCCGCCGCCTCAGCCCTCGCGCCGCCACCTCAGGCCGAGCCGCCGCCGCGCCTCCACCGCCGCCGCGCCTCCCGCGCCGCCACCTCTGCCGGCTGCCGCCGCCGCCGCAGCCGCCGCCGCCGCCGCGGCCGCCGCCGCCGTCTCTTCAGGGCGCCGCCGTCATCGCCTCTCGGCCTCCATCACCACCTCGTCGTCTCTCCACCTCACCGCCGGTAGCCCTCCTTCCGTTCGACGATTTTCGTCGTTAGGGTTCCCACGAACCACGCGACATCATCCCGATCGCTGTGTCGCCGCTCGTCGTTCGTGTGATCCTTTTCGTCGCTAAGATGGGCCGTGATCGCAAGGGCAAAGGCAAGGCCATCGAGGAGCCCGCAGCGAAGAAACAAAAGCTCTCGAAGGAAGCTCGCCGGGCAGAGTTGGCCGCTCGCGCCGCCGAGGAGCGTGAGCGCGGCCATCGCGGTTCCTTGCGGCTCCGCGAGTCTCGGCAGAGGCAGCAGCGGCCCACAGTGCAGCCCGTGCCGCCCGACGACTCTGAGGATGAGGAGGAGACTGCGGTGACTCCACTGATTCGCCGGCGCACCGTTAGGACCCGAGGGGGAGGTCAGACCCCCACCGCGAGTCAGCGCCCCACTGCTGCCGACCGCGCAGAGGACAGAGAGGCCCAGAGGGCCATCTACGAGATGGATACCGCTGCCAGAGTTGCCGAGGATGTCAGGCTTACAGACTATCGCAAGTTCAAGGCAAAACAACTGAAGAAGCTCAGATGGACAGCATTGCCAGAGGAGTGGTTCCCGCAGCCCAGGGACACTCGGGTTGATCCCCGCTTTTGGACCCTGACACAGGCGTCCCTGTACGAGACGTACAGGCGTCGGGGCCATAAGCTTTTCCAGCACCGGCGTCGCCTGTACCGAGCTTCAGCATGTCACCTCTACTAGCCTCGACAGTGCCGTTCCAGTTCTCACCTCCACCGGCAGTACCTTCTCCACCGGCGCCAGCAGCCCCAGCAGATCCCCCAGCAGCGTCAGCAGCTCCATCTCCTCCCGCTCCAGCGCCAGCACCTGCGACCTCCACCTCGAGCAGCTCCGACGACAGCACCGCCGACGTCGACCGCTTCACCGTCGCCCCGAGTGCTCCAGAGTCCTAGGTACTCATCTTCCCTTTTTGGTGTCTTGATGCCAAAGGGGGAGAGGAGTTAGAGTCAGGGGGAGTTTAGCTCTAGGGGGAGTCAGTCTTGGACTTAGGGGGAGTTTTACCTTTACCTTTTGGACTTTTTGTCATTTGCTACGATTTGAGTTTTGCTTGTTATCTTTTGCTTCTATTGTAATTCAGTGTGCTATTTCATGACTTATTTGATCACTGTTTGAGCCTTCGAGCTCCTTATGTTGCATTTTGTTCCAGTTACAATCTTTTATGAGCATTGCGTTATTAAATTCATTACTTCTATGCTCTACTCGTTGTGTTGTCATCAATCACCAAAAAGGGGAGATTGAAAGCATCTAGGCCCCCGTGAGGTATGGTTTCGGTGATTAATGACAACCGTTCGTAATTACTAATGAGTTTGTGGATGCAAGGTTTCACGTATATCACATCAAGCGTTTACGACTATCTATTCAAATCATCTACTACTCATTGGATACGAATGGAGACCCCTCAACGACCTATTCTAAGGGGGTTATTCAATTCTCATGAAGGCTAAATGAAGAACTCACACAACGACTCTATTCTATCAAAATTGGCAACACAAGAAGATCAATATTCATCAGAACATTATTTGCAACAAGTGTCAAAGAGGTCACTCGAGAAGATTCTAAAAGTTCAACTCGAAGCAAACAAATTACACTCACCGGATCGTCCGATGTTCTCGAAAATGCACACATCGGTCGATTGGGGCTCAACAGAAGAAGAAGACCTCAGAATGAAGTGCACACCGGATCATCTCATGCTAGAGACAAGTGGACATCGGTGAAGTTCAACAGAAAGATTAATTTGTCTCAACAATTCTGGAGAAACACTCACCGGATCATCTGATGCTAGAGACAAGTGGACATCGGTGAAGTTCAATAGAAAGATTAATTTGTCTCAACAATTCTGGAGAAACACTCACCGGATCATCCGATGCAGAAGCAAAGTGAACATCGGTCTAATTCAACAGAAACATTATTTCTGGACCAAGTCTGAAGACAAAGCTCACCGGATCATCCGATGATTAAGAAGGTGCATCATCGGTCGAATAACGGCCACTTCTGACACAGTGACGTCAGCTAATCTAATTAGACCGATGCTCAGAAAAGGGGGTCATCGGATCATCCGATGTACACAGAAAAAGTAATCAGCCCACTTTTTCAACGGCTAATTCAGTTGGGCTGGCTATTTAACCCCCTTCCACTAGTCATTTCGACAACACTTGACAACCAGAGCATGCCCACACATCCTCAAGTGTCCAAGACCTAGAACAATCATTTACACACCCTTTTCGTCCATCTACACCTCAAGATATAGGCTAGACCTAGCTAGAGAGAAGCTTGTGTGCGTCCTCTCTGGGTGAGTGGAGTCTCTAGACCAGTGAGAGCCGTGAGGGAGTGCATTCTTGGTGATTGCATTCACCTTGTATCAAGAGGAGAGTAGAGAGATTGCTCCGGAGCTTGCCAAGACAATTGTGGAAGCCCGGAGGATCGAAGTTGTACAAGGCTTGAGCTCCACCTTGCCGGAGATGGCGAACGGAGAAAGTTAGTGGATTCCCTCGTCTTGGTGACTTGGGAGTGGAAATACCCTTTGGTGGGTGCCACAACGTGGATGTAGGAAGATCCTAGTGATCTTACCGAACCACGGGAAAAATTGCCGTGTCTCCGTGTCTTCGAGCGTTTGCATTCCTCTCCCTACCCCTTTACGATTACGCTTTACTATTCCGCACTTAACTCTCTTGATTGCGTAGTTGACTTGCATAGGGAATTGGGGCTTAACAATTAAAGTTTTTAAATTGCCTTAAAATTTGTAAAAGCCCAATTCACCCCCCCCCCTCTTGGGCGTTTTGATCCTTACAACAGTTCTTATTGCTTCTAGGAAGTTTCGACACTATTTCCAAGCTCACAAGATCTCAGTGGTGACTTCATATCCACTGCAAGCGATTTTGCATAATCCCAACTCCACTGGAAACATTGCAAAGTGGGCAGCGTAATTGGCTGAGTTCGACCTTGAATTCGTCCCAAGACAAGCAATCAAAAGTCAAGCATTGGCGGACTTTGTGGCGGAATGGACCCTGTCTCCATTAAACCCTGGGGGCCCTAGTGAGCAGAAGCCAGAACTCAAGGCTCCGGTCTTCACCGAGCCTTACTGGACTCTCTACTTTGATGGTTCCATGCAGAAGCAGGGGGCCGGAGTTGGAGTCCTTCTCCTCACTCTGACCGGGGAGAAGGTTAAATACATGGTACACCTTGACTTCAAGGCGACCAACAACATGGCGGAGTATGAAGCACTCATTTACGGACTAAAGGTGGCACTATCATATGGTGTCAAGCAGCTGTTGGTCAAGGGAGATTTGCAGGTCATCATTAAACAGGTGAAGGGTGAATGCTCCTGCAACCATCCCCAACTAGCTGCCTATCTCCTTGAAGTCTAGAGGCTTCAGAAGGACTTTGAAGTCCTGGACCTCCACCATGTACAGCGTCTCCATAACGCTGAAGCTGACGAACTCTCAACGAAAGCGTCAACCGAAGCTCTGGCTCCCGACGGAACCTTCGTCCGGAGGTTGTCTAAACCGACAGCTCAGCCTGCCGAACTGAGCGAAGGGGGCGAGACCAGCACCTCAAAGCTGGCAGTCCCGATGGCCCTATTACCATGGCAGCCATCAAGGGTCATAGGTGCTGCCGGAAGCTCCAAGCAACCCAGCACGCAAGACTTGAATGCTCAAGCTAGCTCCGATGCATGGATCTCGGAGATCTGGAGCTACTTGAAAGACAACTTCATTCCTAAAGATAATGTATCTGCTGACCGGATAGCCAGATTGGCTAAAAGATACACACTGGTAGAAGGGGATCTCTACCGGCGCGGTGCCAACGGCATCCTAATGCGATGCATTACAAAGGAAGAAGGATGCGATCTCCTCGCAAAAATCCATGGAAGCGAGTGTGGGAACCACGCGTCTTCCCGCACGCTGGTCGGTAAAGCCTTTCGGCATGGCTTTTATTGGCCTACAGCGCTCCAAGATGCAATTGAGCTGGTGAAGAAATGTGAAGCATGCAAGTTTCATGCAAAACAAATTCACACACCGGCTCAGCCTCTACAAATGATACCTCCTACATGGCCTTTCGCTGTGTGGGGGTGGATATCTTGGGACCTTTCCCAAGAGCCGTCGGAGGTTACAAGTTCCTGTACGTTGCCATTGACAAATTCACCAAATAGCCAGAAGCAACTCCAGTTGTGACAATAAACAAGCAATCAGCCATCAACTTCTTACAGTCCATTGTATGCAGATTTGGAGTCCCAAACAAAATCATAACCGATAGTGGGACCCAATTCACAAGCTCTGCATTCCAAGAATATTGCGAAGATCTCGGCATTCAAGTCAGCTATGCTTTCGTAGCTCACCCGGCAAGCAATGGCCAAGCTGAGAGAGCAAATGCAGAAATCCTAAAAGGACTCAAGACGCGCACATATGAGCGTCTGAAAAAATACGGAGCCAACTGGATCGAAGAGCTTCCGCCCACTCTATGGGCGAACAGGACAACTCCAAACCGGTCAACTGGAGAAACACCCTTTTTCCTGGTGTATGGAGCTGAAGCAGTCCTTCCCCCAGAAATCACCTTGGGGTCGCTCTGGATCCGGACCTTCGATGATGCTGCGCAGGACCAGCTCCGGCGTGAAGACCTTGACCTCCTTGAAGAGGGAAGGTGTCGAGCAGCTGTTCAGAATGCTCGATACCGCCAAGCTCTCCGGTGTTATCACCAAAGGCATGTTCACAGCCGACAGCTCGAGGAAGGCGATCTGGTGCTACGGAGAATACAATCTAGAGAAGGGTTAAACAAACTCTTCCCCAGCTGGCAAGGACCCTACCGAGTGATTAAAGTAACCCGTCCTAGATGCGTTTGCTTGGCAACCGAGGATGGGACACCTCTCTCTAATCCTTGGAACATTGAGCACCTCCGTAAGTTCTACGCTTAATATCATGGAGGTGAGTCTGTAGTTACACGTGATGTATGTTATAGAGTCATTGTACAGAGTCGGGTAGCTCCTCCGGGAGAACAGCCGGACCTTCTCTAGAAGGTGCGCAAAGTTCAGGCAACACTTGTCACAGTCTTGTAACTAAAAGTGTAGCTGACTACCTTGGGTCAAACAAGAAACAAAACACACCTAGCCTGGTTCCATACCCTAAGGGTGTACTTGTTTCCCCTGTACCCCGGACCTATAATGAAAGACATCTTTGTGTGAAAACAGACTCCATGTGCATTTACTTTGTACAAGCTCATTATTTTTTATTTTTCTCTTTCTTGTCTATAACAAAGTTGTGCGGTTCTTAAGAATTTTTTAGATCGACTAATTCATGTACAACTTGAGTCGCATTGTTAATTCCTCCGGGTTTTCATGTTGTTGAATGGCTCACTTGCCTGAATGCCGCCAGCCAATCTAGGTCCGGAGTGTACTATCAACTTATCCTGATCCTGCACCCTAACTACGCCACTCTACCTACACCCCGGCAGGCCGAAGTAAGGCGGGTCCTGAAAACAATTGGACTTGGAGAAAACAACTCAGTGCACTTGATTGTATGAAGAATTGTGCTCGGCTCAAAATTTTCTTACGAGAATAGTAAGTCGCAACTGAGTTATAGATAGGAAACGAATTTTACTATCTTTCTTGACTTCAGTGTGCAGGAAAATTAAAGATCTCATGATGATGGTAAATTAAGCCGGAGCTATTAAAGCTCCGACATCCCCTAGATGCTTGTAGTCGATGATTTAAACATTGATAGCAAGCATCGTTGGAGCTGCTCAGCTCCGATAAAGCCATGGGGCTAGCCATCAAAGTGAACAAAAGATGGTGGGAAGACTCCAGAGGACTAACTGTCGACGCTCTACGCGTTGATGGAGACCACTGCTGGAGCTACCAAGCTCCGATGATGGTCAAGGTCGGAGCCCTTAAGCTCTGATAACCTCAGGGGGCATTCACTACCGAAGACTTCGAACCTACGCTCTACAAGTCTGAAGCACGTGAGTCTTCAACAACTGTTACATCCTCTTGGTACATGTTCACAATCAAATTGCGTACATCTACCAGGGGGCCAAGCGGGACAAAAGTGTTGGAGACAAAAAATAATGAAATTCATAAAAAACTTGGATCTCATTCATCTGGAGACAAGAGATTACAAAATTGGAGAAAAAGAAGAGAGGATACAAGCGGGAGCTACAAAGAGATGGTCCTAGACCCTATGGAAGAATGAGGCGACCTTCTGGGCAACCTCAGAAATGCTGGCCTGGGCAGCTTCTCCCTCTCTGTCGATGGGGCCTTTGAGCACCAGGTCTAGGGGGAATTGGGGGTCCCGGCTTGTGTAGCACGACATAACAACTTCAGCGATGCTCTTGGCTAGGGATTGTCCCTCAGTTTCCAGCTGGTCCGCAATGACATCGCTCATCTTGGTGAGCTTGTTGCCTGCCGAACTCAGTGCCTGCAACGCCTGGTCCAGCTCCAGTTTCGGATCATCTGGGCGCACGGGACTAAAACCCATTGGCTTCAGTGCGTCGTTGGCTTTGCCCATGAAGTCCCAAACTTGTTGGGACTCTGCAACCCTGCCACTTCGCATCTCCTCCAAGGATCTTCTGGCCGCCGCAAGCTCCGAGTTCTCCCGATCAAGACGCCCCACCTCTTTGGCGTTCTGCTGAATCTTTTCAGCAACCTGCCTTTCGAATTTACTGAGCTCTTCCTCCCAGAGTTGTATCTCATTCCGGCGGTTAACCAGGTCCTTCTCTCGGCCCCGCACCTTCTTCTCCCTGGCAGCAATGTCAGTTTCCCTCCTGTGGAGTTCCTGTCCTCGCTGCCAGGCCTTCTTCTCCTATTTCTCGCAGCGCTCGTCCAATTTCTTGGTGCGCTCCTCGAGACTCTTGTCACCCAGAGTTAGCCTCTGAGTAAGCTCTTCTTCCCTCTTCACGACGTGGTCCTGCAGCTCTAGGAGTTTTTGCTCTTCATCCTCGAGCTTTCTCTCCCGCTCCTCAAGAGCCTCCCGACGCTTGACGAGACTGGCGTGGATGGCGTTGAGCCTCTCTTGGCGATGATCCGTTGTGCTATTAGCAGCTTTGGCCTCTTCATAGATGGCCTGAGACTGGTTGTCAAGGGATCGCGTCATGCTTTCCCTCTCATCCAGTAGCTTACCCCAGTACTCCAGGCGGATCTTCTCCTTCCTCACCCACTCTTTGTCGTCAGCCAGCCTCGATTGTGCCAGCTTGGTCTCGAATTAGAGTCGATTGCGCCACCTCCTAAGATTTTGACGCTCCTCCTCGAAAGCCTTGCTGTCGTGGTAAAAAGCCAGCTGAACCTGGCGAAGACTGGAGCAGGCGTTGTCAATAGACAACGACAGAGGGATCGGGTCCGGACCTGCCGAGGTCATCTCCGCCAGTTCCAGCGGGTTCTTCGTGACAAAAATTGGGTAACACTCTACAAGAGCGGTTCCTTGAGCTTCCGCGGCACTAGGGCCGCCCTCCAGAATAGCCTCGACCACCGTCGAGGAAGGTCCTGCTACAGAAGTTTCAACCTTAGGAGTTGGCTCCGAAGGTCCCGCCGCCAGGTCGTCAACAACTGGTCCCTCAAGTGGGGGACCAGCAACTTCATCTCGGCACCCTGGCTCAGGCGCGGGCACCTCTGGCACCACCACATTCGAGGCAGGCATTGAAGGTTCGATCGGAGCTGAAGCTATCTCCGACTCCAACACTGGCGCCTCCTCCACTGCCGGCCCAGGCGCTGATGCTTCGACCATCATGGGCTCGGGTGTCGGTACCTCTGCAGCGATTGGCTCAGGCACCAGAACTTCTGCAGCAATCGGCTCTACCGCCGGAACTTCTTTGATAACTGGCTCAAGCACCAGAGCTTCATCAACCAGTGGCTCTACCGCCAGGGCATCATCAAACACCACCTCCACCGCCGGGGCTTCAACAACATCCAGCTCTAGGACCGGAATCGTAGATATCTCCGGTTCTGAGGCTGTAGTGACCACCATTTCAGCGTCCAAACCCGAAGCTTCAACCTCCGGGGTAGGTGCCGCTGGCACATCTTCATTCCCATGGTCCGGCGCTACCACGGGAGCTTCTGGGGATGAGTCAAGGTCCAAGACCACGACAGCCGGCGCCGGAGCTGTTGCAGCCTCAACCACTCCTTGGGGCGGTGCTGGGATTGGAGCCGGAGCCTCCGCCTGCACAGCTTCAGATGTTATGGCAGGAATAGGAGCTTCAACCCCTCTCTTGGGTACTCTGTGGATGGAGGATGAAGACACTCAAAACACAGTTACAACACAAAACAACCAATTGAGGTAAAAAAATTTACCTTGGAAGGCTTCCACACCAGTTAGCACGGAACCACTTCTCCGGATGCTCAGGATTGGACCTGGTCGCCACTGGCATTTCAGTTCTGGAAGGTTCTCCGGAGCTCGCTGCAACCGTCAGCGCTGCTTTGGTTGAGCCCCCTCGATCGGGAAGAACTTCCGGACCTAGAGCCTTCAACTAGTCCTGGTACTGTAGCCATATGGCCGGAACTAGCACCACGTGGAGATGCCGATGCCGAAGTGGATGCCGCCGTGAAGACCTCCCCCCTCCGGGGAGAAGGAGCCGCTGTGGAAGGAGCAGGCCTGACGGACCTCCCATCAGAGTGCTTCAGCTTCCTTTTTCGGCTCGAGGGCTTGGCCAACTCTTTGCCTTGCCCGCGACTTCAACTCTCTGTTCCGGGACGGAAGGGGGACCACCCTCGAAAGCTCCGGAGATCACCAACCTGGTGGTCGAACGTCTCTCAATGACACCAAGGTCATCAAGTACCGGCATCTTCTGCCGGAGCTCCCTGCTGAACTCTGCCTCCATGTTCAGAGGGAGAAAAGCCGCCGGCGGAGACAAGTAGTCGCCCTCGACGTCGATGTCGTGCTGGAACTTCTTGAGGTGAAGCTCCAAGGTTGTGCCTTCCATGTTGGACTTCAAACCAGTTTCGATCCGGTCATCGTCCATCACGCTGTTGAGGGCCCAAGCAAGCTTCTCCCTCTTCTTCAGCGGAGCCCATCTGTTGGCCAGGAAGTTGCAAAATACCGCCTAAGGAGTCACCCCTCCTTCCACGCATTGGCGGAACCTGGTCAGAGCAGGGTTGAAAGCGTCCAATAACACCAGAACTTTGCTCCAAGCTTCAGTGTTGATGTTGGGGAGGCCTACGGGCAACTCGAGCCTCTCATGCTCCTCTGTCCTGATGACAATCCAATCCTTCTTCCAGTCGTCCCACTTGCCAGAAGGGAACGACCACAAGTACTTGAATGGGCACTTCTTGCGCTTCACAAAGTAATAGAAGCCAAGGTACTCGTCACTCTTGCCGGTGGTGTGGATGGTGAAGAAGGTGCGGAAGAGCTCGACGCAGGGAGGAATACCCACCCACATCTCGTAGAAGTGGACAAAGATCGACAACAAAAGAATGCAGTGAGGGCTAAGGTGGTACAGCTGTAGACCATAGAAGTCTAGCAGCATCAAGAGAAAAGAAGGAAAGGGTGGGATCAGTCCCACCATGGCGTACGCGGAGAAGTACACCATGTCGCCGGCGTGCTCCTTCTCGAATGGAAGCTTGTCGGCGCATACCTGGTGGTTGAAGAAGTCACTGGACCACCCCATGAGTGCCCGGACCTTCTTCAAGTTGTCATCAGTCTTAAGTCGGCTCTCGCGAAGACCCAACTCCATCGAAGCACAAGCGGGGCTAGGGACAAAAAGCAAGCAAAAGTTTGGAGGATTTGAGCGCAAGATCGAATGAAGGCGTAAAGAACCCCCAAACGGTGCACGCTTTCCTTCTTAAGTAAGCCCCCGCAACGCTTGGATGGAAACCGCAGAGGATCCGACGATACAAGTCAAAAACTTCACCCTACCAATGACAAGGGGGCCTGGGGCCACCCCGACGATCAAGTAGAGGTCCTTACCCCAGGCGAACGTTTGTCTTCATGAAAGACGGGAAACCCGAAGGCGGCGTCCTGACAAGGCGGGCGGAACCGATACGATTTTCGTATCGGGAACCAGCGACCTTCAATTGCGTGAGATCCGCACGCTAAGATCTCGCCTGCTGCATCCAAGATATGCCACGCGGCATTGGTTTAACTACGAACTACCGCCAACGGCACATCTGAAGATCCTTGAAGACACGACACAAAAATCAAAGGATGGACCCACCTCTGGCAAAACGACTTCATCCAAAAGGTCTCTCCCAGAGGTGGGCCCAGAGGGACACTGTCGGTACCCTACGTACCGTATACCCCTTGGGACTACAAAAAGACCAAAGGGACTTCACCTATCTGAGTTGAAGACCTGCGAAGACCCCACATGTCATACGGGACTGGACATGCCTCCCATCTATAGTTAGCCCTGGTACTGCCACGTGTACACTGCAGCCGGACCTATATCCCACACATGGGATAGCTCCGGGCTAAACACTTGTGCAGCACCCCCGTACCTAACCTCTGACAGAGGGAAGCTCCAGTATCGACACGTGTACATCTACACCGGACCTACCCGTCCCAGATGAATAGCTCCAAAGCTGCCACGTGTCCAAACCGCCGGACCTTCAACCTCAGCAATCAAGCTGGTGAACCCCCAACGGCTCGGACCTCCAAGGGGCAATCAAAGACTTCAAGACCTAATTAAGTGTCATTAATACCATATTAATGACACACGATTAGTAGGCCCTTAATACCAGTAACGGCACTGTCAGGTCCTGTTACCATGCTATTAAGGCTAATTAATCTCATTAACTATGTATTAAACATTAGTAACTGCCAGGGCCACATGTCGGGCCAGGCTATCGGTGTAACGGCCAGTCCTTGTACTATAAAAGGACTGGTCGGCGATACACAGGGGAGGCTGGGACGGTCTCTGGGCTGAAAACTCTCTAGATGCTCTTAGACGCTCAATACAACAGCTACACACCCCGTGGAGTAGGGTATTACGCTCAGGCGGCCCGAACCACATAAATCCTTGTGTCCATTTGCCATACTCTTCTAAATATCTGCGCACCCAATACCGAACTACAAACTCCGCGAGCTACCAACGGTAGTATCGGGAGAATTGCCGGAAAAACACTCCAACAGTATCAGAGCAGGTTCTTCAAGAAAGAGACTAATCGCTCAAAGAGATCATGTGGGACATGAAGGACGTACACAAGAGCAACAACCAAGAGAAGGTTGATGATGACAAGAATCAGAAAGTGGAAAAGCTCCTCGAAGTCATTCAAGACTTCGAGGATGACGATGAGGAGACACTTGAACTAAAGGTGCTCCTAAGAAAGAAGACTCTTTCCAAAGGGAAAGTGAAAGTCGAAGATGAAAAGAAGAAGAAGGGGAGTAGTCACACCAACTACTCATGATATCCTTTCAACTACAATCGTCTTAATTCCAGCAATAATCATTATTTATCTATCCCTCTAGGAAAAGCCCCACACTTCGATGGAAGTGATTACTCAATGTGGAGGCAAATATGAAAATGCATCTAATTTCTCTCAATCCAAGTTTACGGCATATTGTGTGCACAGGGATAGATATTCCAGACGATGATGAAGAGCTTACACCAAGCCAAGAGCGGGCAATTCATCGAAATGCTCAAACCACGACAGTCGTTACCTCTTCGCTTAGTCGGGACGAGTTCACCAAGGTGGATGGACTCGAGATTGCAAAGGAGATCTGGGACACATTGCAAACTGCACATGAAGGTGATTGTCATGTGTGTGAAGCGAAGATCAAAATGATCGAGGGCGAATTGGGAAGATTCGCAATCGAAGAAGATGAGTCGCCTCAAGATATGTACAACCAACTTAAGGTGTTCATCAACAAGGTTCGATCATACGGAAGCAAGAAGTGGAACGACCATGAGGTGGTGAAGCTCATCCTTAGAGCTTTCATGCCTCGCAACGTCACCTTATGCTCAATGATTAGAGATGCCGACCTCACCTCGGCAAAGAAGAAAGGGGTTCCTTTGAAGTCCACCCTCAAGCCCTTATCTAAAGAATCGCGAGAAGCTCAATTAGAAGAAGACGGTGACGATGAGAGCAGTGACTTAGATGAAGATGACATGATATTGTTTATGAAGAAATTCAAGAAGATGATGAAGAAGAGACAAGGCGCTAAATAAAGTGAAGGAAAATACAAAGAAAGAACAAAGCCAAAGTTGAGGCGGACATGCTATAATTGTGGTGAGTATAGCCACTTTATAGTTGATTGCCCATATGAAGAGAACAAGAAGAAGACCAAAGAAGCCAAGCCTCAACCCAATAAATTCTTCAAGAAGAAGAAACAAGCCGAACAAGTGCACATAGGGAAAGAGTGGGACTCAAATGATGAGTCCTCATCCTCAGAAGAAGAAGAGATGGCTAGCATAGCCATCGAGAAGACATCCAAGAAATCTACTCTCTTCCCTACACTCAGCGCATGGAAGGGGAATGGCACTTGCCTCATGGCAAAGGAAGGTAAACGCAAGGTAACAACAAAACCCTCATCCATGCATTCCTATTTCAGTGATAGTGATATTAATAGTGATAATGAAGATATGCTCATTGGGCTAGATAAGAAAATAGCCACTAAAATGAAATTTTTGATTGATCAACTTGTTAGGAGAGGTTAATACATCGTCAAGAAGACATGATTGTCTCCCAAAAGAAGGAGTATGTTGAACTTGACAAGCTTCTAGAGCTTGAAAAGGAGCGGAGCAAGTCACTAGAGCTTGAATTAGCTTCAAACAAGGAAACTTGCTTGGAGTTAAGCGATTCAAACGCTGCAATCAAGGAAGAACTTGCTAACCTAATCAAGGTTAACAAGATCCTTGAAGTGCAAGTTGGGTCACTCAAGCAAGGTGACCCTTCATCCTCTTCAAGCTCACCTTCTCAACACATTAAAACTGAAGTTGCTTCTACTTGTACTTGTGGTAAAGTTGACAACAGTTTGAAAGACAAGTCAACCTCCACCTAGGACAAGCATCCTGCACAAAATGGCATATTTGACAAGGAGAAGATCAAATATGCACTTAGTGCATACTTGGTCTCAAGATCTCCAAATGTCAAATATGGCATTGGTTACTCTTATGGTGAAAAGCAACAAGCTAGAAGCCATAAGAATAACAGGGATAGCAATGTCTTTGTAAAGGGAAAACTCCTTCAAACTGGAAAATCGAAAATTAATGAATACAACATGAAGGATCACCAGACTAGTCCGGTCAGGGTCCGGACAAGTCTGGTACTCCAGACAAGTCCGGCCTCCCAGACTAGTCTTGTGTATAAACAACAAAAGTTACTATTCAGAACTTTCAATGCATCTTATGTCTTAATGAGAAGTAATTATGGAAAGGTTTATGCTCATTATGTTGGGCCATGCCATGAGAACACAAAATCTCATGTGTGGGTGCCCAAATCCCTTGTGACTAACTTAAAAGGACCCAAGCAAGCTTGGGTACCTAAAACCAAGGCATACTTTGTTTTTGCAGGCCTATTCCTCCGGTGGATCCAAATGGGTGCTAGAAAGTGGCTGCACCAACCATATGACCGTAGAAAGAAGGATGTTTGTTGAGTATGAAACAAATGAGGATCCAAGCGAGGGCATCTACTTTGGAGACAATAGTCAAGGAAAGGTGCTAGGTACCGGTAAAATTGCCATATCACCACAACACACTCTTTCTCATGTATTACATGTTGATTCCTTAGATTATAACCTGTTGTCCATATCTCAACTATGTGACAAAGGTTATAATTGCCTGTTCACTAACGAGGGTGTGACCGTTTCTAGGAGGAGTGAGGGTTCCATTGCATTCAAGGGTATGTTAAAGGGAAAGCTTTATCTTGTTGACTTCAACAAGGATAAAGCCGAATTTGACACATGCTTGATTGCAAAGACCAACATGGGTTGGCTGTGGCATAGACGGCTAGCGCATGTTGGTATGAGGAATCTTCAAAAACTCCTCAAGGGCGATCACATCCGAGGTTTGAAGGATGTTGTTTTTGAGAAAGACGGGCCTTGTAGCGCGTACCAAGCCGGGAAGCAAGTTGGAGCACCTCATCCCGCGAAGAACGTCATGACTACAACAAGACCGCTCGAGCTACTTCACATGGACTTATTTGGTCCAATTGCTTACATAAGCATCGGCGGTAACAAATATGGTTTAGTAGTTGTTGATGATTTTTCTCACTTCACTTGGGTTTTCTTTTTGCATGATAAGTCAGAAACACAAGGAATACTCCAGAAGTTCTTCAAGCGAGCTCAAAATGAATTCTCATTGACAATCAAGAACATTCGAAGCGACAACGGCACGGAGTTCAAGAACACACAAGTGGAGGAGTACCTAGATGAAGAAGGCATAAAGCACGAGTTCTCAGCTCCTTACTCCCTCAACAAAATGGAGTTGCCGAAAGGAAGAACCGAACCCTCATATAGATGGCGAGAACAATGCTCGATGAGTACAAGACCTCGGATCAATTTTGGGCGGAAGCGATTAACATCGCTTGCCACGCCATAAATCGACTTTATCTTCATTGACTACTCAAGAAGACATCCTATGAGATACTTACCGGTAACAAGCCTAATATTTCATATTTTTGAGTTTTCGGTTCCCCATGCTATATTTTAAACAAGAAACCTAGGACTTCAAAGTTCGCTTCGAAGTCCGATGAAGGTTTCTTGCTTGGTTATGATTTGAACACTTACGCCTATCGTGTTTTCAACAAGACCTCCGGACTTGTTGAAGTAGCACGTGACGTAGTGTTCGATGAGACTAATGGCTCCCAAAAGGAGCAAGTTGATCCATGTGTGCTTGATAAAGAAGAAGCTCCTTGTCAAGCATTGAGAAGAATGGCGTTAGGCGAAGTTCGACCACAAGAGCCACCTCTACATATGCACGAGGAAAACGAACCACAAGAGGAGACCAATGATCAAGGGGGAGCTTCCATACAAGATCAACCTCAAGAAAGTGAAGATAATCAACAAGTCAATGAGGGCAACCATTTAGGGGGAGAAGAGATGATCATGAAGATTCAAGACAGCAAGTACCACACCCAAGAGTACACCAATGCGTCCAAAGGGATCACCCAATCAACAACATCATCGGTGACATCCAAAAGGGAGTAACTACTAGATCTCGCATAGCTAATTTTTGTGAGCATTACTCGTTTGTGTACTTTTTGGAACCACACAGGGTTGAGGATGCATTGAAGGATCCGGATTGGGTAGTGGCCATGCAAGAAGAACTCAATAATTTCAAAAGAAATGAGGTGTGGGAGCTAGTCGAAAGACCCAAATCAAATGTCGTCAGCACTAAATGGGTCTTCCGCAACAAACAAGATGAACACGGGGTGGTGACAAGGAACAAGGCACGACTTGTGGCCAAAGGGTATTCACAAGTCGAAGGTTTGGATTTCGATGAAACCTTTGCTCCTGTAGCTAGACTTGAGTCCATTAGAATATTACTTTCATATGCTACTCACCATGATTTCAAGCTCTATCAAATGAATGTGAAAAGCGCCTTCCTCAACGGACCAATCAAGGAGGAGGTGTATGTGGAGCAACCCGCGGGTATGAAGATGAAGAGTTCCCCGACCACGTATTTAAATTGCGTAAGGCTCTCTACGGCCTCAAACAAGCTCCTAGAGCTTGGTATGAGTGTCTTAGAGATTTCTTAATTGAAAATGACTTTAAGATTGGTAAAGTAGATTATACATTGTTTACAAAGAATTTTGACGATGATCTATTTGTTTGTCTAATTTATGTTGATGACATAATCTTTGGTTCAACTAACAAATCTTTTTATGAGGAATTTAGTAAAATTATGACAGATAGATTTGAGATGTCTATGATGGGAGAGCTAAAGTACTTCTTGGGATTCCAAGTGAGGCAACAAAAGGAAGGGACGTTCATAAGCCAAACGAAGTACACTCAAGACATACTCAAGAAGTTTGGAGTGGACAAAGCGAAGCCCATAAAGACTCCCATGGCAAAGAATGGCCACTTGGATCTCAATGAAGATGGACCTAGCATCGACCAAAAGGTATATAACTCCATGATTGGATCTCTACTCTATTTATGTGCATCTAGGCCAGATATTATGTTGAGTGTATGTTTGTGTGCAAGGTTTCAAGCCAACCCAAAAGAGTGTCATTTGACAGCCGTTAAGAGAATCTTGCGATATTTAGTTAATACACCCAACCTTGGTCTTTGGTATCCAAAAGGCTCCAAATTCAATCTCATTGGTTACTCCGATGAAGATTATGTCGGATGCAAAGTAGATAGCAAAAGTACCTCTGGTACATGCCAATTCCTAGGTAGATCCCTAGTTTCTTGGTCCTCCAAGAAACAAAACTCCATTGCCCTATCCACAACCGAAGCGGAGTATGTTGCAGCCGGGAGTTGTTGTGCACAACTCCTTTGGATGCGACAAACTCTAAGGGATTACGGTTACAATATGAAGCGTATTCCACTCCTTTGTGATAATGAGAGTGTGTCGGAGTGTTTTTCCGGCAATTCTCCCGATACTACCATTGGTAGCTCACAGAGTTTGTAGTTCGGTATTGGGTGCGCAGAGATTTCGAAGAGTATGGCAAATGGACACAAGTATTTACGTGGTTCGGGCCGCCTGAGTGTAATAGCCTACTCCACGGGGTGTGTAGCTGTTGTATTGAGCGTCTAAGAGCGTCGAGAGAGTTTTCAGCTCAGAGACCGTCTGAGCCTCCTTTGTGTATCGTCGACCAGTCCTTTTATAGTACAAGGACTGGCTGTTACACCGATAGCCTGGCCCGACATGTGGCCCTGGCAGTTACTAATGTTTAATACATAGTTAATGAGATTAATTACCCTTGATAGCATGGTAACGGGACCTGATAGTGTTGTTATTGGTATTAAGGGCCTATTGATCGTGTGTTATTAATATGGTATTAATGACACTTAATCAGGTCTTGAAGTCTTTGATTGCCCCTTGGAGGTCTGAGTCGTTGGGGGTTGACCAGCTTGATTGCTGAGGTTGAAGGTCCAGCGGTTTGGACACGTGGCAGCTTCGGAGCTATTCGTCTGGGACGGGTAGGTTCGTTGTAGATGTACACGTATCAATACTGGAGCTTCCCTCTGTCGGAGGTTAGGTCCAGGGGTGCCGCAAAAGTGTTTAGCCCGGAGCTATCCCATATGTGGGATATAGGTCTGGCTGTAGTGTACACGTGGTAGTACCAGGGCTAACCATAGATGGGAGGCATGTCCAGTCCCGTATGACATGTGGGGCCTTCGCAGGTCTTCAACTCACACAGGTGAAGTCCCTTTGGTCTTTTTGTAGTCCCAAGGGGTATACGGTACGCAGGGTACCGACAGTGGCCCCCTGGGCCCACCTTTGGGAGAGACCTTTTGGATGAAATCGTTTTGCCAGAGGTGGGTCCATCCTTCGATTTTTGTGTCGTGTCTTCAAGGATCTTTAGATGTGCCGTTGGCGGTAGTTCGTAGTTAAACCAACGCCGCGTGGCATATCCTAGTTGCAGCAGACGAGATCTTAGCGTGCAGATCTCACGCAATTAAACGTCGTCGGTTCCCGATACGAAAATTGTATCAGTTCCCCGCGCCTTGTCAGGCCGCCGACTTCGGGTTTCCCGCCTTTCACGATGACAACCGTTCGCCTGGGGTAAGGACCTCGACTTGATCGTCAGGGTGGCCTCGGGCTCCCTTGTCATTGGTAGGGTGAAGTTTTTGACTTGTATCGTCGGCTCCTCTGCGGTTTCCATCCAAGTGTTGCGGGGGCTTACTTAAGAAGGAAAGCATGCACCGTTTGGGGGTTCTTTACGCCTTCATTCGATCTTGCGCTCAAATCCTCCAAACTTTCGCTTGCTTTTCGTCCCTAGCCCCACTTGTGCTTCGATGGAGTTGGGTCTTCGCGAGAGCCGACTTAAGACCGACAACAACTTGAAGAAGGTATGGGCACTCATGGGGTGGTCCAATGACTTCTTCAACCACCAGGTCCGCACTGGCAAGCTTCCATTCGAGAAGGAGCACGCTGGTGACATGGTGTACTTCTCCGCATACGCCATGGTGGGATTGATCCCACCCTTTTCTTCTTTTCTCTTGATGCTGCTAGACTTCTATGGTCTGCAGTTGTACCACCTTGGCCCCCACTCCATTCTTTTGGTGTCGATCCTTGTCCACTACTGCGAGATGTGGGTGGGTATTCCTCCCTGCGTCGAGCTCTTCCGCACCTTCTTCACCATCCACACCACCAGCAAGAGTGACGAGTACCTTGGCTTCTATTACTTTATGAAGCGCAAGAAGTGCCCGTTCAAGTACTTGCGGTCGTTCCCTTCTGGCAAGTGGGACGACTGGAAGAAGGATTGGATTGTCATCAGGACAGAGGAGCATGAGAGGTTGGAGTTGCCCGTAGGCCTCCCCAACATCGACACTGAAGCTTGGAGCGAAGTTCCGGTGTTATCAGACGCTTTCAACCCTACTCTGACTAGGATTCGCCAATGCGTGGAAGGAGGGGTGACTCCTCAGGCGGTATTTTGCAACTTCCTGGCCAACATGTGGGCTCCGCTTTAGAAGAGGGAGAAGCTTGCTTGGGCCCTCAACAGTGTGATGGATGATTACCGGATCGAAACCGGTTTGAAGTCCAACCTGTAAGGCGCAACCTTGGAGCTTCACCTCAAGAAGTTCCAGCACGGCATCGACGTCGAGGGCGACTACTTGTCTCCGTCGGCGGCTTTCCTCCCTCTGAACATGGAGTCAGAGTTCAGCAGGGAGCTCCGACGAGAGATGCCGGTACTTGATGACCTTGTTATCGTTGAGAGACGTTCGACAACCGGGTTGGTGATCTCTGGAGCTTCCGAGGGTGGTCCCCCTTCCATCTCGGAACAGAGAGTTGAAGTCGCGGGCAAGGGCAAAGAGTTGGTCGAGCCCTCGATCTGAAAAAGGAAGCTGAAGCACTCTGATGGGAGGTCCGTCAGGCCTGCTCCTTCCACAGCGGCCCCTTCTCCCCGGAGGGGGAGGTCTTCAACGGCGGCATCCACTCCAGCATCAGCATCTCCCCGGGGTGCTAGTTCCGGCCGTATGGCTACAGTACCAGGACCAGTTGAAGGCTCTGGGTCAAGAAGTTCTTCCCGATCGAGGGGGGCCTTGACCAAAGCAGCACCGACGGTTGCGGTGAGCTCTGGGGAACCTTCCGGAACTGGCATGCCAGTGGCGACAGGGTCCAGTCCTGAGCGTCTGGAGAAGAGGTTTTGTGCTAACTGGTGCAGAAGCCTTCCAAGGTAAATTTTGTTTTTTACCTCAATTGGTTGTTTCGTGTTGTAACTGAGTTTTGAGTGTATTCATCCTTCATCCACAGGATACCCAAGAGAGGGGTTGAAGCTCCTGTTCCTGCTACAACATCTAAAGCTGTGCAGGCGGAGGCTCCAGCTCCAATCCCAGCGCCGCCCCAAGGAGTGGTTGAGGCTGCGACAGCTCCAGCGTCAGCTGCCGTGGTCTTGGACCTTGACTCATCCCCAGAAGCTCACGTGGTAGCGCCGGACCACGGGAATGAAGATGTGCCAGTGGCACCTGCCCCGGAGGTTGAAGCTCCGGGTTTGGACGCTGAAATGGTGGTCACTCTGGCCTCAGAACCAGAGATATATGCGATTCATGTCCTATAGCCGGATGTTATTGAAGCCCCAGTGGTGGAGCCAGTGTTTGATGATGCCCCAGCGGTAGAGCTGGTGGTTGATGAAGCTCCGATGCCTGAGCCGGTTATCAAAGAAGTTTTGGCGGTAGAGCCGATTGCTGTAGAAGTTCCAGCGGTAAAGCCTCCAGGCTTTCAACTCATGACCTCGTACTCCCTCGGGAGCAGGATGGTCTCGAGCCTCTTGTCTTTCGCGAGCACGATCGATATGGATGCGACCGTCCTGTTGACGATAATGGCGATCAAGCTCCGCCCGGAGGTCATGAGTTGAAAGCTGGTTACTATATCGGTGCGTCGCACCCCGGAAGGTAGCGACATCACTTGTTGACACACAGTGCGCCTCTTATTTTGGGAAGCATGCGGACCAAGTCTGCCAAACAAAGTCTGATGCTGCGATGGGGCCCACCCCTAGAGGGGGGAACCTTGGTTGCTGATGCGATCGGCTACTGCTGCAACCAAATGGTCCACATCAGCCTTCCACTGCTCCATTGCACCTTGGGATGCACCCAGAGGTGGTGGGCGTTGGAGAAGAGTACGTGCATCATGGAGCGCGTGTTCAAGATTGTTGTTATTCGCCAATGTTGTGACCGACGTAGATGCTCTGTCCCACTGTCCAGCTTGATTTGCTGGTGCAGTCGGTGGCGGCGGAGGCATCACTCCTACTGGAGCCGCGACACCTGCTGGTTGTTGCATGTTGGAAGGATTGCCTCCAGCAGGTTGCGCGACGGGGTTGCCGTTGGACAATCCAGTAGCTGAGTTCACCATTCTTGAAATCTCGGGCACTACCCCCCTACCTGGCGCGCCAACTGTCGGAGTGTTTTTTCGGCAATTCTCTCGATACTACCATTGGTAGCTCGTGGAGTTTGTAGTTCGGTATTGGGTGCGTAGAGATTTTGAAGAGTATGGCAAATGGACACAAGGATTTATGGTGTTCGGGCCGCCTGAGCATAATACCCCACTCCACGGGGTGTGTAGCTGTTATATTGAGCGTCTAAGAGCGTCTAGAGAGTTTTCAGCCCAGAGACCGTCCGAGCCCCCATGTGTATCGTCGAATAGTCCTTTTATAGTACAAGGACTGGCCATTACACCGCTAGCCTGGCCCGACATGTGGCCCCAGCGGTAACTAATGTTTAATACATAATTAATGAGATTAATTACCCTTAATAGCATGGTAACGGGACCTGACAGTGTCGTTACTGGTATTAAGGGCCTTCTGATCGTGTGTCATTAATATTGTATTAATGACACTTAATCAGGTCTTGAAGTCTTTGATTGCCCCTTGGAGGTCTGAACCATTGGGGGTTCACCAGCTTGATTGTTGAGGTTGAAGGTCCGGCGGTTTGGACATGTGGCAGCTTCGGAGCTATTCGTCTGGGATGGGTAGGTCCGGTGTAGATGTACACGTGTCGATACTGGAGCTTCCCTCTATCGGAGGTTAGGTCCGGGGGTGCCGCACAAGTGTTTAGCCTGGAGCTATCCCATGTGTGGGATATAGATCCGACTGCAGTGTACACGTGGCAGTACTGGGGCTAACCATAGATGGGAGGCATGTCAAGTCCCGTATGACATGTGGGGCCTTTGCAGGTCTTCAACTCAGACAGGTGAAGTCCCTTTGGTCTTTTTGTAGTCCCAAGGGGTATACGGTAAGTAGGGTACTGACAATAACCGATAATGGGACCCAATTCACAAGCTCTGCGTTCCAAGGATATTGCAAAGATCTCGGCATTCAAGTCAGCTACGCTTCCGTAGCTCACCCGGCAAGCAATGTCCAAGCCGAGAGATCAAATGTAGAAATCCTAAAAGGACTCAAGACGCGCACATATGAGCGTCTGAAAAAACACGGAGCCAACTAGATTGAAGAGCTTCCGTCCACTCTATGGGCCAACAGGACAACTCCAAACCGGTCAATTGGAGAGACACCCTTTTTCCTGGTGTATGGAGGTGAAGCAGTCCTTCCTCCAGAAATCACCTTGGGGTCACTCCCGGTCCGGACCTTCGACGATGCTGCGCAGGACCAGCTCCGGCGCGAAGACCTTGACCTCCTTGAAGAGGGAAGGTGCCGAGCAGCTGTTCAGAATGCCCGATACCGCCAAGCTCTCCGGCGTTATCACCAAAGGCATGTTCACAGCCGACAGCTCGAGGAAGGCGATCTGGTGCTACGAAGAATACAATCCAGAGGAGGGTTAAAAAAACTCTCCCCCAGTTGGGAAGGACCCTTCTGAGTGATTAAAGTAACCCGTCCCGGATGCATAATCCTTGGAACATTGAGCACCTCTGTAACTTCTATGCTTAATATCACGGAGGTGAGTCTGTAGTTACACGTGATGTATGTTATAGAGTCATTGTACAGAGTCGGGTAGCTCCTCCAGGCGAACAGCCGGACATTCTCTGGAAGGTCCGCAAAGTTGAGGCAACACTTGTCACAGTCTCAGAACTAAAAGTGTAGCTAGCTACCTTGGGTCAAACAAGAAACAAAACACACTTAGCCTTGTTTCGTACCCTAAGGGTGTACTTGTTTCCCCTGTACCCCGGACCTATAATGAAAGATATCTTTGTGTGAAAACAGACTCCACGTGCATTTACTTTGTACAAGCTCATTATTTTTTATTTTTTATTTTTATCTTTCTTGTCTATAACAAAGTTGTGCGATTCTCAAGAATTTTTTTGATCGACTAATTCATGTACAACATTAGTCGCATTGTTAATTCCTTCAGGTTCTCATGTTGTTGAATGGCTCACTCGCCTGAATGCCGCCAGCCAATCTAGGTCCGGAGTGTGCTATCGACTTAGTCTGGTCCTGCACCCTAAGTACGCCACTCTACCTACACCCCGGCAGGCTGAACTAAGGCGGGTCTTGAAAACAATTGGACTTGGAGAAAACAACTCAGTGCACTTGATTGTATGAAGAATTGCGCTCGACCAAAAAATTTCTTACGAGAATAGTAAGTCGCAACTGAGTTATAGATAGGAAACGAATTTTACTATTTTTCTTAACTTCAGTGTGCAGGAAAATTAAAGATCTCATGATGATGGTGAATTAAGCCGGAGCTATTAAAGCTCCGACATCTCCTAGATGGCTTGTAATCGATGTTTTAAACATTGATAGCAAGCATCGCTAGAACTGCTCAGCTCTGGTAAAGCCATGGGGCTAGCTGTCAAAGTGAACAAAAAATGGTAGGAAGACTCCAGAGGACTAACTGTCAACGCTCTACGCGTCGATGAAGACCACTGCTGGATCTACCAAGCTCCGATGATGGTCAAGGTCGGAGCCTTTAAGCTCCGATAACCTCAGGGGGCCTTCGCTACCGAAGACTTCGGACCTACGCTCTACATGTCTAAAGCACGCGAGTCTTCAACAACTGTTACATCCTCTTGGTACATGTTCACAATCAAATTGCATACATCTACCAGGGGGCCAAGTGGGACAAAGGTGTTGAAGACAAAAAATGAAATTCATAAAAAACTTGGATTCCATTCATCTGGAGACAAGAGATTACAAAGTTGGAGAAAAAGAAGAGAGGATACAAGCGGGAGCTACAAAGAGATGGTCCTAGACCCTATGGAAGAACGAGGTGAACTTCTGGGCAACCTCAGAAACGTTGGCTTGGGCAGCTTCTCCCTCTCCATCGATGGGGCCTTTGAGCACCGGGTCCGGGGGGAATTGGGGGTCCCGGCTTGTGTAGCACGACAGAACAAATTCTGTGACGCTCTTGGCCAGGGATTGTCCCTTTGTTTCCGGCTGGTCCGCGATGACATCGCCCCATCTTGGTGAGCTTGTTGCCTATCGAACTCAGCGCCTGCAACGCTTGGTCCAGCTCCGGTTCCGATTCATCCGGACGCACAGGACTAAAACCCATTGGCGTCAGTGTGTCGTTGGCTTTGCCCAGGAAGTCCCAAACTTGTTGGGACTTTGCAACCCTGCAACTCTGCATCTCCTCCAAGGATCTTCTGGCCACCGCGAGCTCCGAGTTCTCCCGAGCAAGACGCTCCACCTCTTTGGCGTTCTTCTGAATCTTTTCAGCAACCTGCCTTTTGAGTTTACTGAGCTCTTCTTCCCGGAGGTGGATCTCGTTCTGGCGGTTAACCAGGTCCTTCTCTCGGCCCCGCACCTTCTTCTCCCTGGCAGCAACGTCAGTTTCCCTCCTCTGGAGTTCTTGTCCTCGCTGCCAGGCCTTCTTCTCCTCTTTCTCGCAGTGCTCGTCCAATTTCTTGGTGCGCTCCTCGAGACTCTTGTCACCCAGAGTTAGCCTCTGAGTAAGCTCTTCTTCCCTATTCACGATGTCGTCCCACAGCTCCAGGAGTTTTTGCTCTTCATCCTTGAGCTTTCTCTCCCGCTCCTCAAGAGCCTCCCGGCGCTTGATGAGACTGGCGTGGATGGCGTCGAGCCTCTCTTGGCAATCATCCGCTGCGCTATTAGCAGCTTTGGCCTGTTCGTAGATGGCCCGGGACTGGTTTTCATGGGATCGCGTCATGCTTTCCCTCTCATCCAGCAGCTTACCTCAGTACTCCAGGCGGATCTTCTCCTTCCTCACCCACTCTTTGTCGTCAGCCAGCCTTGACTGCGCCAGCTTGGTCTCGAATTGGAGCCGATTGCGCCACCTCCTAAGAGTTTGACGCTCCTCCTTGAGAGCCTTGCTGTCGTGGTAAAAAGCCAGTTGAACCTGGCAAAGACTGGAGCGGGCGTTATCAATAGACAACGACAGAGGGATCGGGTCCGGACCTGCCAGGGTCATCTCTGCCGATTCCAGCGGGTTCTCCGTGACAAAAATTGGGTCCCACTCTACAAGAGCGGTTCCCTGAGCTTTTGCGGCACTAGGAATGCCCTCCAGAATAGCCTCGACCGCCGTCAAGGAAGGTCCTGTTACAGAAGTTTCAACCTCCGGAGTTGGCTCCGAAGGTCCCGCCGCCAGGTCGTCAACAACTGGTCCCTCAAGCGGGGGACCAGTAACTTCATCTCGGCACCCTAGCTCAGGCACGGGCACCTCCGAGACCACCACATCCGAGGCAGGCATTGAAGGTTTGATCGAAGCTAAAGCTATCTCCGACTCCAACACTGGCGCCTCCTCCACTGTCGGCCTAGGCGCTGACGCTTCGACCATCATGGGCTCGGGCGCCAGCACCTCTGCAGTGATTGGCTCAGGCGCCGGAACTTCTACAACAACCGACTCTATTGCTGGAACTTCTTCGATAACTAGCTCAGGCACCAGAGCTTCATCAACCATCGTCTCTACCGCCGGGGCATCATCAAACACCGGGTCCACCTCCGGGGCTTCAACAACATCCGACTCTAAGACCGGAATCGCAATATCTCCGGTTCTGAGGCTGGAGCAACCACCATTTCAGCATCCAAACCCGGAGCTTCAACCTTCGGGGCAGGTGCCGCTGGCACATCTTCATTCCCATGGTCTGGCGCAACCACGGGAGCTTCTAGGGATGAGTCAAGGTCCAATACCATGACAGCCGGTGTCAGAGCTATCGCAGCCTCAGCCACTCCTTGGGGCGGCGCTGGGATTGGAGCTGGAGCCTCCGCCTGCATAGCTTCAGATGTTCTAGCAGGAACAGGAGCCTTGGCTCCTCTCTTAGGTATCTTGTGGATGAAGGATGAAGACACTCCAAACACAGTTACAACACGAAACAACCAATTGTGGTAAAAAACAAAATTTACCTTGGAAGGCTTCCGCACCAGTTAGCACAGAAACTCTTCTCCGGACGCTCAGGACTGGACCCTGTCACCACTGGCATGTCAGTTTTGGAAGGTTCCCTGGAGCTCGCCGCAACCGTCGGCGCTGCTTCGGTCGAGGCCCCCCCTCGATCGGGAAGAACTTCCGGACCCAGAGCCTTCAACTGGTCCTGGCACTGTAGCCATACGGCTGGAACTAGCACCCCTGGGAGATGTCGATGCTGGAGTGGATGCCACCGTTGAAGACCTCCCCCTCCGGGGAGAAGGAGCCGTTGTGGAAGGAGCAGGCCTAACAGACCTCCCATGAGAGTGCTTCAGCTTCCTTTTTCGGCTCGAGGGCTCGGCCAACTCTTTGCCCTTGCCCGCGTCTTTTCAACTCTCTGTTCCAAGACGGAAGGGGGACCACCCTCGGAAGCTCCGGAGATCACCAACCTGGTGGTCGAACGCCTCTCAACGACACCATGGTCATCAAGCACCGACATCTTCCGCCGGAGCTCCCTGCTGAACTCTGCCTCCATGTTCAGAGGGAGGAAAGCCGCTGGCGGAAACAAGTAGTCGCCCCTGACGTGGATGTCGTGCTGGAACTTCTTGAGGTGAAGCTCCAAGGTTGCGCCTTCCAGGTTGTACTTCAAACCTGTTTCGATCCGGTCATCGTCCATCACGTTGTTGAGGGCCCAAGCAAGCTTCTCCCTCTTCTTCAGCGGAGCCCACCTGTTGGCCAGGAAGTTGCAAAATACTACCTGAGGAGTTACCCCTCCTTCCACGCATTGGCGGATCTTGGTCAGAGCAGGGTTGAAAGCGTCCGATAACACCAGAACTTCGCTCCAAGCTTCAGTGTAGACGTTGGGGAGGCCTACGGGCAACTCCAGCCTCTCATGCTCCTCTGTTCTGATGACAATCCAATCCTTCTTCCAGTCGTCCCACTTGCCAGAAGGGAGCGACCGCAAGTACTTGAACGGTCACTTCTCGCGCTTCAAAAAGTAATAGAAGTCAAGGTACTCATCACTCTTGTCGGAGGTGTGGATGCTGAAGAAGGTGCGGAAGAGCTTGACGCAGGGAGGAATACCCACCCACATCTTGTAGAAGTGGACAAAGATCGACACCAAAAGAATGGAGTGGGGGCCAAGGTGGTACAGCTGCAGACCATAGAAGTCTAGCAGCATCAAGAGAAAAGAAGAAAAGGGTGGGATCAGTCCCACCATGGCGTACGCGGAGAAGTACACCATGTCGTCGGCGTGCTCCTTCTCGAATGGAAGCTTGTCGGCGCGGACCTGGTGGTTGAAGAAGTCACTGGACCACTCCATGAGTGCCCAAACCTTCTTCAAGTTGCCGTCAGTCTTAAGTCGGCTCTCGCGAAGACCCAACTCCATCGCAGCACAAGTGGGGCTAGGGACGAAAAGCAAGCAAAAGTTTGTAGGATTTGAGCGCAAGATCGAATGAAGGCGTAAAGAACCCCCAAATGGTGCACGCTTTCCTTCTAAAGTAAGCCCTCGCAACACTTGGATGGAAACCGCAGAGGAGCCGACAATACAAGTCAAAAACTTCACCTTGCCAATGACAAGGGGGCCCGGGGCCACCCCGACGATCAAGTCGAGGTCCTTACCCCAGGCGAACGGTTATCATCATGAAAGGTGGGAAACCCGAAGGCGGCGGCCTAACAAGGCGCGCGGAACCGATACGATTTTCGTATCGGGAATCGGCGACCTTCAATTGCGTGAGATTTGCATGCTAAGATCTCACCTGCCGCATCCATGATATGCCACGCGGCGTTGGTTTAACTACGAACTACCGCCAATGGCAGATCTGAAGATCTTTGAAGACACGACACAAAAATCAAAGGATGGACCCACCTCTGGCAAAACGACTTCATCCAAAAGGTCTCTCCCAGAAGTGGGCCCAGGGGGCCACTGTCAGTACCCTGCGTACCGTATACCCCTTGGGACTACAAAAAGACCAAAGGGACTTCACCTGTCTGAGTTGAAGACCTGCAAAGGCCCTACATGTCATACGGGACTGGACATGCCTCCCATCTATGGTTAGCCCCGGTACTGCCACATGTACACTGCAGCCGGATCTATATCCCACACATGGGATAGCTCCGGGCTAAAAACTTGTGCGGCACCCCCGAACCTAACCTTCGACAAAGGAAAGCTCCAGTATTGACATGTGTACATCTACACCGGACATACCCATCCCAAACGAATAGCTCCGAAGCTGCCACGTGTCCAAACCGCCGGACCTTCAACCTCAGCAATCTAGCTGGTGAATCCCCAATGGTTCGGACCTCCAAGGGGCAATCAAAGACTTCAAGACTTGATTAAGTGTCATTAATACCTTATTAATGACACACGATCAGAAGGCCCTTAATACCAGTAACGGCACTGTCAGGTCCCGTTACCACGCTATTAAGGGTAATTAATCTCATTAATTATGTATTAAACATTAGTAACCGCCAGGGCTACATGCCGGGCCAGGCTAGCGGTGTAACGGCCAGTCCTTGTACTATAAAAGGACTAGTCGACGATACACAGGGGAGGCTCGGATGGTCTCTGGGCTGAAAACTCTCTAGACACTCTTAGACGCTCAATATAACAGCTACACACCCCGTGGAGTAGGGTATTACGCTCAGGCGGCCCGAACCACGTAAATCCTTGTGTCTATTTGCCATACTCTTCGAAATCTCTGTGCACCCAATACCGAACTACAAACTCCGCGAGCTACCAACAGTAGTATAGAGAGAATTGCCGGAAAAACACTCTGACGGTACCGACATCCTTGATGCTCGGAATGTGGCTTGAAAATTTTGCATACTTGTATGATTTCTTCAAAATATGTTGATTGGATTGTGAAAATCATCTCTCTCAATTTTCTCTGAAAAACTATGTCATTTACTAGATCTTGGTGAATTATGGTCTTTGCTTGATTGTTGTATGCTTACTGGTCATATTCATCAAGATTATTTAATTTGATTTGCCTCCCTATTTTCTAAATATGTACCTTCAAATATATATGAATGGGCTAAGAAGTTCTTCCCTGGTGACCACGGACTAGTCCGTGGTTACCCGGACTAGTCCGCCCATGCAGACTAGTCCGCAGAGCGCCGGTTAGGCCGGACTAGTTCGGTAGACCACGGACTAGTCCGATATAGCCTCTAGGAAAGTTCGAACTAGTACGGTCATTTCCGAACTTGTCCGATTTTTCGTGTTCATAACCCTAGCCGCCGCCAAACCCTAATTCCCTCACCCTTACAACTTGCCTCAAGCTTCTCTCTTCGCGCTCGAGCTCCCAAGGCGATTCCTTAATTTCTCCATTGAAACTTCGCAAGTTTGGGTGGAATTTGATCTTCATCGCATAGGGATTGAATTCACGGACTTGTCCGACCTTCAACACCCTCATCTCCAAGTTTCAAGCGAGTTCTTCGGTAATTTTCCCCCAAACCGTAGAAATCTCTATTTTCTTCATCATTGATCAAATAGCCTAGATTCTTTCGCCTAATACTAGTGTCCTTGATGTATTACATTGTTTTTAGGCTAATTTTGCATTTAGTAAGTCCATTTGTCTCATAAGTTAGGTTTTTGAGGATGAATATCGGACTAGTCCGGTCCATGCACGGACAAGTCTGGTCACCCGGACTAGTCTGATTTTTCTGAACTCAACCCTAACCTTCAATTCCTCAATGCAAATTCTCTTGTCATCCATTTTTATCCATACCTTGTACAATTCATTCTCAGGGCATGTCGAACTCTCATGACGAAGCTTCGGACTTCGAAGCCGAGATGGCACAAGAAGCCCCAATTCGGTCCTCGACGGACCAAAGCAAGAAGCGACCTTCCAAGCCAGCCCCATCTCCTCCTCAGTCTTATAAGAGGGTGGCTCGACGAAAGGTGCCTGCCTCCAGGGCCTCCGCCGGTGGTGGCCCTAGCTCGGCGAGTGCCCGCCTAGCCAAGGGCAAGGGCAAGGGCAAGGGGATCGCAACGGGCCCGATTGGCCCCCTGAAGATGTCACCTCCGAAGCAAGGGGCTTGGGACCCCACAGAAGAAAAGTTCAATGGGAAGGACAGTGACTCAGCGGCTAAGTTTCGCAATGTTGATTGCTACAGCCGTCCAAAGCAAGCTATGGATGGCAGATTTTGGAGCAATTTCCATGCAGATTTCTACAAGTCTGTGTACCTCCCCATGAAGACACCTATAGTGCGCAACCAGTGGATCGATTGGGCACATTTTGAGAAGAAGGGCTGCTCACCATTTGTTGAAGTTGTGGAAGCAATTGAGAGGCATGGCCTAAAGGATCTCTTTGCCTTCAGGAACAATTGGAATGATGAGGTCATTGCACAATTCTTTGCAACTTGCCATTTCTCAAGTGATGATGAAGAGAGTGTTACTTGGATGACTCACGGATCCAAGTACAGTATAACCTATGAAGACTTTGCAAGCCTGCTACACCTTGACACCTCAAGCCATGACAACTTGGTCATCCACAATATAGGTGTCATTGAGAAGGATAAGATGGAATTCCTCTATGAGCCCAACTCCAAGTTCAACCCTCCCTCCACGAAGAACATGAAGCCATTATTTGTGGTGTTGAACAGAGTTTTGAGAAAGACAATTGCCCCCAAGGATGGTGATGCTGGGAGTGTGCAGGGCTATCTCCGGACCCCGATGAGGGTCATAAGCAAGGATCGCAAGTTTGATGTGACTGAGTATAGCTGGAACGATATGGTCAACATCTATTGCACACCCAACAGGTCGTGTGGCTATGCTCCGTATCTTATGTTCATGATTGAGAAGGTCACTGGGATTGAGTTTGTCAAATATGTAGAGCACCTTCCTTTGAGGCCTCAGATGCCTCAAAAGCCAAGCATTCAAGTTGGTCCTTCTTCGGCCTCCAGTCTTGAGGCTCCAGCAAGAGGAAGTGGAGATGTCAGGGCTGCCCCTGCCACTAGGGCAGCTCCTCAAAAAGGATCTGCAAGTGGCATCTTCAAATACTTGGCTGCTATCTTTGCTTCCTGCAGAAAGGCCCAGGTCAAGGCCCACAAGCTTAACAAGAGAAGAAAGGAAGACATGAAGTATGTCAAGGCTAATGTGAAGCAAATTTGTCAAAAACTGGAGATCGAGCCCATTGGATCTCCAGTTATCTCTGATGATTCCGACTCCAACTTCACCGAGCTCGGTCCCTTGACCCCCTTTGAGCTTGCCTATTTTGGCATTGGGGGCTCGAGTGGCTCCGCACCTCCTCCTCCTCCTCATCAGCCTGAAGACGAAGATGAAGACGATGAAAGAACAGACAGCGAGGCTTGAAGACTTTAGGTCCCTCCTCTCCTTCTTTTTGGTGTCTTGATGCCAAAGGGGGAGATGTTGAGGGGGAGTCTTAGGTCTTAGGTCTTAGCTGTAGGATGCGAGGAGAGAGCTTCCTTTATGCTTTTTGTCTATTTTGTGGGTGTAAACTGTTTAATATGCTCTTATGATAATTATGGTCATGTTATGCAATGTTTTGAACCTCTTGTCAAGTAATTGATGAAATCTGTGATTTTGCTCCTAGAATGACATATATGCTTGTTGTTGGTGTGTTAATGTCAATTATGTCATTATCTTCATGATTATTGTTTCAATGCACTTAGTTATGCATCCCACCATAAAGAATGCACATATGAATCATGTTTTCATTGTTTGATGTATTTTAAACTCATATGTGCATACTTTATGAAAATCTCAACTTTTTATCATATTCTGTGAAATCTCAATTGGTTGTCATCAATCACCAAAAAGGGGGAGATTGAAAGTGCATCTAGGAATCCCTTGTGGGTTTTGGATGATTTATGACAAGCAAATGAGATCCTAACCACTTTGTTGAGATGAGCACAGGTTGTAATGTGAAAATAAGCAAAGTTCCAATAAGAAGGGAGAATGGGGAGCAATGTGGAAAAGAGCTCAAGGAACAAATGTTGTAGATCATTTTGTATTGAGTGTGTTAAGGAAACACACCCCAAGAGCTCAAACACAAATAAACACACACATTGCACAAATTTATACAGGACCGGACTAGTCCGACTGACACCAGACTAGTCCGATATCTCTCTGCACAAGATCGGACAAGTCCGATATCACCACGGACTAGTTCGATATCTCTCTGACTAGAATCGGACTAGTCCTCCCCAGTGCGAACTAGTCCTCAAAACACTTCACAAGCTGCACAAAATCGGACAAGTCCGATCACACAACGGACTAGTCCGATATCATTCTGATCTAACTCGGACAAGTCCGATATTGGCACGGACTAGTCTGAAAACCCTCTGACTTAAATCGGACAAGTCCTCCAAGTGCGGACTTGTCACCTAATTCACTTAGGGTTTCACTAATCCGGACAAATCCGATGGTTATCGGACTAGTCCGAAGATTTCCATAAGCGAAATCGGACAAGTCCGCTCCTAGCCGGACTAGTCCGATATTTCGGGACACTTAGGGTTTGCTACACACAGCACACCGGACTAGTCCGGTGTCCACCACGGACTAGTCCGGTGTCCACCACGGACTAGTCTGATCTTCCTAAACCCTAACGGTCACTTTTAGAAACCCCATATAAATAGAGGTGCACGACCCAACTTTAATCTCTCTCGAACCCCAGCGCCGTCACACCTCCCAAGAGCCTCAAAAACACATCTCTCCATGAAATCAAAAGCCAAAAAGATCAATCCCTTGAGGATACACTTTGGAACATTGGAGAGACACGATTCATCACTCTTGATCTCTTGGTTTGATTCCCTAACACACTCCTGTGATTTTCATTGTAATCTTTTGATTGTGTTCTTGGTGGAGTTTTCATTGTAATCTAGGAGAGCCCTCAACGTGTGAGAATGCCCCTTGAATTTGATTATTTACCCTTTGTGATAAGAGAAGAGGATTGGCCTTCATGGTGATCGGACGAGGGTAGGTTTGGAGAAGACCCGATCCTTTTGTGGACTCCTCAACGTGGATGTAGGTTGCCTCTGTGGGAGCCGAACCACGGGATAAATTGCTTGTATTCTTGATTTGTGTTCATCGTTCTTATTCATCACATCAATTTATGGTTTTAATCAATCTTACTCACATTACGTTGAAACATCAATATAAGATTAACTTGTGATATACTCTAGCTCATAATCTTTCAGCACCTCAATTACAAGTATATTTCCGCTGCATACATCCTAGAACCAAATTAATCGATCAAACTTGATTAACCTAGTCGGTACACACCGGACTAGTCAGATATCTCGAGTTTTGATTTTGTTGTTAAGTGTTGCAGGTTCCGACAAATATCGAAAAGGCCTATTCACCCCCCCCCCTCTAGGCCACATTCATTTTTCCCTAATAGTATATTTTAAATCATAAATTACAAAAGGGGTTCTGTATCAAACAATTGTAGAAATGGGTAGAAGACTCTCTAGCCGGACAACTCATCTT
Source organism: Tuctoria greenei (assembly GCA_036927565.1). Taxonomy (NCBI): domain Eukaryota; kingdom Viridiplantae; phylum Streptophyta; class Magnoliopsida; order Poales; family Poaceae; genus Tuctoria; species Tuctoria greenei. The sequence continues at coordinate 116,370,452 of JAYESD010000011.1, read as the reverse complement.
TCGTAGGTACCACGCGTAAAATGTCTATTTGACGATTTTGCACGCAACCTCTCGGTGGGAAGGCAACTCATCCATAGATTTTTTTATAAAATTTGTTTTATTTTTTGATTGTAATTTATAAATAGGACATAACTAAAATTTTAAGCAAGAACCTAAATATGCAACAATGATAATATCAGAAAAATATTTGAATACAACTAACAAAAACTACTCACTCCGTCCCAAAAAACTTGTTACTTTGTAGTTCAAAAATGAACCACAAAGCAAAGGAAAGTACATGATAATGGTACAACTAATTCAGTCTGAATTCCCCCTGATCTCTTTCTGCTAATCCTACTCCACACGAAGCCCTCTGAGTATGTGAATCTTACCGTTGGACACGTTTGAGGACGTGCATGAGTCAATGCAGCTGGTGTAGTCAATGTTACATTCTGAGTCTGAAGGATCAATGACGTAAATACACCTATGTGTGGGCGAAATCTGAGGTTCGGCCCTCTTTCTCAAGCTTGACATAGAAAAGGCTTTCGACTCTGTCCACTGGAGCTATTTGCTTGAAATGTTACAGCAGATGGGCTTCGGACCACGATGGTGTGACTGGATCTCAATCATCCTCATGACGCCCTCCTCAAAGGCATTGTTGAACGGATCCCTGGGACAACCTATAAAACATGGTAGGGGATTGCGCCAAGGGGACCCCCTCTCGCCACTTCTGTTTATTCTAGCAATGAATCTTTTGCACAAAATACTCCAATTCATGGTTGACAGAGGAGCTTTGCAGCATGTTTAAAATCGCTCCCCAGGGATTCCCCTTTCCATGTATGCCGATGACGTCGGTCTTTTCCTTAACGCCCAACTTGGCGAACTGAATGTGGTGCACCAAATCCTGCAGGCTTTCGGAGAGGCCATGAGCATCAAGGTCAACCTAAATAAATCAGACATATACCCTATCAGATGTGATCATTTAGATATGCAGCAACTCACGGAGGCCTTTCCTGCAAATCTAAAGGAGTTCCCTTGCAAATACCTTGAGCTTCCACTACATACCAGGAAATTAAGAAGGGTTGATTTCCAGCCTTTGATCGATAAGGTGGGTGGGAAGCTCGCTTCTTGGAAAGGCAAACACCTGACGAAGGCGGGAAGAGCAACCCTGGTGAAGGCTGTCCTAACTTCTTCGGTGATGCAACAAGCCACTGTCATTGGTTTACCAAAATGAGTGATCAAGAAAATAGATCGTATAAGACGAAGCTTCATTTGGGCTGGTAGTGATTGGGATCACAACCTGGGGGGATGCTGCCTCGTTAGCTGGAACACGATGTGCTTGCCAAAGGAACTAGGGGGACTGGGCATTCTTGATTTACGCAAGCATGGAGTCGCGCTTAGACTGAAATGGTTATGGTTATCAAAGATTGAAGCCACTAGATGCTGGGCAGGAATGCCACTGCATTTTTCAAAGGAAGAGCAAAGCCTATTCACAAGTTCAACACATATTGTCCTTAGAAATGGGGCATTGCGCGTTTCTGGACCGACAGGTAGATCGATGGATCATTGTTAAGGGAGTCCTTCCCACTACTCTTCGCGGCTGCTAGGTACAAATCAAGGTCGGTGTCGGTGGAGTTAAGCAATAATGCGTGGATTCGAAGCTTAGTCTCTATTTAGGCGCCACAAGAAATTGTGGAGTATCTTAAACTTTGGGACATCCTATCCGCAGTCACTCTCGATCAAGGCAGAGAAGATGTCGTGATTTGGGATCCAGCCCCCCATAGGGGCTACTGTGCTAGCTCGGCCTACAAATGTCAATTCGTAGGGGTGCCAAGAAAGCTTGATATCCTCCTGTTATGGAAAGCAAAGACTCAACCCAAGGTGCTATGGTTCACATGGGTAGCATTGCATGGTCGTCTGTAGATCGTAGATAATCTGGAAAAGAAGGGTTGAGATAATAATATGGTCTACCCTCTATGCTTGTCGCACGCGGAAACAGGTGCTCACCTACTGATGAAATGTGCCTTTGCTACTCAAGCAATGGAAGAGGTGTTTAGATGGCTCGATCTTCAAGCACAGCCAGGCCAGTTGTCAGCGCAAAGGAGGTAACTAAAGACATGATGACAAAGGAGCAACCTCGACGATTGGGGCAAATCTTTTATGCCTGGTGGAACATTTGAAAGGAGCGCAACAGAAAAATTTTTCAAGGGGTAGAAAAAGACGTGCAATAGGTTGCTGCTCGCAAAGGAAGAAATTGACGCTTAAGAGTTTGCTTCCAGCCGTCTCCCGAGGGCTCTCATGGGTAAGGCATATACACAGTTTGGGCTCAGTTCTTGTATTGTGTTTCTGTTGTCGTGTGCTCTCGTATATTTATATTTTTTCCTTTCTTTTCTCTTGGACAATTTTGGTTGCCCAGTCCTGTAACAGACTATTTGTTTCCTTCTCTTCTATATCGATTCAGCAGAGCGCCTGCTTTTGATCATAAAAAAACTGAGACCGTCAACAATATGATGTAAATTAAGTATTTAAAATATATAAACATAGTCAAACCACGTGGCGTAGAACTAATCAGCCCAAAGGATGATACGTTGAGATGGCCCTACGCCTGCAGTGCTAGTGGTGAAGTACCACCATGTGTCCCTGTTTCCGTGAGAAGCTGCTTCTACTGGTTGATGCTCGTTGAAGGTCGAGCGACATAACTATATGCCCGACGCTTGCCAAGAATCGTGCAACATGTCGATCGTCCGTGGATCGACAATTAATAACACGTAAACCTAATATACTTTATCTCGAATCCTGTGTAAGCCTCCACATCCTTAAGACGACTCTCACTAACCATCCTCGCTAGCTGAGATGTCGTGTCCACCTCAAGACACATGGATGAGTCGTCCTGTGGATGGACAAATAAAATAATTTATATAAAAGAATATTGTTTGTGTATGAGTCACTCTTCACTGGAGAACTCATCGTCAACATTGGACGAGTCAGCCGCGCAAAATAGACCGACGTTAATTTTGCTTGCAACACCTCTCAAGGATAACTTGTCTTCTTGGCGAATGACTCATGAGTCGTCTAGTGGGTGGGCTACTCTTTCATCGCCCATAGGGCAACTTTTACTCATTTCTGCAATTGTTTGAAACGACACCCTCATCAATTTATGATTTAAAATATCTCATTCAGAAAAAACTTTGTCTATACTCATCCAAGGAAAGAAATCCCCTACAGTTACTACAGTGCAATTATTGCAGCTGACTAGTGGGACCATGAGGCATGGGGCCCACCTGTCAGCTGCAGTAACTGTACTGCACTACAGAGGATTTGAGTCCCTCATCCAGGCAGCCCAGGCACCGCACGCACGAATCAGCCGAGGCCTTGACAATATCCCGTTCCCAGATGTTTTTTCCTGCTATCCGGAACATCCCCAACGGTAAGCCGCACGACCGATGTCCGCGCCGCCGCCGCCGCCGCAGCCGTCGGCGAGCCCCGGCGCGCCACCGCGCGTCGTACGTGCCGCACCGCGGCGGCCGCCCCCGCGCGCCCCCGGTCCGCCGGCGTGGGCGGAGCGTCGCCCGGCCGTGTCCCTGGACCTCGACCGCGGCCGCCGTTCGTCCCGCGCCGTGGTGGACGGCGTCGGCGCCGCGTCGCTCCCCGCACGGCACCGCCTCAGAGTCGAGGGTACCCGGTGGCAGCGGGACTGGAAGGTGTCCGAGGTCGCAGCTCGCGTGCTCGCGCTGCCCCGCGCAGACGCGAACGCCGTCGACGCCGTGCTCAACTGCTGGGCCGGACGCTTCGCGCGTCGTAACTTCCCGCTCCTCATCCGTGTAAGCATCCCAACTATGTCTGCCTGTTTGTCTGTGCTGCGCGCCTGCGCGTTACCTGTTCAATGAAATGGCCGTCTGCATTGATGCATCTATCGGCCAGTACTTTGACTCTCTAATGGATAGATTACATTATCCAATTTTGTATGTTTGTTCCTGTGCTATTATATGACTCTCTAATGGCTGGTTGCTGTTGTTGTTGTTCCTGTGCTATTAGATAGTTAATACAACATTGTAATGCAAATAATGTGCCTCAGCTATCGTTGGTGTTTAATTCAAAATTCAATAATCAGTGGCCTTGCCATTTGCAAATACAACAACAACCAAACCTTTGTCCCAAGCACGTTGGGGTAGGCTAGGGTACGGTAGCAAATCCTCTTAGGTAGACTAGGGTACGGTAGCAAATCCTCTTATTTTTTGTTTTATCTGGTATAATAATCCATCCTTACACATAATAGTCCTGTTATACTGTGGAGGAAATTTGATCAGGTTATCTCTAATTGTGAAATTTATGATTATAAGTGTGTTTGTCTCAATCAATGATCTTATCAATATGTCAGAAAACAGTTGTCTTTACTAGCAACTGTGCTGTGCTCTACAATATACTAAGGTACTGCAATTATTAGTCAGGGTTCTATTTTGTAAACAACTGCCAAATATCTGTTAATTCAAAGACAAGTTTGCTTGTAGGTGATGTTGGACTCACACAGATTGTATCACTTGTAGGAAATCACGATTGTTGGGTCCTTGAAACATGCTGTACATGTGTTCCGCTGGATGAAAAATCAGGAGAACTACTGTGCTCGTACTGACATTTATGGCATGATGATACGAATACATGCTAGATATAATCAGATTGATCAGGCACGTGGCCTGTTCTTTGAGATGCAAGAATGGAGGTATGAATGTTAGATGTCATTCTTTGGTTACCTGAAACATCATATACCCATCATTGTTCAGCCACAAATAAGTTGGTATCAGTGCTCAAATGGCATGTGTAAATCACAATTAACACATTAACTGCAGGTGTTGTACTGGTTCAATATATATGAGATTGTTAAAATCATGAAAATGAGAGACTACATCGTGATTATTATTACATTTCCATACCATACATACATCATTATGAAAGAAATTCCGTAATTTTCATAGAATCACTGCAAAATCCATAGCATGCCCCACCATTTGTAGGTGCAACACATCAGTGAGAGATTTTTGGCATATTGTGGTCACAAAAAGTTATATTATTGAGTCGCATATGGAGTCCCCCCTTAATATCATGTGTATATCTCTCTGGAAATAAAGTTTGCAGCTTTTCTTTCTGAACGGTTCTTCATTAGTATGGTAGAAATGGATGCATTTCTCTATTATTTGTTCATTCTTGTACTCTTTTTTAGATAAATGGTATTTATCCATAGGTGCAAGCCTGATGCTGATACGTTCAACTCTTTGATCCATGCTCACGCTCGAGCTGGTCAGTGGCGTTGGGCCATCAACATTATGGAAGATATGCAACGTGCTGCTGTCAGTATTATTCTGTGAAGCACTGTGTCGTAAACTCTTCATTCTCCTGTTCTGCTTTGTACATTTGAGTCGTTTTAGTGTATACTTTCTAATTTTGGTAATTCACTGGTAACTTTCCTTGTGCTATGGATCAATGTGGAAGATTAGTGCTTACTTTATTTTTATATGCAAGGTCATGATATAGCCGGTCCCAAGCCCGGATAAAGGAGGATGTGTTGTGCTAGCCTTGGCAAGCCAATGACTGTACTTAGCCATTATCATGGAAATGAAACCCATTAAAATATCTTCAAAAATTGTTGGGTTTCATTTTCTAGCCAACCCCAACTTGCTTGGGACAAAGGCTTGGTTGTTGTTGTTAAGGTCATGATATAATTGGTAGCATGGTCCTCATTAATGTAGCAAGCTATATTATATTTCAGAGTTCTTCCTCAAAAGTGAACAAAAATGACCAGCCCCTCATTAATAGACATCATTAAGATCACCAAGATGGCATGAGGATCCTGGATTACAGCCTAAAAAATTCCTCGATTGAACTGGAACTATTGATTGTATATTACATGGAATTTAGATGCTCCAGCTACACTTTGACAAATAAATGATTATTGCATAATATTTGAATCTAGTATACATTATGATTGGTTTACTTTCTTCCATTGAGATCTTTTTGGTTGCAGGTACCTCCTAGCCGAACTACATATAATAATGTCATAAATGCTTGTGGGGCCGCTGGTAACTGGAAGAAAGCTCTGGAGCTTTGCAAGAAGATGTCAGAAAATGGTGTAGGACCAGATTTGGTTACCCATAACATTGTCTTGTCTGCTTTCAAGAATGGAGCTCAGTATTCAAAAGCCATAGCTTACTATGAAATTATGAAAGGGTCAAACATTGTCACTGATACTTTCACTCTGAATATTGTGATCCATTGCCTTGTAAAGGTTGGGCAGTATGGGGAAGCTATTGAGTTATTTAACTCAATGAGAGAAAAAAGAACAATATGTCCTCCAGATGTTGTTACATATACTAGCATTATGCAATCTTACTCTAGTTGTGGGCAAGCTGAAAATTGCAAGGCAGTCTTTGATATGATGGTTGCTGAAGGTGTCAAGCCTAATATTGTATCGTACAATGCACTTTTGGGTGCTTATGCTTCACATGGTATGCACACAGAGGCCTTGGAAACTTTTAAATTACTGAAGCAAAATGGACTAAGAGCCGATATAGTTTCTTATACCTCCTTACTGAATGCCTACGGCAGATCTCAACTACCTGAGAAGGCTAGGGAGGTCTTTCATGAGATGAGGAACAATTCATGTAAACCAAATAAAGTCAGTTATAATGCTCTTATTGATGCTTATGGATCTGCTGGAATGTTGAAGGAAGCAATTAGTTTGCTGCATGAAATGGAGAAAGATGGCATTCAACCAGATGTTGTTTCAATAAGTACTCTGTTGACTGCATGTGGCCGCTGCAGGCAACTAACTAAAATTGGCACAATTCTTGCAGCAGCTCAGTCTCGAGGGATCAAACTGAATACAGTTGCTTACAACTCAGGCATTGGAAGCTATTTAAGTTTGGGATATTATGAGAAAGCTTTGCAGTTGTATACATTGATGAGGGAAAGCAGTGTGAAACCAGATGCTGTAACTTACAATATACTGATAAGTGGATCTTGTAAATTAGGGAAGTATGCAGAATCTGTGATGTTTTTTGAGGACATGAAGAATTTGAAGATCCATTTGACCAAGGAGGTCTACTCATCCATTATTTGTTCATATGTGAAACAGGCAAGTTTTGATAACATTATGTATCTGGTTCTCTTAAAGAATTGCTATTTAACAATTAACAATGTTTTTAATTCAGGGCAAACTACTTGAAGCAGAATCTCTTTTTAATTCTATGAAAGAATCTGGTTGCTTCCCTGATGTTTTGACATATACTTCGATGATAAAAGCCTATAATGAGGATGGTAAGTTCCTCTTAGGACAACAAAATATTGTGTGGACTTGTACTAATCCTATTTCATTTGGATCAAAAGGGAGCTGGAGAAAAGCATGGGACCTATTCAATGAGATGGAAGGAAATGACATACAACCAGATGCCATTATATGTTCATCCGTAATGGAAGCATTGAACAAGGGAAGCCAACCTGAAATGGTCCTTCAGTTGATGGAATGCATGAAGGAAAAACACATTCCATTGAACCAAAAAGCTTATTTTGAGATAATTGCTTCGTGCAGCATGTATGTTTATCTGCTGTCTTAAGTTGTACAGGCACTTTTGATTTTGTAACTGTAACTAGGTTTATTTATATGGAAGTGTTGACCCTCCATTATTACATTGACCTTTTACTTGCTGGCCTTCTGCATTTACAGAAAGTTGGCCTTGCGTCTTTAGTTATTGGTATCTGGATTAGTGTTACTTGTGTTAATTGTTAGACAGACATTTAAGAAATGGCAAAATACTTGTCTGATTCATTGAATAGTTTTTTTTTTAAATGCAGATCTGTGGGGGAGTTCCCCACAGTGCATTTTCATTAAGAGGAAACAAAGTTAATGAGATTTTGCTTCTCTGTAACAGGCTACGAGATTGGAAGACGGCAAGTGATATAATTGAACATTTGGATTCCTCACTATCATCCATTTCTTCTGGAACACTAAACCATCTTCTAAATTTTCTCGGAAAATGTGGCAAGACAGAGAGTATGATGAAGGTATTGTTTGTGTTGAGTATAATCTTTTGTTTTCTAGACTAATAGAATATAGGAGAGTCCAGGTTAGTTTAGAGAAGAGTCTTAGTACAACTCAAGCATAGATAAGAGTCCTAGTCAGATTGGAGTTACAGTCGTAGGAGGAGTCAAGTTGCTTGTGAGCGGATCTATATATAGGCCCTGTTTGGCACAACTTCTGCTGCAGCTTCTTCATAAAAAGAAGCTGAGGGTGTGCCAAACAGGAAAATTCTTTAACAGCATATTAGTTCAGCTGCTTCTCAGAATGAACTAAAAGCAGGACATAAGCAGAAGCTGCTTTCCACCAGCTTTTCAAATAAGTTGCTTTTGTAACAAGTTCTAGCTGTGCCAAACAGGGCCATAGCTGGGGAACCCTCTATTATAATGGAAACAATTAGTATTGAAATTTTGAGTTTATTTTGTTTCGAAATTCCAACAATCTGCATCAAAGAAGGTTCAAGATCCGATATGTTGCCCTCTGGAGAACTAATCCGGCAAGACAGGCGTCTGGGGCTAGGCGCGTGGGCAGGATCTCATTGATTCTCATGTCTTGGGCGGTCGCACGTGCCGATCTCGTGCGGGTGCAAGTCCTTGACCTGCGAGCAAGCACATGCATCACCTGGCGGGAAAAGCGCAGAAACCGCGAGCGCTGGCGTCGAGCCCCGCGTGGGAGATCGGCAGGGGCACTGATGTCGGGTTCCACCTTGGGCGGGAATCACGGTACTGCGTGGTGGGAATCCTCGAGCGGGTTAGGTGCTCACAGGAGGGCACACATGCCCAGAGGTTGAGCAGTGCGGTGGGACGCTAGGCTGAGCATGCATCCGTTGGCGGCATGAGATATTCTCGACCTGCATGTGGCAACTTGCTGTTGAGAGCTGTGCGCGGACTCAACGGCTTTGATAGAGGATTTTGGTGAGAATCTACTACGGATTCACCCAGATTGACGCGATCCCACCATGGATCTGGTGAGCTTGGAGCGGATCCGGCGAGTGGGAGTCGGATAGGTTTTGGAGTTGATTGTGGACTGCTCCTAGCTGAGGCTTCTCGTGCCTGGAGCTAGCAAGGCTGTTGAATATAATCTTGTTTTCTAGATTAGTAAAGTTTAGAGAAGAGTCCTAACCAAATTAGAGTTAGAGTCCTATGAAGAGTCTAGTTACTTGTTACCATGTCTATAACCCTATTGTAATAGAAGTATTATTATTATTATTATTATTGAAAATTCGAGTTCAATAATTGTCTGGATTTCCAACAATTGGCATCAGAGTTGAGATCGTATTTGCTGTCTCGGGAGGACGTGAGGATGCAGTCAGAGCTTCGTCGGATCTCGTCGAGTTGGGGTCGGACGAGCTAGAGGTCAGGGATCTGGCTCGAGCGGATGTGAGGAACGGAGACGGTGACAGCTCGCCGGATGCCACAAAGAAGAAGAATAAGGTTGAACCCTTCTGAGCCCGACTCGAATCTGCGTCGACTAGAACGAGATTTCCGAAGTACAGCAGAGTTGGTGTTGGGGCGGCCCAAATCGAGGCCTGCAACAGTCTGATATGGCGGCTCCCAGGAAAATTGGATGCGAGACAGACATTGGGGAAGATGAGGTGCTCGGGTTCTGGGGCTGGTACGCACTCATGGCCGGTTTCAAGCTGACCTTGGTGGCGCACGACCTTGACGCGATGGAGGCAGACAAAGTTTCAAGAATCAGTGGGGATCTCGGCAAATCCGGTGGCTAATCGAGGTGAGCTCGGCGGCGGCGTGGTGAATGTGCGCGGGGATGGCACCGACAGTTCGTAGGGGAGTGCGGACGACGTCGAGGCCTAAAGCTGGTATGTGCGCTTGGTTGCAGCGGCGCTAGCACTGGAGTCCTTACGGGCAGTCAAACACATGGAGGCGCCGATGCTCGAGGTCGTGGATGCGGTTGCGACGGGCCACTCGTCCGATAGGCAGCGTCGTAGGTACCGGGATCCAAGCGAATATGACGAAAACGACTAGGGCTTGGCAGCGGAGCGGTGGCGGCTTCGTGGTCAAGCGGCACCCTGCGCTAGCTGATAAGGTCGGGCTGAGTTGCTGCAGGTTCGGAGCAAGGGAAAATGGGCTAGTTGGGCCTGCAAGGCTGCAAGTGGGCTGCTTTGTGTGCATAGTTATTAAGGCGTCGCTTAAGCGACGCTTAAGCGACGCTTAAGCGGTAAGGCGGTTTTTGAGGTTAAGGCGTCCTTGTCGCCTTAACCTTATACATAAGGCGTCCTAAGGCGTCCGTAAGGCGTCCTAAGGCGCCTTAAGGCGTCCGTAAGGCGATAAGGCGAGGACGCCTTACTCCCTGCTTGTTGTTGTTGCCCCTCTACTCCCTCTATTGCAGTGTGTCACATACTTTTTGCATGATCATGCAATGTCTGATGTGTTCGACAACTGGTATTGAGATAAACTTAAGAGATGGGAGTGGTTATTTAATACTATTTATTAGTTATGGTGGACTTTGTCTATTATGTTGGTTTATATTGAACTACTTCTATTTGCTAATTGGTAGTTTCATCCTCATCTATTTGGAATTTGAGACTGCATTCCTATAATTTCCCATTTTTTTATATTAATAAGGCGTCGCCTCGCCTTACGCCTTATCGCTTAAAAGGTAAAAAGAGGGGCGGTCGCCTTAGGTCGCCTTACCGCCTTAATAACTATGTTTGTGTGGTCTAAGGTGGCCGGATTTGAAGATGTGCAAAGGATGAGACTGTTGGGCTAAAATTTGAATCTGATGGGTTGGGTATTTCAGGAGTTGACCATGAACAAAAGATCGAAGAAAGAAGGAGAACAGAACTGGGCTTGTGGGTCTGAAATGGTGTTGGTTTGGTTACGTACAAGGGTGGTGTACCCTTGGACGTGGGATAAGGGAGGTGTACCCTTGGACGTGGGAAAAGTGGTTTGTGATAATAGGGATGTTGTGTTCGTCCAAATTTGTGCTCGGGATGGATGTGTACATGATCAAAGGGTGTAGTTGTGTCCACTCCAGGGATAAAATCAAAATTTATGCTCGGGGTTAATGTATCCATATCAGGGGGTGCAGTTGTGTCCACCCAAAATTAGTGTGTTCGGGTTAAGGATGGCAATTGTACCCGCGGGTTCGGGTACCCGACGGGTGCGGGTTCGGGTACAATTGTTTACCCGCGGGTATTCAACCCGTACCCGACCCGATATTTTGCGGGTACGGGTTCGGGTTTTAATTCCTACCCGCGGGTATCCGACGGGTTACCCGCAACTTGAAATTCGAGGATGAAGGCAGTAACAGCCAGGCTCCTTGGGTGCGGCCGGCGATGCTCCATGTGCCGGGCGTGTCATCACTGCAGGGCTGCCAGGCTTCACGTGCTCGGGAAGAGTGCAGGAGTGGCAGAGGCTTGCAGCAGCCACTTTGGAACAGGCGTTGGGCATTAGGATTTTTTTATTCAGCTGGGCATCGAAACAGGCAAGCATCAGGATTTTTTATTCGGTTTTGCATCGGGAACAAGCGGCAAGCATCGGGAACGTGCGGCCGGTGGGCTGAGGACTTTTTTTACTCGGCTTGTGGAAGCCAGGCGTGCAGTTGGCAGTAACTGAGGGGTTTAGTCCCACCTCGCCATATGAACCGAGCTGCTACCGAGGCGCAACTATAAAGGGAGATCAGGTGCCTGCTCAAACTCAAAAAATCCTAAGTGCTAACGGGTACACGTCGGGTACCCGAAACCCGCTTGAAACCCGTCGGGTTCGGGTTTGGGTATCATTTTTTACCCGCGGGTACGGGTTTGCGTATAAAATTTTACTCGGACATAATTTTTTTCGGGTCGGGTTTTTACTCTACCCGACCCATTGCCATCCCTAGTTCGGGTGTAGTTGCGTCCATCCCATCCCAGGAGGTGTAGTTGCGTCCACCTCAAAAGTGTGTGAGAGTGTCCTGCAAACCGGGTACCCCGCGTACAAGCTAAAAGAAGCTTCGGACTCGACCTTCCTGCTGAGGCAGGTCCCGGGGTTGCCACACGTCCTCCGGCTTCGGAATCTTGCTCTCACCGAGGAGGGCTTCGGAGCTGCCACACGTCCTCTGGCTTTGGACCCTTGCTTCCACCGAGGAGAGCTCTGGAGTTGCCACACGTCCTCCGGCTCCGGATCCTTGCTCCCACCGAGGAGGGCTCCAGAGCAGCCACACGTCCTGCAACTTGCCCTGGGCGGTAGGTTGCGAGAGTAACAAGCAGTGCGCCTTGTTTAAATCGGGCATTGAAGACACGCGCTTTCCCCAGGCGCATGACGCGGCGCACGCCTATTGTCAGGTACCGCTATGCCCAATCGCATCGCAGTGAAGACGTCGCAGGCCTACCCTACTCCGCCAAGTGGGTAGCTTACGGCGAAAGAGACAGTTGGACGGGACATTCCCTGTCATCATCAATGACTACGCATGAGCCACTGACGTCTGAGGTGGCAAGACGGCAGATCTTCAAGCCACGGTCAGAGGAGGCTTCTGCGAGAAGCCTTAGATCTTTAGGATAAGATCGCCCCGGAGCCACCTGTCGGGTCCCGGACCCCACTTGTAAGGCGTTCGGCCTTGTATATAAAAGGACCGGACTGCCACCGTTATAAAGGATCCCCAATCGAACGCATACATACGTTACACACACGTTCACACCACCAATACAAGCCTCACCGTGGAGTAGGGTATTACGCTCCGGCGGCCCGAACCACGTAAAACCACCGCCTCACCATCTCTCAGACGCGCGATCTCCATTGAGGACTAAGCCCTGCCGATCAAGAACATTCGTGGGCTGCTCACTTAGTAGGTCCGGCGGAAGTGTCGCAAGAACATTTTGACATTTGGCGCACCAGGTAGGGGCTTCTTCTCTTAGAAAGTTCTGCCTCCATCATCGCCGAAGCACCCATCTTTGGCACCTCCAGGAGGCCCGTCGTCAACGTTTCTTAGCGTTGGTGGTGGGCGCCGCCGGAGCATCCAGCTCTGGAATCACCCAGGGGGTCCGTCGTCAATGTTTCTTAGCGTTGATGATGGGCGCCGCCAGAGCATCCAGCTCCGGCACCACCCAAGGGGCTCGTCGTCGACGTTTCCTAGTGTTGATGGTGGGCGCCATCGGAGCATCCAGCTCCGACACCACCCAGAAGGCCCGTCGTCAACGTATCTTAGCATTGATGGTGGGCGCCGCCGTAGCATCCAACTCCCGCACCACATAGGAGGCCCGTTGTCAACGTTTCTTAGAGTTGATGGTGGGCGCCGCCAGAACATCCAGCTCCAACACCACCTAGGAGGCCCGCCTCCGACGTTCCGCACGTAAGCAAAGGAATAAAGACATAATTACGCTTGACACACACCTAAACATATACTCTAACAGGAGTCCTAAGTAATTAAGAGTTGAGTCCTAGTAGATCAAGAATTAAGAGAGTTAAGAGTCCTAGTAGAGCAGGAATAAAGAGTTCATTTGGACCGTGGGTCAAGTACTAGTAGAATTACACATGTACCCCTATATAAGCAAAGGAATAAAGAGCTGCTGGAAATGAGAACCAGCACCATATTTGCAAAATTTGTTATCAGAGCCACCAGCGGTTAACAGGAAGGTATAGTTCCTTGTGTCACTTATATTTTTTTGCAGGCATCACCATTTTTTTTAACATGTTCGACTGTCCATGCTTGAGCAACACATTACACTGCTGATTGGACGTGAGGAAAACAACAACTGTGGTGCTTAGACTGTTGATTGTGCATTTTCGTTTCCTGTTTCCCACAAACAATTCAAAGGATGAGACTTAATATTGTTAGTATGGTTCTCTCACATGCAGTTGTTCTATAAAATGGTGACTTCATCCTCTACTGTGGGCCTTTCTACTTATGAGGTTCTGCTGAGAAACTTACTAGTTGTTGGCAAATGGAGAAAATATGTTGAGGTAAAAAGACCCTTTCACTAGGCAGCTACAGTCTCATTTGAATAAGAGTTGTCGGGTCCTTCCAACAGAAATTTTTTTTAAGACTAAGAGTGAACAACTATATTTCCTAAATACTATTTGCAATTACTGCAGTGTGATACTATGATGGCATAGTGAAGTTATGGTGTATTCGTTTTGGACAACATCACACAGTTGTTCTATTTTAACATCTCCTATCATGCTCTTTCTTGTGAATCTGAACCAGTTATGTCCTGTTGGGACGATTTGTACCGTGGCAAAGTATTTTTTCGGTACCATGTTCAAAGCACTGCCCATTCAAAATTCTGCTCGCGACAGCACACAAAGCTAGGGATTGATTAAAATTTTGATGTGAAATATGTATGGAACAGAAGTAATGACGGAATTTATGGTTGTGAAATATAATTCCTTATCTTTTTTGTTGTCTTTCTTTGGCTCAGGTTTTGCAGTGGATGGAAGATGCTGGAGTGCATCCTACAATGTATATGTATCAAACTGCTCTTCCATATATCTGGAGAGACAACAGCATGGACTATGTCAATCTCATGCAGGAAAAAATAAGTACGGCCACTTCTTACTCTAAATAATATGTCATAGGATAGGAAACATGTTATCATCCTTACGTGGAATAACAGCCATGGGTCCGACCCATTTTGGGTCTTCTTTCCCTGCGTTTCTGCAAAAAGATGTTTCCAGGACTCAAATTTGTGGCCTCATAGTCACAAGGCAACAACTTTACCGCTGCGAGAGCTCCAACAGCCTACTCCAACGTGCTTGGGGCAAAGGCTTGGTTGTTGTTATATTCATTATTGCCATGTTGAATCATAAATATCAAACTGATCTCGAGTTTTGAATAAAAAAACTAAGGCCCGGCAGAACATAATTATTTGCTGCCCTCCAACCCAAATGGCAAGTCTACCCACAGTTCTTATCTTTAAATTATTGTTGTTTTCCACGCCTTTTTATTTTCTTGTTTCAATATTTTCATATTCTTAAAACATGTTTTCAAGGAAGTATAATATGTTTCTGTACAAGTTTTGAATTAACTAAAGATTACACTATATATATATATATATATATATATATATATATATATATATATATATATATATATAGTAAGGAGGTGGTCCATGTAGTAAAGAAACTTGAAGGCAGTTGTATATCCATAGGAAAGTGGGCCCATGTGAGAAATTAAGACCTAAAGAATAAAGATACAATTTGTTTCATGCTCCTTGAAAATATAATTTTTGAAAGGGTCATTTCATGCTCCTTCATAGTTCAGAGCATGATCTCTAAGTGCATCTAGTTAGCCTTGGACGTGAACCACTGGTTGTCTAATGTCATTATTTTATACCTAGCGTCTGTCATCCTGTTCTCCCTATGCTATGCATTCTAAGATAAAGTCTGGCAAACAATATGCCAGCATCTTCTATTACATGGTAATGTATCAAAGTGGCTTTAGCTGATCAGTAATCCTTATCCCATGTGTTTCGCCTCTCTTTGGTATCAATGACTCGTGAATTCAACAATGTAAAAATTTCCCTTGGTAACTCAATTTTGGCCTGTTCACACCAGATGTCTTGAGAGAGAAGGTAACATGAGCTCCAGTTCTGCACTTGTTCCGTCATTCCGTGTGAAGTGTAGTAAATGCATACTCATTGGAGTGAAGGTGACATACAGTGAGGACAGCACTGACTGTGCTCAAATTTGATTGGAAACCCCTAATACCCTCTCCAAAGAAATGGACAAGGTAAGACTTTCATTTCTACAGTTTAGGTTCACCTTCAAATTTAACCTTTTTTATACTTACAGTTCACTGCTTAGGTGCTTGGAGAAGGAGAACCGCATGTAAAAAAGCATAGCCCATTGGCTTCTGAGATGACAGGAGTTGGGAAACTGAACAACCCATCACGGCCTCTTGTTGCATAGCTGCTTGTTTCATGTATTTTTGCAGGAAGATCATGTTAGCTGAGCCAAGCGGAGCAGTCTTTTCTCAATTGACGTTGTGATCTTGTAGGAGTCAATGCAAGTATGTAATAGATATGTTACAGTGTTTATTCTTTGTAGAATAGCAGTCAACCTGTTGCATTAGATTGTTTTCGGAGTGAACTTTTCAATAGTATTGAGAAGGAAACCATGTTTCTATTTTCAAATGAAAAAAGTATATGACAATTGCGACACTGTTGAGGGACCTTTGCTGAAAAAGATTAAAAGAAAAATATAAAGTAACAAAATTGTTGCACACACTTAGACTGCTCGTAGTAGTGGATCTCTATATTCCATCTTTATACCACCTTTTATAGTGATCTCTAACAGATTTCGTATTTTACAGATTCGTTTTTTACGCTCGTTAACCTTTATATCATACCTCTAACAACTACCGTCTATTTTATATTATATCATACAACTATTCTTTTTTGCCTCTTTATTTTCCTTTTATCTTTCTCTATTTTTCCTTTATTTTCTATTTTTTCTCTCTCTTCATTCTTTTTCCCTATTATTTTTCTCCGTATTTCCCCCACCTCTTCTAGAACATTCACGGCAGAATCCTTATCTTCCCACTCCCGAATGTTCTTTTTCTATATTTTTCCCTTCTTTTTTTCATTTTTCTCTTATTTCTCTACCTTATTTCACCGTTCCTTCCAGAACATTCACGACATCCTTTTTTTCTCCTTTCGAACATTCACGACATCCTCTGTGGCCTCGTTGGCTCTCCGCCCTCTCCAACCTTGGCCTTCGCCACCACGTCAAGCCTTCGTCCATCGTGATCGAGCCCAGATCCGCCGACCCCTCTCCACCTCACTGTCGCCGTTCGTTGAGTCCTGGCACCGATGTCCCGAAGTCACGCCCTCAGGTACTCGGCGTCGTCCTCCCATCCTCTCCTCCCGCCTCGCCGCGAATCCCGACCCCCTCCGCCACCGCCAATCGCCACATCCCATCCCCTCCGCTTGTGCTCGCACCCTTACCGCAGATCGCGCTGCTCTTGGCGCTGCCACCTCCAGATTCGCCTTGTTGCTTCCCCCTCGTTGTCGGAAGCCATGCGCGTCTTCGGCAGCGGCCATTGAAGTCCAACGCTGCCTCGGTACGCGATGCTCTTCTCCACACACTCCTCGCTCTCGGTCGACTTCCTTCTCGTCGTTCTCGCACAGCTTTCTCGCAACGGGAGCCAACGACCACGAGAGGGAGCGGGGGCTACAGCGACCTCCACATATAGCGGGGGATTGTGCAAATACTTATTTTACAGGGCCCTCCATATGCACCGCTGCGGCACCGAAATGGACCGAGCGCCCGCTATACCCGCATAGCGGGGCAGATAGAGGTCCCACTGCGAGTGGTCTTAACCAAAATCCTGCTCCTGTGGGGGCGTCTGGCCCCATGGCGGGGTCGTCTCATTCCACAGCGGGAGCATGGAGCGGCCGCTTCCGAGGGCCATGATGCGCCTGCTGGGCGCAGTCACAGGCTTACCGAGGACGAGGTATTACCATATTCTTCACCGTGATAAAGAGCTGATTATGAAAATCGTCGAATTGGAGTGCATCATGATTGAACAACAGATGCCACTACGTTTGATGAGATTTAATATTTGTTTTGTGACAGTATTTATGGTACGGTGCTGAATTTTGTTGTCCCCTTCTTTCCAAGTAAGGAGAGAGGCGACTGGCGTTCAGTGTCTAGCCAAGATTTTACTTCGCTACAACGACCGACGGTTTCTTCAGTTGGGATTTTTCTGTGGATGTGGTTGAGGTCGCGCTTCTCTCATGTGCTCTTTATTAAATTTCTTCATCGAAAATCAACAGTTACTCCATCAAAATTTATCAAGACCGAGAATGGTGATGTCTTCTTCCTAAAAACAATTGGTGAAGATCGAGCCCATGGGTTAGCGGTAAGGATGGACGGTGGTTATTTCTCGGACATCCAATGTTATTATCGGAGCAGGTTACTATAAAAAATTATGTTAATATCTCTCATGTGTGGATCCACAATGCGAGGATGACATCACTGTCACACATCAAATCCTGATGATTTCAATGATCTCTTCATGGTGCGCGATTCCGAATTTATGTGTAGTTGTAGGGTTGATCAAGTGCCTATTTATGCTAGTGTGTTGTGGTGTGAGTAAGTTTGTATATAAACAGATAGGGGCATTTGCAAATCTGACCCTGTTTTGAAATCTAATTGCACGTTTGATCCTCCTTTTTAGGGTTTGTGCATATGATCCTGCTTTGTCAAATAGAACAAATGAGTTGACCCTATTCCGTTAAGATTATTTAATGGTGTTAAGTTGATCACCGTCGAAGTGTTAGTGCAACACTTCTCCTAGATCTGCTAAGGAGTAGCCCGCGGAGGTTCTTGTTCGGCGGGGCTTAGGCCTCAAACTAGTGTTCTAGCGGAAGAGTACGAGACAATGGTTTTTATGTGGTTAGGGTCGCAATGAGCGTAACACCCTACTTCATGGTGGATTGTATAACTTGGTGAGTGTGTATGTGTGTGTGTCGGGGATTCTGAGTCAGGTCTTTAGTAACGGTGGCAGTTCGGGCTTTTTATAAATAAGGTCGGGCGCCTTACAAGGGTCCCGGGGCCCGACAGGTGGTCCCGAGGTGATCTTATCTTAAATATCTAAGGCCTCTTCCGTAAGCTTGCCTGACTGAGGCAGTGAAGACTCGTCGTCTTGCCTCCTCTCTTGTCAGTAGTGAAAGTGTATCTAGGATTCCCGTGGGTTTTGGATGATTGATGACAACAATTAAGTGACTAATGAGCTCAGTGATCTTAAGCACAGGTGTGGACTCAAGTGGAAGCACAATCTCTCAAAAAGGAAAAGGATGAAAACGGCGATGTCAACTCGAAAAGGAGAAACTAGGGTTTCTAGTGTGTCGAGTTTAGACTAGTCAAATATGTGTGAGGATGTGTGTGTAAAGTGCATTGAGATCAAGTTGGGAGCTCACAGCGGTTTAGAGATCAAACCTATTGAGAGAAGAGAGTTGGAAGCAGTCTGGCAGGAGTGGCCGGACTAGTCCGCTCCTGGTCAGCTAAGTCCGTTTTCAGCCGGACCAGAAGGGTCTGACTGAGTTCGGACTAGTCCGTAGTGGGACGGACTAGTCCGGGTAGTCGTGAAGTGGGTTTTGGGGACTAAGTCCTAAAACCACGGACTTGTCTGTTCTGGTCCGGACCAAGAGGTCATAACTGAGATCGAACTAGTCCACCCTAGGGGCCGGACTAGTCTGTGGTCTTTAGACTAGTCCTTCTTCACACGGAACAAGAGGTTCTGTGTGAGATTGGACTAGTTCGGTGTGGGCCGGACTAGTCCGTTTTGAAGTGACCGTTTGAATTTGAAGTTTAGCGGGTAGTGTGACGATTGCCGCGTAGTGCGACAGTTGTCAGGGACGTCAGTGGTCCCCTAGGCCGGACTAGTCCGAGCTGTAGGCCGGACTAGTCCGCCCTTCTGCTGAAGCTAGCAGTATGGGCTGGGAACCTCTATAAATAGAGGACCCCTGAATTCATTTGAATGAGATCTTGAGCAAGTTGAAACCCTACCGCCGCCACAACAACCTTGAGCCTTCAAAAGCCTCCTTCTTGCCTACATTCCCTCTAAAACTAATTCTTGTGGGGATTAGGATTTGGTGAGGTGAAGAAGAGGAAGAACACCGCTCTTTGGCTCTCGGTTTGATCTCTTGCACTTTGTGAATCTCTGTGATCTGTGGCTTGAGTTAATCTTTGTGATTTGTGATTGTATTTGTGGTGGGAGCCTCATATTGTGAGGAGTCCCAACGAATCTTGTATTCACCCTTTGTGATAGTGGAGAACCAAGTTAGGCCCATGCGATAAACTTGGTGAGAGAAGGGTTGTTGAACCCGGTCCTTCGTGGAATCCTCAACGGGGACGTAGATTCCTTCGTGGGATCAAACCTCGGGATAAAATCCTTGTGTCACTTGTGTTCTTAGCTTTCATTCATCGCATATTGCTTCTAGGGTGAGCTTTATCGGTTTTGCTCATCACCCTTGTTTCATCGTGATACTTAGTCTCACATTTGCTTCATAACTTGTTAAGGCTCACTAAGTCATTCTAACATACTTTGCATCACAAGAATTGGACTAAAACTTGTTAGAAACGCCTTTTTAGGCTTTTCCTGTAGGAGGACCGAACTAGTCCACCCCTGGACCAGATTAGTCCGCCCTCTAGGCAATTTTCAATTGGTATCAGAGCAGGACTCTCCCAAAAGAGTCTAACAACTCGGAGATAAGATGGCCGGAGTGGGGTACGAAGAAGTCTCAACCAGTAGGTCCAAGCATCTCCAAAAGAGATTCTCTTCTATCAAGACAAATCAACAGATGACGAAGAAATTCGCCAGCTCAAGACGAAACTTCGAGAGAAGTTGAAGATTCCCAAGGTTGACACCTCAACCTCCACATTGGATGGTACAATCAACTACAACCAACAAGGATACAACTATGAACGCCTTGTCTCCAACAACCACTACCTTTCCATCCCATTGGGGAAGCCTCCCCAATTCGATGGAACTGACTACGGGATGTGGAAGCACAACATGAAGATCCACCTTGTGTCACTCAACCCCTCACTATGGCAAATCGTGTTTACCGGGGTGCACATCCCGAAGAATGAAGAAGATATCACTCCGGAGCAAGCCGTGCTCCTTCACCGCAATGCCCAAGCGGCCGGAGTGATCATCTCATCTCTCTCAAGAGATGAGTTCAACCGAGTGGATGGAATTGAGGTGGCCAAGGATATTTGGGACACTCTTAAGACGGCTCATGAAGGCAACCAAGTCGTGAAAGAAGCAAAGATTGAGCTCATTAAAGGAGAGCTCGGGAGGTTTGCCATTATGGATGGTGAATCTCCCCAAGAGATGTACAACCTCCTAAAGGTACTCACCAACAAGAGTAGATCTTATGGCTGTACCAAGTGGATGGACCACGAGGTGGTGAAGAGGATGATTCGGGCATTCATGCCTAGAAACGTCTATCTTTGCTCCATGATCCGAGAAAGCCCGGTGTTTGCCAAAATGACCCCGGAGGAGGTCCTTGGAAGGATCATCAACCACGAGATCATGGAGAAGGATGTGCTATTCTACAATGACCTCCAAAGGTTCACTGCCTCGAAGATGAAGGATGTTGCACTCAAAGCGACATCCTCCTCAAAGAAGCAAAACGAAGATGATGAGGAGAGCTTTGACACTGATGAGGAAGATGCCTTCTTCATCAACAATTTCAAGAGGATGATGAGAAGAAGAAAAGGAGGATACAAGCATGAGAGCAAGAGCAAAGAAAAGGCAAGGCCCAAAACCAAGAGGGCTTGCTACAATTGCGGTGAATATGGGCACTTCATTGTAGATTGCCCACACGAAGAGAGTAAGAAGAAGGAGGAGGGCAAGCCGCAAGAGAAGAAGTTCTACAAGAAGAAGAGACCCTCCAGTCATGCTCACTTAGGAAAGGAGTGGGACTCTAACAATGAGTCCTCCTCATCCGAAGATGAGGAGAAGATGGCAACCATAGCCATTGGGAGGAGCTCCAAGGGAAGCAAGCTCTTCCCCAATCTCTACGACCACATCCAACTTGCCTCATGGTAAAACAAGGAAGGAGAAAGGTTAATTCTAACTCATCCTCTTCCATATCCTCCCATGATGATTTTGATAGTGCTAGCGAAAATGAACACATGTTTAAGGATATAAGTAAGAGCACATTGCGAAGAATGAAATTGCTCTCGGATGAGATTTTTGAGAAGGAGGAGCTCATAGATAGGCAAGAGGACATGCTTATCCAAGAAAAGGAAAGATGTAAAGAGCTCATTGAGCTCCTTGAGCTTGAGAGAGAGAAGAGCAAGGCATTAGAGCATGAACTTGCTCTAAGCAAGAAAACATGCTCAAGTCTTGAGGAGACAACCATTGAGCTCAATGACGAACTTGGCAACTTGGTAAAAGTTAACAAGATCCTTGAGACTCAAGTTGAGTCCCTTAAGACTAATGTAGCCTCTTCCTCCAAAAGCTTATCCTCCTCAAAGGTTGCATTCGAATCAATCTCTACTTGCAAATGCTCTAACTTGATCCTTAAATTAAAGGATGAGCTTAAGTTGACTCAAGGCAAACAAACACCTAAGGGTGACATCTTTGACAAAGAGAAGGTGGCGTATGCACGAAGTGCATACACCAACACAAGACCTCCCAATGTCAAGGATGGTCTTGGTTATACTAGAGGTGGAAAGCAAGATGCCAAAACCTCCAAGTATGGCAAAGACTTGATTGTTTTTGTCAAGGGAAGCTCATCCACAACTAAAATTGGCAAGAGCACTTCAACTAGCACTTATATGCCTAAATCTAAACCGCATCCTCTATTTCATGATTTTGATGCATCGTATGTTTTGATGAGGAACAAGTATGGCAAAGTATATGCTAGATATGTTGGGCCACTCCGCAAAAGCCCCAAGCCTTGTGTGTGGGTGCCCAAATGCCTCACCACTAACGTCAAAGGACCCAACTCCGCTTGGGTACCTAAAAGGAAGTCATAATCTTGTTTTGTAGGCGTACTCCTCTGGTGGATCCAAATGGGTGCTCGATAGTGGGTGCACAAACCACATTACGGGATAGAGGAAGATGTTCGAGGAGTATGAGGAACATGATGATCCAAATGAAGGGATCCTCTTTGGGGGCAATAGCCGAGGGAGAATCCTTGGCTCCGGTAAAATTGTCATTTCTCCCCAACATCCTATTTCTCACGTTTTGCATATTGATTCTCTAGACTATAACCTCTTGTCCATATCACAACTATGTGACAAGGGTTATAATTGTGTTTTCACTAATGAGGGTGTGAGCGTCTTTAGAAGGAGTGATAACTCAATCGCTTTTAAGGATGTCCT
This sequence comes from Tuctoria greenei, assembly GCA_036927565.1. Lineage (NCBI taxonomy): Eukaryota > Viridiplantae > Streptophyta > Magnoliopsida > Poales > Poaceae > Tuctoria > Tuctoria greenei. The sequence goes on along the minus strand of JAYESD010000011.1, from coordinate 116,347,628 downwards.
AAAGGGAAAGCTTTATCTTGTGGATTTTGCCTCGTATAAAGCTCAACTTGACACATGCTTAATGACGAAAACCAACATGGGATGACTTTGGCATAGACGGCTAGCCCATGTTGGGATGAGGAACTTACAAAAGCTTCTTAAGGGTGAGCACATCCATGGTTTGAAGAATGTTGTCTTTGAAAAGGATATGCCATGTAGTGCTTGCCAAGCGGGGAAGCAAGTGGGAGCTCAACACCCCTCCAAGAATATCATGACGACAACAAGACCGTTGGAGCTGCTACATATGGACCTTTTCGGGCCAATAACCTACATTAGAATTAGTAGTAACAAATATGGTCTTGTTATTGTTGACGATTTTTATTGTTTCACTTGGGTGTTCTTTTTGCATGATAAGAGTGAAACTCACAGTGTCCTCAAGAGGTTCTTGAGAAGAGCTCAAAATGAGTTTGCCTCAAGAATCAAAGCTATAAGAAGCGACAACGGCACCGAGTTCAAGAACACTCAAGTGGAAGAATTCTTGGATGAGGAGCGCATCAAGCATGAATTTTCAGCTCCATACCACCCTCAACAAAATGGGGTGGCGGAAAGGAAGAATAGGACACTCATTGAGATGTCAAGGACAATGCTTGATGAGTACAAGACATCAGATCGGTTTTAGGCGGAGGCGGTTAACACTGCTTGCCACGCCGTCAACCGATTATACCTCCACCGCCTCCTCAAGAAGACTCCCTATGAGCTTCTAGTTGGTAAGAAACTCAATGTCTCTTACTTTCGTGTTTTTGGGAGCAAGTGCTATATTCTCAACAAGAAGCCTAGGACTTCAAAGTTTGCTTCAAAGTCCGATGAAGGTTTCTTCCTTGGTTATGACTCAAACACCCACGCCTACCGTGTCTTCAACAAAACCTCCAGAATTGTTGAAATAACACGCGATGTGGTGTTTGATGAAACTAATGTCTCCCAAGTGGAGCAAGTTGATCAAAGTGTGCTAGATCAAGAAGACTCCCCACAAGAAGCTCTTAGGAGGATGGCACTTGGAGATGTTCGACCACAAGAACAACCTCAATGCTCAAGTGACCAACAACAAGATGATGCAAGTCATCCCCCACGCGATCAAGTTGAAGATGGACAAGTGGCACCTCAACACGATCAAGAAGACAAAAGTCAAGGGGGAGGCATTCATCAAGGGAGAGATCAAGAAGAAGAAGAAGATGATGATGACTCAAGAGCTCAACCTCCACATCCTCGTGTGCATCAAAGTGTTCAACGGGATCACCCCGTTGACAACATCCTAGGAGACATTACTAAAGGGGTAATCACTCGTTCTTGTGTTGCAAATTTTTGTGAACATTACTCCTTTGTCTCTTCTTTGGAGCCCCATAAGGTTGAAGATGCATTGAGAGACCCGGATTGGGTGGTGGCCATGCAAGAGGAGCTTAACAACTTTGAGAGGAACAAAGTTTGGGAGCTTGTCAAGCGTCCACAAGCAAATGTTGTGGGCACCAAGTGGGTGTTCCACAACAAGCAAGATGAACATGGCGTGGTGACAAGGAACAAGGCACGACTTGTGGCCAAGGGGTACTCACAAGTCGAAAGTTTAGATTTTGATGAAATCTTTGCTCCCGTAGCTAGGCTAGAGTCAATTCGTATATTACTTGTCTTTGCTACTCACCATGATTTTAAGCTCTACTAAATGGACGTCAAGAGTGTGTTCCTAAATGGCCCAATCAAGGAGGAAGTCTATGTGGAGCAACCACTGGGCTTGAAGACCAAGAATTCCCAAACTATGTCTTCAAATTGCGTAAGGCTCTCTATGGCCTCAAACAAGCTCCTAGAGCTTGGTATGAGTGTCTTAGAGACTTTCTAATTCAAAATGGTTTTAAGATAGGAAAAGCTGATTACACTCTCTTTACAAAGCACTTTAATGATGATCTCTTTGTGTGTCAAATATATGTCGATGACATTATATTTGGTTCTACTAACAAAGTGTTTTGTGATGAGTTTTCTAAGATAATGACAGAGAGATTTGAGATGTCTATGATGGGGGAGTTGAAGTTTTTTTTAGGTTTTCAAGTCAAGCAACTCAAAGAAGGCACGTTCATAAGTCAAACGAAATACACTCAAGACATACTAAAGAAGCTTGACATGGACAAGGCCAAACCCATTAAGACGCCTATGGCAACTAATGAACACTTAGACCTCAACGAAGATGGTCCAAGTGTGGACCAAAAGGTATATCGTTCTATGATTGGTTCTTTGTTATATCTTTTTGCATCTAGACCGGATATTATGCTTAGTGTGTGTATGCGTGCACATTTTCAAGCTGGACCTAAGGTGTGTCATATGACCGCAGTGGAGAGGATTCTTAGATATTTAGTTCACACACCTAGCCTAGGACTTTGGTACCCCAAAGGATCCAAGTTTAACCTCATTGGCTATTCCGCTGCGGATTATGCGGGGTGCAAAGTTGATAGAAAGAGCACATCCGAGACATGCTAATTCTTGGGTAGATCCTTAGTGTCATGGTCCTCTAAGAAACAAAACTCCATTGCTCTTTCCACAGCCGAAGCAGAGTATGTCGCAGACGGAAGTTGTTGTGCACAACTTCTTTGGATGAGACAAACTCTAAGGGATTATGGTATAAACTTGCGCCATATTCCTCTCCTATGTGACAATGAGAGCGCCATGAAAATAGTCCATAATCCGGTTGAGCATTCAAGGACCAAACACATAGACATTAGACACCACTTCTTGAGGGATCATTCCTTAAAGGGGGATATAATGATTTCCCATGTGAGAACCGAGAACCAACTAGTCGACATATTCACCAAGCCCCTAGATGAGAAGCGATTTTGTGAGCTTAGAAGTGAGCTCAATGTCTTAGATTCTCGAAATGTGGCTTGAAACATGCACATCTGAATGTTTACTTTACGCCTTATTCAAAAGAATGCATGTGTTTGAGAAATTCATCTCTATCTCGATTTTCTCCAAAATATTTGAAAAAAAAACTTGTGACTTTGTGAGTTATGGTCATAGCTTGAATGTTGATTGCTTACTGACCATATTCATAAAGTTTTGTTGTGGCAATATATCCAAAAGGATCATCTATAGTGGCTAAAACTCAAATATTTATGTTTTCAGCCTCCTAGGACCGGACTAGTCCGCCCTATGGACGGACAAGTCCGGATTCGGACTGCTCCGGGTCTAGTCCAGCCCCTGGGGACTTAAACCCCCAGGAGGCGGCCGACCCCTCCACTTCTCCATTTGGCTCTCTCTCTCTCCCACGTGCGCGAAACCTCCCTCCTTCGATGTTTTTCGATTCCAACCACCAAAAATTGATTCCAATCCGTGCATTGGAAGACCCGGAGGTGTGGGAAACATTCCCCGATCACTCGCGACGCGATCCATCCCCGATTTCGTCGATTTCTCAAGATTTGAAGAGGTATCCCTCTCTTTTCAAAAACTTGCCTCATTCTTGATTCATTGAATTTTTGATAGATGCCTCTTCATTAAAGTTGCTTCTAGTATCCTTGTGATCACAACCTAGGAATATTGCGACTCGAATCCAAGATTTCTCAGAAACCGTTAGAGTTAGGGTTTTACCTGTGTAAACCGGACTAGTCCGGTGCCAGGCGGACAAGTCCGATGTACACAGGCCAAACTTCAACTTTGGTTGTTTCTCGTGATTTCTTTCGCATTATTCTGACTCCTTGACCTTCTATCTTATGGCTTCTCTCCTTTTCAGCTGAAATGGCAGCTCCTCGCCGATCCGCTTCTCCCCCCCCCACTGAACCCGAGTGGGAGGCGGAGCAGCTTCGCCTTGGCGAGGAACGGGCAAGAGCCGAGGTTGAGGCTGCCGAGAAGTTTCTCGAGCAGCAAGAAAGGGCAAAAGCAGCCAAGAAGCAACAAGCTTGGGCCGCAGCTATGGCCTATGACGAAGAAAAAGCAATGGCTCGGGCCATTGAGGAGTCCTGCAAGGAACTTCGGAAGAAGAAGAGAGAAGAGCGCGAGGCTCATAACTCTCAGGCCGCTGCTGCACAAGTCTCCAAGAGGAAGAGACTTGTGACAATTGGAGAGAAAGAAAAGGGCAAGGAGCTAGACCAAGAAGAAATTGTTGAACGCTGGATCGAGCGAGATCCGAAGAAGGGCAAGGCTCCGGCTCCTATAGAGCCCAAGAAAAGGAAGCCCACTGTGAAGATACCGGCAAAGAGAGCCGCAGGCCCTATGATCAAGGAGAAAGGGAAAGCCAAACCGATTGGCCCCTTGGAAGTGCATACTCCTGAGAGAAATTCCAATAGGCAGCGTGAAATAGCTGCCAATGTCTTCTATGGAAAGGAAGCCAAGAAAGCAAGAAGGTTCCGGACGGACAAGGTATGCAAGTATGAAAGGAGCACCGCCGACCCTCGGTTTTGGTGTGACTTTCATTGTGATTATTACTGTCTTGTCTACCAAAGCATGAAGAATCATGTGATTGAAGCACAATGGGTAGACTAGGAGTACATGGACAAGAAGCAACACTCTGCTTTTGATGCGGTCATTGAAGCAGTTGAGCGCCATGTGCTCAAGAAGATCATGGGATTCAAATATGACTGGAACGTTGAAGTCATCCTGCACTTTTATTCCACCATCTACTTCACCACCTTAGGTGATAGACGGATCATATGGATGACGCATGGCGAGCAGCTTTCAGTCACATTTGAGGAGTTTGCCAAGATTCTAGGTCTTGAGGCTCACCTGGATCATGAGATCATCATCTCTAACCTCAAGGCTGTAGACCGAGACGAGCTGGCCTACATGTATTCGAGTCATGTTCAGTATGATGTCAGGCATGCTCGTAATATCAAGCCATTCTACAACATTCTGAACAGGATCCTGAGGCGGACAATAGCACCAAAGGATGGTGATGCAGGGGTGATCCAAGGCAACCTGAGGCACCTGCTACTTCTTATTGATGGGGAGGAGAAGTTCAATCTCGTCGATTACATCTTCGATGACAGTTTCAACATCTCACATACCCCCAACCGTGCTTGCGGGTATGCCCCCTACATCGTGTATCTCATTGAGAAGGTGTCGGGTGTGACCTTCGTCAAGGATGTGACTCATCGCCCGCTCCGTCCTCAGACACCTCCTGCAGTACCGCCTCCTCCGCGTCGGAAGAATGCGGAGCCTCCCTCTCACTTGGCGATGCCAGCCCCTCGCCCCGTGGCGCCTCCTTCCCCGCCTCCGCCTTAATCGATGAGCGCTTTCTTCAAGTGCTTCAAGGTGATCTTCACTTCCTGCCGGAAGCAAGAGATCCGGAACCAGAGGGCACACAAGCGACAAGAGAAATACCTCAAGGCAGTGTGTGACAAGCTGGAGGTTCCCATGTCCTCTCCGGAGGCGAGCGACGGGGAGATCACTCCATTCCCCGACTTCACCGCCGACGAGCTCGCCTAGCTCCAAGAGGACGTGAGCTCTTCCCGGGCAGTTCCTTCGGCTCGTGCCTCCGACGACAACGAGGACCACGAGGACCCGGAGGCCACGGAGAGCGACTCCGACGTTGAGGCCGATGATAGTGAGGACGGCGACGACTAAGTGGATAGGGCTTGTTGTTCCCTTCTTCTTTTCCTTTTCGGTGTCTTGATGCCAAAGGGGGAGAGTTAGATGGGAGTTAGACAGGGGGAGAGTTAGAAAGGAGGGTAATTAGGTGTAACCCTTTATTTTGGATCCTTGGACATGTTGCACTTCTTATTGTAATATTTATGTCATGTCGAATGTTTAAATTTGTATAAGACTATGTTTTGAATGTTTAATATCAATATGATGCTTTGAATGTCTGTTTTTTAATCATATTCATATTTATTATGTCTTGTCACAAATTGTTGAGCACAACACGTAGGCACCCCACCATAACGTGTGTGTGTATGAAGGACTTCCTCAATCTCTCTTTTATGATGCATTCATTGAGGGGTGTCACTCATACATCCGCACATTATGAAAAACAAATTTATACTATTATATGTGAAGACTTAATGTGTTGTCATCAATCACCAAAAAGGGGGAGATTGAAAGTGCATCTAGGATCCCCGTGGGTTTTGGATGATTGATGACGACAATTAAGTGACTAATGAGCTCAGTGATCTTAAGCACGGGTGTAGACTCAAGTGGAAGCACAATCCCTTAAAAAGGAAAAGGATGAAAACGGCGATGTCAACTCGAAATGGAGAACTAGGGTTTCTAGTGTGTCGAGTTTAGACTAGCCAAATATGTGTGAGGATGTGTGTGTAAAGTGCATTGAGATCAAGTTGGGAGCTCAAAGAGGTTTAGAGATCAAACCTATCGAGAGAAGAGAGTTAGAAGCAGTCTGGCAGGAGTGGCTGGACTAGTCCGTGCAGGTGGTCAGACTAGTCCGCTCCTGGCCGGCCAAGTCCGTTTTCAGTCGGACCAGAAGGGTCTGACTGAGTTTGGACTAGTCTGTAGTGGGACGGACTAGTCCGGGTAGTCGTGAAGTGGGTTTTGGGGACTAAGTCCCAAAACCACGGACTTGTCCGTTCTGGTCCGGACCAAGAGATCCTGACTGAGATCGGACTAGTCCGCCCTAGGGGCCGGACTAGTCCGGATTTGGAGAGAAGTTGGTGCTTCAGCAACTAAGTCTGGGTAGATCGGACTAGTCCGCCCTGGGGGCCGGACTAGTGTGTGGTCTTCAGACTAGTTCATTTTCACACGGAACAAGAGGTTTTTTGTGAGATTGGACTAGTCCGATGTGGGCCGGACTAGTCCGTTTTGAAGTGACCGTTTGAATTTGGAGTTTGGCGGGTAGTGTGACGATTGCCGCGCAGTGCGACAGTTGTTAGGGACGTCAGTGGTCCCCTAGGCCAGACTAGTTCGGGCTGTAGGCCGGTCTAGTCCGCCCTTCTGCTGAAGTCAGCAGTATGGGGTGGGAACCTCTATAAATAGAGGACCTCTGGGTTCATTTGAATGATATCTTGAGCAAGTTGAAACCCTAGCGCCGCCACAACAACCTTGAGCCTCCAAAAGCCTCCTTCTTGTCTACATTCCCTCTAAAACTAATTCTTGTGGGGATTAGGATTTGGTGAGGTGAAGAAGAGGAAGAACACCACTCTTTGGCTCTCGGTTTGATCTCTTGCACTTTGTGAATCTCTGTGATTTGTGGCTTGAGTTAATCTTTGTGATTTATGATTGTATTTGTGGTGGGAGCCTCAGATTGTAAGAAGCCCCAACGAATCTTGTATCCACCCTTTGTGATAGTGGAGAACCAAGTTAGGCCCGTGCGGTAAATTTGGTGAGGGAATGGTTGTTGAACCTGGTCCTTCGTGGACTCCTCAACGGGGATGTAGATTCCTTCGTGGGATCGAACCTCGGGATAAAATCCTTGTGTCACTTGTGTTCTTAGCTTTCATTCATCGCATATTTCTTCTAGGGTTAGCTTTACCGGTTTTGCTCATCACCCTTGTTTCATCATGATCCTTAGTCTCACATTTGCTTCATAACTTGTTAAGGCTCACTAAGTCATTCTAACATACTTTGCATCACAAGATTTGGACAAAAACTTGTTAGAAACACCTTTTTAGGCTTTCCCTGTAGGAGGACCGGACTAGTCCGCACCTGGACCGGTCTAGTCCACCACCTGAGTGCTGATCTCGTTTTATTAAGTCATTTCAGGTCGATTAGCCTATTCACCCCCCCTTTAGGCAACTTTCAAGTAGCTCACATGTTGTTGCTGACTGTTGCAGAAGGTGTCCCATTGGTCTGTCTTGTTGCCGCAAGCTACCCATTTGGCTAAGTGGGGTAGACCTACGACGTCTTCACTATGACGCGATTGGGCGTATTGGTACCTAACAGGGGCATGGGAAAGGCGCGTGCCTTCAATGCGCGACTATACAGGACGCACCACCTTTTACTATTTGGGGTCCACGACTCATTGTAGGTCGTGGGACACACTACAACTCTGGAGTCCTCCTCGGGGAGCAAGGGCCCGGAGCTGGAGGACGCGTGGCAGCTCCGAAGCCCTCCTCGGTGGGAGCAAGGGTCCGAAGTCATATGACACGTGGCAAGTCCGGAACCCTCCTCGACGGAGAGGACGAGTTCGAAGCTTCTTCTTGTATGCGGGGTACCCGGTCTTGAGGGTACCGACAATAACAAAAATACATTTTTATCCTTGCACCATTGATCCTACTTTACATAGCAATATTCATATATGATCCTATTTTGTACACCAAAATTTCAACAGTATGCATATTATTGCAGAGAATTTTTAAAACTGTTTATTGTCCAAATGGTCAAATGACAGTGAAATTGTTGTCCAGATTCTCAAAATACCAAAGTAATAAGATTTATAAATTTAATTCCAGTTAAATTATTGATAAAGCTTTTATCAATAATTTTCGAGCGCGCAGCCGCCACCTCTCCTCGCTCACGTACGCATCCGTCACCAGCACAAACAGCCGCTGTCGCCGCTCATCGCCTGCGTTCGCACAACCTCCTACGCTGCCTGTAGGGCTGTCAATAAAGCTCGAAGATCGTAACTCGCTCGTGTTCGATTCGTTTTAAACTTGATTCAAGCTCGGCTCGAATTCTAAACGAGCCAAGCTTGAGCTTGTGTACAAGCTCGCAAGCTCGATGAGTTCAAGCTCGAAAAGCTCGAATAAGCTCGTTTATTGTTGTTATATATGATATGTATGATTAACTAAATTATATAATTCTATTAAAAACATTTTATAAGATATATTTTTTATACATGCTAGCAACAAATGATGTGCAACATCATCCACCTTCTTACTCCATTAGTTGTGAACCAAAATTCAGAAGATTTTATTGTATCTACATGAGAATGACAATTAGAGGACTGTTAATAAAGTTGAGGATCGTAACTCACTCGTGTTCGATTCGTTCTAGGCTCAATTCAAGCTCGGCTCGAATTCTAAACGAGCCAAGCTTAAGCCTGATCATAAGATCGAACAAATTCTAGGCTCGACTCGAGATCGACTCAATTTTTTATCAAACTCAAGCTTACGAAGACAAACTCACTCGAGTTCGACTTGTTGACAGGCTAGCTGCCTGTCGCGCCCACGAGCACAGCGCCTCCTATTGCTCACGTGCGCAACCGACGCCAGAGCTCGCAGCCGCTGCCTCGGCCTCCCGCGTGCGCAGCCGTCGCCAGCGGACGCGGTTCGCCCGTCTTCCGTGCGCGTGCAGCCGGTGCTTCCGCCTCCTGCACTCACGCGTAGCCTGCCCATGCCCACGCGTGCGGCCGCCTCCATAGCTGGTATCGTGAAGACAACGAGAGTGTTGAGTTTTTTTTTAGAATGAGAGGGTTGAATTACGAGAGAAAGAACATGGGAGTGTCAGGACTCAAAGGTAGTTTGGTCATCTATTTTTTCTTTTTATAATTCATATGACGTTTTAGTTTCTCGAACTAACGTCACGTTAGCAGTTTAAAAAAGAAAGGTCAATCATGCAAAATCTAAAAAAGAATATCAAATATGCAATTAGACTTTAGAATAAGGGCAGGAACATAATTATCTTAAACATATACTACAACTATACATAGTTGAGAGATTAAAAAGACGGCAACGACTGATGTGCAATCTGAGTTTCTGTGCAAGTGTGCAATCTGCGAATCTCATCCGTGTGATATACATCTAAGGGTGCCTGCACCTTTTACATATAAATGTGTAAAAAGTGTGCAAGCAGATAGAGGGGTCTATGTGTAAAAAGTACGACACCCTTAGATGTATATCACACGGATGAGATTCGCGGATTGCACGCTTGCACGAGAACTCAGATTGCACAGCAGTCGTTGCCTAAAAAAACATGATTCCTTTGTGCCCGAATTTCCATTGAGCCGCCAACCATACTGTTGGGCTAGCTGTTGACTCGACATGGCCGGGCCTTCTTGGGCCCGTTCGGGCCGGGCTTGGAACTGGGCTGGGCTGGACTTGGTGATGACCATGAGAGCCGTGTTGCAGACGTCATGCTTCTTCTTGAAGACGCGTCTCGCCTCGGTCTCGGTCTCTGGGATTCTCGGTCACCCGCCGCGCCCTAACCCTGATCCACCTCGCCCCCTCCGCAATTCCGCATCTCTCTGCGCTGGACACCCCGCTTCAGCGACCGCCGGTCGTATTGTCGCGCCTGACCCCCCCCCCCCCCCCCCCCCCCCCCCCGGCCGCATCCAGAAGCCGTCATCCCGCGGGGGCCGGGCGGCTGCCGCCAACCCCGCCTGCCGCTGGTTAGCCTTAGACCTCCGTTCCTCGTTGGCTGCTCGTCCGAGGCCTCCTCCCTCCCAGACAGCCGCCTCAGGCTCTCAGGTAACGCGTTGCGCTCCTCTCCTTCTCGGACCATCCATTCCCGAGTCCTCCGAATCAGAATCTTCTTGTAGATTAACTGACTCCCCATCCTGTGACCGCGTAGGATGGCATAATGTGTATATTTTTGATTCAGAGCCACCGATCAAGTATGCCTATGTGAAATTTAGAAACCATACGAAGCTTTGTCGAGGTTGAATCCAGATTTTAGTGGATTTGTTTGCTTTGTGGAGGGGTACTGATACAAGTTCATTTGCCTAGAGTTAAGGAGACTCGACTGAAATTGAGATTCGTTCCTCATGCTACTTGCCGCTCCATGAATGTCAATGTTGATATTTCTGTACATAAATTATACCTGTGGTAGAAAATTGAGCTCTAAGAGCATTAGCATCACAGTTTATTAGCTACCATCCTCTCAATCTTAGGCCCCGTTTAGTAGGGTTTCAGTTTCTCTAGAGATGTTTCTGGTTTTGGAGAAACTGAAAATTTCTCTGTTTTCTAGTTCAAAAATGAGAAACATTTCTCCTAAAAAAACTTTTTCTGGTGAGAAACTGAAGATTTGATAACTGTCACTTCTGTACATATCACAAAATTTGCGGCTTTATACCTACTCTATATAGTTGTGCATTAGTTGCAACCATTCATTTTGTTCTTGTGACTCCTTGTAGTTTTGCACTTTTTATGTGAGTTGTTTAACATATGTAAGACAGTAAGCAAGGTTCATTAGTCGCCCAGTCGATCCTAGTTGCCTAAAGAGTAAAGACTGACTAGGGCAACTAGATCGATTAGTCGTCGGCTAGGAGATAAGTCGACCCTCTACCTCTAGTTGACCTCTAGTTGTTCTGGATATTTTGGAGGACATTTGTAGTCGACACTATATATATGTCAACATATATATATATATATATATATATATAATTGCTATGTGTATGTAATATATATATATATATATATATATATATATATATATTACATACACATAGCAATTACAGAACAACAAAGTATATAAAGAAAGCATGGCAGTTGACAGCCATGAGCCATCAACTGTTGCAAACAGCGATGAGCCATGAACATAGCAATTTCAGACAGCCATGAGAAATTGCACACACAGCCATGAGCCATGAACACAGAGCAATTGGCCGGGCCTCCTAGTCGCCCTGGTCGGATGACTAGGTTTCTGATCGGCCTAGTTGCGTCGGGACCCCTAGTCGAGCTCAGCGGAGCAATAAGCCCGACTAATCGTGATTAATTGCGATTAGTCGGATGACTAATGAACAATGACAGCAAGATTTAGCTGTTGCATCTCCTTTTTTGTAACCTTATATAATTAACAGTTGTAGAGATGCCTCTGCCTGTTCAGGGTGAGATGTACTCAAATTTAATGTTAGTTTGGTATCTTTTAGGCTCATTAATAATGACATACTTGTGAGTTTTCAGTTTTCACATGAAACATTCCTTTCCATTTCTGATGCGTTGCATGACTCAAAACTTCAGATACATGCAGTGACCTGCTATATCATCCTGAATGACAGTTTCACACTTTTTTGGGTCCTACAGCTTAGTTTTGTCAAACCTTGATCTTGATAACTTTGAATGGGCCTGAAAAGTTTTACATGGTATTCAAATGATTAGATCCTTTGGGCCAAGCTATAATGCTATATTAATCATATTTGTGAACCAACCAACCAAAAAAAGGAATGAAGTAGTTATTGTTTTCAAATATACAATGCAAATCTAGAAAGTCAAGTGTCCTTTTCCGAAGAACCTTTATGTTTATAAGTATTTATGGAGTCCAATGGTAGTAGTATTTTTTATTTGTATTTGTGGTGTTATCCTTTATTTCTTGGATACTAACGATTCCAATTCTGGTGCCCATATCAGTTGAAGTTTGGCAATGGATCTGGAGACGGAGAATCGCCTTGCTTCTCTACTGCTTGAGGAAGCACGGAGATTACAGCAAGAGGCTGACAGAGAAGGTGTTCACGCATATCTGCAAAAACCTAATGTAAGACACCGCCCAAACTCAAGGTTCCTCACGGCTACAGTACGCGGAGTTCAACAAGGTTAGCCGGGTGCTTTCATTTAATTGCCTGATGTGTGATTTATGTTGTTGTAGTTTAGATTTCTTGAATCATTTTGTTTCCTATATTTTCTACTTTCATGCTCATGCAGGAGAATAACTTTTAAATTAATAAAAATGAGAACCGATTACATATATGTGACTGCTTAATTTGGCGCATGTGTCCTGCCATAAACATTATGGACTACATCATAATGCTGATTCCATATTAATTGTAAAAGGAAAAAACAAAATTTATGGACTTCACATTGCACAATTGTTTTTAATGGAATTTAACCAATTGAATTGACTCTCTGGAACATAATTCTGAATGGAAACGTATTTTGTTTGTTTGCAGCAAACCGTGTTGTTGAGGTCAATGAAATGTGGCGTGCCAGGGAAAAGGAACTGGAGTTGGAGTCTAAGATGAAAGGGAGAGTTGAGGTCAATGATCATGATGACTCTAGAGGCAAGAAACGCAAAAATGACTTGAGAAACCAGGGTTCCAGCTCAAGGACTGACAAAGAAAGGATTAATTACAATAGCTCTTACTCTGAACAGGAGGATGGTCTTGGTGATGATGAAATTGAAAATTTTCTTCATTCAAGGTCAGTTAGAATACCCCAAACATACGAACAGACACACTGATCATTGGTGACATGAAAATTTTAGCCTCTCAATTCTTGTATGAAAAGCATGCAATTGATCTGCCTTCTCATTACTGTCTATTGAGTTCAGGTATTCTGTTTGTGATATATTTCAAGTGTTAACTGATGTAATTTTGTGCTATGTTGTCAGGGTGAAACGTGGACGGGGAGCCATTGGTTCTAGGATGGATGAGCCTGGTCCGTTCCTTGATGCCTCGCGTCATCAAGGCAATGAACTTAGTCCTGATATACGAGTGGAAGAAAAATGGGAGCGCCGAGTGCAAGGTCCGGAGAAACCTCTGTTTTTGAGATCAAAGTCTCCTAAGGATCATTGGCGTGGGGAAGCATCAGATGAGAATCCATCCAGCTCTGAGCTACATAGCAAGGAAGAAATCAGAAGGAAGGAAGAGAAAAGAGATAAAAAGAAGAAAAAAGACAAGAAGAAATCCAAGCATCGCCATCACCACCGTCACAAAAGCCGAAGGGACTGATGGCCCTTTTAGCTGAACAAAAAAGTGTAAACAAAAAAAAAGTTGTCCCTGAATGAGGAAGCTGATTATTGTTTTCGCTTTGCTGTGGAAACTTGTATTGTAGTAAACTCAAGGTATGGTGCAGAATGGAATACAATTTGTAGGAGTGTTCTTACAATCTTACTGTTGGACTGTATGTCTGCGTTTTGTTGGGCTAGTCTCGTATACCAGCTTCTATGTAGCTATATATGTGTACCCTATCTTTCTGAGGTTAGTTAGTTCACTAATTACTTTCTATCATTGTATTATTAGCTAGGGAACTCAAACTCTAATCTTACCTTCTTTTTCACCCTCATGGCTCAGCTGCCGTTGTCGGGCCGGTGCCGATGCGCCCCCAAATGCCACTGCATGCTGCTCAGATCCGGGCGTTGCTTACTTTCTCTGCCCCGATCCGGCTGCTGTCGGCCTCCTTTGTCCCGGTCTCAACCGCGCCAGTGCAGGCCGCCGCGACACCACTGCAGGTTGCCCAGATTCGGGCACCGCCGGCCTTCTCTACTCGAATCTGGCTGCCGCCGACCTCCTCCGTCTAGGTCCGATCGCCGCTGGCCAGGGTTCTAAATCCACGCGAGGAGGAGCAGAGGTGCAACACGGGAGGAGCAGAGGCGAAGCCAGGAGGAGCAGGGACGGGCGCCGATAGCGGGAAGGGCAGTGGGCGATGGTGGCAAAAGGGAATGAGCGCGCCAGTTGGAGAAGAAGGGTGTAGCGCATAGTGGGCTGGATTAGACTCGGCCTAATAAGATCCAGATAATGTGAACTGTTGGATCGCATCCAACGATTCAATCTTCAGATCGGGATATATATAAAATCTATGTCCCTTACTGTAATTCTATTCTCACCGTCTTCGCTAACCAGCAGAGCTACAGCGGCAGCGGCCACGACGAGCGGCGGACCCACTACAGCTTCGGCGAGCAGCGGACGCGGCTCCCCACCGCCTCCTCCCCTCCTTCTCCCCCCCTCCACGCGCCTATATCCTTGCCTGGCCCGTCCGACTAACCCTTTGAGCGACGCCTGGACGCCTTATCGTGCTAGGCGGGCACCTAGGCCACTCCAGGCGAGGTGAGGTGCCTAGCATCTGTCCTGGAGCGACAAGACGTCTAGGCGTCGTCTAGGCAACGTCTTACGAAGCCTGCCGCCAGCCCCAGCCGCGCCTGCTCCGGCCACCGTACTACCCATGGCTGCCCAGACCTGGGCTCTGCCAACTACTCCCTGCCGCACCAGTGGCTTGGAGGGTTGCCACCCTTGGATGCTATCGCCAGCGCGAGTGCTGGGCTCCCTTGCGCCACCACTGGTGGTCCGGACACCGCACTACTCTCTGGCGGCGGGTACCAGATTTGGGCATCACCGGCCCTGGTGCTCCACGCCCGCCTCCCCTTGTGTCGCAGCGGTGCTGGTGCTCTCCGACCAGTCGGGCCGTCGGCAGACCACTTGCTGGCGCCGCTGCCGTCGCCTTCATGATCGTTGTCGTCTTTGGGCTAGATGGTCCTGTTGTCACTACTCCTGGGCTCGCGCAGTCGTCACCTCCGTACATCGCCGGACTCGAGTCCCTACCGGATGGGCTCAACGTGGACACCACTGCCACCGTCTTGCCGGCGATGACTGTCCCTGTTGTTGGCGCCGTCGCTGCTCATAGCGCGACCGTTGCCCCTCCCCCCCCCTCTACAGCACCGACAGCACAACCACGACGGCCATAGACACCTTCGGTGTCGTTGTGGCTCCGGCTGCCTCTCGCGAGCGCGAGCGGGTACTTGCTCTCGTCCTGGAGCAGGATCGTGCTTCTGTGGTCGCTATGTCTCACCAGCTCGAGGACAGTGCTCACCGACCGTTGAGTGCTACCCAAGAGCCTTCCTCAGATGCTGGTGCTCACTCTTTGTACTCAACATCCCTCGTCGCTGCTCTCCACGCCCAAGCTGCCGGGATTCAGAACATCTGGACGCTTGTGTCAGTCGTTCTCAATTCTGACTCCACCGCGTACGCCCGCTGGCATCACGTGTTTCTCCTCACGTTGAGGCGTTTCTGTTTTGACAACCACGTCCTCCGGAAGGGCTCCTCGTTAGATGATTATTGGATCAGTATGGGCAGCTTGGTCCTAGCCTGTATCCTTGGATCCCTCTCCGACGAGCTACAACACATCGTCGGGCAGTGCGGTGACGGTACCGTGCATCGAGCATGGCTGGTCCTCGAGCAGCACTTCTTGAGAAATTTGAGCTCTCCACATCAGCGCGCGATTACAGAACACCGTTCAGGGCAACCGCTCCATCTCCGCCTACTGTCGGGAGATGAAGGACATGGCTGACGCCTTGCGCGACCATGGCGAGCCGGTTGCCGATAGCACACTCATCCTTCGGGTCCTTTGGGGTCTGAACGAGCGCTACTGCCACCTCCGTTCGTGGCTTCTTCCAGTGGAGCCGCCCCCAACCTTTGAGAAGGTATCGATCGACCTTGAGCTCGAGGAGATCACTTCCGGTGGCCCTGCTAGATCCGAACCTGCCACAACCTTCACTCTGGGCATTCCCCGCGGCAACTTGCTTCTACTGGACCACCACCACGATCACCTGCTTCGCCTACCACCCCAGCTGCTCCTGCTGGGTTTGGGGGTGGTAATCGTCGCCGAGGTGGTGGTGCTGGCGGCACTGTGGCTCTTACTACTTCTACCGAGTGGTAGTATTGTCACCGGTCGGGGAGGTGCGCCCTAGCCCACACCCTATAACCTGTGGACCACCCATATCTCTATGTGGCCTGGGCCGTCTCCGGGTCTTTCGCCTCCACGCTCGTCGCATCCTCAGCCGACGTACGTGAAAGTTGCCTAGAGGGGGGGTGAATAGGCTTAATTGACCTAAAATGGCTTAATTAAACGAAATCAGCACCCAGAGGCCAGACTAGTCCGGTTCAGGGCAGACTAGTCCGGTCAGCCTGCAGAGGGATACTAAAAACAAAGTTCTAATGAGTTTTAAACGGATTTTCGTGAAACGAAATGCGGAAGGATGAGAAAGTTAATACTAGCAACTATCAAGACATGTGAATCATGATGGATAGCCAGATATAAGCAAAGATTACTAGAATGAGCAATTAACGGTAAACCTAACCCTAGAATGATCTTTGTAATGAACGAATAGTAAAGCACACAAGTGACACAAGAATTTATCCCGAGTGAAAGTCGCCTAGAGGGGGGGTGAATAGGCAATAATACCTGAAATGACTTAATTAAACGAGATTAAACTCCTGAGGACGGACTAGTATGGACAGGGCCAGACTAGTCCGCTCAGCACAAGGTGAAAACCTAAAAACTTGATTTCTACAAGTTATTTTCAGAATTTAAGTTCAACAAAGAGATAAGTAATATGTGGTAAACTAGTACAATTCAGATTGTGAAGTTAAGTCACTTAGGATACAAGTTTTCAATAATGATCAAAGTGAAGAGCAATATGAACCCTAATAGCAATACTAGTGATCACAAAATCTAAAAGACAAGTGAGACAGGATTTATCCCGTGGTTCAGCTCCACGAAGAAGCCTACATCTACGTTGAGAAGTCCACACAAAGACCGGGTCTCACTTGATCCTTCTCTCACCAAGCCACGACAATGGTCGGCTTCATTTCCACTATATCAATGGGTAATCATCAAGTTTGATGGGGATGCTCACAAGTTGAGGCTCCCACAAATCAATATAATGAGGAGCACACGAAGCTCAACTCACACAAACCACAAAACACAACACAATGTGCAAAGAGATCAAACCGAGAGCCAAAGCGCGATGATCTTCCTTTACTCTCCTCCTCAAACCCTAATCTTTTCAAGATTTGGTCTTAGAGGGCTAGTAGGATGAGTAGAATGCTTTGGAAGGATCTAGGTCACTCGTGGCGGCGCTAGGGTTCAAGACTTGTTCAAATGAGGCCGGGGGTCCCCTTTTTATAGGGGTCCCGAACCCCTTCTGCTGACCGCAGAAGAAGGGCGGACTAGTCCGGCCACTGGCCCCGGACTAGTCCGGCCCAATGGGACCATTGACCTCTGTTCAGGTCCCGACAACTGCCACACTGCGCGACGATCGTCACGCCACCCGCCAAATTTCCAAATTCAAACGGTCACTAGACAACAGACTAGTCCGGTCCTAAACGGACTAGTCCGAAGTGGAACAGAGCCATTTGGTCCATCCAAAAACGGACTTTCTGAGTTGGCCTGGACTAGTCCGGCTACAGGGGCGGACTAGTCCGACCCTCTAGGGTTTCTCTCGGTTTATCTCACTAAGTCTCAAACGGACTAGTCCATACCCTAATAGACAAGTCTGAACTTTTCCAGAGAGCTTTGGTTCGTCCAGAAACAGACAAGTCCGTTCGTTTGGAACTTAGCTCCATTTTCACTAGGAATCACTCCATAGACGTTTGGTCTGTCTCAAAACGGACTTGTCTGCCTGGCCGTGCTAGTCCGGCCTCCTAGGGTTTTTTCCTCATTTTGGCTTCTCACTTAGGTTTTTCTCTAAACCAGCGCTTTGAGCCCTCTACAATGATCTCATTGCACATGATACAACAACCCTCTCACATGACACGACTCATAAAAGCTCAACACCATAGAAACTCTAATTTCTACGCTTGAGTCTTTGACGCCCGCTTTACCCTTTTCCTTTTTGAGGGTTTTCATCTCATTTCAATCCTTGCACCTGTGCTTAAGATCAACTTAGCTCATTAGCATCTTAATTGTCATCATCAATCATCCAAAACTCACAGGGATGCCTAGATGCACTTTCAATCTCCCCCTTTTTGGTGATCGATGATAACACATTAAGACTTCGACAAAAAGGATAATAATTTGTTTTCATAACATGTATTTGTATGAGTGACTCCCCCTCAATGTATGCATCAAGAGTAAGAGTAATTGAGAGAGTTCTCATACTTATACATGTTATGGTGGGGTGCCTAAGTGATCTGCTCATAAATTGTGATAAGGCAACAAATGTGAAAGATAAACATGTAATTGAGGTAACACATCACGAGTTAGACATAAGACAATAACAATTTAAGTCTTACAACATAGATTAAGTCTTACAGTAACTTGAAATGAGAGTTTTAACACAAATGGATCAATCTCTCCCCCATCATGACTAAGTATAGCTCTCAATCTCTCACCCTATCTGAAAGTTGTATCCACCAATCTCCCCCAC
Source organism: Tuctoria greenei (assembly GCA_036927565.1). NCBI lineage: Eukaryota > Viridiplantae > Streptophyta > Magnoliopsida > Poales > Poaceae > Tuctoria > Tuctoria greenei. Next base: position 116,328,938 of record JAYESD010000011.1, on the reverse strand, counting down.
TCTTCCAATCTCTCCCCCTCTCCCAATCTCTCCCCCTTTGGCATCAAGACACCAAAAAGGAAAAGAAGGAAGGAAGAGTCCTTAAGTCTACTCATCATCATCATCGGTGTCGTCGTCGTCATCTCCGCCTTGGTCCCCGCTGTCGCTCTCCGTGGCCTCCAGATCAATATGAGCATCATCGTCGAATGGGGCCGCGGTGGAAGTACCATCTTCACTGAATTGAGCGAGCTCGTCGGCGGTGAACTCCAGGAATGGAGTAATCTCTCCATCACTCTCCTCGGCGGGAGACATAGGGATGTCCAACTTGCCGCATACCGCCTTGAGATACTTTTCTTGGCGACGCTCCATGCGACATTGCCGAACTTCCACCTTCCGGCAAGAGGAGAAAATGGCCTTAAAGCACTTGACAAAACCACTCCCGCATTGTGATGACGACGGAGGTGTAGGAGGAGATGGCACAAAGTGGGAAGAAGAAGCGGGAGGATCCACATTCTTCCTCCTAGGGGCTGCTGGCTACGGAGGAGGGAGTTGAGGTCGAAGCCTCCGGTGAGTGATGTCCTTCTTGAAGTTGAGTCCGGAGACCTTCTCGATCATGTACATGATGTAAGGAGCATATCCACATGACCAATTTGGATTATGGGAGATGTTGAAGATGTCATCGAATATGTAGTCAACCACATTAAAGCAGACATCTCCATCAATAAGCACCATCAAGTGCCTCAGACTCCCTTGAATGATCCCCGCATCTCCATCCTTGGGGGCAATGGTCTTCCAGAGCACCCTATTGAGTACACTGCAGAAGGGCTTGATGTTCCTAATGTGCCTGCCCTATTAGGATGCATGGATATGATACATGTACTCCAGGGTATCGCGATCAACTAGCCCTAGGTTGGAGATAATGATTTCATTGTCTAGTTGATCCTCCAAGTCTAGAATTTGAGCAAACTCCCAGTAGGTGGTGGAGTATTGCTCTCCTTGGGTCATACAGGTGATCCTCCTGTCTCCATAAGTGTGGAAGTAGATAGTGGAATAGAACTGAGTAATAACTTCCACATTCCAGTCATAGTGAAAGGCCATGAACTTCTTCAAATCATGTCACTCTACGGCCTCAATCACTGCATTGAAAGCCACATGATCCTTCTAAGCCATAGTCCCAGTCAATCCATTCAGCATCGGTGACCGGGGTCTGCTTGGACATGTAGATAGTCCGATAATAATCACAGTGGAAGTCACACCAGAATCGAGGATCCACTGTGCTCCTATCCCTCTGATACACATTGATCTTACGGAGCTTTCTTGCTTTCTCAGCCCCTTTGCCTTTGAAAATGTTGGCATCGAAGGCAGCTGCACGGTTTTGGTTCCATGCAGGAGAGGACATCCTCAAAGGGCCTATGGGCTGAGAGGCACCCTTCTTGACCTTGCTTGCTGCCTTCTTGGCAACAATCACCCTCTTCTTGGGTGCAACATCGATTGGAGCTTTTCCCTTATCTTTAGAGGTCCTCGCCTCCTGGGCTCTAGCTTGATTCCCCAATGTCACAAGTCTCTTTTTACTTGGGGCTGCCTCGGAAGCAGCAAAGTTGTGGGCTTCTCCCTGCGTCTCCTTGGCTTTCCTTGATTCAAAGTAGGCAGCAGCCATTTCCTACTCCTTGTGCCCCAGGCGATAAAGAGCTTGCCTCCCCGCTTCGGCCTTGTAGTCGGAAAGAGGAACATACTCGTAAGCCGACATGGTTGCTGATAAGAGAAGCAAGGGAATGTGTATGAGTCAATGGAAGTTAAGGGGTAGTGGTAGAATTCACAAAATCAACCTAGGTTAGGGTTTTCTGTGTGTACACCGGACTAGTCCGCACCTAGTTGGACTTGTCCGCCCTACGGCCGGACTAGTCCGGTCCACACAACAAGAACCCTAATCTAGAGAAATTTTGCAAAATCTACAGATCCTACCACAAAAATGGAGGTATATGATCACAATGATTTGCACAACAACATTTGTGAAGAATTATCTATCAATAGACCCAAAAGAATTGAATTTCAAGGGTTTTGGGGTTAGGTCAAGAATACCCCTTCAAATCTCCAAATCCATGAAATGGGGATGAAGAATCGGCCTCCTATGCTTGGGGAATGGTTCCCTAGCACCTTAGGACTTCAATCCACAGATTGGAGTGGAGATTTGTTGGTGGGAATCGAAAATCACCGTTTGGAGGGCGGTTTTCGAGCGTTTTTTGGAGAGAGAGTGTTTGAGTGGAAGTGGAAAGGTCGGGGACTCCCTGGAGAGGTTAAGTCCCCAAGGGTCGGACTAGTACGTTCAGGGACCCGGACTTGTCTGGCCAACGGACTGGTTCCAGACTACTCTGAGCCACCGGACTAGTCCAGTCATAGGGCGGACTAGTCTGGTCCTAAGGCTGAAAACTCCTATATATTGAGTTTTTAGTGGAGATTTGATCCTTTTGGACTAGATTTCCCAAAACATATTTGTAAACATGATCAGTAAGCAGTGAACAATCAAACAATGATCATGGTTCACAAGGATTCAATAATTTCAAAATAATTTGTAGAAAATCGAGGAGGATGAATTTTCCGCAATCATGTGTGAATTTTGAATATGACAATCAGATGTGCAAGATTCAAGCCACATTTCGGGAATTCAAGATATTAAGCTCACTCCTAAGTTCACAAAATCTCTTCTCATCTAAGGGTTTGGTAAATATATCAGCCAATTGTTTTTCGGTTCTCACATGGGAAATTGTAATGTCTCCTTTTATGGAGTGATCTCTCAAGAAGTGATGGCGAATGTCAATGTGTTTGGTCCTTGGGTGTTCAACTTGATTATGGGCTATTTTGATGGCACTCTCATTGTCACATAGAAGAGAAATATGGCACAAGTTAATGCTATAATCCCTAAGAGTTTGTCGCATCCAAAGAAGTTGTGCACAACAACTTCCCGTGGCGACATACCCCTTCAGCTATGGAAAGAGCAATGAAGTTTTGTTTCTTTGAGGACCAAGACACTAGAGATCTATCAAAAAACTGGCATGCTCCTGACGTACTCTTTCTATCAACCTTGCACCCTGCATAGTCCGCAACGGAATATCCAATTAGGTTAAACTTAGAGCTTTTGGGGTACCAAAGTCCTAGGCTTGGTGTGTGAACCAAATATCTAAGAATTCTCTTAACGGCGGTCAAATGACACACCTTAGGAGCAGCTTGAAATCTAGCACACATAAACACACTAAGCATGATATCGGGCCTAGATGCACATAAGTAAAGTAATGATCCTATCATGGAACGATATACCTTTTGGTCCACACTTGGACCATCTTCATTGAGATCGAGATGCCCATTGGTTGCCATAGGAGTCTTGATGGGTTTGGCCTTGTCCATGTCAAACTTCTTGAGTATATCTTGTGTGTACTTGGTTTGACTGATGAACGTACCTTCCTTGAGTTGCTTCACTTGAAAACCTAGGAAGAACATTAACTCCCCCATCATGGACATCTCAAATCTTTCCATCATTATCTTAGAAAACTCATCATAAAAAGCTTTGTTAGTACAACCAAATATAATGTCATTGACATATATTTGGCAAACAAACAAATCATCATTTAAGTGCTTAGTGAATAAAGTATAGTCCGCCTTCCCAATTTTGAAACCATTTTGAGTTAGAAAATCTCTAAGGCACTCATACCAAGCTCTAGGAGCTTGTTTGAGTCCATAGAGAGCCTTACACAATTTGTACACATGGTTTGAGAATTCTTCAACTTCAAATCTGGGGGGTTGCTCCACATACACCTCTTCCTTGATTGGAACATTGAGGAATGCACTCTTGACGTCCATTTGATATAGCTTGAAATCATGGTGAGTAGCAAAGGCAAGTAATATACGAATTGATGCAAACCTAGCTATGGGAGCAAATGTTTCTTCGAAATCCAAACCTTCAACTTGTGAATGCCCTTTGGCCACCAGTCGTGCCTTGTTCCTTGTAACCACCACGTGTTCATCTTGTTTGTTGCGGAACACCCACTTGGTGCCTACAACATTCGCATTAGGCCTCTTCACAAGCTCCCATACTTGATTTCTTTCGAAGTTGTAAGTTGTTGAGCTCTCTTGCATGGCCATCACCCAATCCGGATCTTGTAGTGCTTCTTTAACCTCGTGGGGCTCTAAGGAAGAAACAAAAGAGTAATGTTCACAAAAGTTTGCGACACGAGATCGAGTAGTTACCCCCTTGAAGATGTCTCCATGTATATTGTCAGCAGGATGGTCCCGTTGGACGCTTTGATACACTCTTGGGTGAGGCGCTTGAGGTCTTGCGTCATCATCTTGGTCTTCCTCATCCTCATTGTCTCCCCCTTGATTGATGCCCCCGTTTTCATCTTCTTGGAGCTCATCTTGGGGTACTTGATCTTGATCATTTGAGGAGGAGCTTGTTTGATGTGTCGGATGGTCACTTGCATCTTGAGGTTGCTCTTGTGGTCGTATATCACCACTTGTGGAGCTTCTTATTGATCTAGCACATGACGATCAACTTGCTCCACTTGGGAGCCATTAGTATCATCAAACACTACGTCACGTGCTACTTTAACAATTCCGGAGGATTTGTTAAATACACGATAGGCGTAAGTATTTGAGTCATAACCAAGCAAGAAACCTTCATCGGACTTAGAAGCGATCTTCGAAGTCCTAGGCTTCTTGTTGAGAATGTAGCATTTGCTTCCAAAAACACGAAAGTAAGAAATGTTGGGCTTGTTACCGGTTAGGAGCTCATAAGACGTCTTCTTAAGTATGCGGTGAAGATACAACCGGTTTATGGCATGACAAGTGGTGTTGACCACTTCCGCCCAAAACCGGTCTGACGTCTTATACTCATCAAGCATGGTTCTTGACATCTCAATTAAAGTCCTATTATTCCTCTCAACCACCCCATTTTGTTGAGGGGAGTAGGGGGCCGAGAACTCATGCTTCATGCCTTCTTCATCCAAAAATTCTTCGACTTGAGTATTCTTGAATTCGGTGCCGTTGTCACTCCTTATGGTCTTGATACTTAAGGAGAACTCATTTTGAGCTCTCTTCAAGTATCTCTTGAGGACACCTTGAGTATCACTCTTATCATGCAAAAAGAATACCCAAGTGAAACGTGAAAAATCATCAACAATAACAAGATCAAATTTGTTACCGCCAATACTTATGTAGGCGATTGGACCAAAGAGATCCATGTGTAGAAGCTCCAATGGTCTTGATGTTGTCATAATGTGCTTGGATGGATGTAGTGCTCCAACTTGCTTTCCGGCTTGGCATGCACTACATGCCCTATCCTTTTGAAACACAACATCCTTTAATCCACGGATGTGCTCGCCCTTAAGGAGTTTTTGCAAATTTCTCATCCCAACATGGGCCAGCCTTCTATAACAAAGCCATCCCATGTTGTTTTTTGCAATTAAGCATGTGTCAAGTTGGGCTTTATCCGCGGAGAAATCCACAAGATAGAGATTTCCCTTGAGTACACCCTTAAAGGAAATTGAGTCATTGCCTCTCCTTGTGACGGTCACACCCTCATTAGTGAATAAACAATTATAACCTTTGTCACATAGTTGTGATATGGACAAGAGGTTATAATCTAGTAAATCAACATGTAGAACATTTGAAAGCGTATGATTAAGGGATATGGCAATTTTACCGGTGCCAAGGATTTTTCCTTGGCTATTGTCCAAAAAATATTCCTTCACTTGGATCTTCATTTAGCTGATACTCCACAAACATCTTCCTCTCTCCGATCATATGATTAGTGCACCTGCTATCAAAAACCCATTTGGTTCCACCGGAGGAGTATGCCTACAAGAAAGATTTAAGCCTTAGCTTTAGGTAGCGAAACGATGTTGGGTCCTTTGATGTTAGTCAAGAGACACTTGGGCACCCACACACAAGGTTTAGGACTCTTGCAGTGTGGCCCAACATATCTAGCATAGGCATTTCCAAACTTGTGCCTCAATAAAACATATGATGCATCGAAATAATGGAACAGTGGATGAGGTTCTTTCTTAGGCATTTTGGGTGAAGTAGCGATGTTCTTTCTTTTATTGTTGTATGAGCCTCCTTTGATAAAAACAATCAAGTCTTTGCCATTCTTGAGAGTTTTGGCGTTTTGCCTCATCTCCCTAGAATAACAAAGACCATCCTTGACAAAGGGATGTCTTGTGTTGGTATATGCACTACATGCATATGCCACTTTCTCCTTGTCAAAGATGCCACCCTTTGGTGCTTGATTGGTTTGAGCCAACTTAAGCTCATATATAAGCTTTATGATCAAGTTTGAGCTATTACAAGGTTGATATGCTTTGGATTTAACATTTGTGGAAGATGAGCTTGTAGAGGAAGAAGGTGAATTGACTTTGAGAGACTTCACTTGTGTCTCAAGGATCTTGTTAGCTTGTGTCAAACTAACAAGTTCATCCTCGAGCACAATTATAGTGTTCTCAAGGTTTAAACAAGTTTCCTTGCTCAAAGCGAGTTCACACTCAAGTGCCTTGCTTCTTTCTCTTTCAAGCTCTAAGAGCTCCTCAACCTATTGACATCTCTCCTTTTGTTGGATGAGCATGTCCTCTTGATGGTTGATGAGCTCTTCATTCTCAAATATTTTCTCTGTCAACAATCTCAATCTTTTGAAAATACTTTTACTCATGTCTTTAAGCATATGTTCATTTTCACTACTACTATCAAAATCATCATGAGAAGAAATTAAAGAAGAGGATTTAGATTTAACCTTCTTTCTTCCCTCCTTGGCCATGGGACAAGTTGCCCTTGAAGTCTCTAAGTTTGGGAAGAGCTTGTTCTCCGTTGTTGTCTTCTTCATAGCAATGATTGCTATCTTCTCATCTTCATCGGAGGAGGATTCCTCATTTGAATCCCACTCCTTTCCAAGGTGGGCATGTTCGGATTGTTTCTTCTTCTTGAAGTACTTCTTCTCCTTGGACTTGCCCTCCTTCTTCTTCTTATTTTCTTCATGTGGACAATCCACAATGAAGTGGCCATACTCCCCACAATTGTAGCAAGCCGTCTTTGATCTTGTCTTGGGCTTGTGAAAGCATCTAGGCCCCATGAGGTACGGTTTCGGTGATTAATGACAACCATTCGATATTACTAATGAATTTGTGAATGCAAGGTCTCAATGACACTCAATCAAATGAAATCAAAATTACATTGGAGACCCATATAAAATCAACGAATGAGATCAAATCAAAACATATGATGACAAGAAGTGAAAGCTCTAACTTGATATCATTCCATACTTGAAGACAATCAAAACAACACTTCAAACAAATGTCAAAGAGGTCACAAGTTCAAAATTCCAAAAGAACAACTCAAAACAACTCGAAGTCAATAAGTTGAATACACCGGATCAACCGACGTTCTATGAGTTGACTACATCGGTCAAGTTGGTTCAATTGAAGAAGAAGACCTCAGACAAATGCACTCACCGGATCATCCGATGTGAGTGGCTCAGTGACATAGGTCCATCATCACAGAATGCAATACCATTGGACCAAGTGAAGCACCGGATCATCCGATGAGCAGAACTACATACATCGGTCAATCACTCCAGTGAGCCTCAAGATCAAGCAAAAATCTGGAGGAAGAGCCACCGGATCATCCGATGAGTAGAGAGATCAACATCGGTCTAACAACGGTCATATCTGACACAGTGACATCAGCTAATTTGGCTTTGACCGATGACAACTGAAGGGGAGACATCGGATCATCCGGTGTTCGCAGACAAGTGATGTCAGCCTACTTTTCCAACGGCTATCTCGTGGAGGCTGGCTATTTATACCCCTTCAACCTGTCAAAAAAAAAGATTTGAAGCCCAGACATACTCTACACATCCTAGAGCATTCAAGCAAGAGAGCTACCACCTTCACATCATTTACTCATCATTTGTACACCAAGATATAGGCTAGAACTAGCTAGAGATAGTGCTTGGGTGCCTCCACTCTAGGTGATTGGAGTCTCTAGCATAGTGAGAGCCACAAGGGAGTGTCCCTTGGTGTGTGTAACTTCCGGAGCTTGCCAAGTGGATTGTGGAAGCCCGGAGGATCCCAAAGTGTACAAGGCTTGAGCTCCACCTTGCCAAGGTTGGCGAACGGAGAAGAATAGTGAAGAAGCCCCTAGTCTCGGTGACTTGGGAGTGGCAAAACCCTTCGGTGGGTGCCACAACGTGGACGTAGGAAGATCCTTGTGATCTTACCGAACCACGGGATAAACTCCGTGTCCCTTCGAGCGTTTGCATCCCTCTCCCTTTTACTATTATGCAATCTTCATTCCGCAACTTTAATTTACATTGATTGCATAGTTTAATTGCATAGGGAATTGGGCTTTAAGTTGTAAGTGTTTAAATTGTCTTAAAATTTGAAAGAAAGCCCAATTCACCCCCCCTCTTGGGCGTTTCGATCCTTACAATTGGTATCAGAGCGTTGTAGCTCATTGGATCATTCTAGCTTCACCGCTAGAGAGCTTAAATGGCCAAGAATGGGGGTTCGGTTCCTATCTTCGAGGGCAAGAACTTTGCCTATTGGAAAGCACGCATGCGTGCCTACCTAGAGGCCATTGCTCCCGAAGTGTGGGAAGCGACCCATGCGGGATTTGGTGATCTTAACTATGTTGGTGATCAAATTAAATGGGATGCTAAAGCTAGAAATGCCATTTATGAATGCATTAGTCAAGATGTATTTGCAAGAATAGCTAGTAAAGAAAAGGCTTGTGAAATTTGGGCATGCTTAATTGAAATTCATGAGGGTTCCTCTCGTGTTAAAGAACTCAAATATCACTTGCTAAAATCCAAGTATGATGAATTCAAAATGCTTCCTCATGAGAATGTTAACCAAATGTTTTCACGCTTAAATGTTCTTATTGAGGAGATTAATGCTCTTGACATTGCATCTCTTGGCAAGGGACTTATCAACCGAAAGATTCTCATGCTCCTTCCAAAGCCTAAGTACAACATCATCAACTCCATGCTCCAAAAGGAATCACTTGACAACATTGAAGTTTCGGAGCTCATTGGAGAAATACACGCTCATGAGATGAGCGTACTTGGAATGATGGAGGAGTCATCATCAAAAACTATTGCTCTCAAGGCTTCAACCAAGAAGACAACTCCCAAGAAAAAGAAAGTTGTTGAGCCTAGCTCAAGCGAAGAAGAGCAAGCAACAAGCGAAGATGACGATGATGAGCTTGCATTGATGATGAGAAAATTCTCACGTCTAAACTCCAAAATCGCAAAGAAGGGATACTCCTTTGATCCAAAGAAGAAAGCCTTCCTCCCAAGAAAAGATGAAAATAAAACATGCTACAATTGTGGTAATCAAGGCCACATATCATATGATTGTCCAAGACCCGACAAGAGGAAGGACAACCACAAAGGAAAGTATAGAAAGCTAGAAGAAAGTGATGAAGATGAAGAAGAGGTCAAACCCAAGCGCGCCTTTGGAAAGAAGAAATTTGACAAGGGCAAGAAAACCAAGCTCTTTCCAAAGAAGAGAAGAGGGCCTCAAAAAGTCTTCATGTGCGAGGCAAATGAGTGGATCACGGATGAAGAGTCAAGCGATGAAGAGAGTGAAGATGAAGAAAACTTGGCGGGCCTTGCCGTCTTCAACAAAGACAACTCACCTCCTCATCCACCTCCCATGTGCCTCATGGCTAAAGGTAACTCTAAGGTATGTGATGATTCTAGCGATGATGATAATGAGCTCTCCCCCGATGAACTAGCATCAATGATTAATGAATATCATGCCATCATAAAAAGGGAAAAGAGCAAGGTCAAAGCACTTGAACAAGCTTGTGCTAAACTTGAGAGTGCGAAGCTCGACTTGCATGACAAGTATGTAACCATACTTCAAGAGCATGACACGCTCAAAACACATGTCAAGCAAGTCGAGGAGGAAAATGCTCAAATCAAGCTTGATCATCATGAGCTTGACTTAGCAAACCAAGCACTCTTGGGAAAGCACAATGACTTGGTTCAAAAACATGAAGTGCTTAACCTTGCTTATGAGAAAATGGAACTAAAAATGAAGAACATGAAAAAGGAAACCCTTGATGGCAAAGTATCAACTTTTTCACATGCCTCTAATACTTTGGATAAGTCTTTGCCTTTGAAAGCAAGCCTTAGGGAGAAGGAATTGATGGACGAAATTGAAAGTCTCCGTACTAGTGTGGTGAGACTCTCCAAGGGAGAGGACAAGCACAAGGAAATCCTCTACCAACAAGCCAAAGGCTTCAACAAGAGAGGACTTGGCTCCTTCCCGGTGCTCAACAAAGGAAAGGTGCCCTCACCGGAGCTTAGGACGAGCTTCATCAAAGAAGTTGGATCCTATTGCCAACATTGTGAGGTCACCGGACACCACACGAGGGAGTGTCCTCTTCCCAACCGTCCTTCTCCCAAATTGCCTCCTAACTACAAATCTACTTTCCATGATTATCACTATCTCTTAAGCAAAGTAGGTGGCAAGGTGAAGGCAAGGTTCATCGGCAAAGACATTAAGGGCATGAAGGGGAAGCTCCCCAAGCAACTTTGGGTCCCAAAATCACTTGTATCACACATACAAGGACCTAAGTTAGCTTGGGTGCCTAAACTCAAAAACTAACTTCATGTGTGTAGGTGAACTACAAAGCCGGAGGAAAACATTGGGTACTCGATAGCGGGTGCACTCAACATATGACCGGCAATGATGGTATGTTCACTACCATAGAGAACCCCGATAATCATGAACAAGTCACCTTTGGTGACAACTCAAAGGGGAAGGTAATTGGTTTAGGTAAAATCGCTATTTCGCATGATTTGTCCATTTCTAATGTACTATATGTTAAGTCACTTAGTTTCAACTTACTTTCCATTGCACAACTATGTGATCTTGGACTAACGTGCACTTTTGACAAGAATGGTGTTGTAGTAACTAGTGAATCAAGCAAAGAACTAATCTTCAAAGGATTTCGGCATGGACATCTCTACTTGGTGGACTTCTCCAACAAGGATGCTAGCTTGACCACTTGTCTTTTCACTAAGACAAGCTTGGGTTGGCTATGGCATCGACGCATTGCTCACATTGGGATGAGCAAGCTTAAGAAGTCGTTCAAGCTTGGGATGGTGACCGGCGTGAAGGATGTCACGTTTGAGAAGAACAAGCTTTGTAGCGCTTGTCAAGCCGGAAAGCAAGTTGCTTCACACCACCCAATGAAGACGATGGTGTCAACCTCCAAGCCGCTTGAACTACTCCACATGGACCTCTTCGGACCGTCCACATATCAAAGTCTTGGTGGTAACTTCTATTGTCTTGTTATCGTTGACGATTATTCTCGATATGCTTGGACTTTGTTTTTAGGAGACAAGGGTGAAACTCCGGAAGTTTTCAAGACCTTTGCCAAACGTGCTCAAAGGGAATTTCAACTTCCCATCATCAAGGTCCGGAGTGACAACGGCACCGAGTTCAAGAACTACAACATTGGGGAGTGGTGTGATCGTGAAGGTGTGAAGCATGAGTTTTCGGCCACATACACCCCTCAACAAAATGGTGTCGTTGAAAGGAAGAACAAGACCCTTATCACCCTTGCAAGAGCAATGCTTGATGACTATGGCACGTCGGAGAAGTTTTGGGCCGAAGCAATCAACACGGCGTGCCATGCCGCAAATAGGGTCTATCTTCACCGACTACTCCAAAAGACCCCATATGAGCTTCTCATTGGGAGAAAGCCCAACATCTCCTATTTTAGAGTCTTTGGGTGCAAATGCTACATCTACCGCAAGAAAAGGCTCGGTAAGTTTGAAAGAAGATGTGATGTTGGTATTTTTCTTGGTTATGCATCAAACTCAAAAGCATATCGAGTATTCAACCAAACCTCCGGTCTAGTTGAAGAAAGTTGTGATGTTGAGTTTGATGAGACTAATGGCTCCCAAGAGGAGAGTTTTGGTCATGATGAAATAGATGATGAGCCTCTACGAGAAGCCATGAAAAACATGACCATTGGAGACATCAAGCCGGAAGTTGAAGAGGGCCATGATCAAGGGGGAGCATCAAATTCCAACATCAACACCTCCATGATGCCTCAAGTTGATGAAGAAGAAGAAGAAAAAGATGATCCATTGCCAACGCAAGATTCACAAGCCACACAACACCAACGACAAGAAGAAGTCCATGATCAAGTCCAACCACAAGAGGAACAACAAGCTTCACCACCGCCAAGTGACTCACAACCACTTATGAGGCATGGACGCATCTCCAAGGCGCATCCAATGGACCAAATCATTGGAAGTCCTTCAAGGGGCGTAAGTACTCGTTCCCGCCATGTCGCCTCATTTTGTGAGCACTACTCTTTTGTTTCGTGTGTAGAACCCACTCACATAGAGGAAGCACTCCAAGATCCAAATTGGCTGATGGCCATGCAAGAAGAACTCAACAACTTCACCCGCAATGAAGTTTGGGTGTTGGAGGAGCGACCTAAGGACAAGAACGTTATCGGTACGAAGTGGGTATACCGGAACAAGCAAGACGAGAATGGCGTCGTGGTCCGCAACAAGACAAGGCTTGTGGCCAAGGGTTTTTCACAAGTTGAAGGACTAGACTTTGGAGAAACATTCGCTCCGGTCGCTCGGTTAGAAGCTATTCGCATACTCCTTGCTTTTGCTTCACATCACAATATAATGCTTTATCAAATGGATGTTAAAAGTGCTTTTCTCAATGGCTATATTAACGAACTTGTTTATGTTGAGCAACCTCCCGGGTTTGAAGATCCGAGGAATCCTAACCATGTGTATAGGTTACACAAGGCGCTCTACGGGCTCAAGCAAGCACCTAGGGCATGGTATGAACGACTAAGGGATTTCCTAGTCATGCAAGGATTCAAGATCGGGAGGGTGGACACTACACTCTTCACCAAGCACATCGACGGGGATTTATTCATTTGTCAAATTTATGTCGATGATATCATTTTTGGCTCAACTAACAAATCTCTTAGCCATGAGTTTGGCAAAATGATGTCTAGGGAATTCGAGATGTCAATGATTGGAGAGCTCAACTTCTTCCTTGGATTCCAAATCAAGCAACTTCAAGAGGGGACCTTCATCTATCAAGAGAAGTACACAAAGGACCTCTTGAAGAAATTTGAGATGGGAGATTGTAGCTCAAGAAGCACTCCAATGGCGACAAATTGCCATCTCGACGCGGACATGGACGGTAAACCTATTGATCAATCTCATTACCGTTCTATGATTGGCTCATTGTTATATCTTACCGCATCTAGGCCCGATATTATGTTTAGTGTGTGCTTGTGTGCTCGCTTTCAAGCGGCACCTAAAGAATCGCACAAGAAGGCGGTTTTTAGGATACTTCGGTATCTCAAGCATACCTCAAGTGTAGGGTTGTGGTACCCCAAGGACGCTAGTTTCCATCTCTTGGGATACTCGGATTCGGACTTTGCCGGATGTCGTGTGGATCGCAAGAGTACCTCCGGTGGGTGCCACTTACTTGGGCGTTCCCTAGTATCTTGGTCGAGCAAAAAGCAAAATTCCGTGGCTTTGTCCACCGCGGAAGCGGAGTATATAGCGGCCGGTGCATGTTGTGCCCAAATTCTATATATGAAGCAAACCCTTTTGGACTTTGGAATTAAAATTGGTTGTGTGCCTCTCCTTTGTGACAATGAAAGTGCGGTTAAGATAGCTAGAAACCCCGTTCAACACTCCCGCACTAAGCACATTGATATTCGCCATCACTTCTTGCGTGATCATGAGGCTAAAGGAGACATCTCTTTGCAAGGTGTTAGATCCGAAGAACAATTGGCGGATATCTTCACAAAACCACTTGATGAGAAAACCTTTTCTAAACTTAGAAGTGAATTAAATGTGCTAGATGCATCTAACGTCATGTAAGTTGCCATGTTCATGTAAGGATGCATATCATATAGGTCTTGTCTAACTCCCAAAGGATAGGGGTGAGCTAGAAATAGTTTTCCCTGAGGAAGCCTTTGGAAGGTTCAAACTTGGCAAGATAGATTTATTTTATGCCTTGCATGATCCCTGCCATATAAAGTTGCACTCATTCAATATCTTGCATTATATTTTGTTTGGCATTGCATAACGGTAGATTGTCACAAAGGGGAACCCACCTCATGAGAAGGAGACTTGTTTGAAATGCAATATCTCAACTCATATAAGGTGGAAAGAACAAAATGTTAGGTACGTTAATGCCTAGAGGAACATGCTTCATTGAGACAGTAGTCTTCATACTCTACCTCACAAAGCATGGGCCTTACATTTTGTTTGGATATTTTTCCTCCATTTTTCTTGGTGTTCCATTTGCATTAAGGACTAGCCAAGTTATTGGCACATTAGCTTCTTGAGGGGTAAGGGGTTGCCCAAAAAGTCCTAAGACATGTGTTTCTCTTTGATTGGTTGTTTGGTCAAAGGACATATATGGGATGTTTTCGTTCTGTTGTCATCGGATTATCCGATGCCCCTGTCAATCCCTCATCGGTCAAATAGGTGTTCAATCTTCAAAGCCAAATTCTGTCTGAATTCATAATGATCCGACGAGTTCATTCCGAAAAACATCGGTCCATCCGATGTTCTCTCTTCTGGAGCTGTGATCTATTCATCCGATGTCTACCTCCCTCCAACGTCGGATCATCCGGTGTCAATATCACTCGGTTGAACACCCTTACTGTGCTATTCGACCGATGTTCAAAACCCTAATCATCGGTTCATCCGATGTCAACAGCAATTCTTGAATATCCTTACTGTTGCAATTGACCGATGTTCACTGCATCTATCATCGGTCCATCCGGTGTTTAAAAAACGGCTAGGGTTTGGGCCCCACTATTTAAACACCCGCGCCGCCGCCGTTCCCTCTCTCTCCCCGATTCTTCTCTCTCGCCGCCGCCGCTCGCCCTACTCGCCGCCACCTCCGCCGCCGCACCCAAGCATCGCCTCCCTAGGTGCCGCCGCCGCCGTCCCCGGCCGCCGCCGCCCACAGCGCCGCCGCCCACAGCGCCGCCGCCCAGCGCCGCCACCATTCGCAGCGCCGCCGCCGCACGCCCGCGCCGCCTCCTCCACCCTCGCGCCCAAACATCACCGCCGCCACTCACCACCGCGCTCAAGCCTCGCCGCCGCCCTTCTCCACCACCAACGTGCGCCATCTCCGGGCCATCTCCTCCTCGCTAGGGTTTCTCGGCCCGGTTGATCATCGTCGCTAAGGTGAGCTTCGTGCCGCGCGACGTCTCTCGTTGCTTCTCTCGCCGTTCTTCCTTCATCGTCGCTAACCCCACCTCTCCCTTCCATCTAGATGGGTCGTGATCGCAAAGGAAAGGGCAAGGCGATCGCGGAGCCCGCCGCGAAAAAGCGGAAACTTTCGAAGGATGAGAAGAAGGCCTTGATGGCCGCTCGCGCCGCCGAGGAGCGTGAGCGGGGCCATGGGGGTTCGTTGAGGATTAGCGAGGCCCGTCCAAGGCCGCCTCCCGTGGTCGACGACTCCGACGCCGAAGAGGAGCCGGTTGCGCCTCTCGTCCGCCGGCGCTCAGCCCGGACTCGAGGAGGTCACGTCGAGGCTGCTCCTCGTCCGAGACCGACGGCCGCCGACCGTCGTGAGGACAGGGAGGCTGAGAGGGACATCCATGAGATGGACACGGCCGTCCGGGTCGGTGAAGGAGTCCGTCTTGTGGACTACCGGAAGATGAAGGCGAAGCAACTCCGGAAGCTCAGATGGAGTGTTCTTCTTGAGGAGTGGTTCCCACAGCCCCAAGAGCTTCTTGTTGACAGTCGCTTCTGGACTGTCACCCAGGCGTCTCTCTATGAGACCTACAAGCGCCGGGGGCACAAGCTCTTTCAGCACAACCACTTGGACTGGAGGCAGCTTGCAGTAGCAGCGGAAACTGATGTCCGCCCCTTCTTTGAGAGATACAGAGGCTTGGTGGAGCTATTGGACTATGAGCGAAGTGCGTATGTTGAAGAATGGGTCCGTGTCTTCTACGCGACCCTGTACATCTCAGAGGGCAGAAGATCAATTGCCTTCATGTTCAATGGTCAGCACTACCATCTCACAAGGCAGACTTTGGGGCACATCCTTGGCTTGGACCTGCACGACACTAGCATACACGAGAAAGTCTATGGGCAGGCAGATCCACCGAGGAGGCCACTTACTGTAGGGGTAGCACCTCAGCTGGACGAGATCCGCTCCTTGTTTGGCCCCACGTTCTCTCCAGATCAGCCGAGAGTCCCAGCACTCCTGACCCCAGCTGCGCGCATTGTGCACCTCGCCTTGCGCCGCACGCTCCTGCCGAGGTCAGGTTACTTGGAGGGGTTCACGAGTCTCCAGCAGACCCTCCTGTTCTACATAATGAACGGGATGGATTTTGATATCGTAGACATACTTCTCTGCGAGATGGAGGACGCCATTACAGATGGAGTGGGCATGATGAGGCAGCTAGCATACGGGCACTGGATCAGTTATATTTGTTCTATGGTGGTGCCAGAGGGACATACAGCACAGGCCCGACTCGCTGACGAGAGCGTGACCCGCTTCGGTCACTACCGTGCGTCCGCTCCTGGAGACCGCCGCCTTGGCCGTCCAGTTGAGCGCCAGGTCAGGGCCCGCTTGACTGAGGAGGATTGGTCTGACCTCGAGAAGGAAGATGAGCGTCTGGCAGAGGCAGAAGCTCAAGGTGGAGACTTGCAGCACGTCTGGTCCGAGAGCGACACAGACGAGAGTGTTGAGGAGTACTTCCCTCCACCTCCACCCTCACCGAGACAGCACGACGCCGAGGCAGGAGGATCAGCTGCTCCGCCACCGACACCACCTCCTGTGTCCGAGGCGCAGGTGTCACAGCCGTCGGAGCTGTCCTCCCTTCTCCAGCAGATGATCGAGCAGCAGCGCCAGGACAGGCTCGCTGCTGAGCAGGCCAGGGCGGAGCAGGCTGCTCACCTGGCACAGCTGCAGCGGCAGCAGCAGGAGCTCCAGCTGGAGATCGCCCGTCAGAGGCGAGAGGATACGGACCGGTTCACCAACCTGGTCGATCAGATGCACCGCCGTACCCTCGACCAGCAGCAGCAGACCCAGCAGGCCATGATGGGGATCCTAGGGTTGATCACCAACCTATACACTCAGACCGGGATCGCCCTTCCTTCACAGCAGCCTGGACTGGGACTGGCTCCAGGTGTCGCTCAGGTGCCTACTACTCCTATCCCTTCGATCAGCATGTCACCACTTCTGGCACCTAGCGCACCGATTCACTCACCACTGCCGGCGACGACCTTGTTCCAGCAGACACCGGCGTCCGTGGTGAGCGCTCCACTTTCTCCAGCTCCTCCAGCATCTTCAGTACCTGCTCCTCCAGCACCGGCAGCGGACCCTCCAGTTCCCGCCGCTCCGGCAGCTCCTTCGACCGGCGACTCCAGCTCCGACGACTGCGACGGTGCTCAGTTCGTCCTCGCGCCTAGCTCTCAGGGTCAGTAGGCGTTCTGATCCCTTTTTTGGTGTCTTGATGCCAAAGGGGGAGAAGATGTAGGAGAGTCAGGGGGAGTAGCAGTCTCAGGGGGAGTACGTGTTTAGGGGGAGTGGTAGTCTCAGGGGGAGTGTGAGGTGTGTGGTTGAGTGTGTGCTTATCCTTTGTATTCATGCTTGAGTACTCCTTTGTAAATTTAATTAAGCACTCTTTCGCTTGTCTCATTTACTTATGATTTTAATCAATTGAGCTTTTCGCACCATAATTTTCATTTGCCCTTTACAAGATTCATGTGTCCTATGTTGTACTTATTGCATATCTACTTGTGTATTATCATCAAATTCATTATTATTGCGCTTTAAATTATTGTGTTGTCATCAATCACCAAAAAGGGGGAGATTGAAAGCATCTAGGCCCCATGAGGTACGGTTTCGGTGATTAATGACAACCATTCGATATTACTAATGAATTTGTGAATGCAAGGTCTCAATGACACTCAATCAAATGAAATCAAAATTACATTGGAGACCCATATAAAATCAACGAATGAGATCAAATCAAAACATATGATGACAAGAAGTGAAAGCTCTAACTTGATATCATTCCATACTTGAAGACAATCAAAACAACACTTCAAACAAATGTCAAAGAGGTCACAAGTTCAAAATTCCAAAAGAACAACTCAAAACAACTCGAAGTCAACAAGTTGAATACACCGGATCAACCGACGTTCTATGAGTTGACTACATCGGTCAAGTTGGTTCAATTGAAGAAGAAGACCTCAGACAAATGCACTCACCGGATCATCCGATGTGAGTGGCTCAGTGACATCGGTCCATCATCACAGAATGCAATACCATTGGACCAAGTGAAGCACCGGATCATCCGATGAGCAGAACTACATACATCGGTCAATCACTCCAGTGAGCCTCAAGATCAAGCAAAAATCTGGAGGAAGAGCCACCGGATCATCCGATGAGTAGAGAGATCAACATCGGTCTAACAACGGTCATATCTGACACAGTGACATCAGCTAATTTGGCTTTGACCGATGACAACTGAAGGGGAGACATCGGATCATCCGGTGTTCGCAGACAAGTGATGTCAGCCTACTTTTCCAACGGCTATCTCGTGGAGGCTGGCTATTTATACCCCTTCAACCTGTCAAAAAAAAAAGATTTGAAGCCCAGACATACTCTACACATCCTAGAGCATTCAAGCAAGAGAGCTACCACCTTCACATCATTTACTCATCATTTGTACACCAAGAGATAGGCTAGAACTAGCTAGAGATAGTGCTTGGGTGCCTCCACTCTAGGTGATTGGAGTCTCTAGCATAGTGAGAGCCACAAGGGAGTGTCCCTTGGTGTGTGTAACTTCCGGAGCTTGCCAAGTGGATTGTGGAAGCCCGGAGGATCCCAAAGTGTACAAGGCTTGAGCTCCACCTTGCCAAGGTTGGCGAACGGAGAAGAATAGTGAAGAAGCCCCTAGTCTCGGTGACTTGGGAGTGGCAAAACCCTTCGGTGGGTGCCACAACGTGGACGTAGGAAGATCCTTGTGATCTTACCGAACCACGGGATAAACTCCGTGTCCCTTCGAGCGTTTGCATCCCTCTCCCTTTTACTATTATGCAATCTTCATTCCGCAACTTTAATTTACATTGATTGCATAGTTTAATTGCATAGGGAATTGGGCTTTAAGTTGTAAGTGTTTAAATTGTCTTAAAATTTGAAAGAAAGCCCAATTCACCCCCCCTCTTGGGCGTTTCGATCCTTACAGCTTGTCTTTGCTCTTTCTATCATTTTGGTAGCTCCCTCTCCTTCTTCTAAACATCCTCTTAAAGTTGTTGATGAAGAGAGCTTCTTACTCATCGGTATCAGGACTCTCTTCATCACTCTCTCCCTTTTCTTGTGATCTTGAGGACGTTGCCTTGAATGCAACATCTCTTTTCTTGGAGGAGGAAAGCTTTTTGTAGATCATTTTAAAACATAGATTCTTGCTCCATCATATCATGGTTGATGATCCTTCCAAGCACTTCTTTGGGAGTCATCTTATGAAACCCCGAAATTTCACGAATTAGTGAGCAAAGAGTGACATTTCGAGGCATGAACGCTCGAATGATCCTCTTCACCACTTCATAGTCAGTCCACCGAGTGCTTCCATAAGATTGACACTTGTTGATAAGAGTCTTGAGGCGATCGTACATGTCTTGGGGGGACTCACCATCCATGATGGTAAACCTCCCAAGCTCTCCTTCAATCATCTCAATCTTCGCCTCCCTAATGACACGGTTGCCTTCATGCGCCATCTTGAGAGTATACCATATCTCCTTGGCAACCTCTAACCCTTCAATGCGATTGAACTCCTCTCGAGTCAATGAGGAGGTTATCACTCCAACAGCTTGAGCATTGCGATGGAGAAGAACAGCTTGTTCCGGAGTGATGTCTTCCTCATTCTTCAGAAGATGAACACCTGTCATAACAATTTTCCACAAGCTAGGGTTTAAGGATATGAGGTGCATCTTCATATTATGATTCCACATGGAGTAATCATTTTCGTCAAACTAAGGAGGTTTGTCAATAGGAATAGACAAATAATGGTTGCTCGCGGTAAGTTGCTCATAATTGTAAGGATACCGGGAGTAGTCTTGTGAACTACTCCCATTGTCGACATTGATCGGAGCAATTGGCTTGATATCCTTCTTGGGCATGTTGAGCTTCTCACGAAGCCGTGCCTTAAGCATCCAAACTTCTCCTCGTATTCTTCTGTTTGTGGGCCATTTGATCCATGTGTTGCCACGTGTCATCACCTGATTCATTGAAATCCATTTTCATGGATTCATCCCTGCATGTTTTGGTATTTTGGGTAATAATTCACCTACATACAAATAGAGACCAACACTTGTGGAATTGGGTTAGTGTATAGCCCTACCACTATGTTTTGTGTTTCTTTTATGCAAATTATGAGGTGAATTGACGGTCAAAATATGGTACTTAAGGACCGTCAACAAACTCCCCCACACTTAGTCCTTTGCTCGTCCTCGAGTGAAGGCAAGAAGAACTAGAGTGTTGTCATGAATTTGCTATAAGGTAGAAAATAAGGATACTAGATATTTCAACTTATACCTGAATTCATGGATCCCCTTTGTGTATGTGCCTACCACATCAATCTTGGGTGTTTGAAAAGTGGAACGATTAGAATGAAGTTCCCTTGGATCATTCTCTTCTGAAATGATTTGACAATTGCTATATTTGAAAGTCATAGGAACATTTGCCCTTGCCTTCTCGATCGGAATCTCTCAAATCTCTCAAAGTGTTTGAGTCCTCACCATGACATGTTTTGCCAATTCTTGTCCCTATACTAAAAGTGGCTATACCTGGAGCTTGGTAGGGATGAATGTGGCACACATTTGCAATTCATTTGTTACTAAGTCAAAAACTTGATCCTATGAGAGACTTATGCAATGAACAAAGTGAAGGGAAAATTCTTGTGCACATGAATGGAATGGAGGGGTGAGGTGATAACTCCCATGAATTTGCTCTCTTTTAAGTATGAAACATGGCTACTTTTTTTTGAGCACTTTACTCTTTTTCAAGAGTGGATGCTTTTTCTTTTTCTTGTAGCCATGTCTTCTACTCCTTTTTATTTTTATAGAGGCTTTCATTTGTATTGTATGGAGTTTCTTTTTGACGGATGGGTAATTGATGGATGCAAACTCTCAATGTGAGAAATTTTGCATGAATGGAGTGCACAAGAGTTTTCAATTCAAAAAGTTCATGCATGTCACTCAATTGGGTCACGGGTTTGACAAAGTTCAATGAAAAACAAAGTGACATATGCTTGTGGTTTTCAATGAATGTATCATATGGCCTTGGTGGGTATATAAATTTCCAATGAGAGATTTAGGCAAAGTTCAAGACTTCAAATAGTTACAAATGTCAAAATCAATTTCAAGCAAAAGGATGATTTCTAAAGAACTCATTTATCATATACAACTAGTCAAATAACTAGATGATGTGTTTTTCCTATTGAATTATGGGAATCATAAACAAGGTAATGAATTGAAATATAAAGTATTCAAAATTTCAGCTTAAGCAAATTCTTGACTACCAATTTTTTTTTCAATTTGTTGAGTTGATTCATTTTAGATATGCAATGAATAATATGAAATCAACTCAAACAGAAGGGTAGCGCATAAAATTGGGGAAAAGAAATCCAAACTAATTTTTTGGAGTGAAACAGAGTCATACGGTGCAGAAAACAAGTCGGCCGACCAGGGGGTTCGGTCGACCTCCTGTTGGCTCTTCTATGGCCCTGTTTCGTCGTGTCGTTTTGCTCTTTCGGTCGCGACGTGTTTTGATATGCAATGTTGATTTTTCACGTCGGGATTTCGTGACTTGGAGACATGTTCCCCCCACACTTGTTTCATGAATTCTTTATTCAACAAAATGAACTAAAGGGGGAACTTTAGCGGTGTTACATGAACCGATAATTTTACTTTATTAAAATCAAAATATGGGGATGCTTACATTATTTAACCTAGCTTTAGAAAACAAATGTTTTTAAAAAGAATAAAATCCTAAGTAGTAAGCATCCTATGCTGTCGGGACATCTAAACTATGGTGCGTTGTAGATGTCGGGCTCCCCGACGGCATTGCACAAGTGTCGCAGTTTGGCGCTCATGCCACAGCGAACACCGTCAATCTCCTCCTTGAGGGCCATGATGTCATCCTTCAGTTCCGCCCTCTCGATGTGCCCTTCAGCCACCAAGTGAGTCAGCTTCTTATTCTCCAAGCGGAGAGAAGCGAACTCCTTGGTCAGCTGTGCCACTTTAGGGGCACAAGGAGAGTCCTCATCACTGCCCTCAAACTGACCGGGTGGCCCATTGATGGCAGGTGGTGGGACGTGTCACCTAATCTTGGAGGGCGACGATCCTGTCGACTCCTCCATCACCAGATTATCCACGCGCTTGAATAGGCCCTTAGCGTAGCCTCCTTCGGGTTTGCGCACCCCATGGATAAAAAAGTGATCTGCCATGCGTTCCGGCGAGGTACAGGTGGGCGCCTTGTAGTGGTGGCTCACTACATCGCCCTTCTTAGTCTTTAGTGTGTACATGAACTCCTCGCCGGGCAGCAACGATGGGAGAGACTCGTCTTTTCCATGGAAAAGACGTGTCTTGACTGGGTTCAGTCCAGCCAAAGTCGGATGGCATGGTGTCGTCGACTTCATCGGCGTTCTCCGAGGGGAGAGCGACCGGACAACGCTACGAGGTGTAGGGATGCACCCATGCAGAGTCGTCGCAGGCGGGATCATGGCAAGGGGCTTGACATCGATCGCCATGACAGACTCCAAGGCGAGGGAAGTTTTGTCGTTGGCCGGCGTAATGTCCCCGCTCAGGTTGAAGGTTCAGCTGGAGGAGGCGTGAGGCACAATCTTCTTGTCGGCCATGACGAGGACGGGAGGAAGATGATGATTCAATGAGGTGTATAACTTTCCTCTCTGTTTCCGTCCTTTAAGTAGGCGGGGAACGACGCGTTTCACCGAGGATTTTGTGGAGGATATCGAGGAGGATCAACACGAGAAAACATAACGTGGAGAGTCGGCCGACCCTAGGATTCGACCGACCCCCTTCTTGCTCCGTTCGGGCCACATTTTCTCGGGTCGATTAAATGGGCCTCATAGATGAAGAACTGGATGGGCCCATTAGTTGGACGTGGAGAATTTAAACAGAATTGAAAGAAATGGAATGGAAATCGATTAGATTTACCACGTCAAATTCTTTTTCTATATCCTTTTGGGAATCGAGAAATAATTTGAGTCGGTGCCCATTCACTTTGAATAGTTGACCGTCATAACCTTGGAGTGTCATTGCTCCATGGGATGAAGTCTCTACTACTGTGAAGGGTCCTTCCCATTTACTTCTAAGCTTCCCATATCCAAAGAGTTTAAC
Source organism: Tuctoria greenei (assembly GCA_036927565.1). NCBI lineage: Eukaryota > Viridiplantae > Streptophyta > Magnoliopsida > Poales > Poaceae > Tuctoria > Tuctoria greenei. The sequence continues at coordinate 116,305,513 of JAYESD010000011.1, read as the reverse complement.
CCTAGAGTTAAAGAGTAAAACTTTATCTCCAGGTTTGAACTCTTTCATCGTAATCCTCTTATCGTGCCATCTTTTGGTTCTCTCTTTATAAATTATGGCACTGTGGTACGCCTTATCTCTCCATTCCTCCAACTCAGAGATTTGCTTCAACTGGTGATTTTCAGCTTCGTTAAGATTCATGTTCCACCGCTTGATGGCCCAATATGCTCTATGTTCCAATTCTACGGGAATATGGCAAGTCTTCCCATAGACAAGTTGGAAAGGAGACATGCCGATAGATGTCTCTTAGGCAGTACGATATGCCCACAATGCGTCGGGTAGCTTTTGCTTCTATCCTGTTCCCATTTCCAAGACAGTCTTTTGCAGATTATTCTTAATTTGCTTATTAGATGTTTTCGCTTGACCATCTGTCTGTGGGTGGTATGGGGTAGCAATGTTATGCTAGACTCCAAGTTCCCTTAAAAAGTTCCGAAATGTCTTATCTATGAAATGAGACCCTCCATCAGTTATGACCATACGGGGAGTTCCAAATCTTGGGAAAATGATCTCATGGAACATTTTCCTTGCTTGCTTGGAATCAGCATTTTTGCAGGGCAATGCTTCTACCCATTTTGACACATAATCGATGGCAACCAGAATATACTCGCAATCATAAGATCTAGGAAAAGGTCCCATGAAATCAATACCCCACACATCAAATGATTCCACTTGGAGATTGTATGTTAGGGGCATCGCATCGCGAGCAGAGATTCCTCCATGCTTCTGGCATTTCCATCATCTGCGAATGAATTCCTTGGTATCTTCATACATTGAAGGCCAATAGAATCCACTCTGCCAGATCTTTGCCTTAGTACGGTAAACACCGTAATGACCACCATAGGGGCCATCATGGCATTTCTCTATAATTTTGGTGCCTTCGATTGATGGGACACACCTTCTAAGAAGGCCATCGGCACATACTCGATAGAGGTAAGGGTCATCCCAAAGGTGTCTACGACTCTCATACATGAGTTTCTTTTTGTTCTCCCCTGGTGGTACGTATCCCGTGACCATAAAGTTCACGATATCCGCATACCAAGGGTGAGAGTCTGTCACCTTGAGGAGCATATCATCTCGTAGGAAGTCATTGATAGGTATGTCCATGGTTTGTGTGACTTCCATACGTGAAAGATGATCTGCTACTAAATTCTATACTCCTTTCTTATCTCCTATTTCCAGATCAAATTCTTGGAGTAGAAGAATCCATCGAATTAGCCTGGGTTTAGCATCCTTTTTGGTAAGCAGATATTTCAAAGCAGCATGGTCTGTGTAGACTATGACCTTTGCTCCAACCAAATAGGATCTAAACTTGTCGATAACAAAAACTACGGCTAGGAGCTCTTTCTCAGTTGTGGCATAATTGAGTTGGGCTCCTGTCAGAGTTTTGCTAGCGTAGGCTATTGCGTGATGCTTTTTATCTTTGGTTTGGCCTAAGACCGCACCAATAGCAAAGTCACTGGCATCACACATGATTTCAAATGGCAGCATCCAATCAGGAGGTTGGATAATTGAACCTGGGATGAGTGCCTTTTTGAGTATATCAAATGATTTAAGGCATTCATCATCGAAATCAAAGGGAGCTTCTTTAGCTAATATGTTGGTGAGGAGTCTAGTGATTTTGGAGAAATCCTTGATAAATCTTCGATAGAACCCTGCATGACCTAAAAAGCTGCAGATTCCCTTAACATTGATAGGAGGTGGAAGTTTTTCAATAACTTCAATTTTAGCTTTTTCCACCTCTATCCCTCTCTCGGACACCAAGTGTCCAAGAACGATGCCTTCCCGGACCATGAAATGGCACTTTTCCCAATTAAGCACAAGGTCCTTCTCCTGGCATCTTTGTAAGACCCTGTCTAAATTTTCTAGAAAATGATCAAAAGTTTTTCCATAGAAGGAGAAATCGTCCATGAAAAATTCCATGATATCCTCGATTATGTCTGAAAATATAGACATCATGCATCTCTAGAAAGAGGAAGGAGCGTTACACAGTCCAAATGACATACACCGGTAGGCATAGGTCCCGTAAGGACATGTGAATGTGGTCTTACTTTGATCATCGGGATGGATAGGAATTTGATGATATCCCTAATACCCATCAAGGAAACAGAAGTAGGAGTGTTTTGCCAATCGCTCTAACATCTCATCGATGAAGGGCAATGGAAAATGGTCTTTTCTTGTTACCTTGTTAAGTTTTCGGTAGTCAATGCACATCCTCCATCCCGTGACGGTTCGTTGAGGAATTAATTCATTCCTCTCATTTTGAACGACTGTCATACCTCCCTTCTTAGGCACTACTTGAACTGGACTTACCCATTCACTATGAGGAACAGGGTAAATAATCCCGGCATGCAGAAGTTTCAGGACTTCTTTATTGACAACTTCCTGCATCACATTATTCAATCGCCTTTGAGCTTCCCTTGAGGGGACACTCTCAGGGTCAATAGGAATACGATGGGTGCATAACGCTGGACTAATTACCTTGAGATCCTGAAGTGAATATCCAAGAACAGCTCTATGCCTATCTAACATGGCTATGAGTTTGAGCGTTTCATCATCTAAAAGCTTGTCACTTATGATGACAGGGGCTTCCATATCGCCATTTAGAAAGGCATAACGTAGGCCTGGAGGTAGAATCTTGAGCTCAACAGGAGGTTTTGGGGAAGGCTCTTCTTTTGGCAATTCAATTTCCTCCTGAAATTCATCCTCCCCTTGGACGAAGTCTTCTTCTCCTTTAATTTCAAGGGGTTCTAAAATTGAAGAGTCCTAACCTCCTCCATTGGCTCATCTTGGATGGGAGATTCTGCAGATGTGTTCTTTGAATGCAGAATAGGCATGGAGAAATTTCTCCCTCCAAGATTGATATTGAGGTTTCCTTAAAAAGGAACTTCCATGCGAAATTTCTCTATGGGAATACCTATCATGATGTCAAAATCTTGGATTTCGAACACGTGAAAATCTAGGAGAGCCTCAACATCTTTGTGTCGAACAGACACTTGTTGCAGAACCCTACATCCTTCAAGAATGGTTCCGAATGAATCTCGAAAGGATTTGCGTGTTGGTGCCAATGGCACATCGCCAAGAATGACGAGAGCACAAGAATCGTAAATGAGATTTTCTCCAACAGTAGGGTTGTATAGGCTTCTCATTGGTGTCCCTCTAATAGAACATAAAATGGTAGCCAAAGGTGAGGTTATCCGAAGAATTTCGGGTGAATTCTCGACTTCAGATGTCCACTCTCTGCTTAGGATAGGGGTCAACTCCTTGACCATCTGACGGACGAACACCCCGTCAGGTGGTTCAGGTGGAGTTGGTGGCAATGAACGTTTCCTATAGCAACAATATTTCGAGGTATTTCCATAATCTTCAGAAAGCTCTTCCTCGAAGTAAAATGGAAACTGCGAGGGTTGAATTTCTTCTACCTTCGTAGTCTCAGGTTCAGGAGAGGATTCCTCTGGCAAGGCTTGGCGTAAACAAGAAATGGGTTCATCCTTGTCCAAGAGTGTATCCTCCATTCTTGACATGACTTCCTCTTGGGGAGGCTCATTAAGACCCATAATGAAGGAAGAATTTTCTAGAAGTCTGTCCAGAAGATCCTTACCTTCTTCTGGAGTCTTATGGAGGAAAGATCCTCCAACCGAATGTCAAGACATAGGGCATACTCTTTGTTCAATCCCATGAAGAAATGTTGCAAAAGCATTGGATCAGGGATTAACAAATCTGGGCCAAATTTTTTCAAAAGAGAAAATCTGTCCCAAGCTGCACTTATGGATTCCTTCTCCATCTGCTGGAAGCATAGTACTTCCTTTTGTAAGGAAACAATTTGGGCAATGGGAAAGAAAGCAAGACAAAATTTGTCTCATAATTCACTCCAATCACCGTTTGTCTTCCAAACGTAGTGGTTGTACCATTGTTTGGCTTTTTTCTTGAGGGAAAAAGGAAACAACTTCCATTTGAGAGTTCCCTGCGTCATACCTTTGATTAGAAAGCATGAACACAGTTGTTCGAACTCTCATAGATGGTGGTAAGGGTTTTCACAATCCGTTCCTGAGAAGGATTGTTCCCGAACCATGGCTATAAAGCCAGGGCGAAGTTCATAGCTGGTTGAACAAATAGGTTCTGCCGAAGGTGGTGGCTCACAGAACTTGCCCTTCGGAGCAGAGTAAGAAATAATGGTGGGTTGCTCCATTTATATGGTGGTGGTAAGGTAATAATAAGAAAGGTAAGATGATAGATAAGGGGGATATGATACAAGGGTGATCTTGGTTTGAAGATTAACAACAACTGTTCCCCGGCAACGACACCAGAAATGCTTGTTGGTATTTCTTAATACCACAGAGTTATCCGCAAGCGCACGGAAATGCCGTTGTAGCACTTACCCTTAGGAAGTATTCCCAACTGTATCGAATCCAAAGAACGTATGTGCTAATCTTTCGAACTAGCTCACCCAAGGACACAAAGTTGTTTGGTAGGCAAGGAACAGAGAGGAATTCAAAGTATTGATCCTAGTTCAAGGTAGTTTGCAGTAGATGCTTGCTTCGGGCACGGGCTTACTCCTAGCAATACTAGGACGACTCCCGCCAAGAGCCTATGGCATAACCGAACGTGGAGGATTAAGAAGGACAGATAGGGCTGTCACCACTTACTGCCTACCTCTTCAATCCGTGGGTCTACGAGATATCCACTGATGATTTATAACCTTAGCACCACGCTTACATTCTAAATCACTACTCTAGTTGTTTCGAACACAAAGCTACAACTAGAGCCTCTAATGAATTAAAGCAGTGAACCCACAAGTAACTACTTATGCAAACTACTAAGAATAAAAGATCAAACTTGTATTGAATTCACAAAGGCTTACTTGATTGAGTAAAACCTTTGTAGGGGTACAAGTGTAGAAGAGGGACTTGACAAGCCCAAGCCTCCTTCTCCTAGACTCTTCACCACACTCTCCTTCTACTTTGGTAGCCTCTAGGACTACTCTAAACCTTTGGAGTGTAGCACTATTCTCAACTTTTGGTGTGTGTGGGAAGTGAGGTGAGGGGGTCTATTTACAGGTGGAGAAGGGTCGGTTCCCGCCACAATTAACACGCGAATAAATCACCATTGACTCCAGGGAGCCGGGAGGAGCCAACACGTGTCATTTTACCGGGTATGGTGCCAGGAAGGGGTCGGCCGAACCCTGGTTTGGCTGACCTGGTCAAGCCTCCCCTCGGGGCGTGCTTCCTCCAGGTGGCTTCCAGGTGGGCCCCCTTGATGTATATGGGTGCAACACCGTTGGATATCCTCGTATTCTTCTGTTTGTGGACCACTTGATCCATGTGTTGCCACGTGTCATTGCCTGATTTGTTGAAATCCATTTTCATGGATTAATCCCTGCATGTTTTGGTATTTTGGGTAATAATTAACCTGCATACAAATAGACACCAACACTTGTGGAAGGGTTAGTGTATAGCCCTAACACTATGTTTTGTGTTTCTTTTATGCACATTATGAGGTGAATTGACGATCAAAATATGGTACTTAAGGATCGTCAACACGCATCCAAAGAAGTTGTGCACAACAACTTCCGGCTGCGACATACTCCGCTTCAGCTGTGGAGTGTGCAATGGAATTTTGTTTCTTGGAGGACCAAGACACTAAGGATCTATCCAAGAATTGACAAGTCCCAGATGTACTTTTTCTATCAACTTTGCATCCTGCATAATCCGCATCGGAATAACCAATAAGGTTAAACTTGGATCCTTTGGGGTACCAAAGTCCTAGGCTTGGTGTGTGAACTAAATATCTAAGAATCCTCTTAACGGCGATCAAATGACACACATTAGGAGCAGCTTGAAAATGTGCACACATACACACACTAAGCATGATATCGGGTCTAGATGCACAAAGATAAAACAGTGAACCAATCATGGAGCCATATACCTTTTGGTACACACTTGGACCATCCTCATTGAGGTCGAGATGCCCGTTGGTCCCCATTGGAGTCTTGATGGGTTTGGCTTGTTCATGTCAAACTTCTTGAGGATGTCTTGTGTGTACTTCGTTTGACTTATGAACGTTCCTTCCTTGAGTTGCTTGACTTGAAATCCCAGAAAGAACTTCAACTCCCCCGTCATGGACATCTCAAAAACGTTCCGTCATTATCTTAGAGAACTCATCACAAAACACTTTGTTAGTAGAACCAGATATAATGTCATCGACATATATTTGGCACACAAATAGATCATCATTAAAGTGATTAGTGAAGATAGTATAGTCGGCTTTCCCAATTTTGAAACCATTTTGAGTTATAAAGTCTCTAAGGCACTCATACCAAGCTCTAGGAGCTTGCTTGAGGGCATAGAGAGCCTTACACAATTTTTAGACATGGTTTGGAAAGTCTTGATCTTCAAAGCCCGTTGGTTGCTCCACATATACTTCTTCTTTGATTGGACCATTTAGGAAAGCACTTTTGACGTCCATTTGATAGAGCTTAAAAACATGATGAGTAGCAACGACAAGTAATATTCGAATTGACTCAAGCCTAGCTACAGGAGCAAAAGTCTCATCAAAGTCTAAACCTTCAACTTGTGAGTACCCCTTGGCTACAAGTCGTGCCTTGTTCCTTGTCACCACGCCATGCTCGTATTGTTTGTTGCAGAACACCCACTTGGAGCCCACAACGTTTGCTTGTGGACGCTTGACGAGTTCCCAAACTTGATTCCTCTCAATGTTGTGAAGCTCTTCTTGCATGGCCACCACCCAATCCGGGTCTCTTAGTGCGTCTTCCACCTTATGAGGCTCCAAAAAAGAGACAAAGGAGTAACGTTCACAAAAATTTGCAACACGAGAGCGAGTGGTTACCCCTTTTGATATGTCTCCTAGAATGTTGTCAACGGGATGGTCTTGTTGAACACTTTGATGCACTCTTGGACGTGGGGGTGGAGCTCTTGAGTCATCTTCACTCTCTTCTTCATTGTAAGACCTATGTGTGCTGAATACATTGGCTTGTAGTGAATACACTTGGCTTTGATGATAAAAGTTTTAAATATCACCAAAACACTTTTTTATCAAGGTCCGACTCTAGCTCTGAGCTACAGCAAGGTCCGACGGTAGGTCCGGCTTGTTTTGAGTAGCTCCGGTTACGTTCGATGCTAGGTCCGACTAGCTTTGGTCAGCTCCGATGAGTTTTGTATTTAGCTCCGACATGTATTTGATAGCTTCGACATGTTTTTGCTAAGCTCCGAAGTTGATTCTTCTAGCTCCGGCTTTTGGGATTACGAGTTCCGACTAGTTCTGGTTAGCTTCGACGCTTGGTCCTACTACTTTTGTAAGCTCCGGCGGGAGCTTGGTTGTACTAGTTTTGGTAAGCTCCGGCGCTAGGTTCTACTAGCTTTTGTTAGCTCCGGCTCAAGGTCTGGGATGCTCTGGCAAGGTCCGGAACTTGACCGTAGTGCTTCTGCTTTTTATTTGAAATATTTCGTACTTGCTTTACATTGTTGTAAAGTTTGCTTAGTATTCTTTTACTAAGTTTTTGGTGCGTTTTGGATGATATGGCTGATATCGTTTTGCTATGCTTTGCAACATGCTTATGTGAGGTTCTCACGTAAGGTGTTGTGTTCGGAACTAACTTGAGTCAAGTCGAGGACTTGGGCTTGTATGGATTGGTTGTTTATTCATGTGCAGGTGTTGCTTGAGTTCAAGACATGGCTGGTGACGGGATCCAATGGACTAGTCTCAAGGAGGAGATGAGGTTCCAACAACCAAATTCAGGAGGAATTGTGGTTGAGCTAATCAGGAGGTTGCGCAGCATGATTGAATCAAGAACAATGCATATGAAGGTATCGTGGACGTTATTGGAAGATGTTTTCACGTGTGCAAGGAGTGAATGGACGTGGCTACATGGTTCCGAGGCGTGATGAAGAGATGTGGACGTAAAGAATTGGTCAGAAAGGTCCAACCGACTAGGTTATGGACTTAGGCTGCGGCTGAGTCAGGTTTGACTCAAATATGGAAAGATTTGAGTTGGTTATGATAGGATTTCGTGTGGGTCACGAATTTGAGTTGTTTAGGAATGTGGGATACGTTCCTAAGGTGTTTGGAAGTCTTAATATTGCTTCTATCTGCGTATAGAAGAATCATAAGCAGTTATGAAAAGTTACAATTCGTGAACAGATTAGGATTAGGTTCCTGATCTGAGTTGAGTTGGCTTTCGAGCTGGTTATATAAGCAAGGGAGCCCAGAGCTTGTGGTGCACGACTTTGGGGCTGTTCCTCTTGTGTTCTTTTGAATAAAATTTGTAGTTTGAAGGAACTTTTGTGCCTTGTTCGTCCGACTTGTTCCAGACAAGTTTTACTCGTCGAGTTTCTAGACAGCACTACCTTTCGTCAGTGGTTTTATCATAACTCGAGTTTACAGATCCAATTGATGTGATTATTTTTGGGTTGTCTTCACAAATTTATTATCTATCATATATAAAAATTTCACGGTCATTGGATTTGTGGTCTATGATCTACACGAGTTTATTTACAGCGATCCAGAACTGTTTTTTCTCGGGTAGGGCAGATTGACTATTGTTTGATCTTTCGATCATAACTTTAGTTTTTCTCGACGGATTTGAGTGATTATTTTTGTGTTGTCTTCGTGACTTGATTCTCTCTGGTATATATCACTTTTGTCACGGTGAAACACGTTTAGATTAGTCTCACACACGATTTCTTTAACAGGTCGTTTTTCTGCCGAAAGGGTTTGGGGTTTAATTGTTTCCACTGCGTAAGATTTTTAAATCTACCATTCACCCCCCTCTGGTAGCTTTTCACGTGCTCTTCGATCCTACAATTGGTATCAGAGCCACGGTGCTCTAATCTTTGAGATTTGCAGGTTTTTTTGACTAGTCATCATGGAGAAGTACTCTGCCAAACCTTGTGTGTTCGCTTGTATTGATTTCCAGGTTTGGAAGGCACGCATGGAGGCTTTCATCCAGGCACAAGGCTTTGCAATATGGGAGAAGGTATACAAGTCTTACAAAGTGCCATCAAATGATCAAGTTACAGCTACAAATCTGAGAGATGTCGACAACAACAACAAGGCTCGGAACTTGATCATACAAGGATTAACACAAAGCGACTTCGACCGTGTTGCACACCTCCGATTTGCATACGATGTGTGGAAAGCACTTTGTGACTACCACGAAGGATCCAACACGATCAAAGAGGTAAGGCAATACATGTTCAAGAAAGAATACATGCGCTTCGAGATGCAACCCGGTGAGTCTATTGATGACCTTTTTGCTCGCTTTAATAAAATTCTCAGCCACTTGCGTAGTGTCAATGTTAATTTTTCAGATGCTGAAAATGCTAGGCAATTGCTAAGTGCATTAGATATGTCAATTTGGGAGATGAAAGTCACATCTATTCGTGAATCTACTGTCATGAGTTCACTTACTTTAGATGTGCTATATTCCAAGTTAAAAACTCATGAAATTGACATAATCTCACGTAAGAACCCCAATAAGTCTATTGTATTTGTTTCTCAACGTGATATGTCTAGCTCCGGCCAATCATCATCCTGCAATACTCTTGCTTTGTTGTCTTCACTAACCCTGGAGCAGATCGAAGAATTTCCAGAAGAGGAGTTGGCACTCATCTCTACTAGATTCTCAAAAGCATTGCAAAATGTGAGAACTAGAAGGAGAGGAAGCTCTGGACCTCAACACTGTTTTGAATGTGGTAAAACATGACACTTTCGTACAGAATGCCCTAACCTTTTAGGTCCGACCACCCGGGAAGAAAAACAAAGCAAGGTCCGGACCTCCTCTGGAAATTCCAACAAGAAGAAGAAAGGTACCATAGGACGCAAGATGATCAACAATTTCATCACCGCGCTTCAAGAGTTCAGTTCAAGTGACGTGGACATTGGAAGTGATGAAGATGAAGATGACTTGGCAAACTTGTGCCTTATGGCGGGCAAGTCAAGATTAAGTATGGAGGAGGCAGAACACAACAACGACAATGAATAGGTATGTCCTACTTGTGAAGAAATGTGTAATGCTATTTCTCGTGCCACTATTATTGTTAAGAAAAAGGACAAAAAGCTTAGGTATAGTGCTGCTAAAATTGAATCACTAGAATCTGAAGTCAACCGTTTAAAAACTTTGATTCCTAGTGATGATGCATGTTCCTCATGTGATTTAATATATGAACAATTGTCCTCATTAAGAAGTGCGCACACCTCCACACTTGATAAACTTGAGTTAGAAATTGAAAAGAATAAAGAGCTTGCTGCACTTAATGATAAAAACTTGAAAGATGCTTCTTGTTCTACAATTGATTTGCATTGTTCTACTTGTGATGATCTTGATAAGAAACTACAGGATGCTATGAATGAAATTTCTATATTGAACAATGCTTTACGTTCTCATGAAGTTAAATTTTGTTCCAATTGCAAACTAAAAGGAAAAACTTCATGTGAAAATTGCCTTGATCTGTCCAATAAACTTGATGACATGCATAGGACATTAGATCGGTTTTGTAATGGGAATAAGAACCTAAACTTACTGCTAAATTCTTACAAGTCTTGCAATGATAAAACTGGTTTAGGTTTTGATTCTCATGCTCATGCTAAGGCACATCCACCTAAAATTGTAAAGTCATTAGGAAGTGGTTTGATTCAAACAGTTCCTAAACAAAAAGGAGTGGTTTTCAAATCTACAGGAGTGTTGCCTCATTCGGTTTCAAATAAAAATATTGCTTGCTCATCTAGACATGAACACAAAGTTAAATTTCATTGTACCTTCTGTGGTAGAGATGGTCATGTCATAGATTTTTGTTATAGACTAGCTAAACAACAGAAAAGGGAAAGAATGATTGCTAGATCTCATAACTTTCATGCAAAATTTGCTGCACACATTGAACCGAATGTACAACCTGCTGTTTTGAGTCAAAAACATTCAAAGTTTACCTCCGGACCTTCGGTTTTTGCCTCCGGAGCTACTGATTTTTGTGCTACACAAGTAACACCTTATAGGTCAGTAGTCAAGAATAAAAAATCTCAAACTTTGACTCCTAAACCTGCTGTTTTGTCTCAGCCTTCGCGTATTTTTCCTGCTGCACGTCGCGTGACTCAGTACTGGATTCCTAAATGCCTTTTGACTAACCCCAGTATTGAGTCATCGACGTATTGTGCTTCTATGTAGGTTACACGTTTGAGGAAGGAGAACATTTGGATTGTGGATTCAGGTTGCTCACGCCACATGACCGGACCTTCACGTGTTCAATCCTTCGGAGGTAAATGGTATGTTCTTGTTATTGTTGATGATTATTCTAGATACTCTTGGGTTTACTTTATGGCGTCTAAGAATGAAGCCTTTAGTCACTTTAGGACTTTATTTCTTAGATTATCAATTGATCACCTAGGATCTTTAAAGGAAATTAGAAGTGATAACGGAACTGAATTTAAAAATCAATCTTTTGATCACTTTTGTGCTGAAAATAGAATAGATCATCAATTCTCTTCACCATATGTACCTCAACAAACGGTGTTGTAGAAAGAAAAAACAGAACCTTAGTTGAGATGGCTAGGACTATGCTTGATGAATATCAAACTCCTAGGAAATTTTGGGCTGATGCGTTAGCAACCGCTTGTTATGTCTCAAATCGTGTTTTCTTGCGTGCTAAGCTAGGTAAAACACCATATGAGCTCCGATTTGGACATAGGCCTAGTGTTACGCACTTTTGGGTCTTTGGTTGCAAATGCTTTGTTAAGAAACATGGTAATCTTAATAAATTTGAACCTAGATCCATTGATGGCATGTTTCTTGGTTATCCATCTCATACTAGAGGCTACTGTGTGCTTTTACTTGACACTAACAAAATTGTGGAGACTTGTGAAGTGTCTTTTGATGAAGCTAGCCCAGGTACTAGCTCCGGTATTGCAGGACCAGATCCGTATCCTCAGGGGAAGGGCATTTTCGAAGATGAAGAAGAGTCGGTGATACTGCCTGGTAGTTCCAAAGTTGACACGTGTCCAGCTCCGGACATTGAACAAGCTCCGACTATCACCTATGATGGTCCTGATTGTCCACAAGTCACAAGCTCATCAATCTACGATGAACCTAATGAAGAAGAAGCTTGTGAGACATCTGTTCCCCTACGGTTTTACAAAGATCATCCCCCACAACAGATGATTGGAAGCTTGCATGAGTCACACGGTCCAAACTCTTATGCTCATTCTGCTTTTGTTGCTTCTTTTGAACCCAAAGATATATCACACACACTCACTAATGAATCTTGGATTATTGCCATGCAAGAAGAGTTAGAAAATTTTGAAAGAAATAATGTTTGGAAACTTGTACCTCCACCTCAAGGTCACACTTTAATTGGAACTAAATGGGTATTTAAAAATAAACAAAGTGAGGATGGGGTTGTGGTTAGGAATAAGGCTAGGTTGGTTGCTCAAGGTTTCACTCAAGTTGAAGGTCTAGATTTTGATGAAACTTTTGCTCCTGTCGCTAGATTAGAAGCCATAAGAATTTTGTTAGCTTTTGCAGTATCTAAAGGTTTTAATCTATATCAAATGGATGTTAAAAGTGCTTTTCTTAATGGCTACATAGATGAGGAGGTTTATGTCAAACAACCACCGGGTTTTGAAAATCCAGATTTTCCTAATCATGTTTACAAACTGTCCAAAGCCTTATACGGTCTCAAACAAGCCCCTAGAGCATGGTATGATAGGTTAAAAACATTCTTACTTGAAAAGGGGTTTACCATGGGCAAGGTTGATAAAACTCTTTTTGTGCTTAAACATGGCAATGACTCATTATTCATTCAAGTGTATGTGGATGATATTATCTTTGGTTGTGCTTCTCATGATCTTGTGTCCAAGTTTTCAGCAATGATGAGTTCCGAATTTGAAATGAGTATGATGGGTGAACTCACTTACTTTTTGGGGCTGCAAATCAAGCAAACCGAGGAGGGTACCTTTGTGCATCAAACGAAGTATACCAAAGACCTCCTAAGGCGCTTCAACATGGACAAAAGCAAGCCTCTTCGGACACCAATGGGAACAACAACAACACTTGAACTTGATGAAGATGGTGAATCCGTGGATCAAAAAGAATATAGAAGCATGATTGGATCACTTTTGTACCTCACGGCATCAAGACCGGACATACAATTCAGCATATGTCTTTGTGCACGGTTTCAAGCTTCCCCACGTGTTTCACATCATCAAGCCGTCAAAAGGATTCTCAGGTACTTACATGGAACTTAAGAATTTGGCATTTTTGTTCCTTCTTCCTCAACCGTTACTTTGAAAGATTTTTCGGATGCTGATTTTGGGGGTTGTAGGGTTGATAGGAAAAGTACTTCTGGTGCTTGTCATTTTCTTGGTAATTCTCTTGTTGCTTGGTCCTCTAGAAAACAAAATTCAGCTGCACAATCCACAGCCGAATCTAAATATGTAGCTGCTGCTAGTGCTTGCTCACAAATTCTTTGGATTGTTCAAACACTTAAGGACTATGGGGTTGATCTAGATAGTGTTCCACTATTTTGTGATAACACTAGTGCTATTTGCATTGCCAAAAACCCCATGCAACATTCTAGAACTAAGCACATTGATATTAGGTATCACTTTCTCCGAGATAACGTTGAAAAAGGAAACATTGTGCTTCACCATGTAGATACCGAACATCAATTGGCTGACATTTTTACAAAACCTTTGGATTTCACTCGTTTTTGTTTCATTCGTAGTGAAATATGGGTTATACATCCTCATGGCTTAAATTGAGGGGGAGTTTTTGAAACTTGGGAAGTCTATGTGTGAATCTGAAATTAAAATAATATGAGCATAGTATTTCATACATATATGACTTTGTGATTCCTTTTACATGCTGAAAGTTCTTACTACATTACTCGTGTTATACATTTTGTAGTTTTTGCCATGTCTAGTAATTGGAATAATTACTTACACTAAAACTGGTTATGGTCGAACTTTCTTGCTGTTTTGAACTTGTTACATGTTCACAAGTGCTTTTAATCATAAAGAATTAATCAAGTAATCAACTCACATGTTGAGTTTTTATGAACAAATATAAATTGAGAAAAGATCAAGAGAATATGCATGCATCGCACTTCTTCTTTTGAGATGGCTTGTCATTGCACTTAGATATGAACTTGGAAGAAGTTGTGTATGACTAAAATCATGTCCTTAAGCTTCTGATTGTCAAATGACATAGGCTTGGCTTGGTTGGTTAGAATAAGGCAGATGCGCATATAATCTCTTGCAAATATCATATGATATAAATTTATGCTTTGAAAAATAATAAAATGCAGCAACTAGTGTCATGCTATCAGGTTTTGAGATAGTTAAGTTTGTGAGATCATGACTTGCTTAAATTGAAAATTATATTTGATCTCTAGCATGGCTTACACTACTTTATGTATTTCATTGATGTGATAATGTAAGGTACTTGATAGTATGACTTGGATGAGCTTTGTTTATATGTATATGTTATAATATGCTCATAACAACTAAAGTTGGAGAGATAATTTGTTTATATGCTCATGACTTGCTGAATACATTGTCAAAGGGGGAGAGATAAGCATGAAGAGAAAGAAAATATGTGCATAAGGAGAGATAATAAAGGGGGCGAGATTTTCTTCTCAATTTACTTTTGATTTACAAAAGGGGAGAAATTGCCTTCAGAACTTTTATGTGAATAAGCCAATGGTCCGGATTTTAAATGGTGTTGCCAATGCATTCATCAAGGGGGTGATTGTAAGACCTATGTGTGCTGAATACATTGGCTTGTAGTGAATACACTTGGCTTTGATGATAAAAGTTTTAAATATCACCAAAACACCTTTTTATCAAGGTCCGAATCTAGCTCCGAGCTACAGCAAGGTCCGACGGTAGGTCCGGCTTGTTTTGGGTAGCTCCGGTTATGTTTGATGCTAGGTCCAACTAGCTTTGGTCAGCTCCGATGAGTTTTGTATTTAGCTCCGACATGTCTTTGATAGCTTCGACATGTTTTTGCTAAGCTCCGAAGTTGATTCTTCTAGCTCCGGCTTTTGGGATTACGAGTTCCGACTAGTTATGGTTAGCTTCGGCGCTTGGTCCTGCTACTTTTGTAAGCTCCGGCAGGAGCTTGGTTGTACTAGTTTTGGTAAGCTCCGGTGCTAGGTTCTACTAGCTTTAGTTAGCTCCGGCTCAAGGTCCGGGATGCTCTGGCAAGGTCTGGAACTTGACCGTAGTGCTTATGCTTTTTATTTGCAATATTTCGTACTTGCTTTACATTGTTGTAAAGTTTGCTTAGTATTCTTTTACTAAGTTTTTGGTGCGTTTTGGATGATATGGCTGATATCGTTTTGCTATGCTTTGCAACATGCTTATGTGAGGTTCTCACGTAAGGTGTTGTGTTCGGAACTAACTTGAGTCAAGTCGAGGACTTGGGCTCGTATGGATTGGTTGTTTATTCATGTGCAGGTGTTGCTTGAGTTCAAGACATGGCTGGTGACGGGATCCACTGGACTAGTCTCAGGGAGGAGATGAGGTTCCAACAATTTAATTCAGGAGGAATTGTGGTTGAGCTGATCAGGAGGTTGCGCAACATGATTGAATCAAGAACAATGCATATGAAGGTATCATGGACACCATTGGAAGATGTTTGCCTGTGTGCAAGGAGTGCATGGACGTGGCTACATGGTTCCGAGGCATGATGAAGAGATGTGGACGTAAAGAATTGGTCGGAAATGTCCAACCGACTAGGTTATGGACTCAGGCTGCGGCTGAGTCGGGTTTGACTCAAATATGGAAATATTTGAGTTGGTTATGATAGGATTTCGTGTGGGTCACGAATTTGAGTTGTTTAGGAATGTGGGATACGTTCCTAAGGTGTTTGGAAGTCTTAAGATTGCTTCTATCTGCGTATAGAAGAATCCTAAGCATTTATGGAAAGTTATGATTCGTGAACAGAGTAGGATTAGGTTCCTGATATGAGTTGAGTTGGCTTTCGAGCTGGTTATATAAGCAGGGAGCCTAGAGCTCGTGGTGCACGACTTTGGGGCTGTTCCTCTTGTGTTCTATTAAATAAAATTCGTAGTTTGAAGGAATTTTTATGCCTTGTTCGTCCGACTTGTTCCAGACAAGTTTTACTCGTCGAGTTTCTGAACAGCACTACCTTTGTTGGTGGTTTTATCATAACTCGAGTTTTACAGATCCAATCGACGTGATTCTTTTTGGGTTGTCTTCACAAATTGATTATATATCATATATAAAAATTTCATGGTCATTGGATTTGTGGTCTATGATCTACACGAGTTTCTTTACAGCGATCCAGAACTGTTTTTTCTCGGGTAGGGCAGATTGACTATTGTTTGATCTTTTGATCATAACTTTAGTTTTTCTCGACGGATTTGAGTGATTCTTTTTGTGTTGTCTTCGTGACTTGATTCTCTTTGATATCTATCACTTTTGTCACGGTGAAACACGTTTAGATTAGTCTCACACACAATTTCTTTAACAGATCGTTTTTCTGCCGAAAGGGTTTGGGGTTTAATTGTTTCCGCTGCGTAAGATTTTTAAATCTACCATTCACCCCTCCTCTGGTAGCTTTTCACGTGCTCTTCGATCCTACATTCATCTAGGTCTCCCCCTTGATCGATGCCCCCCCCCTTGTTCTTCGTCATCTTTATTATGTTGGGGCGCGCCTTGTTGATCGTCAACTTGGTTGTGTGGGGGATGACTTGCATCATTTAGGGGTTGGTCACTTGAGCTTTGAGGTGATTCTTGTGGACGAATATCTCCAAGTGCCATCCTTCTTAATTCTTCTTGTGGAGGCTCCTCTTGATCTAGCACACATTGATCAACTTGCTCCACTTGGGAGCCATTAGTTTCATCAAACACCACGTCCCGTGCTATTTCAACAATCTCGGAGGACTTGTTGAAGACACGGTAGGCGTAGGTATTTGAATCATAACCTAGCAAGAAACCTTCATCAGACTTTGAAGCAAACTTCGAAGTCCTAGGCTTCTTGTTAAGAATATAGCATTTGCTCTCAAAGACGCAAAAGTAGGAGATGTTAGGTTTGTTACCGATGAGAAGCTCGTAGGGAGTCTTCTTGAGGAGTCAATGAAGATATAGTCGGTTGATGGCGTGGCAAGTGGTGGTGACCGCTTCCGCCCAAAACCAATCCGATGTCTTGTACTCATCAAGCCTAGTCCTTGACATCTCTATGAGTGTCCTATTCTTCCGTTCAACCACTCCATTTTGTTAAGGAGAGTAGGGCGCCAAAAACTCATGCTTGATGCCCTCCTCATCCAATAACTCTTCCACTTGTGTATTCTTAAACTTGTTGCCGTTGTCACTCCTTATTGCCTTGATTCTTAAAGAGAAGTCGTTTTGAGCTCTCCTTAGGATTTTCTTGAGGACATCTTGGGTTTCACCCTTATCATGCAAGAAAAACACCCAAGTGAAGCGAGAAAAGTCATCAACAATAACAAAACCATATTTGTTACTGCCAATGCTAATGTAGGCGATTGGATCGAAGAGATCCATGTGAAGCAACTCCAATGGTCTTGTCATCATCATGGTGTTCTTGGATGGGTGTTGGGCTCCCACTTGCTTTCCGGCTTGGCAAGCACTACATGGCCTATCCTTTTCAAACACCACATCTTTCAAACCATGGATTTGCTCGCCCTTAAGAAGCTTTTGAAAGTTCCTCATCCCAACATGGGCTAGTCTTCTATGCCAAAGCCATCCCATGTTGGTTTTCGCCATTAAGCATGTGTCAATTTGAGCTTTATCCGCGGGAAATCCACAAGATAAAGCTTTCACTTGAGCACACCCTTAAAAGCGATTGAGTTGTCGCTTCTTCTAAGGACCCTCACACCCTCATTAGTGAAAACACAATTATAACCCTTGTCACGTAGTTGTGATATGGACAATAGGTTATAATCCAATGAATCAACATGTAAGATGTGAGAAAAAGTATGTGGTAGGGAGATAGCAATTTTGCCAGAGCCAAGGATTTTCCCTTGGCCATTGTCCCCGAAGAAGATCCCTTCACTTGGATCATCATTGTATTCATACTCCACAAACATCTTCCTCTCTCCGTTCATGTGGTTTTTGCATCCACTATCAAGCACCCATTTTGACCCACCGGAGGAGTATGCCTACAAAATAGAATTATGCCTTCCTTTAAGGTACCCAAGCGGAGTTGGGTCCTTTGATGTTAGTGGTGAGGCACTTGGGCACCCACACGCAAGGCTTAGGGCTCTTGCGGAGTGGCCCAACATATCTAGCAAAGATTTTTCCAAACTTGTTCCTCATAACACATAAGAAGCATCAAAATCATGGAATAGAGGATGCGATTCAGTTTTAGCAATTTCATGAGTGGTTGCAATGTTTTTTCCGTTTTTAGTTTGAGATGAACTTCCATTGACAAAGACAATCAAGTCTTTGCCATACTTGGAGGTTTCAGCATGTTGCTTTCCTTCCCTAGTATAGCCAAGACCATCCTTGACATGGGGAGGTCTTGTGTTGGTATATGCACTTCGTGCATATGTCACCTTCTCCTTGTCAAAGATGTCACCTCTAGGTGCTTGTTTGTTTTGCATCAATTTAAGTTCATCATTTAACTTAAGGATCAAGTTGGAGCACTTGCAAGTTGAGATTGCTTCGGATGCAACCTTTGAGGAGGATGAGCTTTTAGAGGAAGAGGTTGCATTGGTCTTGAGGGACTCAACTTGTGTCTCAAGGATCTTGTTAACCTTTGTCAAGTTAACAAGTTCATCCTTGAGGCCAACGGTTGTTTCCTCAAGACTTGAGCATGTTTTCTTGCTTAACGCAAGTTCATGCTCTAATGTCTTGCTCTTATATCTCTCAAGCTCAAGGAGCTCAATAGGCTCATGACATCTCCACTTTTCATGGATGAGCATGTCTTCTTGCCTATTGATGAGCTCCTCCTTCTAAAAAATCTCATCCAGTAGCAATTTCATTCTTTGCAAAGTGCTCTTGCTTATATCCTTAAGCATATGTTCATTCTCACTATCACTATCAAATTCATCATGTGAAGAAGTAGAGGAGGATGAGTTAGAAGTAACCTTTCTCCTTCCTTCTTTGGCCATAAGGCAAGTTGGCTTGTGGTCGTCGAGGTTGGGGAAGAGCTTGCTTTCCTTGAAGCTCCTTCCGATGGCAATGGTGGCCACCTTCTCTTCGTCTTTGGAAGAGGAGTCTTCATTGGAGTCCCATTCCTTGCCTAAGTGAGGATGACCGGAGTACCTCCTCTTCTTGAAGAATTTCCTTTCTTGAGGCTTGCCCTCCTTTTTCTTGCCTTCTTCATGTGGGCAATCCACAATGAAGTGCCCATACTCGCCGCAGTTGTAACATGCTCTCTTCGTCTTGGGCCTTGACCTTTCTTTGCCTTTGCCATCATGGTTGTAACCCCCTTTTCTTGTTCTCATCATCCTCTTGAATTTGTTGATGAAGAGTGCCTCTTCCTCATAGGTGTCGAGGCTCTCCTCATGACTAGCTTCTTTCTCCTTGGATGAGGATGTTGCTTTGAGTGCAACATCTTTCATATTTGAGACGGTGAACCTTTGGAGGTCATTTTAGAAAAGCGTCTCCTTTTCCATGATCTCATGGTTGATGATTCTTCCAAGAACCTCCTTCGGGGTCATTTTGGCAAACCCCATACCCTCTCAGATCATGGATCAAAGAGAGATGTTTCTAGGCATGAATGCTCGAATTTTCCGCTTTACCACCTCATGGTCAGTCCACCTTGTCAGCCATAGGACCTACTCTTGTTGATGAGTATCTTGAGGCGGTTGTACATGTCTTGGGGAGATTCACCATTCATAACGGAAAATCTCCCAAGCTCTCCTTTAGTGAGCTCAATCTTCGCCTCCTTGACGATCCGGTTTCCTTCATGGGCCGTCTTGAGAGTGTCCCATATATCCTTGGCCACTTCTAGCCCATCTGCTCGGTTGAACTCATCTCGTGATAGAGATGAGATGATCACTCCGACCGCTTGAGCATTGCGGTGGAGAAGCACGACTTGTTTCAGAGTGATGTCTTCTTCATTCCTTGGGATGTGTGCCCCGGTCAACACAATTTGCCACAAGGCAGGGCTTAAGGACACAAGGTGGATCTTCATGTTGTGCTTCCACATCCCATAATCAGTTCTATCAAATTGAGGAGGCTTCCCAAAAGGGATGGATAGGTAGTGGTTGTTGGAGTACAAACGCTCATAGTTGAAGCCTTGTTGGTTGTAGTTTTGTGTGACACTTCTTTGTAGATGTGGAGTGTCAATATTTGTGATGCCCAACTTCTCTCGAAGTCTCGCCTTGAGTTGGACAGTTTCTTCATCGTTCGTTGGCTTGTCTTGGTACACAACAGTTTCCTCTTGTGTGACTTGGACATCATTGATCGAGTACTCTTCATTTCCCACTCCGGCCATCTTCTCTCCGAGTGATTAGACTCTTGATGGAGAGACCTGCTCTAATACCAATTGAAAGTTGCCTAGAGGGGGGTGAATAGGCTTAATTGACCTGAAATGACTTAATCAAATGAAATCAGCACTCAGGGGCCGGACTAGTCCGGTTCAGGGGCGGACTAGTCCGTTCAGCCTGCAGAGGGAGACTAAAAATGAGGTTCTAATGAGTTTTAAATGGATTTTTGTGAAACGAAATGTAGAAGGATGAGCAAGTTAATACTAACAACTATCAAGACAAGTGAATCACGATGGATAGCTATATATAGGCAAATGTTACTAGAATGAGCAATTAATGGTAAACCTAACCCTAGAACGATCTTTGCAATGTACGAATAGTAAAGCACACAAGTGACACAAGGATTTATCCCGAGGTTCGATTCAACTGAGGATTCTAGGTCCCTATTGAGGAGTCCATAAGGGACCGGGTTAAACAATCCTTTCCTCACCAAGTTTGCCACAAAGGCCGAACTCGGTTCTCCACTATCACAAAGGGGCAAATACAACATTCGTGGGGCTTCTCACAATCTTAGGCTCCCACAACGAATATGATCAACAAACACAAAGATTATCTCCAGACATAGATCACAAAGACTCAACACAAGTGCAAGAGATCAAACCGAGATCCAAACACGAAGTTCTTCCTTCTCTTCTCCTCACCAATCCCCAATCCACTCAAGAATCAACTCAAGAGGGTGAGTAAGCAAGAGAGAGGGCTTGGAATGGCTCTAGGAATGCTGTGGGGGTGCTAGGGTTTTAGATAATTCAAATGAAGTCGGGGTTCTTCTATTTATAGAAGTCCCAAGCCCATTCTGCTGACCTCAGCAGAAGGGCGGACTAGTCTGGCTTCTAGCCCGGACTAGTCCGACCAGTTGGGACCACTGACCTCTGGTCATGTCCCGACAACTACCGCACTTCTCGAATATCGTCATGACCCGCCAAATTTCCAAATTCAAACGCCAAATTCCGCCTCAAAATGGACTAGTCCGATCTCACAGAGGACCTTTTGGTCCTGGTGAAAATGGACCAGTCTGGATTGACCGGACTAGTACAACTACTCAGGCGGACTAGTCCGTCCTCCAGGACTTAGTCGCAACCACGCTGCTCACTCAGCTAGGTGGACTTGTCCGAACTGAGACAAAACCTTTTGGTCTGTCTCAAAATGGACTAGTCTGGCAAGCCCGGACTAGTCCGGCCACCAGGATAGACTAGTCGGTCCCCCAGGACATAGTCCCAAAACATCACTCCAAGACCACAACGTACTAGTCCGTCCCGAGACGGACAAGTTTGAAGGCAGTCAGGACCTCTTGGTCCGCCCAAAACCGGACCAAGCCGGCTAGGAGCGGACTAGTCCGGCCTCCCGGTCCAACAAGTCCGGCCCTCCTTACAAGGCACTCAAACACTCTTCTCTCAAGGGGTTTGATATCTAATTCCGTTTTGATCTCCCAACTTTGATCTCAATGCACTTCACACACACACCCTCCTACAACTACGGTTAGTCTAAACTCGGCTCAAGAGAAACCTTAGTTTCTACTCTTCGAGTTGTCGACATCATTTTTCATCCTTTTCCTATTTGAGGGTTACGTGCTCCAATCAAGTCCATACCTGTGCTTAAGATCATCTAAGCTCATTAGTCACTTAATTGTCGTCATCAATCATCCAAAACCCACGGGGATACTAGATGCACTTTCAGTACGTCACCCACATGGGCAACGATGGGCCTGCCTACCCTACAGTGGGCCATCGACTCAAGCCTACAGCGGGCCGGACTAATCTGCTGGTGGGCAGTCTACCTCAATCTACAAGGCACCGACTACCCTGCTGGGTACTCGAAGTCGTCGGTGCCGTTCCAGGAGTCGCCCCTGGTGTGGGATTGCCAGTCACTGGCGTCATCGTTCAACACCATGCAGCTCATGCCACCTGCGGCTGACTGGGTGGCTGATTCTGAAGCTTTGTACCATACCACTCCTGAAGCTGGTATACTCTCTTCTACGCACCCACTCCACCATTCTTTTTCTTCATCTATCGTTGTTGGGAATGGGTCTGTTCTTCCGGTCACCGGGATCTTCGGGTTCTTTCCAACTAAAAAATATTCTTGTCGCTTCAGATATTATTTAGAATTTGTTTTCTATTCGTCGTTTTACCACTGATAATAATGTTTCTATTGAGTTTGATTCTTTTGGTTTATCCGTGAAGGATCTTTCTACCCGGTGTCTTCTTCTTCGATGTGATAGCCCAAGCCCCTATACACACTTTGACTTCCTGCTTCTGCTGCGTCTCCGCCTTTTGCTCTGACTTCGACAACTTCGTCCACCACTTAGCACAGTTGGCATGGCCATCCTGATGTATATGCCACTACAAGGATTCTGACCTGTTGCAACGATTGTACTGCAACGAATACTAAATCGTTGCAGTAAGCTTGACTTTTTGCCACGATTCACTAGTTCGTGGCACTAGGAACTATAGCCACAGAACACAATCGTTGCATTAGGATCTGTTGCCACGAATCACTAGTTCGTGGTGTCAGGATGCTAATTCAACGGATCACAATCATTGCATTAGGATCTATTGCCACGAAATACTGGTTCTTGGCGTTACAACTTTATTGCCATGGAAAACAGTCGTTGCATTAGGATCTGTTGCCACGAATTACTGGTTCGTGGTGTTACAGCTTTATTACCACAGAACACAGTCATTGCATTAGGATCTGTTGCCACGAAATACTGGTTAGTGGCGTTACAGCTTTATTGCCACAGAACACAGTCGTTGCATTAGGATCTGTTGCCACGAATTACTGGTTAGTGGCGTTACAGCTTTATTGCCACGGAACACAATCGTTGCATTAGGATCTGTTGCCACAAATCAGCAAACAATTGCATTTGGACCGCAATGCAATGAAACAGAATCATTGCATTAGGATGTGTTGCTACGATACTCTGGTTCGTGGCGTTACAGCTTTATTGCCACGAAATACAATTGTTGCATTAGGATCTGTTGCCATGAAATACTGGTTCGTGGCGTTACAACTTTATTGCCACAGAACATAGTCATTGCATTAGGATCTGTTACCACGAATTAGCAAACAGTTGCATTTGGACCGTAATGCAACGAAACAGAATCGTTGCATTAGGATGTGTTGCCGCGAAATACTGGTTCGTGGCGTTACATCTTTATTGCCTCGGAACACAATCATTGCATTAGGATCTGTTGCCACGAATTACTGGTTAGTGGCGTTACAACTTTATTGCCATGGAACACAGTCGTTGCATTAGGATCTTTTGCCACGAATCAGCAAACAGTTGCATTTGGACCGTAATGCAACGAAACAGAATCGTTGCATTAGGATGTGTTGCCACGATACTCTTGTTCGCGGCGTTACAACTTTATTGCCACAGAACACAATCTTTGCATTAGGATCTGTTGCCACGAAATACTGGTTCATGGCGTTACAGCTTTATTTCCACGGAAGACAGTCGTTGCATTAGAATCTGTTGCCACGAATCAGCAAATAGTTGCATTTGGACCGTAATGCAACGAAACAGAATCGTTGCATTAGTATGTGTTGCCACGAAATACTTGTTCGTGGCGTTACAACTTTATTGCCATGGAACACAGTCGTTGCATTAGGATCTGTTGCCACGAATTACTGGTTAGTGGCGTTACAACTTTATTGCCACGGAACACAGTCGTTACATTAGGATCTGTTGCCACGAATCAGCAAACAGTTGCACTTGGACCGTAATGCAACGAAACAGAATCGTTGCATTAGGATGTGTTGCCACGATACTCTGGTTCGTGGCGTTACAACTTTATTGCCATGGAACACAATCGTTGCATTAGGATCTGTTGCCACGAATTACTGGTTCGTGGCGTTACAGCTTTATTGCCATGGAACACAGTCGTTGCATTAGGATCTGTTGCCACGAAATACTGGTTCGTGGCGTTACAGCTTTATTGCCATGGAACACAATCGTTGCATTAGGATCTGTTGCCACAGATCAGAAAACAGTTGCATTTAAACCGTAATGCAATGAAACATAATCGTTGCATTAGGATGTGTTGCCATGATACTCTGGTTCGTGGCGTTACAACTTTATTGCCACAGAACACAATCGTTGCATTAGGATCTGTTGCAATGAATTACTGGTTCGTGGTGTTACAGCTTTATTGCCACGAAACACAATCGTTGCATTAGGATCTGTTGCCACGAATCAGCAAACAATTTTCGCGTTCTCCTTGGTGCAGTGCTGATCAATGATGTTCATTACTTTTTGCCTCCTGACGACTCAGTGTTGGACTAACGACGCTCATGATCCGTAACATACTCAATGATGTAAAACATCAGGTATTAATGCATCAACAAATATGAGGGGGAGAATACCAACGCACAGATTTAAAAGTATGTTGCGGATCATTAGCGTCCTCAGTCCAGAAGCAGGGTAGAAGCGGCGCCGTGGCCGCCGTGAACTCGGGAATGGATGAGGAGAAGGCTCATCGCCAACGGATCGAGGGGATGGAAGCTACACGACCGCTATGGGCGATGAGCCTTCCCCTCGATCCGTTCTCGAGGATCGCAGAAAATTTATTTCCGCCCGCCTAGGCCCAAAGACGGGCCTGCCTTTAAGGCCATCCGCAGTGGTTCACGGTAAAGCGGTGATGGGACACGGAGCAGTTCCAATTGAATTCAAAGATGCGCATGCGGGATGCATAACCTCTGCAGTACTGCAGGTGCAGTAAAAGTCACTGACTTGTGGGCCCTACGACCAGCCGAACCCACATGTCAGTGACTGTTACTGCACCTGCAGTACCGCAGGTGATTTCAACGCATGCGCTGCGCGCATCTTAGGCGCCTCGATGACTGGCGTGCACGTAAGCTCGGTGCGCCCGGTCGCATCAGCCGCCTGTACAAATGGCTACGGCTTGAACGAAGGACGAAACGTTATGCGGCAAATAGCAACGTATAATACTTCCTCCGCCCCAACTCAACTCTATTTCTGTTTTGGTCGAACTAATTACCTTTGGCAAATGATTTATATGGAATTTATTAACTTCAATAACATGTAGTACTAGATTGTATATTATGGAAATATTTTTCATGGAGAATCTAAAAGTACAATTCTTGTATTGTTAAAACAGATCAAAATTGCGTAAATCTGAAAGAGAGATTTGACAAAACCTAAGACTTCCCTTTGAAAAAGTTTTATACTTTACATTAGTTTTACATATGTAATATGCACATAGGATATATCGCTAAATAGTTTTGCAAAAAAAAAACATGCAGGAGAAATATGTATATCCCATATATATGCTACTACTACGTAAATTAGGGGTGGGCAAATAAACCGAGACTGAAAAACCGAAACCGATAAAACCGAGACCAGAACTAAAAAGACCAAAATATCGGGTATCGGTTACTTTTCAGGTAGAAAATATAAATAACTGAAAAATAAATGTCGGGTTCGGACGGATGAATTCATTGTGGAGCTACATGTCACGTACTTAATTATACTAAAAATCATCATCTTCGCTGTCGTCCCCCCACAATGGAGCTACATGACCATCATTGGTATATGTATCGTCGTCGTCGTCGTCTTCATTTTCTGATGCAACTCCATCTACCTCAAACTGATCACCTGACATTGTCATTATAAGAGTGGAAGCATCGCCGCTGGCTCTCTCAATGTCATTCCTAGCCCATGCGGTCGTATCCTCATTATTGATATCATCAGTAAGCAGATCATCATAAAATGTCTCAGCCTCCATCGTCTCAGTCACATTATTTTCACTGTCTCCAGGGGGCATGGCAAAAAGGTTCTGTGGCTTTGTTTTAACAACTGTAGCCCATTAGGATGCTTCACACTTGGAACATAAAAAACTTGTTCTGCTTGGGTGGCTAGAATGTAAGGCTCATACTGGAATCAAAACAGAGTAGTGTCAACATTTATCATTCCATATTGATTCTTTTTGTAGCCTCTGCTTTGGTTCTGACTGCTTCCAAAAGGCCGATCAAACCATTCACACTGAAATAACAGAACCTCTTGATTTTTTTTTCAAAATCAACAACAATGATTTTCTTGATTACTCCAAACCAATCATGACCAGTGCCCCGAACAACAATACCACTTTTTTGGGTCCGTAAATCTTTTTTCACATCTGCAATTCAAAAGAAGAAGCCATTGATGAATAACCGACTAAAAAAATGTGCCCGACGATCAGGTCCTCTAGATAATGCATACATATAATCAGTTGCTTTGCCTTCTTTGTGTAATGTCGTAATCTGTACACATTAGTATAATAGGGGTTATCGACGACAAACCAATTTCAGAACACATATTTGTTCAATATTTCATCAAAGTGCAAACTTGCGTGTACTTACTCGTTTCTGAAAACCAATCAACAAACTCATCTCTATGGCGTTTATCAACATCACGAGAATGAATCTTTTTCAGCTCTTCAATATGCTCACTGGAAAGGGTACAAAATTAAATTAGCCATCTACAATAAGCCATATATATAGTATACAACATCTGAGTTATACGTTATTACTTGATCCATGGAGCGGCCTCTTCAACGTTAGTAATAAGATAATGCCTGATGTTATGTAGTTCCAACGTAGTAAGTTGGTCCCATTTATACCCTTTTTTGGAATTATCAACTTCTGTAAATATGTTAGAATTATCAACAGAAGGTTCATTTGTAGTTGCAGCTTCATGACGTTCTGGCCTATTACGCTTGGTTTTGATGTTATCCAAAAACTAACTACAAAAAGTCATACACTCTTCGGCAATATATCCCTCGGCTATAGAACCCTCCGGGTGAGCTTTGTTACGTACATACCTCTTCAATGTACCAATGTACCTCTCAATTGGATACATCCATCTGTAAGAAACAGGTCCACCCAACCGTGCTTCTTCGGCAAGATGGGTTGGAAGATGTACCATGATATCAAAGAAAGAGAGAGGAAACAACATCTCAAGCTTACAAATTGTTTCAGGAATTTGTTTGCTCATCTTGTCCAAATCTAGTTCCGCCAATTCTTTAGAACAAATTCAGCTCTCAGGTGCAAGAGTTGGAAGGAAGAAATGATTATATGACCTTCCAGATGGATGGCTTCGTCCAGGCAAATGAACAGCTCAACCAGGAAGTCCAGACTTTACATGATCAGATGGCAGCCAATTCTGCACTGCAAGGAAAGGAGCTAGCAGACATGCCCAGAATGATGGAGAGCTTGTAAAATCAACAACGGCTTGCAGCAACTCCACAAAAGGCTTCTGCTCACACCAAGTCGAAGCTAGATGTTCGAGAAACTATTCCTAATACTACAACTCGTCGCGGTGCTATTTTATTGGGTACAATGTTGCAACCTAAAAAAATTGTAAATAACATCGTCTTGCAACGATGCAAGGGTCCTTGAGCGTTGCATCAATTGCTGGATGTTTGTTGTTAAGTCGACAGACGTATCGTGCGCGAATAAACTGATTCTGTTGCCACTAATTTTCAAACCTGGTGCATTAGGATTCTAGTGCCGCTAATTATAAAATGTGGCATTAACAGATTATTGCAACGAAAATAAACTGTTGCAATAGGAAGCTAGCTATTGCCACAAATTATAAAACGTTGCACTACAAACATTTGGCTACGACCAAGTTGCACTAGACTGCTATTGCCACCACAGAGAACGTCGCATTACGACCCTGTTGCAACAGATTTCAATATATTGCATTACGAACCTATTGCCACACATCAGAAATCGTTGCAATACAATATTGTTGTCACGGTTTTGAAATCGTTGCAATACCATACTATTCACCATGAACGTGAAATCGTTGCATTACCGCATCATTGGCCACGGCTGTGAAATCGTCGCGATATCATATTATTTGCCACAAGTGTGAAATCGTCGTGATGCTGTACTATTCATCACGAAAGTGAAATCGTTGCAACACCGTAGTATTCGCCACGAATGTGAAAACGTCGCGATACGAGATTATTCACCATGAGTGTGAAATCGTCGCGATACCGTACTTTTCGCCGCGGATGTGAAAATGTCGCGATACCATATTATTCGCCACACGTGTGAAATCGTCGCGATACCGTACTATTCATCACGGATGTGAAATCGTTGCAACACCATAATATTCGCCACGAATGTAAAAATGTTGCCATACCGTACTATTCGCTACGGATGTGAAATCGTTGCAACACCGTACTATTCGCCACGAATGTGAAAATGTCGCGATACCATACTATTCACCACAAGTATGAAATCATCGTGATACCGTACTTATCGCCACAGATGTGAAATCATCGCAAATAACGTACTATTCGTTGCAATACGTTAAATCGTCGCAATACGTTAAACCGTTGCAATACCATACTATTTGCCACGAACGTGGAGTCGTTGCAATACCATACTTTTTGCCAAGAATGTGGCATCGTTGCAACACCATTATTTTCGTTGCAATACGTTAAATCGTCGCAATACGTTAAACCGTTACAATACCATACTATTTGCCACAAACGTGGAGTTGTCGCAATACCATACTTTTTGCCACGAATGTGGCATCGTTGCAACACCATTATTTTCATTGCATGGAGTCGTTGCAATACCATACTTTTTGCCACGAACGTGGAGTCGTTGCAATACCATACTTTTTGCCACGAATGTGGCATCGTTGCAACACCATTATTTTCGTTGCAATACGTTAAATCGTCGCAATACGTTAAACCGTTGCAATACCATACTATTTGCAATGAACGTGGAGTCATTGCAGTACCATACTTTTTACCACGAATGTGACATCGTTGCAACACCGATATTTTCATTGCAATACGTTAAATCGTCGCAATACGTTAAATCATTGCAATACCATACTATTTGCCACCAACGTGGAGTCGTCGCAATACCATACTATTTGCCACGGATGTCAAGTCGTTGCAATAACCTATTGCCACGGCTGTTATCGCCACGAGTCGGAAAAACTATCGCGACGTTCTATTTCGTTGTGACAACAACCTATCACGACGAATTTCGACCTATTGCAACGATTTTTTTCATCACAATAACCCAGAATCCTGGTAGTGTTCTATGTCTAAGTTGTCTTGTAGTTTAGTTATCTCGTGCCACATGAGTCTTTATGTCATGGTTGTTAGCTTGGTCGCCATGTTTGACTTCCATTTCTGACTTCATTGTGGTTTGTGGACATCCCCTATTATCAGTGTTTTAGTGTTTAAATATTATTTGAAGGCGATTGATGATTTTTCACACTTTTCGTGGACCTTTCCTTTACGTTTGAAGTCTAAGACATATGTCACTCTTTCTCACTTCTTTGTTTGGGTGTCCACTTAGTTTGGACGCACTATCCGAGCTCTCCAGTGTGATAACAGATGCGAGTTTGAGAATTTGGCACTCCGTAACTCTCTTCTCACCCACGGTGTCCAGTTACACATGTTTTGTCCATACACCTCGCCTTAGACTGGTGAGGCAGAGCGCATGATCTGCACCACCAATTATGTTATGTGCTCCTTGATTTTCAGACCTCTATTCTCGCTCGTTACTGGGTAGAGGCCCTTCACACTGCCACTTTCCTCATTAATCGCTTTCCCACCAAGGCGACCCATGCACCTACCCCTTTCTTTGCCTTGTATGGCACTACCCCTCTTTACGACCACCTTCGAGTTTTTGGGTGCGCTTGTTATCCTAACCTTTCTGCTACGACCCCACATAAGCTTGCATCTAGCTCTACTCGTTCTCTCTTCCTTGGGTACTCTCTAGATCATAAGGGGTACTAGTGTCTGGACCTCACCACTCACCGTCTTTTGATCTCTCGACACGTCGTCTTCGATGAGTCCTCTTTTCCTTTCTCCACTTCCTCCCTGCTTCCGCTGCAGAGTTGGATTCTCTGTTTTCTAATGATACTGAGGCTGCTCCACTACAGATGCCTTGTACTTTTTCTATAGGTACGACACCCGTCGCGCCACACGCGGCCCCGACATCCCCTATGTCACCTGTCACGCCTCGTGAGGCCTCGGCGAAAGTGCATCTAGGCATCCCCGTGGGTTTTGGATGATTGATGACGACAATTAAGAGGCTAATGAGCTAAAGTGGTCTTAAGCACAGGTACAAGGATTGAAATATGATGAAAACCCTCAAAAAGGAAAAGGATAAAATGGGCGTCAAAGACTCAAGCGTAGAAATTAGGGTTTCTATAGTGTTGAGCTTATATGAGCCGTGTCATGCAAGAGGGTGGATGTATCATGTGCAATGAGATCATTCTAGAGGGCTCAAAGTGGTGGTTTAGTGAAACACCTAAGTGAGTAGCCAAAAATGAGAGAAGCCCTAGGAGGTCGGACTAGTCCGAGCCTCAAGGCCGGACTAGTCCGGCTAGGCAGACAAGTCTGTTTTGAGACGGACCAAACATCTATGGGGTGAATTTGAGTGAATTTGGAGCTAAGTCCGAGAAGTCTGGACTTGTCCGTTTTTGGACGGACCAAAGCTCTCGGTAAAAGTTTAGACTTGTTCGTTTGGGTGCGGACCGGTCCGTTTGAGACTTAGTGAGATAAACCGAGAGAAACCCTAGTGGGCTGGACTGGCTGGACTAGTCCGTGCGAGTCCAGTTGAGTCCGTTTTGGGACGGACTAAGCCCTTCTGTCCTACTTTGGACTAGTCCATTTTGTACCAGACTAGTCCGTTGTCTAGTGACCGTTTGAATTTGGAAATTTGGCAGGCAGCGTTACGATCATCGCTCAGTGTGGCAGTTGTCAGGAACTGACCACAAGTCAGTGGTCCCATAAGGCCGGACTAGTTCGGGTCCAGAGGCCGAACTAGTCCTCCCTTTTGCTGAGGTCAGCAGAAGGGGCTTAGGAACCCTATAAAAAGGGGATCCCAGCCTCATTTGAACGAGTCTTGAACCCTTGCGCCGCCACAAGTAACCTAGAGCCTTCCAAAGCCTTCTACTCGTCCTACTAACCGCTTAAGAGCAAATCTTGAAGAGATTAGGGTTTGGGGAGGAGAGTAAAGGAAGATCATCGCGCTTTGGCTCCTCAGCCTCATTTGAACGAGTCTTGAATCCTAGCGCCTCCACAAGTAACCTAGAGCCTTCCAAAGCCTTATACTCGTTCTACTAACCCCTTAAGAGCAAATCTTGAAGAGATTAGGGTTTGGGGAGGAGAGTAAAGGAAGATCATCATGCTGTGGCTTGTGTGAGTTTAGCTTCGTGTGCTCCTCATTGTATTGATTTGTGGGAGCCTCAACTTGTGAGTAGCCCCATCAAACTTGGTGATTACCCGTTGATATAGTGGAAACCAAGCCGACCATCGTGGTGGCTGGTGAGAGAAGGGTCAAGTGAGACCCGGTCCTTGTGTGGACTTCTCAACGTGGATGTAGGATTCTTCGTGGAGCTGGACCACGGGATAAATCCTGTCTCACTTGTCTTTTACTTTTTGTGATCACTAGTATTACTATTAGGGTTCTTATTGCTCATATTGCTCCTCACTTTGATCATCGTTGAAAACTTGAAATCTAAGTGTTTAAACTTCACAATCTGAGCTTTACTAGTTTACCACATATTACTTATCTCTTCGGTGAACTTTAATTCCGCAAATAACTTGTAGAAACCAAGTTTTTAGGTTTTCACCCTGTGCTGAGCGGACTAGTCCGGCCCTGTGCAGACTAATCCGGCCACAAGAATTTAATCTCGTTCGATTAAGTCATTTCAGGTATTATTGCCTATTCACCCGCCCTCTAGGCGACTTTCAATTGGTATCAGAGCAGGTTTCTCCAAAAGATTCTAACAACTCGGAGAAGAAATGGACGGAAGGGGTGACAACGAAGTTCCCTTAGTCGTCGATGACACTGAGACGAAGAACGTCGATGTTCTTCAAGATAATCCAAACGACGACAAAGAAGTTCGGATGCTCAAGGCACGACTTCGTGAGAAGCTCAACGTGCCCAAGAAGGAGATCAAGCCAATTGCCGCGACCAACGTCGACAATGTGAATAGTTCACAATACTACTCCCGGTGTCCTTACAATTATGAGCAACTTACCGCGAGCAACCATTATTTGTCTATTACCATTGGCAAACCTCCTCAATTTGACGGAAATGATTACTCTATGTGGAAGCATAATATGAAGATGCACCTCATTTCCTTAAACCCTAGCTTGTGGCAAATTGTTATGACAGGTGTTCATCTTCCGAATAATGAGGAAGACATCACTCCGGAGCAAGCCGTTCTTCTACATCGCAATGCTCAAGCCGTTGGAGTGATTACCTCCTCAATGACTTGAGAGGAGTTCAACCGCATTGAAGGGTTGGAGGTTGCCAAGGAGATATGGAATACCCTCAAAACGGCGCACGAAGGCAACCGCGTCATTAGGGAGGCAAATATCGAGATGATCGAAGGAGAGATTGGGAGATTCACCATCATGGAGGGTGAGTCTCCCCAAGATATGTATGACCGCCTCAAGACTCTCATCAACAAGAGTCGGTCATATGGAAGCACCCGGTGGACCGACCACGAGGTGGTAAAGAGGACGATTCGAGCATTCATGCCTCAAAACGTCACTCTTTACTCACTAATTCATGAAATTTTGGGCTTTCACAAGATGACTCCTGAAGAAGTACTAGGGAGAATCATCAACCATGAGATGATGGAGCAAGAAGCAATATTCTACAATGATCTACAAAAGCTTTCCTCCTCCAAGAAAAGGGATGTTGCATTCAAGGCAACGTCCTCAAGATCATAAGAAAAGGAAGAGAGTGATGAAGAGAGTCCCGATACCAATGAGGAAGAAGCTCTCTTCATCAACAACTTTAAGAGGATGTTTAGAAGAAGCAGGGGGAGCTACCAAAATGAAAGGAGAAGCAAAGACAAGCCCAAAATAAGATCAAAGAGGGCTTGCTACAATTGTGGAGAGTATGACCACTTTATTGTGGATTGTCTACATGAAGAGAACAAGAAGAAGAAGGAGGACAAGTCCAAGGAAAAGAAGTACTTCAAGAAGAAGAAGCAATCCGGACATGCCCACCTTGGAAAGGAGTGGGATTCAAATGAGGAATCCTCCTCCGATGAAGAAGAGAAGATAGCAACTATTGCTATGAAGAAGACAACTACGGAGAACAAGCTCTTCCTAAACTTGGAGACTCCAAGGCCAACTTGTCTCATGGCCAAGGAGGGAAGAAAGAAGGTTAAATCTAAATCCTCTTCTTCAATTTCTCCGCATGATGATTTTGATAGTAGTAGTGAAAATGAACATATGCTTAAAGACATGAGTAAAAGTACTTTGAAGAGATTGAGATTGTTAACGGAGGAAATATTTGAGAAGGAAGAACTCATCAACCGTCAAGAGGACATGCTCATCCAACAAAATGAGAGATGTCAAGAGGTCGAGGAGCTCTTGGAACTTGAAAGAGAAAGAAGCAAGGCACTTGAGTGTGAACTCTCTTTGAGCAAGGAAACTTGCTCAAACCTTTAAAACACTACAATTGTGCTCAAGGATGAACTTGTTAGTTTGACACGAGCTAATAAGATCCTTGATACGCAAGTGAAGTCTCTCAAGGTCAATGGACCTTATTCCTCTACAAGCTCACCTTTCACAAATATTAAATCCAAAGCATCTCAACCTTGTAAATGCTCAAACTTGATCATAAAGCTTAAAGATGAGCTTAAGTTGACACAAACCAATCAAGCACCCAAGGGTGGCATCTTTGACAAGGAGAAGGTGGCATATGCATGTAGGGCATATACCAACACAAGACATCCCCTTGTCAAGGATGGTCTTGGTTATTCTAAGGAGATGAGGCAAAACGCCAAAACTCCCAAGAATAACAAAGACGTGATTGTTTTTGTCAAAGGAGGCTCATACAACAACAAAGGGAAGAACATTGTTATTTCACCCAAAATGACTAAGAAAGAACCTCATCCATTGTTCCATGATTTTGATGCTTCATATGTTTTATTGAGGAACAAGTTTGGAAAGACATATGCTAGGTATGTGGCCACACCGCAAGAGTCCCAAACCTTGTGTGTGGGTGCCCAAGTGCCTCTTAACTAATGTCAAAGGACCCACCACCGCTTGGGTACCTAAAACCAATGCTTAAATCTTTCTTGTAGGCATACTCCTCCAGTGGAACCAAATGGGTTCTCGATAGTGGGTGCACAAATCATATGATCAGAGAGAGGAAGATGTTTGTGGAGTATGACCTAAATGAAGATCCAAGTGAAGTAATCTATTTTGGGGACAATAGCCAAGGAAAAATCCTTGGCACCGGTAAAATCGCTATATCCCCTAATCACTCTTTCAAATATTTTACATGTTGATTCACTTGATTATAAACTATTGTCCATTTCACAACTATGTGACAAAGGTTATAATTGTGTATTCACTAATGAGGGTGTGAACGTCACAAGGAGAAGCAATGACTCAATTGCCTTTAAGGGTGTACTCAAGGGAAAGCTCTATCTTGGGGATTTCTCCGCGGATAGAGCCCAACTTGATACATGCTTAATTGCAAAAACTAACATGGGATGGTTGTGGCATAGGAGGCTAGCCCATGTTGGGATGAGAAATTTGCAAAAACTCCTTAAGGGAGAGCACATCCGTGGTTTAAAGAATGTTGTATTTGAAAAGGATAGGCCATGTAGCGCATGCCAAGCCAGAAAGCAAGTTGGAGCACCACATCCATCCAAGAACATTATGACAACATCAAGACCATTGTAGCTTCTACACAAGGATCTCTTCAGTCCAATCGCCTACATTAGTATTGGTGATAACAAATATGGTCTTGTTATTTTTGATGACTTTTCACATTTTACTTGGGTATTCTTTTTGCATGACAAGAGCGAGACTCAAGGTGTTCTCAAGAGATACTTGAAGAGAGCTCAAAATGAGTTCTCCCTGAGCATCAAGACCATAAGGAGTGACAATGGCACCTAATTCAAGAATACTCAAGTTGAAGAATTTTTGGATGAAGAAGGCATCAAGCATGAGTTCTCGGCCCCCTACTCCCCTTAACCAAATGGGGTGGTCAAGAGGAAGAACGAGACTCTAATTGAGATGTCAAGAACCATGCTTGATGAGTACAAGACATTGGATCGGTTTTGGGCGTAAGCGGTCAACACCACTTGCCATGCCATAAATCAGTTGTATCTTCACAACATACTTAAGAAAATGTCGTATGAGCTCCTAACCAGTAACAAGCCCAACATCTCTTACTTTTGTGTTTTTGGGAGCAAATGCTACATTCTTAACAAGAAGCCTAGGACTTTGAAGTTTGCTTCTAAGTCCGATGAGGGTTTCTTGCTTGGCTATGACTCAAACACTTACGCCTATCGTGTCTTTAACAAATCATCTGGAATTGTTGAAGTAGCACGTGATGTAGTGTTTGATGAGACTAATGGCTCCCAAGTGGAGCAAGTTGATCATCATGTGATAGATCAAGAAGAAGCTTCACAAGTGGTGATAGGAAGGATGGCACTTGGAGATATACGGCCACAAGAACAACCTCAAGATGCAAGTGACCATCCTACACATCAAGCAAGCTCCTCCTCAAATGATCAAGATCAGGTCCCCCAAGATGCGCTCCAAGAAGTTGAAAATGGAGGCATCAATCAAGGGGGAGACAATGAGGATGAGGAATACCAAGATGATGAATCGAGACCTCAAGCGCATCACCCAAGAGTGCATCAAAGCGTCCAACGGGACCATCCCATTGACAATATACTTGGATAAATCTCCAAGGGGGTAACTACTCGATCTCTTGTTGCAAACTTTTGTGAACATTATTCTTTTGTTTCTTCCTTGAAGCCCCACAAGGTTGAAAAAGCACTACGAGATCCGGAGTGGATGATGACCATGCAAGAAGAGCTCAACAACTTCGAAAGAAATAAAGTATGGGAGCTTGTGAAGAGACCTAATGCGAATGTTGTAGGCACCAAATGGGTGTTCCGCAACAAACAAGATGAACACGGGGTGGTTACAAGGAACAAGGCATGACTTATGGCCAAAGGGTATTCACAAGTCGAAGGTTTGGATTTCGAAGAAACCTTTGCTCCCATAGCTAGGCTTAAATCAATTCGTATATTACTTGCCTTTGCTACTCACCATGATTTTAAGCTATATCAAATGGACGTCAAGAGTGCATTCCTCAATGGTCCAATCAAAGAAGAGGTGTATGTGGAGCAACCCCCACCCCCCCCAGATTTGAAGATGAAGAATTCCCAAACCATGCGTACTAATTGCACAAGGCTCTCTATGGACTCAAACAAGCTCCTAGAGCTTGGTATGAGTGCCTTAGAGATTTTCTAACTCAAAATGGTTTCAAAATTGGGAAGGCGGACTACACTTTGTTCACTAAGCACTTCAATGATGACTTGTTTGTTTGCCAAATATATGTCGATGACATTATATTTGGTTCTACTAACAAAGCTTTTGTGATGAGTTTTCTAAGATAATGATGGATAGATTTGAGATGTCTATGATGGAGGAGTTGAAGTTCTTTCTAGGTTTTCAAGTGAAGCAACTCAAGGAAGGCACATTCATTAGTCAAACCAAGTACACACAAGATATACTCAAGAAGTTTGACATGGACAAGGCCAAACCCATCAAAACTCCTATGGCAACCAATGGGCATCTCGATCTCAATGAAGATGGTCCAAGTGTGGACCAAAAGGTATATCGTTCCATGATAGGCTCATTGCTTTACTTATGTGCATCTAGGCCCGATGTCATGCTTAGTGTGTGTATGTGTGCTAGATTTCAAGCCGCTCCAAAGGTGTGTCATTTGACCACCGTTAAGAGAATTCTTAGATATTTGGTTCACACACCAAGCATAGGACTTTGGTACCCAAAGGCTCTAAGTTTAACCTCATTGGATATTCCGATGCAGACTATGCGGGGTGCAAAGTTGATAGGAAGAGTACATCGAGAACTTGCCAATTTCTTGGTAGATCTCTAGTGTCTTGGTCCTCAACGAAACAAAACTCCCTTGCACTCTCCACAGCCGAAGCGGAGTATGTCGCCGCCGGAAGTTGTTGTGCACAAGTTCTTTGGATGCGACAAACTCTTAGGGACTATGGCATAAACTTGTGCCATATCCCTCTCCTATGTGACAATGAGAGTGCCATCAAAATAGCCCACAATCCAGTTGAACACTCAAGGACCAAGCACATTTGATATTCGCCACTATTTCTTGAGAGATCACTCCATCAAAGGAGACATTGCAATTTCACATGTGAGAACCGATAGACAATTGGTCGATATCTTTACCAAACCCCTAGATGAGAAAAGATTTTGTGAACTTAGGAGTGAGCTAAATATCCTAGATTATCGAAATATGGCTTAAGTCTTGCACATCTGATGGTTATATTCAAAATTCACACATGCTTGCAAAAAACTCATCCTCCTCAATTTTTCTACAAATTATTTTGAAATTATTGAATCATTGTGAATCATGGTCATAGTTTGATTGTCGATTGCTTACTGACCATGTTTACAAAGATCTTTTGTGAAATCTAGTCCACAAGGATCAAATATCTACTGAAAACTCAATATATAGAAGTTTTCACCCTAAGGATCAGACTAGTCCGCCCATAGACCGGACTAGTCCGGTGGCTCAGAACAGTTCGGACCCAGTCCGATAGCCGGACAAGTCCGGGTCCCTGACCGGACTAGTCCTGCCCTTGGGGACTTAACCTCCCCAGGGAGCCCTCGACCTCTCCACTTCCATTCAAACTCTCTCTCCAAAAACGCTCGAAAACCGCCCCCCTCTTCAGCTATTTTTGATTCCAACCACAAAATCTTGATTCCAATCGATGGATTGAAGCTCTAAGGTGCTTAGGAACCTTTCCCCAAGCATCGGAGTTTGATTCCTCACCCACATTTCGTCGAATCGAAGATTTGAAGCGGTATTCTTGACCTAACCCAAAATCTCCAAAATTCAATTCTTTTAGGTCTATTGATAGAAACCTCTTCACAAATGTTGTTGTGCACATCATTGTGATCATGTACCTCCATTTTTGTGGTAGGATCCGTAGTTTTCACAAAATTTCTCTAGATTAGGGTTCTTGCTGTGTGAACCGGACTAGTCCGGCTTCAGAGTGGACAAGTCCGGTTGGATATCGACTAGTCCGCCCCTTGGGCGGACAAGTCCGGATTACACGGTGAAAACCCTAACCTTGATCGATTCTGTGAATTCTACCACTTTATCTTGACTCCTTGGAATCATACACATTCCCTTGCTTCTTTTATCAGCAACCATGTCCGATAATGAGTATGTTCCACCTTCCAACTCTGAGGCCGGCGCGGACAAGAAAGCTTTTTATCGCCGGAGGCAACGGGAGGATCAAGAAATGGCTGCTGCATACTTTGCTTCACAGAGAGCAAAGCAGACACAACAAGAAGCACACAACTCTGCAGCAGCCGAGGCAGCCCCAAGGAAAAGAGGATTGTGACATTCGGGGATCAGGCTAGAGCCCAAGAGGTGAGGTCCTCCAAGGATAAGGGAAAGGCCCCAATCGATGCTGCACCTAAAAAGAGGGTGATAGTGGCCAAGAAGGCTGCTAGCAAGGTTAAGAAGGGTGCCTCTCAACCCATAGGCCCCTTGAGGATGTCTTGTCCTGCACGGAACCCAAACCGTGCAGCTGCCTTCGACTCTAACATCTTCAAGGGCAAAGGGGATGAGAAGGCACACAAGCTCAGGAAGATAAATGTCTATCAGCGAGACAGGAGCACAGTGGATCCCATTTCTGGTGTGACTTCCACTGTGACTTTTACAGGACGGTCTACATGACCAAGCGGACCCCAGTCACTGATGCTCAGTGGATTGACTGGGACTATATGGATCAGAATGATCACATAGCCTTCAATGTCGTGATTGAGGCCGTCGAGCGGCACGATTTGAAGAAGTTCATGGCTTTCCAGTATGACTGGAATGTGGAAGTCATCACTCAGTTCTATTCCACTATCTACTTCCACACCGATGGGGACAGGAGGATTACCTGGATGATGATATGCCCACGCCGACCACACCATCAAGTAAACCGACTACATCAAGCAAGACGGAACAATCATCAAGTCAAGCTGCACCAGCTCATGTTTTCAATGGACTAATTACTCGTAGCCGAGCTAAACAGCTACAACAAGAGGTGCACGCGCTACTTTGTGAAATTCCATTTATTAATGAGAATTATATACTTCCTAAATCGTACATGTTTCTATTACTCAGGTTCACCAAGGAGGATGACAAGGACACACCAAGACTGAACCAGAGAGGAGAACTACGTCGAACCAGTTCGGCCTGGCAGAACTGTCATGAAGAAACAGTCATATCTCTTGATTCATAGAAGCTGTGAAGGTCCATGAGTACTTGTTGGAAAGGTGTTGAAGTCAACTTTCTAATGCCACTAAGTGCCGAGTGCTTTAGAGGTCCCAGCTTGGCAGCCGAGTGCTTTTGGTGCAGACTGTTCAGAAGATCAACAGTCAGCCTGATATCCAAGTTTCCGTGAGAAACTGTATCATTCTACAATATTTCGTGAAGCATGCTACACATTGTGTGAAAGGTTATCAAATTATCTTTCCAAGGCATCTGGTCCCATATCTTTTGGATGTCCCTAAGTCGAGTTATGATTAAAACACTGAAGACCACTCAGAAGGCCAGAAGACATGCAGGAAATTGATGACCACTGCATGAATGATCAAGCCAGTTGGCCTTCCACCTTCCCACGTGGCTTTTTCAGTTCACATGTATTTTTAGACTAGTTTTTAGTATAAATATCCCTCTTTTGTAAGCCAAGGGCAACTCTTTGATGAATTATGATTATTCCAGTGAAATTTGCAGCCGAGCTGCTTGAGTGTCTTACTCAACCCTTGTTCTTCCTTGTTCTTCTTGAACTTGTGGAGAGATCTCTCTGAGATCCACTAATTCGTGCTCTGCGGGTTCCAGTACGGCTGCCCCGTCTTGTGTGGATTAGCTCCGATTGTGGTTCTGCGGTCGTTCGGAGATCGAGTCGAAGTCTTCGCGGTTTCGGTGTCTCTCTCCCCGTCGCTTGGTCGCATCCAACCTTGGTCAGGTATAAAGCTAGTTATCCGCGCTGTTTCTACAGCAAGTTATCTTGTTCTTGAACCTCCTGTCGTGAAGATCGGGCCACCCTTCGCTGAACCAAATTCGGTGCATATCATGTGATAATCAGAGCTCACTACTACAAAAAGCATTTTTACAGGCGCCTCAATTTTTCAAACACAGGCGGTCCTTAAAAATATGCGACTGTGATGACGAATGATATAATAACCGTCTGTGATGAAAGAACAACACAGGCGGATTTTAAAGAACAACCGCCTGGGTAAATACATGATCTTCAGAATCGGTTCTTAATTAAGAACCGCCTGTAATGCAACGAACTTCACAGACGGATTTTAAGAAACAACCGTCAGGGTAAATACATGATCTTCACAGACGGTTATTAATTATTAACCGCCTGCAATGCCATGAACTTCACAGACGGATTTTAAGAAACAACCATCTGGGTAAATACATGATCTTCGTTGGCGGTTCTTGATTAATAACCGTCTGTAATGCAATGAACTTCACAGATGGATTTTAAGGAACAACCGTCTGAGTAAATACATGATCTTCGTTGGCGGTTCTTAATTAATAACCTTCTGTAATGCAATGAACTTCATAGCCGGTTCTTGATTAACAACGGCCTAAGAAGATCATGTATTTTCAGTGGCGGTCATTGTTTAATTATCATAAGCGGTTTTCATTGAAATTACAGGGATGTAGTTGCAATTATATATCACAGCCGCATGTAGTCGTGCAGGCAAAATTGTATCAGGAAAAAAACACAGATGAGCTAGCGGATACTAGTACAGTAATGCATTATAGGAAATGCTCGATCACCAGTGAGGCTGGCTTAATTGTGATAATACACCATTAGAGGTTTTACAATTGTTCAAAGATAATTTCTTTACACACTGAACAAAAATCATGCTACATTCATTGTAGATCGACGATGAAGCTCCCATCGATCAATCTAAATTGTACCGTCCTGCTTGCTCCCGAACACGTCTCTTATATTCCGCTGGATCCTGAAAATATTGACATTATTTATATTAACAAATGTCGAAGGAGGAATGAATAACCTACATTGGTCACTAAGTCAAAGTGTCATCTAACCTTGATAAGTAGATTATAGCAATCATTTTCAACATCAGGCACATTTGGCTGATGCAGCAAACGCTGAACTTCAAGTAGTATAGTTTTGATTGTAAAAGCACTGCACCACCCCTACGAAATATAATTTAAGCAATATAAGAAACCAGTTCAAATAAGTTCGACAAAAATTATAAGTAATAATTACATGAACAAAATAGGTCTATCTTACAGTCTCTTGATCAAGAATCCCGATGCAGAGTGCTCCCGAACGATGGACATTTGGGTGGAAGAACCCAATTGGAAAGGAGCATCTTGGAGGCACCAAGGGATAGTCCTCAGAGAAGGAGATTGTCAGGGGGTAGTAACCATCTTCCCATTCAGTCTGCAAAAGAAATTTATTAATAGGAGGACGATAGTTAAACTCATATTGTGCTTGTTCTTCATGACTTACCCCTTCTTTACCGGGGACGATGCACTGCCACTTCAATAAATCTCCCGATTCAGGCTTCGCAGAGAAACCCTACGCGGAGAAATTGAAAATACCAAAAACAAACAACACGGAAAAACAAACTACAGTTAAGTTCATCAGTCCATTACAGATACATATGTATATACAACCATGTGACCGGTGTGCCATATGTACATACATGGGGATGGTTCTTGCGCCACGCCAAGCGCTCCTCCTTCAATCGGCTACACGCCCGAGACATCATTATCTGAAGAAAGACCAAACTTCCAAACTTCCAAATCATTGAGTCCAAACGCATATGTACACAAATTCAAAAGGACACAATCCATATACCAACATTGTTCTAAGTTGATTTCAGAAGATACAAATATATACAATATATATCATCTCGCATTGCTATATACATTTTTTCCAGCATTGACATCTTCTCGCATATAGGGTTTCAAATTCTTTTTATTGCTTCTCTCTACGCGCTTGATGTTTTCTGGTTCGGTGAAAAGGTACATCTCTTCATACTGATTATATTCCTCTTCATTATCTCCCACATTGTCAACCCCAACAATATTTTGCTTTCCAGAAACAACTACGTGCAACTTCTCAGTTTCTGGATCTTGAACATAAAAAACTTGTGCAACATTATCGGCGAGAACCCACAGGTCATCTTTGTAACCCACTTTATTCAAGTCTACCAGTGTCAGTCCGTAATTGTCCACTTTCAAACCATCAGGATGTTTGACCCATTGGCACTTAAATACGGGCATTACCATTCTTTCGCCATAATCGAGTTCCCATATTTCCTCTATGAACCCGAAGTATGTGGTCTTCTGCCCTTGTGAATCATAAGCCTCAATACGAACACCACTATTTTGTGCAACACTCTTACCGTCTTTTTCTTTAGTGTAAAATGTGTAACCATTGATGTCATATGCTTGCCATGATGTTACCAAAGCAGATGGGCCACAAGCTAACTTTTTCATTGTTGCCTCTTCTATAGTGTTTCCGTATGATATATTTTTGTCCATTAACCATTCAGTGAAACATCTTCTGTGCTCTTTCATGATCCAGTCCTCTTTGCGGTCTTGGTTTTTATCACGAAGCTCAATTTGGTGTTCCTCGATGTACGGCTCAGCTATTGCGAGCTGTTGTAGTACACCAAAATGTGCACGGTGTACATTCTTGTAATCTTGAACAATAAAAGTTTTCTTACCCACTTTGCCTCTCCCACGTAGTCTACCCTCATGTACCGGTATAGGTACACCTATCGATTTTCCATCTTTGATGTAATCAGCGCAACCCTCAATCACTTCTTCAGTGGTGTATCCTTCCATAATTGAACCCTCTGGGTGAGCACGGTTCCGCACATAACCTTTTAATACTCCTAAATATCTCTCCAACGAAAACATATGATGTAAATATAGTGGCCCCAATGCTTTTATCTGATCAACAAGATGTATGATTAGGTGTACTTGCATATCAAAAAAGGATGGTGGGAAACACATCTCAAGCTTGCACATTGTCTCGACGATGTATGTTTTCAGATAGTCTAAATCTTCACGTGCTATCACCTTTTGCGATACTGCATTGAAGAAGTAACACAAACGTGTGATGACAACTTTTATATGCTCAGGTTTGATTACTCTTATTGCAATGGCAAGGAAAACTGTCATCATCATGTGACAGTCGTGAGAATTATAACCGAATAAAGACAAGTCTTTCATCGAGACTAGTTTGCGGATATTGGATGAGAAACTTGTGGGCACTTTGATCCCACGCAAGCATTCGCAAATTGCTTTTTTCTCTTCTAGCGTCAAGTTGTAGCTGGCTGGGGGAAGGTAATGC
The DNA here is from genome assembly GCA_036927565.1 of Tuctoria greenei. Lineage (NCBI taxonomy): Eukaryota > Viridiplantae > Streptophyta > Magnoliopsida > Poales > Poaceae > Tuctoria > Tuctoria greenei. The sequence continues at coordinate 116,261,545 of JAYESD010000011.1, read as the reverse complement.
TTCCCGTTCGCCTTTTCTACTGGATGAAGCTCTGGTCTCAAATCAAGATTTACTAGGTCCATACGTGAATTTAATCCATCCTTTGTCTTCCTCGGCATGTCCAGCAAGGTCCCAATGATGCTGTCAAATACATTCTTTGTAACGTGCATCAAATCAATACTATGACAACATTCCAGATTCTTCCAATACGGAAGATACTTGAAAAAAATTGATTGTTTCTTGAAAGCCATGTCAGTTGTATCATCCGAAGATGTACTTTTCTTTCTCTTAATTCCTTTACTCTTTTTTCACTTACCGAAAGCAATATGAATGTTCTTGACCATTTCAAACACAAGTTTTCCACTGTAAGGTTTCGGTGCAGTATCTTTTTCGATTTTGTTATCAAATTGTTCTTTCATCTTCCTATACTTGTGTGTATCTGTCAAGAACCGTCGATGTCTCATGTACACCGTCTTTCTGGATGAAGTGAGGTATAGATATCCAGTTCTATCCACGCACCTAACGCAACCTTTCTTCCCTTTAATTTGTCCCGATAATGTAAACAGTCCGGGATAATCATGCACGGTAACGAATATCATTGCTCTTAGCGTGAAATACTCCCGCTTGTACTCATCCCATGTACGTACCCCTTCATTCCACAATTTCGCCATATCTTCCATTAAAGGTTCCAAGAACACATCAATTTCGATGCCGGGTTGTTTCGGACCTTGGATAAGAACAGATAATAAGATATATTTCCTTTCGTGACACAACCACGTCGGTAGGTTGTACATAGTTAAGACCACGGGCCATGTGCTGTGTATGCTCCTTTTTTCACCAAACGGATTCATTCCATCTGTACCCAAGGCAAACCTCACATTTCTGATTTCCTTCGCAAATTCTGGATACTGAATATCAAAATTTTTCCACTGCGTTGCATCACCAGGGTGTCGTATATGTTTTTCATTCTTCTTGCGTTCCTCGGAATGCCAACGCATAAGTTCAGCCTCCCTAGGGTTTGAGAACAAACGCTTCAAGCGATCAATTACCGGAAGGTACCACATCACCAATGCAGGAATTTTTCTCTTATTCTTTCCGTCTGCATCGCCAGAAGTATCGTCATCGTCACCTTCAGGACCAATAATAAACTTCTTATTCTTCTGAGTCTTTTTCATGTTGGTAACATACTGGTGATTGTAGTCCTTCTTATATCTACTGACACCACAAATGGGGCATCTAGTTGCGAGCTCATGCTCTTTGCGATACAGAATACAATGGTTCACACAAGCGTGTATTTTTGTCACACCTAGTGCCATCGGGCAAAGAAGTTTCTTCGCTTTATAAGTGCTTCTAGGCAGTTTATTTGGATTTGGAAGAATTTCTGCCAGAAGATTCAAAAGATCAGAGAAACTACAATCGGACCATCCGTGCGTAGCTTTCAACTTTAGTAGTTCTAAGACTGCACGCAATGTAGTAAACTCTTTATCACAACCGTTTGATTCATCATATAAAAGCTCTGTGGCCGCATTCTGCAATGTCTCCATTTTACTTAAACCTTTGCTTGCTCCCATAGAAGTCAGTACATATGGTTCAATGTGACGCAACATCTCCTCACAATCGAACTCATCATCATCATCACCAGCTTGATTGTCACTACCATCATCGATATGAACATTATCATCATCTGAGCCTCTCTCATCATCTTTATCCACATCATGTGTATCTAACTCACCATGCTCTGTCCATATTGTGTAGTTATTTTTGAAACCTCTTTTCACCAAATGAGATTGGATTACTATAGTATCCGTCCAAGCAATCTTATTTTCGCAGTCGATACATGGACATAATATGTCATCTATCTTTTGCAACTTCGCATGTCTCTTGGATGCTTCAATAAAATTTGCAACATTACGAATGTACATAGGATCGGGTCTTGGCATGTTATACATCCACGCTCGACGGTCCATGCTTCAATAATAGAATTTTTTGTCAGATTTACAAAATTTGGCCACAAATATTCTCTAAAGGTCTTCTATAAAATGAATTTACAGAGACATAACAAGTATGATTAGGGCGACTAATGTAGGAGACGGGCGACGTCTTGAGGCGGACGGAGTCAAAGGGGGAAACAGGCCCAGCAGCATGGGCTAGGTCTGGGTGGGATCCAGTCCGTTATATCGGGAAACAAGGCCCAGATGCATCTTATATATATTACAATAGCATCTGTTAATTAAACATCATATTCATGTCACATAATAGGTACAAAAAAGGAAACAATCCATATAGTCCATACATCAATATACCAGAACACAATCCATACAGTCCTTACACATGCAAAAGGACAGAATCCATATACCAGAACACACAAAACTAACAGCTTATCAGCTAATGAAAATATACAAAGAAAAAGTAAGGAAACTACATTTACCTTGCAGAGGCGTCAGCACGGTGGGCCGGCTGGGTGGAGAAGTGGCGGTGCGGGGTTGAGCGGCGGCGCGACAGTATGGGCTGGGCGGCGGAGCGGCGGCGCGGCGCAGGGGAAATTTCAACAGCCTGGCGGCGTCGATATAAATTCTCCAGGGTTGCGTTTTGACTGCGGTGAGGGGTCCTTATATAGACGTAGGTTTTTCACAGGCGGTTTTTAACTTTATCGCAGGCGGGTTTTACTTACCAACCGCCTGAGATGATATTTATTAATTAAGAAGTAAATATCTTCACAGGCTGTTGGTACTTAATAACCGCCAGGGAAGATTTTTATCTCAGACGGGTATTACTTAACAACCGCCTGAGATAATGCCAACTGAACAAAATATTTTTAAAACTTGTATAGCTGACGTTGAAATGTTTTGGTAAATATCAAATTAATTTCTATTCACATATTATTCACATTTGTGTATCTCATAAAAAAAGATCTTTCACTCAAAATTGTTGGTACGAACATATTTGTATAATTTATACATGTATGAATTTTTTTAATTTTTTTAAAAGCACTCCAACATGTCAAACTTCAAATTATCCACCACCAGTATTCATTGACACTTGATTGAAATATGTACAAAACACAAGAAAAATGTACAAGAACACTTGATTGAAATCCTATAACTACACTACGGCCCCGCCTCCTCCATCCTCTCCGCCAGCTTCTCAAACCAAGCCAAGCGGTCCTCCTCCGACTCGTCGTCGTCGTCGTCGTAGTCGTCACCATGGTGGTGGTCGCCGTCGTCGTCGTCGCCGTCGTCAGTGGACGACTCGTCGTCGCCGTCGTCGGTGGACGACTCGTCGTCGCCGTCGTCGGAGGACGACTCGTCGTCGCCGTCGTCGGAGGACGACTCGTCGTCATCATCGTCGTCGTCGTCGAAGTCGTCCTCCTCCTCCTCCTCCTCCTCCGGCGACGATGCAGCAGGAGAGAGGGTCGGCTTCTCCAGCTGAGCCGATTGCTCCGGCTGTACCGGTGGCTCCGGCTGCACCGGCGGTGGAACGCGCTGGTCGTCATTCACCCTCTCGGGGGAGCTGCAGCGTATCCGCTTGCAGGGTGGCTGCCTCGGCGGGCTAGGTGGCGGAAGGTTGGCCATGGCTGTGGTGGTTAATCGGCGGCGGGCTAGGAGAAGAAGAAAGGAGTGGAGACGAGCGGGCGGGCTTTTGTGCTTGTCCATAACCGACGACGCGCCTTATATAGGTCTGTGCGGAGTAGACGAGGGAGCGGTTCGTTTCCCGCGCATTGAACTCTTTGCAGACCTCGTGCGGCGCACAATTAAACCACTGTGGAAGACGATCTTGAGAGATCCTTGCACGCGTCCCTGCACCACGGCTTCTCAACTTCTCCGCAGACCTCGTGCGGCGCGTCAGTTAATTAACACTTCTCAGGCCGTTAAATAACATATTGTAGTTTCAAAAATGATTATCTCAGGCGGTTATTACTTATAAACCGCCTGAGAAAAAAGAAGTAAAAATCTTCACAGACGGTTGGTACTTAACAACCGTCTGCAAATATGTTTATCTAAGGCGGGTATAACTTAACAACCGCCTGGGATAATGCCCGATACTCTTCTGCAGTTTCCTTATCCCTTGCTTCTTTTTTATTTAGATTCCAATATAAATACTCAAACATGTTTACATTCTGCAAATTGTGTTCAAATTCGATGATTCTTTCTTCTACATTTGTATTAAATTAACATCTACCAACTGAACAAAATATTTTGTTCATTGCGCATTGAACTCTTTGCAGACCTCGTGCGGCGCACAATTAAACCACTGTGGAAGACGATCTTGAGAGATCCTTGCACGCGTCCCCTGCACCATGGCTTCTTAACTTCTCCGCAGACCTCGTGCGGCGCGTCAGTTATACCAACCGCCTGAGAATATATTTATCTCGGGGACGGTTGTTTTTTATGTTCTGACCAATTTCAAAGGATTTATGAAGTGAAATTTAATGGTAACCTTTACTTATCAATAATATTACAAGAAAGTGGATTTTTGCCTTTTTAAAGGACCACATTTAATCAAGAATATTAAATAAGAAGAAGTAAATATCTTCACAGGCGGTTATTGCTTAACAACCGCCTGAGATAATGCCCGATACTGTTCTTCAGTTTCCTTATCCCTTGCTTCTTTTTTATTTAGATTCCAATATAAATACTCAAACATGTTTAGATTCTGCAAATTGTGTCCAAATTCGATGATTCTTTCTTCTACATTTGTATAAAATTAACATCTACCACCTGAACAAAATATTTTTAAAACTTGTATAGCTGACATTGTAATGTTTTGGTAAATATCAAATTAATTTCTACTCACATATTATTCACATTTGTGTATCTCATAAAAAAAAGGTTCCTTCACTCAAAATTGTTGGTATGAACATATTTGTATAATTTATACATGTATGAATTTTTTTAATTTAAAAGCATTCCAACATGTCAAACTTCAAATTATCCACCATTCTAACTAAATGCTCATATTCATATGAGGCATTCATCAAATTATGAACACACATTGATTCCAAAAAATTTAAAAAAATATGAAAAAATTCGTAGATGTTGGTATGATGATTAAAAATGTCCACTGAAAAAATAAATGAAAAAAGCATTATATTCATCAAGATAGAAAAATGAAAAATAGCATTTAATGTATGTTTTTTATGTTCTGACCAATTTCAAAGGATTTATGAAGTGAAATTTAATAGTAACCTTTACTTATCAATAATATTACAAGAAAGTGGATTTTTGCCTTTTTAAAGGACCACATTTAATCAAGAATATTAAATAAGAAGAAGTAAATATCTTCACAGGCGGTTATTGCTTAACAACCGCCTGAGATAATGCCCGATACTGTTCTTCAGTTTCCTTATCCCTTGCTTCTTTTTTATTTAGATTCCAATATAAATACTCAAACATGTTTAGATTCTGCAAATTGTGTCCAAATTCGATGATTCTTTCTTCTACATTTGTATAAAATTAACATCTACCACCTGAACAAAATATTTTTAAAACTTGTATAGCTGACATTGTAATGTTTTGGTAAATATCAAATTAATTTCTACTCACATATTATTCACATTTGTGTATCTCATAAAAAAAGGTTCCTTCACTCAAAATTGTTGGTATGAACATATTTGTATAATTTATACATGTATGAATTTTTTTAATTTTTTTAAAAGCATTCCAACATGTCAAACTTCAAATTATCCACCATTCTAACTAAATGCTCATATTCATATGAGGCATTCATCAAATTATGAACACACATTGATTCCAAAAAATTTAAAAAAATATGAAAAAATTCGTAGATGTTGGTATGATGATTAAAAATGTCCACTGAAAAAATAAATGAAAAAAGCATTATATTCATCAAGATAGAAAAATGAAAAATAGTATTTAATGTATGTTTTTTATGTTCTGACCAATTTCAAAGGATTTATGAAGTGAAATTTAATGGTAACCTTTACTTATCAATAATATTACAAGAAAGTGGATTTTTGCCTTTTTAAAGGACCACATTTAATCAAGAATATTAAATAAGAAGAAGTAAATATCTTCACAGGCGGTTATTGCTTAACAACCGCCTGAGATAATGCCCGATACTGTTCTTCAGTTTCCTTATCCCTTGCTTCTTTTTTATTTAGATTCCAATATAAATACTCAAACATGTTTAGATTCTGCAAATTGTGTCCAAATTCGATGATTCTTTCTTCTACATTTGTATAAAATTAACATCTACCACCTGAACAAAATATTTTTAAAACTTGTATAGCTGACATTGTAATGTTTTGGTAAATATCAAATTAATTTCTACTCACATATTATTCACATTTGTGTATCTCATAAAAAAAGGTTCCTCCACTCAAAATTGTTGGTATGAACATATTTGTATAATTTATACATGTATGAATTTTTTTAATTTTTTTAAAAGCATTCCAACATGTCAAACTTCAAATTATCCACCATTCTAACTAAATGCTCATATTCATATGAGGCATTCATCAAATTATGAACACACATTGATTCCAAAAAATTTAAAAAAATATGAAAAAATTCGTAGATGTTGGTATGATGATTAAAAATGTCCACTGAAAAAATAAATGAAAAAAGCATTATATTCATCAAGATAGAAAAATGAAAAATAGCATTTAATGTATGTTTTTTATGTTCTGACCAATTTCAAAGGATTTATGAAGTGAAATTTAATGGTAACCTTTACTTATCAATAATATTACAAGAAAGTGGATTTTTGCCTTTTTAAAGGACCATATTTAATCAAGAATATTAAATAAAAGAAGTAAATATCTTCACAGGCGATTATTGCTTAACAACCGCCTGAGATAATGCCCGATACTGTTCTTCAGTTTCCTTATCCCTTGCTTCTTTTTTATTTAGATTCCAATATAAATACTCAAACATGTTTAGATTCTGCAAATTGTGTCCAAATTCGATGATTCTTTCTTCTACATTTGTATAAAATTAACATCTACCACCTGAACAAAATATTTTTAAAACTTGTATAGCTGACATTGTAATGTTTTGGTAAATATCAAATTAATTTCTACTCACATATTATTCACATTTGTGTATCTCATAAAAAAAAGGTTCCTTCACTCAAAATTGTTGGTATGAACATATTTGTATAATTTATACATGTATGAATTTTTTTAATTTTTTTAAAAGCATTCCAACATGTCAAACTTCAAATTATCCACCATTCTAACTAAATGCTCATATTCATATGAGGCATTCATCAAATTATGAACACACATTGATTCCAAAAAATTTTAAAAAATATGAAAAAATTCGTAGATGTTGGTATGATGATTAAAAATGTCCACTGAAAAAATAAATGAAAAAAGCATTATATTCATCAAGATAGAAAAATGAAAAATAGCATTTAATGTATGTTTTTTATGTTCTGACCAATTTCAAAGGATTTATGAAGTGAAATTTAATGGTAACCTTTACTTATCAATAATATTACAAGAAAGTGGATTTTTGCCTTTTTAAAGGACCATATTTAATCAAGAATATTAAATAAGAAGAAGTAAATATCTTCACAGGCGGTTATTGCTTAACAACCGCCTGAGATAATGCCCGATACTGTTCTTCAGTTTCCTTATCCCTTGCTTCTTTTTTATTTAGATTCCAATATAAATACTCAAACATGTTTAGATTCTGCAAATTGTGTCCAAATTTGATGATTCTTTCTTCTACATTTGTATAAAATTAACATCTACCACCTGAACAAAATATTTTTAAAACTTGTATAGCTGACATTGTAATGTTTTGGTAAATATCAAATTAATTTCTACTCACATATTATTCACATTTGTGTATCTCATAAAAAAAGGTTCCTTCACTCAAAATTGTTGGTATGAACATATTTGTATAATTTATACATGTATGAATTTTTTTAATTTTTTTAAAAGCATTCCAACATGTCAAACTTCAAATTATCCACCATTCTAACTAAATGCTCATATTCATATGAGGCATTCATCAAATTATGAACACACATTGATTCCAAAAAATTTAAAAAAATATGAAAAAATTCGTAGATGTTGGTATGATGATTAAAAATGTCCACTGAAAAAATAAATGAAAAAAGCATTATATTCATCAAGATAGAAAAATGAAAAATAGCATTTAATGTATGTTTTTTATGTTCTGACCAATTTCAAAGGATTTATGAAGTGAAATTTAATGGTAACCTTTACTTATCAATAATATTACAAGAAAGTGGATTTTTGCCTTTTTAAAGGACCACATTTAATCAAGAATATTAAATAAGAAGAAGTAAATATCTTCACAGGCGGTTATTGCTTAACAACCGCCTGAGATAATGCCCGATACTGTTCTTCAGTTTCCTTATCCCTTGCTTCTTTTTTATTTAGATTCCAATATAAATACTCAAACATGTTTAGATTCTGCAAATTGTGTCCAAATTCGATGATTCTTTCTTCTACATTTGTATAAAATTAACATCTACCACCTGAACAAAATATTTTTAAAACTTGTATAGCTGACATTGTAATGTTTTGGTAAATATCAAATTAATTTCTACTCACATATTATTCACATTTGTGTATCTCATAAAAAAAAGGTTCCTTCACTCAAAATTGTTGGTATGAACATATTTGTATAATTTATACATGTATGAATTTTTTTAATTTTTTTAAAAGCATTCCAACATGTCAAACTTCAAATTATCCACCATTCTAACTAAATGCTCATATTCATATGAGGCATTCATCAAATTATGAACACACATTGATTCCAAAAAATTTAAAAAAATATGAAAAAATTCGTAGATGTTGGTATGATGATTAAAAATGTCCACTGAAAAAATAAATGAAAAAAGCATTATATTCATCAAGATAGAAAAATGAAAAATAGCATTTAATGTATGTTTTTTATGTTCTGACCAATTTCAAAGGATTTATGAAGTGAAATTTAATGGTAACCTTTACTTATCAATAATATTACAAGAAAGTGGATTTTTGCCTTTTTAAAGGACCACATTTAATCAAGAATATTAAATAAGAAGAAGTAAATATCTTTACAGGCGATTATTGCTTAACAACCCGCCTGAGATAATGCCCGATACTGTTCTTCAGTTTCCTTATCCCTTGCTTCTTTTTTATTTAGATTCCAATATAAATACTCAAACATGTTTAGATTCTGCAAATTGTGTCCAAATTCGATGATTCTTTCTTCTACATTTGTATAAAATTAACATCTACCACCTGAACAAAATATTTTTAAAACTTGTATAGCTGACATTGTAATGTTTTGGTAAATATCAAATTAATTTCTACTCACATATTATTCACATTTGTGTATCTCATAAAAAAAAGGTTCCTTCACTCAAAATTGTTGGTATGAACATATTTGTATAATTTATACATGTATGAATTTTTTTAATTTTTTTAAAAGCATTCCAACATGTCAAACTTCAAATTATCCACCATTCTAACTAAATGCTCATATTCATATGAGACATTCATCAAATTATGAACACACATTGATTCCAAAAAATTTAAAAAAATATGAAAAATTCGTAGATGTTGGTATGATGATTAAAAATGTCCACTGAAAAAATAAATGAAAAAAGCATTATATTCATCAAGATAGAAAAATGAAAAATAGCATTTGTTGTATGTTTTTTATGTTCTGACAAATTTAAAAGGATTTATGAAGTGAAATTTAATGGTAACCTTTACTTATCAATAATATTACAAGAAAGTGGATTTTTGCCTTTTTAAAGGACCACATTTAATCAAGAATATTAAATAAGAAGAAGTAAATATCTTCACAGGCGGTTATTTCTTAACAACCGCCTGAGATAATGCCCGATACTGTTCTTCAGTTTCCTTATCCCTTGCTTCTTTTTTATTTAGATTCCAATATAAATACTCAAACATGTTTAGATTCTGCAAATTGTGTCCAAATTCGATGATTCTTTCTTCTACATTTGTATAAAATTAACATCTACCACCCGAACAAAATATTTTTAAAACTTGTATAGCTGACATTGTAATGTTTTGGTAAATATCAAATTAATTTCTTCTCAGACGTGAAATTTTAATTAACGATGAACACACTACATTCATTAACAATATTCAATCATTCACACAGTTGAAGAACACACAAGATACTCATTCATTAACAATATGCACATCTCACAAAAGAACACACAAGATGCACAATATTTACACAAGAACACACAAGAACACAAAAGATACACAAGTAATATTCAATCACATAGATGAAAAAAGATAGATTTCATTCATTAACAATATTTACAAAACAGAAGCAACTAAAAACAACAAAAAGAAAAACTAATTAAATCCTACTCCTACTCCTCTTCCATCTCCTCCTCCTCGTCCTCCGGCGGCGACTCCAGCACCGGTGCAACAGGAGACAGGGCCGGCTGCACCGGCTGCACCGGCGGTGCAACCCCGAGGTTGCTAGCCGTCGCCTCCACCAGCGTTCTACGGCCCTCGGGGCCAAGAACCTGGGCCATCGTCGCGAACAGAATGTCGAGACGATCAGCCACCCCCACGAGGGCGTAGAGGTAGTGGCCCAAGGTACCCATTCCAGTATACTCTGGAAGGGTACCCAGCCCCAAGGCACTCATGGCGCGAGACGTATTGTTGTACGCCTCTCGCGCCATGAGGAGGCGCTGCTCGGCGTTGATCTTCTCGGGGGAGCTGCAACATTGTTTCTTGCAAGGTGGCTCCCTCGGAGGGCTTGGCGGCGGAAGGTCGGCCATAGTGGTGTTGGGTCGTCGGAGCGGAGGAAGACGAAGAAAACAAGAGGAGTTGTGAGCGGAGGGCTTGTGAGCGATAGCGCGTCTTTAAGGCCGCGCGGAGTGGAAAAGAAAGGTCGCACCTCGGGGAAAAGAAAGGTCGCGCACGCGTGACATGGTCACTGACGTGTGGGACCGGGTCCACATGTCAGTGACCGCTGATTAAGTCAGGGGATCCTCATCCCGGTTGGTGAGGGGTCTTTATGTAGGCGTTCATCAAATTAAGAAGAAGTAAATATCTTCACAGGCCCATGTTTAACTCAGGCGGGTGTTACTAACCAACCGCCTGAGATAATTGTATCTTCTCAGGCGGGTGTTACTAACCAACCGCCTGAGATAATTGTATCTTCTCAGGCGGTCGGTAAGTAAAATCCGACTGAGATAACAGTCTTCCCTGACGGTCGGTACTTAAAATCCGCCTGAGAAAATGTGAGTCTATATATACCCCTCGGCAGCATTGGAAAAACCTAACCCGGGCGAAACACTTAGACGCCGTTAGGCTGCCAAAATTTCGTTTGCCGCCAAGTGTTCCCCCTCGTCACTTCCAGGTACGCCGCCGAGCTTCGCCGTCGCCAAGCTTCGCCGTCGTCGCCGAGCTTCGCCGTCGCCGCCGAGCTTCGCCCTCCTCACTTCCAGGTACGCCGAGCGAAGCCATTTCCGTCGCCGCCGAGCTTCAAGGTAAACCCTAAACCCTTCGACCTTCCATCCTCCTTCGCCGTGCCGCCTCCCTCCCCGCCCTCGCTGCCGCCTTGCATATCCTTGGTTAGGGTTCGGGAATTAGATAATGGTAGGCATCCTTGGTTAGGGTTCGGTGGAATTCGAAAAACTGTCAAGTTCGGTGGCATCTTTGGTTAGGGTTCGGTGGGGCAAGATTTATGTGGATGGTTATATCACGATAAATTGGTAGTTGGTTCTGTGTGTCTGAAACTGTTCTGACACATTAGTGGTAAACATGATTCTAGACTCTAGTAACAGCAGTATATTCCCTATTTCTGTCATCGGCCTTGCATATGCCACATAATTCTCTATTAGGGGCAAGATTTAGCTATATTTGGTTAAGTTGACCAAATTTGGCTAATTTTGGCTAAGTTACATTAGATATAGTTATACTTGACTAATTTTGACTAAGTTATGCTATATTTAGCTATATTTGGCTACTTTTGCTTAGAGTTAGCTATGCTAGACTAAGTTTGGCTAAGTTTGCTTTTATTTCTCTAAGTTTCATTTGAGCAATTGTAGCTAATCTGTGCTACCAAAGATGTCTGCACTTGTGGCTCCATCAGCTTCATTTGAGCAATTGTACCTAATCTGAGCTACCAAAGTTATGCTATATTTAGCTCTGAAGCCAAACAAAAGTTGCTGGCCAACTCATTTGTGATGCCAGGAGCATCCTCACGCCCATATCTAGGTAACACTAGGTGTGGCGATGGAGTCTGAGCATATGATGCCGATCTCTATGATACAAGAATTTAGTTAGACCTATATAACTTCAAAAATGTGTTTTGGCTAAATTTACTTAATTGAGCCAAAATTGAGAAAATTTGTTTTAAATATGACCAAATTTAGTTATGCCATTTATTAGATTTTTTGTCTTATTAGATCTAGCATGGAAAGCCCTAAGAAGACTGGTCCTGATTGTAACAACAAAGAAGACAATATGGAGTTTACTGACTCCAGCAGTTCAGGCTCCTATCACAGTCCTTCGGATCCTTTTCCGAATATAAAAATTAAAAAGACTTCAGTGGATCTAGACCCGGAATATGATCCTGCCGACGAGGTATGGATCACGAATCTTAACTTCAGCAGTTCAAGTTAATGTTGGTTGTCAAGTATACGAAGTCTTATAATTTTTTTCTACCTAGATTAATCTCGAAGACAATGAGGTGACATCGGCTCCTAAAACCGCAGAAGGTTCACCAATGGATGAATCCTCAGCTTCACTCAAGCGGAAACGAGGGCAACGAGGTCCCAATAAGGGTCTATTGGACCGCATCATATACATAACAAGGGTCGGTCCAAGTGGGCTTCCCCAAGAACCACTGGATTCAGTTACCAAGTACCGTAATGCATGCGGTTTTCTTGTTAGGGAGGTTGTGCCGATCACAACCGAGAATTGGAGGAAATTACCCGAGCAGACCAAGAATGAGTTGTGGGAAAAGATAAAGAAACAATTCAAGTTCCCGAAAGGCACAGAAGAAGCTGTAAAGAAAGCAACATTGGTCTCTTGCGGCAAGAAGTTTCGATGCTGGAAGAGTGAAATGAATGCTTATGTTAAGGCCAATAAGGTCCCTAGTCCGAGGAAGATGGGAAAAATCACACAAGCTCAGTGGCAAGAGTTTGTTCGTCAAAAGAGCACACCTGATGCTAAAGCTCTAAGTGCAACTAGGTCAGAGCTTGCAAAAAAGAACAAATACCATCATCGCTTGGGGTCTGCCGGATATGGACCCAAAGTCCAGAAATGGAATAAGATATTAGACGAAATTCTTAGTAAGGGCAATCCTCACCCATTAGAAGGGTGCGATGAGCGAACTCAACGCTGGGTCTTTGCTCGGTCAGGTTTGACCAGCGAGGGCAAACTTGAAAAGCCCGACTCTCTGAATGAAGTAGAGGATAAAATGAAAGAAGTAATTGAAAAGCAACAGAAGGGTCTCTTCAAGCCGAAGAGGGAGAATGACCAACTTACCGCTATCTTGGGAAACCCTGAACACAGCGGACGGGTTCGAGCGGTCTCTTCTCAAATGTCTTGGCTAGATGGTTTCCCTAAAGATAAAGACACATATAGAAGACGTGAGAAGTTTAAGAAAACACTTGATGAAACAATTGCTCAAAAGGTCAAAGAAAATATGCAAGAAATAATGGAACAACTTAGACAATCAGGACAATTAGTGGCACCGAGTACAATGATGGTTCCGGTGCAAAAGGAGCAATTAGTATCTCCAACTGCCTACCCTAGCAGCGTTGGTTCCGTGCCAGGCTCAGGGTCAGCCCATAAGTTCCCTGTCGATGATATTGCTAACGACAAATCTTGTCGTCTTCTTGTCCCGATAGGCAGAGCAGGGAACAAAACCAAACAGGTTGCCACTGCTATGGCAAAGCCTGATCGTGACTTCAACGGGAGTCCACTTCCGTTGTATTATTCTGTGGTGCAAGTTCTTCAGATCATTGATAATGATTATGAAGATTATGAAATAGACCACGTCACACCTGAGGGGATCGCGACTCTGGGGCAGGCTGTCAACCAATTAATCCTTTGGCACCGACGCGATATCGTGTTGGACGATGAGCCAATTTCTAGCCCCGTCGCATCTCCAAATACTGCAACCCCATCTTCTAAGGCGAAAGTGCATGAAGATCCACTCCCAGTCCGGGAAGATCCACTCCCCCTATGTCTGAGCAAGGATGATGATATCCAAGAGCAACAAGTTGGACAACAACTTCAAGCAGTACCAGAGCAAGCTGTTGCTAGTAAAGAGCAACTAGTTGAGCAACAGCTTGAAGTAGTACTAGAGCCAGCTGCTGGGAGTAAAGAGCAATCAGTTGAACAACAGGTTCAACAACAAGCCAGTGTCCAACTTCTGACGACTACTCCTCGATCATCAGTGCCTGTCAAAGTTAGCTCATACGAAAATAAGAAACCTTCATCATAAGTGACAAAGTATTTGGAAGCTATGAAGGAAAATATTAGAAAATCGAGTGCATCTCGTTCTTCTCATGAGCCAGCATTAGAAGATATCGAGGAGTGGGAAGAAGACGGTGTCATGTATAATCGGCGGACAGCTTTAGTTAAACCAGGAGTTCCAATATACAAGCTTGAGGATGTTCCTCCTAAATTTGAGAATGGGAAGCCGTTAATGACATCCGTATAACTTAGCAAACAACCCGTCGCGCTCAGAAGAATGCATGAGTGGTACATCACTGCCAGCACAAAATATGGTCTTCAGTGCGTCACATTTCGTATTCCAAAAGAAGCATTCTGGAGCACTGGAGTAGATAAACGAGTCATTTTATTTGAAGAGCTGCTTTCCCTTTTCCATCGGGGCATGCTCGAAATCAACCTGCTGCTCGTCTGGTGCTTGTAAGTGCTCTAATATTTTGTATTTGCTTTTCTTACTACACGCATACGCATTTCATGAGATTATAACAATTCTGGACTTCTTCAATAGGATGCAATACATGGATAATGAAAAGTTGGCGCACAAGACAGGTATCCTTGACCCTACTAGGATTGCAAAGTCGCTATTCGACGTCCAGGCAAATCGAGAATCAAGCCAGTACAAACACATGAAAAAAAAAGATTTTGAAAGAGCAATTGCAAAACTTAAGAAGGATAGAAAGGCAGAAGTTGCAGCTTACATAGGACATGCGATGTTTAACTTTGTCAGAGACGGCCAGGACCTCGTAAAGGCTCCGTACCACTTCGAGTAAGTTCGACACATGGCATTGAAATAGCAATTATTGGTAATTGTTAACACGTGTGTTTGTATGTTTGCAGTAATCACTACATAATGATCTTCATCAAGCCAACGCAAGGAATGGCAACAGTCTTGGACTCGGCCGATTACCCACCAGATCGTTACAAAGATTTCCTTTCCATTTTGAAAAAGTACGTTTATTCAATAATTTTAATTTACGCACATTTAGAATGTGTTGACAAGTTTTATATGACATTTCTTGTATTACAGCGCTTGGCGGTTTTACGCGGAATAGCTTGGCGGTCAGAGACCTCCTAATACGAATGCATTGGACATTAAAACGTATTATGCTTGTCCGAAGCAGCCTGCTGGGAGTGTCTTATGCGGGTATTATGTATGCGAGCATCTTCGGACCGCCGTCGTATATAGAGTCAATCGTGAGGATGTAAGTTATCCTTAATGTCGATACCTTATTTTCTTACTTTTGTGTTTCATTTTCATTGTAACTAGCATAGTTTAATGCTTATATTCTCTGCTGTTCAATATTACCAGAAACATTATTTTCATATTTTGATTCCAACTTCAAAATTCAATTGCTCATAGTACAACTGCTCCAAAAATACCTACTAAATTCTTGTATACTCTCACTTTGATCTATACTTTGAGATTGTTCAAACCAACACATTCTAAACCTTGTTATGTGTTATATTGCAGCACAAGAAGAATCTGAACGAAGAATGGCCAGTTTGTAGAAGTATTCCTGATGGAGGAGCCGACAGGATTGCTTCTGAACTCTGTCAGTTCATTCGCCGCGAAATTTTGCACAAAACGGGGAAGTTCTTTGATAAGAGAGGTTCAGCAGCTGATGTGCCAGAACTTTGCGACTATACCAATCTAAACAGTTTTTAGTGAAAACTTGTAAACTTTGAGATGAAATTGTATCTGTAACTTGTGTGTATGTATATTGTTTTAGTGAAATTGACTTCTGTGATGATAATATTGTTGTCTTTTGTTCTGTGATGATTGTTGTTTTTTGTTCTGTGATTATATTGAATTGACCTGGAAATTAGAAATAACAGCAGTAGTACTGCATGACTGTGAAAAACAATTATCACAGGCGGCTAGATACAAGTAAAGAAACATATGTGATAACCTAATTTTCACAGGCGGTGTCTGTTATGGTAGAAACCGGCTGCGTTAAAGGGTCTTCACAGACGGCTGATATAGGTAAACTCCGTCTGTGATAACACCATTATCATAGACGGGTTAGTTATGCTTCAATAACCGTCTGTAAAGACATATTATCATTGACGGTTAGTTATGCTTCAAAACCCGCCTGTGAAGACATATTATCATAGGCGGTTATTTATGCTTCAAAATCCGCCTGTGAATACAAATTATCATAGACGGTTAGTAATGCTTCAATACCCGTCTGTGAAGACTTCTTATCATAGACGGTTAGTTATTCTTCAATAACCGTCTGTGATAAGACGTTTATCACAGACGGTTATATATGCTGCACGACCCGTCTGTGATAAAGTATTTTCACAGACGGCTAGCCTAAGTAAAGAACCGCCTATGATAATCGGTCTTCACAGGCGGCTATCCTTAGTGAAGAACCGCCTATGATAATTAGTCTTCACAGGCGGTTTCACTTCTCCGCCTGTGAAATTGCGGATTATCACAGACTCTTCGTTTCAGGCGGTTTTAAAAGCCGTCTGTGATAATAGGTTTGGAGCCGCCTGTGATGAGGCTTATTGTAGTAGTGGCTATCGTTGTCACGGTAGGTTCATTTTTTTTATCACCCACCCTCCCACCCTTTTTCAATCTGTTACAGTTTTCACCATCCACATATTCATCCCTGTGTTTATCTTTTACATATATTTGTTTGTCCTATAGTCCAAAGCCTAAAAAAAAAATATACCTATAGCCCTTTTGACGGTACTGTTATCTTGTGTTTGTGTTCTTCCAGTTGCTCGTCACCACCGTTTACCTATATCTTTTGTAATCAGCACCCCTGTTAGTGTTATAAAAAAAATACAGTAAAAAAAAGAGAGTACAAGTGAAAAGATTCTGAAGAATTTTGTGCTACGGTTGGGTGTTGAAATTTTCGGTTTTCATATCCAAGTTGGTGGTAATCTTGATAGCAGCAAAAAAAATTTATCTTTTTAGCACATCTTTTTTCACTTGATTGGCAGTACCGTAGCCCGCCTTGTTCAGCCACCTATAGCTCCACCAAAGACATAAACCGTGACTTTCAATTTGTACTCCTTACGGCCTCTTTACCACCTCCGTTGAAGCTGTCACACCAGCACCATCACAGTTCTTGAGATCAGGCAAGAACTTGGGTCAGTAAGAGGTGAGATCGAGTGTGTCGACATATATATTTTCTTTTTTTTTTCTTGCTGCTCCTAACATGGCAGGCTCAGATTCAAGTGTTCATGGTGGACACCATGGTGATAGGGAACCCCTGTCTCACGGGATGAGATGCGTCACATGGCTGATTCACTCATGGAGGCCATGGGCAGACTCCTCGATGAGCGTCTTCCCGCGGCTGGAGGACATCGAGCATGTCGTGATCAAGAGGAACGTCATCGAGAGGAGTCAGACGATGAGAATTCTGGTTTCATCCATGAATTCAATCGCTTCGGACATGGCCCTGACGGATCTGGTGGTGGTCGCCATGCTGATTTTAATAATTACCATGGTGGGCGTCGCGCACATAGGCGCAATGCTGATGGTCGTCGCGTGCATTTTGAAGACGAAGAGTTTGAAGATCAAGATCATGAAGAAGGATCTCATGATGATGAAAATCCTTTTGGTCAAGGTGGCAGGTTTGTTCGGCGTCATCATCGCCGGCCTGCTGATTTTGAAGAAAGGGAATACCATCATGGTCGACATCCTCATGACAACTCAGATAACATCGCTCGTGTCAAATTGAGTATTCCAAAGTTTACTGGAAAGGAGAATCCTGATGAATTTCTTGAATGGGTTGAGCAGTGTGATCAAATATTCTGAGTACATAATCTTTCGGCTCAGCGCCGTGTGAATCTTGCTTCGGTGGAATTCTCTGGATACGCTCTCACTTGGTGGAACCAAGTGCAGGATAATCAACGTGATTTGGGACGTGGATATATCAATACATGGGAGGAGATGAAGCAAGTGATGAGAAGGCGATTCGTGCCATCTAGCTATCAGCGTGATCTCAGGAACCGATTGCAAATGTTAAAGCAAGAGAAGAGATCAGTTGATGAGTATTTCAAGGAGATGGAGCTGCTGTTGGTGTGGGCGGGAATAAGAGAAGATGCAGAGTCAACAATGGCAAGATTTCTAGGAGGTCTTAATGAAGAAATTTCTGGTTTTGTGGAGATGTTTCCATATCGTACATTGCAGGATCTTGTTGATCAAGCTATGCGAACAGAGAAAAAGATTCAGCAAGAGTCACGTGGAAAATCTTATGGAAGTTATTCTATTGCTGCCCCATGGCGCAAACAGCAGTCAAGTACTTCCTATGATGGTGGACGATCTCAAGGGGCTGCAGCCAAGTCTTCTCAATCATTTGTTCCATCGAAGATGGCAGCCTCCACCGCATCATCACCAACAACTCAGCAGCGACCCGCTGCAAGTTCAGCAGCCCACAGCAATGCCTCGGGAGCTACATCTTCTTCTCGAAGCAGAGAAATTGTATGCCATAAATGCCACGGCCGTGGGCACATTGCTGCCCAATGCCCAAGCAAGAGGACCATGTTGTTGAATGAGAAAGGTGAATGGGAATCCGAGAGTGATCCGGAGGATGCTGTACAGATATGTGATGAAGAAATTGAGGAGGAAGGGAATGAGATCCAGCCTGAAGAAGGAGAACATAATTGCTTTATTTCTCTACGAGTGCTTAGTGTAACAGCAGAAAAGGAAGACAACGGGCAGCGACATAATTTGTTCCATACCCGTGGAATAATCAAAGATAAGGTGTGTCGCATCATCGTTGATAATGGTAGCTGCAACAATATTGCTAGCCAAGAATTGGTGGACAGATTGGGACTGAAACCACGGCGTCATCCTAGTCCATACAAGATGCAGTGGCTTAATGATTGTGGTGCGCTACGTGTCAGTCATACTGTGACTGTACCATTCTCTGTTGGTAAATACAATGATCATGTGGAGTGCGACGTGGTGCCTATGCAAGCCTGCCAGCTTCTTCTCGGTCGACCATGGCTATATGATCGTGATGTCCAGATTTTTGGAAGGACCAACAAGCTGTCTTTTGTGTACAAAGGAGAGCGGATTTCCTTGCTTCCTTTGACACCGGAAGAAATTTTGAAGGATGATATTAGGAAGAAATAGCGTGAGAGCGAGCACCACTTGCGAGTGAGCCACAAAAATAGTAAGGAAGAGTGTCCACAGCCAAATCAAACCCCACAGCTGCAAGGAACCCAGAAACCGGGAAAAGAGGGTTTAGTAATGATGGCTAGGAAGGGGGATATCAAAGCATTGAGTGAACCCAATGCCATGTTCTTTGTACTTATGTACAAGCACACTTTTCTTTCTACTAATGCCTTACCCTCTACCCTGCTGAGTACTCTTTTGAATGTCTTGCAGGAATATGAAGATGTCTTTCCGGACGAAGTACCACTAGGACTGCCACCTAAGAGAGGGATCGAGCATCAAATTGACTTGGTTCCTGGTGCGTCACTTCCGAACAGGGCTGCATACCGCACCAAACCAGAGGAGACAAAAGAAATTCAGCGACAAGTGGAGGAATTGATGAATAAAGGGTGTGTATAGGAAAGTCTTTCCCCTTGTGTTGTCCTTGTTTTTTTAGTGCCTAAGAAAGATGGGTGTTGGAGACTATGTGTGGATTGCTGTGCAATTAACAACATCACAGTAAGATATAGGCATCCCACTCCTCGCTTAGATGATATGCTTGATGAACTTAGTGGTGCTATTTTTTTTCACTAAAATTGATTTAAGAAGTGGCTATCATCAGATTCGTATGAAAGAAGGAGATGAGTGGAAAACAGCCTTTAAAACAAAATTTGGATTGTATGAATGGTTGGTGATGCCCTTCGGTTTAACCAATGCACCTAGTACATTTATGCGATTAATGAATCATGTGCTTAGAACTTTCATTGGTAAATTTGTTGCGGTTTATTTTGATGACATCCTAATCTACAGCAAGACTCTTGAAGAACATGTTGCACATATCCAGAGCATACTTGTTGTCCTGCGTAAACAAAAATTGTACGCTAACCTTGAGAAGTGCACCTTCTACACCGACAAGGTAGTTTTCCTTGGTTTTGTTGTTTCAGGACAAGGCGTGGAGGTGGATGTTGAGAAAGTCAAGGCTATACACGAATGGAGGCCCCCAAAGAACGTGAGCCAAGTGAGAAGCTTCCTTGGACTTGTTGGTTTCTACCGGCACTTCGTGAAAGATTTCAGCACGATCGCTGCTCCAATCAATGAGCTGACCAAGAAAGACGTACCTTTCAAATGGGGAGAAGCACAACAAAAGGCTTTTGAAGAATTAAAGAGGAAGCTCACAACATCCCCAGTCCTTGCACTTCCTGATTTCAACAAGAAATTTGAAATTGAATGTGATGCAAGTGGAGTTGGGATTGGAGGCGTGCTGATGCAAGAAAAGAGACTAATTGCATTCTTCAGTGAAAAGCTAAGTGGTCCGACTTTGAATTATTCAGTTTATGATAAAGAATTATATGCTCTCATTCGGAGTTTGGAAACTTGGCAACACTACCTTTATTCTAAAGAATTTATAATACATTCAGACCATGAATCATTGAAACATATTAAGGGACAACTAAAACTGAATAAACGACATGCTAAGTGGAGTGAATTTATTGAGTCATTTCCTTATATTGTCAAATATAAGAAAGGTCAAGACAATATTGTAGCTGATGCTTTATCTCGACGTCATGCTTTGCTCACACAACTTGATGCTAAAATTCTCGGATTGGAAAGTATAAAGGAATTATATGCCACTGATTCGTACTTTGCTGAACCATATGCCAAGTATCGTATTGGCAAAGGATGGGAAAAGTATCATGTGCATGATGGATTTTTATTTCGCACTAACAAACTTTGTATTTCAGATTGCTCTATTCGACTTTTACTCGTGCAGGAAGCTCATGCAGGTGGCCTTATGGGCCATTTTGGAGCCAAGAAGACGGAGCAAGTGTTGGCCGACCATTTCTTTTGGCCAAAAATGCGACGAGATGTAGAGAGACATGTTCTTCGCTGCGAAAACTGCCACAAAGCTAAGTCTCGTCTGAACCCTCATGGTTTATATACTCCCCTTCCTATTCCTAATGCACCTTGGGAGGATATTTCAATGGATTTTGTTCTTGGGTTACCACGAACCAAAGGGGGAAGGGATTCAATTTTTGTCGTGGTTGATCGTTTCAGCAAAATGGCACATTTTATTCCTTGCCACAAGAGCGACGATGCTTCCCGTATTGCTGAATTATTTTTCAGGGAAATCGTGCGGCTACATGGAATGCCACGTACCATTGTGTCGGATCGTGACACCAAGTTCTTGAGCTACTTTTGGAAGACATTGTGGGGGCAAACTTAGGACAAAACTGTTGTTCTCCACAACATGTCATCCGCAAACGGACGGCCAAACTGAAGTTGTGAATCGAACACTATCAATGTTGCTCCGAGCTGTCCTTAAGAAGAATCTGAAACTATGGGAAGAAAGCTTGCCACACGTTGAGTTTGCATACAATAGGGCAGTACACTCAACCACTAGATTTTGTCCATTTGAAATTGTATATGGATTCACACCCACTGCTCCCATAGATCTTTTGTCTCTACCCATGCAGGAACGTGTGAACTTCGATGCAAGCAAGCGAGCTGAATTTGTCAAGAACATTCATGATAGGGCTCGAGCCAATATTGAAAAGATGACCAAAAAGTATGAGAAGCACGCTAACAAGGGTCGCAGGAAGGTGTTGTTCGAACCAGGGGACTTGGTTTGGGTGCACCTTCGAAAGGATCGTTTTCCAGAGCTGCGCAAGAACAAGTTGCAACCCCGGGCTGATGTACCATTCAAAGTTCTGCGCAATATCAACGACAACGCTTATGAAATTGATCTGCCAAGTACTTATGGTGTAAGTATCAGTTTCAATATGTACGACCTCTCTCCATTCTTTGGATTGGAAGAGTCGAGGACGACTCTTTTTCAAGGGGGGGAGGATGATATGCCCACGCCGACCACACCATCAAGTATACCGACTACATCAAGCAAGACGGAACAATCATGAAGTCAAGCTGCACCAGCTCATGTTTTCGATGGACCAATTACTCGTAGCCGAGCTAAACAGCTACAACAAGAGGTGCACACGCTACTTTGTGAAATTCCATTTATTAATGAGAATTATATACTTCCTAAATCGTACATGTTTCTATTACTCAGGTTCACCAAGGAGGATGACAAGGACACGCCAAGACTGAACCAGAGAGGAGAACTACGTCGAACCATTTCGGCCTGACAGAACTGTCATGAAGAAACAGTCATATCTCTTGATTCATAGAAGCTGTGAAGGTCCATGAGTACTTGTTGGAAAGGTGTTGAAGTCAACTTTCTAATGCCACTAAGTGCCGAGTGCTTTAGAGGTCCCAGCTTGGCAGTCGAGTGCTTTTGGTGCAGACTGTTCAGAAGATCAACAGTCAGCCTGATATCCAAGTTTCCGTGAGAAACTGTATCATTGTACAATATTCCGTGAAGCATGCTACACATTGTGTGAAAGGTTATCAAATTATATTTCCAACGCATCTGGTCCCATGTCTTTTGGATGTCCCTAGGTGGAGTTATGATTAAAACACTGAAGACCACTCAGAAGGCCAGAAGACATGCGGGAAATTGATGACCACTGCATGAATGATCAAGCCAGTTGGCCTTCCACCTTCCCACGTGGCTTTTTCAGTTCACATGTATTTTTAGACTAGTTTTTGGTATAAATATCCCTCTTTTGTAAGCCAAGGACAACTCTTTGATGAATTAAGATTATTCCAGTGAAATTTGCAGCCGAGCTGCTTGAGTGTCTTACTCAACCCTTGTTCTTCCTTGTTCTTCTTGAACTTGTGGAGAGATCTCTCTGAGATCCACTAATTCGTGCTCTGCGGGTTCCAGTACGGCTGCCCCGTCTTGTGTGGATTAGCTCCGGTTGTGGTTCTGCGGTCGTTCAGAGATCGAGTCGAAGTCTTCGCGGTTTCGGTGTCTCTCTCCCCGTCGCTTGGTCGCATCCAACCTTGGTCAGGTATAAAGCTAGTTATCCGCGTTGTTTCTACAGCAAGTTATCTTGTTCTTGAACCTCCTGTCGTGAAGATCGGGCCACCCTTCGCCGAACCAAATTCGGTGCATATCAGATGACCCATGGAGAGCAATACTCCACTACCTACTGGGAGTTTTCTCAGTTGCTTGACTTGGAGGACCAACTAGATAATGAGATTATCATTTCAAATCTGAAGCCAGTTGATCGGGACACCCTGGAGTACATGTACACAAGTCATGCACAGTTTGAGGCCGGGCACATCAGAAATATCAAGCCTTTCTATAGTGTGCTCAACCAGGTCCTCAAGAAGACCATTGCCCCCAAGGATGGAGATGCGGGGATCATTCAAGGGAATTTGAGGCATTTGATGGTCCTCATTGATGGAGATGTCCGCTTTAATGTGGTTGACTACATCTTTGACGACATCTTCAACATCTCTCATACTCCCAACCGATCATGTGGATACGCTCCGTACATCATGTACATGATCAAGAAGATCTCCGGACTCACTTTCAAGAAAGACATAATTCACCGGAGGCTTCGACCTTAACTCCCTCCTCCAGAGGCGGTTGCTCCTAGGAGGAAGAGTGCAGATCCTCCCGCTTCTTCCTCTCGCTTTGTGCCATCTCCTCCGCGACCTCCGCCTTCGTCACAATGCGGGAGTGGATTCTTCAAATTCTTTAAAGCTCTTTTCTCCTCTTGCTAGAAGATGGAAATTCGACAACGTCGCATGGAGCGTCGCAACGAGAAGTATCTCAAGGTGATGTGCGACAAGCTGGACATTCCTATGTCTCCCGCCGAGGAGAGTGATGGTGAGCTCACTTCTTTCCCGGAATTCACTACCGAGGAGCTCGCTCGGTTTGGTGAAGATGGGACTTCCACCGCGGCCCCGACCAATGATGATGATGCAAATGTTGATCCGAAGGCCACAGAGAGCGATAGAGGGCGCCAAGGCGGCGATGATGATGACGACTCTGATGATGAGTAGTCCTACGGGCTCTTCCTCTATTCTTTTCCTTTTTGGTGTCTTGATGCGAAAGGGGGAGAGATTAGTGGATGGGGCACTTAGATAGGGGGAGAGACCGAGAGGGAGAGTTTGAGAGTCTCTATCTAGTTATTAGTGAGAGAGTATCTGATCTATTAAGGACTTATGTTTTAAACTCTCACTTCAGGTTATATTGTAAGACTTAATCTATGTATTCATGTATCCTGCCTAAATTTGTGATGTGTTGCCTCACTTACATGCTTGTCTTGCATATTTGTTGCCTTATCACAACCCATGAGCACATCACTTAGGCACCCCACCATAACATGTATATGTATGAGAACTCTCTCAAATCTCTCTTATTCATCATGCATACATTGAGGGGGAGTCACTCATACAAATACATGTTATGAAAACAAATTATTATCTTTCTTGTCGAAGTCTTAATGTGTTGTCATCAATCACCAAAAAGGGGGAGATTGAAAGTGCATCTAGGCATCCCCGTGGGTTTTGGATGATTGATGACGACAATTAAGAGGCTAATGAGCTAAAGTGATCTTAAGCACAGGTACAAGGATTGAAATATGATGAAAACTCTCAAAAAGGAAAAGGATAAAATGGGCGTCAAAGACTCAAGCATAGAAAATAGGGTTTCTATGGTGTTGAGCTTATATGAGCCGTGTCATGCGAGAGGGTAGATGTATCATGTGCAATGAGATCATTCTAGAGGGCTCAAAGTTGTGGTTTAGTGAAACACCTAAGTGAGAAGCCAAAAATGAGAGAAACCCTGGGAGGCCGGACTAGTCCGGCCAGGCAGACAAGTCCGTTTTGAGACGGACCAAACGTCTCTAGAGTGAATCTGAGTGAATTTGGAGCTAAGTCCGAGAAGTCCGGACTTGTCCGATTTTGGATGGACCAAAGCTCTCTGAAAAAGTTTGGACTTGTCCATTTGGGTACGGACCAATCCGTTTGAGACTTAGTGAGATCATCCGAGAGAAACCCTAGTGAGTTGGACTAGTCCGTGCTAGTCCAGTTGAGTCCGTTTTGGGACGGATTAAGCCCTTCTGTCCTACTTCGGACTAGTCCGTTTTGGACCGGACTAGTCTGTTGTCTAGTGACTGTTTGAATTTGGAAATTTGGCGGGTAGCGTGACGATTGTCGCTCAGTGTGGCAGTTGTCGGAAACTGACCAGAGGTTAGTGGTCCCTTAAGGCCGAACTAGTTTGGGTCCAGAGGCCGGACTAGTCCGCCCTTCTGCTGAGGTCAGCAGAAGGGGCTCGGGACCCCTATAAAAAGGGGATCCCCTGCCTCATTCGAACAAGTCTTGAACCCTAGCACCACCATAAGTAACCTAGAGCCTTCCAAAGCCTTCTAGTCATCCTATTAACCCCTTAAGAGCAAATCTTGAAGAGATTAGGGTTTGAGGAGGAGAGTAAAGGAAGATCATCACGCTTTGGATCTCGGTTTGATCTCTTGCACATTTTGATTGTGTTTTGTGGCATGTGTGAGTTGAGCTTCGTGTGCTCCTCATTGAATTGATTTGTGGGAGCCTCAACTTGTGAGAAGCCCCATCAAACTTGGTGATTACTTATTGATATAGTGAAAACCAAGCCGACCATCGTGGTGGCTTGGTGAGAGAAGGGTCAAGTGAGACCCGGTCCTTGTGTGGACTTCTCAACGTGGATGTAGGCTTCTTCGTGGAGCTGAACCATGGGATAAATCCTGTCT
The DNA here is from genome assembly GCA_036927565.1 of Tuctoria greenei. Taxonomy (NCBI): domain Eukaryota; kingdom Viridiplantae; phylum Streptophyta; class Magnoliopsida; order Poales; family Poaceae; genus Tuctoria; species Tuctoria greenei. The sequence goes on along the minus strand of JAYESD010000011.1, from coordinate 116,235,360 downwards.
CACTTGTCTTTTACTTTTTGTGATCACTAGTGTTTCTATTAGGGTTCTTATTGCTCATATTGCTCCTCACTTTGATCATCGTTGAAAACTTGAAATCTAATTGTTTAAACTTCACAATCGGAGCTTTACTAGTTTAACACATATTACTTATCTCTTCGGTGAACTTTAATTCTGCAAATAACCTGTAGAAACCAAGTTTTTTAGGTTTTCACCCTGTGTTGAGCAGACTAGTCCGACCCTGTGCAGACTAGTCCGACCACAAGAATTTAATCTCATTTGATTAAGTCATTTCAGGTATTATTTGCTATTCAACCCTCCTCTAGGCGACTTTCACTCGGCATCCCCAACGTCACCCGCTGCGCCATGTGCGGCCTCGATGTCACCTATCACGCCTCGTGTGGACTCGGCGTCCCCGACATCGCCCGTTGTGCCACGCATGGCCCCAACGTCTCTGACGTCGACTGCTACGGCAACGCTATACTGGCGCCACAGGCTGCGTCTCCTATAGCCCCGACGTCTCGATTCACTGACACTGCTCTCGTCTACCAGCGACGAGCGCGGGTTGATGCTTAGGTTCGAGGAGCTCCAGCGTCTCTGACCTCTACAGCTGCACCACGCACGGCCCCGACGTCTCCGACCTCACCTGCGCCGCCCGGCTCTGGCGTCTCCTACCTCCACAGCCACACCACGCGTTGCCCCGACGTCTCCGACCCCCACAGGCGCGCCACGCGCGGCCCCGGTGTCCCCGACGTCACTTGTTGCACCATGCGCGGCCACGGTACCGTGTTTTGCTGACCCCGCTCTTGTCTTACAGCGATGAGAGCAGGTTGGTGATCCGACTCCTGCTCGGCCTGAGCCCCCGGTGTACCACCCGCCTCTGCTGCACTAGAACCCATGTCACATCCACCCGATGGTAACTCGACGTGCAGTTGGGGTCCTTTGGCCGATTGAGCATTTCTCTGGGGTCGTCCTCTCGTCGATGACCTCTCCACCATTCGCCTCCTCTTCGATATCACCTATACTGTCTTCTGTCCGTGACACCCTCGCCGACCCTCACTAGCGTCACGTTATGGAGGAAGAGTATGGGGCTCTGCTTGCCAATCGGACCTGGGACCTGGTGCCCCGTCCCAGTCGTGGCAATGTTGTCATGGGCAAGTGGGTGTTCACGCATAAGAAGAATGTGGATGGTTCTTTGGAGAGATACAAGGCTCAATGGGTGCTTCAGGGCTTTACTCAACGCCCTGGAGCTGACTACGATAAGACCTTCAGTTCGGTGGTGAAGCCGATGATGGTACGTACCGTTCTATCGCTGGCTCTCTCATGTTCTTGGCCCGTCCACCAGCTGTATGTCAAGAACACCTTCCTCCGCAAACACTCTGACGGAGACGATGTACTACAGTCAGCCGACAGGATTCATTGATTCAGCTCATCCAGACATGGTCTGCAAGCTGAACAAGTCCTTGTACGGTCTGAAGCAGGCATCCCAAGTCTGGTACAACCGATTCACCTCCTTCCTGGTCTTGTTAGGCTTCATTGAGGCCAAGTCGGACACTTCGCTATTTTGTCTATCGATGGGCGGGTGACACTGCCTACCTTCTCTTTTACGTCGATGACATTGTACTGACGGCGTCAAGTCCGACTCTCCTTCAGTGCACTATCTCCGCCCTATAGCAGGAGTTCGCTATGAAGGACTTGGGTCAGCTTCACCACTTCCTGGGTATTGCGGTTGAGGACCGCCCAATGGCGTGTTCCTTCTATAGCGATAGTACTGCCTAGACATCCTCGAGCGAGCGAGCATGACTAAGTGTAAGCCGTGTTCCACGCTGGTGGATACCCAGGCAAAGGTCTCCTCTGCCGACAGGACACCCGTTAGTGACCCAACTGCCTACAGAAGTCTTGCAGATGCTCTTTAGTACCTCATCTTCACCAGGTCGGATATCTCCTACGCTGTTCACCAGTTGTGCCTTTACATGCATGACCCACAGGAGCCGCACCTCATCGCCGTGAATTAGATCCTCTGGTACCAGCGCGACACTCTTGACTACGACCTCCTCCTTTGACGTGACTTAGCTTCTGAGCTGGTCATCTATACTAACGCTGACTGGACAGGCTGCCCAGACACTCGTCAGTCCACCTCTGGCTACACCGTCTTCCTGGACGACAACCTCGTCTCCTGGTCCTCAAAGCGGCAACTCGTGGTGTCACGCTCGAGTGCTGAGACGGAGTACCGCGTGGCTAACAGTGTGGATGAGGTTTTCTGGCTTCAGCAATGGCTTCAGGAGCTCCTCTCCCTCATCGCTCGGAGCATGTTGGTCTACTGCGACAACGTCAGCGACGTCTACCTCTCCACCAACCCCGTCCATCATCATCGCACAAAGCATGTGGAGTTCAACCTCTATTTTGTTCATGAGTGAGTTGCACGTGGCGAGGTTCGGGTTTTCCATGTCCCTACAACGTCGCAGTTCGCTGACATCTTCATGAAGGGGCTACCGTCATTGCTATTCTCTGAGTTTCAATCCAGTCTCAACATCTGTCATGGTTAGATGTTGGAACTACGGGAGGTGTTAGACTGTATGCATGATTGTGTTGGGCTAGGCCCATGTAGCAGCCCCTATAGGGCTATATATGTGTACCCTATCCTATGGGGTCAATCAATCCACTGATTACCTTCTATCACTTACAACTCGTGAGGATAATTGTAGCTCCTCCCAAAAGAATGCATAAAATGGATCTTCATGATCTTCAGTTGATTTGGTTGTTTCATAATCAGTTTTTTAGAATTTAAGACATCGACACTTCACATTTCATGTTCTGAATTTAAACGTTTCGAAATTCAGCTCAGTGTTTGTTGTAGTATATTTTTCATTGCAGGGGCTTATATCTATTAAAAGATGGGATTATTTTACTGTCCTCAAATATTGTTTACTTAACCCTCTAAAGAAAATTTTGGTTTAGTCAACTCTCTTAAACTATTTAGATTGGTTGAATTTTTTTTATCTTTGTAAACATCATTTCTGAGAGTATTTTTTGTGAGATTATACATTATAACATAAAATGTATTAGAAAAATATTTTTATTTTTGTAAGGATGTAAACAAATCTTGCTTGAATGATGGAATAATGTAAGAAAAAATATGAAAAATTGTAGAAGTATTTTTTCTAACATAGTATATGATATTATTTTACAGAATTTTAACTTCAAACATAAGCCATACAAAAAGAAAAGAAAAGATCAGTAAAGAGTGAATTGAACCAATTTAAATAATTCGAATCAACTGAACAAATTTTTTTTAGAGAGTTAAGTGAACAAAGCTCATAGTTGAGGTTAGTAAAATAGACTTTCCCTAGAAAGATCCACAGTCGTGAGAATTCGCGGTACATAATGTGCTATGTTCAATTCTGTATTTTAACAGAACTAAGGAAATAAGTACTGAAGAGGGTGCAAGCACATCATAAATTTGTTCTTATGTGGTTGTGCACACGCTTTACACGATATTACCACAGAAAACGGAGTTATCCAGTGCCGAAGGCTCCCACATATTGTGGGCTCTGAGGAAGGGTTATTTCCAGGCAGCACAATACAAAAAATTCTAAAACCAAAAAGAAATCATCCTCTCTAGATTCTGCTACTTCTGTTTTGCAAGGTTGAAGCCATGCAGTCTGCTGAGGTCTCTGTACAGAAATGTACTGTGTATCAGCTGAACTGGGTCGGTAAACCATCTCTAATAAGGGATAACTCATTAGATAATTTGTTAAAGAGCATAATAAGCAATTAACAAAACAAGAAACATGGTGTCCTCATGTAGACATTATCGTCCAAGAAAACAGCAGTGTGAATAAAATTTGCAGCTGTATGAACTACAACCAGTTGTAATAAGCAATGAGCTGAACCATTAAGGAAAAAACAGTCAAATATACTGCAGTGGGTTAGCAAATGTAAAGAGAATGGCTTCAGCATAAACACTTGCACTAAAAATAGTATTCAGGAATAGCTATTCAGCTTCCACATAATGTCTCAAGAACTCTGATGACGAGTGTAAGTGCTTATTCAGGCCATTCAGGATTTTTAATAAACATTCAATTGAAACATAATGGATGCAATAAAACAAGTGAATCATAAACGGCAAGGTTGTCTTTTACCGGAATCTTCTGTTCTGCCCAAACTAGCGCTTATAAATAATACCCACACAATTTACCTCTTCACCCCCTCGTGCACCATAGATGATCCTGATTAAACAATCTACTGAACTCCTATAAAAAATGTAGGTCACAATTTCATGTGATACTTATCTGTCCTAATTGTGATATTGATTTTCTGTGTGTTTTTCTTTCCTTTATGATGGAAAGTCATGACATCTTTGGCTCTTTGCTATGGTCCATCTATTTACCAAAACAGAATGTGATACTTGTCCTACATGTTTGTGGCACCTCTTATTAGCAGTACTACATAGGATACTCAGCTCATAAGTAATGTCAAGTTCAGTACTGTCGAGAAGGTATTCCCTTTGATAACGCAAACCTGTGCAAGAAATTAAAGAGATGCTAGAATTGTGTGCGGCATAGGAGGAACAGATTGGTTCAAGGGAATCGTTATGCTATGCAATTTGCAGAATTAACATTCTTCACAATTCAGAGGCGTGTCAGCAAGAAATCTGAAAGGATGGAAGCGGATCGTCTACCTGCTGGAACGAATGAATCCGCTACAGCGAACAGCTCAGCCGACGACGAACGGGCCTATCTCGCCGTTGCGCATGGCGCGGGCGACCTCGTTGGCGACCACCAGGCACATGGACACCCTGCCCGCGAGCACCGCCCACACCACGTCCACTAGGCGGACCGCGGCGCCCCACGGCAGCGTCATCCTTGATCGATCCCTCTCGTCAGCTCAGCTCAGCTGCCTCCCGCTCCAACTCCAATGCCTTCTTTGCCGCTGCTTTAACTGTTGATTTCTTTTTTTCTTTGGCTCTTTAGGGACAGGAGTCTTGACTTTCTTGGGATCACGAACGATTCTCCATTCGGTTTCGTGTTATTTGGCCCATTCCCTCTCTTTGGCCCTTTCCTTCTCCTCCACTCCACTGTTACAAACCTCTTTCTCTTGGAAGCTTGGGCTGCTGAGGCTTGTGAATTGTGTGCCTCTCGATCGTCCCGCTTCTTCTTCCTTAGCTCATGACAGGACTCCTCAATGGCCCGCTGCAAGGCCGCTTCCTCATCATAAGCGACGTGAGCATCCTTGGTGCCCACGTCCTTGGAAGGGGACAAATCACGGTTGGGATCCGCCATTGAGCTGAAACACGAGATATGCAAGATGTATGAGATCAAGGAAATGGGATATTGCGAAAGAAAAAAAAGGCTAAGGTTGGGGTTTGTCCTGTATAAATCGGACTTGTCCGCTCAGGAGCCGGACTAGTCCGTCCGGAAACAAACTTGTCTGCCCTGACACCGGACTAGTCCAGGCTACACAGGAAGAAGCCTAACCCTAACGATTTTTCGCAAAAACTTTGAATCAAGTCACAATACTCCTAAACTAAGATCACAAAGAAAATGCAAGCAACATTTGTGAAAAGGATCCTATCAAATAACCTATCAATCAAGAATTGAGAGAAATTTTGAGAACGATGAGGATACCTCTTCAAATCCTCAAAAATTAATGGGACCGGTGAAGGAATGCGAAGAAGATGCGCGGGGAAGGTCTCCCACACCTCGTTAGCCTCTAATGCACGAATTAGAAACGCTTTTTGGTGGAGGGATGCGAAAATCGTCGATGGGGGTGGTTTTCCGCAAAAGAGAGGTGAGAGAGAAGTGAGGAGGAGGAGAGGGGTCGGACCGCCCCTGGGAGGTTAGGTCCCCAGGGGGCCATACTAGTCCAGCTGGATGCCCGGACTTGTCCGGTAAGCGGACTTGACCCGTACTACTCTAGTGTCCGGACTTGTCCAACCCTAGTGGCGGACTAGTCCAGTCCTAAGGCTAAACACACACACACACACACACACATATAAATATATATATATATATATATATATATATATATATATATATATATATATATATAGAGAGAGAGAGAGAGAGTTAGCCACAATAATTGATCCTTTTGGACATATTAGCACAAGAAAACTTTGTTATTACGGTCAGTAAGCAATCAACAACCAAACTATGACCATATTTCACAAAGTTGAAGAATTTTCAAATAACTTTGTGGAAAATGGAGATGAAAAGGGAATTTTTTAAAACATGCGTACTTTTGAAGAAAGTTCAATTTAAACAATCAGATGTGCATGTTTCAAGCCACATTTCGAGAATCTAGGATATTTAGCTCACTTCTAAGCTCACAAAAGCGCTTCTCATCTAAGGGCTTGGTGAACATATCGGCTAGTTGGTTTTCGGTTCTTACATGCATAATCACTATATCCCCCTTCATGGAATGGTCTCTCAATAAGTGATGCCTAATATCAATGTGCTTGGTCCTCGAATGCTCAACTAGATTATGGGCTATTTTGATGGTGCTCTCATTGTCACATAGGAGAGGAATATGGTGCAAGTTTATGCCATAATCCCTAAGAGTTTGCCGCATCCAAAGAAGTTGTGCACAACAACTTCTGGTTGCGACATACTCCGCTTCGGCTGTGGAGAGTGCAATGATATGTTTTTTGGAGGACCAAGACACTAAGGATCTACCCAAGAATTGGCAAGTCCCGGATATACTCTTTCTATCAACTTTGCACCCTCGCATAATCCGCATCGGAATAACCGATAAGGTTAAACTTGGATCCTTTGGGGTATCAAAGTACTAGGCTTGGTGTGTGAACTAAATATCTAAGAATCCTCTTAACAGCGATCAAATGGCACACCTTAGGAGCAGCTTGAAAACGTGCACATATACACACACTAAGCATGATATCGAGTCTAGATGCACAAAGATAAAGCAGTGAACCAATCATGGAGCGATATACCTTTTGGTACACACTTGGACCATCTTCATTGAGGTCGAGATGCCCGTTGGTCTCCATTGGAGTCTTGATGGGTTTGGCCTTGTCCATGTCAAACTTCTTGAGGATGTCTTGTGTGTACTTCGTTTGACTTATGATCGTGCCTTCCTTGAGTTGCTTGACTTGAAATCCTAGAAAGAACTTCAACTCCCCCATCATGGACATCTCAAAAACATTTTGTCATTATCTTATAGAACTCATCAAAAAACACTTTGTTAGTAGAACCAAATATAATGTCATCGACATATATTTGACACACAAATAGATCATCATTAAAGTGCTTAGTGAAGAGAGTATAGTCGGCTTTCCCAATTTTGAAACCATATTGAGTTAGAAAGTCTCTAAGGCACTCATACCAAGCTCTAGGAGCTTGCTTGAGGCCATAGAGAGCCTTACACAATTTGTAGACATGGTTTGGAAAGTCTTGATCTTCAAAGCCCTGTGGTTGCTCCACATGTACTTCTTATTTGATTGGACCATTTAGGAAAGCACTCTTGATGTCCATTTGATAGAGCTTAAAATCATGGTGAGTAGCAAAGGCAAGTAATATTCGAATTGACTCTAGCCTAGCTACGGGAGCAAAAGTCTCATCAAAGTCCAAACCTTCAACTTGTGACTACCCCTGGCCACAAGTCGTGCCTTGTTCCTTGTCACCACGCCATGCTCGTATTGTTTGTTGCGGAACACCCACTTGGTGCCCACAACGTTTGCTTGTGGACGCTTGACGAGTTCCCAAACTTGATTCCTCTCAAAGTTGCTAAGCTCTTCTTGCATGGCCACCACCAAATCCGGGTCTCTTAGTGTGTCTTCCACCTTATGAGGCTCCAAATAAGAGACAAAGGAGTAATGTTCACAAAATTTGCAACACGAGAGCGAGTGGTTACCCCTTTTGATATGTATCCTAGAATGTTGTCAACGGGATGGCCCCGTTGAAAACTTTGATGCACTCTTGGATGTGGGGGTGGAGCTCTTGAGTCATCTTCATTCTCTTCTTCATCTAGGTCTCCCCCTTGATCGATGCCTCCCCCTTGTTCTTCATCATCTTCATTATGTTGGGGTGTGTCTTGTTGATCGTAAACTTGGTTGTGTGGGGGATGACTTGCATCATTTAGGGGTTGGTCACTTGAGCTTTGAGGTGATTCTTGTGGACGAATATCTCCAAGTGTCATCCTTCTTAATGCTTCTTGTGGAGGCTCCTCTTGATCTAGCACACATTGATCAACTTGCTCCACTCGGGAGCCATTAGTTTCATTAAACTCCACGCCCCGTGCTATTTCAACAATCTCAGAGGACTTGTTAAAGACATGGTAGGCGTAGGTGTTTGAATCATAATTGAAAGTGCATCTAGGCATCCCCGTGGGTTTTGGATGATTGATGACAACAATTAAGAGGCTAATGAGCTAAGTTGATCTTAAGCACAGGTACAAGGATTGAAGTGTGATGAAGACCCTCAAAAAGGAAAAGGATAAAACGGGCGTCAAAGACTCAAGCGTAGAAATTAGGGTTTCTATGTTGTTGACCTTATATGAGCCGTATCATGTGAGAGGGTTGATGCATCATGTGCATTGAGATCATACCAAGGGGCTCAAAGTGGTGGTGTAGAGAAAAACCTAAGTGAGAAGCCTAAAATGAGAAAAACCCTAGGAGGCAGGACTAGTCTGGGCCTCAAGGATGGACTAGTCCGTCCAAGGCAGACAAGTCCGTTTTGAGACAGACCAAACATCTCTGGAGTGAATCTGAGTGAATTTGGATCTAAGTCCGAAAGGTCCGGACTCATCTGTTTTTGGACGGACCAAAGCTCTCTGGAGTAGTTCGGACTTGTCCGTTTGGGTACAGACTTGTGCGTTTGAGACTTAGTGAGATTGACCGAGAAAAACCCTAGAGGGCCGAACTAGTCCGTGCCAACACAGAAGAGTCCGTTTTGGGACGGACCAAATGGTTCTGTTCCACTTCGGACTAGTCCGTTGTTGACCGGATTAGTCCGTTGTCTAGTGACTGTTTGAATTTGGAAATTTGGCGGGTAGCGTGACGATCATTGCTCAGTGTGGTAGTTGTCGGGAACTGACCAGAGGTCAGTGGTCCCATAGGGCTGGGCTAGTCTGCCCCTCTGCTAAGGTCAGCAGTAGGGGCTCGAGATCCATATAAAAAAGGGACCCCCGGGCTCATTTGAACAAGTCTTGAACCCTAGCGCCGCCACAAGCATCCTAGAGCCTTCTAAAGCCTTCTACTCGTCCTACTAACCCCCTAAGAGCAAATCTTGAAGAGATTAGGGTTTAGGGAGGAGAGTAAAGGAAGATCATCGCGCTTTGGCTCTCGGTTTGATCTCTTGTACATTGTGTTGTGTTTTGTGGCTTGCGTGAGTTGAGCATTGTGTGCTCCTCGTTGTATTGATTTGTGGGAGCCTCAAGTTGTGAGCAGCCCCATCAAACTTGGTGATTACCCATTGATATAGTGGAAACCAAGCCGGCCATCGTGGTGGCTTGGTGAGAGAAGGGTTAAGTGAGACCTGGTCCTTGTGTGGACTTCTCAACGTGGAGGTAGGATTCTTCATGGAGCTGAACCACGGGATAAATCTCGTTTCACTTTTCTTTCGCTTTTCGTGATCATTAGTATTGCTATTAGGGTTCATCCCGCTCTTATTGCCCTACACTTTGATCATTATTGTAAACTTGCAATCTAAGTGTTTAAACCTCACAATTTGAGCTTTACAAGTTTGCCACACATTGCTTATCTCTTTGGTGAACTTTAATTCCATAAACAACTTGTAGAAATCAAGTTTTAGGGTTTCTACCCTGCGCTGAGCGGATTAGTCCGGCCCTGTGCAGACTAGTCCAGCCACAGAAATTTAATCCTATTTGATTAAGTGATTTCAGGTATTATTGCCTATTCACCCCCCTCTAAGCGACTTTCAATTGGTATCAGAGCGGGCTTCTCCTTAAGGGTCTAACAACTCGGAGAAGTAATGGCCGGAATGGGTGACAACAAAGTTTCGGTGGTCATCGATGACACCAAGACAAATAACATCGATGTTCTTCAAGATGATCCGAATGACGACGAAGAAGTTCGGATGCCCAAAGAATGGCTTCGTGAGAAGCTCAACGTGCCCAAGAAGGAGATCAAGCCAATTGCTCCAGTCAACATCCACAATGGGAGTAGCTCACAAGACTACTCCCGATATCCTTACAATTATGAGCAACTTACCGCGAGCAATCATTATTTTTCTATTCCCATTGGCAAACCTCCTCAATTTGATGGAAATGATTATTCTATGTGGAATCATAATATGAAGATGCACCTCATTTCCTTAAACCCTAGCTTGTGGCAAATTGTGATGATAGGTGTTCATCTTCCGAAAAATGAGGAAGACATCACTCCGGAGCAAGCCGTTCTTCTACATCGTAATGATAAAGCCATTAAAGTGATTACCTCCTCATTGACTCGTGAGGAGTTCAACCGCATTGAAGGGTTGGAGGTTGCCAAGGAGATTTGAGATACCCTCAAGGCGGCCCACGAAGGCAACCACGTTATTAGGGAGGCAAAGATCGAGATAATCGAAGGAGAGCTTGGGAGATTCACCATCACGGAGGGTGAATCTCTCCAAGATATGTATGACCACCTCAAGACTATCATCAACAAAAGTCGGTCATATGGAAGCACCCGGTGGACCGACCACGAAATGGTAAAGAGGATGATTCGAGCATTCATGCCTCGAAACGTCACTCTTTGCTCACTAATTCGTGAAAGTTCGGGCTTCCACAAGATGACTCCCGAAGAAGTGCTAGGGAGAATCATCAACCATGAGATGATGGAGCAAGAAGCGATGTTCTACAATGATCTACAAAAGCTTTCCTACTCCAAGAAAAGGGATGTTGCATTCAAAGCAATGTCTTCAAGATCACAAGAAAAGGAAGAGAGTGATGAAGAGAGTCCCGACATCGGTGAGGAAGAAGCTCTCTTCATCAACAACTTTAAGAGGATGTTTAGAAGGAGGAGGGGGAGCTACCAAAATGAAAGAAGAAGCAAAGACAAGCCCAAGACAAGATCAAAAAGGGCTTGCTACAAGTGCGGAGAATATGGTCACTTCATTGTGGATTGTCCACGTGAAGAAAACAAGAAGAAGAAGGGCAAGTCCAAAGAGAAGAAGTACTTCAAGAAGAAGAAGCAATCCGGACATTCCCATATTGGAAAGGAGTGGGATTCAAATGAGGAATCCTCCTCTGATGAAGATGAGAAGGTAGCAACTATTGCTATGAAGAAGACAACAACGGAAAACAAGCTCTTCCCCAACTTGGAGACTTCAAGGCCAACATGTCTCATGGACAAGGAGGGAAGAAAGAAGGTTAAATCTAAATCCTCTTCTTCAACTTCTTCTCATGATGACTTTGATAGTAGTAGTGAAAATGAACATACGCTTAAAGGCATGAGCAAAAGCACCTTGAAGAGATTGAGATTGTTAACGGAAGAGATATTTGAGAAGGAAGAACTCATCAACCGTCAAGAGGACATGCTCATCCAACAAAAGGAGAGATGTCAAGAGGTTGAGGAGCTCTTGGAGCTTGAAAGAGAAAGAAGCAAGGCACTTGAGCGTGAACTCGCTTTGAGCAAGGAGACTTGCTCAACCTTGAGAACACTACAATTGTGCTCAAGGATGAACTTGTTAGTTTGACACAAGCTAACAAGATCCTTGAGATGCAAGTGAAGTCTCTCAAGGTCAATGCACCTTCTTCCTCTACAAGCTCACCTTCCACAAATATTAAATCCGAAGCATCTCAACCTTGTAAATGCTCAAACTTAATCATAGAGCTTAAAGATGAGCTAAAGTTGGCACAAACCAATCAAGCACCCAAGGGTGGCATCTTTGACAAGGAGAAGGTGTCATATGCACGTAGTGCATATACCAACACAAGACATCCCCTTGTCAAGGATGGTCTTGGTTATTCTAGGGGCATGAGGCAAAACGCCAAAACTCCCAAGTTGATTGTTCTTGTCAAAGAAGGCTCATACAACAATAAAGGAAAGAACATTGCTACTACATCTAAAATGCCTAAGAAAGAACCTCATCCATTGTTCCATGATTTTGATGCTTCATATGTTTTATTGAGGAACAAGTTTGGAAAGGCATATGCTAGGTATGTTGGGACACACCGCAAGAGTCCCAAACCTTGTGTGTAGGTGCCCAAATGTCTCTTGACTAACTTCAAAGGACCCAACACCGCTTGGGTACCTAAAGCCAAGGCTTAAATCTTTCTTGTAGGCATACTCCTCCGGTGGAACCAAGTGGGTTCTTGATAGTGGATGCAAATCATATGATCGGAGAGAGGAAGATGTTTGTCGAGTATGAGCTAAATGAAGATCAAAGTGAAGGAATCTTCTTTGGGGACAATATCCAAGGAAAAATCCTTGGCACCGGTAAAATTGCTATATCCCCTAATCATACTCTTTCAAATGTTTTGCATGTTGATTCACTTGATTATAACCTCTTGTCCATATCACAACTATGTGACAAAGGTTATAATTTTTTATTCACTAATGAGGGTGTGACCGTCACAAGGAGAAGCAATGGCTCAATTGCCTTTAAGGGTGTACTCAAGGGAAAGCTCTATCTTGTGGATTTCTCCATGGATAAAGCCCAACTTGATACATGCTTAATTGCAAAAACTAACATGGGATGGCTTTGGCATAGAAGGTTAGCCCATGTTGGGATGAGGAACTTTCAAAAACTCCTTAAGGGCGAGAACATCTGTGGTTTAAAGAATGTTATGTTTGAAAAGGATAGGACATTGTCGGAGTGTTGTTTCGGCAACTCTCTCGGTACTACTGTTGATAGCCCGTGGAGTTTGTAGTTCGGTATTGGACGCGCAGAGATTCAGAACACAATGGCAAGTAGACACAAGGATTTATGTGGTTCGGGCTTCCTGAGCGTAATACCCTACTCCACGGGGTGTGTAGTTGTTGTATTGAGCGTCTAAGAGTCGAGAGCTTCCAGCCCCCCTGTGTATCGCCCGACCAGTCCTTTTATAGCACAAGAACTGGTCGTTACATCGCTAGCCTGGTCTGACATGTGACCCTGGTGGTTACTGATGCTTAATACACAATTAATAAGGTTAATTACCCTTTATGGTGTGGTAACGGGCCTTGACAGTGCCATTACTGGAATTAAGGGCCATCCAATCGTGTGTTATTAATGTGGTATTAATGACACTTAATCGGGTCTTGAAGTCTTTGATTGTCCCTCGTAGGTCCGAGCCGTTGGAGGTACTCCAGTATGATTGTTGAGGCTGACGGTCCGGCGGCTGGACACGTGGCAGATCCGGAGCTTCTCATCTAGGATGGGTAGGTCCGATGCAGTTGTACACGTGTCGGTACTGGAGCTTCCCTCTGCCGGGGGTTAGGTCCGGGAATGTTGCGCAGGTGTTTAACCTGGAGCTTTACCATGTGTGGGACGTAGCTCCGGTTGTAGTATACACGTGGTAGCACCGGGGACTAACCATAGAAGAGAGGCGGGTCCGGTCCCGTATGACACGTGGGGCCTTCAAAGGCCTTCAACTCAGACAGGTGAAGTTCATTTGGTCTTCTTGTAGTTCCAAGGGGTATATGGTACGCAGGGTAACAACAGTGACTGCCTGGGCCCACCTCTGGGAGAGACCTTTTGGATGAAGTCATTCTGCCGGAGGTGGGTCCATCCATCGGTTTTTGAGCCGTGTCTTCAAGGGTCTTCAGATGTGCCATTGATGGTAGTTCGTAGTTAAACTAACGCCGCGTGGCACATCCAGGATGCAGCACGTGAGATCTGAGCGTGCGAATCTCACGCAATTGAAGGTCGCTGGTTCCCGACACGAAAACCGTATTGGTTCCGCGCGCCCTGTCAGGCCGCCGCCCTCGGGCTTCCTGCCTTTCATGATGACAACCGTTCACCTGGGGTAAGGAACTCGACTCGATCGTCGGGGTGGCCCCGGGCCCCCTTGTCATTGGCATGGTGAAGTTTTTGAATTGTATCGTCGGCTCCCTCTGCAGTTTCCATCCAAGCGTTGCGGGGGCTTACTTAAGAAGGAAAGCGCGCACCGTTTGGGGATTCTTTACGCCTTCATTTTAACTTGCGCTCGAATCCTCCAAACTTTAGCCTACTTTTCATCTCTCGCCCCATTGTGCTGCGATTGAGTTGGGTCTCCGCAAGAGTCGACTTAAGACAGACGGTGATTTGAAGAAGGTCCGGGCCCTCATGGGGTGGTCCAGTGACTTCTTCAACCACCAGGTCCGCGCTGGCAAGCTTCCATTCAAGAAGGAGCACGCCGACGACATGGTGTACTTCTCCGCGTACGCCATGGTGGGACTGATCTCACCCTTCTCCACTTTTCTCTTGATGCTGCTAGACTTCTATGGTCTGCAGCTGTACCACCTTGGCCCCCACTCCATTCTTCTGGTGTCAATCTTTGTCCACTTCTGCGAGATGTGGGTGGGTATTCCTCCCTGTGTCGAGCTCTTCTGCACCTTCTTCACCATCCACACCACCGGCAAAAGTGACGAGTACCTTGGCTTCTATTATTTTGTGAAGCGCAAGAAGTGCCCGTACAAGTACTTGTGGTCGTTCCCTTCTGGCAAGTGGGACGACTGGTAGAAGGATTGGATTGTCATCAGGACAGAGGAGCATGAAAGGCTAGGGCTGCCCGGAGGCCTCCCCAATGTCAACACTGAAGCTTGGAGCAAAGTTCCGGTGTTATCGGATGCCTTCAACCCTGCTCTGACCAAGATCCGCCAATGTGTGGAAGGAGGGGTGACTCCCCAGGCGGTATTTTGCAACTTCCTGGTCAACAGGTGGGCTCCATTGAAGAAGAGGGAGAAGCTCGCTTGGGCCCTCAACAGCGTGATGGATGACGACCGGATCGAGACCGGTTTGAAGTCCAACCTGGAAGGCACATCTTTGGAGATTCACCTCAAGAAGTTTCAGCATGGCATCGATGTCGAGGGTGACGACTTGACTCCGCCGGCGGATTTTGTCCCTCTGAACATGGAGGCGGAGTTCAGCAGGGAGCTCCGACGGAAGATGTTGATGCTAAACGACCTCGATGAAGTTGAGAGGCGTTCGACCACCGGGTTGGTGATCCCTGGAGCTTCTGAGGGTGGTCCCCCTTCCGCCCCAAGACAGAGACTTGAAGTCGTGGGCAGGGGCAAAGAGTTGGCCGAGCCCTCGAGCTGTAAAAGGAAGCTGAAGCACTCTGACGGGAGGTCCGTCAGACCTGCTCCTTCCGCAGCGGCTCCTTCTCCTCGGAGGGGAAGGTCTTCAACGGTGGCAACCATTCCAGAATCGGCGTCTCCCCGGGGTGCTAGCTCCGGCCATGTGGCTCCAGTACCAGGGCCAAATGAAGGCTCTGGGTCCGGAGGTCCTTCCCGATCGAGGGGGGCCTCAACCAAAGTGATGCCAACGGCAGCAGCAAGCTCCGGGGAAGCTTCCGGAGCTGACACGCCAGTGGCGACAGGGTTCAGCCCTGAGCATTCGGGGAAGAGGTTTCGCTCTAGCTGGAGCGGAAGCCTTCCGAGGTAAATTTTGTTTTTTTACCTCAGTTGGTTGTTTTTTGTTGTACCTGCATTTTGAGTGTCTTCGTCCTTCATCCACAGGGTACCCAAGAAAGGAGGTGAAGCTTCGGTTCCTGTAGTAGCAGCTGAGGCTGTGCAGGCAGTGGCTCCGACTCCAATCTCAGCGCCGCCTCAAGAGGTGGCTGAGGCTGCGACAGCTCCAGCACCGGCTGTCATGGTCCTGGACCTCGACTCATCCCCAGAAGCTCTCGTGGTAGCGTCGGACCACGGGAATGAAGATGTACCAGCGACACCAGCCCCAGAGGTTGAAGCTCCGGGTTTGGATGCTGAAATGGTGGATGCTCCGGCCTCAGAGCCGAAGGTAGTTGCGATTCCGGCCCTAGAGCCGGTTGTTGTTGAAGCCCCGGCGGTGGGCCTGGGTGTTGGTGAAGCCCCGGTGGTAGATCTGGTGGTTAATGAGGCCCCGACGGTAGAGCCGGTGGTTGATGAAGCTCTGGCGCTTGTGCTGGTCGTCGAAGAAGTTATGGCGCCTGAGCCGGTTGCTGCAGAAGTGCCGGTGCCCGAACCCATGACGGTCGAAGCGCCAGCGCCTGAGCTGGCAGTGGAGGAGGCGCCAGCGTCGGAGCCGGAAGTGGTATCAGCTTCGACCGGTCCTTCAACGCCTGCCCCGAAGGTGGTGGTCTCGGAGGTGCCCGTGCCTGAGCCAGGGTGCCTAGGCTAAGTTGTTGATGACGTGGCGGCGGGACCTTCGGAGTCAACTCCGGAGGTCGAAACTTCTTTTGCAGGACCTTCCTCGGTGGCGGCCGAGGCTATCCCGGAGGGCGGCCCTAGTGCCGTGGAAGCTCAGGGGACCTCTCTTGTAGAGTGAGACCCGATTTTTGTCACGGAGAACCCGCTGGAGCCAGCGGAGAAGACCCCGGTAGGCCCGGAGCCAATCCCTATGTCGCTGTCTATCGACAACGCCTGCTCCAGTCTTTGTCAGGTCCAGCTGGCTTTTTACCATGACAGCAAGGCCCTTGAAGAGGAGCGCCAAACTCTTATGAGGTGGCGCAATCGGCTCCAATTCGAGACTAAGCCGACACAGTCAAGGCTGGCTGACGACAAGGAGTGGGTGAAGAAGGAGAAGGTCCGGTTGGAGTACTGGGGTAAGCTGTTGGACGAGAGGGAAAGCATGGTGCGATCCCTAGACAACCAGTCATGGGCCATCCATGAACAGGTCGTGGCTGCTAATAACGCAGCGAATGATCGCGGGGAGAAGCTCAGCGCCATCCACAACATTCTCGTCAAGCGCCGGGAGGCCCTTGAGGAGCGGGAGAAAAAGTTCGAATATGAAGAGCAAAAACTCCTAAGCTGCGGGATGACCTCGTGAAGAGGGAGGAAGAGCTTACTCAGAGGATAACTCCGGGTGACAAGAGTCTCGAGGAGCGCACCAAGGAGTTCGAGGAGCGCTGCGAGAAAGAGGAGAAGAAGGCCTGGCAGCGAGGGCAGGACCTCCACAGGAAGGAGAATGACATTGCTGCCAGGGAGAAGAAAGTGTGGGGCCGAGAGAAGTACTTGGTCAACTGCTGGAACAAGATCCACCTTCGGGAGGAAGAGCTCGGCAAACTCGAAAGGCAGGTTGCTGAAAAGATTCAGCAGAATGCCAAAGAGAAAGAGCGTCTTGCCCCGGAGAATTCGGAGCTTGCGGCGACCAGAAGATCCTTGGAGGAGATGCAAGGCTCCAGGGATACAGAGTCCCAACAAGTTTGTGACTTCCTGGGCAAAGCCAATGACGTGCTGACGCCAATGGGTTTTAGTCCCCTGCGTCCGGATGATCCGGAGCCGGGGCTAGACCAAGCGTTGCAAGCGTTGAGTTCGGCAGGCAACAACCTCACCAAGATGGGCGATGTCATCGCGGACCAGCTGGAAACCGAGGGATAATCCCTGGCAAAGAACGTCGCAGAATACATGCTGACGTGCTACACATGCCGGGACCCTCAATTCCTACTGGACCTGATGCTTGAAGGCCCCATCGACGGAGTGGGAGAAGCCGCCCAAGCCAGCGTGTCGGAGGTTGCCAGAAGGTCGCCTCGTTCTTCCATAGGGTCTAGGACTCTCTCTTTGTAGCTCCCACTTGTATTCTCTCTTCTTTTTTGTCCAATTTTGTAATCTCTTGTCTCCAGATGAATGAAATCCAAGTTTTTTGTGAATTTCATTTTTTGTCTTCAACACCTTTGTCCCACTTGGCCCCCTGGTAGATGTACACAATTTGATTGTGAACATGTACCAAAAGGATGTAACACTTTGTTGAAGACTTGCGCGCTTCGAACTTGTAGAGCGTAAGTCCGAAGTATTCGAAAGTAGAGGCCCCCTGGCGTTGTCAGAGCTTAGTAGCTCCTGCAACGACCACTGTCAACACGCAGTGCATCGACAGCAGACCCCACTGTGGAGTCTTCCCACCATCTTTTCTTCACGTTGACGACTGGCCCCCTGGCTTTACCAGAACTTAGTAGCTCCAGCGACGATTACTATCAATGTTAAAACATCGACAACAAGCCACCTTAGGGGATGTCAAAGCTTTAATAGCTCCAGCTTAATTCACCATCACCATGAGATCTTTATTTTTGCTGCACACTGAAGTTAAGAAAAACAGTAAAATCCATTTCCTATCCATAAATCAATTGCGACTTACTATTCCCGAGAAAGTTTTAGGTCGAGCACAATTCTAAATACAATTAAGTGCACGGGCTTGTTTTCTCCAGGTCCGATCGTTTCTGGACTTGCCTTACTTCGGCCTACCGGGGTGTAGATAGAGTGGCGTACTTAGGATGCATGACCAGGCTATGTCGATAGCACACTCTGGCCCTAGATTGGCTTGGCGGCATTCAGACAAGTAGACCATTAAGAATGTTTAGACCAAGAAAAGTTGCCAATGCGACTTGAATTATATGTGAACTGGTCGAGCTAAAGTTTCTTAAGAATTGCACAACTTTATTATCGACAAGAAAGAGAAAAATAAAAAATATTGAGCATGTACAAAATAAATGCACGTGGAGTCTGTTTTCACACAATGATGTCTTTCATTATAAGTTCGGGGTACAGGGGAAACAAGTACACTCTTAGGGTACGGAACCAGGCTAAGTGTGTTTCGTTTCTCGTTTGACCCAAGGTAGCTAGCTACACTTTTAGTTCTGAGACCGTGACAAGTGTTGCCTGAACTTTGCGGACCTTCCGGGGAAGGTCCGGGTGTTCTCCCAGAGGAGCTACCCGACTCTGTACAATGACTCTATAACATACATCAAATGTAACTACAGACTCACCTCTGTGATATTAAGTGTAGAACTTACGGAGGTGCTCA
The DNA here is from genome assembly GCA_036927565.1 of Tuctoria greenei. Lineage (NCBI taxonomy): Eukaryota > Viridiplantae > Streptophyta > Magnoliopsida > Poales > Poaceae > Tuctoria > Tuctoria greenei. The sequence goes on along the minus strand of JAYESD010000011.1, from coordinate 116,216,509 downwards.
ATGTTCTAAGCATTAGGGAGAGATGTCCCATCCTCGGTTGCCAAGCGAACGCATCCAGGACGGGATACTTTGATCACTCAGAAAGGTCCTTCCCAGCTAAGGGAGAGTTTGTTTAACCCTTCGCGAGTTTGTATTCTCCGTAGCACCAGATCGCCTTCCTCGAGCTGTCGGCTGTGAACATGACTTTGGTGATAGCACCGGAGAGCTTGGCGGTATTGGGCATTCCGAACAGCTGCTCGGCACCTTTCCTCTTCAAGGAGGTCAAGGTCTTCACGCCAGAGCTGGTCCTGCGCGGCATCGTCGAAGGTCTAGACCCGGAGCGACCCCAAGGTGATTTCCGGTGGAAGGACTGCTTCAGCTCCATACACCAGGAAGAAGGGTATCTCTCCAGTTGACCGGTTTGGAGTTGTCCTGTTGGCCCATAGAGTGGGCAGAAGCTCTTCGATCCAGTTGGCTCCATGTTTTTTCAGGCGCTCATATGTGCACATCTTGAGTCCATTTAGGATTTCTGCATTTGCCCTCTCGGCTTGGCCATTGCTTGCTGGGTGAGCTACGAAAGCGTAACTGACTCGGATGTTGAGGTCTTCGTAGTATCCTTGGAATGCAGAGCTTGTGAACTGGGTCCCATTATCAGTTATGATCTTGTTTGGGACTCCAAATCTGCAAATGATGGACTGCAAGAAGTTGATAGCTGATTGCTTGTTTATTGTCACAACTGGAGTTTCTTTCGGACATTTGGTGAACTTGTCAATGGCAACGTACAGGAACTTATAACCTTCGATGGCTCTTGGGAAAGGTCCCAAGATATCCATCCCCCACACAGTGAAAGGCGATGTAGGAGGTATCATTTGTAGAGGCTGAGCCGGTGTGTGAATTTGTTTCGCATGGAACTGGCATGCTTCACATTTCTTCACTAGCTCAGTTGCATCCTGGAGCACTGTAGGCCAGTAAAAGCCATGTCAGAAGGCTTTACCGACCAATGTGCGGGAGGACGCGTGGTTCCCACACTCGCCTCCATGGATTTCTATGAGGAGCTTGCAACCTTCTTCCCTTGTAATACACCGCATTAGGACGATGTTGGCACCACACCGGTAGAGATCCCCTTCTACCAGTGTGTATCTTTTAGCCAATCTGACTATCTGGTCAGCGGATACATTATCTTCAGGAAGGAAATTGTCTTTCAAGTAGCTTCGGATCTTCGAGATCCATGCATCAGAGCTAGCTTGAGGATTTGAGTCTTGCGTGTTGGGTTGCTCGGAGCTTCCTGCAACACCTACAACCCTTGATGGACGCCATGGTAACAGGGCCATCGGGACCGCCAGCTTTGAGGTGTTGGTCTCGCCCCCTTTGCTCAGTTCGGCAGGCTGAGCTGTAGGTTTAGACAATCTCCGGACGAAGGTTCCGTCGGGAGCCGGAGCCCCGGTTGAAGCTTTTGTCGAGAGTTCGTCAGCTTCAGCGTTGTTGAGATGTTGGACATGGCAAAGATCCAGGACATCGAAGTCCTTCTGAAGCTTATGTACTTCAAGTAGGTATGCAACTAGTTGAGGGTTGTTGCAGAAACATTAACCTTTGACTTGTTTTACAACAAGTTGTGAATCATCCTTTACCAACAACTTCTTGACACCGTACGATAGTGCCACCTTGAGTCCATAAATTAGTGCTTCATACTCCGCCATGTTGTTGGTCGCCTTGAAGTCAAGGTGCACCATGTATTTAACCTTTTCCCGTTCGGAGCGAGGAGAAGGACTCCAGCTCCGGCCCCCTGCTTCTGCACGGAGCCGTCAAAGTAGAGAGTCTAGTGAGGCTCATTGAAGACCGGAACCTTGGGTTCCGACTTTTGCTCACTGGGGCCCCCAGGATTTGATGGAGAGGGGGTCCATTCCGCCACGAAGTCCGCCAATGCTTGACTCTTGATCGCTTGTCTTGGGACGAATTCAAGGTCGAACTTGGCTAATTCCGCTGCCCACTTTGCAATGTTCCCAGTGGAATTGGGTTTATGCAAGATTGCATGTAGTGGATAAGAGGTTACCACTGAAATCTTGTGAGCTTGGAAGTAGTGTCGGAGCTTCCTAGAGGCAATAAGAACTGCGTAGAGCAGCTTATGCACCTCCAGGTACCAAGTTTTGGCGTCATGGAGTACTTTGCTGATGAAGTACACTGGGCGCTAGACCGTCCAGACCCTCCCGAAGGGGCCTGGATCTTCCTCCTCATCTACCCGGACCCTCCCGGAGGGGTCCGGACCTTGTTCGGGAACCTCCGAGTTCTGGCTGGAGGAACCCAGAGCTTCTCCTGAAGTGATCCGGACCCTCCTGGAGGGGTCCGAATCTTCTTGTTCAGCGGTAGTGACTCCTTCATTTGAAGGAGATGGATCCTTTGGCATCTCGCCTTGAGGATCGGGGTCTGGGAGCTGGGACCCAGACTCAACTTCAGGTAGCTCCGGACCTTCCCGAAGGGGTCTGGATTCCTGAACTGGAGATGTTTCTGGTCTTTTCGCAACTAGGACCATGCTGACAACTTTGTCAGTTGCCGAAATGTAAAGCAGGAGTGGCTCACTAGGGTTCGGAGCTACCAAGGTTGGTAGGGTGGTGAGGAGCTGCTTCAGCTCCTGGAATGCCTTTTCTGCTTCTTCTGACCATTGGAATGGTCCGGACTTCCTCAATAGCTTGAAGAATGGTAGCGCCCATTTCGCCAGTCTTGAGATGAACCGGCTAAGGGCAGCTAGAAATCCAGTCAGCTTCTGGATGTCCTTGATGCGAGCTGGTGGTTGCATGTCTTCAATAGCTTTTATCTTCGCTGGATTTGCTTCTATTCCTCAATGGTTCACCAAGAAACCAAGAAGTTTTCCGGAGCTAACCCCGAAGACACACTTGTCCGGGTTCAGCTTCGTGCGAGTGACTCGCAACTTGTTGAAGACAGCTTGCAAGGCATCAAGGAATGACTCCTTGTTATCAATCTTGACGACGATGTCATCGACATACACTTCCACTATGTCTCTGATGAGCTCTCCAAAAGTTTTGTACAAAGCTCGTACAAATGTTGAAGCAGCATTTTTGAGACCAAATGGCATGGCAGTATAACAATATAATCCATCTACTATGGTGAAGGAGGTATGCTCTTCATCTTCCCTAGAGATTCTAACTTGATGGAACCCAGAATATGCGTCTAGGAAACACAGTAATTCACACCCGGGGGTGGAATTCAGTATCTGATCTATTCTAGGTAGTGGGAATGGATCTTTTGGACATGCCTTATTTAGTGTAGTGTAGTCGATACACATCCAAAGCTTCCCACCGGCCTTGGGTACAACGATTGGGTTTGCCAGGCATTTTGGGTGCAAGACTTCTCAAATGAATCCAGCTTCGAGCAACTTCTTCACTTCTTGACGTATGAAGTTCTATCGGTCTACTGATTGCTTTTGAGGCTTCTGATGTACAGGTCGAGCGTCGGGATAGATCTTCATATTATGCTCGATCACTTCCCTAGGGATCCCAAGCATTTGTGACGGTTGCCAGGAAAACACGTCGACATTAGCTCGAAGGAAAGTGGCGAGCGCGAGTTCCTATTTGTCATTCAGACCTCCCGATATACGGGTGGTCTGAGCGGCGTCGGAACCGATTTGGACGACTTTGATGGGAATGTCGGTGTCGCCGCTTGGTTGCACGCGAGGTGCGGAGGTTGAGCCTCAATGACGAATGCTCGGGGGTTTCGGAGCTTGCTCCTTTCCGGATTCTTCCTCCTGCGCTGTAGCAAGCGCGTGGAGTTCTTCCAGAGCTGTCACTCCGATGGTGCGATCTCACGGATCCGGAGAACACCAGCTGGTGTTGGCATCTTCAACACCAAGTAGCCATAATGAGCAGTAGCCATGAACTTGTATATGGCTGGCCTGCCCAAAATGGCGTTGAAGGGTAAGTTGATCTGCGCCATGTCGAAGACCAACTTCTCAGTGCGGTAATTCTCTCGGGTCCCAAAGGTCACCAGAAGAGTAATTGCACCAAGTGGGGTTATGGCCCCCGTACCTACTCCGAAGAAAGGTCAGGAGGGGCGAAGGTCCAAAGGTCGGAGCTGAAGCTTGACGAAAGCTTCAAAGCTTATGAGGTTCAGCCCCGAACCTCCGTCCACCATTACATGGTGGAGTTGATGTTGTTGATGGTCGGAGATACCATCAATGGGAGTTGGCCAGCTCCGATCATATTCCGAGGGCAGTCTGATGCATCGAAAGTGATGGAAGTGTCCATCCACTTCTGGTGCGGCTTCGCCCTGGTGGTGGGAGCTACTGAGGCCATGTCCTGTCGCATGGTCTTGAGGACACGATGGGAGGTGATGTCCCACGAACCACCAAAGATGGTGTTCATGGTTTTCCGACATTCATTGTCGTAGACATCAGAGTCGTCGTCGACGGAGGTGTAAACAGCCTTCAAGACCTTTTTAGGGTCCTGAAAGCCTAACTCCTCTTGAGCCAAAGCTTCATCGACTTTCTATTTTCCTTCCCTTTGACAGAAAGGAACTTCTTCTCGACGCTTGTTGTAGCGCTCGGCGAGGTTCTGGACCTCCTGGCAGTCTTCCAGGTTGTGGTTGTTCGACTTATGCATAGGACACCACATCTTGGAGCTACCACCGTCTTCAGATGACGGCCGAGGTCGTTTCTCGGGCCACCCGAAGCTGCGGCAACTGCAGCAGTAGGTGTGCCGGCCGACAGCTTTTTCTTGCCGTTGGACTTTTTCTTCTTTTTGTCACTCCCGGAGGTAGTGGCTTCACCCTTGGAGGATTTTTTGTTATCCTCCGGAGGTGGTTGAGAGTGCATTTCACGACCCTCTGCAGCTTTGGCGCATTTGTCTGCCAAGCTGGAGAGTTTCATGACGTTGGTGATCTCCTTGGTCGCTAGCTTCTCCAGCATCTTCTTGTCTCGTACGCCCTGTCTAAATGCCACAATAACAGAGGCGCTGGAGATAGAAGGAATAGTGTTTTGTACCTGGGAGAACCTCTGGATGAAGGATCGCAGGGACTCTCCCCCCTTCTGCTTGATAGCAAAAAGGTCCAGTTCGGTGCCTGGTCGGGTGTATGAACTCCCGAAATTGGCAGTGAACTGTTGGCACAGTTCCGCCCAACTGTTGATGGAGTCAGGCGGAAGGCTCATGAACTAGGACCTGGCGGTCCCAGTCAAAGCCACGGGGAAGTAGTTGGCCATTACGGCCTCGTTTCCTCCAGCCGCAAGGATTGCTGAAAGTGCATCTAGGACTCCCTTGTGGGTTTTGGATGATTTATGATAAGCAATTGGGATCCTAACCTCTTTGTTGAGATGAATGCAGGCCTATAATAGAAAAATGAGCAAAATACCAAAAAGAAGGGATGAAGAGGAGCAAAGTGGAAATGAGCTCAAGGAAAAAGAGTAGCATATTATTGTGTATGGAGTGTGTTAAGGAAACACACCCCAAGAGCTCAATGATAATTAAACACACACATTGCACAGAGTTACACAGGACTGGACTAGTCCGATCACAACCGGACTAGTCCGATAACCTTTCTGCACTAGATCGGACAAGTCCGATATCTGTCGGACTAGTCCGATATCTCTCTGACTAGAATAGGACTAGCCCTCCCCAGTGCGGACTAGTCCTCAAAACACTACACAAGTCACACAAAATCGGACAAGTCCGTTATCAACCGGACTAGTCCGATATCCTTTCTGATCCACTTCGGACAAGTCCGATGTTCACACGGACTAGTCCGAAAAACCCACTGATCTAAATCGGACAAGTCCTCCAAGTGCGGACTTGTCATCCAAAACACTTAGGGTTTCATATGTGCGGACAAGTCCGATGGACATCGGACTAGGCCGAAGATTTCCAGTAGCAAAATCGGACAAGTCCATTTTCAGCCGGACTAGTCCAATATTTCAGGACACTTAGGGTTTGCAACACACAGCACACAAGACTAGTCCGGTGACCACCACGAACTAGTCCGAACTTTCTGAACCCTAACGGTAACTTTTAGAAACCCCAAATAAATAGAGGTGCACGGCCCAATTTGACAATCTCTCGAACCCTAGCATCGTCACACCTCCCAAGAGCCTCAAAAACGACCTCTCTCCACGAAATTAAGCGCAACATCGTCCAATCCTTTGAGGATTCACTCTAGATCATTGGAGAGACACTTGCAACATCACATTGAGCTCTTGGTTTGATTCTCTAACACACTCCTGGGTTTCAATTGTAACTTTTGATTGTGTGTTCGGTGGCATTGTGTTTTGTAATCCAAGGGAGCTCTCAACGTGTGAGATCGCCCCTTGAATTTGGTTATTCACCCCTTTGTGGTTAGTGGAAGAGGATTGGCCTTCGTGGCGATCTAACGAGGGTAGGGTTGGAGAAGACCCGGTCCTTTTGTGGACTCCTCAACGTGGACGTAGGTTGCCTTTCTGGTAGCCGAACCACGTGATAAATCATTGTGTCTTGTTTTAGTGTTCGTCATTCTAATTAATCAACTCAATCTAGGGTTTCATACACATTGTTCATCTTACATTAAATTGTTGAACATAAGACTTAATTGTGATATAATCCAGTATATAACTGTTAAACTGTTGTTTGATTCTATATTTCCGCTGTACACATAAAAGAATCAAACTAATCAATCAAGTTTAATCAACTTAGTCCGTGAACATCGCACTAGTCTGCACTTTACCGGACTAGTCCGATATCTCTGGTATTGAACCGGTTGTTGAGTGTTGCAGGATCCGATAATTTTGAAAAAGTCCTATTCACCCCCCCCCTCTAGGCCTACATTCAATTGGTATCAGAGCAGGTTCTTCAATAAAGAGTCTAATCACTCGAAGAAATCATGTCGGACATGAAGGACGTCCACAAAATCAACAACCAAGAGGAGGTTAACAACGACAAGAACCAAAAAGTGGAGAAGTACCTCGAAGCCATTCAAGACTTTGAGGACGATGATGAGGAGATGCTGGAGCTAAAGGCACTCCTCAGAAAGAAGGCACTTTCCAAAGGGAAAGCGAAAGTTGAAGAGAAGAAGAAGGGGAGTAGTCAAACCGACTACTCCCGATATCCTTTTAACTATGATCGTCTAAATTCCAATAACAACCATTACTTATCTAACCCACTTGGAAAAGCCCCACACTTCGATGGAAGTGATTACTCAATGTGGAGGCAGAATATGAAGATGCATTTGATTTCCCTAAATCCAAGTCTATGGCATGTTGTATGTACAGGGATAGATATTCCAGATGACGATGAAGAGCTCACCCCAAGCCAAGAGCAGGCCATTCATAGAAATGCTCAAGCCGCAGCTGTAATCACCTCCTCACTCAGTCGGGACGAGTTCACCAAGGTGGATGGACTCGAAATTGCTAAGGAGATATGGGATACTCTGCAAACTGCACATGAAGGTGACCGACATGTGCGTGAGGCAAAGATTGAGATGATCGAAGGCGAACTAGGAAGATTCGCAATTGAGGAAGACGAGTCACCCCAAGATATGTACAATCGATTGAAGACACTCGTTAACAAAGTTCGATCATATGGGAGCAAGAAGTGGAATGACCACGAGGTTGTAAAGCTCATCCTTAGAGCTTTTATGCCTCGCAATGTCACGCTATGTTCCATGATTAGAGAAAGCCCCGGATACAAAAAGATGACTCCGGATGAATTGCTTGGAAAAATTATCAACTTTGAGATGATGGAAAAACAAGCAAAGCACGTCAAGGAAATTGCCGACCTCACCTCGGCTAAGAAGAAAGGGGTTGCTTTAAAGTACACCCTCAAGCCTCTATCCAAAGAAGCAATAGAAGCACAACTAGAGGAAGACAGTGACGAAGAGAGCAGTGAGCTAGATGAAGAAGACATGATGTCATTCATGAAAAAGTTCAAGAGAATAATTAAGAGAAGACAAGGGACAAAATCAAGTGAAGGCAAGTACAAGGAAAGAACAAAGCCAAAGTTGAGACGGGCGTGCTATAATTGTGGTGAGTATAACCACTTTATAGTTGATTGCCCATATGAGGAGAACAAGAAGAAGACCAAAGAATCCAAGCCTCAACCTAAGAAATTCTTCAAGAAGAAGAAACAAGCCGAACAAGCGCATATTGGGAAGGAGTGGGACTCAAACGATGAGTCCTCATCATCCGATGAAGAAGAGATGGCTAGCATAGCCATCGAGAGCACGTCCAAGAAATCTACACTCTTCCCTACACTCGGTGCAAGGAAGGGAAATGGCACTTGCCTTATGGCAAAGGAAGGTAAACGCAAGGTAATCATCAAAACCCCTTCCGTGCATTCCTACTCTAGCGATGATGAAATAGATAGTGATGATGAGGATATGCTAAATGGACTAGATAGGAAAATAGCATCAAAAATGAAATTTTTACTTGATCAACTTGTTGAGAAGGAGAGGTTAATTCATCGTCAAGAGGACTTGATTATCTCCCAAAAGGAGGAGTATGTTGAACTTGACAAACTTCTAGAGCTTGAAAAGGAGAAAAACAATTCACTAGAGATTGAGTTAGCTTCAAGCAAGAAAGCTTGCTTGGAGTTAACGGACTCAAATGTTTCAATCAAGGACTAACTTGCTGACCTGATCAAGGTTAACAAGATCCTTGAAGTGCAAGTTGAGTCACTCAAGCTTAGTGAACCTTCCTCCTCTTCAAATTCACCTTCCCAACCCACTAAAACTGAGTTTGCTCATATGTGCACATGTAGTAAAACTGACACCAGGTTGAAAGGGAAATCAACCTCCACAAAGGATAAAAATCCTACCCAATATGGCATATTTGACAAGGAGAAGATCAACTATGCACGTAGTGCATACTTGGTCCAAAGACCTCCAAATGTCAAATATGGCATTGGTTACTCTTATGATGAAAAGCAGCATGCTGGAAGTCATAAGAATAACAAGGGAAGGATTTCTTTTGTGAAGGGAAAACCCTCTCATACTGGTAAGTCAAAGGATAAAAACTTGAACTCACACGAATACCGGACCAGTCCGGTTGGTGTCCGGACAAGTCCGGTCATCCGGACAAGTCCGGCCCCCAGACTAGTCCGACTAATAAACAACAGCAGCTATTATTCAAACCTTTTGATGTCTCCTATGTGTTAATGAGAAATAATCTTCGCAATGTCTGTGCTTAATATGTTGGGCCACGCCATGGGAACACAAAATCCCATGTGTGGGTGCCCAAATGTATTGTAACTAACCTCCAAGGACCCAAGCAAGCTTGGTGTAACACCCTAAATTTTCGCATCATGCATTGCATACATGATCATGTATTAAACATTAGTAGGATAAAAGAAAGATAATAAAAGATAAAACATACATATATGGTGTAGCAAAAGAAGAAAAGGAAAATAATAATTATAGCCTAAAACTTGTAATAGGGAATAAGTATAAAAATAATATATACATATATATAAAGTATATATAAATAATATATATAATAACCATATATAAAAAATATAAATAATAAAATATAAAATAATAAAAAAGAAGAATATAAAAAACATAAATAAATAATATAATTAAAAAAAGAAAAAAGAAAATATATAAAAAAATAATATAAAGAATAAATAAATAATATATTAATATTAAAAAAAGGAAAAAAACAACGCTAGCCAGGCGGCCGAGCCGGCCCAGCCAGCTGGCCCCCGCCGCCCGCGCGACCACCGCGCGCTCCCGCGCCTCGTGGCCCCACCCGCACCGACGCCCGATCCCACGCGGCCGCCCGCCAGCGTCGACGCCAGCCCCGCGCCTGGGCCACGCCAACCCCGCGCGCGTCCGCCCTGACCACGCAGCCCGCCCACGCGCGCTGGACCCCACCCTGCCTGCGCCCGCGCGCGCCTGCCGGCCTCGCTCACCCCGCCGCTCCCGCGTGGCCCCACCCCGCAGCCCGCACTGCCCGACACGGTCCCGCACGGGCCCCACCTCGCCAACTCCCGCGCCACGCCGCCCTCCCGCGCGCGAGCCCCGGCTCCCGTGCATCCGCCTGCGCCCTGGGCCCCGCACCGTGTCTCGCCTGATCCCGCGCAGCGCCGCGTGACCGAGCCCCGTACGCGTGATGCTCGCCCTAGCCGCCGTCTATAAAAGCAGTAGCGCCTCATAGGGGTTTCTCGATCCCAGGAAAACACCGCCGCCTTCCAGAAACACCGCCGGTACAGAAAAAAGGCACCAGAGGCTGCGCCGCAGGGAAGAAAAAGAAGAAAAAGGAGGGGAAGAAGAGGAGGAAAAAGAGGAGAGCGCCGTCGTCCGCCGGAGATCGTCGTCGCCATCGCGTCGTCGTCGTCGTGCCGCCGGAGGACCTTGCGCATCTACTTCGTCTACACGTCACCCTCGTCCCTCGATCTTCGAAGCCGTCGCATCTACGGTAGGGTTCGTTTTTCCGATGCGAATTTTAGCGACGTATTAGATCTAATAGACGTAAATTGATTTTAGTTGCATCATCTTTTTATTTTCAGCAGCATTAATCCACTCTAAAACCCTCGTAAACTCGTATGAACGCGTATGAACTAGTTGCATCTAATTAATAAACAACCATAGTTAATTAATAATTGATCTTTGCATGCATGCATATCATCGCATGTTGATTAATGTGTGTGCATCATGTTGATTTGTATGTATTTTCTTGTATGTGTGATCACGAGTAGAGGGAAGTGCTCAAGAGATCGTGTACGAGGATTTCCAGAACCAAGACTTCGAAGCGCTTGAGCAACCCTATCCGCCGGAACAAGGCAAGTGTCCCTGAAGAATATTGATCCTGTTTTTAAAATAAATGTTTTGTTTGCAAAACTGCATGCTTGTGTCAATTTGATGGGAATCCTATGGTAGGAAGTTTACTAGCTTTGTTTAACCACCCTTGTCACCTGGAATTTATGGTAGAGAGTCGGGAAGGGTTCTTACCTTTTTGCTTCGCTTAATTAATTGGGATGGCAAACAACACTACACATTTAATTATGCATCAATGATATTCTGGTTAATGTGAAATGGTCAATACGATGGGTGATCTAAGAAAGCCTGATATGTGGATGGGTTGGATGTTATGGTGGTTTTGCTTGCTTTAGATCTAAGGACCGGTTCATGCGAGAATAAGCCAGGATACAGTGCCACCACGAGGCCAAGTATGGGTGCGGCGTAGCTGATTAATTAGGGCTTTGCTAGTGCTGTTTGGACCATTGTGGATGCTCGGGGAAGGGGTAGTCGGATTGGGTTTGTTGATGATTGGTGGGACTACCCTGGGATCCGAATGGCTCAAGAGGGGGTCCTTGGTTGAAGATGTGCTCAGTTGGAGGCATCACCACCGGTGAAAACTCAGTGGGGTCTAAATAGGCTAGTAATCCATTTGTAAAGGCTATTTTGTGATCTCTTGGCCACACACCAACGGAAGTGTGTAATATGACTGACGGGTCATGGGCATAAGGGAGATTCTTAGTCGCCGAAAGGTGATGAAATCACGAACACGTGGGTAAAGAGGTACAAACTCTGCAGAGTTAAATAAAACTATCATGATAGCCGTGCTCCCGGTTATGAGCACCTGGACAACTTCCATGATTAGAGGGAAATTGGGATTGGAATGGTTATGGTTTAGTAATGGTTATGGTTGATATTATGATTATGGCTATGGTTATGGATGGAATTATGGTTTATGACATTGATTATGGTTATTGGTAATGGTGAATTATGGACTGGTATTATTATGGTTACATGGTTTATGATGGGTTTACTTCACATAAATATAATATATTGCTTTTCAAATGTTTTACTGTACTTTTGCACTTAGCCATTTTATTGTCGTCATTTGAATCAGCCACATGTCATACTTTCCACACTTGCTGAGTACGACATGTACTCACTCTTGCAATCCCCCCAACAGTTGCAGGTCAGAATTGTGAGTTTAATGGCGATAATGTGGAGATCTAGGCCGTGTCTACCGTCAGCTTTGCCTGTGGTGTTATTGGAGCTGCGCTATCCCTTTTGCTTAGTTTGCTTAGTTGCTTAATTAGTTTATTTCCGCTGCATTAGTTGAACTTGTCATTAATATTCATTAGAGATTGTATTCGAGGATAATATGATTTGTGTAATAAAATTTGATAATTAATCTTGTTCTGTGGTAATTTTCTGTATACTCTTTTGTGATTGCACTCGTGTATGTGTGTTAACATCCTGGGCACACATATGCGTTAGTTTGGTTCAGTTTTCAGAACCGGGCATCACATATTGGTATCAGAGCCACAGGTTGACCGTAGGATGCAGCCTAGATAGAATGGACACTTTAGAGCACATAGGAGCACTCAGGAATCGATGTGTTTTTGCTTAAGTGTGCTGTTTGCTATATATATTGTTTGCTTGTGTGCTTAATAGAGGATTTTGGGATGCCTTAACATTTCCATGTCCACCTAGGCTAGTATAGCTAGTTGGTTAGCTTCATATCCCTTGATGCATATAGTTGGGGACGTTTCTAAATTCTTACCTATTGCTTTCCTTTAGATGGTGAGGACTCGCAACCAGGGGGATGTCAATGGTGAGGAGGAGAACCATGGAGTACCTCAGAACAACAACGGACAAGGACCTTCTCATGGAGCTATCAATATTGAGCAGCTACTGGCTATGCAGAACCAGCTCATGCAGACCATGATATAGACTATGGGACAGCTGCAGGCTGGCAATATCAACAATCAACCCCACATGCCTCCACCGCCACCCCCGCCTCCTCATAACCGGTTGGGAGAGTTTATGAGGACTAGGCCGCCAACCTTTGCTCAAGCCGCTGACCCTATGGATGTGGATGATTGGCTCAAGTCCGTGGAGAAGAAGCTAGCTATTGTCCAATGCAGTGACCGAGAGAAGGTCCTGTTCGCTTCTCATCAACTAGTTGGAGCAGCTGCCGATTGGTGGGATTCACTATGCAATGCTCATGAGGATCAAGAGAGGATCACTTGGGCAGAATTCAAGGAGAGTTTCCGTTCTCATTATGTGCCGGAAGGTGTTATGATCTTGAAGAGGCAAGAATTTGAGAACTTGAGACAAGGAAAATCAAGTGTGAGAGAATATCTCAATAAGTTCACTCAACTCTCAAGATACGCGCCCGAAGATGTGAGCCGGGACAGCCGGAAGCAATATTTGTTCATGAGAGGCTTGAACAATGAAATCCAAGTGCAACTACTCAACTGCGATTATGCCAATTTTCAGAAGCTTGTTGACAAAGCAATTGTGGTTGAGAACAAGATCCGTGAGATGGAGCAAGAAATCAAGAGGAAGGCGCCATATCAAGGACAGCAACAAGGAAGTAATGTGTGCCCTCGCCTTGCACCACCCAATGCACCCTATTACAGCTCCTCTATTCCTGCTCAGCGCCCTCGTTATGCAGCGCGCCCAACTAAGTTTGTGCAGCAGCGCCCTGTTATGCAAGCACCTAGGCCTCCAATGCCTTATGCACCTCGTGCTAATTTCCCAAATGCAAATGCTCAAAACCAAGCTCGCCCCAATAATTCTGGTGGAGTTAAGAAGTGCTATACCTGTGGAGAAGCTGGACACTTTGCACATCAATGTCCTAAGTCAGGCCTTGGTCAAGGAAGCAATGCGCTGAGGCAAAACCCAACACCCAATGGAGGACAGCCACAAGGAAACCGGGGACAGCAGAATTTTGCTCGTGGCAACATGAACCATATCTCTACGGAGGATGCTCAACAAGCGGATGACGTGGTCATTGGTATGTTTCTCGCCAACTCCAACCCCGCGACTATGTTATTTGATTCTGGAGCATCCCATTCATTCATTGCATCGAAGTATGTTGCCAATTATAGTTTGTCTATCTCTCATATGAAGTTTACTCTGTTGGTTAAGTCTCCTGGAGGAGAGATGAGGACAAATATAGTATGTCCAAAAGTAAGCCTTAGAATAAGGGGGGTAGACTTCTCCGCCAACCTCATTGTTTTGGATTCTCAAGGATTGGACATTATACTTGGTATGGACTGGTTGAGGAAGCACAATGGAGTTATTGAGTGTGCCACAAAGACGGTGAAGTTGACTAATGAGGAAGGGATCACCGTAGAATTTGAAGCATCTCAAACCGCACCGAAGCAATTGGAGTTGAATCATATGGACGGTGCCTTGATTGAGGAGATTCCGGTTGTGTGTGAATTTTTGGATGTGTTTCGGGATGAGTTGCCAGGTATGCCACCTAATCGAGACATTGAGTTTGTCATTGATTTAATACCTGGAACTGCACCTATAGCTAAGAGGCCGTACCAGATGCCTCCTATGGAATTAGCGGAGCTCAAGAAGCAGATTCAAGAACAACTAGAGAGAGGTTTTATTCGCCCAAGCTCTTCACCTTGGGGAGCGCCCGTTCTATTTGTGGATAAGAAGGATGGATCCCAAAGGATGTGCGTGGATTACCGAGCTCTCAACGAGGTAACAATCAAGAACAAGTACACCTTGCCCCGCATAGAGGATTTGTTCGACCAAATGAAGGGTGCCTGTATCTTCTCCAAGATCGACTTGCGGTCAGGATACTTCCAAATGAAGATTAGACCATCAGATATACCCAAGACAGCATTTCGGACACGATATGGATCTTATGAGTACACCGTCATGTCATTTGGATTGACGAACGTGCCTGCGTACTTTATGTATCTCATGAATAAGGTCTTCATGGAATATCTGGATAAGTTCGTTGTAGTGTTCATCGATGAAATTATGATATACTCGAGAAGCGAGGAAGAACATGAAGAACACTTGAAGCTTACATTGCAGAAGCTACGGGAACACCAATTGTATGCCAAGTTCAGTAAATGTCAATTCTAGTTACGGGAAGTTTCTTTCTTAGGCCATATTATTTCCGGAGGAGGAGTATTAGTTAACCCAGTGAAGGTGAGAGATGTGCTTAAGTGGGAACCGCCACAAAATGTCAAGGAAATTCGGAGTTTCCTTGGAATGGCTGGATATTACCGCCGATTCATCAAGGATTTCTCCAAAATAGCCAAGCCTATGACCGAATTGCTCATGAAAGGGAAGGCATTCCGATGGACTCAAGCTTGTCAGGATAGCTTTGAGGAGTTAAAGAAAAGGTTGACAACCGCGCCAGTGTTGGTATTACCGGACGTGAGCAAGAGTTTTGATATATATTGTGATGCATCAAAACAAGGACTCGGATGCGTGCTTATGCAAGAAGGTCAAGTGGTTGCCTATGCGTCAAGACAATTGAAGAAACATGAGTAGAATTACCCAACACATGATTTAGAACTTGCAGCCGTGGTACATGCATTGAAGATTTGGAGACACTATATTCTTGGACATAGGTGTGAAATTTACACGGATCATAAGAGTTTGAAGTATATTTTCACACAAACGGATCTGAACTTGAGGCAACGAAGATGGTTGGAGCTCATCAAAGATTATAATTTGGGGATCAACTATCATCCGGGAAAAGCCAATGTAGTGGCCGATGCTTTGAGTAGAAAAGGAGTAAGTCATCAACTCACGGTTCGAGAGTTACCATTCGAGTTATGTAAGGAGTTTGAACGGTTGAACCTCGGATTTGTAAATGAGATGGAGATGATGGAGTTAAACCCAACCTTGGAGCAAGAAATTCGAGAAGCACAAACCACAGATGAGGAGATCAAGGAAATCAAGGAAAGGACTGAGGAAGGGAGAGAATTCAGATTTGATGAAGATGAATATGGTACCTTATGGCTTGGAAAGAGGATCGTTGTGCCTAATGTAAAGCATATTCGGGAGACAATATTAAAGGAGGCACATGACTCGCCTTACTCGATTCACCCTGGTTGTACAAAGATGTACAAAGACTTGAAGACTTGCTATTGGTGGGATAGCATGAAGAAGGACATAGCTGAATACGTAGCATTGTGTGATGTGTGCCAACGAGTCAGGTCAGAACATCAAAGGCCAGCCGGATTATTGCAACCGTTGAAGATTCCGGAATGGAAGTGGGAAGAAATTGGAATGGACTTCATAGTTGGGTTACCACGTACTCAGTCCGGGTATGACTCAATTTGGGTAATTGTGGATCGCTTAACCAAGTCGGCTCATTTTGTCCCTGTGAAGACCAAATATACAGCTGCACGATTGGCCGAAATATACATGGAGCATATTGTGTGTCGACACGGAGTACCGAAGAAGATAGTCTCGGATAGAGGTTCTCAATTTACCTCTAGATTTTGGCAAAAATTGCATGAAGCTTTGGGAACGAGGTTGAATTTTAGTTCAGCATATCATCCTCAAACGGATGGACAAACCGAGAGGACCAATCAGATTTTGGAGGACATGTTAAGAGCTTGTGCTTTAAGGCATGGGGAAAGTTGGGACAAAAGCTTGCCATACGCGGAATTTTCATACAACAATAGTTACCAAGCAAGCTTGAAAATGTCACCATATGAAGCGCTTTATGGGAGGAAGTGTAGGACACCTTTGTTCTGGAATGAGACAGGAGAAACTCAAGTATTTGGTCCGGATGTGTTGCAAGAAGCCGAAAAGAAAGTCCAGATAATTCGTGAAAACTAAGGGCTGCCCAATCAAGACAAAAAGGCTATGCGGACAATAGGAGAAGGAAATTAGCCTTTGAAATAGGAGTTTTTGTTTACCTCAAGGTGTCACCTATGAGAGGTCATAAGAGGTTTAACATAAGAGGCAAGCTCGCACCTCGTTATATTGGACCGTTCAAGATTTTGGACAAAAGAGGAGAAGCAGCATATAAGTTGGAGATGCCAGCTCATCTTTCAGACGTACATGATGTGTTTCATGTTTCCCAACTCAAGAAGTGTCTCAGGGTGCCGGAAGAACAAGTGCCTATGGACGAGTTAGGACTTCAGGAGGATTTGTCTTATGTCGAGCAACCTATCAAGATCTTGGACGTAAGGGAAAGAGTCACAAGAAATAAGAGGATCCGTTGGTGCAAAGTGCAATGGAAACACTATACAGAAGCCGAAGCTACGTGGGAACGTGAAGAAGACCTGAAGGCAGAATTCCCACATCTTTTCTCCACGCTGTCGAATCTCGAGGGCGAGATTCACTTTAAGGGGGGTAGGTTTGTAACGCCCTAAATTTTCGCATCATGCATTGCATACATGATCATGTATTAAACATTAGTAGGATAAAAGAAAGATAATAAAAGATAAAACATACATATATGGTGTAGCAAAAGAAGAAAAGGAAAATAATAATTATAGCCTAAAACTTGTAATAGGGAATAAGTATAAACATAATAATATATATATATAAAGTATATATAAATAATATATATAATAACCATATATAAAAAATATAAATAATAAAATATAAAATAATAAAAAAGAAGAATATAAAAAACATAAATAAATAAATAATATAATTAAAAAAAGAAAAAAGAAAATATATAAAAAATAATATAAAGAATAAATAAATAATATAATAATATTAAAAAAAGGAAAAAAACAACGCTGGCCAGGCGGCCGAGCCGGCCCAGCCAGCTGGCCCCCGCCACCCGCGCGACCACCGCGCGCTCCCGCGCCGCGTGGCCCCACCCGCACCGACGCCCGATCCCACGCGGTCGCCCGCCAACGTCGACACCAGCCCCACGCCTAGGCCCCGCCAACCCCGCGCGCGCCCGCCCCGACCATGCAGCCCGCCCACGCGCGCTGGACCCCACCCCGCCTGCGCCCGCGCGCGCCTGCCTGCCTCGCTCACCCCCGCCGCTCCCGCGTGGCCCCACCCCGCAGCTCGCACCGCCCGATGCGGTCCTGCACGGGCCCCACCCCGCCGACTCCCGCCCCACGCCGCCCTCCCACGTGCGAGCCCCGGCTCCCGCGCATCCGCCCGCGCCCTGGGCCCCGCGCCGTGTCCCGCCCGATCCCGCGCAGCGCCGCGTGACCGAGCCCCATACGCGCGCCGCTCGCCCTAGCCGCCGTCTATAAAAGCAGTAGCGCCTCGTAGGGTTTTTTCGATCCCAGGAAAACGCCGCCGCCTTCCAGAAACGCCGCCGGTACAGAAAAAAGGCACCAGAGGCTGTGCCGCAGGGAAGAAAAAGAAGAAAAAGGAGGGGAAGAAGAAGAGGAGGAGGAAAAAGAGGAGAGCGCTGCCGTCCGCCGGAGATCGTCGTCGCCATCGCGTCGTCGTCGTCCTGCCGTCGGAGGACCTTGCGCATCTACTTCGTCTACGCGTCACCCTCGTCCCTCGACTTTGAAGCCGTCGCATCTACGGTAGGGTTCGTTTTTCCAATGTGAATTTTAGCGACGTATTAGATCTAATAGACGTAAATTGATTTTAGTTGCATCATCTTTTTATTTTCAGCAGCATTAATCCACTCTAAAACCCTCGTAAACTCGTATGAACGCATATGAACTAGTTGCATCTAATTAATAAACAACCATAGTTAATTAATAATTGATCTTTGCATGCATGCATATCATCGCATGTTGATTAATGTGTGTGCATCATGTTGATTTGTATGTATTTTCTTGTATGTGTGATCACGAGTAGAGGGATGTGTGAATGTAGGCCTAGAGGGGGGGTGTGAATAGGCCTTCTTGAATTTCTCGGTTCCTGTAGCACTTCAACAAAAAGGTCAAATCCAGATATATCGGACTAGTCCGGTAAAGTGCGGACTAGTCCGGATTTCACGGGCTAGGTTGATCAAGTTAGGTCAATTTGATTGTTTCGTTGTCGTTTGCAGCGGAAATATAAACTATAATGACAGTTCAATAGTTGTATGTTAAGTTTTATTGCAAGTATGATTCTTGTTCAACTATTTAACTTCAATTCAACAAAATGAATCAAACCCTAGATAATGTTGATCAACTAGAATGATGAACACAAACGAACAAGACACAAGATTTATCCCGTGGTTCGGTTACCACGAAGGCAGCCTACGTCCACGTTGAGGAGCCCACAAAAGGACCGGGTCTTCACCAACCCTTCCCTCGTCGGATCGCCACGAAGGCCAATCCTCTTCCACTAATCACACAGGGGTAAATCACCAAGTTGAAGGGGCGATCTCACAAGTTGAGAGCTCCCTTGATTACAAGTTTCAAAACCACCAATAACACACTTCGAAATATACAAATTGAGATGCAAGAGTGTGTTAGAGATTCAAACCAAGAGCTCAATCGTGTGCAAAGTGCCTCTCCAATGATCTACAAGTGATCTTCAAAGGATTGATCGATTTTGCACTCAACTTCGTGGAGAGAGATGGTTTTTGAGTCTCTTGGGAGGTGTGACGGCGCTAGGGTTCGAGAGTGATTAAAAGTGGGCCATGCACCTCTATTTATATGGGGTTTCTAGAAATTACCGTTAGGGTTCAGAAAGATCGGACTAGTCCGTGGTGGAGACCGGACTAGTCCGGCGTGCTGTGTGAAGCAAACCCTAAGTGTCCAGGAATATCGGACTAGTCCGATTGAAAAACGGACTTGTCCGATTTCGCTGCTGGAAACCTTCGGACTTGTCCGGTTGACATCGGACTTGTCCGGACCTGTGAAACCCTAAGTGTTTAGAACGACAAGTCCGCACTTGGAGGACTTGTCCGATTTAGATCAGAGTGTATATCGGACTAGTCCGTGTAGTCACCGGACTTGTCCGAAGTGGATCAGAAAGGGAATCGGACTAGTCCGGTGGTGACCGGACTTGTCCGAACTAGTGACTTGTGCATTGTGTTGAGGACTAGTCCGCACTGGGGAGGACTAGTCCGAAGTGGAACAGAAAGATATCGGAC
The DNA here is from genome assembly GCA_036927565.1 of Tuctoria greenei. Classification (NCBI taxonomy): domain Eukaryota; kingdom Viridiplantae; phylum Streptophyta; class Magnoliopsida; order Poales; family Poaceae; genus Tuctoria; species Tuctoria greenei. The sequence continues at coordinate 116,196,813 of JAYESD010000011.1, read as the reverse complement.
TAGTCCGGTGGAGACCGGACTTGTCCGATCTTGTGCAGAATGTGATATCGGACTAGTCCGGTTGATATCGGACTAGTCCGGTCCTGTATAGTTTTGTGCATTGTGTGTGTGTGATTAAGTGAGATTGAGCTCTTGGGTGTGTTTCCTTAACACACTCCATACATACTAAACAACTAATTTCTTCTTCTTGAGCTCAAATTCCTTCTCCTTCTTAATTTCCCTCTTTTTGGCATTTTGCTCATTTTTCATCATTTTCCTGCATTCATCTCAACAAAAGGATTAGGATCCCAATTGCTTGTCATAAATCATCCAAAACCCACAAGGGAGTCCTAGATGCACTTTCAATCTCCCCCTTTTTGGTGATTGATGACAACCAATTGAGATTTCACAAAATGAGGTATAAAATGAGATTTTCATAAAGTATGCACATATGACTCAAAAATGCATCAGGCAACAAGATAATTATTCATATGTGCATTCTTTATGGTGGGATGCATACTAAGAGCATGAATGCATTAAGAATGACAGAATTTTTCATTTACCAACTAATATCAAGTGAATATGGCACTTCAGGAGCAAAAACTCAGATTTCATCACACACTTGCAAGTTAATTGAGCAATTCATCACAGGACCAAACATGATATGAAAAGAGAGTTAAGCAAATACAATCACAATTAAAAACATAGAGAGCTCTCTCCTCGCATCCTATTCAGCTAAAGCTTAGACTAGAGACTCCCCCTCAATCTCTCCCCCTTTGGCATCAAGACACCAAAAAGAGAGAGAGAGGAAGATCCTAGGGCTTCACTCTTCGCTGTCAGTCCTCTCGTCGTCTTCATCATCTTCATCGCTTTCGGCTTGACGAGGTTGAGAGGTAGGAGGAGGAGCGGAGCTGCTCGAGCCCCCAATGCCAAAATAGGCAAGCTCGGAAGGAGTCAAGGGGCTGAGCTCGGTGATGTTTGGATCAGAATCTTCAGAAAGTACTGGAGATCCAATTGGATTGATCTCCAGCTTCTCACTCAGCTGCTTCACATTGGCTTTTATGTATCTCATGTCCTCCTTCCTCTTCTGATTTAGCTTGTGAAGCTTCACTTTAGTTTTCTTGCAGGAGGAGAAGATTGCAGCCAAGTACTTGAGGATCCCACTGGCGGATCCTTTCTGAGGGGCTTCCCTGGAGGGAGGAGTAGCCCTAGCAGCTTCTTCTTGCCTTGCCGGCGCCTCGGGGCTTGAGGCCGGCGATGGAGCAGCCTGGACACTCACGGACTGAGGCTTCTGAGGCCTCAGTGGAGTGTGCTCCACATCCTTCACAAACTCGATTCCTGTGACCTTCTCAATCATGAACATCAAGTAAGGGGCATAGCCACAGGATCGGTTGGGGGTACTTGAGATATTGACCATATCATTCCAGATATAGTCTGCAACATCGAATTGCCTTTTCTTGCTGATGACCTTCATCAGGGTCCGGAGGTAGCCTTGCACACTCCCTGCATCACCATCCTTGGGAGCAATCGTCTTCCTGAGGACTCTGTTGAGGACCACAAAGAAAGGCTTCATGTTCTTTGTGGAGGGAGGGACAAACTTGGAGGTGGGCTCATACATGAACTTCATTCCATCCCTCTCAATGACCCCAATGTTGTGGATAATGAGGTGGTCATCTCCCTCAGAGTCAAGATGCAGCAGGCGGGCAAACTCTTCTTGAGTGATGGAATACTTGGATCCATGAGTCATCCAAGTCACACTTTCTTCGTCTTCACTTGAGAAGTGGCACGTTGCATAGAATTGTGCAATCACTTCATCATTCCAATTATATCTGAAGGCAAACAAATCCTTCAGCCCATGTCTCTCTGCAGCTTGTATCACTTCATCAAAAGCTGCACATTTCCTCTTCTCAAGGTGGGCCCAGTCAATCCATTGACTGCGCACCACCGGGGTCTTCATCGGCAAGTAGACCAGCTTGTAGAAGTCAGCATGGAAATTTGACCAAAATCTGCCATCAGCTGCTTGCTTGGGCCTTGCATAGTAATCCACACTTCTCAGCTTTATGGCCACATCGCTGCCCTTGCCATTGAATCTTTCCTCATTGGGGTCCCGGACCCCTTCTCTGGGAGTGTGCAGCTTTAGGGGCCCAACAGGCCCTGTGGCAACCCCCTTGCCCTTCCCTTTAGCTTGGCGAGGGCCACTTGACGGAGGAGCAGCCTTCGAGGCGGCCTTCTTGACACACACCTTCCTCCGAACCTGGGGAGGTGAGGGAGCAGGCTCGGAGGGTCTCTCTTGGCGTTTCTTGCCAAGACCCGTCGAGGACCGAGGTGCCACCTCGTGGTCCAACTCGGCCTCGAAATCTGAGATTTCATTGTCGGAGCTCGACATGATCTGAGAATGAGTGATCAAGAGAAAAGATAAGTTATACAAGGTATTGGTGAGGTAAGATGGCAATGGAAGGCAGTAAGGAATTAAAGAATTAGGTTTTGGTTCAGAAACAACGGACTCGTCCGGTGCTCAGGCACGGACTAGTCCGGGGGACCGGACTTGTCCGTACCTGGACCGGACTAGTCCGGTGTTCATCAGCAAAAACCTAACAAACTGGATAAAAATTGATCCCTAATGAAATAACTAGTCTAGCATACACATAGTACATCAACTGGACATGCAACTAGTGAAGAATGCTAGGCCAAACGATAAGCAATGAGGAAATTTGTGATTTCTTAGGGTTTGAGGAAAATTTACCAAGAAATCCAAGGAAGCTTGAAAATGTGGGGGTTGGAGGCCGGACTTGTCCGCTAACTTCAATCCCCGAGTCTTCAAGCTTGATCTCCGCCCAAGATTGAGGCTTTTCGACGGAGGAATCAAGGATTCGCCTTGGGAGCTCGAGCGCAAGAGAGAGAAAGCTTGGAGGAGAGTGTGGGGTGAAGGGATTAGGGTTTGGTGGCGGCTAGGGTTATGGACACGAAAAATCGGACAAGTCCGGACAGGACCGGACTAGTCCGAAGTCCTCCAGAAACCTAAATCGGACTAGTCCGTGGTCTGTCGGACTAGTCCGGGCTAACCGGCACACTGCGGACTAGTCTGCAATGGCGGACTAGTCCGGGTAACCACGGACTTGTCCGTGGTCACCAGGAGAGAATTGCATAGCCCATTCATATATATTTGAAGGTCCAATAATTGAGGGTAGAGAGGCAAAACAATTCAAATAATCCTGATGAATTTGATCAGTAAGCAAACAACAATCATACTATGATCAAAAATTCATCAAGATCTAATAATTGACATAGTTTTTTGAGAGAAAAATGGAGAGGAATAATTTTCACAATTCAATCAATATTTTGAAGCAATCATACAGGTATGCAACTTTTCAAGCCACACTCCGAGAATCAAGGATGTTTAGCTCATTTCGGAGTTCGCAAAAACGTTTTTCATCAAGTGGCTTGGTGAATATGTCGGCCAATTGTTTTTGGGTGTTGACATGAGAGATGGATATGTCTCCTTTCATGGAATGGTCTCTCAGGAAATGGTGTCTTATGTCAATGTGTTTAGTTCTAGAGTGCTCAACTGGATTGTGGGCTATTTTAATGGCACTCTCATTGTCACAAAGAAGAGGAATACGGTTCATATTGTAACCGTAATCCCTTAGAGTTTGTCGCATCCAAAGGAGTTGTGCACAACAACTCCCGGCTGCAACATACTCCGCTTCGGCTGTGGATAATGCAATGGAATTCTGTTTCTTGGATGACCAGGAAACTAAGGATCTTCCTAGGAATTGGCAAGTGCCAGAAGTGCTTTTTCTATCAACTTTGCACCCGGCATAATCTGCATCGGAATACCCAATGAGATTGAATTTTGAGCCTTTTGGGTACCAAAGACCAAGGTTGGGTGTATGAACTAAATATCTTAGGATTCTCTTTACGGCTGTCAAATGACATTCCTTAGGGTTGGCTTGAAATCTTGCACACAAACATACACTCAACATAATATCTGGCCTAGATGCACATAAGTAAAGTAAAGATCCAATCATGGAGCGATATACCTTTTGGTCGACGCTCGGTCCATCTTCATTGAGATCCAAGTGACCATTCGTTGCCATGGGAGTCTTTATGGGCTTTGCCTTGTCCATGCCAAACTTCTTGAGGATGTCCTGTGTGTACTTGGTTTGGCTTATGAATGTTCCTTCCCTTTGTTGCCGCACTTGGAATCCCAAGAAGTACTTCAATTCTCCCATCACTGACATTTCAAATCTGTCTGTCATAATTTTACTAAACTCTTCACAGAAATATTGATTAGTTGATCCAAAAATTATATCATCAACATAGATTTGGCAAATGAAAAGATCATTATTCAGATTTTTCGTGAATAGTGTATAATCTACTTTGCCAATTTGAAAGCCATTATCAATTAAAAAATCTCTAAGACACTCATACCAAGCTCTGGGAGCTTGTTTGAGGCCATAGAGAGCCTTACGCAGTTTATACACGTGGTCGGGGAACTCTTCGTCTTCAAATCCGGGTGGTTGCTCCACGTACACCTCTTCCTTGATCGGTCCGTTGAGGAAGGCGCTTTTTACGTCCATTTGGTACAGCTTGAAATCATGGTGAGTAGCATATGCAAGTAATATTCTAATTGATTCAAGCCTAGCTACTGGGGCAAAAGTTTCATCGAAATCCAAACCTTCGACTTGTGAGTAACCTTTGGCCACAAGTCGTGCCTTGTTTCTTGTCACCACTCCGTGTTCGTCTTGCTTGTTGCGGAAGACCCACTTGGTGCCCACAATATTTGCATTGGGTCTTTCCTCAAGTTCCCAAACCTCGTTTCTCTTGAAATTGTTCAACTCTTCTTGCATTGCCACCACCCAGTCAGGATCCTTTAATGCATCCTCAATCCTGCGGGGTTCCAAAAAGGAGACAAACGAGTAATGTTCACAAAAATTTGCTATACGAGATCTAGTGGTTACTCCTTTTTGGATGTCGCCGATAATGTTGTCGATTGGATGATCCCTTTGAATGCATTGGTGTACTCTTGGGTGTGGCACTTGGGGGGTCGTATGTTGGTGTTCATCTTCTTCTCCCCCTGATTTGTTGTCCTCGTTGATTTGTTGATCATGTTCATATTCTTGTGATTGATCTTGTATCGAGGCTCCCCCTTGATTGTTGATCTCCTCTTGTGGTTCACTTTCCTCTTGTATTTGTGCCGATGACTCTTGTGGTCGTACTTCGCCTAGAGCCATCCTCTTTATTGCTTGATAGGGGGCTTCCTCTTTACCTAATTCACATTGATCAACTTGCTCCTTTTGGGAGCCATTAGTTTCATCGAACACTACGTCACGTGCCACTTCAACAAGTCCGGAGGCCTTGTTGAAAACACGATAGGCGTAAGTGTTCGAATCATAACCAAGCAAGAAACCTTCATCGGACTTCGAAGCGAACTTTGAAGTCCTGGGCTTCTTGCTCAAAATATAGCAAGGAGAACCGAAAACTCGAAAATATGAAATGTTAGGTTTGTTACCGGTGAGTAGCTCATAGGGGGTCTTCTTTAGTAGTCGATGAATATAGAGTCGATTTGTGGCATGGCAGGCGGTGTTGATTGCTTCCGCCCAAAATCGATCCGAAGTCTTGTATTCATCGAGCATTGTTCTTGCCATCTCTATGAGCGTTCAGTTCTTCCTTTCGGCAACTCCGTTTTGTTGTGGAGAGTATGGCGCTGAGAATTCGTGCTTGATTCCTTCCTCATCAAGGTACTCCTCCACTTGTATGTTCTTGAACTCCGTGCCATTGTCGCTCCGAATACTCTTGATTGATAGTGAGAACTCGTTTTGCGCTCGCTTGAAGAATTTCTTGAGTGTTCCTTGTGTTTCTGACTTGTCATGCAAAAGGAACACCCAAGTGAAGCGGGAAAAATCATCAATAATGACCAAACCGTATTTGTTACCGCCTATGCTTATGTAAGCAATCGGACCGAAGAGGTCCATATGAAGTAGTTCGAGCGGTCTTGTCGTGGTCATGATGTTCTTTGCGGGATGTTGTGCTCCAACTTGCTTTCCTGCTTGGCACGCGCTACAAGGCCTGTCTTTCTCAAACACAACATCTTTCAAACCTCGGATGTGATCGCCCTTGAGGAGTTTTTGAAGGTTCCTCATACCAACATGTGCTAGCCGTCTATGCCACAGCCAACCCATGTTGGTTTTTGCAATCAAGCATGTGTTGAGTTCGGCTTTATCCTTGTTGAAGTCAACAAGATAAAGCTTTCCCTTTAACATACCCTTGAATGCAATGGAACCATCACTTCTCCTTGAGACGGTCACACCCTCGTTAGTAAACAGACAATTATAACCTTTGTCACATAACTGAGATATGGACAGCAGGTTATAATCTAAAGATTCAACGTGTAAAACATGCGAAAGAGTATGTTCAGAGGATATTGCAATTTTACCGGTACCGAGGACCCTTCCTTGACTGTTATCCCCAAAGTAGATGCCTTCGTTTGGGTTCTGGTTCACTTCATACTCCACAAACATCCTCCTTTCTCCGGTCATGTGGTTGGTGCATCCACTGTCCAGCACCCATTTGGATCCACCGGAGGAGTAGGCCTGCAAAAACAAATTACGCCTTGGTTTTAGGTACCCAAGCTTGCTTGGGTCCTTGGAGGTTAGTAACGATACATTTGGGCACCCACACATGGGATTTTGTGTTCCCATGGCGTGGCCCAGCATAATAAGCATACACTTTACCAACATTATTTTTCATTAAAACATAGGAGGCATCAAATGTTTTAAACAGAAGTTGCTGTTGATTATGGGTCGGACTAGTCTGCATGGCCGGACTTGTCCGGATGACCGGACTTGTCCGGACCACGACCGGACTAGTCCGATTTTCATGAGAGTTCAGATTTTTAGTTTTCGAGTTACCAGGTTGTGAGGGTCCTCCCTTCACAAAGGTGATCCTTCCCTTGTTGTTCTTATGATTTCCAGCTCTTTGCTTTCCATCACAAGAGTAACCAATGCCATACTTGACATTTGGAGGTCTTTGGACCAAATATGCACTACGTGCATAGTTGATCCTCTCCTTGTCAAATATTACACATTGCGTAGGATTTTTGTCCTTCGTGGAGGTCGGATTTTCCTTCAACCTGGTGTTAGTTTTATCACATTTGCAAACATGAGCGATATTAGTTAAAGTGGGTTGAGAAGGTGGGGTTGAAGAGGAGGAAGGTTCACTAAGCTTGAGTGACTCAACCTGCACTTCAAGGATCTTGTTGACCTTGATTTGGTCATCAAGCTGATTCTTGATTGCAACATTTGAGTTGGTTAGCTCCAAGCAAGTTTTCTTGCTTGAAGCTAGCTCAAGCTCTAGTGAGTGATTTTTCTCCTTTTCAAGAACTAGAAGATTGTCAAGTTCGACATGCTTCTCCTTTTGGGAGATAATCATGTCTTCTTGACGATCAATTAGCTCTTCCTTCTCAATAAGTTGGTTAAGCAAGAATTTCATTTTTGCAGCAGTTTTTCTATCTAAACCAATTAGCATATCTTCATCATCACTATCTAGATCATCATCACTTGAGTAAGAATGCGAGGAAGGAGTTTTGATGTTTACCTTGCGTTTACCTTCCTTAGCCATGAGGCAAGTTCCATTTGCCTTCTTTGCACCGAGCGTGGGGAAGAGTGTGAGTTTCTTGGGCATGCTTTCAATGGCTATGCTAGCCATTTCTTCTTCATCGGACGATGAGGACTCATCGTTTGAGTCCCACTCCTTTCCGATGTGTGCTTGTTCAGCTTGTTTCTTCTTCTTGAAGAACTTTTTCGGTTGAGGCTTGGATTCTTTACTCTTCTTCTTGTTGTCCTCATATGGGCAATCAACTATGAAGTGATTGTACTCACCACAATTATAGCATGCCCGCCTCATCTTCGGCTTTGTCTTCTCCTTGTATTTTCCTTCACTCGATTTTGCTCCTTGTCTTTTCTTCATAATTCTTTTGAATTTCTTCATGAACAGAATCATATCTTCTTCGTCCAGCTCGCTGCTTTCATCATCGCTGTCCTCCTCAAACTGAGCTTCTCTTGCTTCTTTGGATAGAGGTTTGAGTGTGGATTTTAAGGCAACTCCCTTCTTCTTGGCCGATGTGAGGTCAGCTATTTCTTTGACGTGCTTGGCTTGCTTCTCCATCATCTCAAAGTTGATGATTTTGCCAAGTAGTTCATCCGGAGTCATTTTCTTGTACCCGGGACTTTCTCGGATCATAGAACAGAGTGTGACGTTGCGAGGCATAAAGGCTCTAAGGATGAGCTTTACAACCTCGTGGTCATTCCACTTTTTGCTACCATACGATCGAACCTTGTTCACAAGAGTCTTTAGTCTGTTGTACATGTCCTGGGGAGATTCATCTTCCTCAATCGCGAACCTTCCTAGTTCGCCTTCAATCATTTCAATCTTTGCCTCCCGCACATGCCGGTCACCTTCATGTGCTGTCTGTAGTGTATCCCAGATTTCTTTGGCAATTTCCAATCCGTCCACCTTTGTGAATTCATCTCTACTTAGAGATGAGGTGATAACGGCTGCGGCTTGGGCGTTCCTGTGGATGGCTTGCTCTTGACTTGGCGTGAGTTCTTCATCGTCATCAGGGATGTTTATTCCTGTGCACACAATATGCCATAAACTTGGGTTAAGGGAAATCAAGTGCATCTTCATGTTTTGCCTCCACATGGAGTAATCACTCCCATCGAAGTGTGGGGCTTTTCCGAGAGGAATAGATAGATAATGACTGCTGTTAGAATTTAAACGGTCATAATTAAAAGGATATCGGGAGTAGTCGGTGTGACTACTCCCCCTCTTCTTTTCTTCAACTTTAGCTTTCCCTTTGGAAAGTGCTTTCTTTCGGAGCAGTGCTTTCAGCTCCAATGTCTCCTCATCATCATCATCGAAGTCTTGAATGGCTTCGAGATACCTTTCGAGCTTTTGGTGCTTGTCATTGTTCATTTCTTCCTGGTTGTTGATTTTCTGGACTTCCTTCATGTCCGACATGATCTCTTCGAGTGGTTGCACTCTTTCTTGAAGAACCCGCTCTGATACCAATTGAATGTAGGCCTAGAGGGGGGGGTGAATAGGCCTTCTTGAATTTCTCGGTTCCTGTAGCACTTCAACAAAAAGGTCAAATCCAGATATATCGGACTAGTCCGGTAAAGTGCGGACTAGTCCGGATTTCACGGGCTAGGTTGATCAAGTTAGGTCAATTTGATTGTTTCGTTGTCGTTTGCAGCGGAAATATAAACTATAATGACAGTTCAATAGTTGTATGTTAAGTTTTATTGCAAGTATGATTCTTGTTCAACTATTTAACTTCAATTCAACAAAATGAATCAAACCCTAGATAATGTTGATCAACTAGAATGATGAACACAAACGAACAAGACACAAGATTTATCCCGTGGTTCGGTTACCACGAAGGCAGCCTACGTCCACGTTGAGGAGCCCACAAAAGGACCGGGTCTTCACCAACCCTTCCCTCGTCGGATCGCCACGAAGGCCAATCCTCTTCCACTAATCACACAGGGGTAAATCACCAAGTTGAAGGGGCGATCTCACAAGTTGAGAGCTCCCTTGATTACAAGTTTCAAAACCACCAATAACACACTTCGAAATATACAAATTGAGATGCAAGAGTGTGTTAGAGATTCAAACCAAGAGCTCAATCGTGTGCAAAGTGCCTCTCCAATGATCTACAAGTGATCTTCAAAGGATTGATCGATTTTGCACTCAACTTCGTGGAGAGAGATGGTTTTTGAGTCTCTTGGGAGGTGTGACGGCGCTAGGGTTCGAGAGTGATTAAAAGTGGGCCATGCACCTCTATTTATATGGGGTTTCTAGAAATTACCGTTAGGGTTCAGAAAGATCGGACTAGTCCGTGGTGGAGACCGGACTAGTCCGGCGTGCTGTGTGAAGCAAACCCTAAGTGTCCAGGAATATCGGACTAGTCCGATTGAAAAACGGACTTGTCCGATTTCGCTGCTGGAAACCTTCGGACTTGTCCGGTTGACATCGGACTTGTCCGGACCTGTGAAACCCTAAGTGTTTAGAACGACAAGTCCGCACTTGGAGGACTTGTCCGATTTAGATCAGAGTGTATATCGGACTAGTCCGTGTAGTCACCGGACTTGTCCGAAGTGGATCAGAAAGGGAATCGGACTAGTCCGGTGGTGACCGGACTTGTCCGAACTAGTGACTTGTGCATTGTGTTGAGGACTAGTCCGCACTGGGGAGGACTAGTCCGAAGTGGAACAGAAAGATATCGGACTAGTCCGGTGGAGACCGGACTTGTCCGATCTTGTGCAGAATGTGATATCGGACTAGTCCGGTTGATATCGGACTAGTCCGGTCCTGTATAGTTTTGTGCATTGTGTGTGTGTGATTAAGTGAGATTGAGCTCTTGGGTGTGTTTCCTTAACACACTCCATACATACTAAACAACTAATTTCTTCTTCTTGAGCTCAAATTCCTTCTCCTTCTTAATTTCCCTCTTTTTGGCATTTTGCTCATTTTTCATCATTTTCCTGCATTCATCTCAACAAAAGGATTAGGATCCCAATTGCTTGTCATAAATCATCCAAAACCCACAATGGAGTCCTAGATGCACTTTCAATGTGCTCAAGAGATCATGTACGAGGATTTCCAGAACCAAGACTTCGAAGCGCTTGAGCAACCCTATTCGCCGAAACAAGGCAAGTGTCCTTGAAGCATATTGATCCTGTTTTTAAAATAAATGTTTTGTTTGCAAAACTGCATGCTTGTGTCAATTTGATGGGAATCCTATGGTAGGAAGTTTACTAGCTTTGTTTAACCACCCTTGTCACCTGGAGTTTATGGTAGAGAGTCGGGAAGGGTTCTTACCTTTTTGCTTCGCTTAATTAATTGGGATGGCAAACAACACTACACATTTAATTATGCATCAATGATATTCTGGTTAATGTGAACTGGTCAATACGATGGGTGATCTAAGCAAGCCTAGTATGTGGATGGGTTGGATGTTATGGTGGTTTTGCTTGCTTTAGATCTAAGGACCGGTTCATGCGAGAATAAGCCAGGACTACAGTGCCACCACGAGGCCAAGTATGGGTGCAGCGTAGCTGATTAATTAGGGCTTTGCTAGTGCTGTTTGGACCATTGTGGATGCTCGGGGAAGGGGTAGTCGGATTGGGTTTGTTGATGATTGGTGGGACTACCCTGGGATCCGAATGGCTCAAGAGGGGGCCCTTGGTTGAAGATGTGCTCAATTGGAGGCATCGCCACCGGTGAAACCTCAGTGGGGTCTAAATAGGCTAGTAATCCCTTTGTAAAGGCTATTTTGTGATCTCTTGGCCACACACCAATGGAAGTGTGTAATATGACTGACGGGTCATGGGCATAAGGGAGATTCTTAGTCGCCGAAAGGTGATGAAATCACGAACACGTGGGTAAAGAGGTACAAACTCTGCAGAGTTAAATAAAACTATCATGATAGCTGTGCTCTCGGTTATGAGCACCTGGACAACTTCCATGATTAGAGGGAAATTGGGATTTGGGATGGTTATGGTTTAGTAATGGTTATGGTTGATATTATGATTATGGCTATGGTTATGGATGGAATTATGGTTTATGAAATTGATTATGGTTATTGGTAATGGTGAATTATGGACTGGTATTATTATGGTTACATGGTTTATGATGGGTTTACTTCACATAAATATAATATATTGCTTTTCAAATGTTTTACTGTACTTTTGCACTTAGCCATTATTATTGTCGTCATTTGAATCAGCCACATGTCATACTTTCCACACTTGCTGAGTACGACATGTACTCACTCTTGCAATCCCCCCAACAGTTGCAGGTCAGAATTGTGAGTTTAATGGCGATAATGTGGAGATCTAGGTCATGTCTACCGTCAGCTTTGCCTGTGGTGTTATTGGAGCTGCGCTATCCCTTTTGCTTAGTTTCCTTAGTTGCTTAATTAGTTTATTTCTGCTGCATTAGTTGAATTTGTCATTAATATTCATTAGAGCTTGTATTTGAGGATAATATGGTTTGTGTAATAAAATTTGATAATTAATCTTGTTCTGTGGTAATTTTCTGTATACTCTTTTGTGATTGCACTTGTGTATGTGTGTTGAACATCCTGGGCACACATATGCGTTAGCTTGGTTCAGTTTTCGGAACCGGGCGTCACACTTGGGTACCTAAAATCAAAGCATAATGTGTTTTTGCAGGCCTATTCCTCCGGTGGATCCAAATGGGTGCTAGACAGTGGATGCACCAACCATATGACCAGAGAAAGGAGGATGTTCGTGGAATATGAAGATAATGAGGATCCAAACGAGGGCATCTACTTAGGAGATAACAGTCAAGGAAGGGTGCTCGGTACCGGTAAAATTGTAATATCCCCTAAACACACACTTTTTCATGTTTTACATGTTGAATCTTTAGATTATAACCTGCTGTCCATATCTCAACTATGTGACAAAGGTTATAATTGCTTGTTCACTAACGAGGGTGTGACCATCTCTAGGAGGAGTGGTGGTTCCATTGCATTCAAGGGTATGTTGAAGGGAAAGCTTTACCTTGTTGACTTCAACAAGGATAAAGCCGAACTCGACACATGCTTGATTGCTAAAACCAACATGGGTTGGCTGTGGCATAGATGGCTAGCGCATGTTGGCATGAGGAATCTTCAAAAACTCCTCAAGGGCGTTCACATCTGAGGTTTGAAGGATGTTGTTTTTTAGAAAGACGGGCCTTGTAGCGCGTGCCAAGCCGGGAAGCAAGTTGGAGCACATCATCCCGCAAAGAACGTCATGACTACAACAAGACCGCTCGAACTACTTCACATGGACTTGTTTGGTCCAATCGCTTACATAAGCGTCGGCGGTAACAAATACGGTTTAGTTATCATTGATGATTTTTCTCGCTTCACTTGGGTTTTCTTATTGCATGATAAGTCAGAAACACAAGGAACACTCAATAAGTTCTTCAAGCGAGCACAAAATGAATTTTCATTGACAATTAAGAGTATTCAAAGCGACAATGGCACGGAGTTCAAGAACACACAAGTGGAGGAGTACTTTGATGAAGAGGGCATCAAGCACGAATTTTCAGCGCCATACTCGCCACAACAAAACGGAGTTGCCGAAAGAAAGAACCGAACACTCATAGAGATGGCAAGAACAATGCTCGATGAGTACAAGACTTCGGATCGATTTTGGGCGGAAGCGATTAACACCGCTTGCCACGCCGCAAATCAACTCTATCTTCATCGACTACTCAAGAAGACTCCCTATGAGCTACTCACTGGTAACAAACCAAACATTTCCTATTTTCGAGTTTTCGGTTCTCCATATTATATCCTGAACAAGAAGCCTAGGACTTCAAAGTTCGCTTCAAAGTCCGATGAAGGTTTCTTGCTTGGTTATGATTCGAACACTTACGCCTATCGTGTTTTCAACAAGGCCTCCAGACTTGTTGAAGTAGCACGTGACGTAGTGTTCGATGAGACTAATGGCTCCCAAAAGGAGCAAGTTGATCCATGTGAATTAGGTAAAGAAGAAGCTCCTTGTCAAGCATTGAAAAGAATGGCTCTAGGCAAAGTTCGACCACAAGAGCCACCTTCACACGTACATGAGGAAAATGAACCACAAGAGGAGACCATCAATCAAGGGGGAGCTTCAACACAAGATCAACCACAAGAGTACGAAGATGATCAACAAGTCAATGAAGGCAACCACTTAGGGGGAGAAGCAGACAATCATGAAGACACAACTCCTCAAGTGTCACACCCAAGAGTACACCAATGCGTCCAAAGGGATCAACCAATTGACAACATCATCGGTGACATCCAAAAGGGAGTAACCACTAGATCTCACATAGCTAACTTTTGTGAGCATTATTCGTTTGTATCCTTTTTGGAACCACGCAGGATTGAGGATGCATTGAAGGATCCAGACTGGGTGGTGGCAATGCAAGAAGAATTGAACAACTTCAAGCGGAACGAGGTGTGGGAACTTGTGGCAAGACCCAATGCAAACATCGTCGGCACCAAGTGGGTCTTCCGCAACAAACAAGACGAACACGGGGTGGTGACAAGGAACAAGGCACGACTTGTGGCCAAAGGGTACTCACAAGTCGAAGGTTTGGATTTCGATGAGACTTTTGCTCCAGTAGCTAGGCTTGAATCTATTAGAATATTACTTGCATATGCTACTCACCACGATTTCAAGCTGTATCAAATGGATGTGAAAAGCGCCTTCCTCAACGGACCGATCAAGGAAGAGGTGTAAGTGGAGCAACCACCCGGATTTGAAGACGAAGAGCTCCCCGACCACGTATTCAAATTGTGTAAGGCTCTCTACGGCCTCAAACAGGCTCCTAGAGCTTGGTATGAGTGTCTTAGAGATTTCTTAATTGAGAATGGTTTTCAAATTGGCAAAGTAGATTATACATTATTTACAAAGAATTTAGACAATGATATCTTTATTTGTCAAATTTATGTTGATGATATAATCTTTGGGTCAACTAATCAATCTTTTTGTGAGGAATTTAGCAAAATCATGACAGACAGGTTTGAAATGTCAATGATGGGAGAATTAAAATACTTCTTGGGATTCCAAGTGCAGCAACAAAAGGAAGGAACGTTCATAAGCCAAACCAAGTACACGCAGGACATACTTAAGAAGTTTGGCATGGACAAGGCAAAGCCCATAAAGACCCCCATGGCAACAAATGGCCACTTGGATCTCAATGAAGATGGACCTAATGTCGACCAAAAGGTATATCGCTCCATGATTGGATCTCTACTCTATTTATGTGCATCTAGGCCAGATATTATGTTGAGTGTATGTTTGTGTGCAAGATTTCAAGCCAACCCTAAGGAATGTCACTTGACAGCCGTAAAAAGGATCTTGATATATTTAGTTCATACACCTAACCTTGGTCTTTGGTACCCAAAAGGCTCAAAATTCAATCTCATTGGTTACTTCGATGCAGATTATGCCGGGTGCAAAGTAGATAGAAAAAGTACCTCCGGCACATGCCAATTCCTAGGGAGATCCTTAGTTTCTTGGTCCTCCAAGAAACAAAATTCCATTGCCCTATCCACAGCCGAAGCGGAGTATGTTGCAGCCGGAAGTTGTTGTGCACAACTCCTTTGGATGCGACAAACTCTAAGGGATTACGGTTACAATATGAACCGTATTCCTCTCCTTTGTGACAATGAGAGTGCCATTAAAATTGCCCACAATCCAGTTGAGCACTCTAAAACTAAACACATAGACATAAGACATCATTTTTTGAGAGACCATTCCATGAAAGGAGATATAACCATCTCACATGTCAACACACAAAAACAATTGGCCGACATATTCACCAAGCCACTTGATGAAAAGCGTTTTTGCAAACTCCGAAATGAACTAAATATCCTTGATGCTCGGAGTGTGGCTTGAAAAGTTGCATACCTGTATGAATTCCTAAAAAATGTTGATTGAATTTTGAAAATCATCTCTCTCAATTTTTTCTCAAAAAACTATGTCAATTACTAGATCTTGGTGAATTATGATCATTGTTTGGTTGTTGTATGCTTACTGGTCAAATTCATCAAGATTAATTGATTTGTTTTGCCCCTCTATTCTCTATTTATGAACCTTCAAATATATATATGAATGGGCTATGCAAATTTCTCCTGGTGACCACGGACTAGTCCGTGGTTACCCGGACTAGTCCACCCTTGCAGACTAGTCCGCTGAGTGTCGGTTAGGCTGGACTAGTCCGATAGACCACGGACTAGTCCGATATAGCTCTCTGGATGAGTTCGTACTAGTCCGGTTGTCTCCGGACTTGTCTGATTTTTCGTATCCATAACCCTAGGTGCCACCAAACCCTAATTCCTCTCATCCCCACTCTTGCTCACGCACTCTCTCTCTCTCTCTTGCGCTCGAGCTCCCAAGGCGATTCCTTGCTCCCTCCATCAAAAAGGTGCGCATTTGGGCGGAAATCAAGCTTGACCTCGTGCGGATTGAAGCTAGCGGACTTGTCTGGGCTCCAACTCCCTAATCCTCAAGCTTCAATCGATTTCTTCGGTAATTTTCTCCCAAACCCTAGAAATCTTGTTTTTCTCCATTGTTGGTGGAATAGCCTAGCATCTTTCACTAGATACATGCTTCTTTGATGTACTACGTGTATGCTAGACTTGTTATGCATTAGGAATCAGCCTTTGTCCAGTCTGTTAGGTTTTTGAGGATGAACACCGGACTAGTCCGGTCCATGCACAGACAAGTCTGGTCCCCCGGACTAGTCTGTGCCTGTGCACCGGACAAGTCCGATGTTTCTGAACTTAAAACCTAATTCTTCAATTCCTCAATGCACTTCCTTGCTATCTCTTCATACATATGCCTTGTATCACTTATCATCATTCTTGCAAATCATTCTCAGATCATGTCGAGCTCAAACGATGAAATCTCTGACTTTGAGGCCGAGATGGACCACGAGGTGGCACCTCGGTCCTCGACGGGTCTTGGCAAGAAGCGCCAAGAAAGACCCTCTGAGCCAGCTCCTTCCCCTCCTCAGGTTCGGAGGAAGGTGTTGGCAAAGAAGCCAGTTTTGAAGGCAGTCGCATCATCAAGTGGCCCTCGCCAAGCAAAGGGCAAGGGCAAAGGGATAGCGATGGGTCCAGTTGGGCCTTTGAAGCTGCATGCTCCCAGGGAAGGGGTTCGGGACCCTACTGAGGAGAAGTTCAATGGCAAGGGCAGTGACTCAGCGGCAAAATTCAGAAGCATTGACTGGTATGGCAGGCCGAAGCAAGCTGCTGATGGAAGGTTCTGTGCAACTTCCATGCTGATTTCTACAGATTGGTGTACCTGCCAATGAAGACACCGGTGGTGCGCAGTCAGTGGATTGACTGGGCACACCTTGAGAGGAAGAGATGCTCAGCTTTTGATGAAGTGATTGTAGCAGTTGAGAGACATGGCTTGAAGGATCTATTTTCCTTCAAGTACAACTGGAATGATGAAGTGGTGGCTCAATTCTATGCCACCTGCCACTTTGCAAGCGATGAGGAAGAAAGAGTGACTTGGATGACTCATGGATCCAAGTACACTATCACTTATGAAGAGTTTGCTAGGATGCTGCATCTTGACACCTCCATCAATGATAATGTGGTCATCCACAATGTTGGTGTCATCGACAAGGAGAGGATGAAGTTTGTCTATGAGCCAAATTCAAAGTTCATCCCTCCCTCCACAAAGAACATGAAGCCATTCTTTGTGGTGCTGAACAGGGTTTTGAGGAAGACAATTGCCCCTAAGGATGGGGATGCAGGGAGTGTACAAGGATACCTCCGGACCTTGATGAAGATCATAAGCAAAGGGCGTAAGTTTGATGTGTTTGACTACATATGGAATGATATGGTCAACATCTCCAGCACCCCCAACAGGTCATGTGGCTATGCTCCCTATCTCATGTTTATGATTGAGAAAGTCACAGGGATTGAGTTTGTGAAGGATGTGGAGCATACTCCCTTGAGGCCTCTGAATCCTCAACCAGTGAATGTCCAGGCTGCTCCCTCGCTGGCCTCCAGTCCCGAGGCACCGGCAAAATCAAGAGAAGGTGCTAGAGTTGTCCCTAGTTCTAGGGAAGGCCCTCAGAGAGGATCAGCTAGTGGGATCCTCAAGTATCTGGCTGCCATATTCTCCTCCTGCAAGAAGGCCGAAGTGAAGGCCCACAAGCTCAACCAGAAGAGAAAGGAGGACATGAACTACATAAAGGCCAACGTGAAGCAAATCTTCCAAAAGCTGGAGATCAACCCCATTGGATCTCCAGGGATCTGAGGACTCTGACCTAGACTTCACTGAGCTCGCGCCCTCGAACCCCTCCGAGCTTGCCTACTTTGGCATTGGGGGCTCGAGTGGCTCCATCCCTCCTCCTTCTCCTCCTCGTCAAGATGATGATGAAGAAGACGAAGACGACGGCGAGAGGACCGACAGTGAAGAGTGAAGACCCTAGGACCCTCCTCCCCTTCTTTTTGGTGTCTTGATGGAAAAGGGGGAGAGATTGAGGGGGAGTCTTAGCTTTAGCTGTAGGATGCGAGGAGAGAGCTCTTTTTATCTATCTTTGTGATTGTAATGATTTAACGTTGTTTCTAAGTTAACTTTGGTTCTGTGATGCAATGCTTACTTAATTTGAGAAGTATTTGTTAAAATCTGTTATTTTGCTCCTGGAATGACATATGTGCTTTGTTTTGGTTGATTAATGTAAATTATGTCACTCTCAATGTCTTAATGTACTTATTTATGCATCCCACCATAAAGAATGCACATATGGATAATTCTTTCACTGCTTGACGTATTTTTGATTCATATGTGCATACTTTATGAAAATCTCAATTTTTGTCATATTTTGTGAAATCTCAATTGGTTGTCATCAATCACTAAAAAGGGGGAGATTGAAAGTGAATCTAGGACTCCCTTGTGGGTTTTGGATGATTTATGACAAGCAATTGGGATCCTAACCTCTTTGTTGAGATGAATGCAGGCCTATAATAGAAAAATGAGCAAAATACCAAAAAGAAGGGATGAAGAGGAGCAAAGTGGAAATGAGCTCAAGGAAAAAGAGTAGCATATTATTGTGTATGGAGTGTGTTAAGGAAACACACCCCAAGAGCTCAATGATAATTAAACACACACATTGCACAGAGTTACACAGGACCGGACTAGTCCGATCACAACCGGACTAGTCCGATAACCTTTCTGCACCAGATCGGACAAGTCTGATATCTGTCGGACTAGTCCGATATCTTTCTGACTAGAATCGGACTAGCCCTCCCCAGTGCGGACTAGTCCTCAAAACACTACACAAGTCACACAAAATCGGACAAGTCCGTTATCAACCGTACTAGTCCGATATCCTTTCTGATCCACTTCGGACAAGTCCGATGTTCACACGGACTAGTCCGAAAAACCCACTGATCTAAATCGGACAAGTCCTCCAAGTGCGGACTTGTCATCCAAAACACTTAGGGTTTCACATGTTCGGAAAAGTCCGATGGACATCGAACTAGGCCGAAGATTTCTAGTAGCGAAATCGGACAAGTCCATTTCCAGCCGGACTAGTCCGATATTTCGGGACACTTAGGGTTTGCAATACACAGCACACCGGACTAGTCCGGTGACCACCACAGACTAGTCCGAACTTTCTGAACCCTAACGGTAACTTTTAGAAACCCCATATAAATAGAGGTGCACGGCCCAATTTGACAATCTCTCGAACCCTAGCATCGTCACACCTCCCAAGAGCCTCAAAAACGACCTCTCTCCACGAAATTAAGCGCAACATCGTCCAATCCTTTGAGGATTCACTCTAGATCATTGGAGAGACACTTGCAACATCACATTTAGCTCTTGGATTGATTCTCTAACACACTCCTGCATTTCAATTGTAACTTTTGAGTGTGTGTTCGGTGGTATTGTGTTTTGTAATCTAAGGGAGCTCTCAACGTGTGAGATCGCCCCTTGAATTCGATTATTCACCCCTTTGTGGTTAGTGGAAGAGGATTGGCCTTCGTGGCGATCCAACGAGGGTAGGGTTGGAGAAGACCCGGTCCTTTTGTGGACTCCTCAACGTGGACGTAGGTTGCCTTTGTGGTAGCCGAACCACGGGATAAATCATTGTGTCTTGTTTTAGTGTTCATCATTCTAATTAATCAACTCAATCTAGGGTTTCATACACATTGTTCATCTTACATTAAATTGTTGAACCTAAGACTTAATTGTGATATAATCCAGTATATAACTGTTAAACTGTTGTTTGATTCTATATTTCCGCTGTACACATAAAAGAATCAAACTAATCAATCAAGTTTAATCAACTTAGTCCGTGAACACCGGACTAGTCCGTACTTTACCGGACTAGTCCGATATCTCTGGTATTGAACCGGTTGTTGAGTGTTGCAGGATCCGATAATTTTCAAAAAGGCCTATTCACCCCCCCCCCCTCTAGGCCTACATTCAATTGCGGTGGAGTAAATTTGGAGAAACTCAGCGGGATTGTCAGTCCCGTCAAATTTCTCTGGGAGGTGAGGCTGGAACTTTTGTGGTCATCTGACCATGCGTAGATGCATGGCCAGGGCAGAACAGCCTCCTCCTACTCAATCGGGAGCAGGATTGTCCCGAGCCTCTCGCCTTTCGTGAGCGTGCTCGATATGGACACGGCCATCTTGTTGACGGTAACGGCGATCAAGCTCCGCCCGGAGGTCATGAGTTGAAAGCCTGGTTACCATATGGGTACATCGCACCCCGGAAGGCAGCGACGTCGCTTATTGAGACGTAGCACGCCTCCTATGTTGGGAAGTGTGCAGACCAAGTCTTCCCAACACGTTCTGATGTTACGATGGGGCCCACCCCGAGGGGGGGGGACCTTGGTTGTAGATGCGATCGGCTGCTGCTGCAACCAAATGTTCCACATCAGCCCTCCACTGCTCCATTGCACCCTAGGATGCACCTAGAGGCGGTGGGCATTGGAGAGGAGCACGCGTGGCATGGAGCACGTGTTCAGGGTTGTTGTTAGCCGATGTCGTGACCGACGTAGACGCCCCATCCCGCTGTCCAGCTTGATTTGTTGGTGCGGACGGTGGCAGCGGAGGCACGACTCCTGCTGGAGCTACAGCACCTGCTAGCTGCTGCACGTTGGTGGGATTGCCTCCAGCAGGTTGCGCTGCAGGGTTGCCATTGGACGATCCAGCAGTAGAGTTCACCATCTTTGAATCTCGGGCACCCCCCTTCCTGGCACGCCAACTGTCAGAGTGTTGTTCCAGCAATTCTCCATGTACTATTGTTGGTAGCCCGCGAAGTTTGTAGTTCAGTATTGGGCGCGCAGAGATTCAGAACACAATGGCAAGTAGACACAAGGATTTACGTGGTTCGGGCCGCCTGAGCATAATACCCTACTCCATGGGGTGTGTAGTTGTTGTATTGAGCGTTTAAGATTCGAGAGCTTCTAGCCCCCCCTGTGTATCTCCCGACCAGTCCTTTTATAGCACAAGGACTGGTCGTTACATCGCTAGCCTGGTACGACATGTGACCCTGGCGGTTACTGGTGCTTAATACACAATTAATGAGGTTAATTACCCTTTATAGTGTGGTAACGGGCCTTGACAGTGCCGTTACTGGAATTAAGGGCCATCCAATCGTGTATCATTAATGTGGTATTAATGACACTTAATCGGGTCTTGAAGTCTTTGATTGTCCCTCGTAGGTCCGAGCTGTTGGAGGTACTCCAATCTGATTGTTGAGGCTGACGGTCCGACGGTTGGACACGTGGCAGATTTGGAGCTTATCATCTAGGATGGGTAGGTCCGGTGCAGATGTACATGTGTCGGTACCAGAGCTTCCCTCTTCCGGGGGTTAGGTCCGGGGATGCTGCGCAGGTGTTTAACCCGAAGCTTTCCCATGTGTGGGACATAGCTCCGGTTGCAGTATACACTTGGCAGCACCAGGGACTAACCATATAAGAGAGGCGAGTCCAGTCCCGTATGACACGTGGGGCCTTCAAAGGCCTTCAACTCAGACAGGTGAAGTTCCTTTGGTCTTCTTGTAGTTCCAAGGGGTATACGGTACGCAGGGTACCAACAGCCATGTAGCGCATGCCAAGCCGGAAAGCAAGTTGGAGCACCACATCCATCCAAGAACATTATGACAACATCAAGACCATTGTAGCTTCTACACATGGATCTCTTTGGTCCAATCGCCTACATTAGTATTGGTGGTAACAAATATGGTCTTGTTATTGTTGATGACTTTTCATGTTTCACTTGGGTATTCTTTTTGCATGACAAGAGCGAAACTCAAGGTGTTCTCAAGAGATACTTGAAGAGAGCTCAAAATGAGTTCTCCTTGAGTATCAAGACCTTAAGGAGTGACAATGGTACCGAATTCAAGAATACTCAAGTTGAAGATTTTTTGGATGAAGAAGGCATCAAGCATGAGTTCTCGGCCCCCTACTCCCCTCAACAAAATGGGGTGGCCGAGAGGAAGACTAAGACTTTAATTGAGATGTCAAGAACCATGTTTGATGAGTACAAGACGTCGGACCGGTTTTGGGCGAAAGCGGTTAACACCGCTTGCCATGCCATAAACCAGTTGTATCTTCACCGCATACTTAAGAAGACGTCGTATGAGCTCCTAACTGATAACAATCCAAACATCTCTTACTTTCGTGTTTTTGGGAGCAAATGCTACATTCTAAACAAGAAGCCTAGGACTTCTAAGTTTGCTTCTAAGTCTGATGAGGGTTTCTTGCTTGGATATGACTCAAACACTTACGCTTATCGTGTCTTTAACAAATACTCCGGGATTGTTGAAGTAGCACGTGACGTGGTGTTTGATGAGACTAATGGCTCCCAAGTGGAGCAAGTTGATCGTCATGTGCTAGATCAAGAAGAAGCTCCACAAGAGGTGATATGAAGGATGGCACTTGGAGACATACGACCACAAGAACAACCTCAAGATGCAAGTAACCATCCTACACATCAAGCAAGCTCTTCCTCAAATGATCAAGATCAAGTTCCCCAAGATGTGCTCCAAGAAGATAAAAATGAAGGCATCAATCAAGGGGGAGACAATGAGAATGATGAATACAAAGATGATGAATCAAGACCTCAAGCGCCACACCCAAGAGTTCATCAAAGCATCCAACGGGACCATCCCATTGACAACATACTTGGAGACATCTCCAAGGGGGTAACTACTCGATCTCGTGTTGCAAACTTTTGTGAACATTACTCTTTTGTTTCTTCCTTGGAGCCTCACAAGGTTGAAGAAGCACTATGAGATCCGGATTGGGTGATGGAAATACAAGAAAAGCTCAACAACTTCGAGAGAAATCAAGTATGGGAGCTTGTGAAGAGGCCTAATGCGAATGTTGTAGGCACCAAATGGGTATTCCGCAACAAATAAGATGAACACTGGGTGGTTACAAGGAACAAGGCACGACTTGTGGCAAAAGGGTATTCACAAGTCGAAGGTTTGGATTTCAAAGAAACATTTGCTCCCGTAGCTAGGCTTGAAACAATTCGTATATTACTTGCCTTTGCTACTCACCATGATTTTAAGCTATATCAAATGGACGTCAAGAGCGCATTCCTAAATGGTCCAATCAAGGAAGAGGTGTATGTGGAGCAACCCCCCGGATTTGAAGATGAAGAATTCCCAAACCATGTGTACAAATTGTGTAAGGCTCTCTATGGACTCAAACAAGCTCCTAGAGCTTGGTATGAGTGCCTTAGAGACTTTCTAACTCAAAATGGTTTCAAAATTGGGAAGGTGGACTATACTCTATTCACTAAGCACTTCAAGGATGATTTGTTTATTTGCCAAATATGACATTATATTTGGTTCTACTAACAAAGCCTTTTGTGATGAGTTTTCCAAGATAATGACGGAAAGATTTGAAATGTCCATGATGGGGGAGTTGAAGTTCTTTCTAGTTTTTCAAGTAAAGCAACTCAAGTCATGTTCATTAGTCAAACCCAGTACACACAAGATATACTCAAGAAGTTTGATATGGACAAGGCCAAACCCATCAAGACTCCTATGGCAACCAATGGGCATCTCGATCTCAATGAAGATGGTCCAAGTGTGGACCAAAAGGTATATCGTTCCATGATAGGCTCATTGCTATACTTATGTGCATCTAGGCCCGATATCATGCTTAGTGTGTGTATGTGTGCTAGATTTCAAGCCGCTCCTAAGGTGTGTCATTTGACCGCCGTTAAGATAATTCTTAGATATTTTGTTCACAAACCAAGCCTAGGACTTTGGTACCCCAAAGGCTCTAAGTTTAACCTCATTGGATATTCCGATGTGTAATATGCGGGGTGCAAAGTTGATAGGAAGAGTACATCGGGAACTTGCCAATTCCTTGGTAGATCTATGGTGTCATGGTCCTCAAAGAAACAAAACTCCATTGCACTTTCCACAGCCGAAGCAGAGTATGTCACCGCCAGAAGTTGTTGTGCACAACTTCTTTGGATGCAACAAACTCTTAGGGACTATGGCATAAACTTGCGCCATATCCCTCTCCTATGTGACAATGAGAGTGCCATCAAAATAGCCCACAATCCAGTTGAACACTCAAAGACCAAGCACATCATAGTCGCCACCATTTCTTGAGAGATCACTCCATCAAAGGAGACATTGCAATTTCCCATGTGAGAACCGATAAACAATTGGTCGATATCTTTACCAAGCCCCTAGATGAGAAAAGGTTTTGTGAACTTAGGAGTGAGCCAAATATCCTAGATTCTCCAAATGTGGCTTAAGTCTTGCACATCTGATTGTTATATTCAAAATTCACACATGCTTGCAAAAAACTCATCCTCCTCAATTTTTCTACAAATTATTTTGAAATTATTGAATCCTTGTGAATCATGGTCATAGTTTGATTGTTGATTGCTTACTGACCATATTTACAAAGATCTTTTGTGAAATACAGTCCAAAAGGATCAAATCTCCACTTAAAACTCAATATATAGTCCAAAAGCTCTCTTTCGCCGGAAGCAAAGAGAGGATCAAGAGATGGCTGCTGCGTGCTTTGCCTCTTAGAGGGAAAAGAAGACGCAGCGTGAGGAGTACAACTCTGCAGCCGCTGAGGCTGCCCTGAAATGGAAGCGGCTTGTGACCTTGGGTGAGCAAGCCAAGTCCCAGGAGGCGAGGACCTCCAAAGATAAAGGCAAAGCCCCAGTGGATGCTGCACCCAAGAAGAGGGTGATTGTGGCCAAGAAGGATGCAAGCAAAGTCAAGAAGGGTTCCCCTCAACCCATTGGCCCGTTGAGGACGTCTTCTCCTACACGGAACCCAAACAGTGCAGCTACCTTCGACGCCAACATCTTCAAGGGCAAGGGGGCTGAGAAGGCACGCAAGCTAAGGAAGATCAATGTATATCAGCATGACAAGAGCACAGTGGATCCCCGGTTCTGGTGTGACTTCCACTGTGACTACTACCGGACGGTCTATATGACCAAGCATGCCCCTGTCACAGATGCTCAGTGGATAGACTGGGACTATATGGCTCAGAAAGATCATCAAGCCTTCAATTCTGTGATTGAGGCAGTCGAGAGGCATGGCTTGAAGAAGTTTATGGCCTTCCAGTATGACTGGAATGTGGAAGTCATCACTCAATTCTACTCCACCTTATACTTCCACACCGATGGAGACAGGAAGATTACCTGGATGACCCATGAAGAGCAGTACTCCACCACATATTAGGAGTTTGCTCAGTTGCTTGACTTGGAGAGCCAACTGGACAATGAGATCATCATTTCAAATCTGAAGCCAGTTGATCGGGACACCTTGGAGTATATGTACCCAAGTCATGCACAGTATGAGGCCGGGCAAATTAGAAACATCAAGCCTTTCTGTAGTGTGCTCAACCGGGTCCTTAGAAAGAACTTTGCCCCCAAGGATGGAGACGTGGGGATAATATAAGGCAACTTGAGGCACTTGATGGTGCTAATTGATGGAGATGTTCGCTTCAATGTGGTGGACTATATCTTTGATGACATCTTCAACATCTCTCACACCCCCAACCGATCATGTGGATACGCTCCGTACATTATGTACATGATCGAGAAGATCTCCGGGCTCATGTTCAAGAAAGATATCATTCACCGGAGGCTTCGACCACAACTCCCTCCTCCAGAGCCGGCTGCTCCTAAGAGGAAGAATGCGGATCCTCCCGCTTCCTCCTCTCACTTTGTGCCATCTCCTCCACCACCTCCGCCTTCGTCACAATGCGGAAGTGGATTCTTCAAATGCTTCAAGGATCTTTTCTCCTCTTGCCGGAAGACGAAAATTCGACAACGTCACATGGAGCGTCGCAACGAGAAGTATCTCAAAGCTAGACATTCCAATGTCCCCTGCTGAGGAGAGCAATGGTGAGCTCACTTCCTTTCCGGAGTTCACTGCTGAGGAGCTTGCTCAGTTTGGAGAAGCTGGGACTTCCACCGCGGCCCCGACTGATGATGATGATGACCATCTTGACCAAGAGGCCACAGAGAGCGACAGCGAGCGCCAAGGCGACAATGACGAGGATGACTCCGACGATGAGTAGACCTAAGGGCCCTTCCTCTCTTCTTTTCCTTTTTGGTGTCTTGATGCCAAAGGGGGAGAGATAGCTTGGAGATAGCTTGGATGGGCACTTAGATCTAGTGGGAGAGATGAAAGGGGAGAGATAAGATAGATTAATTTGAGAGAGTATTGATCTATGTCAGACTTATGTTTTAAAACTCATTTCAAATTGTATTGTAAGACTTAATCTATGTATTCATGTATATTTCCTAAATTTGAGATGTGTTGCCTCATTTAAATGTGTATTTTGCATAATCATTGTCTTCTCACACTTTATGAACACATCACTTAGGCACCCCACCATAACATGTATATGTATGAGAACTCTCTCAATCTCTCTTACTCATGATGCATACATTGAGGGGGAGTCACCCATACAAATACATGTTATGAAAACAATTTATTATCTTTGTTGTTGAAGTCTTAATGTGTTGTCATCAATTCACCAAAAAGGGGGAGATTGAAAGTGCATCTAGGCATCCCCATGAGTTTTGGATGATTGATGATGACAATTAAGAGGCTAACGAGCTAAGTTGATCTTAAGCACAGGTACAAGGATTGAAATGTGATGAAGACCCTCAAAAAGGAAAAGGATAAAATGGGTGTCAAAGACTCAAGCGTAGATATTAGGGTTTCTATGGTGTTGAGCTTATATGAGCCGTATCATGTGAGAGGGTTGATGTATCATGTGCATTGAGATCATACCAAGGGGCTCAAAGTGGTGGTTTATAGAAAAACCTAAGTGAGAAGCCTAAAACGAGAAAAACCCTAGGAGGCCGGACTAGTCCGAGCCTCAAGACCGGACTAGTCCGGCCAAGGCATACAAGGCCGTTTTGAGATGAACCAAACGTCTCTGGAGTGAATCTGAGTGAATTTGGAGCTAAGTCCGAAAAGTCCGGACTTGTCCGTTTTTGGACGGACCAAAGCTCTCTTGAGTAGTTCGGACTTGTCCGTTTGGGTACGGACTTGTCCGTTTGAGACTTAATGAGATTGACCGAGAAAAACCCTAGAGGGTCAGACTAGTCTGCCCCTGTGGCCGGACTAGTCCATGCCAACCCAAAAGAGTCTATTTTGGGACGCACCAAATGGTTTTGTTCCACTTCGGACTAGTCCGTTGTTGACCGGACTAGTCCGTTGTCTAGTGACCATTTGAATTTGGAAATTTGGCGGGTAGCGTGATGATCGTTGCTCAGTGTGGTAGTTGTCGGGAACTGACAAGAGGTCAGTGGTCCCATAGGGCCAGACTAGTCTGAGCCCAGAGGCCAGACTAGTCTGCCCCTCTGCTGAGGTCAGAAATAGGGGCTTGGGACCCCTATAAAAAGGGGACCCCCGAGCTCATTTGAACAAGTCTTGAACCCTAGCACCGCCACAAGCATCCTAGAGCCTTCCAAAGCCTTCTACTCGTCCTACTAACCCCCTAAGAGCAAATCTTGAAGAGATTAGGGTTTGGGGAGGAGAGTAAAGGAAGATCATCGTGCTTTGGCTCTCGGTTTGATCTCTTGCACATTGTGTTGTGTTTTGTGGCTTGTGTGAGTTGAGCTTTGTGTGCTCCTCATTGTATTGATTTGTGGGGGCCTCAAGTTGTGAGCAGCCCCATCAAACTTGGTGATTACCCATTGATATAGTGGAAACCAAGCCGGCCATCTTGGTGGCTTGGTGAGAGAAGGGTCAAGTGAGACCCGGTCCTTGTGTGGACTTCTCAACATGGAGGTAGGCTTCTTCATAGAGCTGAAACACGAGATAAATCTCGTTTCACTTGTCTTTCGCTTTTCGTGATCACTAGTATTGCTATTAGGGTTCATCTCGCTCTTATTGCCCTACACTTTGATCATTATTGTAAACTTGCAATCTAAGTGTTTAAACCTCAGAATCTGAGCTTTACAAGTTTGACACACATTTCTTATCTCTTTGGTGAACTTTAATTCCGCAAACAACTTGTAGAAATCAATAGGGTTTCTACCCTGTGTTGAGTGGACTAGTCCGGCCCTGTGCAGACTAGTCCGTCCACAAGAATTTAATCTTGTTTGATTAAGTGATTTCAGGTATTATTGCCTATTCACCCCCACCCCTCTAGGCGACTTTCAATAATCTAGCAAGAAACCTTCATCAGACTTTGAAGCAAACTTCAAAGTCCTAGGCTTCTTGTTAAGAATATAGCATTTGCTCCCAAAGACAGAAAGTAGGAGAAGTTAGGTTTGTTACCGATGAGAAGCTCGTAGGGAGTCTTCTTGAGGAGTCGGTGAAGATATAGTCGGTTGATGGCGTGGCAAGCGGTGTTGACCGCTTCCGCCCAAAACCAATACAATGTCTTGTACTCATCAAGCATAGTCTTTGACATCTCTATGAGTGTCCTATTCTTTCGTTCAACCACCCCATTTTGTTGAGGGGAGTAGGGGGCTGAAAACTCATGCTTGATGCCCTCCTCATCCAATAACTCTTCCACTTGTGTATTCTTGAACACGGTGCCCTTGTCACTCCTTATTGCCTTGATTCTTAAAAAGAACTCATTTTGAGCTCTCCTTAAGAACTTCTTGAGGACACCTTGGGTTTCACCCTTATTATTTAATAAAAACACCCAAGTGAAGCGAGAAAAGTCATCAATAATAACATGACCATATTTGTTACCACCAATGCTAATGTAGGTGATTGGACCGAAGAGATCCATGTGAAGCAACTCCAATGGTCTTGTCGTCATCATGATATTCTTGGACGGGTGTTGGGCTCCCACTTGCTTTCCGGTTTGGCAAGCACTACATGGCCTATCCTTTTCAAACACCACATCTTTCAAACCGCGGATGTGCTCGCCCTTAAGAAGCTATTGAAAGTTCCTCATCCCAACATGGGCTAGTCTTCTATGCCAAAGCCATCCCATGTTGGTTTTCGCCATTAAGCATGTGTCAAGTTGAGCTTTATTCGCGGTGAAATCCACAAGATAAAGCTTTCTCTTGAGAAGACCCTTAAAAGCGATTTAGTTGTCTCTTATTCTAAGGACGCTCACACCCTCATTAGTAAAAACACAATTATAACACTTGTCACATAGTTGTGATATGGGCAATAGGTTATAATCCAATGAATCAACATGTAAGACGTGAGAAAGAGTATGTTGTGGGGAGATAGCAATTTTACCGGAGCCAAGGATTTTCCATTGGCTATTGTCCCCGAGGAAGATCCCTTCACTTGGATCATCATTTTCTTCATACTCCACAAACATCTTCCTCTCTCCGTTCATGTGGTTGGTGCATCTACTATCAAGCACCCATTTTGACCCACCAGTGAAGTATGCCGGCAAAATAGAATTATGCCTTCCTTTAAGGTACCCAAGCGGAGTTGGGTCCTTTGATATTAGTGGTGAGGCACTTGGGCACCCACACGCAAGGCTTAGGGCTCTTCCGGAGTGGCCCAACATATCTAGCAAAAATTTTCCCAAACTTGTTCCTCATTAACACATAAGAAGCATTAAAATCATGGAATAGAGGATGCGGTTCGGTTTTAGATATTTCATGAGTGGTTGCAATGTTTTTCCCTTTTTAGTTTGAGATGAACTTCCTTTGACAAAGACAATCGAGTCTTTGCCATACTTGGAGGTTTCAACATGTTGCTTTCCTCCCCTAGTATAGCCAAGACCATCCTTGACATGGGGAGGTCTTGTGTTGGTATATTGTAACACCCTCATTTTCATGCATCATGCCCTACATACACTCATATACATGTTTAACATTAGCCCAAAACAAGAGGAATGAGTTTAAAATTGATTCGGAGCATTTAAAATTGATTTGGAACAAAACCGCACTTAAACGCAGGAAAGTGCGGACTAGTCCGATTTTACTGAGGACTAGTCTGATTTCTCTCTGACTAAAAATGGACTTGTCCGTTTTTTCTGCGGACTAGTCCGATTTTGGCTCTGGAAACTTTCGGACTTGTCCGATTTTGTGCGTACTAGTCCGATATTCCATGAATCCTTGCAAATTTGCTAAGTCCCTGGACTTTTCTGGACTAGTCCAGTGTTCCAGCGGACTTGTCTGTTTTTCCTCTCTGTTCAAATTCGGACTTGTCCGATTTTTGGCCAGACTTGTCCGATTTTCTCTCTGGACGACTTCAGACTAGTCCGGTCCTGTCCGGACTTGTCCGATATTTTGCGACTCCGAGTTGATCTTTTGTTTTACGACTTGTTTCTTGGGTTTCACGTTAAGTGGGCCTAGGGACGTCGTGCCTAACTCTTTTAGAACCCATGTGGGACTCTAAACTGGCCTCTACTCATCCCAAAACTCGAAATCCATCTAACCCTAGCCTCCACCTCTATATAAACAGCCCCACCCCTTGGTTTGACATCTATTTGCCACTTTTCCACCCACCCAAACCCTAGTTTGTGGGGAGCCACCATCAAGGAGGGAGGAGAAGATCCCAAGCAAGAAGAAGAGGAGGAGGAAACGAAGAAGGATAGAGATCTCCACCAAGTTTCGTCCTTCACCACCAATTCATCTCCAAGTTCATCACCAACCCTAGATCATCAAGATCCAAGTGCTACCTCCAAGTTTCTTGATTCAATGGAGTTCTAAACACCTGGTATACCTTCTATTCTATTTTCCTTACGTGAATTCAACCCCAAATCTCCGAATTTACGTTGATCTAGAAAACCCTAATCCGCTGATCTCGCAGAGTGCGGACTTGTCCGGTCCCTAGCGGACTAGTCCGATCTTCCTGGTTAAATTGTGTTGAATTGACTCTAAAATTTGATCTAATCAACTCCAAACCTGTATAAACTTGTTAAAAGCTATTAGAACTAATTAGTGATCATTAAAAGCAATCAAGTAACAAGTTCTACCTTGCATTTGCATCAACCATGCATGTCATGTCATATTGAGTAATATTTGTGCACTCTTTGATTGTGTTTCTTGTCTTGTATGTTTATTGTGTGGATTAGACGGATTTGCGCTAGAAAGTGCCACGGAGGATCTCCAGCATCGAGAGTTCGAAGGCTTTGATCCTGATCAACAGCAAGAGCAAGGCAAGTGTCCTTGAAGCATATTGATCCTGTTTTTAAATAAATGTTTTGTTTGCAAAACTGCATGCTTGTGTCAAATTGATGGGAATCCTATGGTAGGAAGTTGACTAGATTTGCTAAACCACCCTTGTCGCCTAGAATATATGGTAGAGAGTCAGGAAGGTTTTTTACCTTTTGCTTCGCTTAATCAACTGGGATGGAAAACAACTATATCATTCAACTTAATTATGCATGGATGAGATTATGGTTAACATGAACTGGTTAAATATGGTATGGTAATGGGTGATATAAGCAAGCCTGGTATGTGGATGGGTTGGATGTTATGGTGGTTTGCTTGCTTTAGATCTAAGGACCGGTTCATGCGAGAATAAGCCAGGACTACAGTGCCACCACGAGGCCAAGTATGGGTGCGGCGTAGCTGATTAATTAGGGCTTTGCTAGTGCTGTTTGGACCATTGTGGATGCTCGGGGAAGGGGTAGTCGGATTGGGTTTGTTGATGATTGGTGGGACTACCCTGGGATCCGAATGGCTCAAGAGGGGGCCCTTTGTTGAAGATGTGCTCTGCGGGAGACATCGCCACCGGTGAAACCTCAGTGGGGTCTAAATAGGCTAGTAATCCCTTTGTAAAGGCTATTTCGTGATCTCTTGGCCACACACCAACGGAAGTGTGTAATGTGACTGACAGGTCATGGGCATAAGGAAGATTCTTAGTCGCCGAAAGGTGATGAAATCACGAACACGTGGGTAAAGAGGTACAAACTCTGCAGAGTTAAATAAAACTATCATGATAGTCGTGCTCCTGGTTATGAGCACCTGGACAACTTCCATGATTAGAGGGTATTTGGTATTGGTAATGGTTATTGTAATGGTTATGGTAATGGTTATGGTGATGGTTATGGTTGGTTATGGATTTATTTCTGGTATTGAATATGGTTATTGGCAATGGTGAAATCTGGACTTATTGATGATGGTAATGAATTTAGATTGGTATTATGGTATTACTCGTGATTATGATGGGATTACTTCACATACATATAATATATTGCTATTCAAATGTTTTACTGTACTTTTCAGCACTTTGCCATTATTATTGTCGTCATTTGAATCAGCCACATGTCGTACTTT
Source organism: Tuctoria greenei (assembly GCA_036927565.1). Taxonomy (NCBI): domain Eukaryota; kingdom Viridiplantae; phylum Streptophyta; class Magnoliopsida; order Poales; family Poaceae; genus Tuctoria; species Tuctoria greenei. Next base: position 116,164,571 of record JAYESD010000011.1, on the reverse strand, counting down.
CCACACTTGCTGAGTACGACATGTACTCACTCTTGCAATCCCCCCAACAGTTGCAGGTCAGGATTGGGAGTTTAATTGCGATAATGCGGAGTTCTAGGCCGTGTCTACCGTCAGCTTTGCCTGTGGTGTTGCATGGAGCTGCACTATCCCTTTTGCTTAGTTTGCTTAGTTGCTTAATTAGTTTATTTCCGCTGCATTAGTTGAACTTGTCATTAATATTCATTAGAGCTTGTATTCGAGGATAATATGGTTTGTGTAATAAAATTTGATAATTAATCTTGTTCTGTGGTAATTTTCTGTATACTCTTTTGTGATTGCACTCGTGTACGTGTGTTGAACATCCTGGGCACACATATACATTAGCTTGGTTCATTTTTTGGAGCCGGGCGTCACAGATTGGTATCAGAGCCACAGGTTGGCCGTAGGATGCAGCCTAGATAGAATGGACACTTTAGAGCACATAGGAGCACTCAGGAATCGATGTGTTTTTGCTTGGAGTGCTATTTGCTATATATATTGGTTGCTTGTGTGCTTAATAGAGGATTTTGGGATGCTTTAGCATTGCCATGTCCACCTAGGCTAGTGTAGCTAGTTGTTTAGTTTCATATCCCTTGATGCATATAGTTGGAGACGTTTTCTAAATCTTACCTATTGCTTTCTTTCAGATGGTGAGGACTCGCAACCAGAGGGATGGCAATGATGAGGAGGAGAACAATGGAGTACCTCAGGACAACAATGGGCAAGGACCTGCTCAAGGAGCTATCAACATTGAGCATATTTTGGCTATGCAAAACCAGCTCATGCAGACCATGATACAGACTATGGGACAGCTGCAGGCTGGCAATATCAACAATCAGCCCCACATGCCTCCACCGCCACCCCCGCCTCCTCATAACCGATTGGGAGAGTTTATGAGGACTAGGCCGCCAACGTTTTCTCAAGCCGCGGACCCTATGGATGCGGATGATTGGCTCAAGTCCGTGGAGAAGAAGCTAGCTATTGTCCAATGTAGTGACCGTGAGAAGGTGCTATTTGCTTCTCATCAACTAGTTGGAGCAGCTGCAGATTGGTGGGATTCTTATTGCAATGCTTATGAGAACCAAGAGAGAATTACTTGGGCTGAATTCAAAGAGAATTTTCGTTCTCATTATGTGCCGGAAGGTGTTATGATCTTGAAGAGACAAGAATTTGAGAACTTGAGGCAAGGAAAATCAAGCGTGAGTGAATATCTCAATAAATTCATTCAACTCTCAAGATATGCGCCTGAGGATGTTAGTCGGGACAGCCGGAAGCAATACATGTTCATGAGGGGCTTGAACAATGAGATCCAAGTGCAACTACTCAACTGCGATTATGCTAATTTTCAGAAGCTTGTGGACAAATCAATTGTGGTTGAGAACAAGATCCGTGAGATGGAGCAAGAAATCAAGAGGAAGGCGCCATATCAAGGACAGCAACAAGGAAGTAATGTGCGCCCTCGCCTTGCACCACCCAATGCGCCCTATTACAGCTCCTCTATTCCTGCTCAGCGCCCTGGTTATGCACCGCGCCCAACTTAGTTTGTGCAGTAGCGCCCTGTTATGCAAGCACCTAGGCCTCTGATGCCTTATGCGCCTCGTGCTGATTTTCCTGGAGCCAATGCTCAAAACCAAACTCGTACCAATAATTCTAGTGGAGTTAAGAAGTGTTATACCTGTGTAGAAGCTGGACACTTTGCGCATCAATGTCCTAAGTCGGGCCTTGGTCAAGGAAGCAATGCACCGAGGCAAAACCCAAGACCTAATGGAGGACAACCACAAGGAAGTCGTGGACAGCAGAATTTTGCTCGTGGCAACGTGAACCATGTCTCTACAGAGGATGCTCAACAAGCGGATGACGTGGTCATTGGTATGTTTCTCGCCAACTCCAACCCCGCGACTATATTATTTGATTCTGGAGCATCGCATTCATTCATTGCATCGAAGTATGTTGCCAAGTATAGTTTGCCTATCTCTCATATGAAATTTACTCTGTTGGTTAAGTCTCTTGGAGGAAAGATGAGGACAAGTATAGTATGTCCAAAAGTAAGCCTTAGAATAAGGGGGGTAGACTTCTCCGCCAACCTCATTGTTTTAGATTCTCAAGGGTTGGATATTATACTTGGTATGGACTGGTTGAGGAAGCACAATGGAGTTATTGAGTGTGCCATGAAGACGGTGAAGTTGACCATTGAAGAAGGGATCACCGTAGAATTTGAAGCATCTCAAACCGCACCGAAGCAATTGGAGTTGAATCATATGGATGGTGCCGCAATTGAGGAGATTTCGATAGTGTGTGAATGTTTGGATGTTTTTCCAGATGAGTTGCCAGGTATGCCACCTGATCGAGACATTGAGTTTGTTATTGATTTAATACCTGGAACTGCGCCTATAGCTAAGAGGCCGTATAGGATGCCTCATATGGAATTAGCGGAGCTCAAGAAACAAATTCAAGAGCAACTAGAGAAGGGTTTTATTCGCCCTAGCTCTTCACCTTGGGGAGCACCCGTTCTATTTGTGGACAAGAAGGATGGATCCCAAAGGATGTGCGTAGATTACCGAGCTCTCAACGAGGTAACAATCAAGAACAAGTATACCTTTCCCCGTATAAAGGATTTGTTTGATCAGATGAAAGGCGCATGTGTGTTTTCCAAGATTGATTTGAGGTCGGGATACTTTCAAATGAAGATTAGACCATCGGACATACCCAAAACAGCTTTTAGAACACGGTATGGATCTTATGAGTACACCGTGATGTCATTTGGATTGACAAATGTGCCTGCCTACTTTATGTACCTCATGAATAAGGTCTTCATGGAGTACTTGGATAGATTTGTTGTGGTGTTTATTGATGATATTATGATCTACTCGAAGGATGAGAAGGAACATGAGGAACACTTGAGGCTTACGCTGCAGAAATTGAGGGAGCATCAATTGTATGCCAAGTTCAACAAGTGCCAGTTTTGGTTGAAAGAGGTGCCATTTTTGGGTCATATAATCTCAGGAGGAGGAGTATCGGTTGACCCCGGAAAAGTGAGGAACGTATTGAAGTGGGAGCCGCCGCAAAATGTCAAGGAAATAAGGAGTTTTCTTGGGATGGCTGGATATTACCGTCGTTTTATCAAGGATTTTTCCAAGATAGCCAAGCCTATGACGGAGTTGCTAATGAAGGGAAAGGCATTCCAATGGACTGAAGCTTGTCAAAACAGTTTTGAGGAGTTGAAGAAGAGGTTAACAACAGCCCCAGTTTTTGTATTGCCGGATGTAAGCAAAAGTTTTGATATTTATTATGACGCATCAAGACAAGGACTCGGATGCGTGCTTATTCAAGAAGGTCAAGTGGTCGCCTATGCGTCAAGATAATTGAAGAAACATGAGCAGAATTACCCAACACATGATTTAGAACTTGCAGCCGTGGTACATGCATTGAAGATTTGGAGACACTATATTCTTGGACATAGGTGTGAAATTTACACGGATCATAAGAGTTTGAAGTATATTTTCACACAAACGGATCTGAACTTGAGGCAACGAAGATGGTTAGAGCTCATCAAAGATTATGATTTGGGGATCAACTATCATCCGGGAAAGGCCAATGTAGTGGCCGATGCTTTGAGTAGAAAAGGAGTAAGTCATCAACTCACGGTTCGAGAGTTACCATTCGAGTTATGTAAGGAGTTTGAACGGTTGAACCTCAGGTTTGTAAATGAGATAGAGATGATGGAGTTAAACCCAACCTTGGAGCAAGAAATTCGAGAAGCACAAACCACGGATGAGGAGATCAAGGAAATCAAGGAAAGGATCGAGGAAGGGAGAGAATTCAGATTTGATGAAGACGAACATGGTACCTTATGGCTTGGAAAGAGGATCGTTGTGCCTAATGTAAAGCATATTCGGGAGACAATATTAAAGGAGGCACATGACTCGCCTTACTCAATTCACCCAGGTTGTACAAAGATGTACAAAGACTTGAAGACTTGCTATTGGTGGGATAGCATGAAGAAGGACATAGCTGAATACGTAGCATTGTGTGATGTGTGCCAACGAGTCAAGGCGGAACATCAAAGGCCAACCGGATTATTGCAACCGTTGAAGATTCCGGAATGGAAGTGGGAAGGAATTGGAATGGACTTCATAGTTGGGTTACCACGTACTCAGTCCGGGTATGACTCAATTTGGGTAATTGTGGATCGCTTAACCAAGTCAGCTCATTTTGTCCCTGTGAAGACCAAATATACAGCTGCACGATTGGCCGAAATATACATGGAGCATATTGTGTGTCGGCATGGAGTCCCTAAGAAGATAGTCTCAGATAGAGGTTCTCAATTTACCTCCAGATTTTGGCAAAAATTGCATGAAGCTTTGGGAACGAGGTTGAATTTTAGTTCAGCATATCATCCTCAAACGGAAGGACAAACCGAGAGGACCAATCAGATTTTGGAGGACATGTTAAGAGCTTGTGCTTTAAAGCATGGGAAAAGTTGGGACAAAAGCTTACCATACGCGGAATTTTTATACAACAATAGTTACCAAGCAAGCTTGAAAATGTCACCATATGAAGCGCTTTATGGGAGGAAGTGTAGGACACCTTTATTCTGGAATGAGGCAGGAGAAACTCAAGTATTTGGTCCGAACGTGTTGCAAGAAGCCGAAAAGCAAGTCCAAATAATTCGTTAAAACTTGAGGGCTGCCCAATCAAGGCAAAAAGGCTATGCGGATAATAGGAGAAGGAAATTAGCCTTTGAAATAGGAGATTTTGTTTACCTCAAGGTGTCACCAATGAGAGGTCATAAGAGGTTTAACATAAGTGGCAAGCTCGCACCTCGTTATATTGGACCATTCAAGATTTTGGACAAAAGAGGAGAAGTAGCGTATAAGTTGGAGATGCCAGCTCATCTTTCAGATGTACATGATGTCTTTCATGTTTCCCAGCTCAAGAAGTGTTTGAGAGTACCAGAAGAACAAGTGCCAATAGAAGAATTGGAACTAGAGGAAGATTTGACGTATGCCGAGCAACCGGTCAAAATCTTGGGAACCAAGGAGAGAGTCACAAGGAAAAAGGTCATTCGATGGTGTAAAGTTCAATGGAAGCACCATACCGAAAAAGAAGCAACTTGGGAGCTAGAAGATGATCTCAAGAAGGAATTTCCCTATTTCTTCTCTTCCGCGTCGAATCTCGAGGGCGAGATTCATTTTAAGTGGGGTAGGTTTGTAACACCCTCATTTTCATGCATCATGCCCTACATACACTCATATACATGTTTAACATTAGCCCACAACAAGAGGAACGAGTTTAAAATTGATTTGGAGCATTTAAAATTGATTAGGAACAAAACCGCACTTAAAACGCAGGAAAGTGCGGACTAGTCCGATTTTACTGAGGACTAGTCCGATTTCTCTCTGACTAAAAACAGGCTTGTCCGTTTTTGCTGCGGACTAGTCCAATTTTGGCTCTGGAAACTTTTGAACTTGTCCGATTTTGTGCGGACTAGTCTGATATTCCATGAATCCTTGGAAATTTGCTAAGTCCCTGGACTTTTCTGGACTAGTCTGGTGTTCCAACGGACTTGTCCGTTTTTCCTCTCTGTTCAAATTCGGACTTGTCCGATTTTTGGCCAGACTTGTCCGATTTTCTCTCTGGACGACTTCGAACTAGTCCGGTCCTGTCCGGACTTGTCCGATATTTCGCGACTCCGAGTTGATCTTTTGTTTTAGGACTTGTTTTTTGGGTTTCACGTTAAGTGGGCCTAGGGACATCGTGCCTAACTCTTTTAGAGCCCATGTGGGACTCTAAACCGGCCTCTACTCATCCCAAAACTCAAAATCCATCTAACCCTAGCCTCCACCTCTATATAAACAGCTCCACCCCTTGGTTTGACATCTGTTTGCCACTTTTCCACCCACCCAAACCCTAGTTCATGGGGAGCCACCATCAAGGAGGGAGGAGAAGATCCCAAGCAATAAGAAGAAGAGGAGGAAACGAAGAAGGATAGAGATCTCCACCAAGTTTCGTCCTTCACCACCAATTCATCTCCAAGTTCATCACCAACCCTAGATCATCAAGATCCAAGTGCTACCTCCAAGTTTCTTGATTCATTGGAGTTCTAAACACCTGGTATACCTTCTATTCTATTTTCCTTACGTGAATTCAACCCCAAATCTCCGAATTTACGTTGATCTAGAAAACCCTAATCCGCTGATCTCGCAGAGTGCGGACTTGTCCGGTCCCTAGCGGACTAGTCCGATCTTTCTGGTTAAATTGTGTTGAATTGACTCTAAAATTTGATCTAATCAACTCCAAACCTGTATAAACTTGTTAAAATCTATTAGAACTAATTAGTGATCATTAAAAGCAATCAAATAACAAGTTCTATCTTGAATTTGCATCAATCATGCATGTCATGTCATATTGAGTAATATTTGTGCACTCTTTGATTGTGTTTCTTGTCTTGTATGTTTATTGTGTGGATTAGACGGATTTGCACTAGAAAGTGCCGCGGAGGATCTCCAGCATCGAGAGTTCGAAGGCTTTGATCCTGATCAATAGCAAGAGCAAGGCAAGTGTCCTTGAAGCATATTGATCCTGTTTTTAAATAAATGTTTTGTTTGCAAAACTGCATGCTTGTGTCAAATTGATGGGAATCCTATGGTAGGAAGTTGACTAGATTTGCTAAACCACCCTTGTCGCCTGGAATATATGGTAGAGATTCGGGAAGGGTTTTTACCTTTTGCTTCGCTTAATCAACTGGGATGGAAAACAACTATATCATTCAACATAATTATGCATGGATGAGATTATGGTTAACATGAACTGGTTAAATATGGTATGGTAATGGGTGATCTAAGCAAGCCTGGTGTGTGGATGGGTTAGATATTATGGTGGTTTGCTTGCTTTAGATCTAAGGACCGGTTCATGCGAGAATAAGCCAGGACTACAGTGCCACCACGAGGCCAAGTATGGGTGCGGCATAGCTTATTAATTAGGGCTTTGCTAGTGCTGTTTGGACCATTGTGGATGCTCGGGGAAGGGGTAGTCGGATTGGGTTTGTTGATGATTGGTGGGACTACCCTGGGATCCGAATGGCTCAAGAGGGGGCCCTTGGTTGAAGATGTGCTCTGCGGGAGACATCGCCACCGGTGAAACCTCAGTGGGGTCTAAATAGACTAGTAATCCCTTTGTAAAGGCTATTTTGTGATCTCTTGGCCACACACCAACGGAAGTGTGTAATATGACTGACGGGTCATGGGCATAAGGGAGATTCTTAGTCGCCGAAAGGTGATGAAATCACGAACACGTGGGTAAAGAGGTACAAACTCTGCAGAGTTAAATAAAACTATCATGATAGTCGTGCTCCCGGTTATGAGCACTTGGACAACTTCCATGATTAGAGGGTATTTGGTATTGGTAATGGTTATTGTAATGGTTATGGTAATGGTTATGGTGATGGTTATGGTTGGTTATGGATTTATTTCTGGTATTGAATATGGTTATTGGCAATGGTGAAATCTGGACTTATTGATGATGGTAATGAATTCAGATTGGTATTATGGTATTACTCGTGATTATGATGGGATTACTTCACATACATATAATATATTGCTTTTCAAATGTTTTACTGTACTTTTCAGCACTTTGCCATTATTATTGTCGTCATTTGAATCAGCCACATGTCATACTTTCCACACTTGCTGAGTATGACATGTACTCACTCTTGCAATCCCTCCAACAGTTGCAGGTCAGGATTGGGAGTTTAATGGCGATAATGCGGAGTTCTAGACTGTGTCTACCGTCAGCTTTGCCTGTGGTGTTGCATGGAGTTGCGCTATCCCTTTTTCTTAGTTTGCTTAGTTGCTTAATTAGTTTATTTCTGCTACATTAGTTGAACTTTTCATTAATATTCATTAGAGCTTGTATTCGAGGATAATATGGTTTGTGTAATAAAATTTGATAATTAATCTTGTTCTGTGGTAATTTTCTGTATACTCTTTTGTGATTGCACTCGTGTATGTGTGATGAACATCCTGGGCACACATATACGTTAGCTTGGTTCATTTTTTGGAACCGGGCGTCACATATATGCACTTCGTGCATATGCCACCTTCTCCTTGTAAAAGATGTCACCTCTAGGTGCTTGTTTGTTTTGTGTCAATTTAAGTTCATCATTTAACTTAAGGATCAAGTTGGAGCACTTGCAAGTTGAGATTGCTTCGGATGCAGCCTTTGAGGAGGATGAGCTTTTAGAGGAAGAGGTTGCATTGGTCTTGAGGGACTCAACTTGTGTCTCAAGGATCTTGTTAACCTTTGTCAAGTTAACAAATTCATCCTTGAGGCCAACGGTTGTTTCCTCAAGACATGAGCATGTTTTCTTGCTTAACGCAAGTTCATGCTCTAATATCTTGCTCTTATCTCTCTCAAGCTCAAGGAGCTCAATAAGCTCATGACATCTCTCATTGTCATGGATGAGCATGTCTTCTTGCCTATTGATGAGCTCCTTCTTCTAAAAAATCTCATCCGATAGCAATTTCATTCTTCGCAAAGTGCTCTTGCTTATATCCTTAAGCATATGTTCATTCTCACTAGCACTATCAAATTCATCATGTGAAGAAGTAGAGGAGGATGAGTTAGAAGTAACCTTTCTCATTCCTTCTTTGGCCATAAGCCAAGTTGGCTTGTGGTCGTCGAGGTTGGGGAAGAGCTTGCTTCCCTTGGAGCTCCTTCCGATGGCAATGGTAGCCACCTTCTCTTCGTCTTTGGAAGAGGAGTCTTCATTGGAGTCCCACTCCTTTCCTAAGTGAGCATGATCGGAGGACCTCTTCTTCTTGAAGAATTTCCTCTGTTGAGCTTTGCCCTCCTTCTTTTTCTTGCCTTCTTCATGTGGGCAATCCACAATCAAGTGCCTATACTTGCCACAGTTGTAACATGCTCTCTTCGTCTTGGGCCTTGACCTTTCTTTGCCTTTGCCATCATGGTTGTAACCTCCTTTTATTCTCATCATCCTCTTGAATTTGTTGATGAAGAGTCCATCTTCCTCATCGGTGTCGAGGCTTTCCTCATGACTAGCTTCTTTCTACCTGGATGAGGATGTTGCTTTTAGTGCAACATCTTTCATCTTTGAGGCGGTGAACCTTTGGAGGTCATTGTAGAAGAGCGCCTCCTTTTCCATGATCTCATGGTTGATGATTATTCCAAGAACCTCCTCTGGGGTCATTTTGGCAAACCCCGGACTCTCTCAGATCATGGAGCAAAGAGAGACATTTCTAGGCATGAATGCCCGAATCATCTTCTTTACCACCTCATGGTCAGTCCACCTTGTGCAGCCATAGGACCTACTCTTGTTGATGAGTATCTTGAGGCGGTTGTACATGTATTGGGGAGATTCACCATCCATAATGGCAAATATCCCAAGCCCTCCTTCAATGAGCTCAATATTCGCCTCCTTGACGACCCGATTTCCTTCATGGGACGTATTGAGAGTGTCTCATATATCCCTGGCCACTTCTAGCCCATCTGCTTGGTTGAACTCATCTTGTGATAGAGATGAGATGATCACTCCGGCCGCTTGAGCATTGCGGTGGAGAAGCACGACTTGCTTCCGAGTGATGTCTTCTTCATTCCTTGGGATGTGTACCCCGATCAACACAATTTGCCACAAGGTAGGGTTTAAGGACACAAGGTGGATCTTCATGTTGTGCTTCCACATCCCATAATCAGTTCCATCAAATTGAGGAGTCTTCCCCAAAGGGATGGATAGGTAGTGGTTGTTGGAGGACAAACGCTCATAGTTGAAGCCTTGTTGGTTGTAGTTTTGTGTGACACTTCTTTGTGGATGTGGAGTGTCAATCTTTATGATGCCCAACTTCTCTCGAAGTCTCGCCTTGAGTTGGCAACTTTCTTCATCATTCGTTGGCTTGTCTTGGTTCACAATGGTTTCCTCTTGTGTGACTTGTACATCATTGATCGAGTACTATTCATTTCCCACTTCGGTCATCTTCTCTCTGAGTGATTAGACTCTTGATGGAGAGACCAGCACTGATACCAATTGAAAGTTTCCTAGAGGGGGGTGAATAGGCTTAATCGACCTGAAATGACTTAATCATACGAAATCAGCACCCAGGGGCCGGACTAGTCCGCTTCAGGGGCGGACTAGTCCGGTCAGCCTGCGGAGGAAGACTAAAAACGAGGTTCTAATGAGTTTTAAACGGATTTTCGTGAAACGAAATGCAGAAGGATAAGCAAGTTAATACTAGCAACTATCAAGACAAGTGAATCACGATGGATAGCTAGATATAGGAAAAGATTACTAGAATGAGCAATTAATAGTAAACCTAACCCTAGAACAATATTTGCAATAAACAAATAGTAAAGCACACAAGTGACACAAGGATTTATCTCGAGGTTCGATTCAACTTAGGAACTTACATCCCCATTGAGGAGTCCACAAGGGACCGGGTTAAACAACCCTTTTCTCACCAAGTTTGCCACAAAGGACGAACTCGGTTCTCCACTATCACAAAGGGGCAAATACAACATTCGTGGGGCTTCTCACAATCTGAGGCTCCCACAACAAATATGATCAACAAACACAAAGATTATCTCAAGCCACAGATCATAAAGACTCAACACAAGTGCAAGAGATCAAACCGTGAGCCAAGCACGAAGTTCGTCCTTCTCTTCTCCTCACCAATCCCCAATCCACTCAAGAATCAACTCAAGAGGCTGAGTAAGCAAGAGAGAGGGCTTAGAATGGCTCTAGAAATGATGTGGCAGGGCTAGGGTTTTAGAGAGATTCAAATGAAGTTGGTGTTCTTCTATTTATAGAAGTCCCGAGCCCATTCTGCTGACCTCAACAGAAGGGCGGACTAGTCCGGCCTCTGGCCCAGACTAGTCCGGCCAGTTGGCACCATTGACCTCTGGTCAGGTCCTGACAACTATCGCACTGCGCGGCTATCGTCACACCACCTACCAAATTTCCAAATTCAAACGGTCACTTAACAACGGACTAGTCCGCCTCAAAACAGACTAGTCTGATCTCACACAAGACCTTTTGGTCCGGGTGAAAATGGACCAGTCTGGATTGACCGGACTAGTCCAACTACTCAGGCGGACTAGTCCGTACTCTAGGACTTAGTCGCAATTGCGCTGCTCACTCAGCTAGGCGGACTAGTCCGCACTGTAACACCCTAATTTTCATGCATCATGCCCTACATACACTCACATACATGTTTAACATTAACCCACAACAAGAGGAACGAGTTTAAAATTGATTTGGAGCAAAACCGCACTTAAAACGCAGGAAAGTGCGAACTAGTCCATTTTTGTTGCGGACTAGTCCGATTTTTGGCACTGGAAACTTTCGGACTTGTCCGATTTTGTGCGGACTAGTCCGGTATTCCAAGAATCCTTGAAAATTTGCTAAGTCCCTGGACTTTTCCGGACTAGTTCGGTGTTCCAGCGTACTTGTCCGTTTTCCTTTCAGTTCAAATTCGGACTTGTCCGATGTTTGGCCAGACTTGTCCAATTTTCTCTCTGGACGACTTCGGACTAGTCCGGTCCTGTCCGGACTTGTCCGATATTTCGTGACTCCGAATTGATCTTTTGTTTTACGACTTGTTTCTTGGGTTTCACGTTAAGTGGGCCTAGGGGCATCGTGCCTAACTCTTTTAGAGCCCATGTGGGACTCTAAACCGGCCTCTACTCATCCCAAACTCGAAATCCATCTAACCCTAGCCTCCACCTCTATATAAACAGCCCCACCCCTTGGTTTGGCATCTATTTGCCACTTTTCCACCCACCCAAACCCTAGTTCGTGGAGAGCCACCATCAAGGAGGGAGGAGAAGATCCCAAGCAAGAAGAAGAAGAGGAGGAAACGAAAGAGGATCAAGATCTCCATCAAGTTTCGCCCTTCACCACCAATTCATCTCCAAGTTCATCACCAACCCTAGATCATCAAGATCCAAGTGTTACCTCCAAGTTTCTTGATTCATTGGAGTCCTAAACACCTGGTATACCTTCTATTCTCTTTTCCTTACGTGAATTCAACCCCTAATCTCCAAATTTACGTCGATCTAGAAAACCCTAATCTGCTGATCTCGTAAAGTGCGGACTTGTCCGGTCCCTAGCGGACTAGTCCGATCTTCCTGGTTAAATTATGTTGAATTAATTCTAAAATTTGATCTAATCGAATCCAAACATGTATAAACTTGTTAAAAGCTATTAGAACTAGTTAGTGGTCATTAAAAGCAATCTAGTAACAAGTTCTACCTTGCATTTGCATTAATCATGCATGTCATGACATATTGAGTAATATTTGTGCACTCTTTGATTGTGTTTCTTGTATTGTATGTTTATTGTGTGGATTAGACGGATTTGCGCTAGAGAGTGCCGCGGAGGATGTCCAGCACCAAGAGTTTGAAGGCTTTGACCCTAATCAATAGCAAGAGCAAGGCAAGTGTCCTTGAAGCATATTGATCCTGTTTTTATAATAAATGTTTTGTTTGCAAAATTGCATGTTGTGTCAATTTGATGGGAATCCTATGGTAGGAAGTTGACTAGCTTTGTTTAACCACCCTTGTCACCTGGAATATATGGTAGAGAGTCGGAAAGGGCTTTTTACCTTTTGCTTTGCTTAATCAACTGGGATGGAAACCAACTATACAACTCAGTTTAATTATGCATGGATGAGATTATGGTTAACAGGAACTGGTTAAATATGATATGGTAATGGGTGATCTAAGCAAGCCTGGTATGTGGATGGGTTGGACGATATGGTGGTTTGCTTGCTTTAGATCTAAGGACCGGTTCATGCGAGAATAAGCCAGGACTACAGTGCCACCACGAGGCCAAGTATGGGTGCGGTGTAGCTGATTAATTAGGGCTTTGCCAGTGCTATTTGGACTATTAAGGATGCTCGGGGAAGGGGTAGTCGGATTGGGTTTGTTGATGATTGGTGGGACTAACCTGGGATCCGAATGGCTCAAGAGGGGGCCCTTGGTTGAAGATGTGCTCTGCGGGAGACATCGCCACCGATGAAACCTCAGTGGGGTCTGAATAGGCTAGTAATCCCTTTGTAGAGGCTATTTTGTGATCTCTTGGCCACACACCGACGGAAGTGTGTAATATGATCGACGGGTCATGGGCATAAGGGAGGTTCTTAGTCGCCGAAAGGTGATGAAATCACGAACACGTGGGTAAAGAGGTACAAACTCTGCAGAGTCTAAATAAAACTATCATGATAGCCATGCTCCCGGTTATGAGCACCTGGACAATTTCCATGATTAGAGGGAAATTGGAATTTGGGATGGTTATGGTTTGGTAATTGTTATGGATGGTTATGGATGGTTGTGGATTTATTTCTGGTATTGAATATGGTTATTGGCAAATGGTGAAATCTGGAATTATTGATGAGGATGGTGAATTGTGGACTGGTATTATGGTATTACTTATGATTACGATGGGTTTATTTCACATACATGTAATATATTGCTTTTCAAATGTTTTTATGTACTTTTCAGCACTTAGCCATTATTATTGTCGTCATTTGAATCAGCCAGATGTCATACTTTCCACACTTGCTGAGTACGACATGTACTCACTCTTGCAATCCCCCCTAACAGTTGCAGATCAGGATTGGGAGTTTAATGGCGATAATGCGGAGTTCTAGGCCGTGTCTACCGTCAGCTTTTCCTGTGGTGTTGATTGGAGCTGCGCATACATACCCTATCGCTTATGCTGCTTAGTTGCTTAGTTTGCTTAATTAGTTTATTTCCGCTGCATTAGTTGAACTTGTCATTAATATTCATTAGAGCTTGTGTTCGAGGATAATCTGGTTTGTGTAATAAAATTTGGTTAATTAATTTTGTTCTGTGGTAATTTTTTGTATACTCTTTTGTGATTGCACTCGTGTATGTGTGTTGAACATCTTGGGCACACATATGCATTAGCTTGGTTCATTTTTTGAACCGGGCGTCACAAATTGGTATCAGAGCCACAGGTTGACCGTAGGATGCAGCCTAGATAGAATGGACACTTTAGAGCACATAGGAGCACTCAGGAGTCGATGTGTTTTTGCTTGGAGTGCTGTTTGCTATATATATTGTTCCCTTGTGTGCTTAATAGAGGATGTTTGGGATGCTCTAGCATTGCCAAGTCCACCTGGGCTAGTGTAGCTAGATGTTTAGTTTCATATCCCTTGATGCATATAGTTGGGGACGTTTTCTGATTCTTACCTATTTCTTTTCTTCAGATGGTGAGGACTCGCAACCAGAGGGATGGCAATGATGAGGAGGAGAACAATGGAGTGCCTCAGAACAACATTGGACAAGGTTCTACTCAGGGAGCTATCAACATTGAGCAGCTATTGGCTATGCAAAACCAGCTCATACAGACCATGATACAAACAATGGGACAACTGCAGGCTGGCAATATCAACAATCAGCCCCACATGCCTCTACCGCCACCCCCATCCCCTCATAACCGAATGGAAGAGTTTATGAGGACTAGGCCGCCAACCTTTGCTCAAGCCGCCGACCCTATGGATGCGGATGATTGGCTCAAGTCCGTGGAGAAGAAGCTAGCTATTGTCCAATGCAGTGACCGGGAGAAGGTGCTATTTGCTTCTCATCAACTAGTTGGAGCAGCTGCGGATTGGTGGGATGCTTATTGCAATGCTCATGAAAACCAAGAGAGAATTACTTGGGCCGAATTCAAGGAGAATTTTCGTTCTCATTATGTGCCGGAGGGTGTTATAATCTTGAAGAGGCAAGAATTTGAGAATTTAAGGCAAGGAAAATCAAGCGTGAGTGAATATCTCAATAAATTCACTCAACTCTCAAGGTATGCGCGTGAGGATGTTAGTCGGGGCAGCCGGAAGCAATACTTGTTCATGAGGGGCTTGAACAATGAAATCCAAGTGCAACTACTCAATTGTGACTATGCAAATTTTCAGAAGCTTGTGGACAAAGCAATTGTGGTTGGGAACAAGATTCGCGAGATGGAGCAAGAAATCAAGAGGAAGGCGCCATATCAAGGACAGCAACAAAGAAGTAATGTGCGCCCTCGCTTTGCGCCACCCAATGCGCCATACTACAACTCCTCTGCTCCTATACAACGCCCTGGTTATGCACCACGTCCAACTCAGTTTGTGCAGCAGCGCCCTGTCATGCAAGCACCTAGGCCTCCGATGCCTTATGCGCCTCGTGCTGATTTTCCTGGAGCCAATGCTCAAAACCAAGCTCGTCCCAATAATTCTGGTGGAGTTAAGAAGTGTTATACTTGTGGAGAAGCTGGACACTTTGCGCATCAATGTCCAAAGTCAGGCCTTGGTCAAGTAAGCAATGCACCGAGGCAAAACCCAAGACCCAATGGAGGAGTGCTACAAGGAAGTCGTGGACAGCAGAATTTTGCTCGTGGCAACGTGAACCATGTCTCTATGGAGGATGCTCAACAAGTGGATGACGTGGTCATTGGTATGTTTCTCGCCAACTCCAACCCGCGACTATGCTATTTGATTCTGGAGCATCGCATTCATTCATTGCATCGAAGTATGTTGCCAAGTATAGTTTGCCTATCTCTCATATGATGTTTACCCTGTTGGTTAAGTCTCCTGGAGGAGAGATGAGGACAAATATAGTATGTCCAAAAGTAAGCCTTAGAATAAGGGGGGTAGACTTCTCCGCCAACCTAATTGTTTTAGATTCTCAAGGGCTGGACATTATACTTGGTATGGACTGGTTGAGGAAGCACAATGGAGTTATTGAGTGTGCCACGAAGACAGTGAAGTTGACCAATGAAGAAGGGATCACCGTAGAATTTGAAGCATCTCAAACCGCCCCTAAGCAATTGGAGTTGAATCATATGGACGGTGCTGCAATTGAGGAGATTTCGGTGGTGTGTGAATTTTTGGATGTTTTTCCGGACGAGTTGCCAAGTATGCCACCTGATCAAGACATTGACTTTGTTATTGATTTAATACCTGGAACTGCACCTATAGCTAAGAGGCCGTATAGGATGCCTCCTATGGAATTAGCGGAGCTCAAGAAGCAGATTCAAGAGCAATTAGAGAAGGGTTTTATTCGCCCTAGCTCTTCACCTTGGGGAGCGCCCGTGCTGTTCATGGACAAAAGGATGGATCCCAAAGGATGTGTGTGGATTACCGAGCTCTCAACGAGGTAAAAATCAAGAACAAGTATACCTTGCCACGTATAGAAGACTTGTTTGATCAGATGAAGGGTGCTTGTGTCTTCTCTAAGATTGATTTGAGGTCGGGATACTTTCAAATGAAGATTAGACCATCGGACATACCCAAGACAGCTTTTAGGACACGGTATGGATCTTATGAATACACCGTGATGTCTTTTGGATTGACAAATGCGCCTGCCTACTTTATGTACCTCATGAATAAGGTCTTCATGGAGTACTTGGAAAAGTTCGTCGTGGTGTTCATTGATGACATTATGATCTACTCGAAGGATGAGAAAGAACATGAGGAACACTTGAGGCTTACGTTGCAGAAATTGAGGGAGCATCGATTGCCAAGTTCAACAAGTGTCAGTTTTGGTTGAGAGAGGTGTCGTTTTTGGGTCATATAATCTCAGGAGGAGGAGTATCGATTGACCCCGGAAAAGTGAGAGACGTGTTGAAGTGGGAACCACCGCAAAATGTCAAGGAAATAAGGAGTTTTCTTGGGATGGCTGGATATTACCGTCGGTTTATCAATGACTTCTCCAAGATAGACAAGCCTATGACGGAGTTGCTAATGAAAGGAAAGGCGTTCCAATGGACTGAAGCTTATCAGAATAGTTTCGAGGAGTTGAAGAAGAGGTTGACAACCGCCCCAGTTTTGGTATTGCCGGATGTACGCAAGAATTTCGACATCTACTGTGATACATCAAGACAAGGACTCGGGTGTGTATTGATGCAAGAAGGTCAAGTGGTCGCCTATGCATCAAGACAATTGAAGAAACATGAGCAGAATTACCCCACGCATGATCTTGAACTAGCAGCCGTGGTACACGCATTGAAGATTTGGAGACACTATATTCTTGGACATAGGTGTGAAATTTATACGGATCATAAGAGTTTGAAGTATATTTTCACACAAACGGATCTGAACTTGAGGCAACAGAGATGGTTGGAGCTCATCAAATATTATGATTTGGGGATCAACTATCATCCGGGAAAGGCCAATGTAGTGGCCGATGCTTTGAGTAGAAAGGGAGTAAGTCACGAACTCATAGTTCGAGAGTCACCATTCGAGTTATGTAAGGAGTTTGAACGGTTGAACCTCGGATTTGTAAATGAGATGGAGATGATGGAGTTAAACCCAACCTTGGAACAAGAAATTTGAGAGGCACAAACCACAGATGAGGAGATCAAGGAAATCAAGGAAAGGACTGATGAAGGAAGAGAATTCAGATTTGACGAGGACGAACATGGTACCTTATGGCTTGGAAACAGAATCGTTGTCCCTAATGTGAAGCATATTCAGGAGACGATATTAAAGGAGGCACATGACTCGCCTTACTCAATTCACCCTGGTTGTACAAAGATGTACAGAGACTTGAAGACTAGCTATTGGTGGGATAGCATGAAAAAGGACATAGCTGAATACGTAGCATTGTGTGATGTGTGCCAACGAGTCAAGGCGGAACATCAAAGGCCAGCTGGATTATTGCAACCGTTGAAGATTCCGGAATGGAAGTGGGAAGAAATTGGAATGGACTTCATAGTTGGGTTACCACGTACTCAGTCCGGGTATGACTCAATTTGGGTAATTGTGGATCGCTTAACCAAGTCAGCTCATTTTGTCCCTGTGAAGACCAAATATACAGCTGCACGATTGGCCGAAATATACATGGAGCATATTGTGTGTCGACATGGAGTCCCTAAGAAGATAGTTTCAGATAGAGGTTCACAATTTACCTCCAGATTTTGGCAAAAATTGCATGAAGCATTGGGAACGAGGTTGAATTTTAGTTCAACATATCATCCTCAAACGGATGGACAAACCGAGAGGACCAATCAGATTTTGGAGGACATGTTAAGAGCTTGTGCTTTAAAGCATGGGAAAAGTTGGGACAAAATCTTGCCATATGCGGAATTTTCATACAACAATAGTTACCAAGCAAGTTTGAAGATGTCACCATATGAAACACTTTATGGGAGGAAGTGTAGGACACCTTTATTTTGGAATGAGGCAGGAGAAACTCAAGTATTTGGTCCGGATGTGTTGCAAGAAGCCGAAAAGCAAGTCCGAATAATTTGTGAAAACTTGACGGCTGCCCAATCGAGACAAAAAGGCTATGCGGACAATAGGAGAAGGAAATTAGCCTTTGAAATAGGAGATTTTGTTTACCTCAAGGTGTCACCAATGAGAGGTCATAAGAGGTTTAACATAAGAGGCAAGCTCGCACCTCGTTATATTGGACCATTCAAGATTTTGGACAAAAGAGGAGAAGTAGCATATAAGTTGGAGATGCCAGCTCATCTTTCAGACGTACATGATGTCTTTCACGTTTCCCAGCTCAATAAGTGCTTGAGAGTACCGAAAGAACAAGTGCCAATGGAAGAATTGGAACTAGAGGAAGATTTGACGTATGCCGAACAACCGGTCAAAATCTTCGAAACCAAGGAGAGAGTCACAAGGAACAAGGTTATTAGATGGTGTAAAGTTCAATGGAAGCACCACCCAGAAAAAGAAGCGACGTGGGAATTGGAGGATGATCTGAAGAAGGACTTCCCCTATCTCTTCTCTTCCGCGTTGAATCTCGAGAGCGAGATTCATTTTAAGGGGGGTAGGTTTGTAACACCCTAATTTTCATGCATCATGCCCTACATACGCTCATATACATGTTTAACATTAACCCACAACAAGAGGAACGAGTTTAAAATTGATTTGGAGCAAAACCGCACATAAAAAGCAGGAAAGTGCGGACTAGTCCGTTTTTGCTGCGGAC
Source organism: Tuctoria greenei (assembly GCA_036927565.1). Taxonomy (NCBI): domain Eukaryota; kingdom Viridiplantae; phylum Streptophyta; class Magnoliopsida; order Poales; family Poaceae; genus Tuctoria; species Tuctoria greenei. Next base: position 116,145,599 of record JAYESD010000011.1, on the reverse strand, counting down.
TAGTCCGATTTTTGGCACTGGAAACTTTTGGACTTGTCCAATTTTGTGCGGACTAGTCCGGTATTCCAAGAATCCTTGAAAATTTGCTAAGTCCCTGGACTTTTTCGAACTAGTCCGGTGTCCCAGCGGACTTGTCCGTTTTCCTTTCTGTTCAAATTCGGACTTGTCCGATGTTTGGCCAGACTTGTCCGATTTTCTCTCTGGACGACTTTGGACTAGTCCGGTCCTGTCCGGACTTGTTCGATATTTCGTGACTCCGAATTGATCTTTTGTTTTGCGACTTGTTTCTTGGGTTTCACGTTAAGTGGGCCTAGGGGCGTCGTGCCTAACTCTTTTAGAGCCCATGTGGGACTCTAAACCGGCCTCTACTCATCCCAAACTCGAAATCCATCTAACCCTAGCATCCTCCTCTATATAAATAGCCCCACCCCTTGGTTTGGCATCTATTTGCCACTTTTCCACCCACCCAAACCCTAGTTCGTGGAGAGCCACCATCAAGGAGGGAGGAGAAGATCCCAAGCAAGAAGAAGAAGAGGAGGAAACGAAAGAGGATCAAGATCTCCACCAAGTTTCGCCCTTCACCACCAATTCATCTCCAAGTTCATCACCAACCCTAGATCATCAAGATCCAAGTGTTACCTCCAAGTTTCTTGATTCATTGGAGTCCTAAACACCTGGTATACCTTCTATTCTCTTTTTCTTACGTGAATTCAACCCCTAATCTCCAAATTTACGTTGATCTAGAAAACCCTAATCTGCTGATCTCGTAAAGTGCGGACTTGTCCGGTCTCTAGCGGACTAGTCCGATCTTCCTGGTTAAATTATGTTGAATTAATTCTAAAATTTGATATAATCGAATTCAAACCTGTATAAACTTGTTAAAAGCTATTAGAACTAGTTAGTGATCATTAAAAGCAATCTAGTAACAAGTTCTACCTTGCATTTGCATTAATCATGCATGTCATGACATATTGAGTAATATTTGTGCACTCTTTGATTGTGTTTCTTGTCTTGTATGTTTATTGTGTGGATTAGACGGATTTGCGCTAGAGAGTGCCGCGGAGGATGTCCAGCACCAAGAGTTTGAAGGCTTTAACCCTAATCAACAGCAAGAGCAAGGCAAGTGTCCTTGAAGCATATTGATCCTGTTTTTAAAATAAATGTTTTGTTTGCAAAATTGCATGCTGTGTCAATTTGATGGGAATCTTATGGTAGGAAGTTGACTAGCTTTGTTTAACCACCCTTGTCACCTGGAATATATGGTAGAGAGTCGGAAAGGGCTTTTTACCTTTTGCTTTGCTTAATCAACTGGGATGGAAACCAACTATACAACTCAGTTTAATTATGCATGGATGAGATTATGGTTAACAGGAACTGGTTAAATATGATATGTTAATGGGTGATCTAAGCAAGCCTGGTATGTGGATGGGTTGGACGATACGGTGGTTTGCTTGCTTTAGATCTAAGGACCGGTTCATGCGAGAATAAGCCAGGACTACAGTGCCACCACGAGGCCAAGTATGGGTGCGGTGTAGCTGATTAATTAGGGCTTTGCCAGTGCTATTTGGACTATTAAGGATGCTCGGGGAAGGGGTAGTCGGATTGGGTTTGTTGATGATTGGTGGGACTAACCTGGGATCCGAATGGCTCAAGAGGGGGCCCTTGGTTGAAGATGTGCTCTGCGGGAGACATCGCCACCGATGAAACCTCAGTGGGGTCTGAATAGGCTAGTAATCCCTTTGTAGAGGCTATTTTGTGATCTCTTGGCCACACACCGACGGAAGTGTGTAATATGATCGACGGGTCATGGGCATAAGGGAGGTTCTTAGTCGCCGAAAGGTGATGAAATCACGAACACGTGGGTAAAGAGGTACAAACTCTGCAGAGTCTAAATAAAACTATCATGATAGCCATGCTCCCGGTTATGAGCACCTGGACAATTTCCATGATTAGAGGGAAATTGGAATTTGGGATGGTTATGGTTTGGTAATTGTTATGGATGGTTATGGATGGTTGTGGATTTATTTCTGGTATTGAATATGGTTATTGGCAAATGGTGAAATCTGGAATTATTGATGAGGATGGTGAATTGTGGACTGGTATTATGGTATTACTTATGATTACGATGGGTTTATTTCATATACATGTAATATATTGCTTTTCAAATGTTTTTATGTACTTTTCAGCACTTAGCCATTATTATTGTCGTCATTTGAATCAGTCACATGTCATACTTTCCATACTTGCTGAGTACGACATGTACTCACTCTTGCAATCCCCCCCAACAGTTGCAGGTCAGGATTGGGAGTTTAATGGCGATAATGCGGAGTTCTAGGCCGTGTCTACCGTCAGCTTTGCCTGTGGTGTTGATTGGAGCTGCGCATACATACCCTATCGCTTATGCTGCTTAGTTGCTTAGTTTGCTTAATTAGTTTATTTACGCTGCATTAGTTGAACTTGTCATTAATATTAATTAGAGCTTGTATTCGAGGATAATCTGGTTTGTGTAATAAAATTTGGTTAATTAATTTTGTTCTATGGTAATTTTCTGTATACTCTTTTGTGATTGCACTCGTGTATGTGTGTTGAACATCCTGGGCACACATATGCGTTAGCTTGGTTCATTTTTCTGAACCGGGCGTCACACGCACCCAAGTGGACTAGTCCGAACTGAGACTAAACCTTTTGGTCCGTCTCCAAATGGACTAGTCTAGCAAGCCCGGACTAGTCGGTCCCCTAGGACATAGTCCTGAAACTACACTCCAAGACCACAACGTACTAGTCCGTCCCGAGAAGGACAAGTCTGAAGTCAGTCAGGACCTCTTGGTTCGCCCAAAACCAAACTAAGCCGGCAAGGAGCGGACTAGTCCAGCCTCCCGGTCGAACAAGTCTGGCCCTCCTGACAAGGCACTCAAACACTCTTCTCTCAAGGGGTTTGATCTATAATTCCGCTTTGAGCTCCCAACTTTGATCTCAATGCACTTTACACACACACACCCTCCTACAACTACGGCTAGTCTAAACTCGACTCAATAGAAACCCTAGTTTCTACTCTTCGAGTTGTCGACATCGTTTTTCATCTTTTTCCTTTTTGAGGGTTACGTGCTCCAATCAAGTCCACACCTGTGCTTAAGATCATCTAAGCTTATTAGTCACTTAATTGATGTCATCAATCATCCAAAACCTACGGGGATACTAGATGCACTTTCAGTACGTTGCCCACACGGGCAACGGTGGGCCTGCCTACCCTACGGTGGGCCATCGACTCAAGCCTACAGCGGGCCTGACTACTCTGCTGGTGGGTAGTCTACCTCGATCTACAAGGCACCAACTACCCTGCTGGGTACTCAAAGTCGTCGGTGCCATTCCAAGAGCCGCCCGTGGTGTGGGATCGTCAGTCACTGGCGTCATCGTTCAACACCATGCAGCTCATGCCACCTGCTTCTGACAAGGTGGCTGATTCTGGAGCTTTGTACCATACCACTCCTGAAGCTAGTATACTCTCTTCTACGCACCCACGCCACCCTTCTTTTTTTTCATCTATCGTTGTCAGGAATAGATCTGTTCTTCCGATCACCGGGATCTCTGGGTTCTTTCCAACTAAAAAATATTCTTGTCGCTTCGAATATTATTTAGAATTTGTTTTCTATTCATTGTTTTACCATTGATAATAATGTTTCTGTTGAGTTTGATTCTTTTGGTTTATCCGTGAAGGATCTTTCCACCCGGTGTCTTCTTCTTCGATGTGATAGCCCAGACCTCTGTACACACTTCGACTTCCTGCTTTCGCTGCGTCTCCGCCTTTTGCTCTGACTTCGACACCTTCGTCCACCACTTGGCATGGCCGACATGGCCATCCTGACGTATATGCTATGTCTAAGTTGTCTTGTAGTTTAGTTATCTCGTGTACTAGGGGCCACATGAGTCTTTATGTCATGGTTGTTAGCTTGGTCGCCATGTTCGACTTCCATTTCTGACTTCATTGTGATTTGTGGACATCCCTATTATCAGTGTTTCAGGATTTAAATATTATTTGAAGGCGATTGATGATTTTTCACACTTTTCGTAGACCTTTCCTTTACGTTTGAAGTCTGAGACATATGTCACTCTTTCTCACTTCTTTGTTTGGGTGTCCACTCAATTTGGACGCACTGTCTGAGCTCTCCAGTGTGATAACGGACGCGAGTTTGAGAACTCGGCGCTACGTAACTCTCTTCTCACCCACGGTGCCCAGTTACGCATGTGTTGTCCATACACCTCGCCTTAGACTGGTAAGCCAGAGCGCATGATCCGCACCACCAATGATGTTATGTGCCCTGATTTTCAGACCTCTATTCCCGCTCAGTACTGGGTAGAGGCCCCTCACACTTCCACTTTCCTCATTAATCGCTTTCCCACCAAGGCGACCCATGCACCTACCCCTTACTTTTCCTTGTATGGCACTGCCCCTCTTTATGACCACCTTCGAGTTTTCGGGTGCGCTTGCTATCCTAACCATTCTGCTACGGCCCCACATAAGCTTGTGTATGGCTCTACTCGTTGTGTCTTCCTTGGGTACTCTCTAGATCATAAGGGGTACTGGTGTCTGGACCTCACCACTCACCGTCTTTTGACCTCTCGACGTGTCGTCTTCGATGAGTCCTCTTTTCCTTTCTCCACTTCCTCCCCTGCTTCCGCCACAGAGTTGGATTCTCTGTTTTCTACTAACACCGAGGTTGCTCCACTACAGCTGCCTTGTACTTTTTCTGCAGGTACGACACCCACCGTGCCACGCGTGGCCCCGACGTCCCCTACGTCACCTGCCACGCCTCGTGAGGCCTCGGCATCCCCGACGTCACCCGATGTGCCATGTGCAGCCCCGACATCACCTGTCGCGCCTCATGCGGACTTGGCGTCCCCAACGTCTCCCGCTGTGCCACGCGTGGCCCCGGCATCTCCGATGTCGACTGTTGCGCCTGTGCTATACAGGCGCCACCGGGTGCGTCTCTTGTAGCCCCGACGTCTCGATTCACTGACCCCACTCTCGTCTACTAGCAACGAGGCGGGTTGGTGCTTAGGTTCCAGGAGCTCCAGCGTCTGCGACCTCTACAGCTGCACCACACACGACCCCGATGTCTCCGACCTCCTCAGTTGCGCCACGTGCGACTCCGACGTCTCCGTCCTCCACAACCGCGCCACGCGTTGTCGCGGTGTCTCCGACCCCAACAGGTGCGCCATGCGCAGCCCCGTTGTCCTCGATGTCACTTGTTGCACCACTCGCAGCCATAGTATCGTGTTTTGCTGACCCCGCTCTTGTCTTACAGCAATGAGAGTGGGTTGGTGATCCGACTCCTGCTCAGCTTGAGCCCCCGGTGTACCACCTGCCTCTGCTCCACCAGAACCCATGTCGCATCCACCCGATGGTAACTCGACGTGCAGCTATGGTCCTTTGGCCGGTTGAGCATTTCTCCGGGGTCGTCCTCTCGTCGATGACCTCTCCACCATTTGCCTCCTCATAGGTATCGCCTATACCGTCTTCTGTCTGTGGCACCCTCGCCGACCCTCACTGGCGTCGCGTTATGGAGGAAGAGTATGCGGCTCTGTTGCCAATCGGCCCTGGGACCTGGTGCCCCGTCCCAGTCGTGGCAATGTTGTCACGGGTAAGTGTGTGTTCACGCATAAGAAGAATGTGGATGGTTCTTTGGAGAGATATAAGGCTCGGTGGGTACTTCGGGGTTTTACTCAACGCCCTGGAGTTGACTACGATGAGACCTTCAGTCCGGTGGTGAAGCCAGTGATGGTACATACCGTTCTGTCGTTGGCTCTCTCATGTTCTTGGCCCGTCCACCAGCTGGATGTCAAGAACGCCTTCCTCCACATACACTCTGATAGAGACGATGTACTGCAGCCAGCCAATAGGATTCGTTGATTCAGCTCATCCAGACATGGTCTGCAAGCTGAACAAGTCCTTGCACGGTCTAAAGCAGGCATCCCAAGTCTGGTACAACCGGTTCGCCTCATTCCTGGTCTTGTTAGGCTTTGTTGAGGCCAAGTCGCACACTTCGCTATTTTGTCTATCGATGGGCGGGTGACACAGCCTACCTTCTCTTTTACATCGATGACATTATACTGACGGCGTCAAGTCCGACTCTCCTTCAGTGCACTATCCTCGCCCTACAGCAGGAGTTCGCTATGAAGGACTTGGGTCAGCTTCACAACTTCCTGGGTATTGCGGTCGAGGACCGCCCAGATGGCGTGTTCCTTCTATAGCGACAGTACTGCCTAGACATCCTCGAGCGAGCGGGCATGACTAAGTGTAAGCCGTGTTCCACGCTGGTGGATACCCAGGCAAAGGTCTCCTCTGCCAACGGGACACCCATAAGTGACCCGACTGCCTACAGAAGTCCTGCGGGTGCTCTTTAGTACCTCATCTTCGCCATTTCGGATATTTCCTACGCGGTTCAGCAGGTGTGCTTTTACATGAATGACCCACAGGAGCCACACCTCACCGCTGTGAAGCAGATCCTCCGGTGCCAGCGCAACACTCTCGACTATTACCTCCTCCTTCGACGTGACTCGGCTTCTGAGCTAGTCGTCTACACTGACGCTGACTCGACAGGCTGCCCACACACTCGTCGGTCCACCTCTGGCTACACTGTCTTCCTGGACGTTAATCTCGTCTCTTGGTCCTCGAAGCGGCAGCTCGTGGTTTCACGCTCGAGTGTTGAGATGGAGTACGGCGTGGCTCAGGCTTTCTGGCTTCAGCAGCTGCTTCAGGAGCTCCACTCCCTCGTCGCTCGGAGCACGTTGGTCTACTGCGATAACGTCAGTGACGTCTACCTCTCCACCAACACCGTTCATCATCAGCGCACGAAGCATGTGGAGTTCAACCTCTATTTTGTTCGTGAGCGGGTTGCACGTGGCGAGGTTTGAGTTTTCCATGTCCTGACAATGTCGCAGTTCGCCAACATCTTCATGAAGGGGCTACCGTTATTGCTATTATCTGAGTTTCGATCCAGTATCAACATCTGTCGTGGTTAGATGTTGGAACTGCGGGAGGTGTTAGACTGTATGCGTGCTTGTGTTGGGCTAGGCTCATGTAGCAGCCTATAGGGCTATATATGTGTACCCTATCCTATGGAGTTAATCAATCCACTGATTACCTTCTATCACTTACAACTCGTGAGGATCATTGTAGCTCCTCCTAAAAGAATGCATAAAATGGATCTTCATGATCTTCAGTTGATTTGGTTGTTTCATAATCAGTTTCTTAGAATTTAAGACATCGACACTTCACGTTTCATGTTCTGAATTTAAACGTTTCAAAATTCAGCTCGATGGGATTATTTTACTATCCTCAAATATTGTTTACTTAACCATCTAAAGAAAATTTTGGTTTAGTCAACTCTCTTAAACTATTTAGATTGGTTGATTTTTTTATCTTTGTAAACATCATTTCTGAGATTATTTTTTGTGAGATTATACATTATAACATAAAATGTATTAGAAAAATATTTTTTTTTGTAAGGATGTAAACAAATCTTGCTTGAATGATGGAATAATGTAAGAAAAAATATGAAAAATTGTAGAAGTATTTTTTTCTAACATAGTATATGATATTATTTTACAGAATTTTAACTTCAAACATAAGCCATACAAAAAGAAAAGAAAAGATCAGTAAAGAGTGAATTGAACCAATTTAAATAATTCGAATCAACTGAACAATTTTTTTTAGAGAGTTAAGTGAACAAAGCTCATAGTTGAGGTTAGTAAAATAGACTTTCCCTAGAAAGATCCAGTCTTGAGAATTCGCTGTACATAATGTGCTAGGTTCAATTCTGTATTTTAACAGAACTAAGAAAATAAGTACTGAAGAGGGTGCAAGCACATCATAAATTTGTTCTTATGTGGTTGTGCACACGCTTTACACGATATTAACACAGAAAACGGAGTTATCCAGTGCCGAAGGCTCCCACATATTGTGGGCTCTGAGGAAGGGTTATTTCCAGGCAGCACAACACAAAAAAATTCTAAAACCAAAAAGAAATCATCCTCTCTAGATTCTGCCACTTCTGTTTTGCAAGGTTGAAGCCATGCAGTCTGCTGAGGTCTCTGTACAGAAATGTACTGTGTATCAGCTGAACTGGGTCGGTAAACCATCTCTAATAAAGGATAACTCATTAGATAATTTGTTAAAGAGCATAATAAGCAATTAACAAAACAAGAAACATGGTGTCCTCATGTAGACATTATCGTCCAAGAAAACAGCAGTGTGAATAAAATTTGCAGCTGTATGAACTACAACCAGTTGTAATAAGCAATGAGCTGAACCATTAAGGAAAAAACAATCAAATATACTGCAGTGGGTTAGCAAATGTAAAGAGAATGGCTTCAGCATAAACACTGGCACTAAAAATAGTATTCAGGAATAGCTATTCAGCTTCCACATAATGTCTCAAGAACTCCGATGGCGAGTGTAAGTGCTTATTCAGGCCATTCAGGATTTTTAATAAACATTCAATTGAAACATAATGGATGCAATAAAACAAGTGAATCATAAACGGCAAGGTTGTCTTTTACCGGAATCTGCTGTTCTGCCCAAACTAGCGCTTATAAATAATACCCACACAATTTTACCTCTTCACCCCCTCATGCACCATAGATGATCCTGATTAAACAATCTACTGACAACAACAACAACCAAGCCTTTGTCCCAAACAAGTTGGGGTCGGCTAGAAATGAAACCCAACAATTTTGAAGAAAAGTAATAGAAAATAAGATGAAAGTAAAAAAAATCTACATTTTATTTATTCTAGAAATGGGTTAATAAGAAAGAAGATAAGAGTAACAAATTACGAATAAACTAAGATTCTGGCACATGAATTGCTAATTTCCATGCAGTCCTATCATGAGCCAAATCTATATGTATGTCCCACTCCTTTAAATCTCGTTTCACCGCCTCCTGCCATGTCAACCTTGGTCGACCTCTACCCCTCCTAAAATTTTCTCCACTCTTTATAGTCCAACTGTTAACCGGTGCGTCTGGAGGTCTCCGCTGGATATGCCCAAACCACCGTAGGCGATGTTGGACTAGCTTCTCCTCAATCGGTGCCACCCCTACCCTATCACGTATTACTTCGTTCCTAATTTTGTCTCTTCTTGTGTGACCGCACATCCACCGTAGCATGCGCATCTCCGCAACACTCATTTGTTGGACATGTTGCCTTTTAGTTGGCCAACATTCTGCTCCATACAGCATCGCAGGTCTGATCACCGTCCTATAGAATTTTCCTTTCAATTTTTGTGGAACTTTCTTATCACATAAGATTCCAGATGCTTGTCGCCACTTCATCCACCCGATCTTGATCCTGTGGCAAACATCTTCATCAATATCACCATTGCTTTGTAACATTGATCCTAAATATCGAAATGTGTCCCTCCTAGGTACTACTTGTCCTTGTAAACTAACATTACCATCCTCGCACCCGACATCACTAAAGTCGCATCTCATATACTCGGTATTGGTTCTACTAAGTCTAAACCCCTTAGACTCTAAGGTCTGCCTCCATAGCTCCAATTTTCTATCAACACCATCCCTAGTTTCATCTACCAACACTACATCATCAGCAAAGAGCATACACCAAGGGATATCCCCTTGTATATCCTTCGACACCTCATCCATCACTAAGGAAAAGATGTAAGGACTTAAGGCTGATCCTTGGTGTAACCCTATTGTGATAGGAAAAGTGTCGGTCTCACTATCTCTTACGCGCACACTTGTCACCACATTATCGTACATATCCTTGATAAGGTTAATGTACTTTGTTGGGACTTTGTGTTTCTCTAGTGCCCACCACATGACATGTCTTGGTACCTTATCGTATGCCTTCTCCAAGTCAATGAATACTAAATGTAGATCCTTCTTTTGCTCCCTATACCTCTCCATAAGCTGACGGAGTAAGAAAATCGCCTCCATAGTGGACCTCCCAGGCATAAAACCAAACTGGTTTTTAGTGACATTGGTCACTTTCCTCAAGCGGTGTTCAATCACTCTCTCCCAGAGCTTCATAGTATGACTCATGAGCTTAATTCCTCGATAATTAGTACAACTTTGAACATCTCCTTTATTTTTGAAGATGGGTACTAAAATACTTTTCCGCCACTCTTCAGGCATTTTGTTTGACTGAAAAATGCGGTTGAATAGTTTAGTGAGCCATACTATTGCTACATCCCCTAGACATCTCCACACCTCAATGGGGACATCATCGGGGCCGTGGGCCTTTCCTCCTTTCATCCTTTTTAGGGCCTCTCTAACCTCGGACTCTTGTATCCTCCGCACGAATCGTCTGTTGATGTCATCAAATGAGTCATCCAACTCGAACCTAATACTCTCATTCCCGTCATTGAATAGTCCATTGAAGTAGTCCCGCCATCTGTCCCTAATTTCTTCCTCCTTCAATAGAATTTGGCCTACCTCATCCTTAATGCATTTGACTTGGTTGAGATCTCTCACCTTTCTCTCACGAAGTTTCGCCATCTTGTATATATCCTTTTCGCCTTCTTTTGTCCCTAGCCTCTCATATAGTGCATCATAGCCCTGCCCCCTTGCTTTACTCACAACACGCCTAGCATTTTTCTTAGCCTCTTTATACTTCGCCATGTTACTTGCACTTCTCTCATGATGCCAGTCCTTATAAGACTCCTTCTTCTCCTTAATAGCTTTTTGTACATCTTCATTCCACCACCAAGTGTCTTTATCTACAAGTTTCTTACCTTTTGTCCACCCAAGCACCTCCCTAGCCGTCTTCCTAATGTAAGTCGCCATCTTCTCTCACATGCTATCTGCATCTTCCTCTTCGTTCCAAGGTCCTTCTGCGATCATCCTCCTTTTGAATGATTGTTGCGCTTCATCCTTCAACTTCCACCACTTTGTTCTCGTGGTTTTAACACCTTTGTCTCGTGACACACGCACGTAGAAACGAAAGTCGGTTACCACAAGTTTATGTTGTCGAACAACACATTCTCCAGGAATCACCTTACAATCTAAACATGCCCCTCTCTTCCTTCTCCTGGTGAGGATATAGTCGATTTGACTAGAATGTTGGGCACTAGTAAAGGTCAATATGTGAGATAGCCTCTTTTTAAATAGGGTGTTAGCTACCAATAGGTCATAGGCTACGGCAAAGTCTAGGATATCCTTTCCCTCTTGGTTTCTATCGCCACACCCAAAACCTCCGTGTACCCCCTCAAAACCTACGTTAGTTGTACCTACATGACCATTGAGATCTCCTCCTATGAAGAGCTTCTCGCTTACCGGTACACTACTAACCATATCCTCCAAGTCCTCCCAAAATTGTCTCTTAGTGCTCATGTCAAGCCCAACTTGTGGGGCATAAGCACTAATGACATTCAAGATAAGGTCCCCCACAACTACCTTGACTAGGATGATCCTATCCCCTCGTCTACAGACATCCACTACTCCATCCTTGAGGCTCTTATCTATTAGGATGCCTACACCATTCCTAGTTCCCGTCGAGCCAGAATAACAAAGCTTGAAACCGGTATTCTCAACCTCTCCCGCTTTTTGACCTGCCCATCTAGTCTCTTGTAAAGAATATTTACACGCCTCCTAATCGCAACGTCCACTAACTCTCGTAGCTTTCCCGTCAAGGATCCTACATTCCAACTACCCACCCAAAACCTAGTTTCCTCGGCTAGCTTCGTTACCCTTCGCATCCGTCGAGGAAGATGCAAAGACCCTTGCTCACTTAACACTACATTCGGGCGATGATGTAGCGCGCCACTACGGTGATGGCGATCCGGCCCTCGCTCATTTAACACCACATCCGGGTTCCGATATGGCGCGCCACTAAGGCGGTGGCGACCCGGCCCTCGCCCACTTAACACCATACCCGGGTTCCGGTATGGCGCGTCGCTAAGAGGGTTACGCCCCAACGAATTTCCTATGAGTTTCATTTCCATGAGAATGGCTAAGTTTAGTTGTTGGCTCGCCAAGCCTATCACAACCCCCTCCTCCTTTACCCGGGCTTGGGACCGGCTATGTCATTACAACATAGGCGGAGTTATTAAACAATCTACTGAACTCCTATAAAAAATATAGGTCACAATTTCGTGTGATACTTATCTGTCCTAATCGTGATATTGATTTTCTGTGTGTTTTTCTTTCCTTTATGATGGAAAGTCATGACATCTTTGGCTCTTTGCTATGGTCCATCTATTTACCAAAACAGAATGTGATACTTGTCCTACATGTTCGTGGCACCTCTTATTAGCAGTACTACATAGGATACTCAGCTCATAAGTAATGCCAAGTTCAGTACTGTCGAGTAGGTATTCCCTTTGATAACGCAAACCTGTGCAAGAAATTAAAGAGATGCTAGAATTGTGCGCGGCATAGGAGGAACAGATTGGTTCAAGGGAATCGTTATGCTATGCAATTTGCAGAATTAACATTCTTCACAATTCAGAGGCGTGTCAGCAAGAAATCTGAAAGGATGGAAGCGGATCGTCTACCTGCAGGAACGAATGAATCCGCTACAGTGAAGAGCTCAGGCGACGACGAACGGGCCTATGTGACGCCGGCGGCAGAGGAAGAGGCGCCGGCGACAATGGAGAATGGAGGCGCGGCATCGGCGGAGTTTCGGGAGAAGGAAGAGTAATGGGGAAAGTGTGAGTGCAGGTGAAGGGTCGGTGCGTGAGTATTTTGGTGTAAGGTGAGCTGACGGGTGGGCCCGGTACTGTGGTGTGGGACCCAGGCGTCAGGGTGTTTTCTATGTACTCGGACCAACTTGGAGAGGAAGGAAAAAGAAAATCGAATCGTAACAACCACTCGACTCTCTCTCTCTTTCGTCGCTCGCGCGCGTCCACCGCCGACGGGACCCGTGATCGTGCTCACGCCGGAGGCCCGACGACCTCCGGCCACGGGCCATCACAACTGGTATCAGAGCCGGTTTCGTGGAGATCAGTCGACGGCCGCGGGAGACTCGCCACGGCGCCGACTCCGAAACCTTCGGTGCAGACGCGGTTCGTGCTGTCTGCAATGGAGCAGGCGGCGAAGGCGGAAGGTGATCGTTGGGAGCGGGTCTTCGGCTTGTTGGAGGGGCTGACCAACGGCCAACGCGAGTTGCAGGGGCAGCAGTCACTCGCGGCCTCGGTGGCGCAGCAGGCGGCCCGGGAGCGGGAGACCCTGTTCCATCAGGTGGAGGAGATGGGGAAGAGGTTAGTGTCCTTGAATATGGAGAAGTCACGGAGTGGGAGCGAGGGGAGGTCGGAGTCGGAGGTGGAGAGTTCGGGAGAGAGAGAGGCAGGGAGATTTGGGTACCATCGTCGACCTCCACGGCGGAGAGTAGGTAGAGAGGTAGGAGGAGAGTACCAGGAGTTCAGAGGGAGGAATCGGGTGGAGGTCAGAGGCAGGATGACAGGGGAGTATCAGGAGAGTGGACCTAGGTTTGATCCACGAAGAGGGGATCGAAGGGATGACGTGGAGGTGGAGGAGCGAGATTGGCCGCGGAGGGAGCGGCAAGGTGGGGGTGAAGACAGGAGCTGGATGAAATTGTCGTTCCCAAAATTTTCTGGCGACACTCCTGTTATATGGCTTGACAAATGTGAGGACTACTTTTCTCTGTACAAGGTGGCTAAAGGATGTTGGGTGCGAGCTGCATCTCTGCATATGGAGGGAAGAGCAGCTAAATGGTTGCAGACCTTCAAGAAGAGTGAGGGGCTTTCCACTTGGGAACGATTTTCTGAAGCTGTGCAGAACAAGTTTGGGTCCTTCGAGTACTCTCAAGCCATGTATGACATACTGCATTTGCGGCAGACTGGAACTTTGGAGGAGTATGTCGCTGAGTTTGAGGAGAAGAGATATGCTACTACCATGCACAATCCGGAGTTGGATGAAGTTTTCTTCGTGCAGCAGTTCATTAAGGGTCTCAAGTTTGAATTGCAGTCAGGGGTTCAGTCGCAGATTCCCCAAACTGTGACTAGGGTTGTGATTCTTGCTAAGGTGCAGAGAGATTTTCTGGAAAAGGGGAAGTTTCGCTCCTCGAGGCAGATGAGTGGAGGGAAGCAAGGGACCACGGCGGTGAAGTTGGAGGGAAGAGCAGGAGGCTCGGGAATTGATCTTAGCAGGGATCGCCAACTTCGTGATTATCGCAGACTGAATGGCTTATGTTATGCCTGTGGGGACAAATATGAACCGGGTCATTCAGCCCGTTGCTCTAAACGACCACATCCCCAGCTTCATGTGCTGACTGCAACCGATCATGAGCGGTGCTTGACGGAGGAAGTATTGTCACAGTTGGAGCAGGAGGAATTGCAGGAGGAAGACTGTTGCCTGCTGTCAGCACATGCTGTGACAGGAACACAGGGAACTGCTTGTATGAGGCTGAGAGCTCTTGTGAAGAATCAGGTGTTTCTACTGTTGGTAGATTCTGGGAGCTCTCTTACTTTTGTCAACAAGGCGTTTGTGGACCGTGCAAACCTGGTCACTGTGCCCTGTCCAGTGCTCCAAGTTAAAACTGCCAATGGGGATGCTATGGAATGTACACACATGGTCCCAGGCTTACAATGGTGGTGCAGTGGTCATACCTTTACAACGGATATGAGAGTTTTACCTCTAGGGGCCTATGACGCAATTCTAGGGTATGACTGGTTGTCTTCTTTTGGTCCAATGCAGTGTGATTGGGTCCATAAGAAGCTGCACTTTTCTGTGCAAGACAGGATGGTGACATTGGTGGGGGATCACCTTCAGGAGCAACAGGAGCTTTCTCAGTTGTCCTCTACTCAGCTGGAGAAGCTACTAGTAGGCAATGATGTGTGGGCTTTAGCATTGGTACACGAAGGGAAGGAGGAGCAGGGGAAGTGGCCAAGGGCAGAAAACGTTCCTGAGGTGCAAGGGTTGTTGGAGGAGTTTAGTCAGTTGTTTGAAGATCCTAAAGCATTACCTCCTGCAAGGCCATTTGATCATGTGATCTCATTAGTCCCAGGGGCAATTCCAGTCAATGCTAGACCCTACAGATACTCTCCTCTGCACAAAACTGAAATTGAAAGGCAGGTAGCAGAGTTGTTAAAAGCTGGTCTTATTGAACATAGTGTGAGTCCTTTTGCCTCTCCAGTGTTGCTGGTCCAGAAGAAAGATGGGACTTGGAGATTTTGTATTGATTACAGAAAGCTCAATGATCTGACCATAAAGAATAGATTTCCAATGCCATTGGTGGAAGAAATCATTGATGAACTGGGGGGGGGCTCAGTTTTTCACCAGTCTAGACATGAAGTCTGGATACCATCAGTTGAGAATGAAGCAAGGAGAGGAGTACAAGACTGCCTTTAAAACTCACTGTGGTCACTACCAGTTTAAGGTGATGCCCTTTGGACTTACTAATGCTCCTGCATCTTTTCAATGTGCCATGAACTCCATTCTATCTCCATTCCTTAGAAGGTTTGTACTGGTCTTCATTGATGACATCTTGATCTATAGTCCATCTCTAGAGTTGCATGTTAAGCATCTAAAGGCTGTGTTTGAGACTCTGCAGACTCACCAATTTTATTTGAAATTGTCCAAATGTCATTTTGCACAAAAGGAGCTGGTCTATTTGGGCCACATTATTTCTGCTGCAGGAATTCAGACTGATCCTAACAAGACTACAGCTATGCTTCAGTGGCCCACCCCCACTTCCTTCACTGAATTAAGAGCATTTTTGGGGCTCACAGGCTATTATAGAAAGTTTGTTCAAGGCTATGGGGTCATTGCCAAACCTCTCACTGCTGTACTGAAAGGGAAGCATTTTCTTTGGACCTCAGCAGCTGAGTTGGCCTTTCAACAGTTGAAAGAGGCTATGTCTTCTACACCAGTCCTGGCTTTGCCTAATTTTGCAGAACCCTTTGTGGTAGAAACAGATGCCAGTGACTTGGGGTTGGGTGCAGTGTTGATGCAAAACAATAGACCTATAGCTTTCCTTAGCAAGGCTTTGGGGGTCAAACACAAATCTTGGTCTATCTATGAGAAGGAGTTCCTGGCATTAATGATGGCTGTAGATAGGTGGCGTCCATACCTCCAAAGAAGTGAGTTTGTGATCAAAACTGATCATAAAAGCCTTTGTTTTTTGGAAGATCAAAATCTGCAGTCTGATCTTCAAAGAAAAGCTATGACCAAACTCATGGGTCTTAAGTTCAAAATCAGTTACAAAAAGGGAAAAGAAAATGTGGTGGCTGATGCCCTGTCTAGAAGGAGTCATGTGATGGAGATGAGTGTGGTGCAGGAGGTTCAGCCATTATGGATTCAAGAGGTCCTGAATTCCTATGTGACTGATGGAGAGGCTCAACAGCTATTGGCTAAATTAGCAGTTCACAGTCCTGATGAGATGGGATTTTCTTTACACCAAGGTCTCATTAGAAGGCATGGGGCAATATGGGTAGGGGAGAATGCTGCTATCCGCACTAAGTTGATTGGAGCATTTCATGATAGTGCTGTGGGAGGGCACTCAGGCATTCAGGCCACTTACCAGAGAATCAAAAGGGCCTTCTGGTGGGCTGGTTTGAAGCAAACAGTGGAAGACTTTGTAAAACAATGCCAGGTGTGCCAACAGGCTAAAGGAGAGAAAGTGCATCCAGCTGGACTTCTTCAACCCTTACCCATTCCATCTGGGTTATGGCAGGACATAACTATGGATTTTGTGGAAGGTTTGCCCAAGTCTGAAGGCTTTGATACTATACTAGTGGTGGTGGATAGACTATCTAAGTATGCCCATTTCATAGCCCTCAAGCACCCTTTTACTGCTAGCAAGGTGGCTCAAGTGCTACTGGACCAAGTGATCAAATTACATGGCCTACCACATTCTATGCTATCAGACAGAGATGCTATATTCACTAGTAGCCTGTGGAAGCATCTCTTTCAGAGCCTCCATGTTAAGCTTCTATTATCTACAGCCTACCACCCCCAAACAGATGGGCAAACTGAAAGAATTAATCAATGCTTAGAAACTTATCTGAGATGTGCTGTGCAGGCTACTCCAAGCAAGTGGAAGAGCTGGCTTCCCATGGCTGAATATTGGTATAATACCTCCTTCCATTCCTCTCTTGGGTGTACACCTTTTCAGACCCTGTATGGGTATCACCCTCGCGAGTGGGCTCTTCCAACAGTTCCTCAATCCACAGACAAAGACATCAATGAGTACTTTGCAGAACGTTCTGCTCATCTAGAACTGATTAAACAGAAGCTGGCAGTGGCTCAAAATAGAATGAAACAGAAAGCGGATAAGAACAGAACTGACCGGGAGTTCATGGTGGGGGACATGGTTCTGCTGAAGCTGCAACCATATGCGCAGAGCACGGTGGTCAATCGCCCATACCCTAAGCTGGCTTACAAGTTTTTTGGACCATATCGCATCTTGGACCGGATTGGCAAAACTGCGTATCGTCTGGACCTTCCAGCTGAGGCAAAGGTACACCCGGTGTTTCACATCTCCCAGCTCAAACCCTACATGGCAAACTACTCTCCAGTGTTCTCAGATCTGCCAAAGATCGAAGATTTGAGCGCTCATCCACTCAAGCCTCTTAAGATTCTGGAGCGACGACTCGTAAAGAAAGGGAATCGAGCCATACCTCAAGTGAAGATCCAGTGGGCGGCAGCATCTGATCAGGCCGTTACTTGGGAGGATTGGTATGTCTTCATCAAGATGTTTCCGCACGCGTCGGCTTGGGGACAAGCCGTCTCCAGCGCAGGGGGAGGTGTGACGCCGGCGGCAGAGGAAGAGGCGCCGGCGACAATGGAGAATGGAGGCGCGGCATCGGCGGAGTTTCGGGAGAAGGAAGAGTAATGGGGAAAGTGTGAGTGCGGGTGAAGGGTCGGTGCGTGAGTATTTTGGTGTAAGGTGAGCTGACGGGTGGGCCCGGTACTGTGGTGTGGGACCCAGGCGTCAGGGTGTTTTCTATGTACTCGGACCAACTTGGAGAGGAAGGAAAAAGAAAATCGAATCGTAACAACCACTCGACTCTCTCTCTCTTTCGTCGCTCGCGCGCGTCCACCGCCGACGGGACCCGTGATCGTGCTCACGCCGGAGGCCCGACGACCTCCGCCATCACAGCCTATCTCGCCATTGCGCATGGCGCGGGCGACCTCGTTGGCGACCACCAGGCACATGGACACCCAGCCCGCGAGCACCGCCCACACCACGTCCACTAGGCGGACCGCGGCTCCCCACGGCAGCGTCATCCTTGATCAATCCCTCTCCTCAGCTCAGCTGAGCTGCGTCCAACTCCAATCAGGCAATTCGTCGAACACCTCCCTCCCCTGCAGGCAGCTCAGAAGCACCGATCCAAAAACAGTAGTTGAGCCGGCAAGCAAGATCGCACGAATAATTCCCGAATTAATACGAGAGACATGAAGAGGATTCACCTCGTGTCTTGCCGAATGCCGACGCCTCCAGCTTGCAAGAGCAAGCAGCCTTCGGATAGCGCCGGTCCTTCGAGATCAAGCAACTAGGGCAGCAAAATTGGGATCCTGTTCGCCACCAACCGGCAAAAAGATTGCGACGACAAGACGGGATTTAAGGCGGGATAAAAAAAATGGAGATTTCAATTCACTACCACCTCCGCCACCAAAACTTTCCTTCCCCCTTTTCAGCTCCTCCTTGCCGGCCACTAATAAAGCTGGAAATCCTCAACAGGGTCAGGATATGGACGGAGACTAGTACAGTACTCACCTTCGCTTTGCCTTTGTCCCAAAGTCAACACAAACTTGCAACTTCACCATGAATTTCTTTAATCAGGACACGGTTAAACAGGTAATAGGTGTAGAAGAGCTTATCTTGCTTTCTTTCCTGATAATCTTGCCGGCATTACATAACACCTATCATGTTTAGTTCAGGATTCAAGAAACGCCTAGCACCTACCGCACAAGAACCAGCTGGAGGGCGCCACACAGGAGTCCACAATCTGTCGGACTCTGACTGGAGATGCTGCAACTCTATCAACCATTCGTTCCAGTCCACAATTTGTCAGACTAATCACAAGGATTTGGACAAGCCATGCGTTCCAGGCCACACACCTGGCAGGTGATGACCTGCTTGACACCTGTCTCGTGCCCCGTCACCGTAAGGAATAAACGAAATAGTATTAGGTGATCTCTACAGCTTGTCTTAGATTAGGATGACGTACGAGAGGATTTAGGTCGAGTCGATTATTCAAATTAGAACAGACGTATAGGATTAGAGTCTGTGGGTAACTTGCAGACCGGGGTATCCCGCACAAGCATGAAACAGTTGTGGATTTAGCCTAACCGTTGAGGCGGGCTCCGACACTGCCACGTGTTCAGCGGCTTCGGATATAACCTTCCCGCTGAGGCAGACTCCAACGTTTCCACGTGTCCTGCAGTTCCGGATCCGGCTCCCCGCTGAGGCAGGCTCCGGTGCTGCCACGTGTCCTATAGCTTCAGACCTGACCTTTCCGATGAGGAGGGCACCAGCGCTGCCACATGTCCTGCGACTCCGGATCCGACCTTCCCGATGAGGCAGGCTCCGACGTTGTCACGTATCTTACAACTCCAGACCCGACCTCTCCGATGAGGCGGGCTCTAGCGCCGCCACCTGTCCTGCGACTTCGAACCCGGCCTCTCTGCTGAGGCGGACTTTGGTGCTGTCACGTGCCTTGCGGCTCTGGATCCCATCTCCGTACTAAGATGGGCTCAGAGCTGCCAAGTGTCTCACGATCCGTAATGGACCATAGACCTTGAGAGTAAAGTAAGCCATGGCCTGTCCAATCGCGCATTCAAGACTCGCGCGTTTCCCAAGCGCATGGCGCACAACGCACGCCTCCGTGTGCCACAGTACTAGTGAAAGTTGCCTAGAGGGGGGTGAATAGGTTAATCGACCTGAAATGACTTAATAAAATGAGATCAGTACTCAGGGGGCGGACTAGTCCGGTCCAGAGGCGGACTAGTCCGGTCCAGGGGCGGACTAGTCTGGTCCACCTACAGGAAAAGACTAAAAAGAGTTTCTAACAAGTTTTAGTCAGATTCTTGTGATACAAAGTATGTTAGAATGACTTAGTGAACCTTAACAAGTTATGAAGCAAGTGTGAGGCTAAGGATCGCAATGAAACAAGAGTGATGAACAAAACCGTTAAAGCTAACTCTAGAAGCAATGTGCGATAAGTGAAAGCAAAGTACACAAGGAACATAAGAATTTTATCCCGAGGTTCGATCCCACGAAGGAATCTACGTCCCCGTTGAGGAGTCCACGAAGGACCGGGTTCAACAACCCTTCCCTCACCAAGTTTACCACAAGGGCCTAACTTGGTTCTCCACTATCACAAAGGGGTGAATACAAGATTCGTTAGGACTTCTCACAATCTGAGGCTCCCACCACAAATACAATCACAAAGATCAACTCAAGTCACAGATCACAAAGATTCACAAGTGCAAGAGATCAAACCGAGAGCCTAGAGCAGTGTTCTTCCTCTTCTTCACCTCACCAAACCCTAATCCACACAAGAATTAGTTTTAGAGAGAAGGTAGGCAAGATGGAGGCTTTTGGAGGCTCAAATTTTTTTGTGGCGGCGCTAGGGTTTCAAAGTGCTCAAGGAAATGGTTCAAATGAACCCAGGGGTCCTCTATTTATAGAGGTTCCCAGCCCATACTGCTGACTTCAGCAGATGGGCGGACTAGTCCGCCCTACGGCCCGGACTAGTCTGGCCTTTAGGACCACTGACGTCCCTAACAACTGTCGCACTGCGCGGCAATCGTCACACTACCCGTCAAACTTCAAATTCAAACGGCCACTTCAAAAACGGACTAGTCAGGCCCACACCGAACTAGTCTGATCTCACACAGAACCTTTTGTTCCGTGTGAAAACAGACTAGTCTGGAGACCACGGACTAGTCCGGGCCCCCAGGGCGGACTAGTCCAGCCTACACACACTTAGTCACTGAAGCACCAACTTCTCACAAATCCAGACTAGTCTAGCCCCCAGGGCGGACTAGTCCGATCTCAGTGAGGACCTCTTGGTCCGGACTAAAACGGACAAGTTCGTGATTTTGGGACTTAGCCCCTGAAACCCACTCCACGACTACCCGGACTAGTCCGTCTCACTACGGACTAGTCCAAACTCAGTCAGACACTTCTGGTCTGGCTGAAAACGGACTTGGCTGGCCAGGAGCGGACTAGTCCGTCCACCTGCACGGACTAGTGTGGCCACTCCTGCCAGACTACTTCCAACTCTCTTTTCTCAATAGGTTTGATCTATAAACCGCTTTGAGCTCCCAACTTTATCTCTATGCACTTTACACACACATCCTCACACTTATTTGGCTAGTCTACACTCGACACGCTAGAAACCCTAGTTTCTTCCTTTCTAGTTGACATCGCCGTTTTCATCCTTTTCCTTTTTGAGGGTTTGTGTTTCCGCTTGAGTCCACACATGTTCTTAGGATCACTGAGCTCATTAGTTACTTAATTGTCATCATCAATCATCAAAAACCCACGGGGATCCTAGATGCACTTTCAATCTCCCCCTTTTTGGTGATTGATGACAACACATTAAGTCTTCACAAATAAGAGTATAAATTTTGGTTTTCATAACGTGCGGGTGTATGAGTGACTCCCCCTCAATGAATGCATCATAAAAGATAGATTGAGGAAGTCCTTCATACACACACACGTTATGGTGGAGTGCCTACATGTTGTGCTCAACAAATTGTGACAATACATAATACATATGAATATGATTAAAAGATAGACATTCAAAGCTTCATATTGATATTAAACATTCAAAACATAGTCTTGCACAAATTTAAACATTCGACATGACATAAATATTACAAGAGAAGTGCGACATGTCCAAGGATTCAAAATAAGGACTACTCTCCTTACATCTAACTACTCTCCCCCATTCTAACTCTCCCCCCCATCTAACTCTCCCCCTTTGGCATCAAGACACCAAAAAGGAAAAGAAGAAGGGAACAACGAGCCCTATCCACTAGTCGTCACCATCCTCACTATCATCTGCCTCATCATCGGAGTCACTCTCCGTGGCCTCCGGGTCCTCGTGGTCCTCGTCATCGTCGGAGACCCGTGCCAAGGGAGCCGCCCAGAAAGAGCTCCCGTCCTCTTGGAGCTGGGCGAGCTCGTCGGCGGTGAAGTCGGGGAATGGAGTGATCTCCCCGTCGCTCACCTCCGGAGAGGACATGGGGACCTCCAGCTTGTCACACACTGCCTTGAGGTACTTCTCTTGGCACTTGTGTGCCCGCTGATTCCGGATCTCTTGCTTCCAGCAGGAGGTGAAGATAGCTTTGAAGAATTTGAAGAAGGCGCTCATCGACTGAGGTGGAAGCGGAGAGGGAGGTGCCACTGGGTGAGGTGTTGGCATCGCCGAGTGAGAGGGAGGCTCCGCATTATTCCGGCGCGAAGGAGGCGGCACTGCGGGTGGCGTCTGAGGATGGAGCGGGCAATGGGTCACATCCTTGACGAAGGTCAAGCCCGACACCTTCTCGATGAGATACATGATGTAGGGGGCATACCCGCAAGCACAGTTGGGGGTATGCGAGATGTTAAAAATGTCATCGAAGATGTAATCGATGAGGTTGAACTTCTCCTCCCCATCAATAAGGAGTAGCAAGTGCCTCAGATTGCCTTGGATCACCCCTGCATCACCATCCTTTGGTGCTATCGTCCTCCTCAGGATCCTGTTCAGAATGCTATAGAATGGCTTGATATTGCGAGCATGCCCGGCATCATACTGAACATGACTGGGATACATGTAGGTCAGCTCATCTCTTTCTACGGCCTTGAGTTTAGAGATAATGATCTCATGGTCCAAATGGGACTCAAGTCCGAGAATCTTGGCAAACTCCTCAAAAGTAACTGAGAGCTGCTCGTCATGCGTCATCCAAATGATCCGTCTATCACCTGAAGTGGTGAAGTAGATGGTGGAGTAGAATTGCAGGATGACTTCAACATTCTAGTCATATTTGAAGCCCATGATTCCTTTAAGCTCATGGCGCTCAGCGGCTTCAATGACCGCATCAAAAGCAGAATGTTGCTTTTGGGCCATGTACTTCTAGTCTACCCATTGTGCTTTGATCACTGGCTTCTTCATGTTCTGGTAGACTAGACGGTAATAGTCACAGTGAAAGTCGCACCAAAACATAGGGTTGGCGGTGCTCCTTTCATACTTGTAGACCTTGTCCATCTGCAGTCTCCTCGCCTTCTCGGCTCCTTTCCCATGGAAGACATTGGCGGCTATTTCACGTTGCCTATTGGGATTTCTCTTAGGAGTGTGCACCTCCAAGGGGCCAATGGGTTTGGCTTGTCCCTTCTCCATGATCACAGAGCCTGCGACCCTCTTCGCTGGTATCTTCACAGTGGGCTTCCTTTTCTTGGGCTCTACTGGAGCCGGAGCCTTGCCCTTCTTTGGATCTCTCTCGATCCGGTGTTCTGCAACTTCTTCTTGGGCTTGCTCCTTGCCCCTTGCTTTATCTCCCATGGTCACAAGTCTCTTCCTTTTGGAGACTTGTGCTGCTGCAGCCTGAGAATTGTGAGCTTCACGCTCCTCTCACTTCTTCTTGTGGAGTTCCTTGCGGGACTCCTCAATGGCACAGGCCATTGCTTCATCTTCGTTGTAGGCCGTAGCTGCGGCCCTAGCTTGTTGTTTCTTGGCTGCCTTTGCTCACTCTTGCTGCTCGAGAAGCTTCTTGGCAGCCTCAACCTCAGCCTTTACGCGTTCCTCGCAAAGGCGAAGCTGCTCCGCCTCCCACTCGGGATCAGTGGAGGGAGAAGCGGATCGGCGAGGAGCTGCCATTTCTGCTGAAACGGGAGGAAAACATGAGATAGAGGGTCAAGTAAGTGGAATAATGCAGAAGAAATCACGAGAAACAGCCAAAATTAGGGTTTGGTCTTGTGTACACCGGACTTGTCCGTCCCAGGGGCGGACTAGTCCGCCAGGCGGACTAGTCCGCTTGGCACCGGACTCTTCCGGTTTACACAGGTTGAACCCTAACTCTAACAGTTTTTTGAAAAATCGTTGAATCAAGTCGCAATACCCCTAGGCTATGATCACAAGGATGCTAGGAACAACTTTAATGAAGAGGGACTTATCAAAAACTTTATAGATTAAGAATGAGGTAAGTTTTTGGAAAGTGAGGAGTAACTCTTCAAATCTTGAGTAATCGACGAGATTGGGGATGGATCGCGTCGGGAAAGGTAGAGAAATGTCTCCCACACCTCCGGGGCTTCCAATGTGTGGATTGGAAACGGTTTTTGGTGGATGGAATAGAAAATCGCTCGAGAGGGGAGGTTGTGTGCACGTGGGAGAGAGAAAAGCAAATGAGCGGGAGAGGAGGGGTCGGGTCGCCTCCTGGGGGTTTAAGTACCCAGGGGCCGGACTAGTCCGGTGATAGGGTCGGACTAGTCCGGTCTGCGGACCAGACCCGGATAAGTCCGGATCCAGACTTGTCCGGCCATAGGACAGACTAGTCCAGTCCTAAGAGGCTGAAAACATATATATTTGAGTTTTAGCCACTATAGTTGATCCTTTTGGACATATTGCCACAACAAAACCTTATGAATATGGTCAGTAAGCAATCAACAATCAAACTAGGACCATAACTCACAAAGTTGATAGTTTTCCAAATATTTTGGAGAAAATTTAGATAGAGATGAATTTTTCAAACACATGCATTCTTTTGAATAAGTTGTAAAGTAAACATTCAGATGTGCATGTTTCAAGCCACATTTCGAGAATCTAAGATACTGAGCTCACTCCTAAGCTCACGAAAGCACTTCTCATCTAGAGGCTTGGTGAATATATCGGCTAGTTGGTTCTCGGTTCTCACATGGGAAATCACTATATCCCCTTTCAAGGAATGATCTCTCAAGAAGTGGTGTCTAATATCTATGTGCTTTGTCCTCGAATGCTCAACTGGATTGTGGGCTATTTTGATGGCGCTCTCATTGTCACATAGGAGAGGAATATGGCGCAAGTTTATACCATAATCCAGTTTTCCACATCCAAAGAAGTTGTGCACAACAACTTTCGGCTACATACTCCGCTTCGGCTAAAGAGCAATGGAGTTTTGTTTCTTATAGGACCAAGACACTAAGGATCTACCCAAGAATTGGCATGTCCCAGATGTGCTCTTTCTATCAACTTTACACCCCGCATAATCCGCATCGGAATAGCCAATAAGGTTAAACTTGGATCCTTTGGGGTACCAAAGTCCTAGGATAGGTGTGTGAACTAAATATCTAAGAATTCTCTTCACGGCGGTCATATGACACACCTTAGGTGCAGCTTGAAAACGTGCACACATACACACACTTAGCATAATATTTGGTCTAGATGCACAAAGATATAACAAAGAACCAATCATGGAACGATATACCTTTTGGTCCACACTTGGACCATCTTCGTTGAGGTCTAAGTGTCCATTTGTTGCCATTGGAGTCTTGATGGGTTTGGCCTTGTCCATGTCAAACTTCTTTAATATGTCTTGAGTGTACTTTGTTTGACTTATGAATGTGCCCTCTTTGAGTTGCTTAACTTGAAAACCTAAAAAGAACTTCAACTCCCTTATCATGGACATCTCAAATCTCTCTGTCATTATCTTAGAAAACTCATCACAAAACACTTTGTTAGTAGAACCAAATATTATGTCATCGACATATATTTGGCACACAAAGAGATCATCATTAAAGTGCTTTGTAAAGAGAGTGTAATCAGCTTTTCCTATCTTAAAACTATTTTGAATCAAAAAGTCTCTAAGGCACTCATACCAAGCTCTAGGAGCTTGTTTGAGGCCATAGAGAGCCTTACGCAATTTGAAGACATGGTTTGGGAAGTCTTGGTCTTCAAAGCCCGGTGGTTGCTCCACATAGACTTCCTCCTTGATTGGGCCATTTAGGAACGCACTCTTGATGTCCATTTGGTAAAGCTTAAAATCATGGTGAGTAGCAAAGGCAAGTAATATACGAATTGACTCTAGCCTAGCTACGGGAGCAAATGTTTCATCAAAATCCAAACCTTCGACTTGTGAGTACCCCTTGGCCACAAGCCGTGCCTTGTTCCTTGTCACCACGCCATGCTCATCTTGCTTGTTGCGGAACACCCACTTGGTGCCCACAACATTTGCTTGTGGACGCTTGACAAGCTCCCAAACTTTGTTCCTCTCAAAGTTGTTGAGCTCTTCTTGCATGGCCACCACCCAATACGGGTCGCTCAATGCGTCTTCAACATTATGGGGCTCCAAAGACAATACAAAGGAGTAATGTACACAAAAGTTAGCAACACGAGAACGAGTGATTACCCCTTTTGTAATGTCTCCTAGAATGTTGTCAATGGGGTGATCCCGTTGAACACTTTGATGCACACGAGGATGTGGAGGTTGAAATCTTGAGTCATCATCATCCTCTTCTTCTTCTTGGTCTCCCCCTTGATGTATGCTTCCCTCTTGACTTTTGTCTTCTTGATCATGTTGAGGTGCCACTTGTCCATCTTCAACTTGATCGCGTGGGGGATGACTTGCATCATCTTGTTGTTGGTCACTTGAGCTTTGAGGTTGTTCTTGTGGTCAAACATCTCCAAGTGCCATCCTCCTAAGCGCTTCTTGTGGAGAGTCTTATTGATCTAGCACACTTTTATCAACTTGCTCCACTTGAGAGCCATTAGTTTCATCAAACACCACGTCGCGTGCTATTCCAACAATCCCGGAGGATTTGTTGAAGACACGGTAGGCATGGGTGTTTGAATCATAACCAAGCAAGAAAACTTCATCAGACTTTGAAGCAAACTTCGAAGTCCTAGGATTCTTGTTGAGAATATAGCACTTGCTCCCAAAGACACGAAAGTAAGAGACATTGGGTTTCTTACCAACTAGAAGCTCGTAGGGGGTTTTCTTGAGGAGGCGATAGAGGTACAATCGGTTGACGGCGTGGCAAGCGGTGTTAACCGCCTCTGCCCAAAACTGGTCCGATGTCTTGTACTCATCAAGCATCGTCCTTGACATCTCAATGAGTGTCCTATTCTTCCGTTCTGCCACCCCATTTTGTTGAGGGGAGTATGGGGCTGAGAATTCATGCTTGATGCCCTCCTCATCCAAGAATTCTTCCACTTGAGTTGAACTCGGTGCTGTTGTCGCTTCTTATAGCCTTGATTCTTGAGGCGAACTCATTTTGAGCTCTCCTCAAGAACCTCTTGAGGACACCATGAGTTTCACCCTTATCATGCAAGAAAAATACCCAAGTGAAATGAGAAAAATCATCAACAATAACAAGACCATATTTGTTACTGCCAATGCTAATGTAGGTTATTGGCCCAAAAAGGTCCATGTGTAGTAACTCCAAAGGTCTTGTCGTCGTCATGATGTTCTTGGAGGGGTGTTGAGCTCCTACTTGCTTCCCCGCTTGGCAAGCACTACATGGTCTATCCTTTTCAAAGACAACATTCTTCAAACCATAGATGTGCTCGCCCTTAAGAAGCTTTTGTAAGTTCCTCATCCCAACATGGGCTAGCCTTCTATGCCAAAGCCATCCCATGTTGGTTTTCACCATTAAGCATGTGTCAAGTTGAGCTTTATCCGAGGTGAAATCCACAAGATAAAGCTTTCCCTTGAGCACACTCTTAAAAGTGATTGAGTTGTCGCTTCTTCTAAAGACGCTCACACCCTCATTAGTAAAAACACAATTATAACCCTTATTACATAGTTGTGATATGGACAAAAGGTTATAGTCTAAAGAATCAATATGCAAAACATGAGAAAGAGTGTGTTGGGGAGAAATGATAATTTTACCGGAGCCAAGGATTTTCCCTCGGCTATTGTCCCCAAAGAGGATCCCTTCATTTGGATCATCATGTTGCACATACTCCACGAACATTCTTCTCTCTCTGGTCATGTGGTTGGTGCATCCACTATCAAGCACCCATTTGGATCCACCGGAGGAGTATGCCTACAAAACAAGATTATGTCTTCCTTTTAGGTACCCAAGCGGAGTTGGGTCCTTTGACGTTAGTAGTGAGACACTTGGGCACCCACACACAAGGTTTGGGTCTCTTGCGGAGTGGACCAATATATCTAGCATAAACTTTGCCATACTTGTTCCTCATTAAAACATAAGATGCATCAAAATCATGAAAGAGGGGATGCGGTTCAGATTTAGGCATGTTAGTGCTAGTTGAAGTATTCTTCCCAATTTTAGTTGGGGATGAGCTTCCTTTGACAAAGACAATCAAGTATTTGCCATACTTGGAGATTTTAGCATTTTGTTTTCCACCTCTAGTATAACCAAGACCATCCTTGACATTGGGAACTCTTGTGTTGGTGTATGCACTTCATGCATACGCCACCTTCTCTTTGTCAAAGATGTCACCCTTAGGTGCTTGTTTGCCTTGAGTCATCTTAAGCTCATCCTTTAATTTAAGGATCAAGTTAGAACATTTGCAAGTAGAGATTGCTTCGGATGCAACCTTTGAGGAGGATGAGCTTTTGAAGGAAGAGGCTACATTGGTCTTGAGAGACTCAACTTGAGTCTCAAGGATCTTGTTAACTTTTACCAAGTTGCCAAGTTCATCCTTGAGCTCAATGGTTGTCTCCTCAAGACTTGAGCATGTTTTCTTGCTTAGAGCAAGTTCATTCTCTAATGCCATGCTATTCTCTCTCTCAAGCTCAAGGAGCTCAATGAGCTCTTTACATCTCTCCTTTTCATGGATAAGCATGTCCTTTTGCCTATCTATGAGCTCCTCCTTCTCAAAGATTTCATCCGAGAGTAATTTCATTCTATGCAAAGTGCTCTTACTTATGTCCTTAAGCATGTGTTCGTTTTCACTAGCACTATCAAAATCATCATGAGAAGATATGAAAGAGGATGAGTTAGAAGTAACCTTTCTCCTTCCTTGTTTTGCCATGAGGCAAGTTGGATTGTGGTCGTAGAGGTTGGGGAAAAGCTTGCTTCCCTTGGAGCTCCTCCCGATGGCTATGGTTGCCATCTTCTCCTCATCTTCGGACGAGGAGGACTCATCATTAGAGTCCCATTCCTTGCCTAAGTGAGCATGACCGGAGGGCCTCTTCTTCTTATAGAACTTCTTCTCTTGCGGCTTGCCCTCCTTCTTCTTCTTGCCCTCTTCATGTGGGCAATCTACAATGAAGTGCCCGTACTCGCCACAATTGTAGCAAGCCCTCTTGGTTTTGGGCCTTGCCTTCTCTTTGCCCTTGCTCTCATGCTTGTATCCTCCTTTTCTTCTTCTCATCATTCTCTTGAAGTTGTTGATGAAGAGGGCATTTTCCTCATCGGTGTCAAGGCTCTCCTCATCATCTTCGGTTTGCTCCTTTGAGGAGGATGTTGCTTTGAGTGCAACATCCTTCATCTTCGAAGCGGTGAACCTTTGGATGTCGTTGTAGAAGAGTGCCTCCTTCTCCATGATCTCGTGGTTGATGATTCTCCCTAGGACCTCCTCCGCGGTCATTTTGGCAAACTCCGGGCTTTCTCGTATCATGGAGTAAACAGAGACGTTTCTAGGCATGAATGCCCGAATCATTCTCTTCACCACTTCGTGCTCCGTCCACTTGGTGCAGCCATAAGATCTGCTCTTGTTGATGAGCAGCTTTAGGCGGTTGTACATTTCTTCGGGAGATTCACCATCCATAATGGCAAACCTTCCGAGCTCTCCTTCAATGAGCTCAATCTTGGCTTCCTTCACGACTCGGTTGCCTTCATGAGCCGTCTTGAGGGTGTCCCAAATATCTTTGGCCACCTCAAGTCCATCCACTCGGTTGAACTCATCTCTTGAGAGAGATGAGATGGTCACTCCGGCCGCTTGGGCATTGCGGTGAAGGAGCACGGCATGCTCCGGAGTGATGTCTTATCCATTCTTTGGTATGTGCACTCCGGTCAACACAATTTGCCACAAAGAGGGATTGAGTGACACGAGATGGATCTTCATGTTGTGCTTCCACATCCCGTAGTCGTTTCCATTGAATTGGGGAGGTTTCTCCAATGGGATAGAGAGGTAGTGGTTGTTGGAGACAAGGCGTTCATAGTTGTAGCCTTGTTGGTTGTAGTTGATCGTGCTGCCGGATGTAGAGGTCTGGGAGTCAAACTTTGGAATATTCAACTTCTCGCGAAGTTTCGCCTTGAGTTGGCGAGTCTCCTCATCATCCGTCAACTTGTCTTGGTAGACAAGCACCTCCTCTTGGGTTTCCTGGATCTCATTTGTCGAGACCTCGTCATACCCCACTCCAGCCATCTTCTCTCCGAGTTGTTAGACTCTTTGAGAGAGTCCCGCTCTGATACCAATTGAAAGTTGCCTAGAGGGGGGTGAATAGGCTAATCGACCTGAAATGACTTAATAAAACGAGATCAGTACTCAGGGGGTGGACTAGTCCGGTCCAGGGGCGGACTAGTCCAGTCCACCTGCAGGGAAAGCCTAAAAAGAGTTTCTAACAAGTTTTAGTCCAATTCTTGTGATACAAAGTATATTAGAATGACTTAGTGAACCTTAACAAGTTATGAAGCAAGTGTGAGGCTAAGGATCGCATTGAAACAAGAGTGATGAAAAAAACCAGTAAAGCTAACCCTAGAAGCAATGTGCAATAAGTGAAAGCAAAGTACACAAGGGACACAAGGATTTTATCCTGAGGTTCGATCCCACGAAGGAATATATGTCCCCGTTGAGGATTCCACGAAGGATCGGGTTCAACAACCCTTCCCTCACCAAGTTTACCACAAGGGCCTAACTTGGTTCTCCACTATCACAAAGGGGTGAATACAAGATTCGTTAGGGTTTCTCACAATTTGAGGCTCCCACCACAAATACAATCACAAATCACAAAGATCAACTCAAGCCACAGATCACAAAGATTCACAAGTACAAGAGATCAAACTAAGAGCCTAGAGCGGTGTTCTTCCTCTTCTTCACATCACCAAACCCTAATCCACACAAGAATTAGTTTTAGAGGGAAGGTAGGCAAGATGGAGGCTTTTGGAGGCTCAAAGTTTGTTGTGGCGGTGCTAGGGTTTCAAAGTGCTCAAGGAAATGGTTCAAATGAACCCAGGGGTCCTCTATTTATAGAGGTTCCCAGCCCATACTGCTGACTTCAGCAGATGGGCGGACTAGTCCGCCCTACGGCCCGGACTAGTCCGGCCTTTGGGACCACTGACGTTCCTGACAACTGTCGCACTGCGCGGCAATCGTCACACTACCCGCCAAACTTCAAATTCAAACGGTCACTTCAAAAATGGACTAGTCCGGCCCACACCAGACTAGTCTGATCTCACACAGAACCTTTTGTTATGTGTGAAAACGGACTAGTCTGGAGACCATGGACTAGTCCGGCCTACCCAGACTTAGTCGCTGAAGCACCAACTTCTCACAAATCCGGACTAGTCTGGCCCCCAGGGCGGACTAGTCCGATCTCAGTCAGGACCTCTTGGTCCGGACTAAAATGGACAAGTCTGTGGTTTTGGGACTTAGCCCCCAAAACCCACTCCATGACTACCCGGACTAGTCCGTCTCACTACGGACTAGTCCGAACTCTGTTAGACACTTCTGGTCCGGCTGGAAACGGACTTGGCCGGCCAGGAGCAGACTAGTCCGTCCATCTGCACGGACTAGTCTGGCCACTCCTGCCAGACTACATCCAACTCTCTTTTATCAATAGGTTTGATCTCTAAACCGCTTTGAGCTCCCAACTTGATCTCTATGCATGTTACACACACATCCTCACACTTATTTGGCTAGTCTACACTC
Source organism: Tuctoria greenei (assembly GCA_036927565.1). NCBI lineage: Eukaryota > Viridiplantae > Streptophyta > Magnoliopsida > Poales > Poaceae > Tuctoria > Tuctoria greenei. The sequence goes on along the minus strand of JAYESD010000011.1, from coordinate 116,113,871 downwards.
GACACGCTAGAAACCCTAGTTTCTTCTTTTCGAGTCGACATCGCCGTTTTCATCCTTTTCCTTTTTGAGGGTTTGTGTTTCCGCTTGAGTCCACACCTGTGCTTAGGATCACTGAGCTCATTAGTTACTTAATTATCATCATCAATCATCCAAAACCCACAGGGATCCTAGATGCACTTTCAACTAGCAATGGGGCGCATGCACTTGTCAGGCGCTACAGTGACTGATTAGGCCGCGGTAATAGTGCAACAGTGCAGAGCCACAGAGTTAACCGAGTAGATTGCGATATAGTGTCAGGATGGGATATTCTCCACCATTATCAACGACTACGGCTTAGTCTGAGGCGTTCGGCGCGACGGGACGACACATCTTCAAGCCATCATCAGTAAATGCTACAAGTAACCATAAGTACTCTAGATTTTGTATAGGATGCAGATCACTTTAGGACCACCCGTCGGGCCTCGAATCTTTGTGTAACCGTCCGACCTTGGACTACAAAAGGGTTGGGCAGCCACCAACACAAGACATGCACAACTAAGCTCATACAAGCCGAACTAGACACACCAGAGCAATACAACACACTCTCCCGTGGACGTAAAGTTTTACGCTCCAACAGCCTGAACAACGTAAATCCGAGTGTCCATCGTGTTCGTCGATCTCGAGCGTTCAAGATCCTTGGTCCCTCCAACAACAAACCTCCGCGGGCTGCTCTAGTAGCAGTGTTGGGGGAAGTGTAGCAAAAACCACTTCGATAAGTCTAATCAAGTAGAGATAAGATTTCATTATGTAGCAGTTTAAATAAAGTTGAGTCTACCTACTAAGCTATAAATAGACACCTACTCCTGTGATTAAAGTGCAATTCTTAAGTTAATCTTGAATGTCCCACAATGAGAGATAAAATTTTCAACATTCTGGTATCAGAGCAAGGTTAAGATTCAAAGGCAAGGTTCTCGCGTATCTCAGCAAAGCAGACAAACGCGATGAATCGAGAGGGAAGGAGGCAACACATGGCGAACCCTGATAAAGCTAAAGTGGATTCGATGAGGAAGTGTGCGGATTGACGCAGATTGGGATCAGGCTTAGAAGGATCGAAGCATGTCACGTAGCAGGAGGCTGAGTGCTCCAAGTTTCTCAACGAAGCGTTGAGCGGGAGAGGTGCGTCACCATCATTTGTGTGAAGGTAGAAAATGAGCCTGTGTGCCTCATCTTAGAGTCCATCACCACCGCCGGCAATGCCCAGATCGAGCTCAAAGGCGATCACGCTCGGGTGTCGTCAGTCATGCGTAGGAAAGTTCTAGAGTGGAGTCAAGTCTGATGTGGTCAGACGCACAGGTTGGGTCTGCTCGTGGGCACATAATAGGATGACTGGATTGGGCTTGAGTGCTTGTGATCCTGTTGGGCCTGGCTGGAGTAATCTTCATGAGCAGGGATGAGAACAAGCCTGCTGGTGTTAAGATTTTTTGAGGGGTACGAAAACATGGCGGATGATTCGGTGTTCATGAACAACAACGATAATGCGAGCACGAGTAGTGGCAAGAACAATATCGTGGAAGGCACCCGTGTAGTTCATAGAGGTGATGACAAGCTTTCCTATTGTGGTCATGATGAAGATCAAGCTAAAGACACCCCTGTTATGGAAGGCGGTGGAGAAGGATGGTGTCAGCGAGCAAGAAGATATTGTGTCGTTTGACATTCTAGTTAGTATCACCCTGCCAGAGATGATGACCACGATCGGTGAGAAGAAGAAGGTTAAGGATGCATGAGATTGCATCACCCTCATGCTGATCGATGCCAACCACGTAAAAAAGACTACAATGCAGCAGCTATGCCAGGAGTTCGATATCATCACTTTCAAAGATGGAGAGGGAGTAAGGATTTCACCCTCTGGTTGAGCGGTAATGATGTCACGCCTTGCAACACTTGGAGAGGGGGTTAGAAGAGTTGAAGGACATTGAGAAGTCGTTGAGGGAGCATGACATAACATTTCAACATATCTTGATGGCGACCATGACGCTGTTAGACGCCTCAAATCTCACCCTCTTTGTGGTGACGGGATGACTGAGGGCTATGGAGAACACCTTTGACATGTCGCGACGCGAGGAAGGACTTCATGACGTCAACTATTACTCACTCAGGAGGGGTGGGAGGCATAGGTGAAGGAGGAGCGTGCAGGTTCACCGAAGAAGGGCAATCGCCAAAGCCACTCACGACGTGACTCATCGAGCGATGACAATGAGAAGCTCACTCAGAACAAGTATTGAAGATGCAAGAAGTATGGTTATTGGGTTAGGGAGTGTTGCTCCAAGCTCAATCGGGTGGAGGCATATGTGATGATGGCAGATGGGGAAGGCACTCTGATGATGGCAAGGGTGTGTCCTATTGAGACAAGCACAACGGTGGAGAGGGCGCAGCCACCACCAGAGGAGCTGGTGGAAGCGCGGATCTTCGTGCATCTTTGCAACGAGAACAACATAGATGATTATTAGGCACTTCAACACAAGCGCGAGCAATCACATGATGGGTCATGTGGTGTCTTCTCTAAGTTCGATGACAATATCGTCGGCACAATGAGGCTTGATGACAACATGATCGACAATAGTGAGCCTAAGAGATGGGAGCTTCGAAAGCTCACTGGCGTGTACCTCGTTCCTCAACACGATAAGACATCATCAGCATCGGTCTACTAGACAAGGAAAGCTACAATATCAACATCCACAGAGGAGCCAGGAACATAATAACTAAATGATGGCTTGACGATAAGATCTGGATTGTTGTAAGATGTTAGGTGTGAATATGGTTATAGGTTAGAGTAAAAACATGCAGTACTTATTCATCCTTTGAGCTTTTATAGTTAGATTTATCTTCCTCTCTTTCAGAGAAAGATATATTTCTTAGCAATGTCATTCACCATTGCATGTCATTGAATCAAAAGATAAATACCCTACATGACCCAAATGAGTTGATAATTGTGGAACTCTGAATTTGTCATTTTCTGATATCTTGCTCCTTCTGTTTATGATTGTTGGTGAGTTTAAGATAAATACCCTATATGGTTATGTAGTATAGATTTAGAGGAACAGCACCCCTACTGATTATATTTATAATTATAAATTTCCTACACTAGTTCGAGTTTCTCAACAGGCCGTGTAAATAATTTGAACTAATTAGCATCATTTATTTTGAAATTGGGGGAGGAACTTTGTGAGGACCGAGATCTTGACTTCCAAGAATAGCATTGGGTGGTGTCGTGCGATGCGGCACCCAACAACATACAAGAAAAGAATACTCAAAGTACATCAAAGTTTTTATTTCATAATATGATCAAGTTTACAAATATAGCGTACAACTCGTGCGCGCACACAAGAAGTCATCCATGCTTGCGGACGCTTCCCACTAGCAACACTAAGAGATACGGCAGCGGCATTGATTCCCATGGGCCATACACCTCGAAAAGTCTGAGGTCTCATGAACAACTACAATACAAGCAATAATACTAACACCTGCAAAAGATATAATAAACAACCGTGAGCACAAGGCTCAGCAAGACTTAACCGTCTCTCCTACGGACATGAAACTCTATATGCAAGGATATTCATAATATAGGAAGTTGAATTGCAATAAAGTACTTGCCTAGAGTTGATCATTAGTTTTTCATGTTTTAGCATCAATCTTAATGGTTCATAGAACATAAACTTAGTGAGCACCATCTCTAAAGAATACAAGTTGCAGTACAAGGATTAATCAATATAGCATAATTCATATAGTGCCAACTACTCTCTACGTCAAGACACAGTTAACAAGAGATACTCAAAAAACCGTAAGGGGCGGTGATTGCAATCAGTAATCATCCAGTGTGCACGACACATACGCTCGCGTGGAATACACGTCAGTGCTCTTCAAATCATGTCATAAGTGGCCACCTTTCACACATCATCCCAAAGTTGAACCAGTTCTATGATTCTCATAGAAGGTCCACTACACGAAACACGTTGAAGTTGCTCTGCTAGTTTATTTCCACCTTTGGTCCTCTTTTCGCCAAGGGACCACGGTATAAGTTTCGACGCTAGGGTGTATGAGTTACATCAGTTTCTTGGGACCCATATAGCTAGTATGCAACCGGTACAGTTCAAACTTGCTCAACTTGGCCGCATATGGATTGGTCCTCAATCGACATAGGCATGGCTTCAAACTCAAGACCACGTCCTGCTGCTTCCTACATCCTTGCCCGGTCTTATTTTCAGCTTACTAAATCCATTCTCGAATCAAATCCATGTGAACCCTATTCTTTGTCTCGCGAGTGGATTCCAACCATTTGACTTCTATCGCTCCACTAAAACAGTAGCATAGCAATATAATACGATAGAGTAATGTTCAACTCAGTCACTCCAAGGACTATTTGGTCATGCATGTGGAGTATCAATCAAAACTTGACCTAATGCACAATACATACTTCATACATATAGTGTATAGAAAAGAAAAACTTTATAAAGGTTGTTATATACAAGCTGGAGCTTGCTTTAGGTTGCGACTAATACAAAAGTCAATATAGTCAATGTGAAGTCAATATGATCAGCTGCTGGTCCGTAGATAGGAAATTCCTCCTCGAAGTCTTTCGTCGTGAATACTATCGAAATGAGACGCACATTATAAGAATATAGCATCGCAAAGATGAAACTATAAAAATCTGAAGAGGAAAAATGAGATGTTGTATAGGACTATAAGAAGGCTCTATGTTGGTTTAAACTTTGGTGGAGAAGGGTGGAGTTTCACAAAGTTGAGATAGGAGCAATGGAATTATTAACATCAATATGCCATTCATGAAAGCAAAGCTACTAATGGCATAATCTGTTGAAGACAAACCACGATGAAGCTGGGATTTTCGTAGTAGTCCACAAATGTAATAGGAAAGGTGCTTGCAAAGTTTCAGCTGAAGCAAATACAAAGTGCGGCCTACAAAAATCCATAAATGTTTATGCTTTACTGAACTTTCCTGAAAAACTGGAGCTTTTTCATGCCTCAAACTTGGTTTATCAGAAAGTGTTGCTCACAAGGAATTCAACAAAATTGGTTTCCCATTTTTTATGAGCTTCCTAGAGGGAGATATTGATTTTACAAGTTGCTAAGTATTTCTGAAATAGTTTCTGTTAATTTTAGCATTTTTCATGGACATAGATGATTGGAATACAATTTGAACCAGCAATTCAAGTCAAATGACTTTCAAATTTTTAAAATGGAAAATTGCCGCACCAAATCCTTGTGGCAATCTGATCTGCATAAAAACATCGTAAGGCTGGCAGGTGGGCCAGCCGGGACCATCTTCTAACTCGCGCCTGATGGCGTGGGTGGCGTCGCTCGACGGCGGCATGGTGGCACCCATGCCGGCCAGCTCCCCCTGCACCTCCCTGCCCAAAAATGGCTGTCATGGCCTAACTTTGGATGAAGAAACTGTGGCTGAGGTCGAAAGTGCTCGGTGCCGGTCGGAAATGGCCGTGGAGGCGGGTGGAATGTTGACGGCGAGCTCGGTCTTGCTCGGTACTGCCCTATTTACCTCACTTCTTGGTCCTACAGAACCACTGGACCACGAGGAACCCATATTTGGACACTAATTGAGATGAAAACGACCGAAATTCTAAGGTCCACCGTGACCTATGGTTTCGAATCATGCATTGGGGAAAACTAGCTCCTAAGGACTAGACTCAATCATTTTCGATGATTGTTGATGCAGGAGGTTCGTAGAAACATGAGGAGACTATTCTATAATTGGATTGGAGAGGTTTGCTTTGTGTAGAAAGGATTGCAAGAATGTTTACCGATGGTTCATGGAATCTGCCAGCGCAAGATTGGAGAATAAGACCTCTATAAGTCGTGGTATAGGAAACAATGCTTAGGGGTGGAGGAAGAGGTGGTAGAGAACCTTTTGGCGGCGCTGGTGATGCGAGAAACATGTTGGAGAGGGAGGGTGACGGTGAACTCCAAATCTTACGAAGGCAAAACAGAGGAGTTGACACCAAAATCTCCAAATACTCGGTCGTGGATGACACCTCCAGAGCTCCTATACGCTAAGCGCAACCGTTGGTTGTTGACGGCTGTTATATACCAATTTCACCCGTCAATATATCTCAATTATGTGAAGGAAATATCATTTCTTGCACACATCACCTTTCTATTTAACCTATCTCCACTTGTACTTGGAGAAATTGGTGCATGAAGGTATTTTGCACAGAATTGAAGTGAAATAAGGGGTGGATCCTATATAATATCATCCCAGCCAATCAAGCGCTGACATGTGGCACCACATGGATCAAATGGCCCACAAATAGAAGTATCTGAGGCCATCCAACGATTTAGCACCCATATCAAAGGATGGGACCCACCTGGAAGTCACCCCAAGAAAACACAGACTGTTTAGAGGACTTACCAGGTCAGTTGACCCCCCTAGTCGACCGACCTGGTCTTTCCTTCAAACTCAGTCAGCTTCCACATGTTGGCTCCTCCCATCTTGAAGAAGTCAGTGGTGACTGATTAGCGCGCTTTTGGTGGCGGGAACTGACCCTTCTCCAAGCTATAAATAGGACCCCTCACTTCAACACACCACTTGAGCATAATTCTATTGTATACACTAGCTCTCTTAGTTCTTAGTGGAGTTAGGCTATAGGGAGGAGAGCCTCTAGTCCCAAGTCCAAATTGGGAAAGGTATGGCTCATGCATCTTTTCTTATATTTGTGACTTTATGCATAATAAAAATATTATATTTAGTCTTCTTTTATTCATATACTTGGATGAAGTGTTTCATGTTTGATTGTGGAGTCCATGTATGTGGTAGGAGTAGTCTTTATGATTATGCCATATCACTCTTAATCTATCATCATAAACACTACAAACCCCCACTATAGTATAATTAGTTATGATATGATCATGTTGATATGAATAACTTATGCTATGTCTCAACATTGGTTCAATGATGTTTAGGTTAGTCATTGCCTTAAGATGGCTTGTGTCATGACTTAAGGTATTTACTTAATATGCTAGCATGGTGTTAGGATAGTTAAGTAAGGTTGGATGTCTCATAGGCGCACAAATTGAAGAGGTAGGAAGTAGGTGGTGACAGCCCTATCTGTCCTTTGTAATCCTCCATGTTCGACTATGTCACAGGCTCTTGGCGGGAGTCGTCCTAGTATTGGTAGGGGTAAACCCGTGTTCGATATGTTGAACAACTTAGCACAAGGATTCATCATTGACATGCTCATTAGTATCTAACCTAGGCTATGTATATGTATATTAGAAGCATTGTAGGAGCAACTCCCCAACTTTCTAATCTCTAATAGGACTCATTTACCCCTTAGAATAGATTGCTTAGATGTGTGTCACACTACCCATATTATCAACATACTTCATATGTATAGTGTATACAAAAGAAAGACTTTATAAAGGTTGTTATATGCAAACTAGGGTTTGTCTTAGGTTGCGACTAATCCAAAACAATATAGTCAGTGTGAAAGCCAATATTATCAGCTTCTGATCCGTAGAAAGTAAATCCCTCCTCGAAGTCCTTCGTCCGGAATACTATCGAAATGAGATGCACATTATAAGAATATAGCATAACAAAGATGAAACTATAAAAATCTGAAGAGGAAAAATGGCATGTTAAGGACTACAGGAAGGCTCTATGTTGGTATAAATTCTGGTGGAGAAGGGTGGAGTTTAAAAAAGTTGAGATAGGACCAATGGAGTTATTAACATCAATATGCCATTCATGTAGAGCAAAGGTACTAATGGCATAATTTGATGAAGACAAACCACAATGAAGCTGGGATTTATGTAGTAGTCCACATATGTCATAGGAAAGGTGCTAGCAAAGTTTCAGCTAAAGCAAATGCAAAGTTTTGTCTACAAAAATCTATAAATGTTTATGCTTCACTGAATTTTGCTGGAAAAACTGTAGCTTTGTCATGCTTCAAACTTGGTTTTCCAGAAAGTGTCAAAATTGGTTTCACATTTTTATAAGCTTCCTAGAAGGAGATATTTATTTTACAAGTTGCTAAGTATTTTTGAAATGGCTTTTGTTAATTTTAGCATTTTTCATGGACATAGATGATTGGAATACAATTTGAACTAGCAATTCAAGTCAAATTACTTTCAAAATTTTAGTTCAAGGATATTTGAATGGATATTCTGGCCAAAATTGAGAATTTTCCATAAAAGGAATCACTTACAATAAATCCCCAAGGATTTAAATTAGGGGAATTATTGAGCAAAATCAAGGGATTTCTACAAATTACATGACATGAGGACGCCAACAAAATTTGTTTCATAGTTTTTGCACATTTCTACATGCAGTTATGATTTTTCTAAGTTGGACAATTTTCTGGATTTATTTTGTAATTGAAAAATAGGTTAAACGTTGAAGCTGGGCCCACCATTTAAAATGCGCAACTCAGGTGCAAGCCACACCCGGGCCACACACCACTCTGCATTGCCGCACCAGATCCTTGCCACAATCTGATCCACGGAGAAACATCGTAAGGCTGACAGGGGGGCCAATGGGGACCGTCTTCTACCTCGCGCCTGACGGCGTGGGTGGCAGCGCCCGATGGCGGCATCCTTGCTGGCCAGCTCCCCCCTGCACCTCCCGGTCCAAAATGGCTGTCATGGCCTAACTTTGTGTGAAGAAACCGTGGGTGAGGTAGAAAGTGCTCGGTGTTGGTCGGAAATGGCCGCACGACGGCGGAGGCGGGTGGAAGCTCGACTGTGAGCTCGGTCTCGCTCGGTAGTGCCCTATTTACCTCACTTCTTGGTCCTACAGGACCACTAGACCACGAGGAATCCATATTTGGACACAAATAGAGATAAAAACGATCGAAACTCTAAGGTCCACCGTGACATAGGGTTTCGAATCCGGCATTGGGGAAAACTAGCTTCCTGAGGACTAGACTCAATCATTTTCGATGATTGTTCATGCAGGAGGTTCCTAGAAACATGAGGAAACTATTCTATAATTGGATTGGTGAGGTTTGCTTCGTGTAGAAAAGATTGCAAGAATGTTTACCGACGGTTCATGGAATCCGCCGGCGCGAGATTGAAGAATAAGACCTCTATAAGCCGTGGAACGGGAAACAATGCTTAGGGGTGGAGGGAGGTGGTAGGGAACCTTTTGGCGGCGGCGGTGATGTGGGAAACATACCGGAGAGGGAGGACGACGTGAACTCCGAAGCTTGTGATGGCAAAACAGAGGAGGCGACACCGAAATCTCCAAATACTCGACCGTGGACGACACCTCCGTGGAGTAGCACTCTCCTATACGTTAAGCGCACCCGTTGGCTTCAAGGTCCTGGCCAGAAATGCGCTGTGAAGTGGCTCGGCCGTGCAAGCATGTGGGATGGCGAGGTCAAACAGAGGCGGCGCACGGTGGTGTTCAAGCAGAGCCACGATTTGGCACACAGGAGCAAAACAAACGAATAGGAGAGAGGGAGAGGGTGATAAGGCCGAGCTGCGCTCTCTCCCTGTGGCCAGGCTGGTGATTGGGGAGGTGGCGCATGCAAAACCGTTGTGGCGCCAGGAGAAGCGAAGCAGAAAGGCAGTTCAACCTTGAGCAGATGACAGGTAGGACCCACAGCCTCCCCCTTATCTTCTCTGGTAAATTTAATCTCCAAACAAATGAGCTTTGAAAAATATCAAACTTGACAGCCAAGCTAAAGCAATTATATGGAATCCAAATCTGAAGTTTAATTTGAGAATTGACAAATTTTGAATTAGAATTCAAATTTGAATTTAAATGTATTTCAAAGATTCCATTAAATTAAATAGCAAATGGCCTCTAAAAATTATGAAACTTGGCAGATATACTATTTGAATTATGAGAAATCCATCAGGCAACACAATTTTCCATTTTAACTTACTTTGAACAGGAGATAGATTTAGAATTTTGAATTCCTCGTTTAGGGTTTGAATTAATTCCATTTTTACTTATAAGTGTCATATTTCTCTTTTCTTTCTCTTTGCATTATTCTTGAGCTTAACTTTTTATGTCTTTTACAAATTTCACAATACAAACTACTTTCGCACGATAAAATTGAATGAGTTTAGATAAACAAGGCCACGCCAATGTAACAGATGGAAACCTCTTTATTCATTATTGTAAGTAGCCAATTAACGAACAGCCTCTTAGATTACTCGACGTCGGCCGGCTTGCAGCGGGCAGTCTCCGCCGGAGAGCGCAGGCGGCGCCTCCAGGTCGCACTCGTCCTGGGCCGGCATGGAGGCCACGACAGAGAAGAGGAGGAGGAGCTTGCCGTTGCCGGGCGCCATGAATGGATAGACGGATCGAGCGGGCGAGCGAGGAGGCGTGCACTAGGATTTGCAGCGAGGAAGTCGTGCAGAACAGACAGGATCGTGCTACGTTGCATTAACAGAATTTGGTGTGATGCATACGGCATGCCTTGCTAGATGCCATGGTGAGAGGTTAAAGATACAAGGCGAGACACGAGTCCTGCTACTACACACGCCTCGGGAACCGTGCAACTCTGAAGCCAGGCACTTTTTGTAACAAATATAAAGGTAAAGACTTTTTATTTTTTATTCTAGGAAAACATTAGCTTCTAAATAATGGTTCTACCGGTACATCAGTAATTGTTAACAAGACCCCTAAGCATTTCCCAAACCACACGTCCGTTTCCACGCTGCTTTCAATGCATTTCCGCTCTGAACTTTTTGGAAAACTTCCAAACCAAGGTCCAAAAGCTTCCTACACCGTTCACCAAGAAATATAAAGTGTAATTTCAATGCCCAAATTCAAATTCGACCAACAAACTAATACAATAACATACGAGTTTTGTGGCCCGAGATAGACTTCGTTAAAATTCATATTGAAAAGTACAACGTAAGTTAATTATTATTAGTAAGAGAAACCATCAATAGAAGCTCACTTTTAAATAATCAAAATACAGGTAAAGGAGGATCAACACCTGTCACAAAATTTTCGAGTACAATACTGAAACACAGCATAAGCTGTAGCATACTGCAACCACCTCTATATAATTTTACAACAAATTACTGAAAGTAGTTCTTGCTCCTCAAAACAGTGGCTGCTTGTCATCATCTCACCGGGCTACCTGTTGTGCTGCTTGGGCTGGCTCCACGATGCTCTTTGCTAGCATGTAAGTCCGCGTGTTAAGGCCCTTCAAGCTTTCGACGATCTGCTCATGGCTGCAAAAGATGTCTCCTCCATTAATGGGCGGTATTGTATAGCAGATTACTACTCTAGCTATGAATACACAATCAACATATGGTGAGTATGCCTGGACAAAACGACTTACACATTGACAGGACTGGACGTCATTATAAGGGTTCCTGACACGGAATCAATCCTGGCATCCAATTTTGAACTCCTTACCAAGTTCATTATCCATGATTCTGCCTCATCGTAGTTCATGTTCAGCTTCTGAGCAAGCATGCTGTTTATTCCAAGAAAAAGGCATCATGAGGAAATCTTAGATTTGTCAACAACAAAGTTCTATACAGTCCACAGAAATCTGACAACTAAGTTCTTTATGCAATCCATAAAAGTTTCTCAACAGTAAATTTCTTATGCAGTCCATAAAGTTAAGTGCAAACATAGAGGGAAAAAATGTGATCGTAAACTGAATGTTCCCTCCAGTTAAAATTTTAAAATTGTCCTAACAAAAATGCATCATGAGGACATCTTAGATTTGTAAACAACAAAGTTCTGTACAGTCCACAGAAATTTGACAACTAAGTTCTTTATACAATCCATAAAGTATGTCAACAACAAAATTCTCATGCAGCACATGAAGTTAATTGCAAACATACAGGAAAAAAGTGCTCTTAAACTGAAATGTTCACACAGGAGCCTTTTGATGCTACAACTAGAATCTCCCACCAGTTAAAATCTTAAAATTATCCTTACAAAAAAGGCCTTAAATTATTCCTAACAGGATTAATCGACAACCTACCTTCCAAACTGAAGTGATGACGACATGCGAAGAATGCAATGTAAATTACTATCCACTAAAGCATAGCTGCTGACTTTAAGAAACTACGAGTTCATCTAGCAATATACTAAATAATAATCCAATCGAAAAGCAGGCAGCAATCCTGTAGTGAATTTAGTGTTTTGATACTTCACAATTGTGTTCCCACTAATTCATGAAGGAGAATTGTTTCAATTGGTGAAAAGTGATTCATGAAAAGGAGGACGACCAAGGCTGACATGCCAGGAGGCGGTGAAGCGAGACTTGAAGGAGTGGGATATATACTTAGAGATTTGGCTCATGATAGGACTGCATGAAAATTAACAATCCACGTGCCGGAATCGTAGTTTATATGTATTTTGCTACTCTTATTTTCTTTCTTATTAGTTATTACTTCATTTTCTTTTTAACAAAAAAATCTCAAGATCTCAGTTTATTTGTATTTTGTTAGTCTCACTCTCACCTTATTTTTCTACTTCTCCTTTTAAAAAATTATAAATTGTTGGTTTTCATTTCTAGCTGACCCCAACTTGCTTGGGACAAAGGCTTGGTTGTTGGTGGTGGTGAAAAGTGATTAATCGGAAAATACCCACCTGATGTCAATGCACCGATGAATACGGCAGTAGGCCTCGAAAATAAACAGACGAGCATTTTCAAGGAACTCATCTCTCAGAGGAACAGTGATAAAATTTCCTTCTTGGATACGCTTTCCCAGAAAAGGGTCATTCAATATGACCTACAAAAGCAGCCATTGGAACATAAGAAACATTAATATATAGGACAGCAAGTCAGACAAATTTGGTATAATCATTATAGATTACTGGGAAAGCAATGCTAGCATACTCATCTTGACACGACTTTGCAACCTCAGTTCAAGAATCCCTAAGTTTTAGTTCATATTATAAATAAAGTCTAATACTCCCTGCTCAACTGGCCCACATCAAAACAGGTCATAAGTCTACTCAGATTCAGCATGCTGACATCTGGTATGTACGATACATCCAAGAGACAATCAGACTTGGGCTTGACAGTCATTTTAGCAAGGAGGCATGAAAGGATTTTTCTGGTAAGTCTCATCTCACAAAACCATGTTTTGCAAATACAAAGACTTATTTCATAGAATAGAAGGAATCATTTAACATTGTTTTCCAGCTTTCCCAAGAACATGCATGCAACAGTAAACAAACGGAATGGCTGTGAAGACTAACTAAAATACTACCTGCTCGCATTGCTGGAGTTTCTGTTGTGCACCATCAAAATCGTAGTTCACATATAAGCATTCCAGGAATTCGGTTATGGGGTCCTTGTAACTATGCTGCTCCTGTTGAATGACTTTAATAAGTTCTTTAAGCATATTCCTCCTTCTTTTGTTCACAACAACTGCAGTAGCTAGGTATCTCAGAAGATGTGGGGCATTCGTCTGGATAGCATTCAAGTACCTGAAGGGAAAAAATGAGTAGGCATGTCGAACGATATGATCTTTACATTCAATCAGACAAAAATTATTTTCATTGTTGAGCTGATTTACACAGTAGGAAGGAGTGATTTATAGAAGCAAGATCAAAATTCTCAAGAGGAATATGTGTGAAACAAGCCTACCCCAACGTGCTTGTGATGTAGGCTTTGTTATTGTTTTTGTTGTATATGTGTGAAACAATGTATTTGAACACCAGCATATTCAAGAGTACCAATAAGCATCCACTAATTACCACTCACTGTTGATAACTTCATTATTACAGAGATACTTCTATAGTAATATTGTCCTTATAGACTACCAACAATATCTGGTGGTAAGTTTGTTACAAGACAACTAAACAAAACTCAGATAGTATACGGGATTAAGTCAGGTCGAACTTTTGGTGGACAAACCTGTCCTGGAAGAATAGATCAATGATCCCATTTCTACCATTTTCATGGTTAAAGAAGATGAAGAGAGCCCAATGCATGAGCCATATCCTGTTCTGGAGCTGATTGAGAGGTGAGGAAAAGTTGACACAAAAATCAATTAAGAAACATGTTAGTTATATAATATACACTATCAACAAAGTAACACATCGTGAAACTTCAAGAGGAAAACCTTTGAATCAATAATTTCCTTCAAGCGATTGAGTTCCTCCAATGCTACATCCCAGTTCTGCATTAGGATTTCTGCCGCAAGCTTTCCCCAAAGGGCACTCACACTCCTCTCACTGTTTGTGCACAAGGCACGGTACTGGTACAGATAATCAGAACCCCCTGAGTAGTTACCACACTCAAACTGAAATTTGGCATACTGATACAGAGCTTCAATCTGGTCAGGACCAATCTACATTGTTACCAAGAAGGATTCAATTAGTTTATTAGCACATAACATGCAATGGTAATACAATGTACACCTCTAAAAGAACATTTTATGTTTCGACCTTAGCTGTCCTGCACAGAGCTAAGATCAAGTATGTAGTTAATAGCATGTATCCACATCTAACAACACCTAGTCTCGAAGATCAATGCACTGTCAAAATAAAATCACAATCTTGCTAATGGCTCCCAATTTGACAACCACGTCTTGCGTGTTGGTCACACACCAAAAGCTTGGCAATCTACAATCCACTAAATCTAAGGGGGGCAGGAGACTCAGACCTGGAAGCGCTCCTGGAGCATGTGGATGTTGTACTGCTTGTCGGGCCTGAGCTCCTGCACGAGCTTCGGGTTCTGGAGGAAGGCGACGATGGGGGCGGCGGCCGCGTCCAGCGACTTGAGCCTCGCAAGCACCTCGGAGCGACGCGCGACCATGTCGGCAGGTACGTCGTCCGTGCCGCGGAGCGAACGGTGGATGTCCATGGCGTAGTCGACCATGTTGGTGCCGTTGAGGAGGCGGATCTTGGCCTCGAGGATCTCGCCGTCCGGGTAGAGCTGCCGCTCCTGGAGGAATTCCAGCAGCGGGAAGACCAGGTGGCGGTCCAGCTGCGCCGCCATCAGCGCAGTCAGGTCGTGCTCCGCCATGGCTGGAGCGCTCGTTCGTGGCGGCGCGGGGAGGAGAGACGGGAGGGGAGATGCCGAAGCGAACAGAGTCTGTGGTTTCGTGGATCAGGTGCCGATCGTAGTCGTCCGCGTTATCGGACGGTCCCGATGAGCCCTTGTTTGGATTGGCCGTTCCGTTGTGCTCAAGCCGAAATTGGCTCGATAGCCTATTTGATCCTTCAATTTTGGACTGAAACTCAATTTCATTACTTAACTTTTAAAGACGTTAATTTCATTTCTGAATTTTGAGTTAAGTTTCAATTTCATCCTAATATGAGTTGTATGTCCACGTCAGCACGTCTAAACAACTTTAGGCCCTGTTTGGCACAACTTCCGTTGCAGCTTCTTCATAAAAATAAGCTGAAGTGTGCTAAACAGAAAGCTTATGTAACAACTTATTAGTTTAGCTGTTTCTCGGAAATAACTAAAAACAAGATATAAGCAGAAGTTGTTTTCTACCAGTTTTTCAAACAAGTTGGTTTTATAACAAGTTCCAGTTGGACCTTAGCTCATCCTGTACTGATAATTATATGTGAAATGTCAGCAACAGTAAAACGTTTCACCTGTGTAGCCTGCTCTAAACGTCACCCATGCTCACTTTTCTGCAGGACCAATTCTGTTCTAGCAGCACCGAGTGTTGCTAATGTTGATGTCAACCAATTCTGTTCTAGCAGCACCGAGTGTTGCTAATGTTGATGTCATATTAAAGCATACATGTAAATATATATAATAGATCTGATGTCAATGTGATTTAGAGATTTGTAAAAAGATCTAAACGTTCTATATGATGTTGATGCGTGGATGTTCATTGCAGATCAACATTGTAATCTATATTTATGGTTTAATCTGATATCTATAATAGCAGCACTAGGTTGCAGCTAGAACTGAAATTCTTTTTTTTTTAGAAAATCTGATAGAATTGAATTGACTTTTGTAAAAAAGAAGTGAGTAGAGGTGGTGACTAGATCAGACTGCAAAGGTGGACACTTTACTATTGCTCGTAGAAAAGTTTTATGAGTAAATAGGACATTTCACATGTAATTGATGAGTTAAATGACGTCCACTAGGGGCGAAATTGAATCTAAACTCATAGTTCCAAGATAAAATTAGCCCCTCTGAAAGTTGAAGTACGAAATTAAGCGTTTAAGGACCAAATAACCTATTGCACCGAAATTTATGTAACAGGGATTAAATTGGTCTGGATCCTTCTCCACGTCAAAATAGAAATTCGTTCATGCCAGGAGATAGGCCCAATCAGTTTTAGACATTGCGACCGTCACCGTCATCATTAACTCCGTCGAGCCGTTCTGAGTGAAGCTCCTAATGAGGTATCACGGATGAAAACACCGTTTTGCTGCTCACCGTAGACCACGACGAACATGCTGCAGTCCTACAGAAAAGTGTGCTGCTCACGGGGACGACACTGCTCTTGCACAAGGCTACTCAAACTCTTCATAGTCTTATCGTAACATTATTTCTCTGTTTTATCCTTTTATATCTTTAAACTATTGCCGTGAATCTTTTAAATTCTCAACACACAAAAGCATTAGACCATCCGAAGTCATGTTGTAAAGCATATTAGATACATTATTTCGCAGTGTAATTTAGAGTACGTACTGTAAAAACTGAAGAAGAATAGTGTATATAGTATGCTTTAGAGTACGCTGGTGCGGATGGTCTTACTCACCTCGTCCCAAATTACTTATCGTTTAAGACAATAATTTCAATTCAAAATGACCTAGCATTTTGTTCTAAATGACAAGTAATTTGGTATGGAACAAGAATAAGGCTAAAATTAATTATATCACCATGAGGACGGCAACCAAACATGTTGCAAGTAACAACAAGGTTGGTCTCCGTGATATGACTGGGATTGACACGATCGTGACTCGAATTAGGAAATAGGCGGTACGCTACTCTAGCAACTCTACCGCGTGTGACCGGTTATTCATCTGTTAGCTATGTACGCAAGGTTGGCCAGTGTGCTAGCACCGCGTGCGCAACAAGGATCTCGGCGTGAGGCATGCGAGAGGTGGCAGTTAGGGTTGTCACATGGTGGAGTAATTAGCCCCTAATCCTACCTCTAGTATTTATAGGCGTACTAATAGGCTTTAGGTCGCATGCTCATTAGTACCCTAATTGCTTATGGATCAAATATCCAACAGGCCTTAATCGAATTGTTATGATTGCCTCTTGGGCATATCACTAATAATCTCCCATTTGCACTAGAGACAATCATCTACTCAAGCTTTTCAATATTCCAACCCCTTAAGTGTGTGACCCGTTAGGTTCATGTGCAGTCGATTGTGAATGGAAATTATTTTCAACCACAAGTCAGTAGAGGTACCTAGCAGGATATACTGACTTCTGAATGTACATAAAGATCGTATCGGCCGAACCTAAATACATTCAACATGCTAATCCCTTTGCCTCACGATACCAGTCAAGCTCAAAGCGAGATACATGTCATCCTTGTGATAGCTCGATCATTCACTCGATCAAATAGTGGATTCATTTCTTGACTAACTTTTAGTCATTGTGATTAACCTTTAATCACTCTGGTATGGTCATGCACTTTGAAATCCAACTATCTCGAGGGGCCAGAGATATCTCTCCTATTATTAAAGAGGGGCAAATCCCATCTTGATCCGCGCACATCTCATTATATGTTTCATTATGTACCTGAAGACTACTTTTATGACTACCCAGTTACGGAGTAGCGTTTGGTAGTCTCAAAGTACACAACTACACATAATGAGAAACATTGGCGATCTCAGATCTAAGGATCTAGCAGGTTTATCACTCAAGACCAACTGATGGCACATATAGAAATAACAATCCCAACAGTGTCTTGGAGTGGGTCAATCCAACAACATGTTCACTAACATGTGTTCACATTATTAATTTGATATCTCCATATATGTCAGTACCCTGGGTACCATATACTCCTTGGGATTGCAAAGATCTCAAGGGAAAGTCATCTACTTGATTTGAAGACCTTCGGAGGCCCACATATCAGACATAACCGGACCCGCTTCTCCAACATGGTTAGTCTCAGGGTCGCCACGTGTACTATCAAACTGGAGCTACCGCCCACAAGGGGGAAGCTCCGGGCTATGTACCGAAATGGCACCCCCGGACCTAACCCCAGACCGAGGGAAGCTCCGGAACTGACACGTGTCGGGTAACACCGGACCTATCTGTTCCCCACAGTGTGCTCCAGCGCTGCCATGTGTCCAACTGTCGGATCTTCAGCCTCTAACCTCCGGAAGACTCCACAACAGCTCCGGATCTTCAAAGGGGAATCAAGGACTTCAAGACCCGATCAAGTGTCATTAATACTATATTAATAACACACGATCGGACGATCTTAATTACCAGTAACAGTGCTGTCAAAGCCCATAACTTGGTCATTAAGGGCAATTAAACGTGTTGAATGTGTATCAATATGTAGGATCGAAGAGCACGTGAAAAGCTACCAGAGGGGGGGGTGAATGATAGATTTAAAACTCTTACGCAGCGGAAACAATAAAACCCTAATCCCTTCGGTAGAAAAACAATCTGTTAAAGAAATCGTGTGTGAGACTAATCTAAACATGTTTCACCGTGACAAAAGTGATAGTTATCAGAGAGAATCAAGTCATGAAGACAACACAAAAGGAATTACTAAAATCCGTCGAGAAAAACTCAAGTTATGATCAAAAGATCAAACACTGGTCAATCTGACCTACTCGAGAAAAACAGTTTCTGGAATGCTGCAAAGAAACTCGTGTAGATCAAAAACCACAAATCCAATGACCGTGAAATTTTGACAGATGATGGACAATCAAGTTGTGAAGATAACCCAAAAAGAATAACGTCAATTGGATATGTAAAACTCGAGTTATGATAAAATCACCGATGAAAGGTAGTGCTGTCCAAAAACTCAACGAGTAAAACTTGTCTGGAACAAGTCGGACGAACAAGGCACAAAAGTTCCTTCAACTACGAATTTTATTCAATAGAACACAAGAGGAACAGCCCCAAAATCGTCTTACATGAGCTTTGGCCTTCCCTTGCTTATATAACCAGCCCTTAGGCCATCCCAATCTCAACTAGGACTCCAATCCTAATCCGATCACAATCGGAACTTTCTATAACTGCTTAGGACTCTTCTATACGCAGATAGAAGCAATATTAAGACTTCCAAACACCTTAGGAACGTATCCCACATTCCTAAACAACTCAAATTCATGACCCACACGAAATCCTAACATAACCAACTCGATACTTTCCATACCGAGCCATAACTGACTCTGCTGCACCCAAAGTCTTCAACCGATACGATCCGATCCTTCCGATCAGATCTTCCTTCCATAATCCGTCTCTAGAAGCATATTGCCACGTCATGCACCGCATGCATACGTGCGAACACCTTCCTTCGACCTTCATATGCACTGCCCTTGATTCAATCATCCTGCGCGACCTCCTGACCCGCTCAACCACAGTTCCTCCCGAACTTGGTTGTTAGAACCTCATCTCCTCCTGAGACTAGTCCAATGGATCCTGTCACCAGCCATGACTTGAACTCAAGCAACACCTGCACATGAATAAACAACCAATCCATACGAGCCCAAGTCCTCGACTTGACTCAAGTTAGTTCCGAACACAACACCTTATGTGAGAACCTCACATAAGCATTTAGCAAAAACACAGTAGAAACGATATCAACCATATCATCCAAAACGCACCAAAAACTTAGCAAATGAATACTAAGCAATCTTTCCAACAATGTAAAGCAAGTACGAAACATTGCAAATGAAAAGCAGAAGCACTTAGGTCAAGTTCCGGACCATGCCAGAGAAACCCGGAGCTTGAGCTGGAGCTAACAAAAGCTAGTAGAACCTAGCGTCGGAGCTTACCAAAACTAGTAGATCCTAGAACCGGAGCTTACCAAAAACTAGTCAAAACTAGTCAACCCAAAACCGGAGCTAGACAAAATACATCGGAGCTTAGCAAAAGCATGTCGGAGCTATCAAATATATGCCGGAGCTAAAGATAAAGCTCACCGGAGCTATCCAAAGCTAGTCGGACCTTACCAAGAAGCCGGAACTAGCATCTAACATAGCCGGAGCTACCCAAAACAAGACGGACCTACCGTCGGACCTTGCTGTAGCTCAGAGCTAGAGTCGGACCTTGATAAAAAGGTATTTTGGTGATATTTAAAACTTTTATCATCAAAGCCAAGTGTATTCACTACAAGCCAATGTATTCAACACACATAGGTCTTACAATCTCCCCCTTGATGAATGCATTGGCAACACCATTTAAAAACCGAATATTGGCTTATTCACATAAAAGTTTTGAAAACAAAAACAATTTATCCCCCTTTGTAAATCAAAAGTAAAAATTATCCCATATTATCTCCCCCCCTTTATTATCTCTCCTTATGCACATATTCTCTCTCTCTTCATGCTTATCTCTCCCCCTTTGACAATGTATTCAGCAAGTCATGAGATATAAACAATTTATCTCTCCCCCTTTAGTTGTTATGAGCATATTATAACATATACATATAAACAAAGCTCATCCAAGTCATACTATCAAGTAACTTACACTATCACATCAATGAGATACATAAAGTAGTGTAAGCCATGCTAGAGATCATATGTAATTTTCAATTTAAGCAAGTCATGATCTCACAAACTTAACTATTTCATAACTTGAAAGCATGACACTAGTTGCTGCATTTTATTATTTTTCAAAGCACAAATTTAGATCATATGATATTTGCAAGAGATTATATGCGCATCTGCCTTATTCTAACCAACCAAGCCAAGCCTATGTCATTTGACAATTAGAAGCTTAAGGACATGGTTTTAGTCATACACAACTTCTTCCAAGTTCATATCTAAGTGCAATGACAAGCTATCTCAAAAGAAGAAGTGTGATGCATGCATATTCTCTTGATCTTTTCTCAATTTATATTTGTTCATAAAAACTCAACATGTGAGTTGATTACTTGATTAATTCTTAATGATTAAAAGCACTTGTGAACATGTAACAAGTTCAAAACAGCAAGAAGGTTCAACCATGACCAGTTTTAGTGTAAGTAATTATTCCAATTACTAGACATGGCAAAAACTACAAAATGTATAACACGAGTAATGTAGTAAGAACTTTCAGCATGTAAAAGGAATCACAAAGTCATATATGTATGAAATACTATGCTCATATTATTTTAATTCAGATCCACACATAGACTTCCCAAGTTTCAAAAACCCCCCCTCAATTTAAGCCATGAGGATGCATAACCCCTATTTCACTACGAATGTAACAAAAACGAGTGAAATCCAAAGGTTTTGTAAAAATGTCAGCCAATTGTTGTTCGATATCTACATGGTGAAGCACAATGTTTCCTTTTTCAACGTTATCTCGGAGAAAGTGATATCTAATATCAATGTGCTTAGTTCTAGAATGTTGCACGGGGTTTTTGGCAATGCAAATAGAACTAGTGTTATCACAAAACAGTGCAAAACTATCTAGATCAACCTCATAGTCCTTAAGTGTTTGAACAATCCAAAGAATTTGTGAGCAAGCACTAGCAGCAGCTACATATTCAGATTCGGCTGTGGATTGAGCAACTGAATTTTGTTTTCTAGAGGACCAAGCAACAAGAGAATTACCAAGAAAATGACAAGCACCGGAAGTACTTTTCCTATCAATCCTACAACCCCCAAAATCAGCATCCGAAAAAGCTTTCAAAGTAACAGTTGAGGAAGAAGGAAGAAAAATGCCAAATTCTTGGGTTCCATGTAAGTACCTGAGAATCCTTTTGACGGCTTGACGATGTGAAGCACGTGGGGAAGCTTGAAACCGTGCACAATGACATACGCTGAATTGTATGTCCGGTCTTGATGCCGTGAGGTACAAAAGTGATCCGATCATGCTTCTATATTCTTTTTGATCCACGGATTCACCATCTTCATCAAGTTCAAGTGTTGTTGCTGTTCCCATTGGTGTACGAAGAGGCTTGCTTTTGTCCATGTTGAAGCGCCTTAGGAGGTCTTTGGTATACTTCGTTTGATGCACAAAGGTACCCTCCTTGGTTTGTTTGATTTGCAGCCCCAAAAAGTAAGTGAGTTCACCCATCATACTCATTTCAAATTTGGAACTCATCATTGCTGAAAACTTGGACACAAGATTATGAGAAGCACAACCAAAGATAATATCATCCACATACACTTGAACAAATAATGAGTCATTGCCATGTTTAAGCACAAAAAGAGTATTATCAACCTTGCCCATTGTAAACCCCTTTTCAAGTAAGAATGTTTTTAACCTATCATACCATGCTCTAGGGGCTTGTTTGAGACCGTATAAGGCTTTGGACAGTTTGTAAACATGATTAGGAAAATCTGGATTTTCAAAACCTGGTGGTTGTTTGACATAAACCTCCTCATCTATGTAGCCATTAAGAAAAGCACTTTTAACATCCATTTGATATAGCTTAAAACCTTTAGATGCTGCAAAAGCTAACAAAATTCTTATGGCTTCTAATCTAGCGACAGGAGCAAAAGTTTTATCAAAATCTAGACCTTCAACTTGAGTGAAACCTTGAGCAACCAACCTAGCCTTATTCCTAACCACAACCCCATCCTCACTTTGTTTATTTTTATATACCCATTTAGTTCCAATTAAAGTGTGACCTTGAGGTGGAGGTACAAGTTTCCAAACATTATTTCTTTCAAAATTTTCTAACTCTTCTTGCATGGCAATAATCCAAGATTCATTAGTGAGTGCGTGTGATATATCTTTGGGTTCAAAAGAAGCAACAAAAGCAGAATGAGCATGAGAGTTTGGATCGCAAAACCTGGACCGTGTGACTCGTTCGTGCAAGCTTCCAATCATATGTTGTGGGGGATGATCTTTGTAAAAACGTAGGGGAACAGATGTCTCACAAGCTTCTTCTTCATTAAGTTCATCGTAGATTGATGAACTTGTGACTTCTGGACGATCAGGACCAGCAGAGGTGATAGCCGGAGCCTGTTCAATGTCCGGAGCTGGACACGTGTCAACTTTGGAACTACCAGGCAGTATCACCGACTCTTCTTCATCTTCGAAAATACCCTCCCCCTGAGGATACGGATCTGGTCCTGCAATACCGGAGCTAGTACCTGGGCTATCTTCATCAAGTCTATCTAGAGTGGAGGAGTGTGCACTTCTTAATGTGGACAATTGTTCATAGATTAAGTCACATGAGGGACATGCATCATCACTAGGAATCAAAGTTTTTAAATGATTAATTTCAGATTCTAGTGATTCAATTTTAGCAGCATTATCCCTACGCTTTTTGTCCTTTTCTTGACAATAATAGTTGCACGAGAAATAGCATCACACATTTCATTACAGGTAGAACATACCTCATCGTCTTCACTGCTGTGTTCTGCATCCTCCTGACTTGATCTTGATCTTGTTTTGCTCGCCATGAAGCATAAGTTGGCCAGGTCGTCATCATCTCCATCACTTTCAAAGTCTACATCACTTGAACTAATTTCTTGAAGTGCGGTGATGAAGCTGTTAATCATCTTGTGTCCTATGGTATCCTTCTTCTTCTTGTTGGAGTTTCCAGAGGAGGTCCGGACCTTGCTTTGTTTTTCTTCCCGGGTGGTCGGACCTGAAAGGTTAGGGCATTCTGTATGAAAGTGTCCTATTTTACCACATTCAAAACAGCGTTGAGGTCTGGAGCTTCCTCTCCTTCTAGTTCTCACATTTTGCAATGCTTTTGAGAATCTAGTAGAGATGAGTGCCGACTCCTCTTCTCGAAATTCTTCGATCTGTTCCAGGGTTAGCGAGGACAATAAAGCAAGAGTATTGCAAGATGATGATTGGCCGGAGCTAGACATATCTCGTTGTGAGACAAATGCAATAGACTTGTTTGGGTTCTTACGTGCTAGGATGTCAATTTCATGAGTTTTTAGTTTAGAATAGAGTACATCTAATGTAAGAGAACTCATGACAGTTGATTCACGTATAGACGTTACTTTCATCTCCCAAATTGACATATCTAATGCACTAAGGAGTTGTCTAGCATTCTCAGCATCAGAAAAATTTACATTGACACTACGTAAGTTGCTGAGAATTTTATTAAAACGAGCAAAGAGATCATCGATAGACTCACCGGTTTGCATCTCAAAACGTATATATTCCTTTTTGAACATATCTTGTTTTACCTCTTTGATTGTGTTGGAGCCTTCATGGTAATCACAAAGAGCGCTCCAAACATCGTATGCTGATCGGAGGTGTGCCAATCAAAGTCGCTTTGAGTGAGTCCTTGGATGATCAAGTTTCGTGCTTTGTTGTTGTTGTCGACGTCCCGGAGGTTCGTAGCCGTAACTTGATCGTTAGGTGGGACTTCATAAGGTTTGTACACCTTTTCCCATATTGCGAAGCCTTGCGCCTGGATGAAGGCTTCCATGCGTGCCTTCCAAACCTGAAAATCAATACCAGAAAACACACAAGGTCTGGCGAAGTACTTCTCCATGATGATTAGTCAAAAACACGTGCAAATCACAAATATTAGAGCACCGTGGCTCTGATACCAATTGTAGGATCGAAGAGCACGTGAAAAGCTACCAGAGGGGGGGGGTGAATGGTAGATTTAAAACTCTTACGCAGCGGAAACAATAAAACCCTAATCCCTTCGGTAGAAAAACAATCTGTTAAAGAAATCGTGTGTGAGACTAATCTAAACGTGTTTCACCGTGACAAAAGTGATAGTTATCAGAGAGAATCAAGTCACGAAGACAACACAAAAGGAATTACTAAAATCCGTCAAGAAAAACTCAAGTTATGATCAAAAGATCAAACACTGGTCAATCTGACCTACCCGAGAAAAACAGTTTCTGGAATGCTGCAAAGAAACTCGTGTAGATCAAAAACCACAAATCCAATGACCGTGAAATTTTGACAGATGATGGACAATCAAGTTGTGAAGATAACCCAAAATGAATAACGTCAATTGGATATGTAAAACTCGAGTTATGATAAAATCACCGATGAAAGGTAGTGCTGTCCAGAAACTCGACGAGTAAAACTTGTCTGGAACAAGTCGGACGAACAAGGCACAAAAGTTCCTTCAACTACGAATTTTATTCAATAGAACACAAGAGGAACAGCCCCAAAATCGTCTTACATGAGCTTTGGCCTTCCCTTGCTTATATAACCAGCCCTTAGGCCATCCCAATCTCAACTAGGACTCCAATCCTAATCCGATCACAATCGGAACTTTCCATAACTCCTTAGGACTCTTCTATACGCAAATAGAAGCAATCTTAAGACTTCCAAACACCTTAGGAACGTATCCCACATTCCTAAACAACTCAAATTCGTGACCCACACGAAATCCTAACATAACCAACTCGATACTTTCCATACCGAGCCATAACTGACTCTGCTGCACCCAAAGTCTTCAACCGATACGATCCGATCCTTCCGATCAGATCTTCCTTCCATAATCCGTCTCTAGAAGCATATTACCACGTCATGCACCGCATGCATACGTGCGAACACCTTCCTTCGACCTTCATATGCACTGCCCTTGATTCAATCATCCTGCGCGACCTCCTGACCCGCTCAACCACAGTTCCTCCCGAACTTGGTTGTTAGAACCTCATCTCCTCCTGAGACTAGTCCAATGGATCCTGTCACCAGCCATGACTTGAACTCAAGCAACACCTGCACATGAATAAACAACCAATCCATATGAGCCCAAGTCCTCGACTTGACTCAAGTTAGTTCCGAACACAACACCTTATGTGAGAACCTCACATAAGCATGTTGCAAAAACACAGTAGAAACGATATCAACCATATCATCCAAAACGCACCAAAAACATAGCAAATGAATACTAAGCAATCTTTCCAACAATGTAAAGCAAGTACGAAACATTGCAAATAAAAAGCAGAAGCACTTAGGTCAAGTTCCGGACCATGCCAGAGAAACCCGGAGCTTGAGCTGGAGCTAACAAAAGCTAGTAGAACCTAGCGCCGGAGCATACCAAAACTAGTAGATCCTAGAACCGGAGCTTACCAAAAACTAGTCAAAACTAGTCAACCCAAAACCGGAGCTAGACAAAATACATCGGAGCTTAGCAAAAGCATGCCGGAGCTATCAAATATATGCCGGAGCTAAAGATAAAGCTCACCGGAGCTATCCAAAGCTAGTCGGACCTTACCAAGAAGCCGGACCTAGCATCTAACATAGCCGGAGCTACCCAAAACAAGGCGGACCTACCGTCGGACCTTGCTGTAGCTCGGAGCTAGAGTCGGACCTTGATAAAAAGGTATTTTGGTGATATTTAAAACTTTTATCATCAAAGCCAAGTGTATTCACTACAAGCCAATGTATTCAGCACACATAGGTCTTACAATCTCCCCCTTGATGAATGCATTGGCAACACCATTTAAAAACCGAATATTGGCTTATTCACATAAAAGTTTTGAAAACAAAAACAATTTCTCCCCCTTTGTAAATCAAAAGTAAAAATTATCCCATATTATCTCCCCCCTTTATTATCTCTCCTTATGCACATATTCTCTCTCTCTTCATGCTTATCTCTCCCCCTTTGACAATGTATTCAGCAAGTCATGAGATATAAACAATTTATCTCTCCCCCTTTAGTTGTTATGAGCATATTATAACATATACATATAAACAAAGCTCATCCAAGTCATACTATCAAGTAACTTACACTATCACATCAATGAGACACATAAAGTAGTGTAAGCCATGCTAGAGATCATATGTAATTTTCAATTTAAGTAAGTCATGATCTCACAAACTTAACTATTTCATAACTTG
The DNA here is from genome assembly GCA_036927565.1 of Tuctoria greenei. Taxonomy (NCBI): domain Eukaryota; kingdom Viridiplantae; phylum Streptophyta; class Magnoliopsida; order Poales; family Poaceae; genus Tuctoria; species Tuctoria greenei. Next base: position 116,087,043 of record JAYESD010000011.1, on the reverse strand, counting down.
AAAGCATGACACTAGTTGCTGCATTTTATTATTTTTCAAAGCACAAATTTAGATCATATGATATTTGCAAGAGATTATATGCGCATCTGCCTTATTCTAACCAACCAAGCCAAGCCTATGTCATTTGACAATTAGAAGCTTAAGGACATGGTTTTAGTCATACACAACTTCTTCCAAGTTCATATCTAAGTGCAATGACAAGCTATCTCAAAAGAAGAAGTGTGATGCATGCATATTCTCTTGATCTTTTCTCAATTTATATTTGTTCATAAAAACTCAACATGTGAGTTGATTACTTGATTAGTTCTTAATGATTAAAAGCACTTGTGAACATGTAACAAGTTCAAAACAGCAAGAAGGTTCAACCATGACCAGTTTTAGTGTAAGTAATTATTCCAATTACTAGACATGGCAAAAACTACAAAATGTATAACACGAGTAATGTAGTAAGAACTTTCAGCATGTAAAAGGAATCACAAAGTCATATATGTATGAAATACTATGCTCATATTATTTTAATTCAGATCCACACATAGACTTCCCAAGTTTCAAAAACTCCCCCTCAATTTAAGCCATGAGGATGCATAACCCCTATTTCACTACGAATGTAACAAAAACGAGTGAAATCCAAAGGTTTTGTAAAAATGTCAGCCAATTGTTGTTCGGTATCTACATGGTGAAGCACAATGTTTCCTTTTTCAACGTTATCTCGGAGAAAGTGATATCTAATATCAATGTGCTTAGTTCTAGAATGTTGCACGAGGTTTTTGGCAATGCAAATAGAACTAGTGTTATCACAAAACAGTGGAAAACTATCTAGATCAACCCCATAGTCCTTAAGTGTTTGAACAATCCAAAGAATTTGTGAGCAAGCACTAGCAGCAGCTACATATTCAGATTCGGCTGTGGATTGAGCAACTGAATTTTGTTTTCTAGAGGACCAAGCAACAAGAGAATTACCAAGAAAATGACAAGCACCAGAAGTACTTTTCCTATCAATCCTACAACCCCAAAATCAGCATCCGAAAAAGCTTTCAAAGTAACAGTTGAGGAAGAAGGAAGAAAAATGCCAAATTCTTGGGTTCCATGTAAGTACCTGTGAGAATCCTTTTGACGGCTTGACGATGTGAAGCACGTGGGGAAGCTTGAAACCGTGCTCAATGACATACGCTGAATTGTATGTCCGGTCTTGATGCCGTGAGGTACAAAAGTGATCCGATCATGCTTCTATATTCTTTTTGATCCACAGATTCACCATCTTCATCAAGTTCAAGTGTTGTTGCTGTTCCCATTGGTGTCCGAAGAGGCTTGCTTTTGTCCATGTTGAAGCGCCTTAGGAGGTCTTTGGTATACTTCGTTTGATGCACAAAGGTACCCTCCTTGGTTTGTTTGATTTGCAGCCCCAAAAAGTAAGTGAGTTCACCCATCATACTCATTTCAAATTTGGAACTCATCATTGCTGAAAACTTGGACACAAGATTATGAGAAGCACAACCAAAGATAATATCATCCACATACACTTGAACAAATAATGAGTCATTGCCATGTTTAAGCACAAAAAGAGTATTATCAACCTTGCCCATTGTAAACCCCTTTTCAAGTAAGAATGTTTTTAACCTATCATACCATGCTCTAGGGGCTTGTTTGAGACCGTATAAGGCTTTGGACAGTTTGTAAACATGATTAGGAAAATCTGGATTTTCAAAACCTGGTGGTTGTTTGACATAAACCTCCTCATCTATGTAGCCATTAAGAAAAGCACTTTTAACATCCATTTGATATAGCTTAAAACCTTTAGATGCTGCAAAAGCTAACAAAATTCTTATGGCTTCTAATCTAGCGACAGGAGCAAAAGTTTCATCAAAATCTAGACCTTCAACTTGAGTGAAACCTTGAGCAACCAACCTAGCCTTATTCCTAACCACAACCCCATCCTCACTTTGTTTATTTTTATATACCCATTTAGTTCCAATTAAAGTGTGACCTTGAGGTGGAGGTACAAGTTTCCAAACATTATTTCTTTCAAAATTTTCTAACTCTTCTTGCATGGCAATAATCCAAGATTCATTAGTGAGTGCGTGTGATATATCTTTGGGTTCAAAAGAAGCAACAAAAGCAGAATGAGCATGAGAGTTTGGATCGCAAAACCTGGACCGTGTGACTCGTTTGTGCAAGCTTCCAATCATCTGTTGTGGGGGATGATCTTTGTAAAAACGTAGGGGAACAGATGTCTCACAAGCTTCTTCTTCATTAGGTTCATCGTAGATTGATGAGCTTGTGACTTCTGGACGATCAGGACCAGCAGAGGTGATAGCCGGAGCCTGTTCAATGTCCGGAGCTGGACACGTGTCAACTTTGGAACTACCAGGCAGTATCACCAACTCTTCTTCATCTTCGAAAATACCCTCCCCCTGAGGATACGGATCTGGTCCTGCAATACCGGAGCTAGTACCTGGGCTATCTTCATCAAGTCTATCTAGAGTGGAGGAGTGTGCACTTCTTAATGTGGACAATTGTTCATAGATTAAGTAACATGAGGGACATGCATCATCACTAGGAATCAAAGTTTTTAAATGATTAATTTCAGATTCTAGTGATTCAATTTTAGCAGCATTATCCCTAAGCTTTTTGTCCTTTTCTTGACAATAATAGTTGCACGAGAAATAGCATCACACATTTCATTACAGGTAGAACATACCTCATCGTCTTCACTGCTGTGTTCTGCATCCTCCTGACTTGATCTTGATCTTGTTTTGCTCGCCATGAAGCATAAGTTGGCCAGTTCGTCATCATCTCCATCACTTTCAAAGTCTACATCACTTGAACTAAGTTCTTGAAGTGCGGTGATGAAGCTGTTAATCATCTTGCGTCCTATGGTATCCTTCTTCTTCTTGTCCGGACCTTGCTTTGTTTTTCTTCCCGGGTGGTCGGACCTGAAAGGTTAGGGCATTCTGTACGAAAGTGTCCTATTTTACCGCATTCAAGAGGGGGGGGTGAATGGTAGATTTAAAACTCTTACGCAGCGGAAACAATAAAACCCTAATCCCTTCGGTAGAAAAACAATCTGTTAAAGAAATCGTGTGTGAGACTAATCTAAACGTGTTTCACCGTGACAAAAGTGATAGTTATCAGAGAGAATCAAGTCACGAAGACAACACAAAAGGAATTACTAAAATCCGTCGAGAAAAACTCAAGTTATGATCAAAAGATCAAACACTGGTCAATCTGACCTACCCGAGAAAAACAGTTTCTGGAATGCTGCAAAGAAACTCGTGTAGATCAAAAACCACAAATCCAATGACCGTGAAATTTTGAAAGATGATGGACAATCAAGTTGTGAAGACAACCCAAAAAGAATCATGTCAATTGGATCTGTAAAACTCGAGTTATGATAAAATCACCTACGAAAGGTAGTGCTGTCCAGAAACTCGACGAGTAAAACTTGTCTGGAACAAGTCGGACGAACAAGGCACAAAAGTTCCTTCAACTACGAATTTTATTCAATAGAACACAAGAGGAACAACCCCAAAATCGTCTTACATGAGCTTTGGCCTTCCCTTGCTTTTATAACCAGCCCTTAGGCCATCCCAATCTCAACTAGGACTCCAATCCTAATCCGATCACAATCGGAACTTTCCATAACTGCTTAGGACTCTTCTATACGTAGATAGAAGCAATCTTAAGACTTCCAAACACCTTAGAAACGTATCCCACATTCCTAAACAACTCAAATTCGTGACCCACACGAAATACTAACATAACCAACTCGATACTTTCCATACCGAGCCATAACTGACTCTGTTGCAGCCAAAGTCTTCAACCGATACGATCCGATCCTTCCGATCAGATCTTCCTTCCATAATCCATCTCTAGAAGCATATTGCCACGTCATGCACCGCATGCACACGTGCGAACACCTTCCTTCGACCTTCATATGCACTGCCCTTGATTCAATCATCCTGCGCGACCTCCTGACCCGCTCAACCACAGTTCCTCCCGAACTTGGTTGTTGGAACCTCATCTCCTCGTGAGACTAGTCCAATGGATCCTGTCACCAGCCATGACTTGAACTCAAGCAACACCTGCACATGAATAAACAACCAATCCATACAAGCCCAAGTCCTCGACTTGACTCAAGTTAGTTCCGAACACAACACCTTATGTGAGAACCTCACATAAGCATGTTGCAAAAACACAGTAGAAACGATATCAACCATATCATCCAAAACGCACCAAAAACATAGCAAATGAATACTAAGCAATCTTTCCAACAATGTAAAGCAAGTACGAAACATTGCAAATGAAAAGCAGAAGCACTTAGGTCAAGTTCCGGACCATGCCAGAGCAACCCGGAGCTTGAGCCGGAGCTAACAAAAGCTAGTAGAACCTAGCGCCGGAGCTTACCAAAACTAGTAGATCCTAGAACCGGAGCTTACCAAAAACTAGTCAAAACTAGTCAACCCAAATCCGGAGCTAGACAAAATACGTCGGAGCTTAGCAAAAGCATGCCGGAGCTATCAAGTATATGCCGGAGCAAAAGATAAAGCTCACCAGAGCTATCCAAAGCTAGTCGGACCTTACCAAGAAGCCGGACCTAGCATCTAACATAGCCGGAGCTACCCAAAACAAGCCGGACCTACCGTCAGACCTTGCTATAGCTCGGAGCTAGAGTCGGACCTTGATAAAAAGGTGTTTTGGTGATATTTAAAACTTTTATCATCAAAGTCAAGTGTATTCACTACAAGCCAATGTATTCAGCACACATAGGTCTTACACAATATCAGTAACTGTCGGGGCCACATGTTGGGCCAGGCTAACTTGTAACGGTTTGTCCTTGTACTATAAAAGGACCGGCCGACGATACATAGGATACACTCTCCGGAGACACGTTGACTTTACACTCTCAACTGACGTTGAGCTCATACATCCAATACAACACCAACACACCCCGTGGAGTAGGGTATTACGCTCAGGCGGTCCGAACCACGTAAATCTTCGTGTCCCTTGTGTCACTCGACATCTCACCTTCTGGAATCTCCGCGCGCCCATACCGAACCTCAAACTCCTCTAACACTTTAGTAGTGTCGGGAGATCTGCCGGATCAAAACCACCGACAGTTGGCACGCCAGGTAGGGGGCCCGAAGATTTCAAGAATGGTGAACTCAGCCGCTGGATCATCCAATGGTCATCCCCGCTGTTCAAGCTGTTGGGGGTAATCCCTCCAATATGCAGCCACCAGCAGGAACCACGGTTCTAGCAGGAGTCACACTTCCACCACCGCCGCCTCCACCAGCAAATCAAGTTGGACAACGCGATGGTGCACCGGCGTCAATCACTACGTCGGCGAATGTAAGGATCGAATGCCCAAGAGGGGGGGTGAATTGGGCTTCTTTAAAAATCTAAGCAATAAAACTTAATTCCTATAAACCCAATTCCCTACGCAAACTATCTATACATTCAAGTAAATAGGAACTTTGCGGAATGTAAAATGCATAAACGTAAAGGAAAGGAGGAGGATGCAAACTCCCGAGGAGACACGAGGATTTATCCCATGGTTCGGCAAGATCGTCAAGATCTTCCTACATCCACGTTGTGGCACCCACCAAAGGGTTTTGCCACACCCAAGTCACCGAGACGAGGGATCTTCACTATTCCTCTCCGTTTGCCAACCTCGGCAAGGTGGAGCTCAAGCCTTGTACAACTTCGACCCTCCGGGCTTCCACAAACGCCTTGGCAAGCTCCGGAAGTCTCCTCACAGTTACAAAACACCAAGGGCACTCCCTTGAGGCTCTCTCACTATCCTAGAGAGTCCACTCACCCAGAATGGAGGCACACAAGCTCTCTCTCTAGCTAGTTCTAGCCTAACTCTTGGTGTATAGGTGATCGAAATGATGTGGAGGTGATTGATCTTGGTCTTGAATGCTTGTGGATGTGTTGATAGTGTCTGGTGATCAAGACTTGGCGAAATGATAGGATTAGGGGGTATTTATAGCCAGCCTCCCCGAAATAGCCGTTGGAAAAGTAGGCTGACAGAACTTTACAGTGAACACCGGATGATCCGATATCTCCCCTTTAGTTATCATCGGTCAAGTTTGCTTTAGCTGACGTCATTGTGTCAGATATGACCGTTGTTAGACCGATGTTGATCCTGTCTTCTCATCAGATGATCCGGTGGCTCTTCCTCTAGAATTTTCTTAAACTTGATGCTTACTGGAGTGATTGACCGATGTGTATTCTCTGTACATCGGATGATCCGGTGCTACACTTGGTCCAATGATATTGCAAACTGTACTGATGGACCGATGTAGATGAGCCATTCACATCGGATGATCCGGTGAGTGCTTTGTTCTGAGGTCTTCTTCTTCAGCTGAACCAACTCGACCGATGTGTATATTTCTGGAACCATCGGTTGATCCGGTGAGTTGATTTTGTTTGCTTCGAGTTTTTTCTAAGTGACTTTGTATCTTGCTCGATTGACCTCTTTGATATTTGTTGCAAAGGCATTTCTGATGATCTTCAAGCATTGAATGTTGTCAATTTAAAGTTGAATGATTTTGACATAAGAGCTTTCACTTCTTGTCTTCATATAATTGATTTGATCTCATAAATTGATTGTATATGGGTCTCCAATGACATATTGATTTCATTTGATTGAGTGATTATGGGGACCTTGCATTCACAAATTCATTAGTAAAATCCAATGGTTGTCATTAATCACCGAAACCATACCTCATGGGGGCCTAGATGCTTTCAGTCTCCCCTTTTTGGTGATTGATGACAGTACAACAATTAAAGCGCAATAGTAATGAATTTGATAGAATGAAACTTAAGATGATATGCAATGAATACAAGATTATCACACTTAAAATTTGAAGGCTCAAAATTAAAGAATAACTCAAGTGAATAAGTGATCATAAGATAGGCACCAAATAAGCTCAATCGATTAATAACTTAAGAGTACTCAATAAACACCAAAAGAGTAGCAAAAGCATTGAATTACAGAAATGATAATATCGAATTACAAAGATGGCAAAAGTACTCAATAAACTCCCCCTAAGGCTAAGCTAAGACACTCCCCCTGAGTCTAAGCTCTCCTCCCCCTGACTCCTCTAACTCTTCTCCCCCTTTGGCATCAAGACACCAAAAAGGGATCCGAGTGCCTAAGGACCCTGAGTACTAGGCGCGATGACGAACTGGTCACCTTCGATGTCGTCGGAGCTGCTGCCTGGAGTAGCGGTGGAAGTAGCTGCCGGAGCCGTAGGAGCCACCGTCGGTGCCTGCTGTGTAGGAGCTGCTGGAACAGGGGCACTAACGACGGAGGCCGGCGTCTGCTGGAACAGGGTCGTAGCCGGCAGCGAGGAGTGAATCGGAGCACCTGGCGCCAGCAGAGGAGACATGCTGATGGAAGGAATAGGCGTAGATGGCACCGGAGTGGCAGCTGGAGCCAGGACTGGTGGTGGTGGAGCGATGCCTGGCAGCTGCGACGGGAGGGCAATCCCGGTGTGGGTGTAGAGGTTGGTGATCAACCCCAGGATGCCCTCATCGCCTGCTGCGTCTGCTGCTGCTGGTCGAGGGAGCACTGATGCATCTGGTCGATCAGCCCCGTCAGCCGGTCAGTGTCCTCTCACCTCTCACGGGCGATCTGACGCTGCATCTCCTGCTGCTGTTGCTGGAGCTCCAGACGTCGGGCGGCCTGCTCCGCTTGGGCCTGCTCAGCTGCAAGCCTGTCCAGACGCTGCTGCTCAACCATCTGCTGAAGAAGTGATGTGAGCTCTGACGTCTGGGAGACCTGTGCCTCAGTGACGGGAGGTGGAGTAGGTGGTGGCACTGTAGAGCCTCCAGCCTCCGCGTCGTGCTGTCTGGGTGAGGGTGGAGGTGGAAAGTACTCCGCGACACTCTCGTCGGTGTCGCTCTCGGACCAGATGTGCTGCAAGTCCTCACCCCGTGCCTCTGCCTCAGCTAGCCTCTCATCCTCCTTCTCCAGGTCCGACCAGTCCTCCTCAGATAGGCGTGCACGGACCTGACGCTCGACTGGACGGCCAAGGCGGCGGTCTTCAGGAGCTGGAGCACGGTAGTGGCTAAATCGTGTGACGCTCTCGTCAGTGAGATGGTCATGCACGGCGGACTCCTTAGGGTCCATCATGGTGAGCAGGTAGCTGATCCAGTGTCCATACACGAGCTGCCTCATCATGCCCACTTCATCTGTGATCACATCCTCCATCTCGCATATGAGGACGTCCACTATGTCGAACTCCATCCCGTTCATGATGTAGAACAGGAGAGTCTGTTGTAGACTGGTGAACCCCTCCAAGTAACCTGACCTCGGCAAGAGCGTGCGGCGCAAGGCGAGGTGCACTGTGCGCGCAGCTAGGGTCAACAGAGCCGGTACCCTCGGCTGGTCTGGAGAGAATGTAGGACCAAACAGGGAACACATCTCCTCTAGAGCTGGTGCCACTCCTCCAGTGAGCGGCCTCCTTGGCGGGTCTGCCTGACCATATACTCTCTCATGCACGCAAGTGTCGTGCAGGTCCACGCCTAGCAGCTGTGCCAGTGTCTGCCTCGTCAAGTGGTAGTGCTGTCCCATGAACATGAAATCAATCGATCTTCTGCCCTCAGAGACGTAGAGGGTAGCATAGAACACACGTACCCAGTCCTCCACATAAGCACTCCTCTCATAGGACATCAGGTGCACCAGCCCTCTGTACCTCTCAAAGTAGGGGCGAATCTCTGTCTCTGCTGCGAGGGCAAGCTGATGCCAATCCAGAAAGTTGTGCTGGAACAACTTGTGGCCTCAGCGTCTGTAGGTCTCGTAGAGGGACGCCTGCGTCACAGTCCAGAAACAATTGTCCACAAGAGCTTCTCTGGGCTGTGGGTACCACTCCTCAAGCAGCACACTCCACCTGAGTCTGCGGATCTGCTTGGCCTTCATCTTCCGGTAGTCAGTCAACCGGACTCCTTCAACGACATGAACAGTGGTGTCCATCTCGTAGATGGATCGCTGGGCCTCCCTGTCCTCACGAGGATCAGAAGCCGTCGGTCTCGGACATGGAGCTGCCGCGGGATGACCCCCACGGGTCCGGGCTGAGCGCCGGCGGACGAGAGGCTCTACCGGCTCTTCTTCGGCCTCGAAGTCATCGATCACAGGAGGCTGCCTTGGATGAGCCTCACGGATCCTCAGTGATCCCCCTCGGCCACGCTCACGCTCCTCGGCGGCGCGAGCGGCCATCAGCGTCTTCTTCTCCTCTTTTGACAATTTTTGCTTCTTCGCGGCCGGCTCCGCGATGGCCTTGCCTTTGTTCTTCTTGTCGCGAGCCATTGCGATCGGGCGCGTGAACGGAGGCGACGACGCCGAACACACGGAACGGCGACCTGGAGATCGACGCGGCCAGGAACCCTAGCGACGACGAAAACGTCGACCGTTGAGGGTGGTGGTGGTGTGGCTGGGCGGCGGTGGTGCGCAAGCGGTGGTCGGCGGCGCAAGAGCGGCAGCGGCAGCGCTTGGTGATGGAGGCGGCAGCCTTGGGCGGCGGCGGCTGCGGTGGAGGTGAGTGGCGGCGGCGGCAATGGAGCTGCGGTGGTGCGGCGACTGGAGGCGGCGGGCGGTGACGGGCGGCAGTGGCCGGAGGGCGGCGGCGGCGGTGGCGCGAGGGCGAGTGAGGTCGGCGATGGCAGTGTCGGGATCGGGAGAGAGAAGGAAGAACGGCGAACGACCATTTAAATAGTGGGTCCCAAACCCTAGCCGACTTTTTAACACCGGATTGACCGATGTTGAACGATAGATCCATCGGTCGAATGCCACAGTAAGGGTTTTCAGAAAAATGCCGTTGACACTGGATGGACTGACGTTGAAGGATGGGATCATCGGTCGAATGGCACAGTAAGGGTATTCAAAAATGGAATGTTGACACCGGATGGTCCGACGTGGGATGAAGTAACATCGGTGGAATTTGGCACAGCTCCAGAATTGTGAACATCGGATGGACCGATGTTTTTCAGAGTGAACTCGTTGGATCATTTGAGATACTGATTGAACTGGCCCTTGGCTTTTGAACACCAACTAATCCGATGATGGTATGACCTAGGCATCGGATAATCCGATGACTACAGAACAATAACATCTCATATATGTCCTTTGACCAAATAAACAAGCCATGAGAAACACATGTCTTAGGACTTTTTGGGCAACCCCTTACCCCTCAAAGATACTAATATGCCAATAACTTGGCTAGGCCTTAAAGCAAATGGAACATCGAGAAAAAGAGGAGGAAATTATCCAAATAAAATGTAAGGCCCATGCTTTGTGAGGTAGAGTATGAAGACTTCTATCTCTTTAAAGCATGTTCCTCTAAGCATTAACGCACCTAACATTTTGTTCTTTCCACCTTATATGAGTTGAGATATTGCATTTCAAACAAGTCTCTTTCTCATGAGGTGGGTTCCCCTTTGTGACAATCTACCGTATGCAATGCCAAACATTTTATAATGCAAGAAATTATAAGTCTATATGGCAGGCATCATGCAAGGCATAAAGTAAATCTATCTTGCCAAATTTGAACCTTTCAAAGGCTTCTTCAGAGAGAGCTACTCTCCAAACCTTGGGACAACCCAAAGGAACCTCCATCCCAAGCTAACCCTTGCTCACCCCTATCCTTTGAGAGTTAGGCAAGACCTATATGAAGTGCATTCTTACATGACGTTCGTTGCATATAGCACATTTAATTCACTTCTTAGCCTAGAAAAAGTTTTCTCATCAAGTGGTTTAGTGAAGATATCCGCCAATTGTTCTTCGGACCTAACACCTCTCAAGGAGATGTCTCCCTTAGCTTCATGGTCCCTTAAGAAATGATGGCGAATATCAATGTGCTTAGTGCGGGAGTGTTGAACGAGGTTTTTGGCTATCTTAACCGCACTTTCATTGTCACAAAGGAGAGGCACACAACCAAGTTTAATACCAAAGTCCAAAAGGGTTTGCTTCATATAAAGAATTTGGGCACAACATGCACCGACCGCTATATATTCCGCTTCCGCCGTGGACAAGGCGACGGAGTTTTGCTTCTTGCTTGACCAAGATACTAGGGAACGCCCAAGCAAGTGGCACCCACCGGAGGTACTCTTGCGATCCACGCGGCATCCGGCAAAGTCCGAATCCGAGTATCCCAAGAGATGGAATTTTGCACCTTTAGGGTACCACAAGCCCATACTAGGGGTATGCTTAAGATACCTAAGTATCCTAAAGACTGCCTTCCTATGCGATTCTTTAGGTGCCGCTTGAAAGCGAGCACACAAGCATACACTAAACATGATATCGGGCCTAGATGCGGTAAGATAAAGCAATGAGCCAATCATAGAACGGTAGTTAGATTGGTCAATAGGTTTACCATCCTTATCCGCGTTGAGATGACAATTTGTTGCCATTGGAGTGCTTCTTGAGCTACAATCTCCCATCTCAAATTTCTTCAAGAGGTCCTTGGTGTACTTCTCTTGATAGATGAAGGTCCCCTTTTGAAGTTGCTTGATTTGAAATCCAAGGAAGAAGTTGAGCTCTCCAATCATTGACATCTCGAATTCCCTAGACATCATTTTGCCAAACTCATGGCTAAGAGCTTCGTTAGTTGAACCAAAAATAATATCATCAACATAAATTTGACAAATGAACAAATCTCCGTTGATGTCCTTGGTGAAGAGTGTAGTGTCCACCCTCCCGATCTTGAATCCTTGCATGATGAGGAAATCCCGTAGTCGTTTGTACCACGCCTTAGGTGCTTGCTTGAGCCTGTAGAGCGCCTTGTGCAACCTATACACATGATTAGGATTCCTCGGATCTTCAAACCCGGGAGGTTGTTCAACATAAACAAGCTCGTTAATGTAACCATTAAGAAAGGCACTTTTCACATCCATTTGATAAAGTCTAATGCTATGATGTGATGCAAAGGCAAGAAGTATACAGATGGCTTCTAGCCGGGCGACCGGGGCAAATGTCTCCCCAAAGTCTAGTCCTTCAACTTGCGAGAACCCTTTGGCCACAAGTATTGCCTTGTTGTGAACCACAACGCCATTCTCGTCTTGTTTGTTGCGGTACACCCACTTTGTTCCGATGACGTTCTTGTCCTTGGGTTGCTCCTCCAACACCCAAACTTCATTGCGGATGAAGTTGTTGAGTTCTTCTTGCATGGCCATCACCCAATTTGGGTCTTGGAGTGCTTCCTCAATGTGAGTGGGTTCTACACATGAAACAAACGAGTAGTGCTCACAAAATGAAGCGAAATGGCGAGAACGTGTACTTACACCCCTTGACGGACTTCCAATGATTTGGTCCATTGGATGCGCCTTGGAGATGCATCCATGCCTCATAAGTGGTTGTGAAGCACTTGGCGAAGGTGATGCATGTTGCTCCTCTTGTGGTTGGACTTGATCATGGACTTCTTCTTCCTCTTGATGTTGTTGTGCTTGTGAATCTTGAGTTGGCAATGGATCATCCTTCTCCTCTTCGTCAACTTGAGGCGCCATGGAGGTGTTGATGTTGGGACTTGAAGCTCCCCCTTGATCATGGCTCTCCTCAACTTCCGGCTTGATGTCTCCAATGGTCATGTTCTTCATGGCTTCTCGTAGAGGCTCATCATATATTTCATCATGACCAAAACTCTCCTCTTGGGAGCCATTAGATTCATCAACCTCAACATCACAACTTTCCTCAACTAAACCGGAGGTTTGGTTGAATACTCGATATGCTTTTGAGTTTGATGCATAACCAAGAAATATACCAACATCACATCTTCTTTCAAACTTACCGAGCCTTTTCTTGCAGTAGATGTAGCACTTGCATCCAAAGACTCAAAAGTAGGAGATGTTGGGCTTTCTCCCAATGAGAAGCTCGTACGGGGTCTTTTGAAGTAGTCGATGGAGATAGACCCTATTTGCGGCATGGCACGCTGTGTTGATTGCTTCGGCCCAAAACTTCTCCGACGTGTCGTAGTCATCAAGTATTGATCTTGCAAGAGTGATGAGTGTCTTGTTCTTCCTTTCAACGACACCATTTTGTTGAGGAGTGTATGTGGCCGAAAACTCATGTTTCACTCCTTCACGGTCACACCACTCCCCAATGTTGTAGTTCTTGAATTCGGTGCCGTTGTCACTCCGGACCTTGATGATGGGAAGTTGAAATTCCCTTTGAGTGCGGTTGGCGAAGGTCTTGAACACTTCCGGAGTTTCACTCTTGTCACCTAGAAATAAAGTCCAAGCATAGCGAGAATAGTAATCAACAATAACGAGACAATAGAGGTTACCACCAAGGCTTTGATATGTGGACGGTCGGAAGAGGTCCATGTGGAGTAGTTCAAGTGGCTTAGAGGTTGACACCATTGTCTTCATTGGGTGGTGTGAAGCAACTTGCTTTCCGGCTTGACAAGCGCTACAAAGCTTGTTCTTCTCAAAAGTGACATCCTTCACGCCGGTCACCATCCCAAGCTTGAATGACTTCTTGAGTTTGCTCATCCCAATGTGCGCTATGCGTCGGTGCCATAGCCATCCCAAACTTGTCTTAGTGAAAAGGCAAGTGGTCAAGCTAGCATTCTTGTTGGAGAAGTCTACTAGGTAGAGATGTCCATGCCGAAATCCTTTGAAGACTATGTCTTGGCTTGTTTCACTACTCACAACAACATCATTTTTGCTAAATGTGCATGTTAGTCCAAGATCACATAGTTTTGCAATAGAAAGTAAATTAAAGCTAAGTGACTTAACATACAAAACATTAGAAATGGATAAATCATTTGAAATAGCAATTTTACCTAACCCAATTACCTTTCCCTTAGAGTTATCACCAAAGGTGACTTGTTCATGATTGTCGGGGTTTTCTATGGTGCTGAACATACCATCATTGCCGGTCATATGACTTTAGGCACCCAAGCCAACTTAGGTCCTTGTATGTGTGATACAAGTGTCTTTGGGACCCAAAGTTGCTTGGGGAGCTTCCCCTTCATGTCCTTCATGTCTTTGCCGATGAACCTAGCCTTCACCTTGCCATCTACTTTACTTAAGAGATAATAACGATCATTGAAAGTAGATTTGTAGTTAATAGGCAACTTTGGAGAAGGTCGGTTAGGAATAGGACACTCCCTTGTGTGGTGACCGGTGACCTCACAATGTTGGCAATAAGAACCAACTTCCTTGATGAAGCTTGTTCTAAGCTCCGGTGAGGGCACCTTTCCTTTGTTAGGCACCGGGAAGGATCCAAGTCCTCTCTTGTTGAAGGCCTTTGCTTGTTGGAAGAGAATTTCCTTGTGCTTGACTTCTCCTTTTGAAAGTCTAGCCACAGTAGTGCGGAGACTCTCAATTTCTTCCAACAAGTCCTTCTCCCTAGCATTTGCTTTCAAAGGCAAAGACTTGTTCAAGGCATTACTGACATGAGAAGTAATGGATATCCTATCATTAAGAGTTTGTTTCTTTGCATTTTTCAACTCTTGATCAAGCACGTCATGAGCAAGGTTAAGTGTTTGATGTTCTTGTATTAGCTTGTTGTGCTCTTCCAAGAGTGTTTGGTGTGCTAAGTTAAGCTCATGATTATCTAACTTGATTTTAGCCTTTTCTTCCTCAATTTGCTTGGCATGAGATTTGAGCGTGTCATGCTCTTTGAGTATGCTTTCATACTTGTCAAGCAAATCGAGGTTAGTACTCTCAAGTCTAGCACGAGTTTCTTCAAGCACTTTAACCTTGCTCTTTTCCCTCTTAAGCATGATATTCATTTATCAAAGAAGTTAAATCATCGGGGGAAAGCTCATCATCGCTAGAATCATCACATACCTTGGTGTTACCTTTCGCCATGAGGCACATGGGCGGTGGATGAAGAGGTGTGTCATCATTGTTGGCGATGGCGAGGCCGACCAAGCTTTCTTCTTCTTCACTCTCTTCATCACTTGTTTCTTCGTCGGTGACCCATTCATTTGCCTCACACATGAACACCTTTTGTGGGCCATTTCTCTTCTTTGGGAAGAGCCTTGCCTTCTTGCCCTTGTCATGTTTCTTCTTCCCAAAGGATCTTGACTTGGGTTTGGCCTCTTCTTCATCATCATCACTTTCTTCAAGCTTGCGATGCTTGCTCTTGTGGTTCTCTCTTCTTTTGTCCGGTTTTGGACAATCATAGGAGATGTGGCCTTGATCACCACAATTGTAGCAAGTCTTGTGATCATCTCTCCTTGGTAGAAATGCTCTCTTCTTAGGATCAAATGTGTATCCCTTCTTAGTGATCTTGGAGTTCAAGCGTGAGAACTTCCTCATCATCAACGCAAGCTCATCATCATCATCTTCACTTGATGCTTGTTCTTCTTCACTTGAGCTAGGCTCAACCACCTTCTTCTTCTTGAGGCTTGTTTTCTTGGTGGAGGCCTTTAGAGCAGTTGTCTTTGAAGATGATTGCTCCATCATCCCAAGTACACTCATCTCATGAGCGTGTATTTCTCCAATGAGCTCCGAAACTTCAATATGGTCAAGTGACTCTTTTTGGAGCATGGAGTTCATGATGTTGTACTTTGGCTTGGGAAGGAGCATGAGGATATTGCGGTTGATGAGTCCCTTGCCAAGAGAAGCAATGTCAAGAGCATTTATTTATTCAATAAGCACATTTAAGCGAGAGAACATCTCATTGACATTTTCATGAGGTAGCATCTTAAATTCATCATATTTTGCCTTAAGCATGTGATATTTAAGTTCCTTGACTCTAGAAGAACCCTCATGAATCTCTATTAAGCAAGCCCAAATTTCACAAGCTTCCTTGCTAGCAATCCTAGAAAATACATCTTGACTAATGCATTCATAAATAGCATTCCTAGCTTTAGCATCCCACTTAATTTGATCACCCACATAACTGTGTTCTCCAAACCCCGCATGGTTCGCTTCCCATACTTCGGGAGCAATAGCCTCTAGATAAGCGCGCATGCGTGCTTTCCAATAGGCAAAGTTCTTGCCCTCGAAGATAGGAACCGAACCCCCAACCTTGGCCATTTTAGCTCTCTAGCGGTGAAGCTAGAATGATCTTATGAGCAACCTTACTCTGATACCAATTGTAAGGATCGAATGCCCAAGAGGGGGGGTGAATTGGGCTTCTTTAAAAATCTAAGCGATAAAACTTAATTCCTATAAACCCAATTCCCTACACAAACTATCTATGCATTCAAGTAAATAGGAACTTTGCGGAATGTAAAATGCATAAACATAAAGGAAAGGAGGAGGATGCAAACTCCCGAGGAGACACGAGGATTTATCCCGTGGTTCGGCAAGATCGTCAAGATCTTCCTACATCCACGTTGTGGCACCCACCAAAGGGTTTTGCCACACCCAAGTCACCGAGACGAGGGTTCTTCACTATTCCTCTCTGTTTGCCAACCTCGACAAGGTGGAGCTCAAGCCTTGTACAACTTCGACCCTCCGGGCTTCCACAAACGCCTTGGCAAGCTCCGGAAGTCTCCTCACAGTTACAAAACACCAAGGGCACTCCCTTGAGGCTCTCTCACTATCCTGGAGTGTCCACTCACCCAGAATGGAGGCACACAAGCTCTCTCTCTAGCTAGTTCTAGCCTAACTCTTGGTGTATAGGTGATCAAAATGATGTGGAGGTGATTGCTCTTGGTCTTGAATGCTTGTGGATGTGTTGATAGTGTCTGGTGATCAAGACTTGGCGAAATGACAGGATTAGGGGGTATTTATAGCAAGCCTCCCCGAAATAGCCGTTGGAAAAGTAGGCTGACAGAACTTTACTGTGAACACCAGATGATCCGATGTCTCCCCTTTAGTTATCATTGGTCAAGTTTGCTTTAGCTGACGTCATTGTGTCAGATATGACCGTTGTTAGACCGATGTTGATCCTGTCTTCTCATCGGATGATCCGGTGGCTCTTCCTCCAGAATTTTCTTAAACTTGATGCTTACTGGAGTGATTGACCGATGTGTATTCTCTGTACATCGGATGATCCGGTGCTACACTTGGTCCAATGATATTGCAAACTGTACTGATGGACTGATGTAGATGAGCCATGCACATCGGATGATCCGGTGAGTGCTTTGTTCTGAGGTCTTCTTCTTCAGCTGAACCAACTCGACCGATGTGTATATTTTTGGAACCATCGGTTGATCCGGTGAGTTGATTTTGTTTGCTTCGAGTTGTTTCTAAGTGACTTTGTATCTTGCTCGATTGACCTCTTTGATATTTGTTGCAAATGCATTTCTGACGATCTTCAAGCATTGAATGTTGTCAATTTAAAGTTGAATGATTTTGACATAAGAGCTTTCACTTCTTGTCTTCATATAATTGATTTGATCTCATAAATTGATTGTATATGAGTCTCCAATGACATATTGATTTCATTTGATTGAGTGATTATGGGGACCTTGCATTCACAAATTCATTAGTAAAATCCAATGGTTGTCATTAATCACCGAAACCATACCTCATGGGGGCCTAGATGCTTTCAGCGAATCTTGACAACCCGGAACACGCGCTTCATGCAGCATGTGCTCTTCTTCAACGCCCACCACCTCCAGACGCATCCCGGGATGCAATGGAGCAGTGGAGGGCCGATGTGGAACACTTGGTTGCAGCAGCAGCCGACCGCATCAGCAACCAGGGTCCTCCTCCTTCAGGACGGGCCCTGTCGTAGCGACGGACCTTGTCTGGCAGACTTGGTCCGCACATTTCCAACAACAGGAGACGTGCTGCATCACAGCAGGTGACATCATTGCCCTCCGGGGCACGACACACTCACACGGTATCAAGGCTTTCAACTCATGACCTCCGGGCGGAGCTTGATCGCCGATATCGCCAACAAGACGGCCGAGTCCATATTGAGCGTGCTCGTGAAAGACGAGGAGCTCAAGACATTCCTGCTCCTGAAGGAGTAGGAGGAGGCTGTTCAGCCCTGGCCATGCATCTGCGTATGGTCAGGTGGCCACAGAAGTTCCGGCCTCACCTGCCGGAGAAGTTCGACGGGACCATTAATCCTGTCGAATTTCTTCAGATTTACTCCACTGCTATATTGGCAGTTGGAGGAAATGAGGCCATAATGGCCAATTATTTCCCAATGGCTTTAACTGGGACCGCCAGGTCCTGGTTTATGAGCCTTCCACCCAACTCCATCAGCAGTTGGGAGGAGTTGTGCCGGCAGTTCACCGCCAACTTCGGGAGTTCTTACACCCGACCAGGCACCGAACTGGACCTTTTTGCAGTTGTGCAAAAAGGAGGAGAATCCCTGTGATCATTCATCCAGAGATTCTCTCAGGTACGAAACACTATCCCTTCTGTCTCTAGCGCCTCTGTCATCATGGCATTTAGACAGGGAGTGCGAGATAAGAAGATGCTGGAGAAACTGGCGATCAAGGAGATTACCAGTGTCACGGAACTCTTCAGCTTGGCTGACAAATGTGCCAGAGCTGTGGAGGGCCGTGAAATGCACTCCAAACCAACTCCGGAGGATCACAAGAAATCCTCCAAAGGAGAAGCCGCTACCTCCGGGAGTGGCAAGAACAAGAAAAAGACCAACGGCAAGAAGAAGCCGTCGGCCGGTGCATCCAATGCTGCAGCTGCCGTAGCTCCGGGTGGCCGGGGGCCACGCCCTGAGAAGCGACATCGGCCGTCTTCTGAAGACGGTGGCAAACCCAAGGTGTGGTGTCCAATTCACAAAACGGACAGCCACAGTTTGGAAGACTGCCGGGAGGTCCAAAACCTTGCCGAGCGCTACAACAAGCGCTGGGAAGAAGCTCCTTTCCAACAGAGGGAAGGAAAACAAAAAGTTGACGAAGCTCCGACTGAAGAGGAGTTAGGTTTTTAGGATCCCAAAAAGGTCCTGAAGGCCGTCTACATCTCCGTCGATGACAATTCCAACATCTCTGACAACGAGCGTCGGAAGACCATGAACACCATTTTTGGTGGATCATGGGACATCACCTCCCGCCGCGTCATCAAGACTATGCGTCGGGACATGGCTGCTGTAGCTCCTACAGCCAGGGCCGAGCCTCATCGGAAGTGGATGGACACAACCATCACTTTTGATGCTTCGGACTGCCCTCGAAGCATGGTTGGAGCAGGTCAGCTACCTTTGATGGTATCTCCTACCATCAATAACATCCAGCTCCACCATGTCATGGTAGACGGAGGTTCGGGGCTCAACCTCATAAGCTTCAAAGCTTTTACCAAGCTTCAGCTCCGACCTTCGGATCTCCACCCCTCCCGACCTTTCTCCGGAGTAGGTCCGGGAGCCATTACCCCACTCGGAGCTATTACCCTCCCCGTTACCTTCGGGACCCGGGAGAAGTATCGCACCGAGAAGTTGGTCTTTGACGCTGCTCAGATCAACTTACCCTTCAATGCCATCTTGGGTAGGCCTGCCTTGTACAAATTCATGGCAGCTGCTCATTATGGTTACCTGGTGTTAAAGATGCCAACACCACTAGGCATTCTCCGGATCTGCAGAGATCGTACTGCCGGAGTAACTGCTCCGGAAGAACTCCATGCGCTTACTACGGCGCAAGAGGAGGACTCCAGGCAGGAGCAAGCTCCAAAACCCCCGAGCATTCGTCAGCGAGGCTCGACTTCTACACCTCGTGTGCAGCCAAGTGGCGACACCGACATTCCCGTCAAAGTCGTCCAAATCGGTTCCGATGCCGCTCAAACCACCCGTATATCGGGGGGATTGAACGACAAATAGGAACTCGCGCTCATCGCTTTCCTCCGGGCTAATGTCGACATGTTTGCCTGGCAACCGTCAAAAATGCCTGGGATCCCCAGGGAAGTGATTGAGCACAATCTAAAGATCTACCCCGATGCTCGGCCTGTGCATCAGAAGCCTCGGAAGCAATCCGTAGAGCGACAGAACTTCATTCGACAAGAAGTGAAGAAGTTGCTCGAAGCTGGATTCATCCGAGAAGTCTTCCATCCAAAATGGCTGGCAAACCCAGTCGTTGTGCCCAAGGCTGGCGGGAAGCTTCGGATGTGTATCGACTACACAACACTAAATAAGGCATGCCATTCCCATTACCTAGAATAGATCAGATAGTGGATTCCACCTCCGGGTGTGAATTACTGTGTTTCCTAGACGCATATTCTGGGTATCATCAAATCAGAATGTCTAGGGAAGATGAAGAGCATACCTCTTTCATCACAGTAGATGGATTGTACTATTATACAGCCATGCCATTTGGTCTCAAGAACGCAGCTTCAACCTTTGTACGAGCTATGTACAAAACCTTTGAAGAACTCATTAGAGACATAGTGGAAGTGTACGTCGACGACATTGTGGTCAAGGTCAAGAACAAGGAGTCACTCCTTGACACCTTGCAGGCTATCTTCGACAAGCTACGGGTCACCCGCACAAAGCTAAATCCAGACAAGTGTGTCTTCGGGATTAGCTCCGGAAAACTTCTTGGTTTCCTGGTAAGTCACTGGGGCATAGAAACTAATCCGGCGAAGATCAAAGCCATTGAAGACATGCGGCCACTAGCCCGCATCAAAGATGTCCAAAAGCTAACTGGATGTCTAACAGCCCTCAGCCGGTTCATTTCAAGACTGGCGGAACGGGCACTCCCCTTCTTCAAGTTATTAAGGAAGTCCAGACCATTCTAATGGTCTAAAGAAGCAGAAAAGGCGTTCCAGGAGCTAAAACAGCTCCTCACCACCCTACCAATTCTGGTAGCTCCGAACCCTGGTGAGCCTTTGCTGCTTTACATTTCAGCCACTGACGAAGTCGTCAGTATGGTCCTGGTTGCGGAGAGACCAGAACCATCCCATACTCAGGAGTCCAGACCCCTTCAGGAGGGTCTGGAGGTTCCTGAGAGCGAGTCTGGGTCCTAGCTCCCAGACTTGAATCCACAAGAAGTTACTTCAGAAGACCCAGACCCCTCCGGGAGGGTCCAGGTCGCTTCTAAAGAAGCTCCGGGTTCCTCCAGCAAGGACCCATAAGTCCTCGAAGAAAATTTGGACCCCTCCAGGAGGATCCGGATCAATGAAGAGGAAGCTCCGGGCCCCTCCGGGAGGGTCCGGACCATCCAGCGCCCAGTGTACTTCATTAGTGAAGTACTTCATGACGCCAAGACTCGATACCTAGAGGTGCATAAGCTGCTCTATGTAGTTCTTATTGCCTCTAGGAAGCTTCGCCATTATTTCCAAGCTCACAAGATCTCAGCGGTGACTTCTTACCCACTTCGAGCAATCTTGCATAATCCCAACTCAACTGGGAATATTGCAAAGTGGGCAACAGAATTGGCTGAATTCGATCTTGAATTCATTTCAAGGCAAGCAATCAAGAGTCAAGCATTGGCAGACTTCATGGTGGAATGGACTCCCTCTCCATCAAACCCTGGGGGCTCCAGAGAGCAGAAGCCAGAACACAAGGCTCCGTTCTTCACCGAGCCTCAGTGGACCCTCTACTTCGACGGCTCCATGCAAAAGCAGGGGGCCGGAGCTGGAATCCTTCTCCTCGCACCAACCGGAGAGATGGTAAAATGCATGGTACACCTTGACTTCAAGGCGACCAACAACATGGCAGAATATGAAGCACTCATTTACGGACTAAGGGTGGCACTGTCATACGGTGTCAAGCAACTGCTAGTCAAGGGAGATTCACAGCTCATCATTAAGCAAGTGAAAGGTGAATGCTCCTGCAACAATCTCCAGCTAGCTGCTTACCTCCTTGAAGTCCAGAGGCTTCAGAAGGACTTCGAAGTCCTAGATCTCCACCATGTCCAACGTGCCCACAACGCTGAAGCTGACGAACTCTTGACGAAAGCATCAACCGGAGCTCCGGCTCCTGACGGATCTTTTGTCCGGAGGTTGTCAAAACCCACAGCTCAGCCTGCTGAACTGAGCGAATGGGGCGAGATCAGCATCCCGAAGCTGACGGTCCCGATGACCCTGTTACCATGGCAGCCATCAAGGGTCGTAGGTGCTACCGGAAGCTCCGAGCAACCCAGCACGCAAGACTCAAATGCTCAAGTTAGTTCTGATGCATGGATCTCGGAGATCCGGAACTACTTGAAAGACAACATCCTTCCTGAAGATGATGTATCCGCTGACCGGGTAGTCAGTTTGGCTAAAAGATACACGTTGGTAGAAGGGGATCTCTACCGGCGCGGTGCCAATGGCATCCTAATGCGGTGCATCACAAGGGAAGAAGGCTGCGAGCTCCTCGTAGAAATCCATGGAGGCGAGTGTGGGAACCACGCGTCTTCTCGCACGCTGGTTGGTAAAGCCTTTCGGCATGGCTTCTACTGGCCTACAGCACTCTAGGATGCAACTGAGCTGGTGAAGAAATGCGAAACATGTCAATTTCATGCAAAGCAAATTCACACACCGGCTCAGCCCCTACAAATGATACCTCCTACATGGCCCTTTGCTGTGTGGGGGATGGACATCTTGGGACCTTTCCCAAGAGCCGTCAGAGGCTACAAGTTCCTGTACGTTGCCATTGACAAGTTCACCAAGTGGCCGGAAGCAACTCCAGTTGTGACAATCAACAAGCAATCTGCTATCAACTTTTTGCAGTCCATTGTATGCAGATTTGGAGTCCTAAACAAAATCATCACTGATAATGGGACCCAATTCACAAGCTCTGCATTTCAAGGATATTTCGAAGACCTCGGCATTCAAGTTTGCTACGCCTCCGTAGCTCACCCAGCAAGCAATGGCCAAGCCGAGAGAGCAAATGCTGAAATCATTAAAGGACTCAAAACGCGCACCTATGAGCACTTGAAAAAACATGGAGCCAACTGGATTGAAGAGCTTCCACCCACTTTATGGGCCAATAGGACAACTCCAAACCGGTAAACTGGAGAGACACCCTTCTTCCTGGTGTATGGAGCTGAAGCAATCCTTCCTCCGGAAATCACCTTGGGGTCACTCCGGGTCCGGACCTTCGACGAAGCCACGCAGGACCAGCTCCGGCGTGAAGACCTAGACCTCCTTGAGGAGGGAAGGTGCCAAGCAGCTGTTCGGAATGCCCGATACCGCCAAGCCCTTTGGCGCTATCATCAGCGGCATGTACACAACCGACAGCTCGAGGAAGGCGATTTGGTGCTACGGAGAATACAATCCAGAGAAGGGTTAAACAAACTCTCCCCCAGTTGGGAGGGACCCTTCCGAGTGATTAAAGTATCCCGTCCCGGAAGCGTTCGCTTGGCTACCGAGGATGGGACACCTCTCCCAAATCCTTGGAACATTGAGCACCTCCGTAAGTTCTACACTTAATATCATGGAGGTGAGTCTGTAGTAACTTGAGGTGTATGTTATAGAGTCATTGTACAGAGTCGGGTAGTTCCTCCGGGAGAAGAGCCGAACCTTTCCCGGAAGGTCCGCAAAGTTCATGCAACACTTGTCGCAGTCTCAGGACTAAAAGTGTGGCTAGCTACCCTGGGTCAAACGAGAAATTAAACACGCTTAGCCTGGTTTCGTACCCTAAGAGTGTACTTGTTTCCCCTGTACCTCGGACCTATAATGAAAGACATCTTCATGTGAAACAGACTCCACGTGCATTTATTTTGTACACGCTCAACATTTTTTATTTTTCTCTTTCTTGTCTATAACAAAGACGTGTAATTCTTAAGAAATTTTAGTTCGACTGGTTCATATACGATTCGAGCTGTATTGTCGATTCTTCTAGATTCAAATATTGTTTATGGCCCACTCGCCTTAATGCCGCCAAGCCAACCTAGGGCCAGAGTGTGCTATCGAATTAGCCTGGTCAAGCACCCTAAGTACGCCACTCTACCTACACCCCGACAAGCCGAAGTAAGGCGGGTCCAAGTACAATTGGATCTGGAAGAAAAGACAATGCATTCGGTTGTATTCAGAACCGCGTTTGACCTAAAACTCTCTTGGGAATCGTAAGCCACGACGAAGTTATAGGCAAGGAACGAATTTTACTATTTTTCTTGGCTTCAATGTGCAGGAAAAATAAAAAATCCACGTTAATGGAGAAAAGCCGAAGCTAACTAAGCTCCGACTCCCCCTAGGTGGCTTGTAATCGATGTTAAACATTGAAAACGAGCATCACCGGAGCAACCAAGCTCCGGTAAAGCTAGGGGGGCCAGCCGTCGACGCAAAATAAATGATGGTGAGAAGACCTCGCAAGCGGAGTCTGCTACCAACAAACTACACGTTGGTAAAGGTCACTGCCAGAACTACTAAGCTCCGACACCCCGGAGGACTAACTATCGATGCTCTACGCGTTGATAGGGACTATTGCTGGAGCTACTAAGCTTCGACGATAGACAATGTCGGAGCTTCTAAGCTCCGGCAACCTCAGGGGGCCTTCACTATCGAAGACTTCGGACCTACACTCTACAAGTTCGAAGCAAATGAGTCTTCAACAAAAAAAATATCCTCTTAGTACATGTTCACAATCAAATTGTGTACATCTACTAGGAGGCCAAGTGAAGACAAAAGTGTTGAAGACAAAAAGTGAAATTCACAAAAATTTGGGGATTTCATTCATCTGGAGACAAGGGATTACAAAATTGAGGAAGAAAAAGAGAGAATACAAGTGTGAGCTACGGAGATGGTCCTAGACCCTATGGAAGAACTGGGTGACCTTCTGAGCAACCTCTGACACATTGGCTCGGGCGGCTTCACCTTCTCCTTCGACGGGACCTTCAAGCACCGGGTCCAGAGGGAATTGGGGATCCCGGCTGGTGTAGCACGTCAGCACATACTCTGCGACGTTCTTCGCCAGGGATTGCCCCTCAACCTCCAACTGGTCCGCGATGACGTCGCCCACCTTGGAGAGTTTGCTACCCGCCGAGCTCAGCGCTTGCAATGCCAGGTCTGGCTCCAGCTCCGGATCATCCAGACGCACAGGATTGAAACCCATCGGTGTCAGCGCGTCGTTGGCCTTGCCCAGGAACTCCCAAACCTGTAGGGAGTCCGCAGCCCTCAAGCCCTTCAGTTCTTCCAAGGATCTTTTGGCCGCCACCAGTTCAGAATTCTCGCGAGCGAGGCGCTCAACTTCTTTGGTGTTTTGCTGAATCTTTTCAGCAACTCGCTTCTCGAGTTTTCCGAGATCCTCCTCCCGAAGGTAGATCTTGTTCCGGCGGTCAACCAGGTCCTTCTCCCTGCTTCTTACTTTCTTCTCCCTGGCAGCGATGGTACACTCTTGCTCGTAGAGTTCCTGCCCTCGCACCCAGGCCTTCTCCTCCTCCTCAGCGCAGCGCTCTTCCAATTTCTTGGCACGCTCTTCGAGGCCCTTGTCAGCCAGAGCCACCTTTTTGGTGAGCTCCTCCTCCCTCCTCAAGACGTCATCCCGCAGCTCTAGGAGTTTCTGCTCTTCATCTTCGAGCCTTTTCTCCCTCTCCTCAAGTGTCTCTCGGCGCTTGATGAGAGTAGTGTTAATGGCCTCAAGCCTTTCTTGGCGTTCATCAGCCGCACTATTAGTTGCTTTGGTCTGCTGATAAATGGCCCGGGATTGAGCGTCGAGGGCGCGAGTCAAGCTCTCCCTGTCATCCAATAACTTGCCCCAGTACTCCAGGCAGACCTTCTCCCGCTTGATCCATTCTTTGTCATCTGCCAGCCTTGACTGCGCCAGCTTGGTCTCGAAGTAGAGCCGATTACGCCACCTCCTAAGGGTTTGGCACTCCTCTTCAAGAGCCTTGCTGTCGTGGAAGAATGCCAGCTGAACTTGACGCAGACTGGAGCAGGCGTTGTCAATAGACAATGACAACGGGATAGGATCCGGACCTGCTGGGGTCTCCTCCGCTGGTTCCAGCTGGTTTTCAGTTACAAAAATTGGGTCCCACTCCACAAGAGTGGTCCCCTGATCCTCCACGACACCAGGGCCGTCCTCCAGGATGGCCTCAGTCGCCATCAAGGAGGGTTCCGCTGATGAAGTTCCGACCTCCGGAAGTGGTTCCGAAGGACCAGCCACCAGATCTTCGTTCGTCCCCTCGGGCAGGGGGCCAGCGACTTCATCAGAGCACTCCGGCTCAGCCGCGGGTACCTCTGGCGTCGTCACTCCCGGAGCAGGAACTGCTTCTGGCTCCGGCCTGGGCACCTCCTCTACTGGGGGCTCGAGCGCTGACGCCTTCACAACGACTGGCTCAGGCGCCGGAAGATCTTCAACAACAGCCGGCCCTGCGGCCGGAGCTTCAACGGCAACCGGCTCGAGAGCCGGAAGGTCTTCAACATCAACCGGCCCTGCGGCCGGAGCTCCAGCAACGACCGGCTCTGCAGCCGGTGCTTCAGAGGTACCCGGCCCAACCGCCGGGACTTCCTCAACATCCAGCGCGCACGCCGGGACTTCAATTACCTCCGGCTCAACCGCCGGGGCTTCGACAGTTTCCGGCTCTGGGGCCGGAATTATTGCTTCCTCCGGCTCAACGGCCGAAGCTTCCATCATCTCAGCACTCGAACCCGGAGCTTCAACCTCCGGGGCAGGTGCCCGCTGGCGCATCTTCTCTCCCGTGGTCTGGCGCTACCACAGGAGTCTCGGGGGATGAGTCGAGGTCCATGATCATGACAGCTGGCGCCGGAGCTGCCGCAGCTTCAGCCACCACTTGGGGCGGCACCGGGACAGGAGCAGAGGCTTCCGCCGTCACAACTTAAGTTGCTGTGGATGAGGGTGGAGCCTCACTCCTCTTCTTGGGAACGCTGCAGATGAAGGATGAAGAAATTTAAAAAACAGTTACTACAAAAAAACAACTGTGTGAGGTAAAGATTAAAAATTACCTCGGGAGGCTTCCGCACTAGCTTACGCGGAACCTCTTTCCCGGGCGTTCTGGGCTGACCATAGCCGCCGCCGGCGTGGAAGCTCTGGAAGGCCCCTCGGAACTCGTTGCAGTCACGGGCACTTCCTTAGTCGAGGCCCTCCTCGACCGGGAAGGACCTCCAGACCTAGAGGCCTCAACTGGCCCTGGTGATGGAGTCGCATGCCCAGAGCTAGCACCCCGGGAAGACGCTGCTGTGGTTACAGTCGCTGCAGTTGTAGAAGACCTCCCCCTCCGGGGAGAAGGAGCTGATGCAGAGGTTGCAGGCCTGACGGACCTTCCGTCGGCATGCTGCAGTTTCCTCTTCCGGCTTGAGGGTTCGTTCGCCGGTTCCTTGCCCTTGCCGACGACTTCGATCCTTGGCTTCGGGGCAGGGTCGGAACCACCTTCGGAAGCCCCAGGGATCACCACCCTGGAGGTCGATCTTCTCTCGACGACACCAAGGTCGTCAAGCACTGGCATCGTCTATCGGAGCTCCCTGCTGAACTCTACTTCCACGTTCAGAGGGAGAAAGGCTGATGGAGGGCTCAAGTCATCTCCCGCAACGTCGATGCCGTGCTGGAACTTTTTAAGGTGTAACTCCAAGGTTGCCCCCGCCATGTTGGACTTCAGTCCGTTCTCGACTCGGTCGCCGTCCATCACGCTGTTGAGGGCCCAAGCGAGTTTTTCTCTCCTCTTCAGCGGTGCCCACCTGTTGACCAGGAAGTTGCAAAATACCGCCTGAGGAGTTAATCCTCCCTCCACGCACTGGCGGATCCTGGTCAGAGCAGGGTTGAAGGCATCTGACAGCACCGGAGCTTCACTCCAGACTGCAGTGTCGATGTTGGGGAGGCCTTCGGGCAGCTCCAGCTTCTCGTGCTCCTCCACCCGGATGACTATCCAGTCCTTCTTCCAATCATCCCACTTTCCCAAGGGAAACGGCCGGAGGTACTTGAATGGACACTTCTTGCGCTTCACGAAGTGAAAGGCGTCCTAGAGGGGGGTGAATAGGCGATAATCGAAAATTTAAACTTAATTCGGAGTTATGAAAACAGAGAAGTCGGACTTGTCTGACTTCTAGTCGGACTTGTCTGACCTAAGTCGGACAAGTCTGACCTGGGTCGGATAAGTCCGAGATTATCTGCACGATTAGATCAAAAATCCAATTTTTAAGCGATCTAGTGAGAGATATCGATCCCTAGCAGTTCTACACGAAGTATGGAGTAGAAAGAAAGCTGAGGGAGAGATAGCACGCGAAAAAACACTAGAATCAAAACTTGCGAGAACGAAAGAACAACAAGAGACAAATGATTTTATCCTGAGGTTCAGAACCACAAAGGATCCTACATCCCCGTTGAGGAGTCCACAAGGGACCAGGCCTTCTCTAGCCTTTCCCTCACGAGTTGCCACAAGGGCCAACTCCCGATCTTCCACTATCACAAAGATTGTTACAAACTCCCCGATTACAAGAGATCACAAAGAAATCGCGGGGCAACGCCTAACCGTCTAGAGGAGAATCCCAAGAGCAACAAACATGCAATCACGAAGAAACTTAGCGAATCACACGTTGCTCAACCCCTCAACAAACCGTTTCTCCCAATCCTCACAAAGCACTCTTCACTCTCCCAAAAATTCGAATTTGGGCTCTAGAGGTGAAGAACAAGTGGAGAGAGGTTCTTGAGTTCAAATGGGCGTTCAGAACTGTTTTGGGGTGTTAGGCATGGTTGGTGGGTCGAAACCACCCTCTATTTATACTCCAAAAAGTCATTAGAGCCGTTTGACACAGCCCGCGTCGGACATGTCTGACACAGAGTCGGACATGTCTGACCTCAAAGGTCAGGCCTTTCACTTCAGACTTGTCTGACCAAAACCACTTCTGACATGTCTGACATACAATCTCGGACATGTCTGAAATTCCGCAGATAGAACTCGGACAAGTCTGACTCTCTGGGACTTAGAAAATTTTCCTTAGTCCCTGGGAACAGATCCATCTCGGACATGTCCGACCCCCAGGTTCGGACAAGTCCGAAACTTCACTGGAACTCTCACTGGAACCCTTCCAGTGCCAATTCGGACATGTCTGACTTACAGATTTGGACATGTCCGAATTCCAATAGAGGGAATTCGGACATGTCTGACACCACAAGTCAGACAAGTCCGCCCAAACCACAAAGGCCCTACTAAAATCTTCTACTAAGGGGTTGAGCACCCGAATGACTCACTAAGTGTCTACGCGTCGTGTCCCTCTTAATAGTACAGTTTTTCCTACGACTCAAGGAGAAAATAGAAAACCCTATTTCTATTCTTATTTTCCACAAGTTTTCTCCTTTTGCTGTCTTTCTTCAAAGCTCCATTCCGTACTTCGGATCTGCGCTCATGCTCAACCAAGTTCATCAGCACTTTAATGGTTCATCATCAATCCACCAAAACCCACAAGGGACCTAGATGCACTTACAATCTCCCCCTTTTTGGTGATTGATGACAACCAACTAAAGTCTTCGACTAAAATAAGATTTGATAGAAGTTTTGAGTCTCAAGTGTATATGAGCTTTTGGAATAACAATAAAAACAACTCATATACACTCAATCGTCGTGGGGTGCCTATATGCTCGTGTGTGTGCAATAACGTGATACAAATGAAGAAATGCACACGAGATCAATGAAGCATCATAATGATCATCATAAGGCAAACATCATTAAGCATTAACAGTCATAAGCGAGTAACAAATAAGTACAAGACACACGACGATAGAAAATATGACAAGATACATGTCCATGTCCAAGAATAAGCACTAGAGTCTAATACTTCTCCCCCTTTGGCATCAAGGCACCAAAAAGGAGAAAAGTGGACACTAAGACCTAGTCTACTCGGTGTCGTCCTCGTCGTCGTCGCTGTCATCATCGCCGCTCTCCTCCTCGTAGTCGCTCTCCTCACCGGAGTCACCGTGAGCTGCAGGAGGTGCTGAGGAAGAGGCGCCGGTGCCGGTGAAGAATGCCATCTTCGCCTCGGTGAGCTTCAGAAACTCCGGTGGCTCCTCGTCTGAGCTGGTGTCGTCGACTGGAGGAAGCTGGAGGTGCTCCCTGATGGTTGTGAGGTTCCTCTGGTTCCTCTTTGCCAAACGCTGAGTCGACCGGCAGACGGTGAAGATCGACTTCAGGATCTTGAGCAGTCCTGAGGAGCAAGACGGATGCTGCTGGGGCACAGAGGATGAGCTGGAAGGCTGAGCAGACTTCCTCCTCGAGGAGCTGGGTCCTCCCTCTGCTGGTGCCGGTGCAGCTGCTCGAATCGGGCGGTGAAGCTTGGAAGGCTTCTGAGGCACGAGGCGCCTATGAGGCACATCCTTCACAAACTTCTTCCCGGACACCGTCTCAATTAGCTTCATCAGGTACGGGGCGTAGCAGCAAGACCTAGCCGGCGTCTCCGAGGCGAGGTAAATCTCCTCATAGATATAGTCAAAGGCATTGAATTGCTGCTCTCCTGCCAAGAGCTGGATCAGATTTCTACTATTGTGATTGATCCTGTTGGCATCCCCATCCTTGGACGAGAGGGTCTTCCTGATCAGGCGGTTCACCACGGCATGGAATGGCTTGAGGCCGTGGATGTGAGGAGGGTTGGCTGGATACCCATTCTCATAGAAACTCTCCATCTCCAGGAGGTTCACTATATCCATCTCATGGATCTTCAGTGAGTGCTGCAGGCTGTCCTCCATCCCAAGAATGCGGGCAAACTCCTCATAGCTGACTTCGTACTTCACCCCATTTGTCATCCAGGTGAAGCCGTGCTTGTCAACCCAATAGAACACAGTTGCATAAAATTGGAGGATGACTTCCTTGTTCCATGGGTATTGGAGACCCATGATCTCGCTGACTCTGTGGTGCTCGCAAGCTTCGAGCACCCCCTTGAAGAGAAGATAGGAATCCTTCTTCTTCAATGCAGCCTTCCAATCAACCCATTGCATCTCCGTGACTGGGTTCTTCTTGGTCGTGAGGACTGACCGGTAGTATTCCATGTGGAAGAAGCGCCAAAAACGGGGATCCTTGCTCTCCCTTGGCATGTCATAACACCGCACATCTCTCATGTGCATGGTGTCGTGGATGTCCCTCCGGTAGTTTACCCTGTCGGCCGTGCGTCGAGTATCACCAACTGGAGAGTGCACGACCAACGGTCCGATCTCTTGCTGCCCTTTGGAGCTCGAGCTGCCCCCCTGACCACTGTGAATAGTGAGCTGACCGCTAGCGGGTCGCTTGACAGTCACTTTCTTTGGTTGCTTTGATGGTTGAGCCGAAGAATCGGGACCCGCGGGCTCCTTGCCTCTCTTGTCGTGACCCATAGCTGAAGAAGAGATACAAGGATAGGTAAGAGTCAAGGCAAGAGAGATAGAGCAATTAACTTGAAAGTTTCAATAGAAATTAGGTCTCAGAGTTATACAGGATCGGACTTGTCTGACTCAGGAATTTCGGACATGTCCGAATTTTAGAGTCAGACTTGTCCGACCTATACAGAACTAACCCTAATTGCTAAGGAAACTAAGCAAATCAATTTTTCTACCGACCAAATTTTGCACCAAGGTTGTAAACATGCCTAGGAACAGTTTCAAGGGCATAAATTTGCAAACTTGCCGCTAGATTTAGAATTGAGAGGAAAGATGCGGAAAATACCTTCGGATGGAGAAAAGATTGAAGAACTCCGAAGGGGATGTGAATCCTCCAACTTCGAGGGAGATTTTCCCTCAAGAACTCCTCACAAGAGCCTCAAAATCAATGTGGATCGCCTTGGGAGGTTTGAGAGAGATGGAGATTAGGGTTTGAAGTGAGGAGAGAGAGAGAAGGAAAGGAAACCGTCAGCCTCTTTGAAAGGGTTCGGACTTCCCACGTCGGACATGTCCGAATTTGTACTTCGGACAAGTCCGAATTCTCTCTGCAGACTTAAAACCCACTTCGGACATGTCTGACTTTTGTCAGACTTGTCCGACTCCCCCTGAGTGTATGCAATGTGCAAACACTTGGGGGTCTAAATATAGGTATATATGGACATTTTGGACAAGTTTTTGCAAATATCTTTGACAAAAATGATCAGTAAGCAACCAACAATCAAACTATGATCATTTTCACCAAAGGGAAGTTTAGAACATAGTTTTCAAGAAAAATAGATGAGATTTTCGAAAACACACAACATTCTGAACTTGAAAACTAATAGCAATCAGATGTGCACGACTCAAGCAATGTTTCGAGAATCCAAGATATTTATCTCACTCCTTAGGTCACAAAAGCGTCTCTCATCAAGGGGTTTGGTGAAGATATCCGCCAATTGCTTCTCACTTCTAACATGAGAGATAACGATATCTCCCTTGATAGAGTGGTCTCGCAGGAAATGGTGATGGATGTCTATGTGTTTGGTTCTAGAATGCTCGACGGGGTTGTGAGCAATCTTGATGGCACTCTCATTGTCACATAGGAGAGGAATATGGCTCAGATTGTAACCATAATCCCTAAGAGTTTGTCGCATCCAAAGAAGCTGCGCACAACAACTTCCGGCTGCAACGTACTCCGCTTCGGCTGTGGAAAGGGCAATGGAGTTTTGTTTCTTGGAAGACCACGCAACCAAGGACCTACCAAGGAATTGTCATGTCCCGGATGTGCTCTTCCTATCTACCCTACAGCCCGCATAATCTGCATCAGAATAACCGACGAGATCAAACTTGGATCCTTTAGGGTACCAAAGACCTAGATTAGGAGTGTGAACTAAATACCTAAGGATCCTATTAACCGCTGTCAAGTGACACTCTTTTGGAGTGGCTTGGAATCGAGCACACATGCACACACTAAGCATAATGTCGGGTCTAGAAGCACAAAGATAAAGCAAAGAGCCAATCATAGAACGGTATACCTTTTGGTCCACGCTCGCTCCTTCTTCATTTAGTCCTAGATGCCCGTTTGTTCCCATAGGTGTCTTGATGGGTTTTGCCTTCTCCATGCCAAACTTCTTGAGAATGTCATGAGTGTACTTGGTTTGGCATATGAAGGTCCCTTCCTTGAGTTGCTTTACTTGGAAACCTAGGAAAAATTTCAACTCCCCCATCATAGACATCTCAAATCTCCCCGTCATGATTTTGGAAAACTCATCACAAAAAGTCTTGTTAGTAGAACCAAATATGATATCATCAACATAAATTTGGCATACGAACAAGTCAATATAAAAATGCTTAGTGAAGAGAGTATAATCGGATTTCCCAATCTTAAAACCATTTTGAGTGAGAAAATCCCTAAGGCACTCATACCAAGCTCTAGGTGCTTGTTTGAGGCCATAGAGAGCCTTACACAACTTGTAGACGTGATCGGGATGCTCTTCATCTTCAAATCCGGGTGGTTGCTCCACATACACTTCCTCCTTGATTGGACCGTTGAGGAATGCACTTTTCACATCCATTTGATATAACTTGAAATCATGGTGAGTAGCAAAGGCCAATAATATGCGAATAGATTCAAGCCTAGCTACGGGAGCAAAGGTTTCATCAAAATCCAAACCTTCGACTTGAGCGTATCCTTTTGCTACAAGTCTTGCCTTGTTTCTTGTTACTACCCCGTGTTCATCTTGTTTGTTGCGGAACACCCACTTGGTTCCAACAACATTTGCATTTGGTCTTCTCACGAGTTCCCACACCTTGTTCCTCTTGAAGTTGTTGAGCTCTTCTTGCATTGCCATTACCCGATCCGGGTCTTGTAGAGCTTCTTCTACTTTCCATGGCTCTAAAGAGGAAACAAAAGAGTAACGTTCACAAAAGTTAGCCATACGTGAGCGAGTAGTTACCCCCTTGGAGATGTCTCCAAGTATGTTGTCAACGGGATGGTCCCGTTGAACGCTTTGATGAACTCTTGGGTGTGGTGGTTGAGCTTCTCGATCATTGTCTTCATCTTGATCATTTTCTTGATCTCCCCCTTGATCCAAGCCTCCTCCTTGATTTTGATCTTGTTGAGATTCATCTTGAGGATCTTGATCATGTTCATGTGGGGGATTTGCATCTTCTTCGCTTGCTTGAAGATCATTTGGATCATGTGGTCGCACATATCCAAGTGCCATTCTTCTAAGTGCTTCTTGTGGAGTCTCCTCTTGATCTAGCACACACTTATCAACTTGCTCCACTTGAGAGCCATTAGCCTCATCAAACACTACGTCATGTGCTACTTCAACAATCCCGGAGGACTTGTTGAAGACACGATAAGCGTAGGTGTTTGAGTCATAGCCAAGCAAGAAACCTTCATCGGATTTCGAAGCGAACTTCGAATTCCTAGGCTTCTTGTTGAGAATATAGCACTTGCTCCCAAAAACACGAAAGTATGAGATGTTGGGTTTGTTACCGGTTAGGAGTTCATACGAGGTCTTCTTCAAGAGTCGATGAAGATACAACCGGTTTATGGCATGGCAAGCGGTGTTAACCGCTTCCGCCCAAAACCGGTCGGACGTCTTGTACTCATCAAGCATCGTCCTTGACATCTCGATAAGAGTTCTATTATTCCTCTCCGCTACTCCATTTTGTTGAGGGGAGTAGGGAGCGGAGAACTCATGCTTGATTCCTTCTTCATCCGAGAAGTCTTCAACTTGAGTGTTCTTGAACTCCATCCCGTTGTCGCTCCTAATCTTCTTGATTCTTAAGGAGAACTCGTTTTGAGCTCTCCTCAAGAACTTCTTGAGAACTCCTTGGGTTTCACCTTTGTCATGCAAGAAAAATACCCACGTGAAGCGAGAAAAATCATCAACAATAACTAGACCATACTTGTTACCGCCAATGCTAATGTAGGCGATTGGTCCGAATAGGTCCATGTGTAGTAGCTCCAATGGTCTTGAGGTTGTCATGATGTTCTTCGACGGATGTTGAGCTCCTACTTGCTTTCCGGCTTGACATGCGCTACATGGTCTATCTTTCTCAAAGACAACATCTTTTAGTCTACGGATATGATCCCCCTTAAGAATTTTTTGCAAGTTTCTCATCCCAACATGGGCTAGCCTTCGGTGCCATAGCCATCCCATGTTAGTTTTCGCCATTAAGCACGTATCAAGTTGGGCTTTATCCGTGGAGAAATCCACAAGGTAAAGCTTTTCCTTGAGTACGCCCTTAAAGGCGATTGAGTGGTTGCATCTTCTTGAGACGGTCACACCGTTGTTAGTGAAAAGACAATCATAACCATTATCACATAATTGAGAAATAGACAAGAGGTTGTAATCAAGTGAATCAACATGAAGCACATTAGAAAGAGTGTGTTTTGAGGAGATAGCAATTTTACCGGTGCCAAGGATTTTCCCTTGGCTATTATCCCCAAAGAAGATTCCTTCACTAGGATCTTCATTCTCCTTGTACTCTACAAACATCTTCCTCTCTCCGGTCATATGATTAGTGCATCCACTGTCAAGCACCCATTTTGATCCACCGGAGGAGTATGCCTACAAAAAGAGTTATGCCTTTCCTTTAGGTACCCAAACGGAGTTGGGTCCTTTGATGTTAGTCACAAGACATTTGGGCACCCACACGCAAGGCTTTGGGCTCTTGCAGAGTGGCCCGACATATCTAGCATAAGTCTTGCCAAATTTGTTCCTCAATAAAACATAAGAAGCATCAAAGTCATGGAACAAAGGATGAGGTTCATTTTTAGGCATATAAGATGTTGAGACAATGTTCTTTCCTTTATCTTGGGTGGATGAACCTTCCTTGATAAAAACAATCAAGTCTTTGTTATTCTTGGGGGCTTTGGCATTTTGCCTCCACTCCCGAGAATAACCAAGACCATCCCTGACATGGGGAGGTCTCACATTGGTGTATGCACTACGTGCATAGGCCACCTTCTCCTTGTCAAAGATGCCACCTTTCGGTGCTTGTTTGTTTTGTGCCAAGTTAAGTTCATCCTTAAGTTTTAGGATCAAGCTTGAGCACATGCAAGTGTGAACTTCCTCGGATGAAATCTTTTGAGAAGATGAGCTCTTTGAGGAAGAAGGTGCATTGATCTTAAGTGACTCAACCTTTGTCTCTAGAATCTTGTTAACCTTTGTCAAGTTAACAAGTTCATCCTTGAGCTCAACGGTCTTGTCCTTAAGATTTGAGCATGCTTCCTTGCTCATGGCAAGGTCATGCTCCAATGCATTGCTTCTTTCTCTCTCGCGCTCGAGGAGCTCCTCAAGCTCTTGACATCTCTCCAATTTTTGGATGAGCATGTCCTCTTGACGCTCAAGGAGATCCTCCTTCTCGGAGATTTCATCCATAAAAAAGTTCATCTTTCTCATGGCACTCTTACTTAAGCCTTTAAGCATGGATTCAAGTTCACTACCACTATCAAATTCATCACAATAAGTTATAGAGGGAGTGGGTTTATATTTTACCTTTCTCCTTCCCTCCTTTGCCATGAAACATGTGGACTTGAAATCATCAAGGTTGGGGAAAATCTTGCTTGCACTTGAGCTCTTTCCAATGGCAATGGTTGCCACCTTCTCTACATCATCGGAAGATGAGTCTTTGAGTCCCATTCTCTTCCAAGGTGGGCATGTCCCGATGGCTTCTTCTTCTTGAAGAGCTTCTTATCTTGGGTCTTGCCCTCCTTCTTCTTGCTTTCATTGTATAGGCAATCCGCAATGAAGTGCCCATGTTCACCACACTTGTAGCAAGTCTTCTTCTTTAGCTTCTCCTTGCTCTTGCCTTCTTGGTGATAGCCTCCCTTCTTCCTTTTCATCATCCTTCTAAACTTGTTGATGAAGAAAGCTTCTTCCTCATCGGAGTCCATGCTCTCATCATCACTTGCATCTTCATTGTAGGATGTGGAAGTTGCTTTGAGGGCTATGTCTTTCTTCTTTGATGAGGCAAGCTTTTGGAGATCGTTGTAGAACATAGCTTCCTTCTCCATCATCTCATTGTTGATTATCCTCCCAAGCACTTCTTCCGGAGTCATCTTGGTGTAGTCGGGGCTTTCACGGATCAAGGAGCAAAGAGCGATGTTTCGAGGCATGAATGCCCGAAGCATCCTCTTCACCACTTCATGGTCCGTCCATCGAGTGCTTCCATAGGCACGAATCTTGTTCACGAGCACCTTGAGGCGGTTGTACATGTCTTGGGGCGACTCACCATCCATGATGGTAAATCTCCCAAGCTCTCCTTCGATCATCTCAATCTTCGCCTCCCGGATGACTCGGTTGCCCTCGTGTGCCGTCTTGAGTGTATCCCAAATATCTTTGGCCACTTCCAAACCTTCGACTCGGTTGAATTCATCCTGAGTCAAAGATGAGGTTATGACTCCCACGGGTTGAGCATTGCGATGAAGTAGGATAGCTTGTTGTGGAGTGACGTCTTCCTCATTCCTTGGCATATGAACTTCAGTTTGCACAATCTGCCACAAACTAGGATTCAAAGAGATTAAATGCATCTTCATATTGTGTTTCCACATTGAATAGTCATTTCCATCAAATTGAGGAGGTTTGCCAAGTGGAATAGACAAATAGTGATTGTTAGCATGAAGACGATCATAATCAAAGTGAGTTTGAGTATAGTCATCGTTACTCTTCTCCTTCTCTTTGTTGATCTTGGGTTGTTTCCCTAGCTTCTCCCGAAGCTTCGCCTTGAGTTGGCGAGTCTCTTCATCGTCCTTCGGATCATCAAGAAGAACGTCGTAGTTCTTGTCATTTGAGCCTTCACCCTCGACATATGAGGTATCATCCTTGTTCCTTTCTTCCGCCATCGATTCTCCAAGATGTTAGTCTCTTCCGGAGAAACCTGCTCTGATACCAATTGAAAGGCAGCCTAGTGGGGGGGGTGAATAGGCGATAATCGATAATTTAAACTTAATTCAGAGTCATGAAAATAGAGAAGTCGGACTTGTCTAACTTCTAGTCGGACTTGTCTGACCTAAGTCGGACAAGTCTGACCTGGGTCGGATAAGTCCGAGATTATCTGCACGATCAGATCAAAAATCCAATTTTTAAGCGATCTAGTGAGAGATATCGATCCCTAGCAGTTCTACACGAAGTATGGAGTAGAAAGAAAGCTGAGGGAGAGATAGCACGCGGAAAAACGCTAGAATCAAAACTTGCGAGAACGAAAGAACAACAAGAGACAAACGAATTTATCCCGAGGTTCGGAACCACAAAGGATCCTACATCCCCGTTGAGGAGTCCACAAGGGACCAGGCCTTCTCTAGCCTTTCCCTCATGAGTTGCTACAAGGGCCAACTCCCGATCTTCCACTATCACAAAGATTGTTACAAACTCCCCGATTATAAGAGATCACAAAGAAATCACGGGGTGACGCCTAACCGTCTAGGTGAGAACCCAAAGAGCAACAAACACGCAATCACGAAGAAACTTAGCGAATCACACGTTGCTCAACCCCTCAACAAACCGTTTCTCCCAATCCTCACAAAGCACTCTTCACTCTCCCAAAAATTCGAATTTGGGCTCTAGAGGTGAAGAACAAGTGGAGAGAGGTTCTTGAGTTCAAATGGGCGTTCAGAACTGTTTTGGGGTGTTAGGCATAGTTGGTGGGTCGAAACCACCCACTATTTATACTCCAAAAAGTCATTAGAGCCGTTTGACATAGCCCGCGTCGGACATGTCTGACACAGAGTCGGACATGT
The DNA here is from genome assembly GCA_036927565.1 of Tuctoria greenei. Lineage (NCBI taxonomy): Eukaryota > Viridiplantae > Streptophyta > Magnoliopsida > Poales > Poaceae > Tuctoria > Tuctoria greenei. The sequence goes on along the minus strand of JAYESD010000011.1, from coordinate 116,048,728 downwards.
CTGACCTCAAAGGTCAGGCCTTTCACTTCAGACTTGTCTGACCAAAGCCACTTCAGACATGTCTGACATACAATCTCGGACATGTCTGAAATTGTGCAGATAGAACTCAGACAAGTCTGACTCTCTGGGACTTAGAAAATTTTCCTTAGTCCCTGGGAACAGATCCATCTCAAACATGTCCGACCCCCAGGTTCGGACAAGTCCAAAACTTCACTGGAACCCTTCCAGTGCCAATTCGGACATGTGTGACTTACAGATTCGGACATGTCCGAATTCCAACAGAGGGAATTCGGACATGTCTGACACCACAAGTCAGACAAGTCCGCCCAAGCCACAAAGGCCCTACTAAAATCTTCTACCGTTGAGCACCCGAATGACTCACTAAGTGTCTACGCGTCGTGTCCCTCTTAATAGTACGGTTTTTCCTACGACTCAAGGAGAAAATAGAAAACCCTATTTCTATTCTTCTTCACCACAACTTTTCTCTTTTTGCCGTCTTTCTTCAAAGCTCCATTCCATACTTCAGATCTGCGCTCATGCTCAACCAAGTTCATCAGCACTTTAATGGTTCATCATCAATCCACCAAAACCCACAAGGGACCTAGATGCACTTACACGAAGTAATAGAAGCCAAGGTACTCATTACTCCTACCGGTGGTATGGACAGTGAAGAAGGTCCGGAAAAGTTCAATGCAGGGGGATGCCCACCCACATTTCACAGAAGTGGACGAAGATAGACACAAGAAGAATGGAGTGGGGGCCAAGGTGGTATAGCTGCAGACCATAAAAGTCTAGCAGCATCAAGAAAATGGAGGAAAAAGGTGGGATCAACCCCACCATGGCGTACGAAGAGAAGTACACCATCTCGCCGGCGTGCTCCTTCTCGAACGGGATCTCTCTTCCGACGCGTACCAGACGGTTGAAGAAGTCCGGGGACCATCCCATGAGGGTCGGGACCTTCTTCAAGTCACCTTCGGTCTTCAAACGACTCTCGCGGAGACTCAACTCCATCGCAGCACAGCAAGGCAAGAGGGGAAAAGCGAGCACAAGTTGGGAGTTTGAGCGCAAGATCATATGAGAGGCGTAAAGAACTCCAGACGGTGCGCGCTTTCCTACTTAAGTAAGCCCTCGCAACGCTTGCATGGAAACTGCAAGGAAGTCAAAGATACTACTCAAAAATTCCACCCAGCCGATGACAAGAGGGCCTGGGACCACCCTGACGATCAAGTCGAGATTCTTACCCAGGCGAACGGTTGTCATCATGAGGCGAGAAGCCCGAAGGCGGCGGCCTGACAAGGCGCGCGGAACCGATACGATTTTCGTATCGGGAACCGGCGACCTTCAATTGCGTGAGATCCGCACGCCAAAGATCTCATTTGCCGCACACGGGATATGCCACGCGGTGAGGATTTAACTCCAAACTATCGCCAACGACACATCCGAAGACCTTTGAAGACTCATTTCAAAAGTCGAAGGATGGACCCACCTCCGGTGGAATGACTTCACCCAAGGGGTCTTCCCCAGAGGTGGGCCCAGGGGGCCACTGTCGGTACCCTGGGTACCATATACTCCTTGGGATTGCAAAGATCTCAAGGGAAAGTCATCTACTTGATTTGAATACCTTCAGAGGCCCACATGTCAGACATAACCGGACCCGCTTCTCCAACATGGTTAGTCCCAGGGTTGCCACGTGTATTATCAAACCGAAGCTACCACCCACAAGGGGGAAGCTCCAGGCTATGTACCAAAATGGCACCCCCGGACCTAACCCCAGACCGAGGGAAGCTCCAGAACTGACACGTGTCGGGTAACACCGGACCTATCTGTTCCCCACAGTGTGCTCCGGCGCTGCCACGTGTCCAACCGTCGGATCTTCAGCCTCTAACCTCTGGAAGACTCCACAACGGCTCCGGATCTTCAAAGGGGAATCAAGGACTTCAAGACCCGATCAAGTGTCATTAATACTATATTAATGACACACGATCACGACCTTAATTACCAGTAACGATGCTGTCAAAGCCCATAACTCGGTCATTAAGGGCAATTAAACGTGTTGAATGTGTATCAATATCTGTAACCACCGGGGCCACATGTCGGGCCAGGCTAACTTGTAACGGCCTGCCCTTGTACTATAAAAGGACCGGCTGACGATACATAGGACACACTCTCCGGAGACACGCTGACTTTACACTATCAACTGACGTTGAGCTCATACATCCAATACAACACCAACACACCCCGTGGAGTAGAGTATTACGCTCAGGCGGCCCGAACCACGTAAATCTTTGTGTCCCTTGTGTCACTCGACATCTCACCTTCTGGAATCTCCGCGCGCCCATACCGAACCTCAAACTCCTCTAACACTTTAGTAGTGTCGGGAGATCTGCCGAATCAAAACCACCGACAATATATATGATCCATGAAACGTGATCATCAATTAATACATGTGCTAGTCGATGTGACATCATTATCTCATATAATGATATAGACTAGGGAACATTTAGAGTAACATTACTATTAACAAAGAGTTCCACGATCAAGTCACATACTTGATGATCAATGTAAAGAATGATTACTCATATAACAATTTATTTAATAGTACATAAACATAGATATGACACAAGTCTCTCACTACACACTATGATCACTTATGTAAGTATCTAATATCCATAGATCTCGTGTGCGCCTCATTCTTTGATTGTGTAAGAGGCTTTGTTAACGGATCTGCAACATTCAAATCTGTGTGCACTTTGCATATCTTCACATCACCTCGGTCGATGATCTCCCAAATGAGGTGATAGCGTCGTAATATGTGTTTGGATCCTTTGTGTGATCTAGGCTCCTTTGCCTGTGCGATAGCTCCACTATTATCACAATAGAGATCCACAGGACTGGACGCGCTAGGAACAACACCCAATTCAGAAACAAATTTTATGATCCAAACAGCTTCCTTTGCAGCTTCAGAAGCTGCAATATACTCCGCCTCTGTGGTTGAATTTGCTACTGTATCTTGTTTGGAACTTTTCCAGCTCACTGCCCCTCCATTGAGGCAGAATACAAAACCGGATTGCGATCTAGAATCATCCTTATCAGTTTGGAAGCTGGCATCGGTGTAACCTTTTACAACGAGCTCGTCTTCTCCTCCAAACACTAAGAATGCATCCTTAGTTCTTCACAAGTACTTAAGGATGTTTTTGACAACGGTCCAATGAGCATCATTATAATTTGATTGATACCTGCTCGTGATGCTTATAGCATAAGATACATCTGGGCGTGTACATAACATGACATACATGATGAATCCAATGGTCGAAGCATAAGGAATCACTCTCATCCTCTTTTGCTCATTGGGTGTCGAAGGACACTGACTCTTGCTTAGAGTAATGTCATGTGACATTGGCAAGAAACCTTTCTTGGAATCTTGCATATTGAACCTATTCAATATCTTGTCAATATATGTATCTTGGCTTAATCCAATTAGCCTTTTAGATCTATCTCTATAAATCTTTATGCCCAAAATGTATGTTGCTTCTCCTAAATCCTTCATTGAGAAACTTTTTCTTAATGAGGATTTAACATCATCAAGCATTGTAATGTCATTTCTGATCAATAATATGGCATCTACATATAGGACCAGAAATATATGTGCGCTCCCACTAAACTTCTTGTAAATACAAGGTTCTTCTACATTCTTGATGAAACCAAAACCTTTGATCACTTCATCAAAACGTAGATTCCAACTCCGAGATGCTTGCTTCAACCCATAGATGGACTTTTGAAGTTTGCATATTTTACTACCATTTTTAGGATCGACAAAATCCTCAGGTTGTGTCATGTACACATCCTCAGTCAGACTTCCATTAAGAAAGATTGTTTTGACATCCATCTGCCATATTTCATAATAAAAATATGCAGCAATTGGTAGGAGAATCTGAACAGACTTAAGCATTGCGACGGGTGAGAAAGTTTCATCATAATCAACACCTTGAATTTGCTTAAAACTTTTCGCCACCAATCGCGCTTTATAGATTTGAACATTTACATCCATATCGGTTTTTTCTAGAAAATCCATTTACAATCGATAGGTCTCACACCTTTGATTGGATCAACCAAGTTCCAAACTTGTTTTTTATGCATAGATTCAATTTTGGATTCCATGGCTCCAAGCCACTTCTCAGAGTTGGGTTCCGTCATTGCTTTGGTATAGGTCGTGGGCTCATTATTGTCCAACAATATCATGTCATGTTGGTCCGTGGTTAGAAGCGTTAACTTTTTAGTCGCACGACGTACCCTCATAGACCTTCGTGGGGCTGGTGTTTCATCAACTGGTTGCAAAACATATTGTACATCCTGTATAGGATCAGTGGATGCAGAAGCATTTTCAGTTATTTCTTGAATTTCTTCAAGATGTACCTTGCTCCCACTAACTCCTTTTGAGAGAAACTCTTTCTCCAAAAAGACACCATTGCGAGCGGTAAACACTTTACCCTCTGCTTTATTATAAAAATAATATCCTTTGGTTTCCCTAGGATATCCCACAAAGAAGTATTTGTCTGATTTTAGAGTGAGTTTGTCTGACGTCAAACGTTTGAAATAAACATCACACCCTCAAACTTTGAGGAAAGACAATCCGGGACGTTTTGTTGTCCACATCTCATATGGTGTCTTCTCAACAGACTTAGTTGGAACTATGTTTAGTGTAAACTCAACAGTTTCAAGAGCATAACCCCAAAAGGACAGTGGAAGATCTGCTTTGCTCATCATTGAACTAACCATGTCCAACAAGGTTCGGTTCCTCTGCTCAGACACCCCATTCCATTGAGGTGTTCCAGGTGGAGTCAACTGTGGAACAATTCCATATTGTTTCAAATGATCATAAAATTCATGGCTCAAATATTCACCCCCACGATTAGATCGTAGAAGTTTAATTGTCTTGCCCAATTGATTATGTACTTCATTCTGAAATTCTTTGAACTTTTCAAAGGATTCGGACTTGTGCCTCATTAGGTAGACATAACCATATATACTAAAGTCATCGGTAAATGTGATGAAGTACTAAAAACCACCTCTGGCAATTGAACTCATTGGTCCACATACATCTGATGTATAAGTCCCAACAAGTCAATCACCCTCTCACTTTGACCACTGAAGGGTGCTTTGGTCATCTTTCCAAGCAAACAAGATTCACATGTGTCAAGTGATTCAAAATCAAATGAGCTTAGTAATCCATCTTTATGGAGTTTTTCAATGTGTTTATCATTTATATGACCTAAGCGACAATGCCAAATAAAAGTGGGATCTAGATCATTTCGCCGAGCCCTTTTGGTATTAATGTTATAGAGAGTTTTATCCTCAAGATCAACAACATATAATCCATTCATCAATGGACATTGATCATAGAAAATATGATTGTAATAAATAGAACAACATTTGTTCTTTATTACAATATCATAACCATCAAATTCTTCTAAACATGAAGAAGAGATAATGTTCTTGCTCAAAGAAGGAATGCAATAACAATTATTCAATTCCAAAACTAATCCTGAGGGTAATGACAAGTGGTAGGTTTCGACAGCTATGACCGCAACCTTTGCTCCATTGCTGACACGAAAACTCACCTTTTGCAAATCTTCTAGTCTCACTTAGACCCTTCAATGATTTGCAAGTGTGAATCATCGATCCGGTACCAAATATCCATGATTCACTAGAAGATAATGCAATGTTAATTTCTATAACATTTATACCTGAAGTGGAAGTCTCACTTCCCTTCTTCTTCTTCTTCATATCCTCCAAGTACTTCCTGCAGTTCCTAGACAAGTGTCCCTTACCATGACAGTGAAAGCATTCATCATCAGAAGATGGGCCAGATTTGCCCTTTGGCTTAGACTTTGAGCTTGAAGGCTCATCGGGAACCTTTTCCTTGCCTTTACCTTTAGGATGCTTCACACGCTTCCTCTTTTTATTCTCCTTTTGCACCATCATTACATGAGTGGTGTCTTTCTTAATGCTTTCTTCGGCTGTTTTAAGCATCCCATGTAATTCAGCCAAAGTTTTCTCCATGCCATTCATTTGAAAATTCATTATGAATGGCTCGTAGCTCAGTGGGAGCGACTGGAGAACAACGTCAATAGCCAGATCATCCTTGAGTTCAGAACCAAGTTTGCCTAAAGTTTCAATGTAACCAATCATCTTGATTACATGAGGGCTGACCGGGCTACCCTCCGCCAGCTTGCATGAGAAGACTTTGAGATGTTGTATCTCTCAGCTCTTGCTTGATTCTCAAACATTCCACATAGTCCCTCAATCATAGAATAAGCATATGTATGCTCATACTGTTTTACATATCAGGGGACATAGTGGCGAGCATGAGGCAGCTTACATTAAGTGCATCATCGCAGTGCTTCATATAAGCTCTACGTGTTGCATTAGTTGCATCAGCTGGGAGGTCATCAGGGTAAGGCTGCAGAAGAACGTACTCGGTTTTCTCTTGGCTAAGAACGATTCTCAGGTTGCGGTACCAATCGATAAAGTTAGCTCCATTGAGCTTTTCCTTTTCAAGCATATATCACAAATTGAAACCGGAATTGTTACTAGCAGACATTATCTACAATAAAAAATAAATAAATATGCAAGGTTTAACACTATGTTATGTACCAATCTTCTATTAACACTTTAATAAAAGATATCACCACAATATGATCATCGTCTTCCCTCTAACGACATATAGTGGTTCAAGATCCATATTCACTAATTCTTAGTGAGCTTTGGCTTCACTGCTAGGAAATTAGTGACATAGGTAAACAACCATTGTTAATCATATCCCTATATGACTCTTATTTGTTGGGTGACATCCAATGCCCGAGAGCCCAACTCTATGCCATAAAGCCCAAAACCGTTTTGATAGCTTTGTTGAGTAAACCAACACTATGCATGTGAATGTCCAACATTCACCCTATGAATTATGATATATGATGGTACTTTGCTTTGGCAAACCTACCACACAACAATCAAAATAACATAGGTGCAACTATTGGTAAATGGCATCTGTCGAAGTCTAATTCCGGCAATTCTCCCAGCAATACTGTTAGTAGACCGCAGAGTTTCTTAGTTCAGTTGAGGCGCACGGAGACTCAGAGCAAGATGGCAATTTGACACGAGGATTTACGTGGTTCGGGCCGCCTGAGCGTAATACCCTACTCCACGGGTGTGTTTTTGTTGTTGTTGTATTGGGTGTATGAGAGTGTGAGCCAAAGAGAGACCAAAAAAGTCCCCCTATGTATCGCTCGACCAGTCCTTTTATAGTACAAGGGCTGGCTGTTACATCATTAGCCTGACCCGAAATGTGACCCTGGCGGTTACTGATGCCTAATACACAATTGAATGTGCTTAATTCCCCTTAATAGCATGGTAATGCCCCTTAATGGTGGCGTTACTGGTATTAAGAGTCCTCCGATTGTGTGTCATTAAGATAGCATTAATGACACATAATCAGATCTTGAAGTCTTTAATGTTCCTTGAAGGTCCGAGCTGTTGGAGGTCCACCAATATGCCTGTTGAGGTTGAAGGTCCGGCGGTTGGACGTGTGGCAGCTCCGGAGCTCACTATCTTGGACGAGTAGGTTTGGTACTGTTGTACACGTGTCGGTACCAGAGCTTCCCTCTGTCGGGGGTTAGGTCCGGGGGTGCCACACGGGTATCTAGTTGAAGCATTCCCATGTAGGGATTGTAGCTCCAGTTCTATGATACACGTGGCGGCACTGGGACTAACCATAGGAGGGATGCAGGTCCAGTTAAGAGTGACACGTGGGGCCTTTGGAGGTCTTGACTCAGATAGGTGGAGTTCTTTTGCACTCTTTGCAGTTCCAAAGGGTATCTGGTACACAAGGTACCGATAGTGGCTCCATGGGCCCACCTCTGGGAGAGACCTTTTGGATTAAGTCATTCTGCTGGAGGTGGGTCCATCTTTCGATTTCTACGCCGTGTATTTAAGGGTTTTTGGATGTGCCGTTGAGGTGGTGGTTCGCAGTTAAACCATCATCGCGTGGCATCTTCAGGACGTGGTAGGTAAGATTTGCGCGTGCGGATCTCACGCAATTGAAGGTTTCCGGTTCCCAATACGAAAACCGTATCGGTTCCGCGCGCTCTGTCAGGCCGCCGCTCTCGGGTTTCCCGCCTCTCATCATGACAACTGTTCACCTGGGGTAAGGACCTCGACTTGATCGTGGTGGTGGGCTCCGGGCCCCCTTGTCATTGGCAGGGTGAAATTTTTGAACTCTATCCTTGGCCCTTTTGCGGTTTCCATCCAAGCGTTGCGGGGGCTTACTTAAGAAGGAAAGCGCGCACGGTTTGGGGATTCCTTACGCCTTCATTTAAACTTGCGCTCAAATCCTCCAACTTTTGCTTGCTTTTTCTCTCTCGCTCCGCCGTGCTACGATGGAGTTGGGTCTCTGCAAGAGCCATCTCACGACCGATGGCGATTTGAAGAAGGTCCGGACCTACATGGGGTGGTCCAGCAACTCCTTCAACCACCTGGTCCGTGCCAGCAAGCTCCCGTTCAAGAAGAAGCGCGGCGGCGACATGGTGTACTTTTGTGCGTACGCCATGGTGGGAATAATCCCACCTTTCTCAACTTTCCTCTTGATGCTATTAGACTTCTATGGTCTGCAGTTGTACCACCTTGGCCCCCACTCCATTCTTCTTGTGTCAACATTCGTCCACTTCTACGAGATGTGGGTGGGTATTCCCCCCTGCGTCGAGCTTTTCCGTACCTTCTTCACCATCCACACCACCGGCAAGAGTTCTGAGTATCTTGGCTTCTACTATTTTGTGAAGCGCAAGAAATGCCCCTACAAGTACTTGAGGTCGTTCCCTTTCGGCAAGTGGGACGACTGGAAGAAGGATTGGATTATCATCACGGCAGAGGAGCACGATAAGCTGGAGCTGCCTGAAGGTCTTCCCAATGTTGACACTGACACATGGAGTGAAGTTCCAGTGTTGTCAAAGGCCTTCAACCCTGCCTTGACCAGGATCCGCCAATGTGTGGAAGGAGGGGTGATCCCTAGACAGTCTTCTGCAACTTCCTGGTCAACAGATGGGCTCCGCTAAAGAAGAGGGAGAAGCTCGCCTGGGCCCTCAACAGCGTGATGGACGATGACCGGATTGAAACCGGTTTGAAGTCCAATTTGGAAGGCTCTGCTTTGGAGCTTCATCTCAAGAAGTTCCAGCATGGTATCGACATCGAGGGCGACGACTTAACTCCGCCGGTGGCTTTCCTCCCTTTGAACATGGAGGCGGAGTTCAGCAAGGAGCTCCAGAGGAAGATGCAAGTGCTTGACGATCTCGGCGAGGTAGAGAGGCGTCCGACCACTAGATTGGTGATCCCCGGAGCTTTCGAGGGTGGCCCTGCTTCTGCCCCGAGACCAAGAGCTGAAGTCATAGGCAAGGGCAAAGAGTTGGCAGAGCCCTCCAGCCGAAAGAGGAAGTTTAAGCACTCTGACAGGAGGCCCGACAAACCTGCTCCTTCCACAACAGCTCCTTCTCCCCGGCGGGGGAGGTCTTCGACAGCGACGACAACTCCAACATCAGCATCTCTGCGGAATGTCAGCTCCGCCCAAGTGACTCCGGCGCCGGGGCCACCTAAGGGCTCTAGGTCCGAGGGTCCTTCCCAGTCTAAGAAGGCCCCAATCAAGACACAGCTGACGGCGGCAGCAAGCTCCGAAGAGCCTTCCGGAGTTACTACCCTAGTTGCGACTGGATCGGGCTCTGAGCGCCTGACGAAGAGGTTCCGCGCTAGCTGGAGCAGAAGTCTTCCAAGGTAAATTTGCTTTTTTACCTCAGTTGGTTGTTTTTGTTGTAACCATATTTTGAGTTTCTTTGTCCTTCATCCACAGGGTATCCAAAAAAGGGGCTGAAGCTCCGGTTCCTGTGACAGCGGCTGATGTTGTACATGCGGAGGCTCCGGCTCCAATTCCAGCACTGCCCCAGGTGGTAGCTGAGGTCACAGCAGCTCTGGTGCAAGCTGTCGTGGTTTTGGACCTCGACTCATCTCCTGAAGCTCCCATGGTAGCACCGGACGATGGGAATGAAGATGTACCAGCGGCACTAGCTCTGGAGGCTGAAGCTCCGGTTTTGGATGTTGCGATGATGGATGATGTGGCCTCAGAGCCGGAGGTAGCTGCAGTTCCGGCCTTAGGGTCGGATGTTATTGAAGCCTCGGCAGCGGAGCCGGTGGTTCATGAAGTTCCAACGCCTGAGCCGGTTGTTGTGGAGGTGCTGGCACCTGAACCAATGGAGGTCGAAGCACCAGCACCTGAACTGGCAGTGGAGGAGGCACCAGCGCTGGAGCCAGAGGTGGCCTCAGCTCCGGACGAGTCTTTAATGTCTACCCCGGAGGTGGTAGTTCCAGAGGTACCCGTGCCTGAGCCAGGGTGCCAAGACGAAGCGGCCGGTCCTCTGGCTGAGGGACCAGTTGCTCATGACCTGGCGGTGGGGCCTTCGAAGCTGACTCTGGAGGTAGAAGCTCTCGTTGTCGGACCTTCCTCGACGACGACTGAGGCACTCCCAGAGGGCGGCCCTAGTGCCGCAGAAGCTCAGGGACCACTCTTGTAGAGTGGGACCCAATTTTTGTTATGGAGAACCTGCTAGAGTCAGCGGAGAGGACCCCGGTAGGCCCAGTGCCGATCCCCCTGTCGTTATCCATTGACAACGCCTGCTCTAGCCTTCGTCAGGTCCAACTTGCCTTTTATCACGATAGCAAGGACCTTGAGGAGGAGCGCCAAACCCTTAGGAGGTGGCGCAACTGGCTCCTATTCGAGACCAAGCTGGCGCAAACAAGGCTGGCCAACAACAAGGAGTGGGTCAAGAGGGAGAAGGCTCGGATGGAGTACTAGGGCCAGCTGCTGGACAAGAGGGAAAGCATGGTGAAATCCCTCGACAATCAGTCCAGGGCTATACACGAACAAGTCATGGCTGCTAATGAAGTAGCAAACGATCGCCACGAAAGCCTCGTCAAGCGCCGGAGGCTCTTGAGGAGCAAGAGAAAAAGCTCGAAGATGAAGAGCAAAAACTCGTGGAGCTGAGGGATGACCTCGTGAATAGGGAGGAGGAGCTCACCCAAAGGCTGGCTCTGGGTGACAAGAGCCTTGCAGAGTGCACCCAAAAGCTGGAGGAGCGCTGCAAGAGCGAGGAGGAGAAGGCCTGGCAGCGGGGACAGGACCTTACCAGAAGGGAGGACGAAGTCGCTGCCAGGGAGAAGAAAGTGTGAGGCCGGGAGAAAGACCTGGTTGACCGCTGGAACAAGATCCACGTCCGGGAGAAGGAGCTTGTCAACCTTGAAAAGCAAGTTGCTGAAGGTATTCAGCAGCACGTCAAGGAGGTTGAGCGCCTTGCCCAGGAGGGTTCGGAGCTTGCGGCGGCCAATAGGTCCTTGGAAGAGATTCGAGGCTCAAGGGCTGCAGAGTCCCAACAAGTATGAGACTTCTTGGGAAAATCTAATGACACACTGACACCGCTGGGCTTTAGTCCCGTGCGTCCGGACGATCCGGAGCCGGAGCTGGACCATGCGTTGAAGGCGCTGAGCTCGGCTGGCAAAAAACTCAACAAGATGGGCGATGTCATCGCAGATCAGTTGGAAACTAAAGGAAAATACCTTGCGCAGAACGACGCAAAATACATGTTGATGTGCTACACAAGCTAGGATCCTCATTTCCCACTAGATACGGTGCTTAAAGGTCCCATCGACGGAGAGGGAGATGCCGCCAAGACCAGCGTGTCGGAGGTTGCCCTGAAGGTCGCCTCGTTCTTCCGTAGAATTTAGGACTTTCTGCTTATAGCTCCCACTTGTATCTTCTCTTCTTTTCTCCAATTTTGTAATCTCTGGTCTTCAGATGAATGAAATCCAAGAAATTTATGAATTTCATTTTTTGTCTTCAACCTTTGTCTCATTTGGCCCCTCGTAGATGTACACAATTTGATTGCGAACATGTACCAAAAGGATGTAGCATTTTGTTGAAGACTTGTGTGCTTCGAACTTGTAGAGTATAGGTCCGAAGTTGTCGACAGTAGGGGCCCCCTGAGGTTGTCAGAGCTTAATAGCTCCGGCAGCGACCATTGTCAACATGTAGAGCGTCGACAGTTGGCCCTCTGGGGTTGTCGGAGCTTAGTAGCTCCGGCAGCGACCACTGTCAACACGTAGAGCGTCAATAGCAGACCCCATTGGGGTGTCCTTCTACCATCTTAACGTTGATGGCTGGTTCCCTAGATTTGTCGGAACTTGATAGCTCTGGCGACGCCTACTATCAATGTTTAAAACATCGACAACGGGCCACCTTAGGGGATGTCGAAGCTTTGATAGCTCCGACATCATCCACCATCATCATGAGATTTTTATTTTTCCTGCACACTGAAGTCAAGAAAAACAGTAAAATCCATTTCTTATCTATAACTCGTTTGCAGCTTACTATTCCCGAAAGAAATTTTTAGGTCGACCGCAATTCTATATACAATCAAGTGCATTTGCTTATTTTCTCCAGGTCCGATCGTTTTCTGGACTCACCTTACTCAGGCCTGCCGGGGTGTAGGTAGAGTGGCGTACTTAGGGTGCAGGACCAGGCTAAGTCGATAGCACACTCCGGACCTAGATTGGCTTGGCATTCAGGCGAGTAGACCATTCAACAATGTTAAGACCCGAAAGAATTAACAATGCCACTTGAATTATACATGAATTTTTAGAGCTAAAGTTTCTTGAGAATTGCACAACTTTGTTATAGAAAAGAAAGAGAAAAATAAAAAAATGAGTCTGTAGAAAATAAATGCACGTGGAGTCTATTTTCACATAATGATGTCTTTCATTATAGGTCCGGGGTACAGGGGAGACAAGTACACTCTTAGGGTACGGAACCAGGCTAAGTGTGTTGCATTTCTTGTATGACCCAGGGTAACTAGCTACACTTTTAGTTCTGAGACTGTTTCAAGTGTTGCTTGAACTTTGCAGACCTTCCGGGAAAGGTCCAGTTGTTTTCCCGGAGGAGCTACTCGACTCTGTACAATGACGCTATAACATACATCATGTGTAATTACAGACTCACCTCTATGATATTAAGCGTAGAACTTACGGAGGTGCTAAATGTTCCAAGGATTAGGGAGCGGTGTCCCATCCTCGGTTGCCAAGCGAACGCATCTGGGACGAGATACTTTGATCACTCGAAAGGGTCCTTCCCAGCTGGGGGAAAGTTTGTTTAACCCTTCTCGAGTTTGTATTCTCCGTAGCACCAGATCGCCTTCCTCGAGCTGTCAGTTATGCACATGCCTTTGGTGATAGCGCCGGAGCGCTTGGCGGTATCGTGCATTTCAAACAGCTGCTCGGCACCTTCCCTCTTCAATGAGGTCAAGGTATTCACGCCAGAGCTGGTCTTGCGTGGCTTCGTCGAAGGTCCGGACCCGGAGCAACCCCAAGGTGATTTCTGGAGGAAGGACTGCTTCAGCTCCATACACCAGGAAGAAGGGTGTGTCTCCAGTTGACTGGTTTGGAGTTGTCCTGTTTGCCCACAAGGTGGGCGGAAGCTCTTCAATCCAGTTGACTCCATGTTTTTTCAGGCGCTCATATGTGCGTGTCTTGAGTCCTTTTAGGATTTCTGCATTTGCTCTCTCAGATTGGCCATTGCTTGCCGGGTGAGCTACAGAAGTGTAGCTGACTTGAATGCCGAGGTCTTCACAATATCCCATTGTCAGTTATGATCTTATTTGGGACTCCAAATTTGCATACTATGGACTGCAAGAAATTGATAGCTGATTGCTTGTTTATTGTCACAACTGGAGTTTCTTGCAGCCACTTGGTGAACTTGTCGATGCCGACATACAAACTTGTAACCTTCGACGGCACTTGGGAAAGGTCCCAAGATATCTATACCCCACACAACGAATGGCCATGTCCGAGGTATCATTTGTAGAGGTTGAGCTGATGTGTGAATTTGCTTCGCATGAAACTGGCATGCTTCACATTTCTTCACTAGCTCGATTGCATCCTGGAGTGTTGTAGGCCAGTAAAAACCATGCCGGAAGGCTTTACCGACCAACGTGCGGGAAGACGCGTGGTTCCCACACTCGTCTCCATAGATTTCCGCGAGGAGCTCGCGGCCTTCTTCCCTTGTAATGCACCGCATTAGGACGCCGTTGTCACCACATCGGTAGAGATCCCCTTCTACCAGTGTGTATCTTTTAGCTAATCTGACTATCCGATCAGCAGATACATTGTCTTCAGGAAGGATGTTGTCTTTCAAGTAGCTCCGGATCTCTGAGATCCATGCATCGGAGCTAACTTGAGCTTCTGAGTCTTGCGTGCTGGGTTGCTCGGAGCTTCCTGCAGCAACTACGGCCCTTGATGGACGCCATGGTAACAGGGCCATCGGGACTACCAGCTTCGAGGTGTTGGTCTCGCCCCCTTCGCTTAGTTCGGCAGGCTGAGCTGTTGGTCTTGACAATCTCCGGACGAAAGTTCTGTCGAGAACCGGAGCTCCCGTTGAAGCTTTCGTTGAGAGTTCGTCAGCTTCAACGTTGTTGAGACACTGGACATGGCAAAGATCCAGGACTTCGAAATCTTTCTGAAGCTTCTGGACTTCAAGTAGATATGCAGCTAGTTGAGGGTTGTTGTAGCAGCATTCACCTTTGACTTGTTTTATAACTAGCTGCGAATCACCCTTTACCAACAGCTGCTTGACACCATATGATAGTGCCACCTTGAGCCCATAGATTAATGCTTCATACTCCGCCATGTTGTTGGTCGCCTTGAAGTCAAGGTGAACCATGTATGTGACCTTCTCCCCGGTCGGAGCGAGGAGAAGGATTCCAGCTCCAGCCCCCTGCTTCTGCACGGAGCCGTCGAAGTAGAGAGTCCAGTGAGGCTCAGTGAAGACCGGAGCTTTAGGTTCCGGTTCCTGCTCACAAGTCCCCCAGGATTTGATGGAGAGGGGGTCCATTCCGCCACAAAATCTACCAATGCTTGACTCTTGATTGCTTGTATTGGGACGAATTCAAGATCAAACTCGGCCAATTCTGCTGCCCACATTGCAATATTCCCAGTAGATTTTGGGTTATGCAAGATTGCACGCAGTGGATAAGTGGTTACCACTAAAATCTTGTGAGCTTGGAAGTAGTGACGAAGCTTCCTAGAGGCAATAAGAATTGCGTGGAGCAGTTTATGTATCTCTAAGTACCGAGTCTTGGCATCATGGAGTACCTCGCTGATGAAGTACACTGGGCGCTGGACTGTCCGTACCCTCCCGAATGGGGCCCGAAGCTTCCTCCTTACCAACACGGACCCTCCCAGAGGGGTCCGAACCTTCTGCGGGGACCTCCAGGTTCTTGCTAGAGGAACCCGGAGCGTCTTCTGAAGTGACCCAAACCTTCCCGGAAGGGTCCGTATCTTCATGTTCAGCAACAGTAACTCCTTCATTCGGAGGAGGTTGATCCTCTGGCATCTCGCCTCGAGGATCCGAGTCGGGGGGCTGGGACCCAGACTCGCCTTCAGGTAGCTCCGGACCTTCTCGGAGGGGTCTAGATTCCTGAACTGGAGATGGTTCTGGTCTTTTCGCAACTAGGACCATGCTGACAACTTCGTCAGTTGCTAAAATGTAAAGTAGAAGTGGCTCACTAGGATTTGGAGCTACCAAAGTTGGTAAAGTGGTGAGGAGCTGCTTCAGCTCTTGGAATGCCTTTTATGCTTCTCTAGACCATTGGAATGGTCCGAACTTCCTCAATAATTTGAAGAAGGGTAACGCCCGTTCTGCCAGTCTTGATATGAACTGGCTAAGGGCAGCTAGACACCCAGTCAGCTTCTGGACATCCTTGATGCGAGCTGGTGGCCGCATGTCTTCAATAGCTTTAATCTTCGCCAGATTTGCTTCTATTCATCGGTGGTTCACCAAAAATCCAAGAAGCTTTCTGAAGCTAACCCCAAAGACACACTTGTCTGGGTTCAACTTTGTGCGTGTGATGCGCAACTTGTCGAAGATAGCTTGCAAGGTGTCAAGAAATGACTCCTTGTTCTTGATCTTGACGACGATGTCATCGACGTACACTTCCACTACATATCTAATAAGCTCTCCAAAAGTTTTGTACATAGCTCGCACAAACGTTGAAGCAGCGTTTTTGAGACCAAATGGCATGGTAGTGTAACAGTATAACCCATCTACTATGATGAAGGTGGTATGCTCTTCATCTTCCCTAGACATTCTGATTTGATGAGACCCAGAATATGCATCTTGGAAACACAGTAATTCACACCCGGAGGTGGAATCCACTATATGATCTATTCTAGGTAGTGGAAATGGATCCTTTGGGCATGCCTTATTCAGTGTTGTGTAGTCGATACACATCCGAAGCTTCCCACCGGCCTTAGGTACAACGACTGGGTTTGCCAGCCATTTTGGGTGGAAGACTTCCTGGATGAATCCAGCTTCGAGCAACTTCTTCACTTCTTAACGTATGAAGTTCTGTCGCTCTACTGATTGCTTCTAAGGCTTCTGATGTACAAGCCGAGCATCGGGATAAATCTTCAGATTGTGCTCAATCACTTCCCTAGGGATCTCAGGCATTTGTGACGGTTGCCAGACAAACACGTCGACGTTAGCTCGGAGAAAAGTGATGAGCGTGAGTTCCTATTTGTCGTTTAGGCCTCCCGATATACGGGTGGTCTGAGCAGCGTCGGAACCAATTTAGAAGACTTTGACGGGAATGTCGGTGTCATCGCTTGGTTGCACACGAGGTGCAGAAGTTGAGCCTCGATGACGAATGCTCGGGGGCTTCAGAGCTTGCTCCTTTCCGGATTCTTCCTCCTGCGCTGTAGCAATCACGTGGAGTTCTTCCAGAGCAGTAACTCCGGCGGTGCGATCTCCGCGGATCCATAGAATGCCTGAGGGTGTTGGGATCTTCAACACCAAGTATCCATGAATTTGTACAAAGATGACCTACCCAAGATGGTGTTGAATGGGAAGTTGATATGTGCCACATCGTAGACCAACTTCTTAGTCCTGTAATTCTCCCGAGTTCTAAAGGTCATCGGGAGAGTAATGGCACCGAGTGGAGTTATGGCCCCCGGACCTACTCCTGAGAAAGGTCGGGAGGGGCGAAGATCCAAAGGTCAGAGCTGAAGCTTGACGAAGGCTTCGAAGCTTATGAGATTCAGCCCCAAACCTCCGTCCACCATTACGTTGTGGAGCTGGATGTTCTTGATGGTCAGAGATACCATCAGCGGAAGTTGACCAGCTCCGATCATGTTCCGAGGGAAGTCCGAAGCATTGAAGGTGATGGCAGTATCCATCCACTTCTGATGAGGATCCGCCCTGGTGGTGGGAGCTACAGAGGCCATGTCCCGCCGCATTGTTTTGAGTACACGACGGGAAGTGATGTCCCACGAACCACCAAAGATGGTGTTCATGGTCTTTCGACGCTCGTTGTCAGAGACGTCACAGTCGTCGTCAACGAAGGTGTAAATAGCCTTCAAGACCTTTTTTGGGGTCCTGAAAGCCTAACCCCTCTTCAGCCGGAGCTTCGTCGACTTTTTGTTTTCCTTCCCTTTGAAGGAAAGGAGCTTCTTCCCAACGCTTGTTGTAGCGCTCGGCAAGGTTCTGGACCTCTCGGCAGTTTTCCAAGTTGTGGTTGTCCGTCTTGTGTATGGGAAACCACATCTTGGAGCTGTCACCATCTTTAGACGATGGTCGAGGTCGTTTCTCGGTGCGTGGCCCTCGGCCACCGGGAGCTGTGGCAACAGCGGCAGTAGGTGGGCTGACCGACAGCTTCTTCTTGCCATTGGATTTTTTTCTTCTTCTTGCCACTCCCGGAGGTAGTGGCTTCACCCTTGGAGGATATTTTGTTGTCCTCTAGAGGTAGTGCATTTCACGGCCCTCCACGGCTTTGGCACACTTGTCTGCCAAGCTGAAGAGTTCTGTGATGCTAGTGACTTCCTTGGTCGCCAGCTTCTCCAGCATTTTCTTGTCTCGAATGCCCCATCTGAATGCTACAATAACAGAAGGGCTTGAGATAGAAGGAATGGTATTTCGTACCTGGGAGAATCTCTGGATGAAAGATCGCAAGGACTCTCCCCCTTTTTGCTTGACAGCAAAAAGATCCAGTTTTGTGCCTGGTCAGGTGTATGAGCTCCCAAAATTGGCGGTGAACTGTTGGCACAACTCCGCCCAACTATTGATGGAGTCAGGTGAAAGGCTCATGAACCAAGACCTGGCGGGCCCAGTCAAAGCCACAGGGAAATAATTGGCCATCACGGCCTCATTCCCCCCAGCTGCAAGGATAGCGGTGGAGTAGATTTGAAGAAATTCGGCGGGATTGACAATCCCGTCAAATTTCTCCTGCATGTGAGGCCGGAACTTCTACGGCCATCTAACCATGCGTAGGTGCATGGCCAAGGCAGAACAGCTCCTCCTACTCCCTCAGGAGCAGGGCTGTCCCAAGCCTCTCGCCTCTCCCGAGCACGCTCGATGTGGACGCGATCGTCCTATTGTCGATAACGACGATCGATCTTCGCCCCGAGGTCATGAGTCGAAAGCCTCGTTATCGTGTGAGTACGTTGCGCCTCGGAAGGCAGTGATGTCGCCTGTTGAGACACGACACGCCTCCTGTGCTGTGAAGCTTGCGGACCGAGTCTACCGACAAAGTCCGATGTTGTGATGGGGCCCGCCCCGAGCGGGAGGACCTTGATTGCTGATGCAATCGGCTGCTGCTGCAACCAGATGATCAACATCAGTTCTCCACTGCTCCATCGCACCCTGGGTGCTCCTGGAGGTGGTGGATATTGGAGAAGAGCTCGCGCAACATTAAGCACGTGTTCGGGGTTGTTGTTCGCCGATGCAGTGATCAACACGAACGTCCCATCTCGCTGTCTAGCTTGATTCACCAGAGCGGACGGTGGCGGTGGTGGCATAACTCCTGCTAGAGCCACAACACCTGCTGGTTGCTGCATGTTGGAGGGATTGCCTCCAGCAGGTTGCACAACATGGTTACCGTTGGATGATCCAGCAGCAGAATTCACCATCTTTGAATCTCACGCGCTGCCCCTACCTGGCGCCAACTATCGGAGTCTAATTTCGGCAATTCTCCCAGCACTACTGTTAGTAGACCGCGAAGTTTCTTAGTTCGGTTGAGGCGCGCGAAGATTCAGAGCAAGATGGCGATTGACAAGAGGATTTACGAGGTTCGGGCCGCCTGAGCGTAATACCCTACTCCACGGGTGTGTTGTTGTTGTTGTATTGGGTGTATGAGAGAGTGAGCCAAAGAGAGGCCAAAAAAGTCCCCCTATGTATCGCTCGGCTAGTCCTTTTATAGTACAAGGACTGGCCGTTACATCATTAGCCTGACTCGACATGTGCCTGGCGGTTACTGATGCCTAATACACAGTTGAATGTGCTTAATTCCCCTAAATAGCATGATAATGCCCATTAATGGTGGCGTTACCGGTATTAAGAGTCCTCCGATCGTGTGTCATTAAGATAGCATTAATGACACATAATCAGGTCTCGAAGTCTTTAATGTTCCTTGAAGGTCCGAGCCGTTGGAGGTCCACCAATATGCCTGTTGAGGTTGAAGGTCTGGTGGTTGGACGCGTGGCAGCTCTGGAGCTTACCGTCTTGGACGAGTAGGTCCGATACTGTTGTACACGTGTCGGTACCGGAGCTTACCTCTGTCGTGGGTTAGGTCCGGGGGTGCCACACAGGTATCTAGCCGGAGCATTCCCATGTAGGGATTGTAGCTCCGGTTTTAAGATACACGTGGCAGCACTGGGACTAACCATAGGAGGGATGCAGATCCGGTTACGAGTGACACGTGGGGCCTTCAGAGGTCTTGACTCAGATAGGTGGAGTTCTTTTGCGCTCTTTGCAGTTCCAATGGGTATCTGAATGTAGGCCTAGAGGGGGGTGAATAGGCCTTTTTGAATTTTTCTCGGTTCCTGTAACACTCAACAACACAGTCAATACCAGAGATATCGGACTAGTCCGGTAAAGTGCGACTAGTCCGGTTTTCACGGGCTAAGTTGATCAAGTTCAGTCAATTTGATTGATTCGTTAATGTAGGCAGCGGAAATATAGACTTAAATGACAGTTTAATAGTTGTATGTCGACTTCTATAACAATTAAGGCTCTTGTTTAACAAATTAACTCAAATTGAACAAAATGAATCAAACCCTAGATTAAGTTGATCAATTAAGATGAAGAACACAAAAGGACAAGACACAAGATTTATCCGTGGTTCAGCTACCACGAAGGCAACCTACATCCACGTTGAGGAGCCCACAAAAGGACCGGGTCTTCTCCAACCCTTCCCTCGTCGGATCGCCACGAAGGCCAATCCTCTTCCACTAATCACAAAGGGGTAAATAACCAAGTTGAAGGGGCGTTCTCACACGTTGAGAGCTCCCTTGATTACAACTTACAAATCCACCAATAACACACTCGAAAATTACAAATTGAAATGCAAGAGTGTGTTAGAGAATCAAACCAAGAGCTCAATGATGTGTGCCAAGTGTCTCTCCAATGATCTAGAAGTGATCTTCAATAGATTGATCGATTTTGCACTTAATTTCGTGAGAGAGGTGGTTTTTGAGTCTCTTGGGAGGTGTGACAGCGCTAGGGTTCGAGAGATTGTGAAAGTGGGCCGTGCACCTCTATTTATATGGGGTTTCTAAAAGTGACCGTTAGGGTTTAGAAAGATCGGACTAGTCCGTGGTGGTCACCGGACTAGTCCGGTGTGCTGTGAGTAGCAAACCCTAAGTGTCCAGGAATATCGGACTAGTCCGTTTGAAAACGGACTTGTCCGATTTCGCTACTGGAAATCTTCGGACTAGTCCGATTGCCTTCGGACTTGTCCGGACAGATGAAACCCTAAGTGTTTAGAATGAAAAGTCCGCACTTGGAGGACTTGTCCGATTTAGATCAGTGTGTATATCGGACTAGTCCGTGTAGACACCGGACTTGTCCGAAGTGGATCAGAATGAATATCGGACTAGTCCGGATTACAACGGACTTGTCCGATTTTGTGTGACTTATGCATTGTGTTGAGTACTAGTCCGCATTGGGGAGGACTAGTCCGAAGTGAATCAGAAAGATATCGGACTAGTCCGGTGGGGACCGGACTTGTCCGATCTAGTGCAGAATGTGATATTGGACTAGTCCGGCTATTTTCGGACTAGTCCGGTCCTGTATAACTTTGTGCATTGTGTGTGTGTGCTTGAAAGTGATTGAGCTCTTGGATGTGTTTCCTTAACACACTCCATACATAATAAACTACTATTTTCTTCTTCTTGAGCTCACATTTACTTTGCTTCTCATTTCCATTCTTTTGGCATTTTGCTCATTTTTCATTATTTGCCTGCATTCATCTCAACAAAAGGATTAGGATCCCAATTGCTTGTCATAAATCATCCAAAACCCACAATGGAGTCCTAGATGCACTTTCAATCTCCCCCTTTTTGGTGATTGATGACAACCAATTGAGATTTCACAAAATAAGGCAAAAATTTGAGATTTTCATAAAGTATGCACCATATGACTCAAAAATACATCAAGCAACAAGAGAATTATTCATATGTGCATTCTTTATGGTGGGATGCATACTAAGTGCATGAATACATTGAGAATGACAGAATTTACATTAATCAACTGATACAAAGTGCATATGACATTCCAGGAGCAAAAATGCAGTTTTCATCACATACTCGCAAATAAATTGAGCAATTCATCACAGGACCAAACTTAATAGGAAAACAGAGTTAAACTATTACAATCACAGATAAAAGATAAAGAGAACTCTCTCCTCGCATCCTACCACAGCTAAAGCTAAGACTCCCCCTCAATCTCTCCCCCTTTGGCATCAAGACACCAAAAAGAAGGAGAGGAGGGTCCTAGGGTCTTCACTCTTCACTGTTGGTCCTCTCGTCATCGTCTTCATCTTCTTCGCTTTCCGCTTGACGAGGAGGAGAGGGAGGATGAGGAGCAGAGCTGCTCGAGCCACCAATGCCAAAGTAGGCAAGCTCGGAGGGGTTCAGAGGCCCGAGCTCGGTGATGTCAAGATCAGAATCTTCAGAAATTACTGGAGATCCAATGGGGTTGATCTCCAGCTTTTCACTCAGTTGCTTCACGTTGGCTTTAATGTATCTCATATCCTCCTTCCTCTTCTGATTGAGTTTATGAAGCTTTACTTCAGTCTTCTTGCAGGAGGAGAATATGGTGGTCAGGTACTTGAGGATCCCACTAGCTGATCCTCTCTCAGGGGCTTCCCTGGAGGTAGGGACAGCCCTGGCAGCATCTCCTTCTCTTGCCGGTGCCTCAGGACTTGAGGCCGGCGAGGGAGCAGCCTGGACACTCACAGGCTGAGGCTTCTGAGGCCTCAGAGGAGTGTGCTCCACATCCTTCACGAACTCAATACCTGTGACTTTCTCAATCATAAACATCAGGTAGGGAGCATAGCCACAGGACCTATTGGGGGTGCTTGAGATGTTGACCATGTCATTCCATATGTAATCTGCAACATCAAACTGCCTCTTCTTGCTTATGACCCTCATTAAAGTCCGGAGGTAGCCCTGTACACTCCCTGCATCCCCATCCTTGGGGGCAATGGTCTTCCGAAGAACTCTGTTCAGGACCACAAAGAAGGGCTTCATGTTCTTTGTGGAGGGAGGAACATACTTAGAGTTGGGCTCATACATGAACTTCATTCCGTCCCTCTCAATGACCCCTATGTTGTGGATGATCAGCCTGTCATTGTCAGAGGTGTCCAGATGAAGCAGATTATTGAAGTCCTCTTGAGTGATACTATACTTGGATCTGTGGGTCATCCAAGTCACACTCTCTTCATCTTCACTCGAGAAGTGGCACGTTGCATAGAACTGTGCAATCACCTCATCATTCTAGTTATGCCTGAAGGCAAAGAGATCCTTCAGGCCATGCCTCTCAGCTGCTGCAATAACTTCATCAAACGCTGAGCACTTCTTCTTCTCTAGGTAGGCCCAGTCAATCCACTGACTGCGCACCACCGGAGTCTTCATTGGCAGGTAAACCAGCCTGTAGAAATCTGCATGGAAGTTTGTCCAAAACCTTCCATCAGCTGCCTGCTTTGGCCTTGCATAGCAATCAATGCTTCTGAGCTTGGCTGCCACATCATTACCTTTCCCATTGAATTTCTCTTCATTGGGGTCCCGGACCCCTTCCCTGGGAGCATGGAGCTTCAAGGGCCCAACTGGCCCCGTTGCTACTCCCTTGCCCTTTCCTTTTGCTTGACGAAGGCCGCTTGTAGACGGAGCAGCCTTCGAGGCGGCCTTCTTGACACAAACCTTCCTCCGAACTTGGGGAGGGGAAGTAGCAGGCTCGGAAGGTCTTTCTTGGCGTTTCTTGCCAAGTCCCGCCGAGGACCGAGGTGCCACCTCGTGGTCCAACTCGGCCTCAAAGTCGGAGATCTTGTTGTCGGAGCTCGACATGATCTGAGAATGATTGAGCAAGAATAATGACAAGTTATACAAGGCATTGGTAAGGCAAGATAGCAATGGATGGCATTAAGGAATTAAGGGATTAGGTTTCAGGTTCAGAAACATCGGCCTTGTCCGGTGCTCAGGCACGGACTAGTCCGGGGGTACCGGACTTGTCCGTGCATGGACCGGACTAGTCCGGTGTTCATCCTCAAAAACCTAACAGATTGGTCAAGGGATGATTCCTAATGCAAATCTAGTCTAGCATACACGTAGTACATCAAATAAGCATGTATCTAGTGAAGGATGCTAGGCTATACGATCAACAATGGAGAAAAACAAGATTTCTAGGGTTTTGAAGAGATTTACCGAAGAAATCGATGGAGGCTCGAAGTGTTGGGGGTTGGAGGTCGGACTAGTCCGATAGCTTCAATCCCCAAGAGGTCAAGCTCGATCTCCGCCCAAATGTGGACTTTTTCGACGGAGGGAGGAGAAAATCGCCTTGGGAGCTCGAGCGCAAGAGAGAGGAGGCGTGAGCAAAAGTGGGGATGAGGAGATTAGGGTTTGGTGGCGGCTAGGGTTATGGACACGAAAAATCGGACAAGTCCGGACATGACCGGACTAGTCCGAAGTCATCCAGAGACCTATATCGGACTAGTCCGTGGTATATCGGACTAGTCCGGCCTAACCGGCACTCTGCGGACTAGTCCGGGTAACCACGGACTAGTCCATGGTCACCAGGAAAGAATTGCATAGCCCATTCATATATATTTGAAGGTTCAATAATAGAGAATAGAGAGGCAAAACAAATCAAGTAATCTTGATGAATTTGACCAGTAAGCATACAACAATCATACAATGATCAAAATTCATCAAGATCTAATAATTGACATAGTTTTTCGAGAGAAAATGGAGAGGGATGATTTTCACAATTCAATCAACATTTTGAAGCAATCATACAGGTATGCAACTTTTCAAGCCACACTCCGAGAATCAAGAATATTTAGCTCATTTCGGAGTTCGCAAAAACGCTTTTCATCAAGCGGCTTGGTGAATATGTCGGCCAATTGTTTTTGGGTGTTGACATGTGAGATGGTTATGTATCCTTTCATGGAATAGTCTCTCAAGAAATGATGTCTTATGTCTATGTGTTTAGTCCTAGAGTGCTCAACTGGATTGTGGGCTATTTTAATGGCACTCTCATTATCACAAAGAAGAGGAATACGGTTCATATTGTAACCGTAATCCCTTAGAGTTTGTCGCATCCAAAGGAGTTGTGCACAACAACTCCCGGCTGCAACATACTCTACTTCGGCTGTGGATAATGCAATGGAATTTTGTTTCTTAGATGACCAAGAAACTAAAGATCTTCCTAGGAATTGGCATGTGCCAGAGGTGTTTTTTCTATCAACTTTGCACCCGACATAATCTGCATCGGAGTAACCAATGAGATTGAATTTGGAGCCTTTTGGGTACCAAAGACCAAGGTTGGGTGTATGAACTAAATATCTCAAGATTCTTTTTACGGCTGTCAAATGACATTCCTTGGGGTTGGCTTGAAATCTTGCACACAAACATACACTTAACATAATGTCTGGCCTAGATGCACATAAGTAGAGTAAAGATCCAATCATGGAGCGATATACCTTTTGGTCGACGCTTGGTCCATCTTCATTGAGATCCAAGTGGCCATTCGTAGCCATGGGAGTCTTTATGGGCTTTGCCTTGTCCATGCCAAACTTCTTGAGTATGTCCTGCGTGTACTTGGTTTGGCTTATGAATGTTCCTTCCCTTTGTTGTCGCACTTGGAATCCCAAGAAGTACTTCAATTCTCCCATCATTGACATTTCAAACCTGTCTGTCATAATTCTACTAAATTCTTCACAGAAGGATTGGTTAGTTGACCCAAAAATTATATCATCAACATAGATTTGGCAAATAAAAAGATCATTATCTAGATTCTTAGTGAATAATGTATAATCTACTTTGCCAATTTGAAAACCATTATCAATTAAGAAATCTCTAAGACACTCATACCAAGCTCTAGGAGCTTGTTTGAGGCCATAGAGAGCCTTACGTAGTTTATATACGTGGTCGGGGAACTCTTCGTCTTCAAACCCGGGTGGTTGCTCCACGTACACCTCCTCCTTGATCGGTCCGTTGAGGAAGGCACTTTTTACGTCCATTTGATACAGCTTGAAATCATGGTGAGTAGCATATGCAAGTAGTATTCTAATTGATTCAAGCCTAGCTACTGGAGCAAAACTCTCATGGAAATCCAAACCTTCGACTTGTGAGTAACCTTTGGCCACAAGTCGTGCCTTGTTTCTTGTCACCACTCCGTGTTCGTCTTGCTTGTTGCGGAAGACCCACTTGGTGCCCACTATATTTGCATTGGGTCTTGCCACAAGTTCCCAAACCTCGTTTCTCTTGAAGTTGTTCAACTCTTCTTGCATTGCCATCACCCAGTCCGGATCCTTCAATGCATCCTCAGTCCTGCATGGTTCCAAAAAGGAGACAAACGAGTAATGCTCACAAAAATTAGCTATACGAGATCTAGTGGTTACTCCCTTTTGGATGTCACCGATGATGTTGTCGATTGGGTGATCCCTTTGAATGCATTGGTGTACTCTTGGGTGTGGCACTTGGAGAGTTGTGTGTTGATGATCATTTTCTTCTCCCCCTGAGTGGTTGCCCTCGTTGATTTGTTGATCATCTTCATATTCTTGTGATTGATCTTGTATAGAAGCTCCCCCTTGATTGTTGATCTCCTCTCGTGGTTCACTTTCCTCTTGTATTTGTGACGATGACTCTTGTGGTCGAACTTCGCCTAGAGCCATTCTCTTCAATGCTTGATAAGGAGCTTCTTCTTTACCTAATTCACATTGATCAACTTGCTCCTTTTGGGAGCCATTAGTTTCATCGAACACTACGTCACGTGCCACTTCAACAAGTCCGGAGGCCTTGTTGAAAACACGATAGGCGTAAGTGTTCGAATCATAACCAAGCAAGAAACCTTCATCGGACTTTGAAGCGAACTTTGAAGTCCTGGGCTTCTTGTTCAAAATATAACATGGAGAACCGAAAACTCTAAAATATGAAATGTTTGGTTTGTTACCGGTGAGTAGCTCATAAGGAGTCTTCTTGAGTAGTCGATGAAGGTAGAGTCGATTTGCGGCGTGGCAAGCGGTGTTAATTGCTTCCGCCCAAAATCGATCCGAAATCTTGTATTCATCGAGCATTGTTCTTGCCATCTCTATGAGCGTTCGGTTCTTCCTTTCGGCAACTCCGTTTTGTTGTGGAGAGTATGGTGCTGAAAATTCGTGCTTGATTCCCTCCTCATCAAGGTACTCCTCCACTTGTATGTTCTTGAATTCCGTGCCATTGTCGCTTCGAATACTCTTGATAGATAGTGAGAACTCGTTTTGCGCTCTCTTGAAGAATTTCTTGAGTGTCCCTTGTGTTTCTGACTTGTCATGCAAAAAGAACACTCAAGTGAAGCGGGAAAAATCATCAATAATGACTAAACCGTATTTATTACCGCCGATGCTTATGTAAGCAATTGGACCAAACAAGTCCATATGAAGTAGTTCGAGCGGTCTTGTCGTAGTCATGATGTTCTTTGCGGGATGATGTGCTCCAACTTGCTTCCCGGCTTGGCACGCGCTACAAGGCCTGTCTTTCTCAAAAACAACATCTTTCAAACCTCGAATGTGATCGCCCTTGAGGAGTTTTTGAAGATTCCTCATATCAACATGTGCTAGCCGTCTATGCCACATCCAACCCATGTTGGTTTTTGCAATCAAGCATGTGTCGAGTTCGGCTTTATCCTTGTTGAAGTCAACAAGGTAAAGCTTTCCCTTCAACATACCCTTGAATGCAACGGAACCATCACTCCTCCTTGAGACGGTCACACCCTCGTTAGTGAACAGGCAATTATAACCTTTGTCACATAATTGAGATATGGATAGCAGGTTATAATCTAAAGATTCAACATGTAAAACATGAGAAAGAGTGTGTTCAGAGGATATTGCTATTTTACCGGTACCGAGGACCCTTCCTTGACTATTATCTCCGAAGTAGATGCCTTCGTTTGGGTCCTCGTTTTCTTCATATTCTACGAACATCCTCCTTTCTCCGGTCATGTGGTTGGTGCATCCACTGTCTAGCACCCATTTGGATCCAACGGAGGAGTAGGCCTGCAGAAACAAATTATGTCTTGGTTTTAGGTACCCAAGCTTGCTTGGGTCCTTGGAGGTTAGTTACAATACATTTGGGCACCCACACATGGGATTTTGTGTTCCCATGGTGTGGCCCAGCATAATAAGCATAAACTTTACCAAGATTGTTTCTCATTAATACATAAGAGGCATCAAAGGTTTTGAACAAAAGTTGTTGTCGTTTGTTGATCGGACTAGTCTGGGCGATCGGACTTGTCCGTATGACTGGACTTGTCCGGACCACAACCGGACTAGTCCGGTGTTGATGAGAGTTCAGGTTTTTAACTTTCGAGTTACCAGATTGTGAGGGTCCTCCCTTCACAAAGGTAATCTTTCCCTTGTTATTCTTATGACTTCCAGCATTTTGCTTTCCATCATAAGAGTAACCAATGCCATACTTGACATTTGGAGGTCTTTGGACCAAGTATGCACTACGTGCATAGTTGATCCTATCCTTGTCAAATATTCCACATTGGGTAGGATTTTTATCCTTTGTGGAGGTAGACTTTTCCTTCAAACTGGTGTTGATTTTACTACACTTGCACATATGAACAAGATTAGTTGGAGTGGGTTGAGAAGGTAGACTTGAAGAGGAGGAAGATTCACTTAGCTTGAGTGACTCAACTTGCACTTCAAGGATCTTGTTAACCTTGATCAGGTCATCAAGTTGATCCTTGATTGCAACGTTTGAGTTGGTTAACTCCAAGCAAGTTTTCTTGCTTGAAGCTAGCTCAAGCTCTAGTGAGCTGTTTTTCTCCTTTTCAAGAACTAGAAGATTGTCAAGTTTGACATACTTCTCCTTTTGGGAGATAATCATGTCCTCTTGACGATCAATTAGTTGTTCCTTCTCAACAAGTTGGTCAAGTAAAAATTTCATTTTAGCAGCAGTTTTTCAGTCTAGTCCCATTAACATATCTTCATCATCACTATCTAGTTCATCATTACTTGAGTAGGAATGCATGGAAGGAGTTTTGATGTTTACCTTGCGTTTACCTTCCTTTGCCATGAGGCAAGTGTCATGTCCCTTCTTTGTACCGAGCGTGGGGAAGAGTGTGGGTTTCTTGGACGTGCTTTCAATGGCTATGCTAGCTATCTCTTCTTCATCGGATGATGAAGACTCATCGTTTGAGTCCCACTCCTTTCCAATGTGTGCTTGTTCAGCTTGTTTCTTCTTCTTGAAGAATTTCTTCGGTTGAGGCTTGACTTCTTTATTCTTCTTCTTGTTGTCCTCATACGGGCAATCGACTATAAAGTGGTTATACTCACCACAGTTATAGCACGCCCGCCTCATCTTCGGCTTTGTCCTCTCTTTGTACTTGCCTTCACTTGATTTTGTTTCCTGTCTTTTCTTTAATATTCTTTTGAACTTTTTCATGAACAAAATCATATCCTCTTCATCCAGCTCACTACTTTCATCATCGCTGTCCTCCTCAAGCTTTGCTTCTCTTGCTTCCTTGGATAGTGGCTTGAGTGTGGACTTTAAGGCAACTCCCTTCTTCTTGGTCGATGTGAGGTCGGCTATTTCTTTGACGTGCTTGGTTTGTTTCTCCATCATTTGAAAGTTGATGATTTTGCCAAGCAGCTCATCTGGAGTCATCCTCTTGTACCCGGGACTCTCTCTGATCATAGAGCATAGTGTGACATTGCGAGGCATAAAGGCTCTAAGGATGAGCTTTACAACCTCGTGGTCATTCCACTTCTTGCTCCCATATGATCGAACCTTGTTTACAAGTGTCTTCAATCAGTTGTACATGTCCTGGGGAGACTCGTCTTCCTCAATTGCGAACCTTCCAAGTTCGCTTTCGATCATTTCAATTTTCGCCTCCCGCACATGTCGGTCACCTTCATGGGCTGTTTGTAGCGTGTCCCATATTTCCTTGGCAATCTCCAGTCCGTCCACCTTTGTGAATTCATCTCGACTTAGAGAGGAGGTGATTACTGCTGCGGTTTGAGCGTTTCTGTGGATGGCTTGCTCTTGACTTGGGGTGAGCTCTTCGTCGTCATCTGGGATGTCTATTCCTGTGCACACAATATACCATAAACTTGGGTTAAGGGAAATCAAGTGCATCTTCATATTTTGCCTCTACATGGAGTAATCACTCCCATCGAAGTGTGGGGCTTTTCCAAGAGGAATAGATAGATAATGGTTGTTATTTGAATTTAAACGATCATAGTTAAAAGGATATCGGGAGTAGTCGGTGTGACTACTCCCCTTCTTCTTTTCTTCAACTTTGGCTTTCCCTTTCTTCCTGAGGAGTGCTTTCAGCTCCAGCGTCTCCTCGTCATGATCATCGAAGTCTTGAATTGCTTCGAGATACTTTTCCAGCTTTTGGTTCTTGTCGTTGTTCACTTCTTACTGGTTGTTGATTTTCTGAACTTCCTTCATGTCCGACATGATCTCTTCGAGTGGTTGCACTCTTTATTGAAGAACCTGCTCTGATACCAATTGAATGTAGGCCTAGAGGGGGGGTGAATAGGCCTTTTTGAATTTTTCTCGGTTCCTGTAACACTCAACAACACAGTCAATACCAGAGATATCGGACTAGTCCGGTAAAGTGCGGACTAGTCCGGTTTTCACGGGCTAAGTTGATCAAGTTTAGTCAATTTGATTGATTCGTTAATGTAGGCAGCGGAAATATAGACTTAAATGACAGTTTAATAGTTGTATGTCAACTTCTATAACAATTAAGGCCCTTGTTTAACAAATTAACTCAAATTGAACAAAATGAATCAAACCCTAGATTAAGTTGATCAATTAAGATGAAGAACACAAAAGGACAAGACACAAGATTTATCCTGTGGTTCAGCTACCACGAAGGCAACCTACATCCACATTGAGGAGCCCACAAAAGGATCGGGTCTTCTCCAACCCTTCCCTCGTCGGATCGCCACGAAGGCCAATCCTCTTCCACTAATCACAAAGGGGTAAATAACCAAGTTGAAGGGGCGTTCTCACACGTTGAGAGCTCCCTTGATTACAACTTACAAATCCACCAATAACACACTCGAAAATTAAAAATTGAAACGCAAGAGTGTGTTAGAGAATCAAACCAAGAGCTCAATGATGTGTGCCAAGTGTCTCTCCAATGATCTAGAAGTGATCTTCAATAGATTGATCGATTTTGCACTTAATTTCGTGGAGAGAGGTGGTTTTTGAGTCTCTTGGGAGGTGTGACGGCGCTAGGGTTCGAGAGATTGTGAAAGTGGGTCGTGCACCTCTATATATATGGGGTTTCTAAAAGTGACCGTTAGGGTTTAGAAAGATCGGACTAGTCCGTGGTGGTCACCGGACTAGTCCGGTGTGCTGTGAGTAGCAAACCCTAAGTGTCCAGGAATATCGGACTAGTCCGTTTGAAAACGGACTTGTCCGATTTCGCTACTGGAAATCTTCGGACTAGTCTGATTGCCATCGGACTTGTCCGGACACATGAAACCCTAAGTGTTTAGAATGACAAGTCCGCACTTGGAGGACTTGTCCGATTTAGATCAGTGTGTATATCGGACTAGTCCGTGTAGACACCGGACTTGTCTGAAGTGGATCAGAATGAATATCGGACTAGTCCGGATTACAACGGACTTGTCTGATTTTGTGTGACTTGTGCATTGTGTTGAGGACTAGTCCGCATCGGGGAGGACTAGTCCGAAGTGAATCAGAAAGATATCAGACTAGTCCGATGGGGACCGGACTTGTCCGATCTAGTGCAGAATGTGATATCGGACTAGTCCGGCTATTTTCGGACTAGTCCGGTCCTGTATAACTTTGTGCATTGTGTGTGTGTGCTTGAAAGTGATTGAGCTCTTGGATGTGTTTCCTTAACACACTCCATACATAATAAACTACTATTTTCTTCTTCTTGAGCTCACATTTACTTTGCTTCTCATTTCCCTTCTTTTGGCATTTTGCTCATTTTTCATTATTTGCCTGCATTCATCTCAACAAAAGGATTAGGATCCCAATTGCTTGTCATAAATCATCCAAAACCCACAAGGGAGTCCTAGATGCACTTTCAGTATCCGGTACACAGGGTACCGACAGCATCAAATGCTCAACTTTTGTGAGGGAAGCTATTCTATAATGACAAAACATCCAACATATTAAAAGCATGAAAAGAATAGTAATAAGCATCACAGACATATGATCATATCACATTGTGAATAGTATGGCCTTTAGAATCATAATGGTCTCCATCGCCATGGTTTCATCAAGATCTGAGCTGCCATGCCTCCCTTTTTTTGTGGTGATCTCCATCTCCATCATGCTTGAAGACATCTCCATGATAATAAAATAAGCTAATACAACTAATAGCTACCAAATTAATTACATGAGAGATCAAACATCACAAGTCGACACGCATGTCGTTATACAATTATGTGACAACCTCAACCCGGTTGTGTTAAATTTGCAACACGCGGGCTGCACGAATTTACACACAGATCATCACATCACATTAAGGCCATACAATTCACATCATTTCCTGCAAAAACGAGTTAAGCATAGAACGATTTCTAGCGCGAAACTATATTATGTAATCGCTATAGCAGACAGCAAAACAGTGGCCTCGCTCGTCGGTTAGCGGGCGGGGGTCAAGGGGGGAGCCGCCCCCCGCGGGTTTCAAGGCAGCGCCTTGAACACCAAACGGAATTACATAGATCGCATCTATGAAATCACTATGAAAATCTCATCGGATTGATCAAATCAACCTGAATCCGAGCCATTCAGAATGCCTTAATTTTCAATGTGACCAGTTATTCATGAGTAGATCGTGACTCATGACTATGGTTTATTGGCTCAATCTGTTAGCTATGTACGCGGTTAGTCCCGATGGTGATTCTAGCCGGTAGGGACAGGTTGCACACATGGCAGAGAAGGAGCACGAACTGACCCTTTAGTCATATACGATCACAATCTACTCTCAACCAATTCCAAACCCCAAAAACAGTGTGATAAAATTCATCGTATGAACATGTCTGCAGTAGATCCTATCTACTAACAAGATCCAGACCAAAGACTACGCAAGTAGGCTCTGATGCTGCTGTTAGGAAATAGGTGGTACGCTACTCTAGCAACTCTACCGCATCACCCAGGAAACATGCGAGTACAGAGGTCATGGCATTACCACTAGACGCGCAGCGCAGTGGAACTTAGACGCGCGTCGGTGTAGCAGGTGCAGACGATATCGCTCGCCTCCTCCTCGTCCTCATCACGACAACAGGTAGATGATCACGATCGTCGCAACCGATCAGCGCAGCAGTAGCAACAACGCCTCCACAGAGTCCACACGTACAGGGAGGAACACCGTGCGCCGGTGTGCTAGCACCGCGTGCGCGGCAAGGGTCTCGACGTGAGGCCTGCGAGGGGTGGCGGCTAGGGTTGTCATGTGGTGGAGTAATTAGCATCTAACCATACCCCTCGTATTTATAGGCGTACGAATGGGCTTTTTGGTCGCAAGCCTATTAATATCCTAATTGCTTATGGATCGGCATTTTTCATTTTCTATTTTATGTGGGAAATCAAGACTCCTGGAATGACGGAACCACATCAAAATTGAGTGTGAAATTGACAAAAGTGGGAAAAAGTAGACCTTGATGAGGTTAACAATTCAAAACCAACCATCAAATATTCAAATTTGAACGGAGTCCCCAACTTTGCTTAGCTGAAAATCCACACTTAGCTTTTCCTACCATCATTTTCTCTTATATAACCTACTTTGCTGAAAATATTGTGTACTCTCATTGTAAGTAAATTTCACATAAGACACTCACAACTTATTATCTAAAATAACGTGACGATAACTAGATGACTAAGCACACGATTGTAGAGGTAATCAGACACAAAATTTGAATGGTGCTACTCAGAGTACTTAACTACTAGGCTAAATCTCCTTTTGCGTCAGATAACATAATCAAAGTATAGTTGAAATTAAAATTACACTGAAAAGTTAAAACTCTAAAAACAAATATTTTTGTAAGCACTCATGTTTACATGGGTAAAAAAGTACCCTTAATAGCATGCAGTATTTTTTTTAGATGATGGGTAAAGTCCCGACCTTCCTCTCTGAGGAGGTTATGGTCAATTTATTACAAGCAAGTACAAATGCAAACACTCACAACTTATTGTCTAGAACAAGGCGACGATAACTGGATGACTAAGCACACGACTGTGGACCGGACTTCGTAAACCAATATTACGGCACGTTCATCCCTTCACATTTTTCGTAAGTGCACTCCAGACTCTGTAGAATATCTGCATTTAATATTGTGAAATTCAGCCTGAAATTTGCTCCCACCGAGAATCGAACTCAGGGCCTTAGTAGTGCTACTCAGAGTACTTAGCCACTAGGCCAAACCCCCTTTCACTGAATGTAGTGATATTTCGTATATTTAATAGCATGCAGTATATCTCATATATTTATTCATTGAATGTGCTTTAAGTCAATTTTGGTGCAAAAAATATCATCTCCGAGCATGAAATATGTACTTTTTAAAAGTAGATTTTACACTTCCTGTTCACATAATAAGGGTGCCTTCCAAGTGAAAAATACGAAAAAGGCACGAGTACCCTTTAGACCGTTCGAAGTTTTGAACTCCGGTTGAATGCAAGTTTGGGTGTCAATCCTACCAGTCTTGGCACATCCATCATATTACGATGTGCAGTATTTGTTGAAATTCAAAGTATTTCGTGAAACATTTTGACAAAATATATTCAAACAAGCTGGGATGTTACTTGAGTTCGGCCGTTGAAGAGACACAGCCCAAAGTTACCAGGAATGGGATATTTCCGAGCAGCGGGGGAGAGACTTATCTGAATCTGGGTTTGCCAATCGATGATGCGCGTTGCCGCCACCCAGCTGCCCCTCCCCACCACCTCCCCGCCTCGCCGGCGACGGCTAGCCCAGCCGCCGCCCGTCGCCGCGCCGGGTATCCCCAAGGCGCTCGCTGCCATACTTCGCTCCCGCGTCATCGCGTGCCTCCGCGCGCAAGAGTAAGGCCGCGCCGCACACTCACCCCACTTCTCCCGCCGCGTATTCAGCGGCAGTCCTCAACGAAGCAGGGACGAGGAATGGACTTTGTCTGACCGTCTGTCTGTTTGATCCTCATTCGCGGATCCCCTTGCAGCGGCGAGACGGCGATGCAGGCGGCGCACGCGGCCGTGCGTGGCGGCGTCACCGTGGTGAGCTGGCCGATGTCTTCTCTGAGTGCAATGCCCGCGTGTCACGAGAGCCCCTCCAAGCGATAGATATTCCCTTCACATGTTTTGATCTGTCCCTGCTCTGCTGTGACACTTATCTCGGAGGCCCCGTCCTTCACAGTGCATTCACGGTTTGCTTACATGTAGATCATCGTTAATTTTGTGATTCTGTGGTCACCTCAAGCTAACCTTCGTGTTAGAATTTTAGTATGTTAGTGTTGTTCCGTTGCCCATTGCTGCTGCTAACAACTATCCGCTGTATTGTTCAGTTGGAGATTGTGATGTCGACCCCGGGAGCGCTGGAGGTGGTGCCTTTTCAACCTTTCTTCTGCAAGTTTGATCTTTTACCATAATCCTTATTGCTAGCTGCTTCCTTGTTGATGGTAAATCTTCGGTTGCAGGTTATAGAAGATCTTTGCAGGAGTTATCCTTCTCTAACATTTGGGGTAAGTGTCCCATGGCATTACTTTCATGGAATTTCTTCAGCATTGATGCATTTATGTACCTTATGTGTGGTGGCTTGATTAATAAGGACACCTAAGCCGAATAGTACCGATATTAATAAACTACATGAAAATCTAGATGCACAAATTTTGAAAATAAAAAGATCACGAGGAGCTCTGTGCTAGGACTCTTATCTCCTGAAAATAGCGGTGTCAACTTTCAAGAGACCTATATGAGAGGCTAATTTGCTAAGTGTTTGTGTTACTTGTGAATTCTTTGTCCTATCTTGCAAGCTATATGATACATTTTTTTTTTCAAGAAAGTGTTAG
Source organism: Tuctoria greenei (assembly GCA_036927565.1). Lineage (NCBI taxonomy): Eukaryota > Viridiplantae > Streptophyta > Magnoliopsida > Poales > Poaceae > Tuctoria > Tuctoria greenei. Next base: position 116,013,083 of record JAYESD010000011.1, on the reverse strand, counting down.
CCGCATGCTATAGCTGGCCTGCACACTCATCCTAAATTGTTATTTTTTAACTGTCAAGAGTTTCACAACCTTTACCACTTTTCTCCTACTGTTGTTCTTGAATTCAACTAATTAGGTTGGCACGGTCTTAAATGCTGCTGATGCAAGGAAAGCCATTGGAGCTGGTGTACAGTTTCTTATGAGCCCTGGCACAGTTATGGTAAGTGGTCACTCTATTAGTCTATCACATTTGCATCAATGTTTCAGTTTTCAAAGCTAGGCATGGAAGGTTGACAGTACATCAAAGCTTATTTGCTAAGATTCTAGAGAATGAATACTTTGCACAAACATGGGAAACATGCCCTGTTTCCCATAATCAGTTCATTGTAACATCAGTTGTAACTCTATGCTTATTGATCCATGCAACTCGTACTTTTTTCGAAAAAAGGAGTTATTCTACATCATCAACTGTGACTAGATTCTGATCGATAGATGCAAATTGTATTTCTTTGAGGCAGTTCTTAATATCACCTGGTTGTATATATGTGCTGATTGACTCATGCACGACGTACTTTTAGGAAATACTCAACGATCTTGAAGAAAGTAAGGTTCTATATATCCCCGGAGTGCTAACACCAACTGAAGTATGTATAATGTCAAAATGTGACAAATGTCAAGTGCCATTGAATTTAATTAAAGCAATCCTGAGTTACATCAGCTTTGTTTTTGTTCTCAAGTTTTTTATCTGATGTTCACAGGTTTTATCTGCTTGCAGTGCTGGTGCAAAAGTTGTCAAGGTTTCATAATAATACATTTCTTCTCATGAACATCAAGCATGTGTACGCTGTAGATGGGAGAGAAGTAGCAGTAAATTAATAGAACATCACTGTAAATGTTCATTTCCATCAGATGATTTTCTGGAAACAGATTAATCTGCTATTTGATTGCGTAAAAATTGGTTTAATTCTTGTATTTATAGATCATCTAAGTTTAGTTGGTTTGTCCTCTAATTTGATTAGGTGTACCCAGTGTCAGTGATGGGTGGAGAGATGTACATGTCTGCTCTGAAGAAACCATTTCCTCTTGTACCAATGGTTGCTTCTCAAGGAATCAAAATAGGTAAACAGCATTTGTTAGCATTTATATCTCCAATGCCTAAATAAACTTATGAGAATTATGTTATGTATCAATCTCTCATCTATAAAAAGGAGTGAATGACATCCCACAAGGCCACAATATCATATAAGGATGTTTTTTAGAATGCTTAAGGTCACGTTAGCAGAAAGAATATATTCTCCAACATTTCAGAGTGGTAAGAGCCATTATTGAACAGGAATCAAGTATTAAGTCTATGAACCATTCCTATCTGATGCTGTTCTGCTTATCTTAGGTTCAATCAAAACGTATATGGAAGCAGGGGCATCCGCAGTGGTGTTGTCTGATACTATTTTTGACAAAGAATTGATGAGAAGTGGGAAGTTCAGTGAAATTTCAGAACTTGCAAGGCTAGCCACTTTAGAGGCATTGCAATCTGTTAAGTGAGACCAATCTATCAATTTTATAAGGATCATAGATAGTTCAGAACATGAGGAGCCTATATGGGTCTTGTGATCCAAGGGTTGATGTTTACAATATCCAGGGGCTTTGGCCAGACATCATAACATTTGATCTAGTTAGCTTGAGACTACATCTGGGGAATTATTATCAGACCCTAACACTGCCAACTACAGTGGAAGTCATGGGTACCATTTCCCAAAAAACAGCTCTAGAATACACCATAATTGTGTGTTTCGAACAAGGATATTCACAGGTGGCAGAAGTGTGTTTAATCAGATAGAAGCTTCAAGACACCACCAAGGCAACTGTGCATTCAAATGGTAGATATATCACAATTTCAAGTAAATCACATAAGAACTTGCAAGGATTTTTTGTGTTTTGACTAGCCTGGTAGATATGTTGCAGGAGGGTGGTAATAAATCTTTCCTTTTTTGTTGAGGTTTTTGTGGTAATACATCTTTTAGAGGTATGGGATCCGAGAGATCAATATGCTTGAACTGATGCTCTTTGTGTCATCCGGGAACCTTGTCCATCGTTACTTGGTTAGGTTTCCTTCTAGGTACTAGTGTGAGATCAACCACGAATGCTGGTGGACGCACACAACACACGTAGAAGTTATTCTGGTGTGCAGCTCAACCTCCGCAGCACTCTGGCGTTTCTTTAATATATGAGAACTTGGTCGTGGTTAGTTACAGGTCGAGGCTTACGGCACGCACGCCACCGTTGATAGCACACACCCACGATCAAATCAAAAGATCTGCTTCAGCGGCATCAAAACAGCTCGCAGGAAGTCACCCACAGGCCACACTTATCGCGGGCTCACAACAGAAACAACGGACATTTTCTACGACCGAAAAGAAAACGTGACCGACTCTAGACTTTGTCAAGATTTATTTTGACAATCTCCCCTTAAATCTTGATCAGCCTCCTACTCCCTTGCAGTGTTTTGTAGCTCGATTGTCCTGCTCTGGTTCTGAAACCTCACCCTGGGAAGAGACTTCGTTAGAATGTCCCCTAACTGATCATCAGTCCCAACGTGCTTGACTTCAATTTTCCCTTCTGCATCATACTCTCTAATCAGGTGGAACCTTGTGTCAATGTGGCGACTTCGATCATTCAGCACTGGGTTCTTTATCAGAGAAATGTTATCCATATTCAGAACCGGCTTGATCATCTTGATCTTCATTAGTTCAGACAGCAGTCTTGCTAGCCATACCACTTGACAAGTCACCGTTGCAGCAACCACATACTATGATTTACAGCTTGACATCGTCACAATTTTTTGTTTTGCTGACTGCCAGCTAACAGTGCTCTCATCAAGGAAGAAAATAATACCCGTAGTGCTTCATTCTTCCATCAATGTCCCCAGCAAAATCGCTGTCGCTAAAACCTCTTAGCACAGGTTGTGAACCTTTCCCTTTTGGATAGAACGCACCTTGATCAAGTGTACCTGAAACATACCTCAGTATGTGTTTGACAGCCATCAGATGGTCCATGTGTGAATCCTCCATAAATCTGCTAACATAGCCGACTGAATATGCCAAATCAGGACGGGTGTTAACCAAGTATCGAAGGCTCCCAACTAAGCTTCTTTAGAGAGTTTCATCCACACGAGGGCTGCTATTTTCTTTGTTGAGCTTCAACCTTGGCTCCATGGGTATTTTGCAGGGGTTACACCCATCCATTCTAGCCTTGGTCAAAATCTTCCTCGCTTAGCTACTCTGGTTCATAAATATTAGAGGAAATAGAATAGATTGATTCACCAATGGACAGGGTACATATTTATAGATACATAGATGGGCCGGTACACAGGCCAGGCCCAAACACAAAACTCAACATAGTCCAACACCCACCCCCCGCAGTCCCAACATCTAGCCACAACAAATGTTGAGACTGGACCGAAACTCAGAAAATAAAGACGTCGGGAGTCCCTTCGTGAAGATGTCGACAAACTGTGACATTGTCGGCACATGGAGAACTCGAACCTCACCGTGTGCAACCCGCTCACGAACAAAATGAAGATCAATCTCCACATTTTTCGTGCGCTGGTGCTGGACGGGGTTGGTGGAGAGATAAACGGCGCTCACATTATCACAGTAGACCAACATGCTTCGGGCGACAGGGGAGTGGAGCTCCTGAAGTAACTGCTGGAGCCAAGACGCCTCTGCCACACCGTTAGCCACGGCGCGGTACTCCGCCTCAGCACTGGAGCGAGAAACCATGGGCTGACGCTTCGAGGACCAGGAGACAAGATCCCCCCCCCCAGGAAGACGGCGTAGCCAGAGGTGGAGTGGCGGGTATCAGGGCACCCCGCCCAGTCAGCATCGGTGTAGACCACCAACTCAGAAGGCGAGTCACGTCGAAGTAGAAGGCCGCAGTCGAGGGAGCCACGCAGGTATCGAAGAATCCGCTTCACCGCCGTGAGATGCGTCTCCTGCGGAGCATGCATGTGGAGACACACCTAGTGAACCGCGTAGGAGATGTCCGGCCTGGTGAAGGTGAGGTACTGCATGGCACCTGCTTGACTCCTGTAAGAGGTGGGGTCGGTGACCGGGGCACCGTCGGCCGAAGACAGCTTCATCTGGGTGTCCACGGGATGGAACACGACTTGCAATCAGCCATGCCCGCTCGCTCGAGGATATCCAGGCAGTACTGGCGCTGGTGGAGGAACAGAGCGCCCGGGCGGTGCTCGACCACAACGCCCAGGAAGTGGTGGAGCTGGCCAAGATCCTTCATCGCGAACTCGCGCTGCAGGGTGGAGATCGTGCGCTGAAGAAGAGTCGGGCTAGACGCCGTGAGGACAATATCATCCACGTACAGGAGGAGGTAGACAGTGTCACCCTCATGCCTGTAAACAAAGAGTGAGGTGTCCGACTTGGCCAGGAAGGAGGCGAACCGGCTATACCAAGCCCGAGGCGCCTGCTTCAGCCCGTATAGGGACTTGTTCAGCCGACAGACCAAGTCTGGACAGGCTGAATCAACGAACCCTGTCGGCTGACTGCAGTACACCGTCTCCGTCAGTGTCCCGTGGAGGAAGGTGTTCTTGACGTCCAGCTGGTGGACAGGCCAAGAACGCGACAGAGCCAGCGACAGAACGGTGCAAACCGTCGCCGGCTTCACCACCGGGCTGAAAGTCTCGTCGTAGTCGACGCCGGGGCGCTGCGTGAAACCGCGAAGCACCCACCGTGCCTTATACCTCTCAAGAGACCCATCCGCCTTCCTCTTATGCATGAACACCCACTTGCCCATGACAACATTACCACGACCAGGACGGGGAACCAGGTCCCAGGTCCGGTTGGCGAGCAGGGCCGCATACTCTTCTTCCATAGCCCGACGCCAGTGAGGGTCAGCGAGGGCACTACGGACAGAAGAGGGGATAGGCGAGATGGGTGATGAGGCAGGCAGCGGGGAGGTCGAGGACGATAGAACGACCTCGGAGAAGCGCTCCACTGGTCGAAGAACGCTAGCGGCTCGTCGAGTCACCATGGGGTGAACATGACGAGGGTCCCGGTGGAGCAGCGGAGGGTGGTACACCGGAGGCTCGGTGCGGGAAGAAGCCGGTGCACCAAGCCGCGCTCGTCGTTGATAGATGAGAACAGGCTCGGCGTACCACGGTCCAGGGGCCGCGGGTGGTGCGGCTGACGACGTCGGGGATGCCATCGTGGACATCGGGGCCGTGTGAGGCACGGAGGACGACGTAGGGGACGCCGGGGCTGCACGGGCGCGCCTGACGACGTCGGGGATGCTGGGGCCGCGCGGGGCGCGGCGGACGATGTCAGGAAAGCCGAGCGTGGTACGGCAGGCGGCGTCGGGGATGCCGGGGCCGCGGGAGGCGGCGTCGGCGACGCAGGGGCCGCGCGTGGTAAGGCAGGCGGCGTCGAGGACGTCGGGTCTGCGCGGGGCGCAGCGGACGACGTCGGAGCCGTCGAAGGAACAGCTAGTGGTGGCAAGAACGCCGGAGCTGCGGGAGGCACGACAGGTGGTGTCTGAGACACGGTGGTCGTGTCCGGCGCAGCTAGAGGAAGACATGCAGAAGGTAAAAAACAAGGTCGCTCGACAGGAGCGGCCTCAGGGTCAGTGGAAAAAAGAGAATCCAACTCGGAGACCGAATCAGAGGAGGACCCACTGAAAGGGAAGGAGGACTCGTCGAACACGACGTGTCGGGAGACCAAGATGCGGCGAGTGGTAAGGTCGAGACACCGGTACCCCTTATGATCAGGGGAGTACCCAAGGAAGACACACCGAGTCGAACGAGGCGCGAGCTTATGGGGGGCGGTGGCAGAGAGATTAGGATAGCAAGCGCATCCGAAAACTCGAAGGTGGTCGTAAAGAGGAGGGGATCCGAACAAAGCGAAATGAGGAGTGGGAGCACTAATCGCCTTAGTAGGAAGGCGATTAATGAGGTAGGTGGCGGTGTGAAGCGCCTCCGCCCAGTAGCGAGCAGGAGTAGAAGCCTGGAACATCAGGGAGCGCATGACATCGTTGGTCGTCCGAATCATGCGCTCAGCCTTGCCGTTTTGGGGAGAGATGTACGGGCAAGACATGCGCAACTGAACACTGTGAGAAAGAAGGAATTCACGGAATGCAAAGTTGTCAAACTCGCGCACGTTGTCGCACTGGACCGCCCTGATCGTGCATCCAAACTGGGTGGACACCCAAGCGAAGAAGTGAGAGAGAGTGCGAAAGTATCAGACTTCTGCCGCAAGGGAAAAGTCCACGAATAGTGTGAGAAATCATCAACGATGACCAAGTAATACTTAAGGCCGGAAACACTAAGAATAGTAGATGTCCAAAGATCACAGTGAATCAGATCAAAGATGTGCTCGACACGAGTGACAGAGTGCGAAAAAGGAAGACGAACGTGGCGACCCAACTGACAAGCATGGCAAAGAGACTCGTGAGTACCCCGAGTACACGAAATCACTGAACTACCAGACAATTTCGACATAGCATCAATGCCGGGGTGCCCAAGCCGACGATGCCAGATGGTCGAAGAGGCTGTCGTAGTCAGGGCAAGAGGCGGAGCGGAAGCTAGAAGACGCATCGTGTACAGAGGTCTCGAACTCTCATAGCGAAAAAGAACACGCCGAGTAGTAAGATCCTTCACAGATAAACCAAAAGGATCGAACTCGATGGAAACACGGTTGTCAGTAGTGAAATGGCGAACAGAAAGAAGGTGCTGAATGATGTCAAGAGCAACAAGAATATCACGGAGCTGAAAAGAACCTGACGAACCCAAGTCACCTACTGAGGTGACCGGAAGAACCGACCCATTCCTAACAACGATAGATGAAGGATGAGAGGGATGGAAAGGATGGTTAGAAGAGAGTATACCAGCATCGGGAGTGGTGTGGTACGAGGTGCCAGAGTCTACCACCCAGTCAGGTCCAGACGGCGGGAGACCCTGTACTGTCCACGCTGGCCAGAACTGCGGCACCGGTGCGGCGGCGGCCGCATCCAGGCCGGACAGGGAAGGAGTGGGGCTGGGAGCACCGGGCGGCAGCAGTCGGATGGCGGCGGCACCCGATCCGGTGCCGGGTAGCCCGGCGGCGGCGTGGCCGGCGGCACTCGAGCCGGGGCCGAGCAGCACGGCGGCGGCACGACCAGGGGAGGCGACGTCATGGACGGCAGCGCCAAATCAGGCGGCGGTGTGGCTGGCGGCGCCAGATCCGGGGGCGCGCGCAGGGGAGGTGGTGTCGGGGCCGGCCGCGCCGGATCCAGCGGCGGCACGCGCAGGGGAGGCGGTGTCGGGGCCGGCCGCGCCGGATCCGGCGGTGGCGCGCGCAAGGGAGGCGGCGACGGGTCCGGATGCTCCGGATCCAGCGGCGGCAGGCGCAGGGGAGGCGGCGTTGGGGCCGGCCGCGCCGAATCCGGCGGCGGCGCGCGCAGGGGACGCGGCGGGGAGGCGCAGAGGAGGCGCGCAGGGGGAGAGGCGCAGGGGGGCGCCGACCAGGGAGGGGGCGCCGGCGGCGGCCAGGGAGGGGGCGCCGGCGGTGGCCAGAGAGTGGGTGCCGGCGGCAGCCAGGAAGGGGGCGCCGACAGCGGCTAGGGGGAGCGCTGGCGGCGGCCAGGGGGGAGCGCTGGCGGCGGCCAGGGGGGGGGGGGGGAGCACCGGCGGCGGCCAGGGGATCAGAGGCGCCGACCATGGGGGGGGGGTCGGCGGCTGGGGTGGTGGGGATTAGGGTTAGGGTTTGGCTAATGATACCATATTAGAGGAAATAGAATAGATTGATTCACCAATGGACAGGGTACATATTTATAGATACATAGATGGGTCGGTACACAGGCCAGGCCCAAACACATAACTCAACACAGTCCAACAATAAAAAAACCATCATCCTGTTGTTTTACTTCTATACCCAAGTAGTAATGCAACAGCCCCAAATCACTCATCTTGAAAAGGCTTGTCATTTCCCTTTTGAACTGATCAATTTCCTTCCTGCTGGTTCCAGTTACCACAAGGTCATATACATATAAACCAAGTATCAGTCGTCCATTCCTGCTCTCCCTGCAGTACATTGCATGATCAGATGGACATTTATGAAATCCCAATGAAATCAGGCTTTCATCCAACTTTTGGTTCCATGCTCTTGGTGCTTGGTGTAGGCCATACAAAGCCTTGTGCAGCCTCAATACTTTCTGCTCATTTCCTGCCTTCAGAAAACCAGGAGGTTGCTGGACAAACACTTCTTCTTGGAGATTCCCATTAAGGAATGCAGACTTCACGTCTAAGTGATGAACTTCCCAACCCTGGTGAGCAGCCAATGCCAAAACCAGCCTCCCTGCTTCCAACCTTGCTACTGGTGCGAAAACTTCTTCAAAATCAACACCATGTGACATGTCTTTGAGCATACCATTTCACAACGAGTCTGGCTTTGTGCCGCAACACCTTACCATCTTCATACTTTTTCACTTTGTAAACCCACTTCAGGCCAATGGCCTTCCTGTCCTTGTGCAATTCAGTCAAGGACCAAGTCCCATTTTCCTCAATAGCCTTAACCTCCTCCTCCATTGCTTTTCTCCAGCATGGTTGTTCTTGTGCTTCTTTTAGAGACCTTGGCTCCTCAGCAGTTAATGCATGAAGCTCATGTTCTCCTTCTCTTTGAAGCCACTGACCCAGTGGTATTATACCTCCTTGTATGCTTTCCACAGTTCTGAACCTTAATGGTCCATCAGCATCATGATCAATATCAAGTTGACTGCTCATATTTGTCAGAGGAGACACAAACTCAACAGGATTCTCCTCATCTTGTGGCGTGAGTGGTGTTGGTGTTGCCAACTCCACTTCCTCACCTTGTTCTTGCAGTCCATTCAGCACATAGTACTCCACTGTGAACTCGTCATCGCCAGCACCCCTGGGTTCTTCCTCCTCCTCCCAATTCCACTGAGCATCCTCATCAAAGATCACATCTCTTGTGATGATGACCTTCTATGATACCGGGTCATACACCCTATATGCCTTGGACCCTTTTTCATACCCTACAAAGATGGTGCGCCTCCCTCTGTCTTCCTTTTTCCTCAGGTGTGGAACTGTGTTTCTGACATATGAGATGCAACCAAAAGTCTGAAGATGATGGCAATCGGTTTTCTCCCGTACCAGACCTCAAAAGGCGTCATACCCTTCACACTATTCATTGTTGTGTGGTTCAACACATACATCACAGTGAGCACTGCTTCACCCCAGAACCAACTAGGCAGTCCTTTAGCCTTGATCATGCTCCGAGCAGTACCTATGACTATGGCATTCTGACATTCTACAACTCCGTTCTGTTGGGCAGAATAGGGAGTTGTAGTTTGACGTCATACCCCCTGATCCATACAATATGCATGGAAGTCAGTCGAGCTAAAATCCACTCCACGGTCTGTCCCTAACCTTTGCCCAGTTTCAATTTCAGAAACTTGCTTGAACTGCTTTATTGCTTCAGCAGCCTCGTCTTTAGTTTTCAGTGGAGCAACATACATGTACCTGCTCCTCTCGTCTACCATGAGTATAAAATATTCATTCCCACTAGGAATGGTTGGACTGATCTTACCGCAAATGTCTCCATGCACCAGCTGCAAAACTCTGTCTGCCCGGTATGAAGTCTTCTTGGGAAAAGATGTCCTCCTGTGTTTTTCTGCCAAGCACGCATCACATAACTGGTCCACTTGGTTGAAATCAGGTAGGCCTGCTACCAGCTCTTCTCTGACCATTCTCTTCATAGCAGGGAAATTCAGATGCCCTAGCCTGGCGTGCCAACGCCAAGCCACTTCACTACTCCTCAATGCCAAGTAGACTGGTTTTGCAAGTGTGACTGAGAGCATATACAAGCGATTTTCAGCTCTGTTTACCTTGGAAATAAGACAACCTCTCGCCTCTCTGATTGTCACCACCCCTCCTTGTATCATCACTTTGTATCCTCCTTCATCGAGTTGCCCAAGGCTCACTATTTTGGTGGTAAGTTGAGGGATGTAGTAGACCCCTACAAAGAGTCGTTGCTCACCATTTTTGCAGATGAACATCATAGTCCCACATCCTTCAATCCTCGCGACTGAGTCATCACTGAAAGTGCATCTAGGCATCTCTATGGGTTTTGGATGATTGATGGTGACAACTAAGAGACTAATGAGCTAATTTGATCTTAAGCACAGGTGTGACGATTGAAATGAGACAAAATCTCTCAAAAAGGAAAAGGTTGAAACAGACGTCGAAGACTCAAGCATAGAAAATAGAGTTTTTATTGTGTTGAGTTTAGACTAGCCATATCTGTGTGTGGGTGTGTGTGTGTGTCAAGTGCAATGAGATCATCGAAGAGGGCTCAAAGTGGTGGTTGAGAGAAAAACCTAAGTGAAAAGCCTTTCTGAGAGAATCCCCAGGAGAACGGACTTGTCTGGGCCCTGAGGCCGGACTAGTCCGGTTGGCTAGATTAGTCCATTTTGGGACAGGCTAAAGGTCTTTGTTCCAGTTCGGACTTGTCCATTTTGGTACGGACTAGTCTGTTCTGCCTTAGTGTGAGATACTGAAGCTAAATCCCGGGTGGCTGGACTTGTCCGCCTAGTAGTCCGTTTTCAGTCGAACTAAACCTTTCTGTTCCACTTCGAACTAGTTTGGGTTGCCATGATCATTTGAAATTCAAACGTCTGGCGGAGACGTCACCTCTTTTGTTGAGGTGTGACATTGAGTTGTCAGTGGTCTGAAGGGGCCGGACTAGTCCGTGGTCAGAGACCGAACTAGTCCGAACTTTGGTGGTTGTAATGGTTAGTTGTCGGGACCTCTATAAAAAGGGGACAATCGGCTTCCATTTGAAATATCTGGAACCCTAGCGCCGCCAAAACCATCCTTGAGCCTTCCAAAGCCTTCTACTCTGCATACGTTCTCTTTAAGACCAAATCTTGAGAAGATTAGGGTTTGAGAAGGAGAGTGAAAGAAGATCATCGTGCTTTGACTCTTGGTTTGATCTCTTGCACTTGGTGTTGTGATTTGTGGCTTGTGTGAGTTGAGCTTCGTGTGCTCCTTGCTGTATTCATTTGTGGGAGTCTCAACTTGTGAGCAGCACTAAAAACTCGGTGATTACCCCTTGTGATAGTGAAAATCAAGTCGGCCATTTGTGGTGCCTTGGTGAGAAGAGGGTCAAGTGAGACCCGGTCCTTGTGTGGTCTTCTCAACATGGATGTGGGCTTCTTTGTGGAGCTGAACCACGGGATAAATCGTGTCTCTCTTCTCGCTTTATTTTTCGGTATTCACTAGAATTGCTTTTAGGGTTCATATTGTTCTTTGCATTGTTCTTCATTAAATCTTGCAACCTAATTGTTTACATTTGTTAATATACGTTGTATTAGGTTGCTAGACCTTACATCTACATTTCGTCGACCTAAATTCCGCAAATTACTTGTATAAATCAAGTTTTTTATGTTTTCAACACGTGCTAAGCGGACTAGTCCAACCGAGACCAGATTAGTCCAACCTCAGAGTTTTAATCTTGTTTGATTAAGTAATTTCAGGTCATATTGCCTATTCATCCCCCCCCTCTAGGCGACTTTCAATTGGTATCAGAGCAGGTCTGCCCATCAAGAGTCTAACCACTCGGAGAGAATATGGCCAGAAGGGCTGACAACGAGGTCCCAATGATTATTGATGGAGACAATAAGACGAAGAACGTCGATGTACTTCAAGATGATCCAAATGACGACGAAGAAGTCCTTCAACTTAAGGCACGACTTTGTGAGAAGCTAGGTCTTCCCAAGAAGAAGACCAAGGCGATCGGTGCAATCAACAGTGACAATGGGAGTAGTTCACAAGACTACTCTCGATATCCTTACAATTATGAGCGATTAACTTCTAGCAATCATTATTTATCTATTCCTATTGGGAAATCTCCCCAATTTGATGGAAATGATTACTCTATGTGGAAGCATAACATGAAGATGCATCTCATTTTCTTAAACCTTAGCTTGTGGCAAATTGTTTTGATAGGTGTTCATCTTCCGAAGAATGAGGAAGACGTTACCCCGGAGCAAACCGTACTACTCCACCGCAATACTCAAGTGGTTGGAGTGATCACCTCCTCCTTGACTCGAGAGGAGTTCAACCGAATTGATGGATTCGAGGTGGCCAAGGACATATGGGACATGCTCAAGACAGCACATGAAGGTAACTGATTCATTAGGGAGGCGAAGATCGAGATGATCGAGAGATAACTTGGGAGGTTCACTATCATGGACGGTGATACCCTCTAAGACATGTATAACCGCCTCAAAGTCCTCATCAACAAGAACCGCTCTTATGGATGCACTCGATGGATGAACCACAAAGTGGTAAAGAGGATGATTCGGGCATTCATGCCACGGAATGTCGCTCTTTGCTCCTTAATTCGTGAGAGTCCGAGATTTCACAAGATGACTACAGAAGAAGTGCTAGGGAGAATCATTAACCATGAGATGATGGAGCGAGATGCCATGTTCTATAACGACCTCCAAAAGCTCACCTCCTCCAAGAAGAAAGATGTTGCATTCAAGGCAACATCATCAAGGTCTCCAGAACAAGAAGAGTGTGATGAAGAGACCCTCAACACCGATAGGAGGAGGCGCTCTTCATCAACAAGTTCAAAAGAATGTTGAGAAGGAGAAGGAGAAGCTATCATCATGAAAGCAAGAAAAAGGACAAGTCCAGAACAAGATTAAAGAGGGCTTGTTATAATTGTGGGGAATATGACCACTTCATTGTGGATTGCCCACATGAAGAAAATAAGAAGAAGAAGAAGGAGAGCAAGTCCCAAGACAAGAAATACTTCAAGAAGAAGAAATAATTGGGACAAGACCACCTCGGGAAGGAGTGAGATTCAAATGAAGACTCCCCCGATGAAGAAGAAGAGAAGATGGCAACAATTGCCATGAAGAGATCAACCACAGATAACAAGATCTTCCCCAACTTGGAGAGTTCAAGACCAACATGTCTCATGGCCAAGGAGGGAAGAAAGAAGGTTAAATGTAAACCACTTTCTTCAATTTCATCACTCGATAATTTTGATAGTGGTAGTGAAAATGAAGACATGCTTAAAGATATGAGTAAGAGTACATTGAAAAGATTGGAGATATTGTCGGATGAGATATTTGAGAAGGAAGAGCTCATAAATCGTCAATAGGACATGCCCATCCAACAAAAGGAAAGTTGTCAAGAGTTTGAGGAGCTCTTGGATCTTGAAAGAATGCCCTTGAGTGTGAACTCGCTTTGAGCAAGGGAATTTGCTCAAATCTCGAGAAGACTACAATTGTGCTAAAAGATGAACTTGTTAGCTTGACAAAAGTTAACAAGACTCTTGAAACACAAGTGGACTCTCTTAAGGTCAATGCACCTTCTTTCTCTAAAAGCTCACCTTCCACAAATGTCAAATCTGAAACATCTCAAGCTTGTAAATGCTCTAACTTGATACTACAACTAAAAGATGAGCTTAAAGTGGCACAAAACAAGCAAGCACCGAAAGGTGACATCTTTGACAAGAAGAAGATGTACAACCGCTTGTCAAGTATGGTCTTGGCTTTTCTAGGGAGAAGAGGCAAACCACCAAAACTCCCAGGAATGGCAAAGACTTGATTGTTTTTGTCAAAGGAGGTTCATATAGCAATGACAAAGGAAATAACATTGCTACTTCACATGATATGCCTAAAAAAAACTTCATCCATTGTTCTATGATTTTGATGCTTCATATATTTATTTTAAGGAACAAGTTTGGAAAGCCTTATGGTAGGTATGTTGTGCCACACTGCAAGAGTCCAAAACCTTCCTTGTGGGTGACCAAGTGCCTCTTGACTAACATCAAAGGACCCAACACCACTTGGTTACCTAAAGACAAAGCTTAACTCTATTTTGTAAGCATACTCCTCCGGTGTAACCAAGTAAGTTCTTGATAGTGGATGCACAAATCATATGACCGGAGAGAGGAAGATGTTTGTGGAGTATGAAGAAAATGAATATCCAAGTGAGGGAATTTACTTTGGGGACAATAGCCAAGGAAAAATCCTTGGCACCAGAAAAATTGCTATATCCCCTAATCATTTGTCCATATTACAACTATGTGACAAAGGTTATAATTGGTTTTTCACTAATGAGGGTGTGATCGTCACAAGAAGAAGTAATGACTCAATTGCTTTTAAGGGTGTCCTCAAGGAAAAGCTCTATCTTGTGGATTTGTTCACGGATAAAGCCCAATTTGACAAATGCTTAATTGCAAAAACAAACATGAGATGACTTTGGTATATAAGACTAGCCCATGTTGGGAATGAGGAATTTTGCAAAATCTTTTTAAGGGCGAGCACATCCGTAGTTTAAAGAATATTGTGTTTGAAAAGGATAGGCCATGTAGCGCATATCAAGACGGAAAGCAAGTTGGAGCTCAACATTCATCCAAGAACATCATGACAATAACAAGACCATTGAAGCTTCTTCACATGGACCTCTTCGGTCCAATCGCCTACATAAGCATTGGCGGTAGCAAATATGGCCTTGTAATTGTCGATGATTTTTCATGTTTCACTTGGGTGTTCTTTTTGCATGATAAGAGTGAGACTCAAGGTGTCCTCAAGAAATATTTGAGGAGAGATCGAAATGAGTTCTCCTTGAGAATCAAGGCTAAAGGAGAGACAATGGCACCGATTTCAAGAACATTCAAGTTGAAGAGTTTTTGGATGAAGAAGGCATTAAGCATGAGTTCTCGGCCCCCTAACCCCCTCGACAAAATGGGGTGGCCAATAGGAAGAATGAGACTCTCATTGATATATCAATAACCATGCTTGATGAGTACAAGACGTCAGACCGGTTTTGGGCGGAAGCGGTTAACACCGCTTGCCATGCTATAAACCGGTTGTATCTCCATCGCATATTGAAGAAGACGTCTTACGAACTCCTAACTGGTAACAAATCCAATATTTCTTATTTTCGAGTTTTTGGAAGCAAATACTATATTCTCAACAAGAAACCTAGGACCTCGAAGTTTGCTTCAAAGTCCGATGAGGGTTTATTGCTTGGTTATGACTCAAACACTTACGCCTATCGTGTTTTCAATAGATCCTCCAAAATTGTTGAAGTAGCACATGACGTAGTGTTTGATGAGACTAATGGCTCCCAAGTGTAGCAAGTTGATCGCCATGTGCTAGATCAAGAAGAAGCTCCACAAGTGGTGATAGGAAGGATGACACTTGGAGACATTCGACCACAAGAACAACCTAAAACTCTTCCTCAACATAATCAAGCTCAAGACCCTCAAGATGCACTTCAACAAGATGCAAATGGAGGCATCAATCAAGAGGGAGACGAAGAAAGTGAGGAAGAATATGATGAAGTTCCAAGAACTCAAGCATCACACCCAAGAGTACATCAAAGCGTTCAACGAGATGATCCTGTTGACAACATCCTTGGAGACATCTCCAAGAGGGTAACTACTCAATCTCGTGTTGCAAATTTCACTGAACATTACTCTTTTGTTTTTTCTTTGGAGCCTCACAAGGTTGAAGAAGCACTACGAGATCCGGATTGGTGATGGCCATGCAAGAAGAGCTTAACAATTTTGAAAGAAATCAAGTATGGGAGCTCGTGAAGAGGCCAAACATGAATGTTGTAGGCACCAAGTGGGTGTTCTGCAACAAACAAGATGAGCACGGGGTGGTTGCAAGGAACAAAGCACGACTTGTGGCCAAGAGGTACTCACAAGTCGAAGGTTTGGATTTCGATGAAACATTTGCTCCCATAGCTAGGCTTGAATCAATTCGTATATTACTTGCATTTGCTACTTACCATGATTTTAAGCTATACCAAATGGACGTCAAGAGTGCATTCCTCAATGGTCCAATCAAAGAAGAGGTGTATGTGGAGCAACCCGCTGGCTTTGAAGATCAAGACTTCCCAAACTATGTCTACAAATTGCGTAAGGCTCTCTATGGCCTCAAACAAGCTCCTAGAGCTTGGTATGAGTGCATTAGAGACTTTCTAACTCAAAATAGTTTCAAAATTGGGAAGGCTGATTACACTTTATTCACTAAGCATTTCAATAATGATTTGTTTGTTTGCCAAGTATATGTCGATGACATTATATTTGATTCTACTAACAAATTTTTTTGTGATCCGTTTTCCAATATAATAACCGAAAGGTTTGAGATGACTATGATGGGGGAGTTGAAGTTCTTCCTAAGTTTTCAAGTGAAGCAACTCAAGGAAGGTACGTTCATTAGTCAAACAGAGTACACACAAGATATACTCAAGAAGTTTGACATATACAAATCCAAACCCATCAAGACTCCAATGGGAACCAATGGGCACCTCGACCTTAATGAAGATGGTCCAAGTGTGGACAAAAAGGTATATCAATCCATGATAGGTTCATTTCTTTACTTATGTGCATCTAGGCCCGATATATTGCTAAGTGTTTCTATGTGTGCTCGATTCCAAGCTGCTCCTAAGGTGTGCCACTTGACCGCCATTAAGAGAATTCTTAGATATTTGGTTCACACACCAAGCCTAGGACTTTGGTACCCTAAGGGCTCTAAGTTTAATCTCATTGGATATTCCGAGGCGGATTATGCGGGGTGCAAAGTTGATATAAAAAGTACCTCCGAGACTTGCCGATTCCTAGATAGGTCCCTAGTGTATTGGTCCTCAAAGAAACAAAACTCCATTGCTCTTTCCACAGCCGAAGCGGAGTATGTCACCACCAGAAGTTGTTGTGCACAACTTTTTTGGATGCGACAAACTTTTAGGGACTATGGCATAAACCTGCGCCATATCCCTCTCCTATGTGATAATGAGAGTGCCATCAAAATAGTCCACAATCCAGTTGAACACTCAAGGACCAAACACATTGATATCCGCCATAGTTTCTTGAGAGATCACTCCATCAAAGGAGACAGTGATTTCCCATGTGAGAACTGAAAAAACAATTGGCTGATATCTTCACTAAGCCCTTAGATGAGAAAAGATTTTGTGAACTTAGGAGTGACCTCAACATCTTAGATTCTTGAAATGTAGCTTCAGTCTTGCACATCTGATTGTTACTTGCACTTGATTCAAAATTGATGCATGCTTGCAAAAAACTCATCTTTCTTGTTTTTCTACAAAACTATTTGAAATTATCAAATCTTTGTGAATTATGGTCATAGTTTGGTTGTTGATTGCTTATTGACCATGTTTGCAAAGATCTTTTTGAAAAACTAGTCCAAAAGGATCAAATCTCCGGTGAAAACTCAATATATATATGTTTTCAGCTTTCGGAATGGACTTGTCCGCCTTAATAGCCAGACAAGTCCGGAGTCCAGCTTCGCTGGGCTCTGATGGCCAAGTCCCAAATGGACTTGTTCGTCCTCAAGCCCGACATGTCTGGCCCATCCGAGTAGTTCGGACCTAGTATGTTAGCCGGACAAGTCTGAGTCCTCGACCAGACTAGTCCGGCCCCTGGGGACGTAAGCTCCCCAGGGGACCCCCTGGCCCCTCACTTTCACTCCAACCTCTCTCTCTCCTCAAAATGCGAAAACCGCATCCTAAATTGGCGATTTTTGACTCCATCCACCAAAAACTAATTTCAATCCATGGACGGAAGCCTCAAGGTGCGTGGGAACTCTTCCCCAAGCATCCTAGGTTGAGTCTTCATCCATATTTCATCGATTTGAAGATTTGAAGAGATATTCTTGATCTAACCCTAAATCATTCAAAACTCAAATCTTTTAGTTTTTTTATAGAGACCTCTTCACAGAAGTTGTTCTATATGTCATTATGATCCTATCCTTGGAATATTGTGCCCGAATCCGTAGTTTTTGCAAAAGTCCACAAGATTAGGGTTATTGTTGTATAAACCGGACTGGTCCGACCATCATGCGGACAAGTCCAGCTCCTGTGGACTAGTCCGGCCCTTGGGCAGATAAGTCTAGGTTTCACAGTGAAAGCCCTAACCTTGATCATTTCTGTGAATTCTAATGCAATATTCCACTTCCTTGGACTCACATACTCTCTTGTTCATATCTTCTCAGGGATGATGTCGAATCCCGACGACTCGCCTCTATCCGATCCCGTGCATGAGGCCGCGAGATAAGAAACCTATTGTCGTGCTCATGAGGAGTAAGAGCTTGCTATAGCTTTCCTCGAATCGAGGTCTGAAGCAAGGAAGGCCAATAAACAACAACGAGAGGCTCATAACTCAACTGTAGTTGAGCTAGCCCATGGTAGAAGAGGCTTGTGATCATGGGTGAGAAAACAAGAACTCAAGAGGCTAGGGGATCAAAGGACAAGGGCAAAGCACCAGTTGATGAGGCACCAAGGAAGAGGGGACCTGCTGTTAAGAAGCCATCGAGCAAAGCTAAGAAGGGGTCCTCTCAACCCATACGTCCCTTGAGAATGTCCTCACCTGCAAGAAACCCCAATCACCAAGCTACTGTTAAAGACAATATATTCAGAGGCAACGGGGCTGAGAAGGCCAAAAGACTCAGATTGATTGATGTGTATCAATGTGAGAAGCACATCGCTGACCCTCGCTTTTGGTTGACTTCCATTGTGATTACTATAGGACAGTCTATATGGCCAAGCAAACTCCAGTAACCGATGCTTAATGGATTGATTGGGATTACATGGCAGAGAAGAACCATGCTGCATTCAATGCCGTGATTGAGGACATAGAGTACCATGGACTGAAGGAACTTATGGCATTCAAGTATGACTAGAATGTTGAAGCCATTATGCAGTTCTACTCAAACGTTTACTTTCATTGGGATGGAGATCATAGGATCACTTGGATGACAAATGAAGAGCAATACACAATTACTTATTGGGAGTTTGCCCAGATCCTTGATTTGGAAAGTCAACTTGAGTATGAGATTATCATTTCCAATCTCAAGGCAGTTGATCGAGATGTCTTGGATTACATGTATCCAAGTCATAGAGTTCATTATGAGGCAGGAGACATTCGGAATATCAAGCTTTTTTACAGTGTGCTTAACCGTGTGCTCAAGAAGACAATAGCCCCCAAGGATGTAGATGCGGGCATCATTAAAGACAATCGAAGACATTTAATGGTGCTTATTGATGGAGATGTTAGATTCTATGTGGTGGACTACATCTTTGATGACATCTTCAACATTTCTCATACTCCCAACTGATCATGTGGTTATGTACTATATATTATGTACTTGATCGAGAAGGTGTCCGAGCTGACCTTCAAGAAGGATGTCACTCATAGAAGACTTCATTCTCATATTCCTCCTCCAGAGCTTGTTGCACCCAGAAGGAAGAATGCTGATCATCCTGCCTCCTCCTCTCATCCTGTGGCTTCTCCACCACCTCCTCCTCCACCACACTCCGGAAGTGGCTTCTTCAAATGCTTCAAGGCACTTTTTTGCCTCTTGTTGGAACGTGGAAGTTCGGACTCATCGCATGGAGCTTCGCCAAGAAAATTACCTCAAGGCGATGTGCGACAAGCTCGAGGTTCCCATGTCTCCCGCCGCGGAGAGTGATGGAGAGTTGACTCCATTTCCCGAGTTCACCGCCAAAGAACTCGCTCAATTTGGTGAAGTTGGCACCTCCACGGCGGCACCCTCCAAAGAAGACGATGATGAAGACGTCGAAGATCCAGAAGCTACAGAGAGCGACCATGAGCAACAACAAGACGATGACGAAGAGTAGATCTTAGGATTCTCCTCCCCTATTTTACTTTTTGGTGTCTTGATGCCAAAGGGGGGGAGATTGGAAGGGGGTA
This sequence comes from Tuctoria greenei, assembly GCA_036927565.1. Taxonomy (NCBI): domain Eukaryota; kingdom Viridiplantae; phylum Streptophyta; class Magnoliopsida; order Poales; family Poaceae; genus Tuctoria; species Tuctoria greenei. The sequence continues at coordinate 115,993,341 of JAYESD010000011.1, read as the reverse complement.
CTTAGAGTTTTAAAGGTTTTGTCTCTCTTGATCCTACTATGGATTTGTTGGTACCTGTCATACCGAGTACCCTCGCGCAAAGGCTAAAGCTGCCTAGGAGTCCTGCCTTCCTGCCAAGGCAGGGTCCGAGGACATCACGTGTCCAAATGGTTTGGACCCCTCTACCTCAGATACGGGGTCCAGAGTATACACATGGACCTCAAGGAGGATTCTAGTCCCCCCACAGGGACGAGCTCCCAAGCGGCCACGTGTCCAGCAGGACGGGATCCCCCCCCCCCCCCCCCATGGAAGAGGGCTCTGGTGCTGGCACATGGTTCGAGGAAACAGACAGGCCACCTCCACGAAGAGGCGAGCTCTGGCTCTGCCATGTGCCCCGCGGCCCTGGAACCCCCGCTCTACTCATGAACGGGCTCTGGAGCTGCCACATGGTCCGCAGGTCGGGACCCGGCCTCCCCCACAGAGGGTAGCTCCCGAGCTGCCACGTACCCTGCAACTTACTCTGGACGGTGGCTTGCGGGCATTAAGAGGGTGACACGCCTTGTCTAAATCAAGAATTTAAGACTCGTGTCTTCCCCAGGCATATGACGCGGCGCACGCTTACTGTCGGGTACCGCTGCGCCCAGTCGCATCATCGTGAAGACGATGCAGGCCTACCCCACTCCGCCAAGTGGGTAGCTTACGGCGACAGGGACAGTCGGATGGGACATTCCCTGCCATCATCAACGACTACGCATGGGCCACTGGCGACTGAGGCGGCAAGACAGCAAGTCTTCAAGCCACGATCAGAGGAGGCTTGTGCGAGAAGCCATAGATCTTTAAGATAAGACTGCCCCGGAACCACCCGTCGGGCCCCGAACCCCACTTGTAAGGCGTCTGACCTTGTCTATAAAAGGACCAGACCGCCATCGTTACAAATGACCCCTAATCTACGCATTCACACACACACCAGCAATACAACCTCACTGTGAAGTAGGATATCACGCTCTTGCGGCTCGAACTACATAAAAACCACAGTCTCACACTCTCATACGCGCAATCCCTCGATAGAGGACTAAGCCCTGCTGATCAAAGAACCTCCGCGGGCTGCTCCATAGCAGATCCGAGGGGAGTGTCGCAATAACACTTCGACATGACTTGTATTATGTTTTAAAACTCTCGTATCTCAATTTGTGTAAGACTTAATCTATATTGTGGGTTGTATGCACTTCATAATGTTTGCTATGCTTAGTTGTGATGTGATAATTGAAATGACTTATTTATCACTCATATTCATTGTCTTATCACAAATTATGAACACATCACTTAGGCACCCCACCATAAAATGTATAAGTATGATAACTCTCTCAAATTCTCCATGCTTAATGCACACATTGAGGGGGAGTTACTTATACACACACATGTTATGAAAACCAATTAATACCCTTTTTGTTGAAGCTTAATGTGTTGTAATCAATCACCAAAAAGGGGGAAATTGAAAGTGCATCTAGGCATCCCCGTGGGTTTTGGATGATTGATGACGACAATTAAGAGACTAATGATTATGAGTTGATGTTAAGCACATGTGTGACGATTGAAATGAGACAAAATCCCTCAAAAAGGAAAAGGTTGAAACTGGCGTCGAAGTCTCGAGCATAGAAATTAGGGTTCTATTGTGTTGAGTTTAGACTAGCCATATCTGTGTGGGTGTGTGTGTCAAGTGCAATGAGATCATCCAAGAGGGCTCAAAGTGATGGTTGCGAGAAAAACCTAAGTGAGAAGCCTTTGTGACAGAATCCCATGCAGACCGGACTTGTCCGAGACCCGAGGCTGGACTAGTCCGGTTGGCCAGATTAGTCCGTTTTGGGATGGACTAAAGGTCTCTTTTCTAGTCCGTACTTGTCTGTTTTGGTATGGACTAGTCCGTTCTGCCTTAGTGTGAGATCACAAAGCTAAGTCCTGGGAGGCTGGACTTGTCTGCCTCAGGAGTCGTACTAGTCTGGGCACTCGCAGAGTAGTCCATTTTCAGCCGGACTAAACCTTTCTGTTCCACTTCGGACTAGTCCGTTTTTTGTCGGACTGGTCCAGGTTGCCACGACCGTTTGAAACTCAAACGTTTGGTGGGGACGTCACCACTTTTGTCGAGGTGTGACGTCGAGTTGTCAGTGGTCCTAAGGGGCTGAACTAGTCCATGGTCAGGGACCAGACTAGTCCAGACTTTGGTGGTTGTGGTTAGTTGTCGGGACCTCTATAAAAAGGGGACCCTGAATAACATTTGAAATATCTAGAACCCTAGTGCCGCTACAACCATCCTTGAGACTTCCAAAGCCTTCTACTTCGCCTACTTGCCCTCTAAGACCAAATCTTAAGAAGATTAGGGTTTGGGAAGAAGAGTGAAGGAAGATCATCGTGTTCTTGCTCTTGGTTTGATCTCTTGCACTTGGTACTGAAATTTGTGGCTTGTGTGAGTTGAGATTCGTGTGCTTCTTGTTGTATTCATTTATGGGAGCCTCAACTTGTGAGCGGCCCCAAAAACTCAGTGATTACCCTTTGTGATAGTGGAAACCAAGTCGACCATTTGTGGTGGCTTGGTAAGAGGAGGGTCAAGTGAGACCCGGTCCTTGTGTGGACTTCTCAACGTGGATGTAGGCTTCTTTGTGGAGCTGAACCACGGGGTAAATCGTGTCTCTCTTCTCGCTTTATTTTTCGATATTCACTAGAATTGCTTTTAGGGTTCATATTGTTCTTTGCATTGTTCTTCATTAAAATCTTGCAACCTAATTGTTTACATTTGTTAATCTAAGTTGCATTAGGTTGCTAGACATTGCATCTATCTTTCATCGACCTAAATTTCGCAAATAACTTGTAGAAATAAAGTTTTTAGGTTTTCACCACGTGCTGAGCGAACTAGTCCCGCTGAGACCAGACTAGTCCGGCCTTAGAGTTTTAATCTTGCCCGATTAAGTAATCTCGGGTCATATTGCCTATTCACCCCCCTCTAGGCGACTTTCAATCACCAAACCGGATTGTGCCTCAAATCTTCATGTTCATTTCTACAAATGCGGCGGAGGACCCCGTCTTGTGGTTTGTAGCTCCAGTATCAAGGATCCACCTCATTGCTTCACGGTGTCCCTCCTTCTCTCCAAGTTGGACAAAGACCTTCTCCTCTCTGAGGTTGATCGACCCCTGAGGCCTCTACTGCTGCATGTCCAATGTCGTGCCAGACCGAGGGAGCCCAGGATGTACGCACATCAAAGAGGCTTCCTCTTCCTGAACTGTCTGTTCATGCTTGTCCTTAGACTTGCATTCACATGTCTAGTGACCATGCTTAAGACATTTCTTGCACTAGTCAGCTGCCAGCTTCTGTCCCCCTGACGATGGAGATTCTCGGTTGCCCATCTTCAGTCGTCTGTTGGACCAGCCTCTCTCCTGTCACCCGGACCCTCGGCCACCACCAGCTCTTGCTCCTATGCCTTCCACGTCCCGCTTCTTGCACCGTGCATACCATTCTTCCCCGGTGAGATATAGCTTACCATCGTGCTGCAGCATAGACGGAGGCACCTCAAACGAGTCCTCGACCGCCTTCAGCCTTCCTGTTGTGTCTATGAGCATGAGCAACGACACATGAAGTAGTGTCTCGATGGCGAGACAATCTGACGAAAGCGTTGTGGCACACTACATAAGAGTTTCTACACCACCTTCTCTTCATCCACGCCTTCCCCCAGAGTCGCCAGAGTGGCCGACATGCCACTCAATTGCAATGAGAACTCCTCCACCATCTCACCTTCCTTGAACGCCACCGAATCAAACTGTCGACGAAGTTACTCGCCTTCTTTACTCGATCATCCCCGACGCGCATGATCTTAATGGTGTCCCAAGCTTCCTTTGTTGTTTCCTTCTCGGCGATCACGGAAACCATCTCCGACGACACCGCGCTGCACAAAATGTTGAGCGCCATCATGTCGTCTTGCGGATTCGTGCATCCCTTCTCCACAGTGATCCAGAGCGCCCCCACCTTCAACTTCACCTTTAAGAGCAATGCCCATTCAGTTTAGTTCGTCTTGGTGAGAGTGGGGTAGCTATTCCCACCCAACACCTCACGAACGACGCGCTGAATCACGATGCTGCTACCGCTGTCCTTGGCGCCAGATTCTTCTCCAGCCTTGTCGCCCGCCATGAGTGTGAAGTCTATTGCACGATCTCGATTCCAACGGCAATACCACGTCGTGATCGAGTCTTCTCTCTTGACCGACTCTGATACCACTTGTGAGATCATCCACGACGATCACAAACCTCGCTACGGCACTAACGCTGGTGAACGCACACAACACACGAACATGTAGAAGTTATTCTGGTGTGCAGCTCAACCTCTGCAGCACCCTGGTGTTTCTTTAATATATGAGAAAACTTGGTCGTGGTTAGTTACAGGCCAAGGCTTACGGCACGCACGCCGCCCTGATAGCACACACCCACGATCAAACCAAAATACTTGCTCCGGCGGCATCAAAATAGCTCGCACGAAGTCATCGACGCGCCACACTTGTCGCGGGCTCACAACACAACGGACACTTCCTACAACCGAAAAGAAAATATGACCGACTCTAGAATTTGTCAAGATTTATTTTGACAACTAGTAACTCGTTCGTAAACAAGGGTCATATGTAGAAAACATGATGAACAACTTATGCATTTTACCATGTAATAATTGAGACACTCAAACTGGCGATGTGAATGTGGGTATCAATATGGCCTATATTATACATATGACTTGTTCTAAAATGAACAAACTGGCGATCCTTGTCGATAATCAGTGTGTGATACTTGGACTATTGTTGGTCTTTTCCCCCTGTTTATCCTCACTTATTTTTCACTCCAAAGTAAACTCATAGTCATCAAGAACCAAAGTTCTACAAAAGTGTGAGAAGGTAATGGGGAGAATTCACCACACATTACATTTTGATCATGTAGTCTGGATTTATACAGGTGCAGTAGTGCGGGGGTACAACAGTGCGTGTAGCGGGAATTCGGCGAAGGTTGTTGATCGTGTGCGACATGGGATGACGATGGAGGCCGTTGAGCAAGGAACGGATCGTAGTGGATGAAACCGCCATAGATATAGTGATTTTAGTTATCACCCCCACCCCCGCAGTCGTGTCCGACGCAAAGATTGGATTGAAAATCGTTGAATAAGCTTTTTGGGAGGCCCTTAATCATAATGTCAGCAAATTGAGACCTGTTGGGAACGTGCATCACCCGTACATCGCCGACAGTAACCTTTTCACGAACAAAATGTATGTCAATCTCGATGTGCTTGTTCCTTCGTTGATGGACTGGATTGTGTGCCATGTAATCCGCTGAGATATTATTACAGTAAATAATGGTGGCCTTAATTGATGGTGTGTGCAATTCCTGCAGCAGTTGTTGAAGCCAGATGCACTCCAAGATAGCGTTGGCAACACCCGGGTACTTAGCTTCAGCATAAGAGCGTGAGACTATTGTTTTCCTTTTGCTGAACCACAAAATCAGAGATGACCCGAGAAAATGCAGAACCCAGACGTAGACCGCCTAGTATCTGGGCATCCAGCCGAATCAGCATTTGTATAAGTCGTGAGTGAAAGATCTGATGTTGCGTGAAAATGCAGTCCAAGATCAGTGGTCCCTCTACATATCTTAGGATACACTTGATGAGTGATAGATGGCTCTCCAAGGGTCATGCATGTGCAGGCAAACTTGTTGAATGACATAAGCCAAGTCTTGTCTTGTAATTGTAAGGTACTATAAAGCACCAACTAGTTGCTGATATTCTGATGCATTAGGGATCCGTCGGCCACTGGATGTAGACAACTTGCTCTTAGTATCAATTGGTGTAGTGACAGACTTGCAGTTAGACATGCTTGCCCGTTGAAGTATTTCTTCGGCATACTTGGACTGGCTGAGAAATAAGCCCTATGTTGAGCGACGGATATCAATACCAAAAAAGAATTTTAGAGCACCCATGTCCTTGACAGAGAACTCCGACTGTAGAGATCGGATGGTAGTCGATAGATGTTGTTGTGAGGATGATGTAAGTATCATGTTGTCAAAATATAGGAGAAGATAAGTATCAACTGAACCTTGATGGAAGACAAAGAGGGAAGAGTCTGACTTTGTTGGATGAAAACCAAGTCAAGCCACATAGTGTGCGAACCTTTTGAACCAAGCACGTGGTGCTTGTTTAAGACCATACAAAGATTTTGATAGTAGACAAACATCCTGAGGTCTGTTGTTGTCCACAAACCCAGTGGGTTGCGTGCAGTATACTGTTTCCTGCAGAGATCCATGTAGGAAGGAATTTGATACATCCATTTGGTTGACCGGCCAGTTCTTTGTTGCTGCAATTGTCAGTACAGTCCGAATCATAGCAGGCTTAATAACAGGAGCAAAAGTTTTGCTAAAATCAATACATGTCTGCTTGTTGAATCCTCTGACCACCCAACGCGCTTTAAATTTTTCAAACTGGCCATTGGAGAACAAATTGTGTTTGAAGACCCATTTGCCTGAAATAATATTAGCACCAGGCGGAGGAGTTACCAACTTCCATGTGCGGTTGACTTGTAGAGCATCAAACTCGACCTGCATAGCTTTGAGCCAGTTTGGGTCATTTAGCGCTGATCTTATGCTCTTTGGAAGAGGTGATAAGTCAAGCTGGGTAATGGCAGATTGTGCATATCTTGGGATTGGACGAAAGATCCCGGCCTTGGCACGAGTGAGCATGGGATGGGAAGCGCAGGTTGCGTTTGTCGAATTTATGGAGACGTGTCAAAGGCCGGTTGGTTGGGGATAGGATATATTGGTGGCACGAAAGTTGAGGATGATTCTTGTGGAGAGTTTGTTGGTGCGGCATCCGAGGCTGATGGCATGCAGTGAGGACTTGTTGGGGTTGAGGTTGATTCGGTCTGGTGGTTGGTAGTGATGGGCATTGTTCTTTGTGCCGAGTGGGGTTTGGATAAATGCGTTGCGGGTTCAGTGGATCGTGCAGTTGGTAGCGTGGGTGGTGCGCATGTGGTACAGGTGGTGGATCCTCAATGGATGCATGAGGGGACATTAGCTGGCCAAACGAAGATTGGTGAGGCTAAGGCGCGGTAGTAGCTACAAAGGCGAACTATGATTCATCAAAAATAACATGTATCGACGTAATAATTTTGCGGTATTGCAAATCCAAACAACGATATCCCTTGTGATCATCGGGATATCCAATAAAAACACATGCTGTAGAACGTGGAGCAAGTTTATTCTTGGATGTAGAAGAGAGATTGGGATAGCACAAGCAACCAAATACTCTTAGGTGATCATAAGATGGAGTAATACCTAAAATAACTTCATAGGGTGTAGAAGGATGTGTCGCACGACAGAGCAGACGATCGATCAGAAAAGTGGCAGTGTTCAGGGCTTCTGCCCAAAACCTTGGCGGTGCATGAGCATGTAAGAGGAATTCTCTTAGCCTTCCCGTTCTGTGGTGAAGTGTGTGGGCAAGAGAGACGAAGTTGGACCCCATGGGAGCGAAAGAATGAACGCATTTCATAGTTGTCAAATTTGCGTCCATTATATATTTGAAAAGCAACAATTGGCAACCGAAATTGAGTAACAGTATATGCATGAAAGGCAATGAGGGTACTGAAAACGTGTGACTTGCATTTGAGTGGGAAGGTCTGCATGTAATGCGAATAATCGTCAAGCAAAACTTGATAATATTGAACCGAACAACTCAAGACAGGGGAAGTCCATAAATCAGCATGCAATAACTAGAAGGGAAAATATGTGACAATGTTTGAGATCCCGAAGGGGAGACGAACATGTTTGCCTTCTTGGCAAGCATGACAAACAAGTGGCACTGTCTTATTACATGAGAATGGAAAATGTCGAATGGCCTGTCGAAGAGGACCATCTCCGGGATGACCAAGCCTCTGGTTCCAAAGTTGGATGGAGGGGGTCGATGTGTGAAGTTTTGTGGAGTTTTTCAGTCGAAGAGGGTACAAATCGCTTTCACTATCACATCGGAGAATCTCAGCTTGAGTTTGAAGGTCCTTGATTGAAAAAACAAATGGATCAAACTCAATGGAGACAAAATTATCACGAGTTAGTTGTCTAGCTGAGATCAAATTATGCACAAGGTCGGGTGAAAGTAAGATATTTCAAAGAGAGAGTTGCTTGTGCAATGTGGGAATGAACGTTGAAGCGGTTTTAGTGACAGACAGACGTGCACCATTCCTGATTGTGATTGTGGCAAAATGAGGAAAATGTTTGATCGAGGGTAGGGAGACAAATGTACCAGCGATATGTGAAGAGGCCCCCAAGTCGACGAACCAGTTAGAGGAGCTCGCCGGAGGGGTGGGAGCGACCTGCTGTAAAGCGGTCCTCAATGCATGGTTATCCCATGCAGGCGACGAGGTAGGAGCATCATTGGAGACAGTTGTGCTGTTATCGTATTGTTCATTGTTCCCTGCGAAATATGCTTGTTGTAGATTTGTGCCAGGTCAGGGACTAAGCACACTGGCTGCACTGGGACGGAATGGCATACGTCAAGCCTGCACCATTCTTGTCCATGGATTGAAAGATGGACGCTAGGAACCAGGAGAAGGAGGTTGTGGCGCCTGCAGGTTCTGGACTGGCTGGCTGCGACCATTACTACGTGAGTTGCCACCGCATCCAGAAGAGGTGTCACCGCCCAAAGTTGTGGACGACGCATCTTTGTTGGTGGTGAGGGCCTGTGCAGCAACTTGTTCGGCACATTGTGTGTCAAACAATTCTTCCATGAGAAGATGGGAACGCACACTGAGAAATGTGTGCGAAGGTTGTCTTGTTGTAATTGTGGAGATAGTATGATGATACTTTGAGTTTAATCCTCGAAGAAGATTCAAGACCTGGCTTGATTCTGGAACTGGGTGACCAATGTCTCGGAGTCGATCTGCGAGATCTTTGAGCTTGACACTGTACTCAGTGATGGTCATGTCGCCCTATTGAAGATTTCAAAATTCAGCTTCATAGAAGACAGTGCGTTGAAGATGGTTGTCGTGAAAGAGCCGATGAAGAGAATCCCATAGCGAATAAGCATTGGTCTGCTGTTGATGCACGATGTGAAGTACCTCGATGGAACATGTCGAGTATATCCAATTGACAATGTAGCCGTCGATGCGAAACCAATCGTTGTCACGGTTGGTGATTGGCGCGGTGTGGGAAACATGGTTGTCAATGCCAAATTTGCCCAAGGTGGTGTCGAAGAAGAGCCGCCAGTCGGAGTAATTTGGAGCAGCCAATTCCAGGATGATGGGGACATAGGATTTTATGTTCACAGTTTGGATCACATTGGCGATAGAAGAGCTTCGACAAGGGGAATTGCCACCGAGTGTAGAGAAAGAAGTATATCTGTTTGATGGTGAAAATGCTGGATTGAAATCCATTGGCGGAAGCAATAGAGGATCAATGGAGCTCTGATACCATGTGAGAAGGTAATGGGGAGAATCCACCACACATTACATTTTGATCATGTAGTCTGAATTTATACAAGTGCAGTAGTGCGGGAGTACAACAATGCGTGCAACGGGAATTCGGCGGAGGTTGTTGATCATGTGCAACGTGGAATGATGATGGAGTCCGTTGAGCAAGGAACGAGTCGTAGTGGATGAAACCGCCGTAGATATAGCGATTTTAGTTTTCAAAAAGCAAAATCTCTCTTCTATGGATAGAGCCAAAGTAATGGTGCCAAAAGCTCATTCGCTTAAGCCAAACTGCTCAAATCTTTTATTACCTCCAACTATGAACTCAGGTTCCCTATCTCACTAGGTAGAACTCCCCGTTCCCACAAAACAGAAAAGAAATTATTAACCTCTTCTTTCTAAATTCCTATTTTTTTAGATAGTGGAAACAATATAGTCCCAGCCTTTCCCTTCAGAAAGGTTATGACTATTCTAAACTCCTATTACCTCCCATCTATTACCTTCAACTAAACGTTTTGTAAGCGGTATGCTACCAAATCTTTCTGTTTAGTTAAAACCACCAGTGTCAAACTTCGAATATGCATCAAACGAAATTAAAACATGTCTATTTTTTTAATAATTTAAGAGGGATTTTGTTCAATGATTCTATGACTATCACAGTACATTTCCTTTTTTCTAGTGTAGAGCCACTTAAATCAACAATGCAGCTAATCTCGTGCTGGAATTAATCGGAGTGGAGCCAGGGGTTTAAGATGCTTAAAACCCTATCAGGGGCAAAACTGTAAAAGCCTCCACATCCTCTGGTCACCTGCGCTCTCTTTCTCTTTTCCGATTCACCCCCGCCGTATTCCTGTTGTGCCCCATCACCGGCGGCTGGAGGACAAGACCGACCACGCCGAGATCGTCTCCCATCCAGAGGCGTCGCCCGCCTTCTCCTCTCCCTCATTCGCTCTCTCTGCTGGTACGTGTTTGTATCCGATTGTGTTGCTCCATGCAGCAGGCTTGAGTTCGATGTCTTCAACCCTAGCGGACTGTGTTTTTGAGCATTTAATTAGTTTTGTATTTGCTGTTTTCCCGTTGTTTAGGATCTTCTTCCTGATATTGCAAGATCAGTCTGCCTTCCGCTGAAGTCAAGTCCGTTCCTGCTATAATGTATGGTGACATTAAAAACGATAAATTTTAGGTCGCAATTTTTCTCTAGGGGGCTAGTATTGAATTTTGATAAATTTTTTTCCAGGTTGAGGAATGCTTCTCTGAGATTCCTGCGAGATGGGGGCTACCAGTTGTCGTCCCAAAGGCTTCCGGTTGGGTATTCAGAAAATGTTCTTCCTCTGATTCGGAAATTTTGCTCTGCGCCCACTGAGCCTATCTCAGACAGCAAAGTTAGTGGTGGGTTCCCAGGTCAGGATGCAACTGATATGTTCCATTCTGATCGTGAGACCAGCCCTGGCGACAGTACTATTGGTGCTACCGATAAAGGATTCAAGGAACAAGGCCCCAAGAATCGACATGTAAGGAAAGCTAACATCTCGGCACCTCTAGCAGCTCGGGTTACTGAAGAGAGATTGCCAGGCAGAGCCTTCCAACCTTATCTTTTTCAGACCGTATTGGACACTCCTAGGAACTTTCTTATAGCAGTTCTTGATAAATGGATTCAAGATGGTAATCGTCTCGAAAGGAGTGAAGTCTTGCGTGTCTTGTTCCATCTCAGGAAGCAGCGGCTGTACAACAAGGCTTTGCAGGTATTATTTTGTCCACTTTCTAGTTATTGTGACTACTGGGTTGCATCATATTAAGCATCTATTGTAATACAACACGTTTTAACTTTACAGCGAGTAGTAGATCCACTAATCTTCACTCTTCAGCCTTTAGTCTGGCTTACTTTTTCATGCAATTTTGTTCATGATCGTATTAAGCTGAAATATCTAGCTTTTGTGCTATGACATTTGTTGTTTTAAATCATTCTATCATGGCACACTTTGAAATGCTTAAATAAAGGCCGTCTCCTGTCCATGGTAGCTCTTGGATTGAAGTTATATGCTGAGGTCTTCAAAAACTATACATTTTGAAATACCATGCCAGCATTTTTATTTTAATGCTCTTACGAAACTGGAAATTAATCTTTTTTTAAAGGAAGGACAGCCAAGAAGGGCCTATCTCTGGATCTTTGATTACTGAAAGTCTGGAACATAGCTACTGGGAGGTTTACTAAAAAAACATCTAATAAAGATCTCAAACTACATTCCTTGACCGTGGAAACCAAAAACAATTGACACTAAGAGTTAATCAACTCTGCTATACTGCCTATACACATGACTAATTCATCCAACTACATTGTACCACCTGAATGAATGGCATCCGCGTGCTTCATGGTGTGGCTTCTTCCAGCTCCTAGTTCATGCACAATTCCAAATCCAATATTAAGCCCAATCCCATGAAGCACCATCCCAGAGCGAGCTGCTTCTGACGTAGATTTCGTTGACCTTCATTTGTTGCCTTGCATTGGTTCCTGTGTTCATTCCCTGTTGTGCTGTTTTGTGCATTACAGATGGCACTTTCAGTACTGATTTTTATGTTTTCTGTTGAATGAGCACAAAAAATGAGTTAGGAGAGATAAGTGGAGTTGTGCATGAGTCATAGAGAGATTAGAACAGGCAAAGAATAAGATCAATCAGATCATGATGACATATATACCTTCTGTTAGAAGAACAGGCTCAACACTCAATCATGGTTGCAACAAAGCACATTAGAATGAACTTGACTAATAATTTAGGATTACAAGGCAAAGATGAACAGAACTGAGAGTTTAGGGTTAGAAGGCAAGGGAAGTTGCAAAGTTGCGTTGTGAGCAGAGTTGAGGATTCAAAGGGATGTGGCCAGGTCACGGTATTGGCGTTGGCTTGAACTTGGGTTTCGGAAGGCCTGAAGGAATCTGAGTTGACAGCGCTTGTAGAGATCAATGACATGGTCGTAAGATGGGGCCAGGCGTTTCAGTCGTGTGTATAGAAATTTCCAAAATTAATAAAGATCTAAAACTACAGAGGCTGTTGCTTGAAGCTACTTCCTCTGGTCCTTTACATCTGACACTTAAAGCACATCAAAATGAACTTGACTAATAGTTTAAGATTACAAGGCAAAGGTGGACGGAATTGAGAGTTTAGGGTTAGAAGGAAGGGGAAGTTGCAAAGCCATGTCGTGAGCAGAGTTGAGGATTCAAAGGGATGTGGCCAGGGGAAGGAGCTTTCAGCACTGGGTATGCCCTTTTAGTATGTTAAAAATTAAGAAAGGGTTTCCATTGCACTCTTAGAATGTGTGTTGTCTATCATTTGATTTTTCTGTTCCTTTCCTTGTATTATTTGTTGATTTATAGTATAGTGGGTTGGTTGATATTATATCAGGAAAACCCTTTTACAGTCTTTACAACCTGCTCTGGATTATATTAATAACCCCTCCATTGTTTTGGGAGAAGTTTGACTCATGTTTATTATGGGAAAGCGGACTTTTGTCATTCAAAGTGTTCAGTACTCATGTTTAGTCCCAGTTGTATAATGAACCTTTATTTCTTGATCTTCTGCACAGTTATGCTACCTTTGAATTAATTCATCATTTTTTTGTTTGTATGTAATTCATTGAATATCACATGCAAATGTGCTGTTAGAAACTTAGAATGGTACAAAGAGTTGTAGTTTTGTGAAATTTACTCTTCTACAAAACAATCTAGGTACTCATCTGAAACAGGTTCCCTTCACTCGTGAGTCGTGACATATTTGAAGTTATAAAATTGTGGAGTGAAAATGCACTTATTTTTTCTTTTCTTGATGCCTGCAGTTTGTGGAGTGGATTGAAAGAGGAAAGCTTCTAAATTTCGAAGTGCATGATTATGCTTGTCATCTTGATCTTATAGCACGGAACCATGGTATTGATGCTGCTGAAAGATACATCACGAGCGTCCCAAAACCCTTCAGAAATGAGGTGCTCTATGAAACTCTTCTTGTTAACTGTGTGTCTTTGAATGATGTCCAGAAAGCAGAAAAAGTCTTTGAGGAAATAAGGAATCTCTCATTATCTTTAACCGTCTCTGCTTGCAACCAAATGTTGTTGATGTACAAGAGGGTTGCTCGCACAAAAGTAGCTGATATTCTCATGCTGATGGAAAAGGAAAACATAAAGCTTTCTCTCTTTACGTACAAGATCCTGATTGACTTGAAAGGGCGGTCAAATGATACATTAGGCATGGAGACTGTTTTAGATATGATGAAGGCTAATGGTGTTGAGCCAGATCTTGCCACTCAGACAATGGTTGCTAAATTCTACATATCGGGAGGCCTTACAGAGAAAGCAGAAGAAGCTATCAGGGCGATGGAAGTATATAAAAATGGCAATCGAAATGCCATCAGATCTCTTCTTGATCTTTATGCAATTCTTGGCAGGCCAGACGATGTAGCCAGAATATGGAAGTCGTGCACTGAACCAAAATTGGATGACTACTTAGCTGCAATTGGGGCATGGAGTAAACTTGGGCATATCGAACAAGTAGAAGAGACCTTTGAAGACCTGCTGAAGACATCACCAAAGCTCACTTCCAAGTACTTCAACGCGATGCTGAATGTGTATGCAGAAAATAAACTTCTCTCCAAGGGCAAAAAGTTTCTAGAAAGGATGTCTTCTGCTGGGTGTCCAAGTGGCCCCCTTACCTGGGATGCACTTGTTAACCTTTATGTGAATTCAGGTGAGGTGGAAAAAGCCGACTCATTTTTGCTGAAGGTGGCAGAAAAAATTCCTGACAGATACCCACTGTTCCGTTCTCATATAAAATTACTGAGGGCATATGCAGAAAAGGGTGATATCCATAACACTGAGAAGATATTTGATAGGCTGAAGAAAGCGAGGTACCCAGGGAGAACAGCACCTTATGGTTTCTTACTTAAAGCATATGTCAATGCTGAGGTTCCAGCCTACGGGTTCAGGGAGAGGATGAGAGCTGACAATGTGCGGCAAAGCAGGACCGTGATGGAACAGTTGATGCATCTTGACAACTTGCAGAAAGGAGGCAATCCAGAAATGATAGAGTGAGACTTATTTGTTTCATCCATTTACAGTTAATCCCACTGAACAGCGTACCGTAAGTTTCACGCGAAGGATTTGGCATGGAAGGTTAGATAGTAGGATAGAGGAATACACCATGGCGTTCTCTCCTCGACATGAAATATGTGTTCCTGGTATGCACTGTGTTACAGGATGATAGAAGTTTGAGGTTACTATTCGAAGTTGGAAGCTTATCGTGGCAATATTTGCGTTTAATTCATAATTCTTGATTAACAATGAAGGAGAATGAACTTTTAAGGCCGTTTGCTTCATTAAGTGTAGACAATTTATTTTCCCCGTTTGTCTCTGTTGGATTGCGTTTAATCATTCATGTTAACCTTTGAATCTGTGTAGTGTGAAAGTGTTTAGCTTTGTTCACACTACACTAGCTAGCCTATATAAAGTGTATCTATTTTCATCGTTTGTGATAATATAATCAATACATTATTCTCTAATATGGTATCATTAGTCAGGCATCCCTCCTCCAGCCGTCGCATCCCCCGCCGTTGGCGCCCCCCTCCTGGTCGGCGCAGCCACCCTGACCAGCACGCACTCTGGCGCGTTGCCCTTGGTCGGTGCGCGTTGCCCTTGGTCGGTGCGCAACCTCCAGCTGACGCGCAATCGTTGCTGCCGGCTGCCACCCCTATCCTTGTCGGTGCCTTCCTTTTGATTGATGCCCTGGACAACATTTGTCTATCGATCAGCGTCCCCCCTCTCGTCGGCTGGTCGACGCGCGACCGCTACTGCAGCCGTCGCACCTCCACCAGCATGTAATCGTTGTTGCCGCTGCCAGCTGCCACCTCTACCCTTGTCGGCGCCTTCTTTTGACCGAGGCTCTGGACAACATTTGTCCATCGATCAGCGTCCCCCCTCTCGTCGGCTGGTCGACGCGCAACCACTACTGCAACCGTCGACTGTCGCACCTCCGCCAACATGCAATCATTGTTGCCGCTGCCAGCTGCCACCTCTACCCTTGTCGGCGCCTTCTTTTTGACCGACGCTTTGGACAACATTTGTCCATCGATCAGCGTCCCCCCTCTCGTCGGCGTCCTGGTCAATGCGCGGCCGCAGCTGCCAGCCGCCGCACCTCTCCTGACCGGCGTGCACCCCGACGCAGTTTCTCTGGTCGGTGCACGTCCTCTCGCCGGCGTGCCACGCGCGCCTACCACTGGTTCGGCATGAGACGCGGCCCTCGTAGCTCGCCGCGCCGGCTATTTTCCATAATCGGGTTGCCATCGATCTCCTTTGCTTGGATCTGGCCATCGCCAGTAGCCGCTCTCCCTATGGTCACACCGCCCATGGCGCCAGCCGCACCGACTGCTTTCCCCGACCAGATCGGGCCGCCACCAGCCTACTACTCCCTGATTCGGTCGTCGCCGGTCTCCTTTGCCCCGAACATACCGACGTCGGCCGCAGCTGCGCCGTACGGCCCTGGCTCCACTTGGTCGGCCATCGGTGCCCACTAGACGGACGCAGGAGGCACTGCTCTATGGCTGGCTGCCGGCAGGGTTACCTGGCCGGACGTCGCCACCAGATTCACCACGTTGGGCTGGCCGCCACGTCGCCCCTTCCTGCGCTCCACCTGTTGCTGACTGGGTGGCTGATTCCGGAGCATCGTACCATACCACTTCTGATGCTGGTATACTTTCTTCCACCCACTCTTTCCACCCTTCTTTTCCTTTATCTACCGTTTTCGTGAATGAGTCTGTTCTTTCGGTCACCTTAGTAGGTGACTCGGACTTTCCGAGTTCTTTCCAGCTCAAAACATTCTTGTTGCTCTAGATATTATTCGGAGTTTGCTTTATGTTCGTCGTTTTACCATCAATAATCATGTTTCTATTGTGTTTGATCCTTTTGTTTATCTTTAAAGAATCTTTCCACCTGTCATATTCTTATCTGATGTGATAGCTCGGGGCCTCTATATATGCTTCGACTTCCTACTTCTGCTGCATCTCCGACTTTTGCTCTGACTACGAAATCTTCGTCCACCACTTGGCACCGCCGGCTTGGCCATCCTAGCATCGGTGTTATGTCCAAGCTGTCCAGTAGTTATGTTATCTCGTGTACTAGGGGCACATGTGAGTCTTTATGTTATGCTTGTCAGCTTGGTCGCTATGTTTGACTTCCGTTTTCTACGTCTGTGACTCATGTTGAGCATATATTTGATCTCATTCACTGTAATTTGTGGACATCTCCTATTATCAGTATTTCTGGTTTTAAATATTACTTGATGGTCATTGATGATTTCTCGCATTTTTCCTGGACTTTTTCCTTACGTTTGAAGTCTGAGTCATATGTCACTCTCTCCCACTTCTTCGTTTGATTGTCTACTCAATTTGGACGCACTTTTCGTGCTCTCCAGTGTGATAACGGACGCGAGTTTGAAAACTCAGCGCTCCGTAATTTTCTACTCGCACATGGCGTCCAGTTGCGCATGTCTTGTCCATATACCTCCACTCAAAATGGCAAAGCAGAGCGCATGATTCACACCACTAATGATGTTATGTCCTCATTAATCGCCTTTCCACCAAAGCGAGTCGGACACCTACCCTGTACTTTGCCTTGTATGGCACTACCCCTCTTTACGACCACCTTCGAATTTTCTGGTGCGCTTGCTATCCTAACCTTTCCGCCACATCTCCACATAAGCTTGCGCCTCACTCTACTCAATGTGTCTTTCTTGGGTACTCTCTCGATTATAAGGGGTACCGCTGTCTGGATCTCACTACTCACCGTATTTTGATTTCTCGACTCATCGTCTTCGACGAGTCCTCTTTTTATTTCTCCACTTCCTCCTCTGTTTCAGCTGCAGAGTTGGACTCCCTGTTTTCTACTAACACCGAGGCTGCCACACCACAGTTGTCTTGGCCTTTTTCTACAGATATGACACCTGCTGCACCACGCATGGCCTCGACGTCCTCGACATCGGCTGTTGCGTCGCGTGCAGCCTCGACGTCATCAACGTCACCCGCTGCGCCACGCGCGGCCCCGACATCTCCGACATCAACTAATGCAGCTCGTGCAGTACCAACACCTTAGACGTCACCGGTTGTGCCTCCCACGTTCCCGACGTCTCGGTTCACTGACCCTCCTCTCGTCTACCAGCGACGAGGGTGGGTTGGTGCTCAGGCTCCAGAAGCCTTGTCGTCCCCGGTGTCCCCAGCCACGCCACGCGCGGCTACGACGTCTCCGGGCCCCTCAGCCGCGCCACGCACGGCCCAGGCGTCTCCAACCTCCACTGTCGCGCCACGCGCGGATCCAGCATCTTCGACCTCTGCGGATGCATCACGTGCGATCCCGACGTCTCCCACCTTCACGAATGCGCCACGTGCGGCCTCGGTGTCTCCTACATCACGTGCCACGCGCGACCACGATACCGTAGTTTGCCGACCCTGCTCTTGTCTACCAGTGACGAGGGCAAGTTGGTGACCCGATGCCTGCTCGTGCCGAGCCCCAGTGTACCACCCGCCTTTGCTCCACCAAGACCCAACGCATGTTCACCCAATGGTGACTCGACGTGCAGCTGGGGCCCTTCGTTGAAAGCATCTAGGCCCCCCATGAAGTACGGTTTCAGTAATTAATGACAACCATTGAACTTTACTAATGAAGTTGTGAATGCAAGGTCCCCCATAATCACTCATAAAATAAAATGAATATGTCATTGGAGACCCATATACAATCAACTTTTGAGATCAAATCAATGAGATAAAGACAAGAAGTGAAAGCTCTTATATCTAAGTCACTCAACCATAAGTTGACAACATACAATGCTTGAAGATCATCAGAGAGCCTTGTGGAACAAATGTCTAAGAGGTCATATGAGCAAGACACAAAAGATTCACTCAAAACAACTCGAAGCAAACAAAATCAACTCACCGGATCAACCGATGATTTCAGAAATGTACACATCAGTCAAGTTGGTTCAATTGAAGAAGAAGACCTCAGACAAATGTACTCACCGGATCATCCGATGTGAATGGCTCAGTGACATCGGTCCATCAGTACAGTTTGCAATACCATTGGACCAAGTGAAGCACCGGATCATCCGATGTGCAGACTTACACACATCGGTCGATCACTCCAGTAAGCATCAAGATTAAGCAAATTCTGAGGAAGAGCCACCGGATCATCCGATGAGAAGACAGGGGCAACATCGGTCTAACAACGGTCATATCTGACACGATGACGTCAGCCAAAGTAATTAGACCGATGATAACTAAAGGGGAGACATCGGATCATCCGGTGTTCACAGTAAAGTTCTGTCAGCCTACTTTTCCAACGGCTATTTCGGGGAGGCTGGCTATAAATACCCCCTAACTCTGTCATTTCGTTAAGTCTTAATCACCTGAAGCTACCAACACATCTAGAAGTGTTCAAGGCCAAGAGCAACCACTTCCACACCATTTTGATCAACTCTACACCAAGGTTTAGGCTAGAACTAGCTAGAGAGAGAGAGCTTGTGTGCCACCATTCTGTGTGAGTGGACTCTCTAGGTTAGTGTGAGAGCCTCAAGGGAGTGCCCTTGGTGTTGTAATCGTGAAGAGACTTCTGGAGCTTGCCAAGGCGTGTGTGGAAGCCCGGAAGGTCGAAGTTGTACAAGGCTTGAGTTCCACCTTGCCAAGGAGGCGAACGGAGAAGAATAGTGAAGACCCCTCGTCTCGGTGATGTGGGTGTGGCAAAACCCTTTTGTTGGGTGCCACAACGTGGATGTAGGAAGATCTTCACGATCTTGCCGAACCACGGGATAAATCCTTGTCTCCTCGGGAGTTTGCATCCTTCTCCTTCCTTTTCTTTTATGCATTTATATTCCGCAAAGTTTCTATCTACTAGAATGCATAGTTAGTCGCGTAGGGAATTGGGCTTTAGAAATTAAGTTTCAATTGCTTAGAATTTTTCGAAGAAAGCCCAATTCACCCCCCCTCTTGGGCATTCGGTCCTTACAATTGGTATCAGAGCAAGGTTGCTCATAGGATCATTCTAGCTTCACCGCTAGAGAGCTAAAATGGTCAAGGTTGGGGGTTCGATTCCTATCTTCGAGGGCAAGAACTTTTCCTATTGGAAAGCACGCATGCGCGCTTATCTAGAGGCTATTGCTCCCGAAGTTTGGGAAGCGACCCACGCGAGGTTTGGAGAACATAATTATGTTGGTGATCAACTTAAATGGGATGCTAAAGCTAGGAATGCAATCTATGAATGTATTAGTCAAGATGTGTTTTTTAGGATTGCTAGCAAGGAAAAGGCTTGTGAAATTTGAGCTTGCTTAATTGAGATTCATGAGGGCTCTTCTCGTGTCAAAGAACTAAAATATCATATGCTTAAGCCAAGTATGATGAATTTAAAATGCTTCCTCATGAAAATGTCAATGAGATATTCTCTCACTTAAATGTGCTTATTGAAGAAATAAATGCTCTTGACATTGCTTCTCTTGGCAAGGGACTCATCAACCGCAAGATCCTCATGCTCCTTCCCAAGCCAAAGTACAACATCATCAACTCCATGCTCCAAAAGGAGTCACTTGACCACATTGAAGTTTCGGAGCTCATTGGAGAAATACACGCTCATGAGATGAGTGTACTTGAAATGATGGAGCAATCATCATCAAAGACCATTGCTCTAAAGGCCTCCACCAAGAAAACAAGCCTCAAGAAGAAGAAGGTGGTTGATCCTAGCTCAAGTGAAGAAGAAAAAGCATCAAGTGAAGATGATGATGATGAGCTTGCATTAATGATGAGAAAGTTCTCACGCTTGAACTCTAAGATTACCAAGAAGGGGTACACCTTTGATCCCAAGAAGAAAGCATTTCTACCAAGGAGAGATGATCGTAAGACTTGCTACAATTGTGGTGATCAAGGCCACATCTCCTATGATTGTCCAAAACCGGACAAAAAAAGAGAGAACTACAAAGGCAAGCATCGCAAGCTTGAAGGAAGCGATGATGATGAAGAAGAAGCCAAACCAAAGCCAAGATCCTTTGGGAAGAAGAAACATGACAAGGGCAAGAAGGCAAGGCTCTTCCCAAATAAGAGAAATGGCCCACAAAAGGTGTTCATGTGTGAGGCAAATGAATGGGTCACCGAAGAAGAAACAAGTGATGAAGAGAGTGAAGAGGAAGAAGAAAGCTTGGCCGGCCTCGCCAACGCCAACAATGATGATGCACCTCTTCATCCACCGCCCATGTGCCTCATAGCTAAAGGTAACACCAAGGTATGTGATGACTCCAACGATGATGATCTTTCCTCCGATGATTTAACATCTTTGATAAATGAATATCATGCTATCATTAAGAGGGAAAAAAGTAAGGTTAAAGTGCTTGAAGAAACTCGTGCTAAACTTGAGAGTGCTAACCTTGATTTGCTTAACAAGTATGAAAGCATACTCAAAGAGCATGACACGCTCAAATCCCATGTCAAGCAAATTGAGGAAGAAAAGACTAAAATCAAGATAGATAATCATGAACTTGACTTAGCACACCAAACACTCTTGAAAGAGCACAACAAGTTAATACAAGAACATCAAACACTTAACCTTGCTCATGACATGCTTGATCAAGAGTTGAAAAATATGAAGAAGCAAACTCTTAATGATAAGATATCCATTACTTTTCATGCCACTAATGCTTTGCACAAGTCTTTGCCTTTGAAAGCTAATGCTAGGGAGAAGGACTTGTTGGAAGAAATTGAGAGTCTCCGCACTAGTGTGGCTACACTTTCAAAAGGAGAAGTAAAGCACAAGGAAATTCTCTTCCAACAAGCAAAGGACTTCAACAAGAGAGGACTTGGATCCTTCCCGGTGCCTAACAAAGGAAAGGTGCCCTCACCGGAGCTAAGAACAAGCTTCATCAAGGAAGTTGGTTCTTATTGCCAACATTGTGAGGTCACCGGTCACCACACAAGGGGGTGTCCTCTTCCTAACCGACCTTCTCCTAAATTGCCTACTAACTATAAATCTACTTTCAATGATTATTATTATCTCTTAAGTAAAGTAGGTGGCAAGGTGAAGGCTAGATTCATTGGCAAAGACGTGAAGGGCATGAAGGGGAAGCTCCCCAAGCAACTTTGGGTCCCAAAAACACTTGTATCACACATACAAGGACCTAAGTTGGCTTGGGTGCCTAAAGTCAAAAATTGAATTCATGTGTGTAGGTGAACTACAAAGCCGGAGGAAAACATTGGGTACTCGATAGCGGGTGCACTCAACATATGACCGGCAATGATGGTATGTTCACCACCATAGAAAACCCCGGCAATCATGAACAAGTCACCTTTGGTGATAACTCTAAGGGAAAGGTAATTGGGTTAGGTAAAATTGCTATTTCAAATGATTTGTCCATTTCTAATGTCTTGTACGTTAAGTCACTTAGCTTTAATTTACTTTCTATTGCACAACTATGTGATCTTGGACTAACGTGCACATTTAGCAAAAATGATGTTGTTGTGAGTAGTGAAACTAGCCAAGACATAGTCTTCAAAGGATTTCGGCATGGACATCTCTACCTAGTGGACTTCGCCAACAAGAATGCTAGCTTGACCACTTGTCTCTTCACTAAGACAAGTTTGGGATGGCTATGGCACCGACGCATAGCGCACATTGGAATGAGCAAACTCAAGAAGTCATTCAAGCTTGGGATGGTGACCGGCGTTAAGGATGTCATATTTTAGAAGAACAAGCTTTATAGCGCTTGTCAAGCCGGGAAGCAAGTTGCTTCACACCACCCAATGAAGACAATGGTGTCAACCTCCAAGCCACTTGAACTACTCCACATGGACCTCTTCGGACCGTCTACATATCAAAGCCTTGGCGGTAACCTCTATTGTCTCGTTATTGTTGATGACTATTTTCGCTATGCTTGGACTCTATTTCTAGGTGACAAGAGTGAGACTCCGGAAGTGTTCAAGACCTTCGCAAACCGTGCTCAAAGGGAATTTCAACTTCCCATCATCAAGGTCCGGAGTGACAACGGCACCGAATTCAAGAACTATAATATTAGGGAGTGGTGTGACCGTGAAGGAGTAAAACATGAGTTTTCGGCCACATACACCCCTCAACAAAACGGTGTCGTTAAAAGGAAGAACAAAACACTCATCACTCTTGCAAGAGCAATGCTTGATGACTACGGCACGTCGGAGAAGTTTTGGGCTGAAGCAATCAACACGGCGTGCCATGCCGCAAACAGGGTCTATCTCCATCGACTACTTCAAAAGACCCCATACGAGCTTCTCATTGGGAGAAAGCCCAACATCTCCTACTTTCGAGTCTTTGGATGCAAGTGCTACATCTATCGCAAGAAAAGGCTCGATAAGTTTGAAAGAAGATGTGATATTGGTATATTTCTTGGTTATGCATCAAACTCAAAAGCATATCGAGTATTCAACCAAACCTCTGGTTTAGTTGAAGAAAGTTGTGATGTTGAGTTTGATGAATCTAATGGCTCCCAAGAGGAGAGTTTTGGTCATGATGAAATAGATGATGAGCCTCTACGAGAAGCCATGAAGAACATGACCATTGGAGACATCAAGCCCGAAGTTGAGGAGAGCCATGATCAAGGGGGAGCTTCAAGTTCCAACAACAACTCTATGGCGCCTCAAGTTGACGAAGAAGAGAAGGATGATCCATTGTCGACTCAAGACTCACAAGCACAACAACATCAAGAAGAAGAAGAAGAAGAAGAAGTCCATGATCAAGTCCAACCACAAGAGGAACAACACGCATCACCTTCGTCAAGTGCTTCACAACCGCTTATGAGGCATGGACGCATCTCCAAGGCGCATCCAATGGATCAAATCATTGGAAGTCCGTCAAGGGGTGTAAGTACACGTTCTTGCCATGTTGCTTCGTTTTGTGAGCACTACTCTTTTGTTTCGTGTGTAGAACCCACTCACATTGAGGAAGCGCTCCAAGACCCAAATTGGGTGATGGCCATGCAAGAATAACTCAACAACTTCATCCACAATGAAGTTTGGGTGTTAGAGGAGCGACCCAAGGAAAAGAACGTCATCAGAACAAAGTGGGTGTACCGCAACAAACAAGACAAGAATGGCGTTGTGGTCCGCAACAAGGCAAGACTTGTGGCCAAAGGGTTCTCGCAAGTTGAAGGATTAGATTTTGGGGAGACATTTGCCCCGGTCGCTCGGCTAGAAGCCATCCGTATACTTCTTGCCTTTGCTTCACATCATAGTATTAGACTTTATCAAATGGATGTGAAAAGTGCCTTTCTTAATGGTTACATTAACGAGCTTGTTTATGTTGAACAACCTCCCGGGTTTGAAGATCCGAGGAATCCTAATCATGTGTATAGGTTGCACAAGGCGCTCTACGGGCTCAAGCAAGCACCTAGGGCGTGGTACGAACGACTACGGGATTTCCTCATCATGCAAGGATTCAAGATCGGGAGGGTGGACACCACACTCTTCACCAAGGACATCAACGGAGATTTGTTCATTTGTCAAATTTATGTTGATGATATTATTTTTGGTTCAACTAACGAAGCTTTTAGCCATGAGTTTGGCAAAATGATGTCTAGGGAATTCGAGATGTCAATGATTGGAGAGCTCAACTTCTTCCTTGGATTTCAAATCAAGCAACTTCAAGAGGGGACCTTCGTCTATCAAGAGAAGTACACCAAGGACCTCTTGAAGAAATTTGATATGGGAGATTGTAGCTCAAGAAGCACGCCAATGGCAACAAATTGTCATCTCGACGCGGATAAGGACGGTAAACCTATTGATCAATCCAACTACCGTTCTATGATTGGTTCATTGCTTTACCTTACTGCATCTAGGCCTGATATCATGTTTAGTGTATGCTTGTGTGCTCGCTTTCAAGCGGCACCTAAAGAATCGCATAGGAAGGCGGTCTTTAGGATACTTAGGTATCTTAAGCATACTCCTAGTATGGGCTTGTGGTACCCTAAAGGTGCAAAATTCCAACTTGTGGGATACTCGGATTCGAACTTTGCCGGATGCCGCGTAGATCGCAAGAGTACCTCCGGTGGGTGCCACTTGCTTGGGTGTTCCCTAGTTTCTTGGTCAAGCAAGAAGCAAAATTTCGTCGCCTTGTCCGCGGCGGAAGCGGAATACATTGCGGCCGGTGCATGTTGTGCCCAAATTCTTTATATGAAACAAACCCTTTTGACTTTGGTATTAAACTTGGTTGTGTGCCTCTCCTTTGTGACAATGAAAGTGCAGTTAAGATAGCTAAAAACCCCGTTCAACACTCCCGCACTAAGCACATTGATATTCGCCATCATTTCTTAAGGGACCATGAAGCTAAGGGAGACATCTCATTGCGAGGTGTTAGGTCCGAAGAACAATTGGCGGATATCTTCACTAAAACACTTGATGAGAAAACTTTTTCTAGGCTTAGGAGTGAATTAAATGTGCTAGATGCAACAAACGTCATGTAAGAATGCATATCATATAGGTCTTGCCTAACTCTCAAAGGATAGGGGTGAGCAAGGGTTAGCTTGGGATGGTGGTTCTTTTGGGTTTCCCAAGGCTTGGAGAGTAGCTCTCCCTGAAGAAGCCTTTGAAAGGTTCAAACTTGGCAAGATAGATTTACTTTATATCTTACATGATGCCTGCCATATAGATTTACAATTTCTTGCATTATAAAATGTTTGGCATTGCATACGGTAGATTGTCACAAAGGGGAACCCACCTCATGAGAAAGAGACTTGTTTGAAATGCAATATCTCAACTCATATAAGGTGGAAAGAACAAAATGTTAGGTGCGTTAATGCCTAGAGGAACATGCTTCAAAGAGATAGAAGTCTTCATACTCTACCTTACAAAGCATGGGCCTTACATTTTATTTGAATATTTTCCTCCTATTTTTCTCGGTGTTCGATTTGCTCTAAGGTCTAGCCAATCTATTGGCATATTAGTATCTTTGAGGGGTAAGGGGTTGCCCAAAAAGTCCTAAGACATGTGTTTCCCTTTGCTTGTTTGTTTGGTCAAAGGACATATATGGGATGTTATTGTTCTGTAGTCATCGGATTATCCGATGCCTAGGTCCATCCCTCATCGGACCAATAGGTGTTCAATCTTCAAGGGCCAGTTCAGTCAGAATCTCAAATGATCCGACGCGTTCATTCTGAAAAACATCGGTCCATCTGGTGTTCTCTATTCTGGAGCTGTGGTCAATTCCACCGATGTTACTTCCTCCCACGTCGGACCATCCGGTGTCAACATCCCTCTTTTGAACACCCTTACTGTTCCATTTGACCGATGATCCAAACCCTAAACGTCGGTCCATCCGATGTCAATAGCAACTTTTTGAATATCCTTACTGCGGCGTTCGACCGATGTATATCCCATCTAACATCGGTCCATCCGGTGTTAAAAATTCGGCTAGGGTTTGGGACCCACTATTTAAACCGGCCGTACCCCCTTCGCCTTCCTCTCTCCCGATCCTGACGCCTCCACCGCCTCCCTCTCGTCGCGCCACTACCTCCACCGCCGCTGGACGCCGCCGCCGCCGCCCACAGGCCGCCGCCGCCGTCTCCGGCTGCCGCCATCTCCACAGCGCCTGCGCTGCTCGCCGCACCTCCTCCATCCACCCGCCGCTCGCCGCGCCACCACCTCCATCCATGCACCGCACACCAGCGCCGCCGCCACTCACCGCCGCTCGCCTCCACCAATCTGTCGCCGCCGCCTCACCTAGCCACCGCCGCGCCTCCACCCAAGCGATGCCGCCATCTCCGGTCACCACCCCGTCGCTAGGGTTTCGCAACCCCGTTAATCTCCACGTCATCTCCTTCGTCGACTCCGTGCTCTCGCGCATCGCAATGGCTCGCGAAAAGAAGAACAAGGGCAAGGCTATCGCGGAGCCGGCCGCAAAGAAGCAAAAGTTGTTAAAGGAGGAGAAGAAGGCCTTGATGGCCGCTCGCACCGCCGAGGAGCGTGAGCGTGGCCGAGGGGGGTCGCTGAGGATCCGTGAGGCCCGTCCGAGGCAGCCTCCCGTGATTGACGACTCTGAGGCCGAAGAGGAGCCGGTTGAGCCTCTCGTCCGCCGGCGCTCAGCCCGGACACGTGGGGGTCACACCGAGGCTGCTCCTCGTCCGAGACCGACGGCTGCCAACCGTCGTGAGGACAGGGAGGCCCAGCGTGCTATCTATGAGATGGACACCACTGTCCATGTCGCTGAAGGAGTCCGGTTGACCGACTACCGGAAGATGAAGGCCAAGCAGCTTCACAAGCTCAGATGGAATGTGCTGCTTGAGGAGTGGTACCCGCAGCTCCGGGAAGCTCTGGTGGATAGTCGCTTCTGGGCTGTCACCCAGGCGTCTCTCTACGAGACCTACAGGCGTCGAGGGGACAAGCTGTTTCAACACAACTATCTGGATTGGGGACAGCTAGCTTTGGCAGCAGAGACGGAGATCCGTCCTTACTTTGAGAGGTACCGAGGCTTGGTGCAGCTGATGGCATATGAGCGGAGTGCCTATGTGGAAGATTGGGTCCGCGTCTTCTACGCCACCCTCTATGTCTCTGAGGGCAGAAGGTCAATTGACTTCATGTTTATGGGTAAACACTACCACTTGACGAGGCAGACGCTGGGACAGTTGCTTGGAGTGGACTTGCACGACACCTGCGTGCATGAGAGGCTCTACGGTCAGGCAGATCCACCGAGGAGGCCGCTCACTGGAGGAGTGGCACCGCCGCTGGAGGAGATCCGTTCTTTGTTCGGTCCTACTTTCTCTCCTGACCAGCCGAGAGTTCCAGCCCTGTTGACTCCAGCCGCGCGCACAGTGCACCTCGCCTTGCGCCGCACGCTCCTGCCGAGGTATGGCTATTTGGAGGGGTTCACCAGCTTGCAGCAGACTCTCCTGTTCTACATCATGAACGGGATGGAGTTCAACATCGTGGATGTCCTCATATGCGAGATGGAGGATGTGATCACAGATGGTGTGGGCATGATGAGGCATCTAGTATATGGACACTGGATCAGCTACCTGCTTACTATGATGGCTCCTGAGGGGTCCGCCGTGCACGACCATCTCTCTGACGAGAGTGTGACACGGTTCGGACACTATCGTGCCTCGGCTCCTGGAGACTGCCGCCTTGGCTGTCCAGTTGAGCGTCAGGTCAGGGCCCGACTGTCTGAGGAGGACTGGTCTGACCTAGAGAAGGAGGATGAGAGGCTTGCCGAGGCTGAGGCACAGGGGGAGGACCTGCTGCATATCTGGTCTGAGAGCGACACCGACGACAGTGTCGAGGAGTACTTCCCTCCTCCGCCCTCTCCCAGGCAGCACGACGCGGAGGCTGGAGGCTCCACAGTGCCACCACCTACTCCACCTCCCGTCACTGAGGCGCAGGTCACGCAGCCGTCAGAGCTGACGTCGCTCCTCCAGCAGATGGTTGAGCAGCAGTGTCTGGACAGGCTGGCAGCCGAGCAGGCCCGAGCGGAGCAGGCTGCCCGTCTCCTCGAGCTCCAGCAGCAGCAGCAGGAGATGCAGCGTCAGATCGCCCGTGAGAGGCGTGAAGACACTGACAAGCTGACGGGGCTCATCGACCAGATGCACCAGCGCACCCTCGACCACCAGCAGCAGACGCAGCAGGCGATGATGGGCATCGTGGGGTTGATCACCAACCTCTACACCCAGACCAGGATTGCCCTCCCGTCGCAGCTACCAGGAGTCGCTCTACCACCTCTAGTCTTGGCTCCAGCTGCCGCTCCAGTGGCCCCAGTACCTTCTACACCGATTCCCTCCTTCAGCATGTCTCCTCTTCTAGCTCCTGGTGCTCCACTTCACTCCCCGCTGCCGGCCACGACTCTGTTCCAGCAGACGCCGGCCTCCGTCGTCAGTGCCCCTGCTCCTGCAACTCCTCCACAGCAGGCACCGACGGTGGCTCCTTCGGCTCCGGCAGCTCCCTCCACCACTACTCCAGCCAGCAGCTCTGACGACAGCGACGGTGACCAGTTCATCATCGCGCCCAGCACTCAGGGTCCTTAGGCGCTCGGATCCCTTTTTGGTGTCTTGATGCCAAAGGGGGATAAGAGTTAGAGGAGTCAGGGGGAGTGTCTTAGTGTCAGGAGGAGTCTTAGTGTCAGGGGGAGAAGAGTTAGAGGAGTCAGGGGGAGCGTCTTAGTGTTAGGAGGAGTCTTAGTGTCAGGGGGAGTCTCTTTTATCATTTATTGTTTATCATTCTTGTAATTCAGTGTGTTTGCTACATTTGGTGTGTTTCTACTTTTGAGCTTTAATGAACTTATTTCCATGAGTTGTTAATCGATTGGGCTCATTTGGTGTTTATCTATGTTTTTGATCACTTATTATTCACAGTTGAGTTTTTAATTGATGTTTAAGCTTCAAGTGTGACATCCTGTATTCATTGCATATTCTTTTAAGTTTCATTCTATCAAATTCATTACTATTGCGCTTTGATTATTGTGTTGTCATCAATCACCAAAAAGGGGGAGATTGAAAGCATCTAGGCCCCCCATGAAGTACGGTTTCAGTGATTAATGACAACCATTGAACTTTACTAATGAATTTGTGAATGCAAGGTCCCCATAATCACTCATAAAATGAAATGAATATGTCATTGGAGACCCATATACAATCAACTTTTGAGATCAAATCAATGAGATAAAGACAAGAAGTGAAAGCTCTTATATCTAAGTCACTCAACCATAAGTTGACAACATACAATGCTTGAAGATCATCAGAGAGCCTTGTGGAACAAATGTCTAAGAGGTCATATGAGCAAGACACAAAAGATTCACTCAAAACAACTCGAAGCAAACAAAATCAACTCACTGGATCAACCGATGATTTCAAAAATGTACACATCGGTCAAGTTGGTTCAAGTGAAGAAGAAGACCTCAGACAAATGTACTCACCGGATCATCCGATGTGAATGGCTCAGTGACATCGGTCCATCAGTACAATTTGCAATACCATTGGACCAAGTGAAGCACCGGATCATCCGATGTGCAGACTTACACACATCGGTCGATCACTCCAGTAAGCATCAAGATTAAGCAAATTCTGGAGGAAGAGTCACCGGATCATCCGATGAGAAGACAGGGGCAACATCGGTCTAACAACGGTCATATCTGACACGATGACGTCAGCCAAAGTAATTAGACCGATGATAACTAAAGGGGAGACATCAGATCATCCGGTGTTCACAGTAAAGTTCTGTCAGCCTACTTTTCCAACGGCTGTTTCGGGGAGGCTGGCTATAAATACCCCCTAACCCTGTCATTTCGTTAAGTCTTGATCATCTGAAGCTACCAACACATCCACAAGTGTTCAAGGCCAAGAGCAACCACTTCCACACCATTTTGATCAACTCTACACCAAGGTTTAGGCTAGAACTAGCTAGAGAGAGAGCTTGTGTGCCACCATTCTGTGTGAGTGGACTCTCTAGGTTAGTGTGAGAGCCTCAAGGGAGTGCCCTTGGTGTTGTAATCGTGAAGAGACTTCTGGAGCTTGCCAAGGCGTGTGTGGAAGCCCGGAAGGTCGAAGTTGTACAAGGCTTGAGCTCCACCTTGCCAAGGAGGCGAACGGAGAAGAATAGTGAAGACCCCTCGTCTCGGTGACGTGGGTGTGGCAAAACCCTTTGGTGGGTGCCACAACGTGGATGTAGGAAGATCTTCACGATCTTGCCGAACCACGGGATAAATCCTTGTCTCCTCGGGAGTTTGCATCCTTCTCCTTCCCTTTCTTTTATGCATTTATATTCCGCAAAGTTTCTATCTACTAGAATGCATAGTTAGTCGCGTAGGAAATTGGGCTTTAGAAATTAAGTTTCAATTGCTTAGAATTTTTCGAAGAAATCCCAATTCACCCCCCCCCCCCCCCTCTTGGGCATTCGGTCCTTACATTCGTCTTGTTGAGCGTTTCTTCGGGATCACCCTCTTGTTTACAACACCTCCACCGTTCGCCTCCCCTTTGATATCGCCTATACCGTCTTCTGTCCATAGCATTCTCGCCGACCCTCACTAGCACCGCGCTATGGAGGAAGAGTATGCAACCCTACTTGCCAACCGGACCTGAGACCTTGTTCCTCGTCCTACTCGTGGAAATATTGTCACAGGCAAGTAGGTGTTCACACATAAGAGGAAGGCATATGGCTCCCTGGAGAGATATAAGGCTCAATGGGTACTTCGAGGCTTTACTCAGTGTCTTGGAGTGGACTACGATGAGACCTTCAGTTCTTGGTGAAGTCGACGATGGTTCGCACCATACTATCACTAGCTCTCTCACTTTCTTGGCGCGTACACCAGCTGGACGTCAAGAATGCCTTCCTTCATGGTACTCTGACAGGTACTCTGACAGAGACAGTGTACTACAGTCAACCGACAGAGTTCGTTGATTCAGCTCATCCAGACATGGTCTGCAAGTGAATAAGTTTTGGTACGGTCTGAAGCAGGCATCCCGAGCTTGGTATACCCGGTTTGCCACCTTCCTGGTCTCGTTGAGCTTCGTTGATGCCAAGTCGGACACGTCGATGTTTGTCTATTGACGAGAGGGTGACCCTGTCTATCTTCTCATGTACATCGATGACATTGTGTTGACAGCGTCTAGCTCAACTCTCCTTCAACGTACTATCTCCGCCCTGCAGCAGGAGTTCACTATGAAGAACTTGGGCCAGCTCCACCACTTCCTGGGTATTGCGATCGAGGACCAACCAGGTGGTTTGTTCCTTCACCAGCGGCAGTACTGTCTGGACATCCTCAAGCGAGCAGGCATGGCTGAGTGTAAGCCATGCTCCATGCCGGTGGATACCCAAGCAAAGATCTCTTCTGCCGACGGGACACTCGTCAATGATCCGACCGCCTACAGGAGTCTTGCAAGTGCACTTCAGTACCTCACCTTCGCCAAGCCGGACATCTCTTACGCAATTCAGCAGGTGTGCCTTCACATGCATAACCCACGGGTGCCGCACCTCACCGTTGTGAAGCAGATCCTTCATTACCTGCGCGGCACCCTCGACTACGACCTCCTCCTTCGACGTGACTCGACCTCCAAGTTGGTCGTTGTCGAAGTGTGGACTAGGACACTTCCCTCGATACTACTAAGACGTAGTCCGCGGAGGTTCGTATTCGGTTGGGGCGCGAGTCAAGATCCAGACAAGAGGTGAACACCGAGGGTTTTACGTGGTTCGGATTGTCTGAGTGTAATACTCTACTCCACGGGATGTGTGTTGATTGTATGAGCTTGGATGGCTTGAGATCAGTTGAGATCAAATTCTTTCTACCGTGCAGCGCAACCCTTTTATATGCCAAGGACTGTCCGTTACAGTTCGAGCCTGGCCTGATAAGTGGCCCTGGCTGTATTAACTACCCTATACACGATCTACAATGTTAAGGATGGTTAATAGTGTGATAACGTGCCTTAATAACAACGTTACCTGTCTTGATATTCCTCTGATCATGCATTATTAATATGGCTTTAATGACACGTTAACCAGGTCTTGTAACGGCTAATTGATAGCTCTTGAATGTCTGTGTCGTTGGAAATCTCGTTGTTGATGTTGGTCCGAACGTTGACACGTGGAAGCTTCGGAGCTTCCCTCTATCGGGGGATAGGTACGGTGCCGCTGAACACGTGGTAGCCCCGGAGCTATCCAAACAAGGGAGGCAGGTCCGACTCTTTTGGACACATGGCTCCACTAGAGCTACCCTAATGAGAGAGGTAGGTACGGTTCCGCGAGATGTGTATCCCCTTCGAACGTCTGCCACTTAGACATAGGAACTTCTCGGCTTTGCTTGCGGTGTCAGGAGGTACCCGATACATATAGTACCGACAGTTGTCTACACCAACGCTGACTGCACAGGCTGCCCAGACATCCGCCGTTCCACCTCTGGCTACGCCGTCTTCTTGGACGGAAACCTCATCTACTGGTCCTCGAAGTGGCAACACGTGATCGCGCTCGAGTGCTGAGGCGGAGTACTGGGTTGTGACTAACGGCGTGGCTGAGGCTTCCTGGCTTCAGCAGCTACTTCAGGAGCTCCACTCTCCCATCACTCGAAGCATGTTGGTCTACTATCATAACGTCAGTGTCGTCTACCTCTCCATCAACCCCGTCCAGCATCAGCGCACGAAGCATGTGGAGATTGATCTCCATTTTGTTCGTGAGCGGGTTGCACGTAGCGAGGTCCGAGTTCTCCACATCCCGACGACGTTGCAGTTCGCCGACATCTTAACAAAAGGGCTCCCGTCGTCACTGTTCTCAAAGTTTCGTTTCAGTCTCAACATCTGTTGTGGCTAGATGTTAAGACTGCCGGGGGGTGTTGGATTGCATTTAGTCATTAATGTTATCCTTTGAATCTGTATAATGTAAAAAAATTAGCTTTGGTTTGACACTAGTGTAGTGTGAAAAGGTTTAGTTTTGGTTTCACACTACACTAGCTAGCCTATATAAAGTGTAACCATTTCTTTGCCAGTGGTAATATAATCAAGATATTATTCTCTAATTCAAGTTGTTTGAGAATTGAGACATCTAAGTATTCAATTACTCATATTGAAAGAGACTAATTAATTTCTCACAAACAAGTGATTCGTTGCAAAAAAAAAAGAGCAAATAAAGCTAGCGCGATTTGGACCTCATCAGTCAGCAGCATGCTCCCCAATCCTTTGGTTAAGTTAAAATTGCCAAGCACGCACTGCATCGACCGAAATAATTTGTAGCATGATTTTATAACACTAAAGAATTCACCATATACAGTTAAAGAGGGTACGTAGTGCTAAATGCTCTCACACATTGTGTGATGCGAGAAAAGAGAGATCGGTTCTAGGCTGATATTCCTATCTTTTTCAATCACTCACTGCCAATCTTTGCGACCCATGAATATATGTTTTATCACGCATTTTCATCTTTTATAAATTGATTAATTTTAGGTCTTCTGCTTCATAATATTTATCCATGCCCATCATTATGCTCAGAACAAGAAAAATCAAATTACGACATATAGGAAGAGAATAGTGGTAGATGTTATAATTTTGTGCATATCAAATTGAAGCTTATAAATCTGCTTAAATATTTAAAAACGTATTGATTTATCTTCTCTATAGGGAGTTAAATCTACTACATCTGGACATATCACATTGGTAGCAACTAGAAGCAACCAGTGGTTTGGTGCAATTATGCAATCAATTATTCTCAATTGTTGGATCTGCATCCTACTATTGGTGTATATTTTTATTTAACCTCCTCCATGTCAGTATTACTAGATGAAAAGTATTAAATAAAAACATGTGTTAATTGTATGATGCAGAACTAACGGTTTATGTTGATTGACTTCACGATTGCACTAAAATACTGATCTAAAGCTATTCACACTCGTTTTCTCTAAATCATACTCTATACACTATTATTTTTCTATTTTTCCAGTATCTACTCTAAATTTACACATATCCAGTATTCTTTATAGTACGCTACTACGGACAACCTAATCATTGCCGGAACTTGTAATTGTAAAGCTACTTTAATTCAATAGTGATTCGGCAGAAAAAAAATAAATCACTAAGGCCCGTTTGGAATAGATGTTTTTAAAAGAATTTCAGATGACACAAATTCCTATGGATTGCTGATGTCATAGTGTTTGGATGGAAAAAATGGTGTTTCTCATTCCTATGAAAAGGAAGTTTTTCTTTACAAAATGAAGGAATCAAAAAAATGATGTATGACCTTAGAGAAAGTCACAACGCTGGCTCAAATAGATCAGCTAAGCTCACATACTAATCAGCTTCTCTTGTTTATTTTTTTTTGTTGTTTTGAAAGGCTGAAACAAGTATTTTTCTTCATATTGCAGCTAAATATAGAACAAGAAGCACCACAAAAGTCCAAATTTGATTTATTCATACTTGATACTAGTGTCATGCTAACTCCTATAATTATTAATATAGCTCCTACAAATTTTATTTAGCTGCACTGACATTTTTATTCCCGTGTTTCTATTCCTACATTCCAAACACATAAAACTTATCATTTCTCCATTTTTATTCCTATAATTTTTCTATATTCTCAATTCTTACATTTTCTTCATTCCTGTATTTTTCTCCGTTCCTCTATTTTTCATTCATTTGTTACCTAAACAGTTGTTCAGAGCATCTCCATATTCTCCAACCCGAAACACACTGCACACGGTTAGCTCGTCCGCTCCTCCCGTCGTCCAAGTCAAATCCCCCACGCGCACAGGAATGGCGGCGGCGGCGCTCCGTCCGGCGATCCTCCGCCATATCCGCTTCTCCCCTTCCCCCTCGCCTCCGCTGGCCGCGGCCGCCGCAACGGCGGCGTCC
Organism: Tuctoria greenei; assembly: GCA_036927565.1. NCBI lineage: Eukaryota > Viridiplantae > Streptophyta > Magnoliopsida > Poales > Poaceae > Tuctoria > Tuctoria greenei. The sequence continues at coordinate 115,958,559 of JAYESD010000011.1, read as the reverse complement.
CACCCGCTCGCTCTGGCGCGGTGGCTCGCCCGGCCCATGTCCTCCCACGACGCGCACCTCACCCGCGAGGAGGTCGTCGATCGCGTCCTCGAGGTCCTCAAGAGCCATCCCAAGGTCGAGCCCTCCAAGGTAATTCCACCCCCCGCTCACCTCCTCCACATCTCATCGCACCGGCGGTACCAAACCCTAAACTAGGACATGGCGGCGGCGGTGGTGACAGGTGAACCCCGACGCGCATTTCGAGAAGGATCTGGGGCTGGACAGCCTGGACACCGTGGAGGTCGTGATGGCGATCGAGGAGGAGTTCAAGCTTGAGATCCCGGACAGGGAGGCCGACAAGATCGACTCGCTACCGCTCGCCATCGAGTACGTCGCCAACCACCCCATGGCCGCCTGAGCACTCGCCGCAGGTGAGACCTCCCTTGGTTTTTGTTTCCAGAGGGTGAATAATCGGCTGAGTGGCTCAGGAGAACTGGTCCTTGGTGCTCCGCAGTCTGTTGTGGTTGATGATGATGTCGAAATGGAACATTAACAGTTTCTTCTTGTAATGATGCAATGTGAGATTCTTGTTTATGATACCTATATGTTGTCATTGATGAACTAGTTTGATTGGTCACAATCATGGTCTTTAAATTACAGTGATGTGTTTGTGTGAATCAGGTTTGCTAATAATACAGTATGATGGACACTTTTTATCTGTCTTCTTAAGTTTATGAGAACATGTATTATTGCTAAACAATTACTCACTGCTTATGGAGAATTCCAGATCTGATTATGCATCTTTGTTTCCAATACCCTGTTTATAATGTGTTGCTTGTGATTTGTGGCAATGTATAAAGGAAAACAAAGTTCCATTCTATATAAGGCATTGGGCATTGCAGCTAACATCTCTGCTGACCCACCCATCTAATTTCTGCAAACCCCTTTCATGTTAGTAAAATGGTGCTAACATTGTACCACAAAAATCATGCCCTATTTCTGCAAGTTCCTAACAGTTTTGTCAAAAAACTATAAAAAAGTGGTTTCCATGGAAAGGTTCATGTTCACGCTGAAATTGTTAGAAAGATTTCTCTTTGTAAATGTACTATGTCCATGTCATCTTACATTAAAGAATGTATTTGTTCTGTTTGTACCAGTCACCTTACTCTGTAATCCTTGTCTGGTGTGCTGTTTAACTATCAACCACATATGTGGTGCTGTCAATACCAGTTTGCATTTGCGCTTGGTCAAGTGTTCAGAGTCTACCAGACTTGTTAGTTGTTACCTCATCAGTACAGGTGTTTGTTGCCAGTTCTGTCAGTTAAGGGATAACCAAGATTCCACTACATACAAACGTACCCTCAGCCTGGTAATTTATACAAACTGGCGTTAAATAAATTTGAGTTGTTGACAAAAAAATCAGATGCATTCTGCTGAGATTAGTAGAACAAAAAATGTTTGGCCAGTGTTTTTCATGCTTCACAACAGGATGTCATGCCAGACTTAACACTGTTGCATGAATATTGGTCACATCTTCGTGAGTAATGCATTATTACCATGTTATATTGCTTTATGGTGAACTTTCCAATTATTGTAGTTAGTACTCTCTTGACTGCACTTTATTTACCGATATATTGGGAATGAATTCTTCACACTGCTTGACAATTGAGGCGATCAGTACTGTAGAAAATGTGGTATTGAAATATTTCTACTCTACTGTTGTTAATAGATCTATGAAGCAATTTAAGTGGTTGTAGAATGAGAATGCCATTTGATTATGGTACATGTGATGCGATCATTTCCTGCTTTTCCTTTGATTTAGTGGATCCTTAATCCATGCTAGGCTCTGTTTCATGATTTCCAAGCAACTAATCACATACTCCCTCCTTCCCTTTTTATTTGTCGCCGCAGTTCAAATGAAAAGGTGTCTTTTTATTTGTCGCCGGTAGTAGCGATACAAATTTTATTCCAAATTTACCCCTCACCGACAGCTTCTCCTACCTCCGACCTTTCTGCTCGACAAAGGCGCTGCTCAGGCCTCTCCACTGACGGGAAAGCTCCTGTCCTGCTTTCCTCCTGTCAGCCCCGTGCTCTTCTCCCACCTCCGCCCCTCCTCTTCTCTCACCCCAGCCTCTGCTCTCCTCCCGTCGATCCGGGCGAGCGATGTGGATCTGCGCCATCGCCGGACTCCACGGCAGCCTCGCAAGTCACTGCCACGCGGTTCGCCTCCTCCCGCTTCAAGGGGAAGCCACTCGCGCCCATCCTCGGCAAGTCACGTGGGCGGCACCGCTGGGCCGTTGCGACACGCACACGGCGAGCCAGGCAGCGGCGAGCAGCAACCTCCCGTCCCCATCGTCGAGCTTGGCGGCGCTAGTGTCGACGTTCGCGTTCAAGGGCTTGGACTCCCGCGTCCTGGTGGCGCTGTCGGGCGCACACACCATCTGGCCCGCCTGGTGCACGAGCTTCCAATCCTGTAGACGTCGAGGAAGAACATAAGAAAGAGGTCGATCCAAGCACAGAAAGGAGGGAGAAGGAGCTGGAGTAGACTAGAGTTTATGTCAACAGAGCCAGATGTACTGATGAATAGAAAATCAAGAAGACAAATTTACCTTTTATCCATTGATTTCTTAGTCCATTTGTTGTATTCTCCATTGATTTCTTATTAGTCGTTGTATCAGCTTTGTATACCAATTTTTTGTGAGGCGTAGTCTGTAGACAAAAGTAACATTCAAAACATGAAGATGTCTGCAAAGGAAATGGCAAGGAGGAGTATGCTTCATTTCATGATCTGTCATCACAAAACTGACTTCTAAATACCGTTTTCACCTTCTTCAGCAGCAGATTTGAGTTTATTTTCTTCCTCGACCTGAAATTACAAAAAGCAGCACGTAAATTTGCAATAGTAACACATAATACTCATGCTGCTATTATCAGGTCAAATCTGTCACTGGTATAAAACACAACACACCCTAGAAATAATGTTCTACACTTATGAACAAATCTGTCACTGGTACAAAACACAGCACACCCTAGAAATAATGTTCTACACTTATGATCAAATCCGTCACTGATAAATTATTAGTGCTATTATCAGACACTAGCTTAGGCATTCACTTTACCAGAAATAATACAAATGGTCGATGGAAGTGGCTGTAACTAGCTAGAGGAAATGAGAATATGAACAAAAGAGCATTCACCTCAACCACCTTCTGGGGAGCAAAAGCAAGCCATGATATAATCTCATCGTCAAGCTTAGTCTATTTAACATCCACAACAGTGTGCGCAAGTGAGCAGGAAGTCGACACAACAAGCTTGTAACAAGTGATAAACATTATCAAATGTTCAGGGAAATTTCATCAAATTCAAAGGAAGCCTACTTACTTTTTTTAATCATTATCTGTCTTAGCTCTCAACCCAGGCAACAGAGGGCAATTCAACATCATCAATTGAATCCCCAAATGGATTTGCTAGGTCAGCAAACATTGTTTTGTCTCTGCATATATCCGCGACTGAATTGTGGCTTGTTATGCTGCTTCTTTGATGCTCATCCAAGATCTTTCTCGAATCATCAACCCGCATCGTAAAATGTAAATGTCAAATCAGGAATGCACCTAATACAGTAATGTTGCTATAATATCGTCATGGTAATCTTTTTTTGGCAAGGATGCAACAATAAGCATAGACACGATACCTTCTGATTCATTTCCCGCTTAATTTCTGACGATTGATCCTTCTCCATTTGGAGATCACCTGTCTCATTCAAGAAATATTGTTCCCATGGGGCAAGAAAGAATTCATCTGCCAGATTTTCCCTCTCTCCCTGTCCTTCCAAGCCGATGGATACAGTGCTCCCTATCTGGAGGAGAACCAAACTAATCAAACAGTTTTTACCATGACAGTTGTGTGTGATATACATACAGATTTGAGTTATCATAATAAGAAATAGCATATGATGCTCTTACCTGAAAATGTGGTAACCAGAAACTCATATACTGCAACCAAGCACTGTGAACAAACAGAGCACAAAAAACACATGTCTCAGCGATGTTGATAGTATTGAGAAAACACGGAAAAGAACAACAATTCAATAAAAGAAACTAACAAGTCTGACCTCAGATCAACTTTAGCGAGATAGTGAAAAAGCTAAGATTTGGCAGATTCCGTTTCATCAGACACTTGAGGAGGAGACCGACCCATACGAACGGAACGAACCAAGGTGCAGAAGCAGTGGAGGAGAGGGATCGATCGAGTACTTAGAGCATGGGACGACAGAGACAACGTAGATGTTGGGTGGCGGCAGAGGCATCAGGTGGGGACGGCGATGGAGGGAACATCGAACGGGGACGACGGCGTCGCGTGGCGTGGATGAGGTGGACGGCGTGGACGACAGGGATGGCAGCGGCGTCGGCGACGGCGAGGATGGCAGCGGCGGTGGGAACGGTGACGGGGATCATGGGGACAACAATGGGGAACATGGGAAGACTGCGGGGATGGCAGCATCGGGGACGGCGGCGGCGGGGACAACCGAGGTGTGCGAAGAACACGAGGTGTGCCAATCGCTAGACGCGGAAGGGTAGAACGGTAATTTCACAGGTTCCTTAATTCTGTCAAAGTTGTCGGAAGCGACAAATAAAACGGGACGGAGGGAGTATATCAAAGCAGCGCAAAGTCCAAGGAAAAGGATAATGTAAAATGGCCCAAAAATACACGTGCTGTAACCATCCCTAGCATTTCAGCAGGGGTAGACACTGAAAATGATACAGTAACTGCAGCCACTTTCCTAGTCGTGGACTCGTGGTCAAATGTTTTAAATAATTTCAAATACAACGGGCAAGTATTTTTGAAATAGAAGAGTTCTTGCATAACAATGCACTGTTTTATTATTTTTATCTTCAGTTTTTGTACGCTACTTTTTGTACCGATAACTAAGTACCTGCGTTGTGTAGATATTTCTGTTTGACACAGCTGAAACTTGTTATAAGAAGCTAACTTCTTTTTGACTGCTCTAGGAAGCAGTTGTTTGGAGAAGCAAGAAGCAACTGTGAAAACAAGTTAGACGTTTGACGGTTTGTTTTTAAATATGGTGATCTGCTAGTTCCAAAACGATTATAATTACTAATGTTTTGTGTTAGATTTTTATTTCTTGCATGAAATTAAGTACTTAGTATTCATATGCAAGATAAAAATAGAAGATTTCTAAAATGATGCAATAAAGTTTCATAAAAAATATAAAATATGGCAACGACACAACAGGTAATACGGATCTCTTTACAACAAATTGGCTATTGTGTCTTCAGTGCCACGCTGCAAAAAATCTATTCCTTCCAGCATTAGTAAAAATAAACAAATACAAACACACAACCACACTATCATCTAGCCTACTTCTCGATAGCCTCGAATTTGATCCTCATTGAATCTCTCTTCTTGTTGCTGTTGAAACGATGGTTAAGAAAAGTGATATATTGCGAATATCTCCATTCATATAAACTATTCTGCAACATAGGAAGATCCAAGAAAAACCAATTCAAAACTGAAAAATGCTTTAACGCATGAAAAAAACCAATTCAGCACTGAGAATTAATACAAACCAATTTGGTTATTTTTATACTTTGGATCTTGAACGTATCCATCACACATTGTTAAGCATCATTTGGTCAATGGTTCAGCCATTTAAAATGAAATGCATGCAAATCCCTAGAAGAACCCGTGGAACTGGGGTGGGGTTTGGGAATGCCTCCACTGGGCATGGCCGCTGGGGAGTTGCAATTATCGCCCTGTCTGCGCAAGGGGGCAAATCCTCAGCCATGGCCGCGTGGTGGGGGAGCGGGGTCCTGAGGCCGCGTCGCTGGCCGGGGAGACTGGAGGCGCACACGACGTGGTTCGCTGCTCGACAAGGCGTGGGCGGACACGGCGGAGCGGAGGAGAGAGGAGTCGGGAGGGGAACACTTCAGATAGTTGTTTTATACTATGGCATTGTGGGTAGTTTCCGCATAACTTGAGGGTATTTTCGTAACCCTGTTGCGCATAAGCTGCGAGAAGCGGGTGGAAGGCCGCTTTTCGGTTCAGCGAACTCCTAGATCATTTTAGGGGCAATTGTGTTTCAACCACAGATTCAAAGCCTAATTGTGATTCAGATTCAGTTTTTCAAATTTTTGTGATTTAGTCACAAGTTTTTTCAGCTGAAGCTCGACATTATCACAATTCGTTAAGTGCTCTTAACGGTGTTCACTTTAAAATGAATGGACAAATATACTCTTTGCGATTTTACATTATTTTCATATCGCAATTCTGTTTCTATCATAATTATGACTTAAAGGATTAAAAAATCACTAAGAACATAATGTAAACGAATTCAATTATTTTTTTGCCAAATTTGAAAATTTGGACATGATTTAAAAATAAAAATGAATATAATTTTGGCAACAATTCGACAACATTTCCCATATTCTCTTATATAATTTGACACATAACAAGCATCGGTTGTTGTGCCTCCATGGGCCAAACCGTTTCGCTAGATTACGGCCAAACAAACGGTCGAATGAATTATTCAGTGGCCTATAATTTTATTTATACATTCACGTAGTTCTACAAGACGTATTGTGGCATCAACCCAGATTTAGACTGTCCGTAGTCGCACGCTGCAAAACATACTGTATACACTGTATCGCAGTGTAATTTAGAGTACACACTGTAAAAGTAAAAATAAAATAGTGTATAGAGTATGCTTTAGAGTACGCTGGTGCGGATAGCCTTAGTAAGCCACCATCACAGCAATCTGATCATTCACTTCTGTTTACCTCTGTTAATCTTGACACGCGAACTGAATGTCAACACGCTCATTGAACTTTAAAGTTAATTCCTCCAGAATTAGAATGTGTGTCGTGTGCAAGTGTCTGAAACATGAGTAGAGGATGAATGAGTATGCAGTAAAGTACTGGTAGCAGCTGCAAACAATGCCCTACCATTGCCAATTTATCGAGACAATATATGGTGTGGAACCAAACGTTAGCATAAAAGAGGCATGCTCATGTTAATATTCGTCCACAGCTTTACTTAACTACAAAGTAATATAAAACTATAAACTGAAATACTACCGAGGATGAACTGAGCCAGCTTAGGCCACACAGATCTACTCATAGAAAAATCATTAGCGAATAAAATACTCAATAATAAAACCAAGAAACGAATCCCTCACACCATGTAAGTATTGAAGTGGTTCTTAAACACAACTTGATAACAGTTACAAAAGGAAAACATTAACACTACATTTCATATCGATGTACGAGCGTTATTTCAACTACACGCTCTTTGATATGTTTGGTTCGAGGGATATAGTGGAACGGGACAGGACGATCCACTGTTGTTTGGTTTGGAGACATGTGGGATGGAGTCATCCCTCAAAAGAGAATATTCCACCTAGATGCGGGATGGAACCATCCTACCGAAAACATGGGGACCGATCCGTCCCACCTCCGTGAAGACAGGCGCGCGGCCTTCCAGAAGTACTCATACTCACATGTCCCTGTCCCATCCTTTCATTCAAACAAGAGACGGGACCATTCCGTCCCACACTATCCCACAAAACAAACAAGAAACAGGGATCGCCCCATCCCTCTAGACAAACAGAAAACGGGATCATCCCATCCCTAAAAACTGGGATAGATTCATCCCATCCCACTTTGACTCCCAATCAAACACACCCTAAAAGTGTTAGGCACAACGTCCCTAGGCCCTGTCCCTGTCCCATCCTTTCATTCAAACAAGAGACGGGACCATTCCGTCCCACACTATCCCACAAAACAAACAAGAAACAGGGATCGCCCCATCCCTCTAGACAAACAGAAAACGGGATCATCCCATCCCTAAAAACTGGGATAGATTCATCCCATCCCACTTTGACTCCCAACCAAACACACCCTAAAAGTGTTAGGCACGACGTCCCTAGGCCCACTTAACGTGAAACCCAAGAAACAAGTCGTACAACAAAAGATCAACTCGGAGTCACGAAATATCGGACAAGTCTGGGCAGGAACAGACTAGTCCGAAGTCGTCCAGAGAGAAAATCGGACAAGTCTGGCCTATCATCGGAAACGTCCGAATTTGAACAGAAAGGAAAACGGACAAGTCCGCTGGAACACCGGACTAGTCCAGAAAAGTCCAGGGACTTAGCAAATTTTTCAAGGATTCATGGAGCATCGGACTAGTCCGCACAAAGTCGGACAAGTCTGAAAGTTTCTAGTGCTAGAAATCGGACTAATTTACAGCAAAAACGGACTAGTCCGCACTCTCCTGCGTTTTAAGTGCGGTTTCGTTCCAAATCAATTTTAAACTTGTTTCTCTTTATGTGGATCAATGTTAAACATGTATATGGACGTATGCAAGACATGATGCATGAAAATGAGGGTGTTACGGTACACGACCCGTTCGGACCGTGGCAGCACCCACATACCCACCAGTATATAAAAAAAGCCTGAAATCCTAATCCTAATTCCCAAACTCACGGTATCAAGTGTCCAGACCGCAGCCTTCGACTCCGCCAACCCGCTATTCGCCTTGCCTTCGCGCCCGGTCTCCGCCCTTTGGCCTCCAACCTCCGTTCCCATGGCCTCACGGCGGCTCCGTCGCACTCTGGCCTGCCTCCACGGCTCCACGCTGACTCTCCCGCGTCCCCGACACCCCGTCTCTCTGCGGCTCTGCCGCACGCCGACTTGCCTCCACGGCTCCACGCACCTTCGCCTCCCCCGCCATGGTCGGATCCGGAGCACATACGAGTTGGAGTGGCGATTGGTGCCAGAAACGGCAGGGTGACGAGGTTGGTGGATCCCAATTCAGTTTTTTTTTTTCTTTTTTTTTCGAACATTCGATCCTGACTCGATTTGTGATGGCTTGAACGGCCTCCGGACCGACCCGCCACGCAAACGGACACGGCACGGCCCCACACTCGAAAATGGGATCTGGACCATGCTCGGACTTGGCCTTCGGCCCGTCGTGCCGTCTACTCAGCCCGACACGACAGTTTAATGGATCTTGTCGAACCCATGGTTTTCAGGCACGAGCCCGACCGAGCTCAAGCCAGCTGGTCCGGCTCGGCCTGTTGGCAATATATACTGTGGTGCTGTTTAAAATAACTGCAAAAGATAACGCTATTAGCACCTAACGACGTTTTCAGTGGCCGTCTATCGAGCTGGTAGAGACAAAACTTGAACTAATAAGGATCCATCACCTGTTCGGAGTATGCATGAGAGGAGAGAAGTCATATTTATTTTATGGAGCTCGATTCTTACGTCAAACCAAACAAGAGTTATTCCCTCCGTCCATTTTTTATATCTTTGTATTTTTCTCTTGTACTACACATTATCGGGTTTAAATGCCAGCGTTGCTTTGTTTCAGCATGCCTCCGGCATGCAGCTGCACCTCCCTGTGTTCGACCATTCCCTGTACGCATGCAGCAAACAATGTCTCATGTATCGAATTGAGCCAGATCAAAAGTAGATGAAAGGAGTATTTTCAAAATGTGAGGTGTGAAAGTTCCATAGAGTTAATGATAAATCTTCCACGTGATGGATGTCAATTGTGGTCACGCTGAGGTTGTTTTCAAAAATTGTAATAAGAAATTATTCTAAAATAAAAAGGGATTGTCTAGTAACGATTACCTTAAATTTCATGTGACGTTTAGTAACGATTAACAAACTATGATTTGTACATTACCAATTTCATTCTAATAAATAATGTCGGTACCAAGTTCACTGCTTATCTCCTTGAAGTCCAGAGGCTCCAGAAGAACTTCGAAGTCCTGGATCTCCACCATGTTCAGCGTCTTCATAACGCTGAAGCTGATGAACTCTCGACGAAGGCATCAACCAGAGCTCCGGCTCCCAACGGAATCTTCATCCAGAGGTTGTCAAGACCAACAGCTCAGCACGGTACCGCAAGAAGTGCAAGAGAGTTCCACATGTCAAAGTTAAAGGTCTCCTCAGGCCCCACATATCACACTACACCAGACCCGCATCCCTCATATGGGTAGCTCTGGGGATTGACACGTGTAATGTAAGTCTGGAGCTAAACTCACAACACAGGGAAGCTCCAGACTCAACACGTGTATAACGACCCCGAACCTAACCCCCAGCAGAGGGAAGCTCTGGTGTCGACACGTGTATAGCGGTTCCGGAGGTACCTTCCCGCAAGGGGAAGCTCCCGAGCTGTCACGTGTGGAGCCTCCGAAGCTTCATCACCAACGTGTACATTGGCGAATCTCCTCCAGCACGAACATTCAAGGACCAGTTAAAACGGAAATTACAAGACCTGATTACGTGTCATTAATGTTGTATTAATAACACATGATCAGAGCACTGTTAATAGGACTAACGCAGCCATTAAGGCCTGTTATCACACTATTAACCATGCTTAATGCTCATAGACAATGTATTAGGCTATTAAATATGATAGGGCCACATGTCGGGCCAGGCAAACGTTGTAACGGTCAGTCCTTGGATTATAAAAGGATTGCGCCGCACGATACAGAGGGAGGGAATTCGAGCCAAGCTCACACGCATACTAGTGATACTCAATACAACAACACAAACCCCGCGAAGTAGGATATTACGCTTAGGCGGCCTGAGCCACGTAAATCTCCCATGTCACCATCTTGTTCTTGATCCTTGCGTGCCCAAACCAATACAAGAACCTCCGCGGGCTACATTTGGTAGTACCGGGGGAAGTGTCGTTCTCACACTTCGACATTTTGGCGCGCCAGTAAGGGGGACCCGAGATATCAAGATGGTGAACCTTGCCACATGATCCTCCAATGGCAACCATGTTGAGCAGCCTGCTAGAGGCAATCCCTCTAACATGCAGCATCCAGCAGCTGCTGTTGTCCCGGCAGGCATCATGCCACCACCACCACCATCTGCTCCAGCAAATAATGTTGGACAGCAGGATGGGTTACTTGTGTCGGTCACAGCATCGGCAAACAACAACCCCAAGAACGCGCTAAATGTTGCGTGAACTCTGTTGGAGCGCCCACCAACGCCCGGAGCACCTCAGGGTGCAATGGAGCAGTGGCGCGCTGATGTACATCATCTGGTTGCAGCCGCAGCCGATGCCATCAGCAACCAAGGTCCTCCCCCTTCGGGGCAGGTGACAGCTCAACGTAGGACCTTGTCTGGAAGACTTGGTCCTCACGTGTCACATCACCAACGTCGTGTTGCTTCTCAGCAGGTGACCTCGTTGCCTTCCGAGCCACGACGCACCCATACCATCACAAGGATTCCAACCCATGATCTAGGGTCGGAACTTGATCGCCGTTACCGGTAGCAAGAAGGTCGTGTCCATATCGAGCGTGCTCGCGAGAGGCGAGAGTCTTGGGACAACCCTGCTCCTTAGGGAGTAGGAGGAGGCTGCTCTGCCCTGACCATGCACTTATGCATGGTCAGGAACCGCTAGGTCCTGGTGTATGAGCCTTCCACCTGACTCCATCAACAGTTGGGCGGAACTATGCCAACAGTTCACTGCTGATTTCAGGAGTTCATACACTCGACTTGGCATTGAACTAGACCTTTTTGCTGTCCAGCAAAAAATGGGAGAGTCGTTGCGATCCTTAATCCAACGATTCTCTCAGGTACGCAATACCATTCCATCCATCTCGAGCGCCTCTGTTATTGTTGCATTCAGACAGGGCGTTCGAGACAAAAAGATGTTGGAGAAGCTGACAATCAAAGAAGTCACCAGCATCACGAAACTCTTTAGCCTAGAAGACAAATGTGCTAAAGCTGCTGAGGGCCATGAAATGCACTCCAAGCCAGCTTCGGAGGCCAACAAGAAGTCCTCCAAAGCTGAAGCCACTACATCCAGAGGTGGCAAAAAGAAAAAGAAGCCCCACGGCAATAAGAAGCTGTCGGCCGACGCACCTACCGCTGCGGCTGCTGCAGCTCTGGGTGGCTGGGGGCCATGCCCCGATAAACGACTGTTGATGGCTCCTAAGATATACTAACAAATCATCCCTAGCAACGGCGCTAGAAATGTTTGTTGGTATTTCTTAACACCACAAATCATCTCCGGTAAAGAGATGATATCCGCAAGTGCACAGAAGATACCGTTGTAGCATTTCACCCATGAGTATTCCCAAGGGTATCGTATTTATCCCAAAGGAAGGCAATGGAGTAAACTATATACTACTCTTATGGTCAAACTATGGGATACTAATCCATTATCTGGACAGAGGTAAGTTGATAATAGGGGTAGTGTGACACACACCTAGGCAATCTACTGTAAAGGGTACAATGGGTCCTAGAGGGAAATTGGATTGAGAGTTAGAGAGTTGCTCCTACAATTTCCTAATACATATACATAGCCTATGGTAGATACTAATGGTCATGTCAATGATGAATTCCTATGCAATGCTATTCAACACATCGGACACGGGCTTACCCCTAGCAATACTAGGGAGACTCCCGCCAAGAGCCTGTGGCATAGCCGAACGTGGAGGATTACAAAGGAGAGATAGGGTTGTCACCACCTACTGCCTACCTCTTCAATCTGTGGGTCTACAAGACATCCAACGCTACTTAAATACCCTAGCACCATGCTAGCATACTAAGCAAATACCTTAGGATCCATGGCACAAGCCATCATAAGGCAATTACTAACCTAAATATCGTTGAACCAATGTTGAAGTATAGCATAAGTCATTCATATTAACATAATCATATCATAACTACATAGACTATAGTGGGGGTCTATAGTGTTTATGACCATAAGATGTGATCATGAGAGTGAAATCATAAATACTATACCTTCCATATACATGGACTCCACAATCAAATAAGAAACGCTTTGTCCAAGTATACGTATAAAAGAAGACTAAAAATAATATCTTTATTGAGCACAAAGTCACAAATACAAGAAGGAATACATAAGCCATACCTTTCCCAATGTGGAATTGGGAAGAGAGACTCCTTCTACTCCTTTCTCAATTTGTACTTGGGACTAGAGGCTCTCCTCTCTACATCCTAACTCCTCTAAGTACTATGGAAGATAGTGTAAACAATAGAATGATGCCCAAGTAGTGTGTGTTGAAGTGAGGGGCAGGGGGTCCTATTTATACTAGTGTTGAGGTTGGTTCCCGCCACCAAAAGTGCGCGAATCAGTCACCATTGACTCCAGGGAGCCAGGAGGAGCCAACACGTGGAGGCTGACCGAGTTTGGTGCAAAGACCAGGTCGGCCGACCCCCTGGTTCGGCCGACATGGTCATTGCACCGTTTCTAGTGTGCTTTCTCCAGGTGGCTGTCAGGTGGGTCCCATTGATATATATGGGTGATACACCGTTGGATCTCCTTGGATACTTCTGTTTGTGGGCCATTTGATCCATGGGATGCCACGTGTCATCGCCTGATTGGCTGGGATGACATTTTATAGGATTGGTCCCGCTACATTTCCTCATTTCCTGCATAAAATGCTGCATACACATATTTCTACAAGTCCAAGTGGAATTGGGTTAGATTGAAAGGTGATGTGTGCAAGAAATGACAAATCCTCCACATAATTGAGTTAAATTGATAGATGAAATTGGTATATAACAGCCATCAACAAACTCCCCCAAGCTTATCCTTTGCTCGTCCCGAGGAAAGTCAAGACTTTAGGTTGATGATCAGGAGTTGCTACAATATCTTATTTTCAAAAGTATCTAATGCACAACAAAATACTCTACCTAGTATTGCAGAAATTGGCTATGATACCCTACCTTTGTTAAGTTATCATGGGGCTTATGCTTTTTCATATTCATGAGTAGTTGAAAGGTAGAATAGCAAATGGAGCAAACATAGCCTAGAAATCAAGTTCCACTTAAATCCAAGAGAATTCAATTTAGATATTAAGTACCTCAATTTGATTCTCTCAGTCACTCCTTTGTGGATAGTGGAAATATTTCCTCACCAAAGCATTGTGCCTCTACTATTCCTACTCATTGAATATGGCTTGTATGTGGAGCTTGGTAAGGAAAGTAAGTAGGCATATTTGCATAACATATATTGCTAAGTCAAAAGAGTAAGCCTTAGGAGAATTCGAATCAAAACTTTTTGATTCAAGACTAGTGCATGTGTCATGGAGTGGAAGTGGATGTGAATACTTGAGATAACTCCTTTTTGGTGTAATCTCTCTTTCTTTTGCAGGGATGAAACATGGCTACTTTTCTTTTCTTTTTTTTTCTTTTTTCTCATGCTTATGATGTAAGCATGCCTTTTTTTTGTAGCCATGTCTTCTACTCCCTTTCTTTGCAATGAATTTTGAAGAGAGTGCTAAACATGAATAACATGGAGTTTCTCTTTTTGTTGTGGTATGGTGGATATGATGGACGTTTTACTTACTTCTAGTGTAGAAGTATAGCATGTGCAAGTGAAGTATTGAATTCAAAAAGAGTTGAATGATTTCTCACATAGGTCTATACTAGTTTGACTAGGCTCATTGTGAAAGCAAATAGCATATGCATGAGGTTTTGTCTATGTATGGACATCATATGACTTTGGTAGGTATTTCCAATCAATTGAGGGAAACTTAAATCTTTTTAGAATTTCCCCAGAAATCTAAGTTTTACTTTCAAACTAGGACTAGCAGTCCTATTACCAATTCTAGTCTTGCAACAACCTAGAATTAGATTAAGCTTTTGCTACCCACAACTTCCAAATTAAGGTAAAAGTATTTCAAACCAATGAAAGCAATATTCGGAGAGTAGCAAGTTGTAAACTAGAGACTTAGGAAAATAAAACAGAGCAACTATTCATCATTTCATTTATGTGAATTTTAAATCATTCTTACCGCACATCTTTTTTTGATGAAAGCAAATCTAACCTATTTTTATATATATTTTTTTTAATGCAAGGTGGATGATGGATGGATGGAAAATAAATATGCAATGGATGATTTGATATAAAAATGTAGTGGGTGTGGTACAAGTTACCTCAAGTGGGGGTCCTCACCCAAGCTTATTCTTGATCAAGGTCCGTGATTGGGGTTGAAACCCTAATGACGGAGGTAGGCCATGACTTGGCCTATCCTTGTTGCAGCGTGGCTTTGACAATAGAGGGTTGAGTGTTGATTGTTGTGTTGCCCCCCATTAACACCATGAGTGTGGTTGAATAGAGTGTTTTCGATGTTGATCGTCCGCACATCAGGGTCTCCAGGTGTTGGGTGTGATTTGCCATTCCTTGGCTAAGATAATGATAACCTTTTAGATCCAAAGGAATGACGTGCACTCAACATACATTGAGTATGTTTCGTCATTCTTTGTCTAAGGTGTATCATATCTTTTTGCCATAAGGGAGTGACATGTGCCCAACATGCATTGGATATGATCAGTTGTTCCTTGGGTAAGGTACAACATACCTAGAACCACAAAGGAATGACATGCACTCAACATGGGTTGAGTGTGATCCGTTGTTCCTTGGCTAAGGCATGACATACCTTCTAGCCACATAGGAACAACTTGCACCCAATATAAATTGGGTGTGATCTTATCATTCCTTGGTCATGGTACATCATAACTCTTAGCCACATAGGAATAACTTGTACCCAATGATGGTGGCAAATCCCTTGAGCTTGAATGAGTGCTTAAAATAGTTGAGAGAATCATGCTCTCACCCATTCGTGGCAGCTCATTGGTTGCTCATGGAGGGTTCCCATTTCAAATCTCTAGCCTCGTATAGTTATGATTGACCTTCGGCCATAATTTCCGATAGATAAAAACCATCCTAATTTACTCCTTGGCCAAGAGATGTCGAAATGGAATCCTCGAGGGATCCCAACAATAAACTTCATGAATGCCTGCATAGTAATATTACTCCTGCAAACTTCCTCTCTTGAATGGAGAGGGATGGTTAGCTCTCGAGACTTGTACAAATGAACGTTCGAGTTAGGTAACCGAACTTTCATTTGTACATACGGGGAAGAACAAAATCAAATATGCATTGGATCCAATGTCAAGTGTATCTATGATCAATGTGTTATTCATTGATAAGAGTGGAGCTTTATGGATAATTCATGTTGCATATTTTCTAAAGCTCCTACTCATAGCAATGCATGTGATAGAAATACACTATATGGATCCCTACACTTTTAAAGTTTCTAACCATCTTAGCTTTCAAGAGCAAATTTTTATCATTTAGACCATGACAAACAAGATTCTCAATTTTATCCTCCTGAACCTCACTAGGAATTTGAAATTTAGTGACTCCTCCTAAAAATGCAATTTAATTTCAGAGCAAGGATATCACTTATTCCTAGGAGTTTGAAATCTAGTGACACCATCTATGCATGAAGCTCAATTAAAAATTATGGCTGTCACTATGCCCAAGTTCCTATATGCCAATTCACCAATTAAGTCATGCCCAAAGTTTTATTTCCTAAACCTAGACAAAAATGACTAAGTCTACAAAACAATGCTTAAGGGATTCTAGGTACTTGTTTTAGATTTTTCCAAGTAAGGTGGGATTTCCTTTTGGAGATCCAAAAGTCAATACCCACACTTACTCTTGTGAGGATGCATGAGAATTAAATGATGAGGAAGTGTCAACCTTTCTCACAAATGCAAGCAAATGCATTCAATTCTATGGCAAACCAAACAATGGAAAATTCTAAACTCATACCTCATTTGGGGATTAATTGGTGACGGAGGTCTTTGTGTGAGAAACTCACAACCTTGATTTTTGGCGTAGGCTTGAAGGTTGATGTCAAATGCCAAGTTGAGGTTGGATTTGGCGATGGATTTGGTTTTGGCTCCTCCATTGTGTCATCCTCTTGAACATTTCTCTTCCTCAAACTCTGTCGACACCCTACGTACCGGATACCCCTTGGGATTGCAAAGATCACAAGGAAACTCCATCTACCAGATTTGAAGACCTCTGAAGGCCCCACATGTCAGCCGTAACCGGACCTGCTTCTCCGACATGGTTAGTCCCAGGGCCGCCACGTGTATCGTAAGACCGGAGCCATCGCCCACACATGGGAAAGCCCCAGACTGGATACCAATACGGCACTCCCGGACCTTACCCCAGACAGAGGGAAGCTCCAGCACCGACACGTGTCCAACAACACCGGACCTACCCGTCCACGACGGTAAGCTCCAGAGCTGCCACGTGTCCGAACCTCCGGACCTTCAACCTCAACAATCAGGCTGGTAGACCTCCAACGGCTCGGACCTTCAAGGGGCAATCAAAGACTTTAAGACCCAATTAAGTGTCATTAATACCATATTAATGACACATGATCGGAAGGCCCTTAATACCAGTAATGGCACTATTAAGGCCCGTTACCACGATATTAAGGGTAATTAATCTCATTTATTGTGTATTAATCATTAGTAACCGTCAGGGCCACATGTCGGGCCAGGCTAACTGTGTAACGACCGGTCCTTGTACTATAAAAGGACTGGTTGACGATACACAGGGGGATCGATCCCTCTCTCTCTCGACGCTCGGCTCTCTCTCTCTGAGCTCTCGAGACACTTATGCTCTCACACACACATACTCACTCGCTCAATACAACATCAACACACCCCGTGGAGTAGGGTATTACGCTCAGGCGGCCCAAACCACGTAAATCTCTGTGTCAAATTGCCACCATCTCTTGAATCTCTCCGCGCCCATTACCGAACTACAAACTTCACGGACTACTAACAGTAGTGTCGGGAGATCTGCCGGATTCAACCACTGACAGTTGGCGCGCCAGGTAGGGGGTGCCCGAGATTTCAAGAATAGTGAACTCAGCTGCTGGATCATCCAACGGCAACCCCGCTGCGCAACCTGGTGGAGGCAATCCCTCCAACATGCAGCAACCAGCTGGTGTTGTGGCTCCAGCAGGAGTCATGCCTCCGCCTCCGTCGCCTGCACCAGCAAATCAAGCTGGACAGCGGGACGGAGCATCTGCGTTGGTCACCGCATCGGCGAATAATAACAGCCCCGAACACGCGCTCCATACAACGCGTGCTCTTCTCCAACGCCCACCACCTCCGGGTGCATACCAGGGTGCAATGGAGCAGTGGAGGGCTGATGTGGAACACTTGGTTGCAGCAGCAGCCGATCGCATCAGCAACAAAGGTCCTCCCCCCTTGGGGCGGGCCCCATTGCAGCATCGGACTTTGTCGGGCAGACTTGGTCCGCATGCTTCCCAAAATAGGAGGCGTGCTGCGTCTCAACATGTGACGTCGTTGCCTTCCGAGGCGCGACACACTCATACAGTAACCAGGCTTTCAACTCATGACCTCTAGGCGGAGCTTGATCGCCGTTACCGTCAGCAGGACGACCGCGTCCATATCGAGCGTGCTCGCAAAAGGCAAGAAGCTCGAGACAGCCCTGTTCCTAAGGGAATAGGAGGAGGCTGTTCTGCCCTAGCCATGCACTTGCACATGGTCAGATGGCCACAAAAGTTCTGGCCTCACCTGCAGGAGAAATTTGACGGGACTGTCAATCCCGCTGAGTTTCTCCAGATTTACTCCACTGCAATCCTTGCAGTCGGAGGTAATGAGGCAGTAATAGCCAACTACTTCCCCGTGACTTTAACTGGGACCGCCAGGTCCTGGTTCATGAGCCTCCCACCCAACTCCATCAATAGTTGGGCGGAATTGTGCCAACAGTTCACCGCCAATTTCGGGAGTTCATACACCTGACCAGGCACCGAACTGGACCTTTTTCCTGTAACGCAGAAAAGGGGAGAATCCCTGCGTTCCTTCACCCAGAGGTTCTCCCAGGTACGAAACACTATTCCTTCTATCTCCAGCGCCGCTGTTATTGTGGCATTTAGACAGGGCGTAGGAGATAAGAAGATGTTGGAGAAGTTGGCGATCAAGGAGATCACCAGCGTCATGGAGCTCTTCATCTTGGATGACTAGTGCGCCAAAGTTGCGGAGGGCCGTGAAATGCACTCCAAACCACCTCCGGAGGATAACAAAAAATCCTCCAAAGTCGAAGCCACTACCCCCGGGAGTGGCAAAAAGAAAAAAAAAGTCCAACGGCAAGAAAAAGCCGTCGGCTGGAAGACCTACTGCTGCAGCTGCCGTAGCTCCGGGTGGCCGGGGGCCACGCCCCAAGAAACGACCTCGGTCATCATCTGAAGACGGCGGCAACTCCAAGACATGGTGTCCTATACATAAGTCGAACAACCACAATCTGGAAGACTGCCGAGAGGTCCAGAACCTTGCCGAGCGCTACAACAAGCGTCGACAAGAAGTTCCTTTCCGACAAAGGGAAGGAAAACAGAAAGTTGATGAAGCTTCGACTGAAGAGAAGTTATGTTTTTAGGACCCTAAAAAGGTCCTGAAGGCTGTATACACCTCCGTCGACGACGACTTCGACGTCTCCGATAATGAATGTCGGAAGACCATGAACACCATATTTGGTGGTTCGTGGGACATCACTTCCCGCCGTGTCCTCAAGACCATGCGGTGAGACATGGCTTCGGTAGCTCCCATCACTAGGGCGGAGCCGCACCGGAAGTTGATGGATACTGCCATCACTTTCGACGCGTTGGACTGCCCTTGGAATATGATTGGAGCTGGCCAACTCCCATTGATGGTATCTCCAACCATCAACAACATCCAACTCCACCATGTAATGGCGGACGGAGGTTCGGGGCTGAACCTCATAAGCTTCAAAGATTTCGTCAAGCTTCAGCTCCGACCTTCGGATCTTCGCCCCTCCCGACCTTTCTCTAGAGTAGGTCCGGGGGCCATAACCCCACTTGGTGCTATTACTCTCCCCGTGACCTTCGGGACTCGGGAGAATTATCGCACTGAGAAGTTGATCTTTGACATTGCTCAGATCAACTCACCCTTCAACGCCATTCTGGGCAGGCCAGCCTTGTACAAATTCATGGTTGCTGCTCATTATGGCTACCTGGTGTTGAAGATGCCGACACCAGCTGGTGTTCTCCGAATCCGTGGAGACCGCACTGCCGGAGTGACTGCTCTGGAAGAACTTCACGCGCTTGCTACAGCGCAGGAGGAAGAGTCCAGGCAGGAGCAAGCTCTGAAACCCTCGAGCATTCATCAACGAGGCTCAACCTCCGCACCTCGCGTGCAACCAAGCGGCGACACCGACATTCCCATCAAAGTCGTCCAAATCGGTTTTGATGCCACTCAGACCAACCGTATATCGGAAGGTCTGAATGACAAATAGGAACTCGCACTCATCACTTTCCTCCAAGATAACGTTGACGTGTTTGCCTGGCAACCGTCGCAAATGTATGGGATCCCTAGGGAAGTGATCGAGCATAATCTGAAGATCTATCCCGACGCAGGGCCTGTTCACCAGAAGCCTCAGAAGCAATCAGTAGAGCGACAGAACTTCATATGACAAGAAGTGAAGAAGTTGCTCGAAGCTGGATTCATGCGAGAAGTCTTCCACCCAAAATGGCTGGTAAACCCAGTCGTTGTACCCAAGGTCGGCGGGAAGCTTTGGATGTGTATCGACTACACAACACTGAATAATGCATGTCCAAAAGATCCATTCCCACTACCTAGAATAGATCAGATAGTGGATTCCACTTCCGGGTGTGAATTACTATGTTTCCTAGACGCATATTCTGGATACCGTCAAATCAGAATGTCTAGGGAAGATGAAGAACATACTTCTTTCATCACAGTAGATGGATTGTATTGTTATATGGCCATGCCATTTGGTCTCAAGAATGCAGCCTCAACATTTGTACGAGCTATGTACAAAACCTTTGGAGAGCTCATCAGAGACGTAGTGGAAGTGTATGTTGATGACATCTTCGTTAAAATCAAGGACAAGGAGTCACTTCTTGACACCTTGCAAGCTGTCTTCAACAAGTTGCGGATCACCCGCACAAAGCTGAACCCAGACAAGTGTGTCTTCGGGGTTAGCTTCGGAAAGCTTCTTGGATTCTTGGTGAACCACCGAGGCATAGAGACAAACCCGGAGAAGTTTAAAGCCATCGAAGATATGTGGCCACCAGCCTGCATAAAGGACGTCCAAAAGCTGACTGGATGTCTAGCTGCCCTCAGCCGGTTCATCTCAAGACTGGCAGAACGGGCACTTCCCTTCTTCAAGCTATTGAGGAAGTCCGGACCATTCCACTGGTTTGAAGAAGCAGAAAAGGCGTTCTAGGAGCTAAAGTAGCTCCTCACCACCCTACCAACCTTGGTAGCCCCGAACCTTGGTGAGCCTCTGCTGCTTTACATTTCAGCAACTGACGAAGTTGTCAGCATGGTCCTAGTGGCGGAGAGACCAGAACCTTTACAAGCTCAGGAATACAGACCCCTCCGGGAGAGTCAGGAGGTTCCTGAAGGCGAGTCTGGGTCCCAACCCCTAGACTTGGATCTACAAGGAGTTACTCTTATTGAACAAGAGGATTCGGACCCCTCTGGGAGGGCCTGGGTCACTCCAGAAGAAGCTCCGGGTTCCTTCAGCAAGGACTGGAGGTCCCCGAAGAAGGTCCGGACCCCTCTGGGAGGGTCCGAGTCGAAGAAGAGGAAGCTCCAAGCCCCTCCGGGAGGGTCCGGACAGTCCAACGCCCAGTATACTTCATCAGCGAAGTACTTCATGATGCCAAGACTCGATACCTAGAGGTGCATAAGCTGCTCTATGCAGTTCTTATCGCCTCCAGGAAGCTTCATCATTACTTCCAAGATCTCAATGGTGACCTCTTATCCACTGCAAGCGATCTTGCATAATCCCAATTCCACTGGAAACATTGCAAAGTGGGCAGCAGAATTGGCCGAGTTCAACCTAGAATTTGTCCCAAGACAAGTGATCAAGAGTCAAGCATTGGCGGACTTTGTGGCGGAATGGACCCCCTCTCCATCAAACCCTGGGGGCCCTAGTGAGCAGAAGCCGGAACTCAAGGCTCCAGTCTTCACCGAGCCTCACTGGACTCTCTACTTTGATGGCTCCATGCAAAAGCAGGTGGCCGGAGCTGGAGTTCTTCTCCTCGCTCCAACCGGGGAGAAGGTAAAATACATGGTCCACCTTGACTTCAAGGCGACCAACAACATAACGGAGTATGAAGCACTCATTTACGGACTAAAGGTGGCACTATCATATGGTGTCAAGAAGCTAATGGTCAAGGGAGATTCACAGCTCATCATTAAACAGGTGAAGGGTGAATGCTCCTGCAACAATCCCCAACTAGCTGCTTATCTCCTTGAAGTCCATAGGCTCCACCATGTCTAGCGTCTCCATAACGCTGAAGATGACAAACTCTCAACGAAAGCGTCAAGCGGAGCTCTGGATCCTGACGGAAACTTCGTCTGGATGTTGTCAAAACCCACAGCTTAGCCTGCCGAACTGAGCGAAGGGGGCGAGACCAGCATCCCGAACCTGGTGGTCCTGATGGCCCTGTTACCATGGCAGCCATCAAGGGTCGTAGGTGCTGCCGGAAGCTCCGAGCAACCCAACACGCAAGACTCAAATGCTCAAGAAAGCTCTGATGCATGGATCTCGGAGATCCGGAGCTACTTGAAAGACAATATCCTTCCTGACGATGATGTATCCGCTGACCGGATAGTCAGATTGGCTAAAAGATACACGTTGGTAGAAGGGGATCTCTACCGGCTGGGTGCCAACGGCGTCCTAATGCGGTGCATCACAAGGAAAGAAGGCCATGAGCTCCTCACATAAATCCATGGAGGCGAGTGTGGGAACCATGCGTCTTCCCGCACACTGGTCGTTAAAGCCTTTTGACATGGCTTTTACTGGCCTACAGCGCTCCAGGATGCAACTGAGCTGGTGAAGTAATGTGAAGCATGCCAGTTTCATGATAAAAAAAGTCACACACCGGCTCAGCCTCTACAAATCATACCTCCTACATGGCCTTTTGCTGTGTGGGGATGGACACCTTGGGACTTTTCCCAAGAGCCGTCGGAGGTTACAAGTTCCAGTATGTTGCCATTGACAAATTCACTAAATGGCCGGAAGCAACTCTAGTTGTGACAATAAATAAGCAATCAGCTATCAACTTCTTGCAGTCCATCGTATGCAGATTTGGAGTCCCGAACAAAATCATAACTGATAATGGGACCTAGTTCACAAGGTCTGCATTAAGGATATTGCGAAGACCTCAGCATCCCAGTCAGCTACGCTTCCGTAGCTCATCCGGCAAGCAATGGCCAAGCCGAGAGAGCAAACGCATAAATCCTAAAAGGACTCAAGACGCGCACATATGAGCGCCTGAAAAAACATGGAGCCAACTGGATCGAAGAGCTTCCGCCCACTCTATGGGCCAACATGACAACTCCAAACCGGTCAACTAGAGAGACACCCTTCTTCCTGGTGTACAGAGCTGAAGCAATCCTTCTTCCGGAAATCACCTTGGGGTCGCTCCGGGTCCGGACCTTCGATGAAGCCACGCACGACCAGCTCCGGCGTGAAGACCTTGACCTCCTTGAAGAGGGAAGGTGTCGAGCAGCTGTTCGGAATGCCCGATACCGCCAAGCTCTTCGGCGCTATCACCAATGGCATGTTCACAGCCGACAACTCGAGTAAGGCGATCTGGTGCTACGAAGAATACAATCCAGAGAAGGGTTAAACAAACTTTCCCCCAGCTGGGAAGGACCCTTCTGAGTGATCAAAGTATCCCGTCCCGAATGCGTTCGCTTGGCAACCGAGGATGGGACACCTCTCCCAAATCCTTGGAACATTGAGCACCTCCGTAAGTTTTACGCTTAATATCATGGAGGTGAGTCTGTAATTACATGTGATGTACGTTATAGAGTCATTGTACAGAGTCAGGTAGCTCCTCTGGGAGGACAGCCGGACCTACCCCGTTAGGTCCGCAACATCCACGCAACACTTGTCACAGTCTCAGAACTAAAAGTGTAGCTAGCTACCTTGGGTCAAACGAGAAACGAAACACACTTAGTCTGGTTCCGTACCCTAAGAGTGTACTTGTTTCCCTTGTACCCCGGACCTATAATGAAAGACGTCATTATGTGAAAACAGACTCCACGTGCACTTATTTTGTACAGGCTCAACATTTTTTATTTTTCTCTTTCTTGTCTATAACAAAGTTGTGCAGTTCTTAAGAAACTTTAGCTCGACTAGTTCATGTACAATTCGAGTTTCATCGTCTATTCTTCCGGGTCCAAACATTGTAGATGGTCTACTCGTCTGAATGCCGCCAAGCCAATCTAGGGACGGAGTGTGCTATCAACTTAGCCTGGTCATGCACCCTAAGTATGCCACTCTACCTACACCTCGACAGGCCAAAGTAAGGCGAGTCCAGAAACGATCGGACCCTAAGGAAACAAGGCAGTGCACTTGATTGTATTTAGAATTGTGTTCGACCTAAAAATTTCTCAGGAATAGTAAGTCACAATGAAGTTATAGATAGGAAAATGGATTTTACTATTTTTCTTGACTTCAGTGTGCAGGAAAAATAAATACTTCATGATGATAGTGAATGAAGCCGGAGCTGCTAAAGCTCCGACATCCTCTAGGCAGCTTGTGGTCGATGTTCAAACATTGATATCGAGCGTCACTGGAGCTACTCAGCTCCGATAAAGCTATGGGGCCAGCCGTCAACATGAAGAAAAGATGGTGGAAAGACTCTATAGTGGAGTCTGCTGTCGACACACCACGTGTTGACAGAGGTCACTGCCGGAGCCACCAAGCTCCGACACCCCAGAGGACTGACCGTCGATGCTTTACGCATTGATGGAGACTACTGCCGGAGCTACTAAGCTCCGACGATGGTCAATGCCAGAGCCACTAAGCTCCGACAATCTCAGGAGGCCTTCACTATCGAAAACTTCAAACCTACATTCTACAACTGTTACATCCTCTTTGTACATGTTCACAATCAAATTGTGTACATCTACCAGGGGGCCACTGTCGGTACCCTGCGTACCGGATACCCCTTGGGATTGAAAAAATCACAAGGAAACTCCATCTACCAGATTTGAAGACCTGCGAAGGCCCCACATGTCAGCCGTAATCGGACCTGCTTCCCCGACATGGTTAGTCCCAGGGCCGCCACGTGTATCATAAGACCGGAGCTATCGCCCACACATGGGAAAGCTCCAGACTGGATACCAATACAGCACCCGTGGACCTAACCCCAGATAGAGGGAAGCTCTGGCACCGACACATGTCCAACAACACCGGACCTACCTATCCACGACGGTAAGATCTAGAGCTGCCACGTGTCCGAACCTCCGGACCTTCAACCTCAACAATCAGGCTGGTGGACCCCCAACAGCTCGGACCTTCAAGGGGCAATCAAAGACTTCAAGACCCGATTAAGTGTCATTAATACCATATTAATGACACACGATCGAAAGGCTCTTAATACTAGTAACAGCAATGTTAAGGCCCGTTACCATGATATTAAGGGTAATTAACCTCATTTATTGTGTATTAAACATTAGTAACCGTCGGGGACACATGTCGGGCCAGGCTAACTGTGTAACGATCGGTCCTTGTACTATAAAAGGACTGGTCGACGATACACAGGGGGATCGATCCCTCTCTCTCTCGATGCTCGACTCTCTCTCTGAGCTCTCGAGACACTTATGCTCTCACACACACATACTCACTCGCTCAATGAAACATCAACACACCCTGTGGAGTAGGGTATTACGCTTAGGCGGCCCGAACCACGTAAATCTCTGTGTCAATTTGCCACCATCTCTTGAATATTTGCGCGCCCATTACCGAACTACAAACTCCACGGACTACTAACAGTAGCGCCGGGAGATCTGCCAGATTCAACCACCGACAAACTCAAAATTAGTTTGAAGGAGAGAAGTGCTCTCAAATCCTTCCAATTGTGACTTGAGCTTGATGAAACCTTCCACTTTCTTGCCAAACCACCTCTTCACAATTTTGACCTAGCTGCACTTTAATCAGGAACACACAAAACAACTCGAAAACGGGTTACGTTAGCCAAAAGCAAATTGAACCCAATTTTCAAATTGTCTTGCCCAGCTTGAAATAACTTGTAAATGCAATGAGGGTCAAAGCAAATCTTTTTGGTTTGAACTAGGAAAATAAATTCACGTGGTCGTGCACGTAGCTCATATCCAATTAAATTTCTCCCCTAATTCAAATTTTTAGTTTTATGATGGTTGGAAATTTTACTTTCCAACATGCAAGTGTGGAATTTCAAACATGCAAATGCAAGGGTTGATGCAATTTGGAAAACAAATATGAGATAACTACCAATTAACCTATTGGCAAGGACTCACTGAATTTTTGAAGTCCGGTGAGTGATAACTACCAATTAACCTATTGGCAAGGACTCACCGAATTTTTGAAGTCCGGTGAGTAGGACTTACCTCCGTTCTGTTCAGCGCGATGATTTGTTGTCCAATCCCGAAGTTGAAGATGTGGACGATTTCTTCTGTTTTGACATGCCAAACTTATTTGGCTGTCATTTGGACATGTGGGCCACATGGTGGCCCTAGCCTCTCCCCGTTGTATTGATATAGACATGTTGTTGTAGCGACGGGTTCTCCCTCTTGAATGTATTCCTTCATGAGCATGGTGAGGCTTTGTCCTTCTTAAGGGTGCCACTCTGACCATATTGATATTCCATTGAATCGACCCATACCTTGATCATGGATCAAAGGCTTCCTTGGGCATGATGACATGTGGACTCCACAATAAAACAAGAAAAGCTTCATCCACAATGTCACTTGCCCTAGGTTGAATGGGTTTGGTCGAAGTGTGGGAATCCCAACAAGTGATGTGGGAAATCTTGGACTTTCACTACAAGGATTCCGACCTGTTGTAACGATTGTACTACAACAAATACTAAATCGTTGCAGTAAGCTCGGCTTTTTGCCACGATTCACTAGTTCGTGGCACTAGGATCTATCACCACAGAACACAATCTTTGCATTAGGATCTGTTGCCACAAATCACTAGTTCGTGGCGTCAGGATACTAATGCAACGGACAACAATTGTTGCATTAGGATCTGTTGCCACGAATCACTAGTTCGTGGCATTAGGATGCTAATGCCACGGACCACAATTGTTGCATTAGGATCTATTGCCACGAATTACTGGTTTGTGGCGTTGCAGGATCTATCGCCACGGACCACAATCGTTGCATTAGGATCTGTTGCCACAAATTACTGGTTCGTGGCATTACAACTTTATTGCCATGGAACACAATCTTTGCATTAGGATCTGTTGTCACAAATTATTGGTTCATGGCATTACAACTTTATTGCCATGGAACACAATCGTTGCATTAGGATCTGTTGCCACGAATCACTAGTTCGTGGCATCAGGATGCTAATGCAACGGACCACAATTGTTGCATTAGGATTTGTTGCCACGAATCACTAGTTCGTGGCATTAGGATGCTAATGACACAGACCACAATCGTTGCATTAGGATATGTTGCCACAAATTACTGGTTCGTGGCGTTACAGGATCTATCGCCACGGACCACAATCGTTGCATTAGGATCTGTTGCCACGAATTACTGGTTCGTGGCGTTACAGCTTTATTGCCACTGAACACAATCGTTGCATTAGGATCTGTTGCCACGAATTACTGGTTCGTGGAATTACAACTTTATTGCCACGGAACACAGTCATTGCATTAGGATCTGTTGCCACAAATCAGCAAACAGTTGCATTTTTGGACCGTAATGCAATTAAACAGAATCGTTGCATTAGGATGTGTTGCCACGATACTCTGGTTCGTGGCGTTAGTATCAATGGCCATGGACCCCAATCATAGCAATTAGGATGTGTGGCCATGATTCACTTTTTTGTGGCGTCAGGATGCTAATGCAACGAAACACAATCGTTGCATTAGGATCTGTTGCCACGAATCACTAGTTCGTGGCGTCAGGATGCTAATGCAACTGACCACAATCGTTGCATTAGGACTTGTTGCCACGAATTACTGGTTCGTGGCGTTACGGGATCTATCGCCACGGACCACAATCGCTGCATTAGGATCTGTTTCCACGAATTACTGGTTCGTGGCATTACAACTTTATTGCCACGGAACACAATCGTTGCATTAGAATTTGTTGCCATGAATTACTGGTTCGTGGCGTTACAACTTTATTGCCACAGAACACAGTCGTTGCATTAGGATCTATTGCCTCGAATCAGCCAATAGTTGCATTTGGACCATAATGCAATGAAACAGAATCGTTGCATTAGGATGTGTTGCCACGATACTCTGGTTCGTGGCGTTACAGCTTTATTGCCATGGAACACAATTGTTGCATTAGGATCTGTTGCCACGAATTACAGGTTCGTGGCGTTACAGCTTTATTGCCACGGAACACAGTCGTTGCATTAGGATCTGTTGCCATGAATCAGCAAACAGTTGCATTTGGACCGTAATGCAACGAAACAGAATCGTTGCATTAGGATGTGTTGCCACGATACTCTGGTTCATGGCGTTAGTATCAATGGCCACGGACCCCAATCGTAGCAATTAGGATGTGTGGCCACGATTCACTTTTTCGTGGCGTCAGGATACTAATGCAACAAAACACAATCGTTGCATTAGAATGTCTTGCCATGATTCACTGGTTCGTGGCGTTAGGATGCTAATGCAACAGACCACAATCATTGCATTAGGATCTATTGCCCCGAATTACTGGTTCGTGGCGTTACAAGATCTATCGCCACGGAACACAATCATTGCATTAGGATGTGTTGCCACGATACTCTAGTTCGTGGCGTTAGTATCAATGGCCACGGACCCCAATCGTAGCAATTAGGATGTGTGGCCACGATTCACTTTTTCGTGGCGTCAGGATACTAATGCAATGAAACACAGTCGTTGCATTAGGATGTCTTGCCACGATTCACTGGTTCGTGGCGTTAGATCTATCGCCACGGGACCACAATTGTTGCATTAGGATCTGTTGCCACGAATTACTAGTTCGTGGCGTTACAGGATCTATCACCATGGAACACAATCGTTGCATTAGGATGTGTTACAACGATACTCTGGTTCGTGGCATTAGTATCAATGGCCACGGACCCCAATCATAGCAATTAGGATGTGTGGCCACGATTCACTTTTTCGTGGTGTCAGGATACTAATGCAACGAAACACAATCGTTGCATTAGGATGTCTTGCCACGATTCACTGGTTCGTGGCGTTAGGATATATCGCCACAGGACCACAATCGTTGCATTAGGATGGAGCTACATGAAGTTGCATCCGAGGACACGGCTTGTATACTCCCATTCAGTGCTTCCATGTGTGCTCCTACTTAAGTGTCATGATTTTATTGGCCCTTTCATTTACCTAACATAATGTCTGATTTAACTTCAACCAATTAGATGATGACACATAAGCGCGGAGTACGCATGGAAGCACAAACGGGAGCACCGAAGTTGCATCCCCAGATGGTTGTCATGTACGTTCACGCTCCAAATCTTACAGCCAAGGGCACATTGCACGGTTCCCGCGACTGTACCACCCTGCCCTGATGATTGTCATGTGCGCGAGCGCACCGAATCTTGCAGGGTGCACGGGCACACACGAACTCCACGTCCGAACTTTGCTCAGCGATCCGAATAACTCGGCGCTCGACGTGCACGATCAATCATCATGCGCACAAATAATATTATGAAATTATCAACTTGATGATTCAATAATCTCAATCAAGTTTCATCCAACCTACCAATGAAAAATTGGATCGTCCAGTCCATCCAACCAAACGTTAATTTGGATGATCCAAGACATAAAGAAATGGATGATCTATCTCCAATCGAACTTCGACGTCAAACCAAACGCAATTGATGACTGAGCACTTTGTCACATGTCACTAGAGTGTACGCACAAATGACAAATACACGATCTCAACACCGGGTTTAGGGTGCATCATGGACTAACCACATGACCCGACCAAACACTCACGTAATTACCATACACCTGCAAGAGCAACCATCTGGCCGCATCCACCAATGCATCCCGACCCTGCGAAAGGATGACGAGCAGCAGCAGGTGAACACGTTGCAGCGGCGGCGCAATGGAAAATGGTGGCAGCGGACGGTGACGTACCTGGATGTTGGCGTAGTCGACCTCGCACATCTTCCGCGAGTCGTTCACCTTCCGTAGTGAGCTGAACCACACTGGCAGGAACTCCTCGTTTTCGCAGTCGAAGCATGACTTGGAGAAATTGGCCACCAACGCATCCCGACCCTGCGAAAGGATGACAAGCAGCGGCAGGTGAACACCATGCAGCGGCGGCGCAATGGAAAA
Source organism: Tuctoria greenei (assembly GCA_036927565.1). NCBI lineage: Eukaryota > Viridiplantae > Streptophyta > Magnoliopsida > Poales > Poaceae > Tuctoria > Tuctoria greenei. The sequence continues at coordinate 115,928,381 of JAYESD010000011.1, read as the reverse complement.
CGTTGGCAGCGGATGGCGACATACCTGGATGTTGGCGTAGTCAACCTTTCACATCTTCCGCGAGTCGTTCACCTTCCAACGGAAGCCATGCAGGTGCTTCGTCCACAGCCGGAATGCCGCATCTGGCGATGTGACGTTGGCATAGCAGTAGCCCTTGTTGGCCTCGGACCTTGGCAAATGCAACAAACGAGGTTAAGTATCAATCAGTAAAAGACCGGAGCTTGATTAGTATAATCATATATTTCAAAGCATAGGCGTTGTACTTGAAGTCAAATGGAATGTGAATAAAATCGTAAAACCGACTTGACGCGGCCAACTGCAATTTTCGCGTTCCCCTCGGCGCAGTGCTGATCAATGATGTTCATTACTTTTTTGCCTCCTGACGACTCAGTGCTGGAATAACGACACTAATGATCTGCAACATACTCAATGATGTAAAACACTAGGTATTACGCATCAACAACGGCTAGCAGCAAGCAGATTTAAAAGTATGTTGCGGATCACCAGCGTCCTCAGTCCAGAAGCAAGGTAGAAGCGGCGCCGTGGCCACCGCGAACTCGAGAACGGATGAGGAGAAGACTCATCACCAACTGATCGAGGGGACGGAAGCTACATGACCACTATGGGCGATGAGCCTTCCCCTCAATCTATTCTCGAGTGGCGGGCCAGCGGTGGGGGCGCAGGGGCGGCGGGCCGGCGGCGGACCCGGGGGCGTGGCGGCGGGGGCGCGGCAGGCGACGTTGTGCGGCAGGGTCGCAAAAAATTTATTTCCGCGCGCCTAGGCCCAGAGTTGGGCCTGCCTTTAAGACCATCCGCAGTGGTTCACGGTAAAGCGGTGATGGGACGCGGAGCGGTTCCAATTGAATTCAAAGATGTGCATGCGGGATGCATAACCTCTGTAGTACTGCAGGTGCAGTAACAGTCACTGACATGTGGGCCCCACGGATAGCCAGGCCCATATGTCAGTGACTGTTACTGCACCTGCAGTACCGCAGGTGATTTCAATGCATGCGCTGCACGCGTCTAAGGCACCTCGGTGACTGGCGCGCACGTAAGCTCGATGCGCCCGGTCGAATCAGCCGCCTGTACAAATGGCTACGGCTTGAACGAAGGACGAAACCTTTTATGCGGCAAACAACAACGTATAATACTTCCTCCGCCCCAACTCAACTCTATTTCTGTTTTGGTCGAACTAATTACCTTTGACAAATGATTTATATGGAATTTATTAACTTCAATAACATGTAGTACTAGATTGTATATTATGGAAATATTTTCATGGTGAATCTAAAAGTACAATTCTTGTATTGTTAAAACAGCTCAAAATTGTGTAAATCTGAAAGATAGATTTGACGAAACCTATGACTTCCCTTTGAAAAAGTTTTATACTTTACATTAGTTTTACATATGTAATATGCACATAGGATATATCACTAAATAGTTTTGCAAAAAGAAAACATGCAGGAGAAATATGTATATCCCATATATATGCTACTACTACGTAAATTAGGGGTGGGCAAATAAACTAAGACTGAAAAACCGAAACCAATAAAACCAAGACCGGAACTGAAAAGACCGAAATATCGGGTATCGGGTACTTTTCGGGTAGCAAATATAAATAACTGAAAAATAAATGTCGGGTTCGGACGGATGAATTCATTGTGGAGCTACATGTCACGTACTTAATTATACTAAAAATCATCATCTTCGCTGTCGTCCCCCCACAATGGAGCTACATGACCATCAATTGTATATGTATCGTCGTCGTCGTCGTCTTCATTTTCTGATGCAACTCCATCTACCTCAAATCGATCACCTGACGTTGTCATTATAAGAGTGGAAGCATCGCCGCTGGCTCCCTCAATGTCATTCCTAGCCCATGCGCTTGTATCCTCATTATTGATATCATCAGTAAGCAGATCATCATGAAATGTCTCAGCCTCCATCGTCTCAGTCACATTATTTTCACTGTCTCCAGGGGGCATGGCAAAAAGGTTCCGTGGCTTTGTTTTAACAACTGTAGCCCATTTAGGATGCTTCACACTTGGAACATAAAAAACTTGTTCTGCTTGGATGGCTAGAATGTAAGGCTTATACTAGAATCAAAACAGAGTAGTGTCAACATCTATCATTCCGTATTGATCCTTTCTGTAGCCTCTGCTTTGGTTCTGACTGCTTCCAAAAGGCCGATCAAACCATTCACACTGAAATAACATAACCTCTTGATTTTTTTCAAAATCAATAGCAATGATTTTCTTGATTACTCCAAACCAATCATGATCAGTGCCCCGAAAAACAATACCACTATTTTGGGCCCGTAAATCTTTTTCCACATCTGCAGTTCGAAAGAAGAAGCCATTGATGAATAACTGACTAAAAAAACGTGCCCGACGATCAGGTCCTCTAGATAATGCATACAGATAATCGGTTGCTTTGCCTTCTTTGTGTAATGTCATAATCTGTACACATTAGTATAACAGGGGTTATCGACGACAAACCAATTTCAGAACACATATTTGTTCAATATTTCATCAAAGTGCAAACTTGCATGTACTTACTCGTTTCTGAAACCAATCAACAAACTCATCTCTATGGCGTTTATCAACATCACGAGAATGAATCTTTTTTAGTTCCTCAATATGCTCACTGAAAAGGGTACAAAATTAAATTAGCCATCTACAATAAGCCATATATATAGTATACAACATCTGAGTTATACGTTATTACTTGATCCATGGAGCGGCCTCTTCAACGTTAGTAATAAGATAATGCCTGATGTTATGTAGTTCCACCATAGTAAGTTGGTACCATTTATACCCTTTTTTAGAATTATCAACTTCTGTAAATATGTTAGAATTATCAACAGAAGGTTCATTTGTAGCTGTAGCTTCATGATGTTCTGACCTATTACGCTTGGTGCTGATGTTATCCAAAAACTGACTACAAAAAGTCATACACTCTTCGGCAATATATCCCTTGGCTATAGAACCCTCCGGGTGAGCTTTGTTACGTACATACCTCTTCAATGTACCAAGGTACCTCTCAATTAGATACATCCATCTGTAAGGAACAAGTCCACCCAACCGTGCTTCTTTGGCAAGATGGGTTGGAAGATGTACCATGATATCAAAGAAAGCGGGAGGAAACAACATCTCAAGCTTACAAATTGTTTCAGGAATTTGTTTGCTCATCTTGTCCAAATCTGGTTCCACCAATTCTTTAGAACAAATTCCAGAAAAGAATGTGCTAAACTCAATTAAAGGTGCAACAACCTTTTCAGGCAATATGTTACGTATTGCAATAGGAAGGAGATTCTGAAATATAATATGGCAGTCATGAGTTTTTAGACCCGATACCTTACATGCTTTTATGTCCACACATCTCTTGATGTTTGAGGCATAACCATCGGGTACCTTCACATTCCTAAAAAACTTGCACAAGGTGGTCTTCTCATCTTTGCCCAAAGTATATAATGCTGATGGGAATGTGTACTGGCTCTTTATGAACTTCGGATGTTGATCTGGCCGTATACCCATATCCTTTATATCAAGACGAGCTTGTAGACTATCTTTTGTTTTACCATCCATAGCAAGCAATGTCCCCAATATGCTATCACAAATGTTTTTCTCAATGTGCATGACATCCAAGTTATGCCTTATTAGCAATGTCTTCCAATAAGGGAGGTCCAAAATTATACTTTTCTTCTTCCAATTATGTCATCCATTTTCCTCGGTGTGCTTTCTCTTATTATTCGTCGGTCCGAAACTCACTTGATCAAAACACTCGTATTGTTGGAGTACTTCGTCACCAGAGAGATGTTGGAGCCTCTCTATTCTCTGCCTTGTTGTTGAAAGAACCTTTGTTTCGACGCCATCTGTGATCCTGAGGTAAGAAACGACGATGACCCATGTAACAATGCTTTCGTCCATATTTCAACTAGAAGGCGTCAGTGTTTATATGGCAGTATGGACATGCTAGCTTCCCTTTTGTGCTCTATCCACATAGCATTGCATATGCTGGAAAATCATTTATTGTCCACAATAAAGAAGCTCGCATGACAAATGTCTCTTTCTTTAAACTATCATATGTTTCAACACCATCAGACCATAATTTCAGTAGCTCATCAATCAAAGGCTGCAGATACACATCAATGTTGTTTCCAGGTGACTTTGGCCCAGGAATTATCATTGACATCACCCAATAAGACTTCTTCATACACAACCAAGGTGGTATATTATAAGGGATTAGAATCACAGGCCATGTACGGTAAGAAACATTCATTACTCCAAAAGGATTGAAACCATCAGATGCTAGCCCAAGTCTTATGTTGCGAGGATTAGATGAGAAATTTGGGTGAATGCTATCAAAATGCTTCCATGCTTTCGAATCGGCGGGATGGCGTAATATTCCATCATCAACACGACCTTCTTTGTGCCAGCGCATGTTTGATGCCGTTGATTATCCCATATAAAATCTTTGTAGATGGGGAATAAGAGGGAAGTAACATAGAATCTTGCGTGCTACAAGCTTCTTGGATTTTCCACAAGGTAAAGCCTCTCCTGCATCCCCAGCGGTACTATTTTTCCATCTTAATTCACCAAATTTTGGGCAACTATTCAGCCGAGAATAGTCCTTCCGGAATAACACACAGTCATTGACACATGCATCGATCTTTTGGTAGTCGAGCCCGAGGTCACGAACAACCTTCTAAAGTTTATCAAGTGTATTAGGAATGCAGTGGCCCTTTGGAAGCGCAAATGAGAATAGTTCAAGTAACATCTCACAAGCTACTTTGCTCATACCAGTTAAACACTTTATCTGGTAGAACATGACAATGTAGGATAATTGGGTCAGCTGCGAACAACCTGGATACAACTTCTTTTTGGCATCAGTTAATAAGTCATAGAATTTCTTTGCATCCCCAGTTGGCTCCTGCTGGTTTATAGCATTTTCTTGATCATCAACATCTGCTAAAGTACCACCATGATCTGTGCCTCTAAGTAGACTGGAGAACATATTTTGCATAGCACCATCATCAGAAATTATCTCCTCATTATTTGCTGATTCCTCAGCAATATTTTCCTGAACTCGTATTTCTCCATGGTGTATCCAACAAGTATAATCCAATAACATCCCATTTCTGAGCAGGTGTAAATGAACTCCCTTGCGTGTCTTGTGGCAAATATTACACCATCTCGTGCAAGGACAAGGCATAGTTTCTCCTTCATGAGTGTCCTGAAATGCAAAATTTAAAAATGACTTCATTCCATCCTGCCACTCCCTCGTATGCCTGTCTTTTCCCATCCATGTCTTATCTTCTGACATCGCTTCCTACAATTCAATCAGCCATCAGCCTATCCGTAAGAGGATATATGTACAAGAACACATTATGTGAGCAATTGTAGCTAGCTGTTGTTACTCCACGCGCTACAGCCGGCGGATTCTCCTACAAGTGTGGCGGCCGGTAGATGCTCCTCCAAGCGTGGCGGCCGACGGTTGGTCCTCCAAGCTTGGCGGCCAGCGGATGCTCCTACAAGAGTGGCGGCCGGTGGATGCTCCTACAAGCGTGGCGGCCGGCGGATGCTCCTCCAAGCTTGGCGGCCAGCGGATGCTCCTCCAAGCGTAGCGGTCGGTGGATGCTCCTCCAAGCGTGGCGGCCGGCGGATGCTCCTCCAAGTGTGGCGGCCGGTGAATGCTCCTCCAAGCGTGGCGTCCCGCGGATGCTCCTACAAGTGTGGCAGCCGGCGGATGCTCCTACAATCGTGGTGGCCGGTGGATGCTCCTGCAAGCGCGTTGTGGAGAGGCGGATAAGTAGCTCTTTTAGTATGGCTACCAAAGTGTCCTAGCTCATGTGTTACGTTTCCTATGGAAACTAAAAATCCTTTACAAATCCTATCCTTCAAAGGGAGCCTATGTTTGAGAGGATTACGACTGGACTAATTTCCGTGAAAAGATTTCCTATTTAACATTTCGATTGTCCTTCCTTTTTTCAAACATTTTCTTCCTCGTATTGTCTTCACTTTTTTCTTTCCTGTCCTAGCTACCGGTCTATTGCATTTTCCTGTTACTACTACTTTACAGACCGCTCTGCGGGCCTCGCTGCGGCTGATCTCCTGGCAACTCCACCGGTTTGGGGACAAGGAGGGTTTGGCGATCGGAAAATTCAAACTAATTTTGCACAGATAGTACATCCATGAACAAGAACACCAAGTACATTTAACTTAAAAACATTACTCCCTCCGTCCCAAAATACTTGTCCCTTTCGATGGAGGGAGTATCTCCGTCCCAAAATACTTGTCGCTTTGGATGGAGGGAGTATATTACAAACACAAGAAAAGATAAACTGCAACTAAAACCATGAAACGAAAAACTACAACTAAAAACATGAAACAAAAAACTACAACTAAAAACATGAAAAGAAAACACCTAAATACTACTCTACTCAGCCTCCACCTCCTCCTACTCGGGTGGGTCCTCGGGCTCCTGACCCTCCTCTAGTGCCTCGGGCTCCGGCGGCGGAAGGTGACCCAGTCTCAAGGCTGCCGCCACAACGAGGTTGCAACGACCCGCGACGCCGAGCTCGGCCGCCATCGTCTCCCAGAGGGAGTCGAGACGAGAGGCCACGTGTGAGAGGCCGAAGACGTAGTGGCCCGTGGTGTCCATTCCAGTACTTTGTGGAAGGGTACCGAGCCCAAGGCGTTCCATGGAGTGAGATGTATCTGTAAATACATCTCGGGCCATGTTGAACTGGAGGGTATCCTTCACGCGCGGCGGTGAGGGTGGGTCCAGCCGCGGCCGCTTACCGGCGGCCGGGTCCCTCGGCGGGCTCGGTGGTGGAGGGTTGCTCGAGCTCAAAAACATTTGCTGTATACTAGCCGCAGCTAGGTTTTGTGGAGAGAAGAGAGGATGTTGGAACGGTTGTGTGGAAAAGACGATAGCGCGGTTGACCATCTTATACTCCCTCCATCCCAAGTGAACTCTATTTTTAGGATTCAAACCGCACATTAGTCAACACATTAAATTACCCTAACACCCTTCATCAATACATATCCTCCCACTTTCCATTCAATGCCAGCAAGTTGCTACGGCAACAAAGGACAGTAGCTGAAAATGTGCAGAGCACACAACTGACATGACCATACAGTGAAAGTAAAGTTGAGCTGGGACAAAAAAAAATTGGCTGGAAATAATTGCCCACACACCACCATCCCTCTTCTCCGCGCGTACTAAAAATCATCGGGCGTCTCATCGTCTTCTCTGTGCGTACTAATAAAGAGTAATAAGACGACACACCATCCTCTACTCCGCCACACACACCATCCTCTTCTCCGCGCGTACCCTTCCTCTCCGTCACGCGCGCCCTCATTGGTTCCCTTTGAAGCCCACGGAGTTCCCCTTGCCGCACGATATTGCGGTCCTGATCGCGGGCTGGGTCGCCGCAACCTCCACCCAGCCCATGGACGACCTCTCCAGTCTGCGCACCACCTGCAAGGCCATGCACGCGGCATGTCGTGATCCCGCCGTGGGCAGGCGCGTGGCGCTGGAGCGGGAGAGCAGCTGGGAGTGGTTCCAACGGCACGGGAACGGGATCTACGACGCCCTCGTGGAGCGCTTGGCCAATGTGGGCAACCCTCATGCGTGCTACGTCACCGGGTTCGGCCTCGTATTCAACTACGGTCGCGCGCAGGCGCAGCGGGGCACCCAGTTCCTTGCCGGGCGGCCGCGAACGGCCACAAGGTGGCGGCCTACATCCTCGCCATGCTCCGCTACGGCACCGACCGCGGGGACCGCGACGCCCTCGAGTATATCTGGCAGGTCAAAGGCGAGGCCCACATTGGCGACAACACGGCCGGGTCCGTCGCGATGAAGAGGACCAACACAGAGTGCTGCCGGTGTTGGAATCAAGCCATGCAGAGGCTCGACGTTTTTGTGAGCTGGAGGTTACTGCATAGGCCTCCTCCGGGACCGCCGCCAGTGGCGCTGCCTGACATTGACGATTACGTTTGCCGCTGCCCAACAGGGGGGAACCAGGGGCCTGCCCGCTGTGGCCGGCGAGGGTGGTACGAGTGGACTGTCTTCTGTACTAAGAACAGTAGGATTGAGCGCGAGTATGACCTGTTCTGCCATAACGTGTTGTACTCTATGGGTTATATTCCCTCCATTCCCTTTTGGATGCGCTACCCCTAGTTCTCCCAACGCCAATGAAAAGTGAACAAAGGGAGTACTGTATATAAAATAGACTTGTTTAAGGCATGTTGATGTGTTTCTCCTATATATGCATGCTCGTATCTGATGAATGTTGCACTTGTTGTGTTTCCCCTATGTGCGCTCGTCTTTTGTTTAGCCCCGTTTGCATCAAAGGAAACTTGTGGGGCAGTTTAAAGGAATGGATTCCTCGGGAAGTGACACATGTGCTTTAAAAAATCTAGGTTCTATAAATTTTGGCTTCACTAATAATAAAGTTGTATAAATTGCTACTTCTATAAAGGTTCGTAATTAAGTACTACTAGATATAAACACAGTGATATAAACAAGGATTAAAATAAAGCATACACATAAAATCTCTTGAACCAGCAACACAGTGATATAAACAAGGATTAAATACTAGATATAAACATAGACAGAACCAAACAATAGTGTTCAACGTACCATTCCAGGCAACAAACTAATTAATTTGACAGTACTAGCTCTTACGTAATCAAAAAACACAAAATAAACTAATCGGCACATCTAGTCCGCACCACATCTCTTCAAGCAACACCTTCAGTCCGTCAGCTAGCTCCATGCATCGTCCTGCACCACCACCTTGTTTGGGTCTACCTCCATGCATCTTGCATCACGACAACCTTGCTTGGACCACCGTCATTGTTTTCAGCAGCGATTAGTTTATGGCATCATCAAATCTGGTGTAATTTTTCTAGATCATTTGGGGCCAAAAAAATAGTTAACACGCTATAAATGAGGAGAAAGATTAGGATATTATATGCTACCTGCGTCGTGGACAACATATCCGACGCTTCATTATTTTGGTCGCCGGGATCATTCTGCCCCAAGTCATCTGGGGCAGCAGGCGGTGGACCTTGATCATCAGGATAAGGACCAGGCAAGACTAGTCCGTGGTAAGGGTGGGGGTTGCCGTTGAAAGGCGGAGGGTCCTCCTCATCACCCAAAAGGTGGTCCACAAAATCAAGACCTAGGACGTAAACTGGTACAATCCATGAACGTCCTTCCCCGCCGACTTTGTTGCCTCTCCTGAGAACAAGGATTCGAGGGATGTCAAGTGGATTATCCACCATCACCAGCAGAATGACCCTAGTCGGGTTTGGATCATTTTCATCCCAATGAAGCAACTGGCCAAAACTGGAGCAGGTTTGTTCAATAAACATTCGCTCCTTTAGATCTAGAGGATAATCAAGTAGAAAAATCCAACACCTTCTAGTAAACTGAGCACGACGCATATTAAGACTTGCCTCATCATGTTTTTCAAATCTGAACTCCCGACTCCCGACCACGTGGGGATTTGCTAGGACCAAAGCATCTCTCTCCAGTTTATTTCTTAACTTGTAGCACATGCCAATCCCATGGGGATGTGCACCGTAAGTAACTACGTGCATTCTTGCCTAATCTTGGATGTACACTGCTATCTGGTCCATAAATTCATTACGCTGGGCAGGAGTTAGTACCTCATTTGTGACCGCAACCGCATATTCCTCATTTTTCTTCGCGATTTCGCCAGATATGTGGCACACACTTCTAGTCCTTCTCAAAGGACCACCATCTTCTGGGATTATCAGCTGCGAACAAAACCGACGGGGGTCGATGGAGAAGTTTGCCATTAATGAGCGACGAGCAGCGAAGAAACAAATCTGCCTGAGAGAAACAAAGGGTGTACTACTAGTATTTGGAGGTTGCGGTTTCTTGGGAGTCTCCGGAGTACTCCTATATTATAAAGCGAAACAACATGGAACCGCCGCACATCCCCTGCAGTACTGCAGGTGCAGTAGCATGGGGTGACATGTGGGTCCTATGGACATTGTAATGATGACACCGCGTATAGGGGTAACTTCCAGCCTGTTCCAGTCCGTGCAATAATAACATCGCGAGTCTCGCGTCTGTTCAGATTTTTGCAGGAAAACAACATGACAAAACGTGAAAAGAAAAAATAGCAAAAATAACAAGAACACAACATCACGACTGGAGATGTTTTTCGATTCACGCACGAAGTGGGTTAAAGTTTAAAACTTGGCATCATTAAAGGAGATGTTTTTCGATAAAAGGAGAATTTTTCGATAATACATCAGACACATTGTTCATTAACATAAAAGACATATTACATTAACAAACTACCAACACATATATTACAAACAAGAGTAAAGAAAACATGGACGAAAAACACGTAGAAACAAGAACAAAACTACTCCTAATCCTATTCTACTCGGAGGCCTCATCCACCTCTGTCGCCGCGCGCGTCGCGGCCGACGCATCCTCCAGCAGATTCGCCTCCGACGGCGGCGGCGACTCCTCTTTCGTCTCCACACCGAGCTTACAGGCGACGCTGTGCAGAATCTTCCAGCGGCCCTGTACCCCAGCAACCTCCGCGATCGTCTCATGGAGGGCGTCGAGACGAGCGGCCACAAAGCTTAACCCGAACAAGTAGTAGCTGGCGGAGTCCATGCTGGGGAGCTGGGGAAGCCTCCCAAGACCCAGACGGCGACAGATGAGAGATGTATTGTTAAATACATCCCGCGACATTGTGTCCAGCGCTCTTGCATGTTCGACAGCGGAGGACACGTCGTCTTCGACATCTTTAATTCGGTGCGTTAATTCGTCGTGCAGGCTGTAAAGAGGCGGACAGTCTCCTGTAACCAGTCGGGCTGAGGAGATGCAGGCGCAGCCATCAGTTCCACCGGCATTGCCGGTGGCGATGGAAACAGAGAAGGAGGTTCGGAGGACGTCGATGGCCTAGAGCGCTTCGGCGTGGGGCTACCCATTTGTGTGGCGACGGAGGTGCAGAGAAAGAGCAAGAGGTGGTCGACGGTGGCAAGGGGAGAAGTTTGGAGGCTAGGATTTATGGAGCGGTGCAGCAGAGAAGCAAGAGAACGGTGAGCCTTTATAGTGGTTCATCGTCTAATAGCGGGCGTGTGGTGAGGGGTCCCTGTCTACAGACGTCGGTTTTTCACAGGTGGTTTTTAACTTTATCTCAGACGGGTTTTACTTACCAACCGTCTGATAAGATATTTAATCAAGAATATTAATCAAGAGGAAGTAAATATCTTCACAGGCGGTTGGTACTTAATAACCGCCTGAGAATATGTTTATCTCAGTCGGGTATTACTTACCAACCGCCTGAGATAATGCCCGATACTGTCTTCAGTTTCCTTATCTCTTGCTTCTTTTTTATTTATATTCCAATATAAATACTCAAACATGTTTAGATTCTGCAAATTGTGTCCAAATTCGATAATTTTTTCTTCTACATTTGTATAAAATTAACATCTACCACATGAACAAAATATTTTAAAACTTGTTTAGCTGACATTGTAATGTTTTGGTAAATATCAAATTAATTTCTACTCACATATTCACATTTGTGTATCTCATAAAAAAAGATCCTTCACTCAAATTTGTTTACATGAACATATTTGTATCATTTATACATGTATGAATTTTGTTAATTTTTTTTAAAGCATTCCAACATGTCAAACTTCAAATTATCCATCATTCTAACTAAATGCTCATATACATATGAGGCATTCATCAAATTATGAACACACATTGATTCAAAAAATTTTTAAAAAAAAATCTGAAAAAATTCATAGAGGTTGGTATGATGAGTAAAAATGTCCACTGAAAAATAAATGAAAAAGGCATTATATTCATCAAGATAGAAAAATGAAAAATAGCATTTGTTGTATGTTTTTTATGTTCTGACCAATTTCAAAAGATTTATGAAGTGAAATTTAATGGTAACCTTTACTTATCAATAATCTTACAAGAAAGTGGAATTTTGCCTTTTTAAAGGACCCACATTTAATCAAGAATATTAATCAAGAAGAAGTAAATATCTTCACAGGTGGTTGGTACTTAATAACCGCCTGAGAAGATGTTTATCTCAGTCGGGTATTACTTACCAACCGCCTGAGATAATGCCCGATACTGTTCTTCAGTTTCCTTATCCCTTGCTTCTTTTTTATTTAGATTTCAATATAAATACTCAAACATGTTTAGATTCTGCAAATTGTGTCCAAATTTGATAATTCTTTCTTCTACATTTGTATAAAATTAACATCTACCACCTGAACAAAATAATTTAAAACTTGTATAGCTGACATTATAATGTTTTGGTAAATATCAAATTAATTTATACTCACATATTATTCACATTTGTGTATCTCATAAAAAAAGATCCTTCACTCAAATTTGTTTGTATGAACATATTTGTATCATTTATACATGTATGAATTTTGTTAATTTTTTTAAAAGCATTCCAACATGTCAAACTTCAAATTATCTATCATTCTAACTAAATGCTCATATACATATGAGGCATTCATCAAATTATGAACACACATTGATTCAAAAATATTTAAAAAAATCTGAAAAAAAACTCATAGAGGTTGGTATGATGAGTAAAAATGTCCACTGAAAAAATAAATGAAAAAGGCATTATATTCATCAAGATAGAAAAATGAAAAATAGCATTTGTTGTATGTTTTATATGTTCTGACCAATTTCAAAAGATTTATGAAGTAAAATTTAACGGTAACCTTTACTTATCAATAATATTACAAGAAAGTAGAATTTTGCCTTTTTAAAAGACCCACATTTAATCAAGAATATTAATTAAGAAGAAGTAAATATTTTCACAGGTGGTTGGTACTTAATAACCGCCTGAGAAGATGTTTATCTCAGTCGGGTATTACTTACCAACCGCCTGAGATAATGCCCGATACTGTTCTTCAGTTTCCTTATCCCTTGCTTCTTTTTTATTTAGATTCCAATATAAATACTCAAACATGTTTAGATTCTGCAAATTGTGTCCAAATTCGATGATTCTTTCTTCTACATTTGTATAAAATTAACATCTACCACCTGAACAAAATATTTTAAAACTTGTATAGCTGACATTGTAATGTTTTGGTAAATATCAAATTAATTTCTACTCACATATTATTCATATTTGTGTATCTCATAAAAAAGATCCTTCACTCAAATTTGTTTGTATCAACATATTTGTATCATTTATACATGTATGAATTTTGTTAATTTTTTTAAAAGAATTCGAACATGTCAAACTTCAAATTATTCATCATTCTAACTAAATGCTCATATACATATGAGGCATTCATCAAATTATGAACACACATTGATTCAAAATTTTTTTTAAAAAATCTAAAAAAATTCATAGAGGTTGGTATGATGAGTAAAAATGTCCACTGAAAAAATAAATGAAAAAGGCATTATATTCATCAAGATAGAAAAATGAAAAATAGCATTTGTTGTATGTTTTTTATGTTCTGACCAATTTCAAAAGATTTATGAAGTGAAATTTAATAGTAACCTTTACTTATCAATAATATTACAAGAAAGTGGAATTTTGCCTTTTTAAAGGACCCACATTTAATCAAGAATATTAATTAAGAAGAAGTAAATATCATCATAGGCGGTTGGTAATTAATAACCGCCTGAGAAGATGTTTATCTCAAGCGGGTATTACTTACCAACCGTTTGAGATAATCTTCTTCTCAGACGAGTTTGGATTACCAACCGCCTGAGATAATTACCTTATGATACCCGAGTCTGAGGAACACGATGAACACACTACACATTCATTCATTCACACAGTTGAAGAACACACAAGATATTCATTCATTAATAATATTCAATCACATATCTCACAAAAGAACACACAAGATACACAATATTTACACAAGAACACACAAGAACATACAAGATACACAAGTAATATTCAATCACATAGATGAACAAAGATAAATTTTATTCATTAAAAATATTTACAAAACGGAAGCAACTAAAAACAACAAAGAAAAACTAATTAAATCCTACTCCTACTCCTACTCCTACTCCTCTTCCTCCTCCTCCTCCTCCTCGTCCTCTGGCGGCGACTCTGGTGCCGGTGCAATAGGAGACAGGGCCGATTTCACCGACTGCACCGGCTGCACCGGTGGTGCAACCTCGAGGTTGCTAGCCATCGCCTCTACCAGCGTTCTGCAGCCCTCGGGGCCAAGAACCTGGGCCATCGTCGCGAATAGAATGTCGAGACGATCAGCCACCCCCGTGAGGGCGTAGAGATAGTGGCTGATGGTACCCATTCTAGGATACTCTGGAAGGGTACCCAGCCCCAAGGCACGCATGGCGCGAGATGTATTGTTGTACGCCTCTCGCGCCATGAGGAGGCGCTGCTACGTGTTGATCCTCTCAGGGGAGCTGCAACATAGTTTCTTGCAAGGTGGCTCCCTCAGAGGGCTTGGCGGCGGAAGGTCGGCCATAGTGGTGTTGGGTCGTCGGAGCGGAGGAAGACGAAGAAAAGAAGAGGATTCAAAGTGAGCGACGCACTTGTGGAGAACTAACGAGTGATAGCGTGTCTTTAAGGCCGCGCGGAGTGGAAGATGGAGCAGTTGGTTTACCGCGCATTGAAAGGTCGCGCCTCGGGGAAAAGAAAGGTCGTGCACGGTCGTCGATACGTCTTCATAGACGGTTGGTGAGGGGCCTTTATGTAGGCGTTCATCAAATTATGAACATACATTGATTCAAAAAAATATCAATGTAGTAAATATCTTCTCAGGCGGTTGGTAAGTAAAATCCGCCTAAGGTAACCGTCTTCTCAGGCGTTCGATACTTAAAATCCGTGAAGAAAATTGGAGTTTATATATACCCCTAGGCAGCATAGGAAAAACCTAACTCGCGCGAAACACTTAGACGCCGTTAGGCTGCCAAAATTTCGTTTGCTGCCAAGTGTTTGCCCTCGTCACTTCCAGGTACGCCGCCGAGCTTCGCCGTCGCCGCCAAGCTTCGCCCTCGTCACTTCCAGGTACGCCCTCATCTCTAAAAAAGAGTGTCTCTTCTCGCCTGCAGCTACCTCGCCTCACCTCACCTCACCATCCAAATCCAAGTGCCACACTTTGCGATTCTTGATACTAGAAAAAGGCAGGAGGATTTGCTTTTTGTCCCTTGCTTGATCAGTTATAGGTCCGGAGCTAGGCGCCGCCTAGTAAACCTCAAGAACATGGTCGCCACTCTAAACGAAGCTAGCCTATTTAGAATAAGAAGATAAAATTGCCATTGCTGGTGAGCAACTTTAACATGCTTGTCACCCTCGCAATGTATATGAACCTTTTGGTCAGTCGCCTTAAACCCTAGAATGCCTTATCAAATCCTAGAATGCTTCCATCTTTTTCTTCATGCAACACTTCATGTAGAGTTAATATGCTATTTATTAGATTTTTTGTCTTATTAGTTCTAGCATGGAAAGCCCTAAGAAGACTGGTCCTGGTAGTAACAATAAAGAAGACAATATGGAGTTTACTGACTCCAGCAGTTCAGGCTCCTATCACAGTCCATCAGATCCTTTTCCGAATATAAAAATTAAAAAGACTTCAGTGGATCTAGACCCGGAATATGATCCTGCCGATGAGGTATGGATCACAAATCTTAACTTCAGCAGTTCAAGTTAATGTTGGTTGTCAAGTATACGAAGTCTTATAATTTTTTTCTACCTAGATTAATTGCAAAGACAATGAGGTGACATTGGCTCCTAAAACCGCAGAAGGTTCTCCAATGGATGAATCCTCAACTTCACTCAAGCGGAAACGAGGGCAACGAGGTCCCAATAAGGGTCCATTGGACCGCATCATGTACATAACAAGGGTCGGTCTAGGTGGGCTTCCCCAAGAACCACTCGATTCAGTTACCAAGTACCGTAATGCATGCAGTTTTCTTGTTAGGGAGGTTATGCCGATCACAACCGAGAATTGGAGGAAATTACCCGAGCAGACCAAGAATGAGTTGTGGGAAAGGATAAAGAAACAATTCAAGTTCCCGAAAGGCACAGAAGAAGCTGTAAAGAAAGCAACATTGGTCTCTTGCGGCAAGAAGTTTCAATACTCGAAGAGTGAAATGAATGCTTATGTTAAGGCCAATAAGGTCCCTAGCCTGAGGAAGATGGGAAAAATCACACAAGCTCAGTGGCAAGAGATTGTTCGTCAAAAGAGCACACCTGATGCTAAAGCTCTAAGTGCAACTAGATCAGAGCTTGCAAAAAAGAAAAAATACCATCATCGCTTGGGGTCTGCCGGATATGCCCCCAAAGTCCAGAAATGGAATAAGATATTAGACGAAATTACCAGTAAGGGCAATCCTCACCCATTAGAAGGGTGCGATGAGCGAACTCAATGCTGGGTCTTTGCTCGGTCAGGTTTGACCAGTGAGGGCAAACTTGAAAAGCCCGACTCTCTGAATGAAGTAGAGGATAAAATGAAAGAAGTAATTGAAAAGCAACATAAGGGTCTCTTCAAGCCGAAGAGGGAGAATGACCAACTTACCGCTATCTTAGGAAACCCTGAACACAGCGGACGAGTTCGAGCAGTCTCTTCTCAAATGTCTTGGCTAGATGGTTTCCCTAAAGATAAAGACATATATAGAAGATGTGAGAAGTTTAAGAAAACACTTGATGAAACGATTGCTCAAAAGGTCAAAGAAAATATGCAAGAAATAATGGAACAACTTAGACAATCGGGACAATTAGTGGCATCGAGTACAGTGATGGTTCCGGTGCAAAAGGAGCAATTAGTATCTCCAACTGCCTACCCTAGCAGCGTTGGTTCCGTGCCACGCTCAGGGTCAACCCATAAGTTCCCTGTCGATGATATTGCTAACGACAAATCTTGTTGTCTTCTTGTCCCGATAGGCAGAACAGGGAACAAAACCAAACAGGTTGCCACTGCTATGGCAAAGCCTGATTGTGACTTCAACAGGAATCCACTTCCGTTGTATTATGTTGTGGTGCAAGTTCTTCAGATCATTGATAATGATTATGAAGATTATGAAATAGACCACGTCACACCTGAGAGGATCACGACTCTGGGGTAGGCTTTCAACCAATTAATCCTTTGGCACCGATGCGATATCATGTTAGACGATGAGCCAATTTCTAGCTCCGTCGCATCTCCAAATACTGCAACCCCATCTTCTAAGGCGAAAGTGCATGAAGATCCACTCCCAGTCTAGGAAGATCCACTCCCCCTATGTCTCGGCAATGATGATATCCAAGAGCAACAAGTTGGACAACAGCTTCAAGCAGTACCAGAGCAAGCTGTTGCTAGTAAAGAGCAACCAGTTGAGCAACAGCTTGAAGTAGTACTAGAGCCAACTGCTGAGAGTAAAGAGCAATTAGTTGAACAACAGGTTCAACAACAAGCCAGTGTCCAACTTCCAACGACTACTCCTCGATCATCAGTGCCTATCAAAGTTACCTCATATGAAAATAAGAAACCTTCATCAGAAGTGTCAAAATATTTGGAAACTATGAAGGAAAATATTATAAAATCGAGTGCATCTCGTTCTTCTCATGAGCCACCATTAGGAGATATCGAGGAGTGGGAAGAAGACGGTGTCATGTATAATCGGCGGACGACTTTAGTTAATTCAGGAGTTCCAATATACAAGCTTGAGGATGTTCCTCCTGAACTTGAGAATGGGAAGCCGTTCATGACATCCGTACAATTTGCATGAGTGGTACATCCTTGCCAGCACAAAATATGGTCTTAATTGCGTCACATTTCGTATTCCAAAAGAAGCATTTTGGAGCACTGGAGTGGATAGACGAGTCATTTTATTTGAAGAGTTGCGTGCCCTTTTCCATTGGGGCATGCTCGAAATCAACCTGCTGCTCGACTGGTGCTTGTAAGTACTCTAACATTTTGTATTTGCTTTTCTTACTACACACATACGCATTTCATGAGATTATAACAATTCTGGACTTCTTCAATAGGATGCAATACATGGATAATGAAAAGTTGGAGCGCAAGACAGGTATCCTTGACCCTACTAGGATTGCAAAGGTGCTATTCAACATCCAGGCAGATCGAGACTCAGCAAAGTTCAAACACGTGAAAAAAAAAAAGATTTTGAAAAAGTAATTGCAAAACTTAAGAAGGATAAAAGGACAGAAGTTGCAGCTTACATAGGACATGCGATGTTTAACTTTGTCAGAGACGACAAGGACCTCATAAAGGCTTCGTACCACTTCGAGTAAGTTCGACACATGACATTGAAATAGCAATTATTGGTAATTGTTAACACGTGTGTTTGTATGTTTGCAGTAATCACTACATAATGATCTTCATCAAGCCAACACAGGGAATGGCAACAGTCTTGGACTCGGCCGATTTCTCACCAGATCGTTACAAAGATTTCCTTTCCATTTTGAAATTGTACATTTATTCAATAATTTTAATTTACGCACATTTAGAATGTGTTGACAAGTTTTATATTACATTTCTTGTATTACAGCGCTTGGCGGTTTTACACAGAACGGCTTGGCGGTGAGAGACCTTCCAATACGAATGCATTGGAGATTAAAACATATTATGCTTGTCCGAAGCAGTCTACTGGGAGTGTCTTATGCGGGTATTATGTATGCGAGCATCTTCGGACCTCCGGCGTATATAGAGTGAATCGTGAGGATGTAAGTTATCCTTAATGTCGATACCTTATTTTCTTACTTTTGTGTTTCATTTTCATTGTAACTAGCATAGTTTAATACTTATATTCTTTGTTGTTCAATATTACCAGAAACATTATTTTCATATTTTGATTCTAACTTCAAAATTCAATTGCTCATAGTACAACTGCTCCAAAAATACCAAATAAATTCATGTATACTCTCACTTTGATCTATACTTTGAGATTGTTCAAACCAATACATTCTAAACCTTTTTATGTGTTATATTGCAACACACGAAGAATCTGAACAAAGAATGGCCAGTTTGTAGAAGTATTCCTAGTGGAGGAGCCGACAGGATTGCTGCCTAACTCTGTCAATTAATTCATCACAAAATTTTGCACAAAAGAGGGGAGTTCTTTGATGAGGATGGTGCAACAGCTGATGTGCCAGAACTTTGCGACTATGCCAATAGAAACAGTTTTTAGTGAAAACTTGTGAACTTTGAGATGAATTGTATCTGTAACTTGTACATATGTATATTGTTTTAGTGAAATTGACTTCTGTGATGATAATATTGTTGACTTTTGTTCTGTGATGATATTATTGATTTTTATTCTGTGATTATATTGAATTGACCTGGAAATTAGAAATAACAGCAGTAGTACTGCATAGGTTATACCTTATCATAGGCGGTTATTAACCAACGGCTAGGCATGTCTGTGAAAAACAATTATCACAGACGGCTAGATACAAGTAAAAAACCATATGTGATAACCTAATTATCTCAGGCGGTTATTGTTATGGTAGAAAACGGCTACGGTAAAAGGTCTTCACAGGCAGCTTGATGTAGGTAAACATCCGTCTGTGATAACACCATTATCACAGGCGGTTAGTTATGCTGCAAGACCCGCCTCTGATAAGACAATTATCACAGGCAGATATATATGCTGCACGGTCCCAACGGCTCGACGCATCCCATCGGCATAAGAGAAAATTAACACGTGTACGCCACACGTCCGACTATCTAAGCATTAATACTTTGTCGTGATCATGTATGATGGCCGGACATGCATGCATGCTTTTGAAAGAGAGCCAGCGAGGTCTCCATCATGTTTCATGCATGATTGATCACTTGTTGATGAGGATTTGTGATGTTGATTTTCTTGTTTCATGATGACATTTCTCTTGTTTTGTAATGTTCTATGTTACTGAACTCAATGTTGTTCGTCTATTCCATATGTTATTTTCTTCTCTGTCCGTTGTCTAATGAACTACGTACTCCATATTTGTGTTCTATGTGTAACATGCATGTGCAAGACCTCGATCCACGATCATGTTAAATTGATGGTGTTATACAAGTGTTTTCTCTTTTTGTTGAAAAAACGATCATCATATTTATTATTTGTATATTATTAATATACATTAGTAAAATAAAGAATTAATATATAAATAAATATTATCATATGAAATATCAACATGGATGGTCCAATCTAACCTACGAAACAAAAACTTTTTGATCGTCGTACATCCAATGAAACATCAACTATCATGGATCGAGATCCAGTATACAAAAACATGGATGATCCTATCGAATCCAACTTTGACAACAAAAAAACGCACGTACGCGACGGTCGTTCACTAATAGAGAATACAAATATATAGAACCGATAGTTCATTGAATAACAGACAGAAAACAAAATAATAGATGGAACAGAGGAACAATGACATTGAGTTCATTAACATAAAACAATAGTACTACAAAACAAGAAAAACAACATCACGAAACAAGAAAACCAACATCACAGACTCTTTCTTCCTCCTCGCGCCAAGGGCGCACGCGGCGCCGACGGCGCGGGGCTCGCCAGAGATCTCGCCGCTGGCCTTTCCAATACGCTAAGTAACTGACGCGCCGCACGAGGTCTGCGGAGAAGTTAAGAAGTCGTGGTGCAGGGACGTGTGCGCGATGTTCCACATGGATACAAGAGAGACGGAAGGATCTCTGAAGATCGTCTTCCACAGTGGTTTAATTGCGCCACATGAGTTCTGCAAAGAGTTCAATGCGCGGGAAACGAGCCGCTCCCTCGTCTACTCCGCACAGACCATATATAAGGCGCGTCGTCGGTTATGTACAAGCATAGAACTTTTGCACTCCTTTCTTCTTCTTCCATCGTTCCACCTCCTAGCCCGACGCCGACGGACCACCACAGCCATGGCCAACCTTCGGCCTCCTAGCCCGCCGAGGCAGCCACCCTGCAAGTAGATATGCTGCAGCTCCCCCAAGAGGGTGAACGACGACCAGCGCCTCATTATGGCGCGAGAGGCGTACAACAGTACGTCTTGGGCCTTGGACGCCTTGGGTCTTGGTACCCTTCCTGAGTTTCCGGGGTCGCTACCTCTACGCCCTCACGGGTGTGGCCGATCGCCTGGACATCTTGTCCGGGACGATGGCCCAGGAGCTCGGCGCTGAGGGTCGTAGTGCCCTGGTGGCGGCGACGGAGAGGAACTTCTGTCGCGGCGGGGTTCCACCGCCGGTGCAGCCGGAGCCACCGGTGCAGCCGGAGCAATCAGCTCAGCCGGAGCAGCCGGCCCACTCTCCTACTGCATCGTCGCCGGAGGAGGAGGAGGAGGAGGAGGAGGAGGAGGACGATGACGACAACGACAACGACAACGACGATGATGACAATGACAATGACGATGGCGACGACGACGGCGACCACCACCACCACGACGACGATGAGGAGGAGGAGGAGGAGGAGGACCGCTCTTCGTGGTTTGAGAAGTTGGGGGAGAGGGCGGAGGAGGCAAGGCCGGTAGAGTAGTTTTAGGAGTTCTTGTACATATTTATTTTGTAGTTTTAGGAGTTCTTGTACATGTTTAGCTTCAATTCTGTTCTTGTACATATTTCTTATGTTTTGTAATATATATGTGTTCGTTCGTGTCAATGAATACTGGTGTGTTAGAATTTCTGGATTTCAATCAAGTGAATGTGCTCTAAGTTTAGTGATGTGTTAATCTGTCACAAGTGAACCGAGCAAATTGGACAAAAACAAAAGATCTTAGGGTTTGAAGCTCGTCTCGATTTGTAATTGCAAAGCTAAAGGAGACAAACAATGACTTTAAGCGCGTCTCGCATCACTTTGTGATCGATGGACATCCGATCTGTCGCCCATCGTTGTCTCCTATTTGGGTTTCTTACATAGTGTAATTAGTTGATCATGTTTGCGGTCCGTGCATGTTAGACATAGCTAGAATTAAAACACATCGGTCATGTTTAACAACACTAACATGCATGCATATATATATACCTCAAACAGTACATGATGATCTTTCAACAAAAAGAGAAAACACATGTATACCATCATGAAACATGATCGTGGATCGAGGTCGCACATGCATGTTGAACACAGAACAGAAATAGTATTAGACAAGAGACAGAGAAGAAAAGAACATATAGAACAGGTGCGAAGGATTAGTCCCACCATGGAAAGTTGAGGTCGGTGCACCGACGTTATAAGGCATGGCGCACAGTTGCAGTTAAAAATCCGAATGAAAGTAATGCGTGTAGGACTAGGCCCATGTTCGCTGCAAGGCGTCCGCTGGCACGGACGCGCGGTCACGAAGTTGACTTAGGCGTCTACGGATGGATTTTTTTTATATAACAAAAAAATTGTTTTTCCCTGCGTGTAAATTTACTCCTAATGGGACGCGTCGAGCCGTTGGGACCGAGAGGATGCAAATCGCGGTTTCGAGGAAACCGGGGCCACTGACCGGTTCATAATTAAGCGCGGTTTCCTCTAGCATCCGATCATCTCGACACGCCCGCTTAGACGACGACCCGCTATAAAGGCTCACCGTCCTCGTGCTTCTCCGCCGCACCACTCCTTAGATCCTAGCCTCTAAACTTCTCCCCCGCCACCATCGACCACCTCTCGCTCTTTCTCTGCACCTCCATCGCCACACAAAAGGGTAGCCCCGCGCCGAAGCGCTCTAGGCCATCGACGTCCTCTGAACCTCCTTCTCCGTTTCCATCGCCGCCGGCAATGCTGGTGGAACTGATGGCAGCGCCCGCATCTCCGCCCGTGGTGCCTGCACTTCCTCATCCCGGTTGGGTTGAGCAGACTCTCAGACTCCTCACCAACTGCATCGACGAACTCGATCGGTGCCTTAAGGTGGCCACCGATGCCAAGTCTGCCGCCGCTCATAGCGCACTAGCGCTCAACGCAGTGGCGCGGAAGGTCTTTTCCAACACAGATCGCTCGTGTCGCCGTCTGGGCCTTGGGACCCTTCCCCTCCATACGAGCATGGACACCGCGGGCCACTACTGCTACGGGTTGATGACTGTGGCCGGTCGTCTCGACACCCTCCACGAGACGATCGCGGAGGTTGCTGGGGTAGAGGGCCTCCTGAAGATTAAGCACCGCGTCGCTGGGAAGCTTTAGACTGTGATAGAGGTTGAGGAGTATGAGGCGGCTTGGGCAGCGGCGGCAGCGGAGGAGGCGGAGCAGGAGGCGTCTCTTGAGGCGGAGGTGGACGCGGCTATGGAGGCGGCGGCAGCGGCGGAGGAGGAGCAGGAGGAGGCAGCAGCGGCGGCGGAGGCGGAGGCAGCAGCAGTGGCGGCAGCGGCGGAGGAGGAGGAGGAGGAGGCGGCACCGGCAGCGGAGGCGGAGGAGGCGGCAGCGGCGGAGGAGGAGGACGTGGTTTTCTCCCAATAGAGTAGTATTAGGAGTAGTTTATCTATTTTGTGATCTCTGAGTAGAGTAGTATTAGGTGTAGTTTATCTTGTTCTTACTGTCTACTACGTGTTTTCCTATTACTTGTTTGTTAATGAAATATGTCTTTATGTTCATAAACAATGTGTTCTATATATGCAGTATCGAAAAACTTCTTTTATCAAAAACATCTCCTATATGTTTGTAACTTGGGACCGTCTATATTTCTTGTGGCTGAATGAATGAAATCCGGAAAACATTATCCTTACAAGTAATAGAACTAACAACAGACATGATGCATAATTAACTTGATTAGGAAATTATGTCATCTAAATTGCTAACTAGTCCATCGCCTAATGCAACGGGTGCATGAAAAGTACTTTATCCATTGTAACTAATATATGATGACATTGTTGATATATATATCGTATGTACCTGTAATACTCGTATCACAGGCGGCTTTGGATCGATGCCCTGAAGATTAGACATCACAGGGGAAAATGTTTTTTTTTTGTAGTAGTAGTATATACTCTGTATATGTTATAATTTCATTGCAACGAATGTTATATATAAAATGCTGATTGTTTACCTTTTACTAGACCATGGATTTGTCGTCCTCCTTTCGTGGACTTGGGTGTTCTGTATTTGCATGTCGTTTGCATTAGCACAATGATACATTTGGCGATTCATATTTTTGTTCGTATTTTTTTTGGAATGTCCCACTACCACATGACTGCTTTTACATCTCCATGAAAACAAAGATGAACGGCATGTAGCGGTCCCTCGAAATTTTTTTTGTTCTTCTTGGCGTGCACAATTGAGATTTTCACAATTGAAACTTCACTCTGTACACCCAAAATTCCAGTCCCGCCCATTTGTAGCTAGCCACGACGAATATAAATGTGCGTCTCCATCTAATCCCACAGTGGCTTCCGTTCCCGGCACACATGTTCTCCTCTTAGTGTTGTGTTCCAAACTTGCATTCCTAAGAAATTCCCGTGTGAGTGGTGATGGTGACTGTGGGTACAACGTCGAGCGACCAAGTTTGACGGGCTCTACCCAACCTCTTCGTCACCGACCCCACCATGCGACATCCCGGACTCCAGTTTTGTGCTACGTAAGTTCTACACGATCCATGTCGTCTTTTTATAGAGCTACTCCCTCCTTATCGCTTTAGTTGTCGTCCCAACAGCTGCACCCAGTTCATTCCTAGTTGTCGTCCCAACTCCTTATATGCTCTTATGTTTCATGAATGTCTAGTATAAAATCTGATTAATGGTGCAATCATGCAATCAACTATCCTCAATCATTAGATCTGCATCCTACAATCGATTCATCTTTTTATTTTACCCTAGCATCTGATTGCATTCTACTTGTTTCCATATATAAAATACACTACACCTCTGCCCCGAAATAAATGTCGCTCCGACAATTTATGGTAGTGTATTTCTAGTACATTTCCATGTCAGGAAAGATAACTATTAAAAACCGCATGTACTATGTAATTTCTTGATTTAGAAGTAAATGACGCCAGTGTTATCTTATCAACCACTCCCAATGTTGTACTCTCATTCCTGTGTTCCAAACTTGTATTCCTAAGATTTTCAGTTCTCACGGTTTATACACGTTTTTCTTTCTCGGATTGTACGGGTTTTTTTCCTACTCCTTCATTTCTAATTCCTCCGTTCAAAACAAACATTTTCAGTTCATAGCAACCACATTGCCGGATCCAAAATACACATCCTCATGTAATCTGACGTTATCACTGTTACTTACTATATATACTCTTTACTTTAGGAACAAGACACCAAACTGTCATGTCATCTACAAGTAATCGTGATGGGCAACAAGCACCTGGTATAACTATAAATTTGTTTACTATCAAAATACACATATTTATAACACGTTAATTCCTTTGCATCGTATGCAGAGATTATTGTAGCACCTGATGCTCAGGAACCCCGAGATTCGTCATCCCATGCTGGTACTACGAGTATAAATATGTACCGGGCTCTACTAAATATTTTAGCATTGCGATTGTAGTTTCCTAGTACTAGTTAACAGTTAATCAGTATATGTGATGGTGTGATTTATTGATTCCTACACACGCACAATGGGCTCTCTCGCCGCCGGCCACTCCGGCACCGGCGACCACACCCTGCTGCTGCTCACTTCAGTGTCCTCCCCGACGCGTCTCTCACCACCGGCCACTCCGGCACTGACGACCACACCCTGCTGCTGCTCACTTCAGTGTCCTACCCGACGTGTCTCCCTCCACCATCACCACGTCCCATCCTTCGCGTGTCATGATGACCCCACCGCCCGCAAACCCCTGTCGCCGCCGGTCACTCCGGCACCGGCCGGCGCCCACGCCCTGCTGGTGAGTATATGTGATGGCGTGATTTATTGATGCCTACACTTGCACGCTGGGCTCTCTCGCCACCGCCACTCTGGCACCGGCGACCACGCCCTGCTGCTGCTCACTTCAGTGTCCTCAAACGCGTCTCCCTCGACCATCACCACGTACCATCCTTCGCGTGTCATGATGACCCCGCCGCCCGCAAACCCATGTCGCCGCCGGTCACTCCGGCACTGGCCGGCGCCCACGCCCTGCTGGTGGTCACTTCACTATCCTCCCCGACGTGTCTCCCTCCATCTCCACATCCCATTGTTCGCGTGCCACGATAACCCCGCCGCCCGCAAACCCCTGACCATTACGGCGTACCTACTCCTACATGCTATGCCCCATATGACATGGCATACCCTGGAAAAAATAGTCCAATATCATTAAACCCTGTCCACTAAGAAATGTTAGTATCATATAGTTTAGAGATGCATGTACATGAGGGTTCATTGTTGCTTATATGATCTCAATTCCATGTTTTACACTGCCAAATGTGTTGCAAATGTCTGGTAATTAACGCAAGATTATATTCATGTATTCGTTCTAGTAGCACTTTAGGGCGAGATGCTAACATGCAGAGCAAAATATCAGTATGCAATCCACCTAAATTTAATTCCTAGATCTGCCACACTGTCCTCCTAGCCTCGAGACTTGCTCCGGGGTGATATCAATGGACGCAGATCACCTAACTTATACGTTTTTACTGCATGCGGTGCAGTAAAGATCCAACGGAATCACACCGTTGGATCTTTATTGCATCGCCTGCAGTAAAAATGTAAGTCACGTGAGATCACCGGTGTGATCTGGACGTCGATCCTCTGACTTAAATGTGGTCACTGCACTGCCAGACCGAACCCTAGCTTTGTTAAACGTTGCAAGTTGCCCGCCTCATCTGTCTTGCATTCTCTACCTGCTAATACCGCTGACGTCCATGACTTGCCCTGCCACCAATTCGCCTCGAGACGCACTCCTGCTGATGTCGGTTAGATCGAACCGGCAGTACTGCAGAGGATGAGCACCCGGCGAACCCTCTCTTTCTCTAGCATCGCCAGCTACTGTCTTGCCTGCTTCGCAGTTGGACTGAAAATCCCCTGCAATACTACGGGTGCTGTAGCGCCACTGACTACTGCCTGATGCCTGCTTGTAGGGTATGAACAGCAACAAAGAAGTCAACAAGTCGATGCATCGCCCAATATGGAGCAAAATGCTGTTGCGACGCGGTGTTCCCATGCTCGTATTTGCCGCACTCGTCCTGAAGATGGTAAAACATCAGACTTCTTCTTCTTTCACACTATTTGTACATGATACTAGGCCTGGTCAGTTGCTAATTTGCTTTAAACATTTACCGTTTAAATGACACTAACAGAAGGAAAGAAGTTTGGAAGAGGGGTGGCTAAAGGACTTAAGGTTGCTAAATTGCGCTATCTAGCATATGCAAATAGAACGAATGATCAGAATCGGAAGCTACAAATTCAGTGGTCTGATAGGTTGGGTGTTGCGGTTGGTCCTAATCAGCGGCACTTTGTCGATGATGTGGTTATTACAACAAAAAAGTGCACCCCTCGCTGGTGTAAGGAAGTGGGCAGAGGTTGGCGATACTTCGAAGAGCGATATAGTGAGAGACATTCTGGTTAGTGTTGTGACACCCCACATAAGTATTTTTTTCTAGCGACCTCCATCTTGTACATTTATAACAGTGTGATATACAATGTACAGAATGCCTGGGACTTGGAGGACACAGATGATACCAGAAGAAAAATATTGAAGATTGCTGGTGAGCACTACAAGGAGTGGCGATCAACATTGCATGCTAACTATAAGAAGTATTCGACCGATGAGGAACGTATACAAAACAAGCATGTTGACGTAGCAGATTCTGATTGGTTGGCGCTTATGGACTATTTTGGGTCCGAGCGATTCAAGGTCAGCTAGCTTTCTAATACCTTCATATCCTACAAA
This sequence comes from Tuctoria greenei, assembly GCA_036927565.1. Classification (NCBI taxonomy): domain Eukaryota; kingdom Viridiplantae; phylum Streptophyta; class Magnoliopsida; order Poales; family Poaceae; genus Tuctoria; species Tuctoria greenei. The sequence continues at coordinate 115,900,624 of JAYESD010000011.1, read as the reverse complement.
AACTATTTGATAACACCCATTCGTGAAATTAATTCTTAAAATTGCAATCAATAAGCAGAACCAATTCACGAAATCGAAGTACTCAAAAGACAAAACACTTGCTTGGATCGAAATCCTGCGCCCAACTTAGTTACGAGAAGGTATGAAAACTAAATCATGCTTTTACTTGCACTGCAATCATTCAATCAAATTTTACTTGTATTTGATGTAGCGAGACCCAGAGACCGGAAAAGAACCCGATGACATAGAACTGTGGGAGGCAAGCCACGTGAAGAACGATCAATGGGCAAACGAGCAGGCACAAGCTGTACATGTGAGAAACACTTCAAACAGTCCCCATTTAAATAAATATTTGCAATGTACATGTGACTTTTATTTTTGTATATAGACCCGGGCACGTGCCCAAATCAACGTCAAGGAAGTTGAGATGGGAGTCCCAATCCCAGATGAGGAAAGAAACAACATCTTCCAGCTTACTTATATATCCGCAACCGGTTCTGGAGGATCACAGTTTCGGGGGCGTGGTTATATGGCTAAACCTAATGTTTCTGAAAGACTGCGTATCTAGATGTCTAACTAGCTCAGCCAGCAAGTTCGATCCTTGCAAAATAGAAATGAAGACCTCAGCTCTCGGGTGCAAGAGTTGGAAGGAAGAAATGATAATATGACCTCCCAGATGGATGACTTCGTCCAGGCAAATGAACAGCTCAACCAGGAAGTTTGGGCTTTACATGATCAGATGGCAGCCAATTCTACACGGCAAGAAAAGGAGCTAGCAGACATGCGCAGAATGATGGAGAGCTTGCAAAATCAACAACGGCTAGCAGCAACTCCACAAAAGCCTTCTGCTTGCACCAAGTCGAAACTGGATGTTCAAGAAACTATTCCTAGTACTACAACACGTCGCGGTGCTATTTTAATGGGTGCAATGTTGCAAACTGAGAAAACTGTAAATAACATCGTCTTGCAACGATGCAAGGGTCCTTGAGCATTGCATCAATTGCTGGATGTTTGTTGTTAAGTCGACAGATGTATCATGTGTGAATAAATTGATTCCGTTGCCACTAATTTTCAAACCTGGTGCATTAGGATTCTAGTGCCGCTAATTATAAAACGTGGCATTAACAGATTATAGTGACGAAAATAAATTATTGCAATAGGAAGCTAGCTATTGCCACAAATTATAAAACGTTGCACTACAAACATTTGGCTACGACCAAAAAAGCGTTGCACTAGACTGCTATTGCCACCACCCAGAGAACGTCGCATTACGACCCTATTGCAACAGATTTGAATATGTTGCATTACGAACCTATTGCCACACATCAGAAATCGTTGCAATACAATACTGTTTCCACAGTTTTGAAATCGTTGCAATACCGTACTATTCGCCATGAACGTGAAATCATTGCAATACCGTATTACTGGCCACGACTGTGAAATCGTCGCGATACCATATTATTTGCCACGAGTGTGAAATTGTCGCGATACCGTACTATTCACCACGGAAGTGAAATCGTTGCAATATCGTAGTATTCGCCACGAATGTGAAAACGTCGCGATACGATATTATTTGCCACGAGTGTGAAATCGTCGCAATACCGTACTATTCGCCGTGGATGTGAAAACGTCGCGATACTATATTATTCGCCACGAGTGTGAAATCGTCGCGATACCGTACTATTCGCCACGGATGTGAAATCGTTGCAACACCATACTATTTGCCACGAATGTAAAAATGTTGCCATACCGTACTATTCGCTACAGATGTGAAATCGTTGCAACACCGTACTATTCGCCGTGAATGTGAAAACGTCGCGATACCATACTATTCGCCACGAGTATGAAATCGTCGTGATATCGTACTATTCGCCATGAGTATGAAAACGTCGCGATACCGTACTTATCGCCACAGATGTGAAATCGTCGCAAATAACGTACTATTCGTTGCAATACGTTAAATCGTCGCAATACGTTAAACCGTTGCAATACCATACTATTTGTCACGAACGTGGAGTCGTTGCAATACCATACTTTTTGCCACGAATGTGGCATCGTTGCAACACTGTTATTTTTGTTGCAAAACGTTAAATCGTCGCAATACGTTAAACCATTGCAATACCATACTATTTGCCACGAACGTGTAGTCGTTGCAATACCATACTTTTTGCCACGAACGTGGCATCGTTGCAACATCGTTATTTTCGTTGCAATACGTTAAATCGTCGCAATATGTTAAACCGTTGCAATACCATACTATTTGCCACGACGTGGAGTCGTTGCAATACCATACTTTTTGCCACGAACGTGGCATCGTTGCAACACCATTATTTTCGTTGCAATACGTTAAATCATCGCAATACGTTAAACCGTTGCAATACCATACTATTTGCCATGAACGTGGAGTCGTTGCAATACCATACTTTTTGCCACAAATGTGACATCGTTGCTACACCGATATTTTTGTCGCAATACGTTAAATTGTCGCAATAGGTTAAACCGTTGCAATACCATACTATTTGCAACGAATGTGGAGTCGTCGCAATACCATACTATTTGCCACGGATGTCAAGTCGTCGCAATAACCTATTGCCATGGTTGTTATCGCCACGAGTCATAAAAACTATCACGACGTTCTATTTCGTTGCGACAACAACCTATCGTGACGAATTTCAACCTATTGCAACGATTTTTTTCGTCGCAATAAACTGGAATCCTGGTAGTGTTTGAATGCTCCTTAAGTCTTGTCCTTGGCCAAGATCTCCATGTGAATGTTGTCTTGATTTCTGGTTGGCCAAGATACTTCAAGTTAGGCTAGTTGAACTTAAATCCCTTGGAAAGCCATAGCCTCCTTGAATACAAGGGTGATGTTAATTCCACCCTTGACCTCCTTGTGAATGGTAGCCATTGGAGCTGTTGTTTGAAAAATGTCCTCATGGGTCTTAGGGAAATAATTCCCACGCGTCCTATGATGACGTGGATTTTCACAAATCATGTGAATATCCATGACTTGGATTATCCAAACAAATCTCCAACAACTTGGATATTCATGTCACTTTAATGGGAGGTGTAGTTCCATAACTAGCATATCCACCTTGTGAAGTGGTGTGCATGACAAGCTATGGGAACTCGAGCATTCTTCAATCCACCCCTTAAGTGGAGACCTTCTTCTCATCCATGATGAATGATAATAGAACTCCTTCAGCTCCAACATGAATGTGGTCATAGATTGGTGGAGCCAACTCATGACATGAGTGTTGGACGAAGAGCCAGTTATCCACCCCATGGTGGAGGCAAACCAAGAAGAACCTCTTAGAGCCTTCCCCAAGCTTGGGTATGGATGACTCTGGCTCCTACTGAAAGCTGAAATTCTCCAGCAAAAAGGCAATGGTGTTGCCTAGCGGACATTTGTTGAGGTACGCCTTGAATGATCTTGCAGTTTAGCACTTGCGTCCTCGTTGGCCATCCCATACAATGGGTTGGCCAACACTACCCTGTTTTCACACAAAGGAGATAACAAACAAGGCTAATCCTATCTAATAACTATTAGTACCTATAGCTTAATCGCAAGTGATAGCTATCCTTCACTTCCTTTGCCTTCCCCGACAACGGCGCCAGAAATGCTTCTTGACGACTCCTAAGATATACTAACAAATCATCCCTGGCAACATCGCCAGAAATGCTTGTTGGTATTTCTTAACACCACAGATCATCTCCGGTAAAGAGATGAGATCCGCAAGTGCACGGAAGATATCGTTGTAGCATTTCACCTATGAGTATTCCCAAGGGTATCGTATTTATCCCAAAGGAAGGCAATGGAGTAAAGTATATACTACTCTTACGTTCAAGCTATGGGACACTAATCCATTATCTGGACAGGGGTAAGTTGATAATAGGGGTACTGTGACACACACCTAGGCAATCTATTCTAAAGGGTAAAATGGGTCCTAGAGGGAGATTGGATTGAGAGTTAGAGAGTTGCTCCTACAATGCTCCTAATACATATACATAGATTAAGGTAGATACTAATGGTCATGTCAATGATGAATTCATATGCAATGCTATTCAACACATTGGGCATGGGCTTACCCCTAGCAATACTAGGGTGACTCCCGCGAGGAGCCTGTGGCATAACCGAACGTGGAGGATTACAAAGGACAGATAGGGCTGTCACCACCTACTGCCTACCTCTTCAATCCGTGGGTCTACGAGACATCCAACGCTACTTAAATACCCTAGCACCATGCTAGCATACTAAGCAAATACCTTAGGAGCCATGGCACAAGCCATCCTAAGGCAATGACTAACCTAAACATCGTTGAACCAATGTTGAAGTATAGCATAAGTTGTTCATATTAACATAATCATATCATAACTACATAGACTATATTGGGGGTCTATAGTGTTTATGACCATAAGATGTGATCATGAGAGTGAAATCATAAAGACTATACCTTCCACATACATGGACTCCACAATCAAACAAGAAAAGCTTTGTCCAAGTATACTTATAAAAGAAGACTAAATATAATATCTTTATTGAGCACAAAGTCACAAATACAAGAAGGAATACATAAGTCATACCTTTTCCAATGTGGAATTGGGAAGAGAGACTCCTTCTACTCCTTTCCCAATTTGGACTTGGGACTAGAGGCTATCCTCTCTACATCCTAACTCCTCTAAGGGCTATGGAAGATAGTGTATACAATAGAATGATGCCCAAGTGGTGTGAGTTGAAGTGAGGGGTAGGGGGTCCTATTTATACTAGTGTTGAGGTCGGTTCCCGCCACCAAAAGAGCGTGAGTCAGTCACCATTGACTCCAGGGAGCCGGGAGGAGCCAACACGTGGAGGCTGACCGAGTTTGGTGCAAAGACCAGGTCGGTCGACCCCCTGGTTCGGCCGACCTGGTCATTGCACCGTTTCTCGTGTGCTTTCTCCAGGTGGCTGCCAGGTGGGTCCCATTGATATATATGGGTGATACACCGTTGGATCTCCTTGGACAAACCGAATTTTCTGCATACGGTATGCACCAAAACACTGGTGCATACCCATTTAGATTGACGCCACATCATCTTTTACCAATCTCAAAGCATTTTATTGAAGAGAAAAAAAATCAATGTCATACAATTGATTCATCCATCCGTTCATATGGACACATGTCATAAATCTAGAACGGTATGCACAGACTTGGATATGCATACCGTATCCATAGAATTTTTTCCCTCCTTGGATACTTTTGTTTGTGGGCCATTTGATCCATGGGATGCCACGTGTCATTGCCTGATTGGCTGGGATGATATTTTACAGGATTGGTCCCTCTACATTTCCTCATTTCCTGCATAAAATGTTGCATACACATATTTCTCCAAGTCTAAGTGGAATTGGGTTAGATAGAAAGGTGAGTGTGCAAGAAATGACAAATCCTTCACATAATTGAGTTAAATTGACGGATGAAATTGGTATATAACAGCCGTCAACAACGACCTCGACCATCGTCAAAAGATGGTGGCGGTAAGTATGGTGTCCGATCCAAAGGACGGACAAACACAGTCTGGAAGAATGCCGAGGTTCGGAACCTTGCCGAGCGCTACAACAAGCGTCGGGAAGAAGCTCCTTTCCGCCAGCGGGAAGGGAAACAAAAAGTCGACGAAGCTCCGGCTGAAGAGGAGCTAGGTTTTCAGGACCCCAAGAAGGTCCTAAAAGCTATATACAACACTGTGGACGATGACTCTGGGGTAGGTCTGGGGTTCATTACCCCTCTCGGCTCCATCACACTCCCAGTGACCATCAGGACTCGAGAGAACTATAGAACCGAGAAGTTGGTCTTCGACGTCGCGCAGATCAGTCTGCCGTTCAACGCCATTTTGGGCAGGCCTGCCTTGTACAGGTTCATGGCTGCCACCCATTATGGTTATTTAGTCTTGAAGATGCCAACACCTGCATGCGTTCTCCGGACTGCAGGAATCACTATTTTGGAAGAACTTTATGCGCTCGCTACAGCGCGGGAGGAAGCACCCGGTAAGGAGCCAGCTCCAAACCCTCTGAGCATTCATCATCGAGGCTCTACCTCTGCACCTCGTGTGCAACCAAGCGGCGACACCGACGTTCTCATCAAAGTCATCCAAATTGGTTCCAATGCTGCTCAGACTACCCGTATATCGGTAGGTCTGAACAACAAATAGGAACTCGCGCTCATCACTTTCCTTCGGGCTAATGTCGACGTGCTTTTCTGGCAATCGTCGCAAATGTCTTGGATCCCTAGGGAGGTGATTGAGCACAACTTGAAGATTTATCCCGATGCACAGCTTGTACAACAGAAGCCCCAGAAGCAATCAATCGAGCAGCAAAACTTCATCCGACAGGAGATCAAGAAGTTGCTCGAAGATGGTTTCATCCGGGAGGTGTTTCACCCAAAATGATTGGCAAACCCAATTGTGGTACATAAGGCTGGCGGGAAGCTTCAGATGTGTATCGACTACACCACCTTAAATAAGCCATGTCCAAAGGATCCATTTCCACTACCTAGGATAGATCAGATAGTGGACTCCACCTTCGGGTGTGATCTATTGTGTTTCTTGTAAGCATATTTTGGATATCATCAAATCCAAATGTCTAAGGAAGATGAAGAGCATAGTGCCTTCGTAACGGTAGATGGATTGTACTGTTATATTGTCATGCCCTTTGGTCTTAAAAATGTTGCTTCAACATTTGTGCGAGCTATGTACAAAACATTTGGAGAGCTAATTGGAGACTTGGTGGAGGTGTACGTCGATGACATCGTCGTGAAGAACAAGAACAAAGAGTCACTCCTTGACAATTTACAAGCTATCTTTGACAAGCTGCGCATCACGCGCACCAAGATGAAGCCAGACAAATGTGTCATCGGGGTTAGCTCCGCGAAGCTTCTAGGTTTCTTGGTGACTCACCGAGGAATTGAAGCAAATCTGGCGAAGATCAAGGCTATAGAAGATATGCGGCACCCAACCCACATCAAGGATGTCCAGAAGTTAACTGGATGTCTAGTTGCGCTCAGCCGGTTCATCTCAAGACTAGCAGAACGGGCACTACCCTTCTTCAAACTCTTGAGGAAGTTTGGACCATTTCATTGGTCTGAAGAAGCAAAAAAGGCGTTTCAAGAGCTGAAACAGCTCCTCACCACACTACCGATCTTGGTAGCTCCGAATCCTGGTGAGCCTTTACTGCTTTACATTTCTGCAACCACCGAAGTTGTCAGCATGGTCCTGTCACGGAAAGACTAGAGCCACGTCTAGTCCAGGAGCCCAGACCCCTCCGGGAGAGTCTAGAGTTACCTGAAGGTGTGTCCGGGTCCCAGCCCTCAGACACGAAACCTCAAGGCGAAATGCTAGGAGATCAACCTCATTTACCTGAGGGGGTTCACCTGGCCGACCAAGATGATTTGGACCCTTCTAACAAGGTCCGGGTCGAACAAGAAGAAGTTCTAGACCCCTCCGGCAGGGTCCAAGAAGCTGAGAAAAAAGGTTCGGACCCCTCTGGGAAGGTTCAGGTCGATGGAAAAGAAGCTTCGGGCCCCTCTGAGAGGGTCCGGACCGTCCAGTTCCCAGTGTACTTCATCAGCGAAGTACTCCATGATGCCAAGACAAGATCCATTGAGGTGCATAAGCTGCTTTATGCAGTTCTTATCGCCTCAAGGAAGCTTCGTCACTACTTCCAAGCCCACAAAATATCACTGGTAACTTATTTTCCACTGCATGCTATTTTGCATAACCCTAACTCTACTGGGAACATAACTTATAGCCGAGTTCAATCTCGAATTCGTGTCACGACAAGCAATCAAAAGTCAAGCCTTGGCTGACTTCGTGGCGGAATGGACTCCCTCTCCATCAAACCCTGGGGGCCCCAGTGAGTAGAAACTGGAACCTAAGGTTACGATATTCACCGAGCCTCACTGGACTCTCTACTTCGACGGCTCCGTGCAGAAGTAGGGGGCCGGAGCAGGAATCCTTCTCCTTCGCCCGACTGGGGAAAAGGTCAAGTACATGGTTCACCTTGATTTCAAGGCGACCAACCATATGGCAGAGTATGAAGCTCTCATCTACAGACTCAAGGTCACACTATCTTATGGTGTCAAACAGCTGTTGGTGAAGGGTGATTCACAACTCATCATCAAACAAGTCAAAGGTGAATGTTGTTGTAACAATCCCCAACTAGTTGCTTATGTCCTTCAAGTCTAGAGGCTCCAGAAGGACTTCAAAGTCCTGAATCTCCACCATGTTCAGCGTCTTCATAACGCTGAAACTGACGAACTCTTGACGAAGGCATCAACCGGAGCTCCGGCTCCCAACAGAATCTTCATCCGAAGGTTGTCAAGACCAACAACTCAGCACGGTACCGCAAGAAGTGCAAGAGAGTTCCACCTGTCAAAGTTAAAGGTCTCCTCAGGACCCACATATCATACTACACCGGACCTGCATCCCTCATATGAGTAGCTCCGGAGATTGACACGTGTAATGTAAGTCCGGAGCTAAACTCCCAACACAGGGAAGCTCCAGACTCGACACGTGTATAACGACCCCGGACCTAACCCCCAGCAGAGGGAAGCTCCGGTGCCGACACGTGTATAGCGGTTCTGGAGCTACCTTCCCGCAAGGGGAAGCTCCGGAGCTACCACGTGTGGAGCCTCTGGAGCTTCATCACCAACATGTACATTGGAGGATCTCCTCCAGCACAGACATTCAAGGGACAGTTAAAGCGATAGTTACAAGACCTGATTACGTGTCATTAATGTTGTATTAATAACACATGATCAGAGCACTGTTAATAGGAGTAACGCAGCCATTAAGCCACGTTATCACACTATATACCATGCTTAATGCTCATAGACAATGTATTAGGATATTAAATATGACAGGGCCACATGTCGGGCCAGGCAAACGTTGTAACAGTCAGTCCTTGGATTATAAAAGGATTGCGCCACACGATACAGAGGGAGGGAATTCGAGCCAAGCTCATACGCATACTAGTGATACTCAATACAACAACACAAAACCCGTGGAGTAGGATATTACGCTCAGGCGGCCCGAGCCACGTAAATCTCCCGTGTCACCATCATGTTCTTGATCCTTGCATGCCCAAACCAATACAAGAACCTCCGCGGGCTACATTTTGTAGTACTGGGGGAAGTGTCATTCTCACACTTCGACATTTTGGCGCACCAGGAAGGGGGGCCCGAGATCTCAAGATGGTGAACTCTGCCACATGATCCTCCAACGGCAACCATGCTGAGCAGCCTGCTAGAGGCAATCCCTCTAACATGCATCATCCAGCAGCCGTCGTTGTCCCGGTGGGCGTCATGCCACCACCACCACCATCTGCTCCAGCAAATAATGTTGGACAGCGGGATGGGGTACTTGTGTCGGTCACAGCATCAGCAAACAACAACCCCAAGAACGCGCTAAATGTTGTGCGAACTCTGTTGGAGCACCCACCAGCACCCGGAGCACCTCAGGGTGCAATGGAGCAGTGGCACGCTGATGTACATCATCTGGTTGCAGCCGCAGCCGACGCCATCAGCAACAAGGGTCCTCCCCCTTCGGGGCAGGCGACAGCTCAACGTAGGACCTTGTCTGGAAGACTTGGTCCTCACGTGTCACAGCACCGACGTCGTGCTGCTTCTCAGCAGGTGACCTCATTGCCTTCCGAGCCACGACGCACCCACACCATCACAAAGATTCCGACCCATGATCTAGGGTCGGAACTTGATCGCCCTTACCGGCAGCAAGACCGCCGCGTCCATATCGAGCGTGCTCACGAGAGGCGAGAGTCTTGGGACAACCCTGCTCCTCAGGGAGTAGGAGGAGGCTGCTGTGCCCTGGCCATGCACTTACGCATGGTCAGATGGCCACAGAAGTTTCGGCCTCATTTACTGGAGAAATTTGACGGGACTGCCAACCCCAATTAATTTTTTTCAAATTTACTCCACTACTATACTTGCAGCGGGGGGCGATGAGGTCGTGATGGCCAACTACTTCCCGATGGCTTTAACCAAAACCGCTAGGTCCTGGTTTATGAGCCTTCCGCCTGACTCCATCAACAGTTGGGCAGAACTATGCCAACAGTTCACTGCTAATTTCAGGAGTTCATACACTCGACCTGGCAGTGAACTAGACCTTTTTGTTGTCCAGCAAAAAATGGGAGAGTCGCTGCGATCCTTCATCCAGCGATTCTCTCAGGTACGCAATAGCATCCCATCCATCTCGAGCGCCTCTGTTATTATTGCATTCAGACAGGGTGTTCGGGATAAAAAGATGTTGTATAAGCTGGCAATCAAAGAAGTCACCAGTGTCACGAAACTCTTTAGCCTAGCAGACAAATGTGCTAAAGCTGCGGAGGGCCATGAAATGCACTCCAAGCCAGCTCCAGAGGCCAACAGGAAGTCCTCCAAAGCTGAAGCCACTACATCCGGAGGTGGCAAAAATAAAAAGAAGCCCAACGGCAAAAAGAAGCTGTCAGGCGGCGCACCTACCGTTGCGGCTGCTGCAGCTCCGGGTGGCCGGGGGCCACGCCCCGAGAAACGACCTCGACCATTGTCAAAAGATGGTGGCAGTTCCAAAGTATGGTATCCGATCCACAGGATGGACAAACATAGTCTAGAAGAATGCCGAGAGCGAAACCTTGCCGAGCGCTACAACAAGCGTCGGGAAGAAGCTCCTTTCCGCCAACGGGAAGGGAAACAAAAAGTTGACGAAGCTCCAGCTGAAGAGGAGCTAGGTTTTTAGGACCCTAAGAAGGTCCTGAAAGCTATCTACAACACTGCCGACGACGACTCTGACGTCTCTGACAACGAGCGTCGGAAGACCCTGAACACTATTTATAGTGGTTCTTGGGACATCACCTCTCGCCGCATCCTCAAGACAATGCGGCGGGACATGGCCGTTGCAGCTCCCACTACTGGGGCGGAGCCTCATCGGAAGTGGATGGACACTCCCATCATTTTTGATGCTTCGGACTATCCCCGCAATATGATCGGAGTTGGCCAACTCTCGTTGATGGTGTCTGCGACCATTAACAATATCCAACTCCACCATGTAATAGTGGATGAAGGTGCAGGGCTGAACCTCATAAGCTTCGAAGCCTTCGTCAAGCTCCAGCTCTGACCTTCGGACCTTCGCCCATCTCGACCTTTCTCTGGGGTAGGTTCGGGGGCCATTACCCCTCTCGGCTCCATCACACTCCCAGTGACCTTCAGGACTCGGGAGAACTATAGAACCAAGAAGCTGGTCTTCGATGTCGCGCAGATCAGTCTGCCGTTCAACGCCATTTTGGGCAGGCCTTCCTTGTACAGGTTCATGGTCGCCGCCTGTCGGTACCCTAAAAACCATACACCCCCTGAGGTTACAAAGATCTCAAGGGAAGGACGTCTACTCAAATTGAAGACCCTCGGAGGCCCACTTGTCAGACATAACCGGACCTGCTTCTCCAACATGGTTAACCCCTAGGTTGCCACGTGTACTGCCGGACCGGAGCTACTACCCACAAGGGTGAAGCTCCGGGCTAGGTACCGAAACGGCACCTCCGGACTTAACCCCTGACCGAGAGAAGCTCCGGACCTGACACGTGCCAGGCCACCCCGGAGCTTCCCGCTTCCCACAAGCAAGCTCCGGAGCTGCCACGTGTCCAAACGTCGGAGCTGGCCGCCCCAAACCTCCGGAAGACATTGTAACGACTCCGGATCTTCAAAGGATAGCCGCGGACTTCAAGACCCGATTAATTGTCATTAATTCCATGTTAATGACACTTAATCGGACAATCTTAACACCTGTAACGGCACTGTCGGAGCCCGTTACAGGGTTATTAACAACAATTAATCGTGTATCAATACTAGTAACCGCCAGGGCCACATGTCGGGCCAGGCTAACTTGTAACGGTTTGTCCTTGTACTATAAAAGGACAGACCGACGATACACGAGAGAGAAGGCTCTCGAACGCTCTCAGGCACACACGCATTGACATGAGCTTTCATACATAAACTAATACAACACCACACACCCGTGGAGTAGGGTATTACGCTCAGGCGGCCCGAACCACGTAAACCACTGTGTCTCTCGTGTCCAATCGTAATTCACCTTCTTGAGTCTCCGCGCACCCACACCGAACTACAAACTCCTTCAACACTTTAGTAGTGTCAGGAGATCTGCCGACTCCAACAGTCGACAGTTGGCGCGCCAGGTAGGGGTGCCTGAGATTTTCAAGAATGGTGAATTCTGCGGCTGGATCATCCAACAGGCAACCTGCTGCTCAGGCTGTCGGGGGCAATCCCTCCATCATGCAGCCACCAGCAGGAGCCTCAGCACCAGCAGGAGTCACACTCCCACCACCACCATCTTCACCGGCAAAACGTGCCGGGCAACATGATGGTGCGCCGGCGTCACATACTGCGCCGGCAAGTCATGACAACCCAGAACACGCGCTCCATGCAGCGCGTGCTCTTCTCCAGCGACCACCACCTCCGGATGCATCTCAAGATGCCATGGAGCAATGGAGGGCTGATGTTGAGCATTTGGTCGCAGCAGCGGCCGAACGCCTCAACAACCAGGGTCCTCCTCCTTCAGGGCGAGCCCCGTCGCAGCGACGGACGTTGTCTGGAAGACTTGGTCCGCATGTCTCCAACAACCGAAGACGAGCTGCGTCACAGCAAGTGACGTCGTTGCCCTCTGGGGCACGATGCACCCATACGGTATCTCGGCTTTCGACACATGACCTCCGGGCGGAGCTTGATCGCCGATACCGCCAACAGGATGGCCGTGTCCATATCGAGCGAGCTCGAGAAAGACGGGATGCTCAAGACCTTTCTACTCTGGAAGGAGTAGGAGGAGGCTGTTCCGCCCTAGCCATGCACCTGCGCATGGTTAGATGGCCACAGAAGTTCCGGCCACACTTGCTGGAAAAATTCGACGGGACTGTCAACCCCGTAGAATTTCTGCAGATATACTCCACTGCAATCTTAGCAGCTGGAGGAAACGAGGCCGTAATGGCCAACTACTTTCCAGTGGCCTTAACTGGGACCGCCAGGTCCTGGTTTATGAGCCTTCCACCCAACTCTATCGACAGTTGGGAGGAGCTGTGTCGTCAGTTCACTGCCAACTTCGGGAGTTCATACACCCGACCGGGCACTAAACTAGACCTTTTTGCGGTCGTGCAAAAAGGGGGAGAATCTTTGCGGTCATTCATCCAGAGGTTCTCTCAGGTACGCAACACAATCCCTTCTATCTCAAGCGCTTCTGTCATTGTGGCATTCAGACAGGGTGTACGAGACAAGAAGATGTTGGAGAAGCTGGCGATCAAAGAGATCACCAGCGTCACGGAGCTCTTCAGCTTGGCAGACAAATGAATCAGAGCTGCGGAGGGCCGTGAAATGCACTCCAAACCAGCCCTGGAGGATCACAAAAAATCCTCCAAAGAAGAAGCCGCTACCTCCGGGAGTGGCAAGAAGAAAAAGAAGACCAACGGCAAGAAGAAGCCGTCGGCCGGCACATCCAACGTTGCAGCCACTGCAACTCCTATTGGCCGGGGGCCACGCCCCGAGAAGCGACCTCGACCGTCTTCCGAAGACGGCGGCAAATCCAAAATGTGGTGCCCCATTCACAAAACGGGCAGCCACAGGCTGGAAGACTGCCGGGAGGTCCAAAACCTTGCCGAGCGCTACAACAAGCGCCGGGAAGGGTCTCCTTTCCGACAGAGGGAGGGAAAACAGAAGGTTGACGAAGCTCCGGCTGAAGAGGAGTTAGGGTTTCAGGACCCCAAAAAGGTCCTGAAAGCCGTCTACACCTCCGTCGACGATGACTCCGACGTCTCCGACAACGAGCGTCGGAAAACCATGAATACCATCTTTGGTGGATCATGGGACATCACTTCTCGTCGTGTCATCAAGACTATGCGGCGGGATATGGCTGCTGTAGCTCCTACAGCTAGACCGGAGCCACATCAAAAGTGGATGGACACACCCATCACTTTTGATGCTTCGGACTGTCCTCAAAGCATGGTCGGAGCTGGCCAATTACCCTTGATGGTATCTCCCACCATCAACAACATCCAGCTCCATCATGTTATGGTGGATGGAGGTTCGGGGCTGAACCTTATAAGCTTTGAAGCTTTTACCAGACTTCAGCTTCAACCTTCGGATCTTCAGCCCTCTCGACCATTCTCCAGAGTAGGTCCGGGGGCCATTACCCCACTCGGAGCTATAATTCTCCCCGTTACCTTCGGGACACGGGAGAAGTACCGCACCGAGAAGTTGGTCTTCGACGTCGCTCAGATCAACTTACCATTCAACGCCATCTTGGGTAGACCTGCCCTATACAAATTTATGGCAGCTGCTCATTATGGATACTTGGTGTTGAAGATGCCAACACCAGCAGGCGTTCTCCGGATTCGTGGAGATCGCACCGTCGGAGTAACTGCTCTGGAGGAGCTCCATGCACTCACCACTGCGCAAGAGGAGGACTCCAGACAGGGGCAAGCTCCAAAACCTCCGAGCATTCGGCAACGAGGCTCAACCTCTGCTCCCTGTGTGCAGCCAAGCGGCGACACCGACATCCCCGTCAAAGTCGTCCAAATTGGTTCCGATGTCACTCAAACCACCCGCATATCGGGTGGGTTGAATGACAAATAGGAACTCGCGCTCATCACTTTCCTCCGGGCTAACGTTGACGTATTTGCTTGGCAACCGTCACAAATGCCTGGGATCCCCAGGGAAGTGATTGAGCACAATCTGAAGATTTACCCCGATGCTCGGCCTGTGCATCAGAAACCTCGGAAGCAATCTGTAGAGCGACAGAACTTCATCCGACAAGAAGTGAAGAAGTTGCTCGAAGCCGGATTTATCCTAGAAGTCTTTCATCCAAAATGGCTAGCGAACCCAGTCGTTGTGCCCAAGGCCGGCGGGAAACTTCGGATGTGCATCGACTACACCACACTGAATAAGGCATGTTCAAAAGATCCATTCCCACTACCTAGAATAGATCAGATAGTGGATTCCACCTCCGGGTGCGAGTTACTGTGTTTTCTAGACGCATATTCTGGATATCATCAAATCAGGATGTCTAGGGAGGATGAAGAGCATACTTCATTCATCACAGTGGATGGATTGTATTGTTACACAGCCATGCCGTTTGGTCTCAAGAATGCAGCTTCAACTTTTGTACGAGCTATGTACAAAACTTTCGAAGAACTCATCAGAGACATAGTGGAAGTGTACGTCGATGACATCGTGGTCAAATTCAAGAACAAGGAGTCCCTCTTGGACACCTTGCAGGCTGTCTTCGACAAGCTGCGGGCCACCCGCACGAAGCTAAACCCAGACAAGTGCGTCTTCGGGTTTAGTTCCGGAAAGCTTCTTGGTTTCCTGGTAAGTCACCGGGGCATAGAGGCTAATCCGGCGAAGATAAAAGCCATTGAAGACATGCGGCCACCAACCCGCATCAAAGACGTCCAAAAATTAACTGGATGTCTAGCAGCCCTCAGCTGGTTCATTTCAAGACTGGCGGAAAGAGCACTTCCCTTCTTCAAGTTACTGAGGAAGTCCGGACCATTCCAATGGTCTGAAGAAGCAAAGAAGGCATTCCAGGAGCTGAAACAGTTCCTCACCACCCTACCAGTCCTGGTAGCTCCGAACCCTGGTGAGCCTTTGTTGCTTTACATTTCAGCTACTGACGAAGTTGTCAGTATGGTTCTGGTTGCGGAGAGACCGGAACTACCCAATACTCAGGAATCCAGACCCCTTCGGGAGGGTCCGGAGGTTCCTGAAAGCGGGTCTGGGTCCCAGCTCCCAGACTCAAACCCACAAGAAGCCACTTCAGAGGACCCGTACCCCTCTAAGAGGGTCCAGGTCATTTCTGAAGAAGCTCCGGGTTCCTCCACCCAGAACCCGGAGGTCCCCGAAGAGAGTCTGGACCCCTCCGAGAGGGTCCGGATCAATGAAGAGGAAGCTCCGGACCCCTCCGGGAGGGTCCGGACCATTCAACGCCCGGTATACTTCATCAGTAAAGTGTTACATGATGCCAAGACTCGATACCTAGAGGTGCACAAACTGCTTTATGCAGTTCTTATTGCCTCAAGGAAGCTTCGACACTATTTCCAAGCTCACAAAGTCTCGGTGGTGACCTCATATCCACTTCGAGCGATCCTGCATAATCCCAATTCAACTGGGAATATTGCAAAGTGGGCAGCGGAATTGGCTGAATTCGATCTTGAATTCATTCCGAGACAAGCAATCAAGAGTCAAGCGTTGGCAGATTTCGTGGCAGAATGGACTCCCTCTCCATTAAACCCTGGGGGCCCCAGCGAGCAGAAGACGGAACCTCAAGTTCCAACCTTCACTAAGCCTCACTGGACCCTTTACTTCGACGGCTCCATGCAGAAGCAGGGAGCCGGAGCTGGAATCCTTATCCTCGCACCAACTGGGGAGAAGGTGAAATACATGGTACACCTTGACTTCAAGGCAACCAACAACATGGCGGAGTATGAAGCACTCATCTATGGATTAAAGGTGGCACTATCATACGGTGTCAAGCAATTGCTGGTCAAAGGAGATTCACAACTCGTCATCAAGCAGGTGAAGGGTGAATGCTCCTGCAATAATCTCCAGCTGGCTGCTTACCTCCTTGAAGTCCAGAGGCTTCAGAAGGACTTCGAAGTCCTAGACCTTCACCATGTTCAGCGTGCTCACAACGCTGAAGCTGACGAACTCTCGACCAAGGCGTCAACTGGAGCTCCGGCTCCTGATGGAACCTTTGTCCGGAGGTTGTCAAAACCCACAGTTCAGCCTGCCGAACTGAATGAAGGGGGCGAGATCAGCATCCCGAAGCTGACGGTCCCGATGGCCCTGTTACCATGGCAGCCATCAAGGGTCGTAGGTGCTGCCGGAAGCTCCGAGCAACCCAGCACGCAAGACTCAAATGCTCAAGTCAGTTCCGATGCATGGATCTCGGAGATCCGGAGCTACTTGAAAGACAACATCCTTCCTGACGATGATGTATCCGCTGATCGGGTAGTCAGATTGGCTAAAAGATACACGTTGGTAGAAGGGGATCTCTACCGGCGCGGTGCCAACGGCATCCTAATGCGGTGCATCACAAGGGAAGAAGGCTGCGAGCTCCTCGCAGAAATCCATGGAGGCGAGTGTGGGAACCACGCATCTTCCCGCACGCTGGTCGGAAAAGCCTTTCGGCACGGCTTCTACTGGCCTACAGCGCTCCAGGATGCCACTGAGCTGGTGAAGAAATGCAAAGCATGCCAATTTCATGCAAAGAAAATTCATACACCTGCTCAGTCCTTACAAATGATACCTCCCACATGGCCTTTCGCTGTGTGGGGGATGGACATCTTGGGACCCTTCCCTAGAGCCGTCGGAGGTTACAAGTTCATGTACGTCGCCATCGACAAGTTCACCAAGTGGCCGGAAGCAACTCCCGTTGTGACGATCAACAAACAATCTGCAATCAATTTTCTACAATCCATCGTGAGCAGATTCGGAGTCCCAAATAAGATCATCACTGATAATGGGACTCAATTCACAAGCTCCGCATTTCAAGGATATTGCGAAGACCTCGGCATACAAGTTTGCTACGCTTCCGTAGCTCATCCTGCCAGCAATGGACAAGCCAAGAGAGCAAATGCAGAGATCCTTAAAGGACTCAAAACACGCACTTATGAGCGCTTGAAAAAGCACGGAGCCAATTGGATCGAAGAGCTTCCGCCCACTCTATGGGCCAACAGGACTTCTCCAAGTCGGGCAACCGGAGAAACACCCTTCTTTCTGGTGTACGGAGCTGAAGCGATCCTTCCTCCGGAAATCACCTTGGGTTCCCTCCGAGTCCGGACCTTCGACGAAGCCGCGCAGGACCAGCTTCGGCGCGAAGACCTAGACCTCCTCGAGGAGGGAAGGTGCCAAGCAGCTGTTCGGAATGCCCGATACCGCCAAGCTCTACGGCGCTATCACCAGCGGCATGTACACAACCGACAGCTCGAGGAAGGCGATCTGGTGCTACGGAGAATACTATCCAGAGAAGGGCAAAACAAACTCTCCCCCGGCTGGGAAGGGCCCTTTCGAGTGATCAAAGTATCCCGTCCCGGAAGCGTTCGCTTGGCTACCGAGGATGGGACACCTCTCCCAAATCCTTGGAACATCGAGCACCTCCGTAAGTTCTACACTTAATTCCACGGAGGTGAGTCTTAAGTAACTTGAAATGTATGTTATAGAGTCATTGTACAGAGTCGGGTAGTTCCTCCGGGAGAGCAGCCGGACCTTTCCCGAAAGGTTTGAAAAGCTCATGCAACACCTGACACAGTCTCCAGACTAAAAGTGTGGCTAACTACCCTGGGTCAAACGAGAAACCAAACACACTTAGCCTGGTTCCGTACCCTAAGAGTGTACTTGTTTCCCCTGTACCCCGGACCTATAATGAAAGACATCTTCATGTGAAATAGACTCCACGTGCATTCATTTTTGCATAGACTCGACATTTTTATTTTTCTCTTTCTTGTCTATAACAGAAACGTGCAATTCTTAAGAAGTTCTAGTTTGACCGGTTTACATACGATTCGAGTTGAGTTGTCAGATTTTTTGGATTTAAATATCGTCTGTGGCCAACTCGCCTGAAAGCCGCCAAGCCATTCTAGGGCCGGAGTGCGCTATCGACTTAGCCTGGTCAAGCACCCTAAGTACGCCACTCTACCTACATCCCGGTAGGCCAAAGTAAGGTGGGTCCATGGACAATTGGATCTAAAAGAAAAGACAATTCATCCAGTCGTATTAAAAATCGTGTTCAACTTAAAATTTTCTTGAGAACCGTAAGCCGCGACGAAGTTATAGACAAGGAACAAATTTTACTATTTTCTTGGCTTATGTGTGCAGGAAAAATGAACCCTACGTTGATGGAGAAAAACCGGAGCTAACCAAGCTCCGACTCCCACCAGGGCGTCAACTGTCGGCGTTGACTAAAAGATGGTGAGAAGACCCCGTCACTGGAGTCTGTTGCCAACAAACCAAGTGTGGCAAAGGTCATTGCCGGAGCTGCTAAGCTCCGACACCTTGGAGTATTAACTACCGACGCTCAACGTGTTGATAGAGGCTATTGCCGGAGCTACTAAGCTCCAGCGATGGACAGTGCCGGAGCTTCTAAGCTCCGACAACTTCAGGGGACCTTCACTATCAAAAACTTCGGACCTAAATTCCACAAGTTTGAAGCAAATTCGTCTTCAACAAAACCCAACATCCTTTTGGTACATGTCCACAATCAAATTGTGCACATCTACCAGGGGGCCAAGTGAAGATAAAGATGTTGAAGACAAAACAAAAAATGAAATTCGCAAAAAATTGGGGATTTCATTTCATCTGAAGACCGGAGATTACATCTGGAGACAAGGGATTACAAAATTGAGGAAGAAGAGAAGATACAAGTAAAGGCTAAAAGAGACGGTCCTAGACCCTATGGAAGAACTCGGCGACCTTCTGGGCGACCTCCGACACGCAGGCTCGGGTAGCTTCGCCTTCTCCTTCGACGGGGCCTTCAAGCACCGGGTCCAGAGGAAATTGAGGGTTCCGGCTGGTGTAGCACGTCAACACATATTCTGTGACGTTCCTAGCCAGGGATTGCCCCTCGACCTCCAGCTGGTCCGCGATGACGTCGCCCACCTTGGAGAGCTTGCTGCCTGCGGCGCTCAACGCTTGCAACGCAAGGTCCGGCTCCGGCTCCGGATCATCCGGGTGCACGGGGCTGAAACCCATCGGCGTCAGCGCGTCGTTGGCCTTGCCCAGGAACTCCCAAATCTGCAGGGAGTCCGCCTTCCTCAAGTTCTTCATCTCTTCCAGGGATCTCCGGGCCGCCGTCAGCTCCGAATTCTCGCGGGCGAGGCGCTCAACTTCTTTGGCGTTTTGCTGGATCTTCGCAGCAACCCGCTTCTCAAGTCTTCCGAGCTCCTCCTCCCGGAGGTGGATCTTGTTCCGGCGGTCGACCAGGTCCTTCTCCCTAGCCTCCACTTTCTTCTCCCGGGCGACAAGGGCACACTCGTATTCGTAGAGTTCCTACCCCCGCACCCAGGTCTTCTCCTCTTCCTCGAGGCAGCGCTCTTCCAATTTCTTAGTGCGCTCCTCGAGGCCCTTGTCCGCCAGAGCTGTTTTCTCGGCGAGCTCTTCTTCCCGTCGCAAGACGTCATCCCGTAGCTCTAGGAGTTTTTGCTCCTCGTCCTCGAGCCGTCTTTCCCTCCCTTCAAGTGCCTCTCGGCGCTTGATGAGTGCGGTGTTGATGGCCTCGAGCTGATCAAACCGAGCATTGGCCGCGTCGTTAGCAGCCTTAGCTCGGTCGTGGAACTCCCGGGATTGAGCATCGAGGGCGTGAGTCATGCTCTCCCTCTCGTCCAGCAGCTTATCCCAGAGCTCCAGGCGGATCTTCTCCCGCTTGATCCACTCCTTGTCATCCGCAAGCCTCGACTGCGCCAGCTTAGTCTCGAAGTGGAGCCGATTACGCCACCGCCTAAGGGTTTGGCGCTCCTCTTCAAGAGCCTTGCTGTCGTGGAAGAAGGCCAGTTGGACCTGACGTAGACTGGAGCAGGCGTTGTCGATGGACATCGACAGCGAGATGGGCTCCGGACCTGCTGGGATCTCTTCCGCTGGTTCCAGCGGGTCTTCACATACAAAAATTGGGTCCCACTCTACGAGAGTGGAACCCCGAGCTTCCAAAGCGCTAGGGCCTTCCTCCGGGACGGCCTCAGTCGCCATCGAAGGAGGTCCCGCCACCAAGTCTTCATTCGCCCCCTCAGGCGGGGGGCCGGCGACTTCGTTCAGGCACTCTGGCTCTGCCACAGGTACCATCGACGTCGTCGCCTCCGGAGCAGGAGCCGCTACTGGCTCCGGCCGGGACACCTCTTCTGAGGGAGGCTCAAGCTCCCTCGCCTCTTCAGCCGCCGGCTCTGTGACCGGCGCTCCAACAATCACCGGCTCTGCGGCCGGAGCTTCGGAAGTAACCGGCTCAACTGCCGGAACTACTTCGACTTCCGGCTCGCATGCCGGGGCTTCAGCCACCTCCGGCTCAATCGCCGGGGCTTCAGCACTTTCCGGCTCCGAAGCCGAGACTGCTACTTCCTCCGACTCAACAGCCGGAGCTTCTACTACTGCAGCACCAGGACCCGGAGCTTCCACTTCCGGGACGGATGCCGCTGGCGCATCTTCATTCCCGTGGTCCGGCGCTACCACGGCAACTTCTGGAGACGAGTCGAGGTCCATGACCACGACAGCCGGCGCCGGAGCTGTCGCAGCCTCCGCTTGGGGCGGCACCGGGACTGGAGCAGAAACCCTCGCAGCCTCAGACACTGTGGCTGAGGCTGGAGCTTCACTCCCCTTCTTGGGAACGCTGCAGATGAAGAACGAAGAAATTGAGCAAACAGATGCTACAATTAAAAAGTTAATCGAGGTAAAAAAGAAAAATTACCTTGGGAGGCTCCCGCACCAGCTTGCGCGGAACCTCTTTCCCGGACGATCCGGGCTGGCCACGGTCGACGTAGGAGCTCCGGGAGGACTCCCAGGACTTGCCACAGCCGCGGGCGTTTCCCGGGTCGGAGCTCTCCTTGATCGGGAGGAACTCCTGGACCTGGAGGCCCTCACCGCTCCAGATGCCGGAGTCGCGCGCCCGGAGCTAGCACCACAGGAGGGATCCACCACGGGGACAGTCGCACTCCGGGAGGATCCCACCGCCGGAACAGTAACGTTCCGGAAGGACCCCACCACGGGGACAGTCGCCACGGCGGCGGAGGATCTTCCTTCCTGAGGAGGGGGAACCGGGGGGGAAGTGGCAGGCCCGATGGACCTTCCGTCAGCATGTCGCAGCTTCCTCTTCCGGCTCTCCGGCTCCTCCGCCAGCTCCTTGCCCTTGCCGATGACCTCAGCTCTTGGCTGTGGGACAGGGGCGGAGCCGTCTTCGGACAACCCGGGGATCGCCAACCGGGTGGTTGATCTTCTCTCGATGACACCAAGGTCGTCAAGCGCGGGCATCGTCCGCCGGAGCTCCCTGCTGAACTCAACTTCCACGTTCAGAGGGAGGAAGGCCGGCGGCGGAGTCAAGTAATTTCCGTCAACGTCGATGCCGTGCTGGAATTTCTTAAGGTGAAACTCCAAGGTCTTCCCCACCATGCTGGACTTCAACCCGATCTCAACCCGGTCCTCGTCCATCACGCTGTTGAGGGCCCAGGCGAGCTTCTCCCTCCTCTTCAGCGGCGCCCAGCTGTTGGACAGGAAGTTGCAGAACACCACCTGGGGAGTCAATCCTCCCTCCACACATTGGCGGATCCTGGTCAGGACAGGGTCGAAAGCTTCCGCCAGCACCGGAACTTCGCTCCATACCGACGTGTCAATGCCGGGCAGACCGTCTGGCAACTCCAACCGCTCATGCTCCTCCACCCGGACGACTATCCAATCTTTCTTCCAGTCATCCCACTTCCCGGAAGGGAATGACCGGAGGTACTTGAATGGGCACTTCTTGCGCTTCACGAAGTAGTAGAAGCCAAGATACTCATTGCTTCGGCCGGTGGTGTGGACGGTAAAGAAGGTTCGGAAGAGCTCGATGCAGGGAGGGATGCCCACCCACATCTCGCAGAAGTGGACAAAGATGGACACAAGGAGAATGGAGTGAGGGCCAAGGTGGTACAGCTGCAGACCATAGAAGTCCAGCAGCATCAAGAAGAAAGAAGAAAACGGTGGGATCAGCCCCACCATGGCGTACGAGGAAAAGTACACCATCTCGCCAGCGTGCTCCTTTTCAAAGGGGAGCTCTCCGCCGGCGCGGACCGAGCGGTTGAAGAAGTCCGAAGACCACCCCATGAGGGCCCGTACCTTCTTCAGATCGCTGTCAGTCTTCAAGCGACTCTCACGCAGACCCAACTACATCGCAGCACAGCTAGGCAAGAGAAGAGGAGCAAAGTACGAGTTGGGAGTTTGAGCGCAAGAACAGATGGGAAGCGTAAAGAACTCCCGACGGTGCGCTTTCCTTCTTAAGTAAGCCCTCGCAACGCTTGGATGGAAACTGCAGGGGAGTCAAGGATACTACTCAAGAATTCAACCTTGCCGATGACAAGAGGGCCCGGGACCACCCTGACGATCAAGTCGAGGCTCTTACCCAGGCGAACAGTTGTCATCACGAGGCGGGAAACCCAAAGGCGGCGACCTGACAAGGCGCGCGGAACCGATACGGTTTTCGTATTGGGAACCGGCGACCTTCAATTGCGAGAGATCCGCACGTCAAAGATCTTATCTGCTGCCTGAGGTGCGCCACGCGTCGGGATTTAACCGTAAAGCCCCGCCAACGGCACCTCCGAAGACCCTTGAAGACCCAGTTCAAGAGTCGCGAGTATGGACCCACCTCCGATGGAATGACTTCACCCCGGTGACTTTCCCCGGAGGTAGGTCCAGGGGGCCACTGTCGGTACCCTAAAAACCATACACCCCCTGAGGTTACAAAGATCTCAAGGGAAGGACGTCTACTCAAATTGAAGACCCTCGGAGGCCCACTTATCAGACATAACCGGACCTGCTTCTCCAACATGGTTAACCCCTAGGTTGCCACGTGTACTGCCGGACCGGAGCTACTACCCACAAGGGTGAAGCTCCGGGCTAGGTACCGAAACGGCACCTCCGGACTTAACCCCTGACCGAGAGAAGCTCCGGACCTGACACGTGCCAGGCCACCCCGGAGCTTCCCGCTTCCCACAAGCAAGCTCCGGAGCTGCCACGTGTCCAAACGTCGGAGCTAGCCGCCCCAAACCTCCGGAAGACATTGTAACGACTCCGGATCTTCAAAGGATAGCCGCGGACTTCAAGACCCAATTAATTGTCATTAATTCCATGTTAATGACACTTAATCGGACAATCTTAACACCTGTAATGGCACTGTCGGAGCCCGTTACAGGGTTATTAACAACAATTAATCGTGTATCAATACTAGTAACCGCCAGGGCCACATGTCGGGCCAGGCTAACTTGTAACGGTTTGTCCTTGTACTATAAAAGGACAGACCGACGATACACGAGAGAGAAGGCTCTCGAACGCTCTCAGGCACACACGCATTGACGTGAGCTTTCATACATAAACTAATACAACACCACACACCCGTGGAGTAGGGTATTACGCTCAGGCGGCCCGAACCACGTAAACCACTGTGTCTCTCGTGTCCAATCGTAATTCACCTTCTTGAGTCTCCGCGCACCCACACCGAACTACAAACTCCTTCAACACTTTAGTAGTGTTAGAAGATCTGCCGACTCCAACAGTCGACACCGCCCATTATGGTTACTTAGTCTTGAAGATGCCAACACTTGCACGCGTTCTCCGGATCTGCAGGGATCGCACTGCAAGAATCACTGCATTGGAAGAACTCTATGTGCTTGCTACAGCGCAGGAGGAAGCACCCGGTAAGGAGCTAGCTTTGAACCCTCCGAGCATTCTTCATCGAGGCTCTACCTCTGCACCTCGTGTGCAACCAAGTGGTGACACCGACGTTCCCGTCAAAGTCATCCAAATTGGTTCCGATACTGCTCAGACTACCCATATATCGGGAGGTCTGAAAAACAAATAGGAACTCGCGCTCATCACTTTCCTCCGGGCTAATGTCGACGTGTTTTTCTGGAAACCATCGCAAATGCCTGGGATCCCCGGGAAGATGATTGAGCACAACCTGAAGATTTATCCCGATGCACGACCTGTACACCATAAGCCCCAGAAGCAATCAATCGAGCGACAAAACTTCATCCGATAGAAGATCAAGAAGTTGCTCGAAGCTGGTTTCATCCGGGAGGTGTTTCGCCCAAAATAGTTGGCAAACCCAGTTGTGGTGCCTAAGGCTGGTGGAAAGCTTCGGATGTGTATCGACTACACCACTTTAAATAAGTCATGTCCAAAGGATCCATGCCCACAAAATATCAGTGATAACTTCTTTTCCACTGCGTGCTATTTTGCATAACCCTAACTGTACTGGGAATATAGCAAAGTGGGCAGGGGAGCTAGTCGAGTTCGATCTCGAATTCGTGTCACGACAAGCAATCAAAAGTCAAGCCTTGACTGACTTTGTAGAGGAATGGACTCCCTCTCTATCAAACTCTGGGGGGCCCAGTGAGCGGAAATCGGAACCCAAGGTTCCGATATTCACCGAGCCTCACTGGACTCTCTACTTCGACGACTCCGTGCAGAAGCGGGGGGGGGGGGGGGGCAGAGCAGGAATCCTTCTTCTTTCTCTAATCGGGGAAAAGGTCAAGTACATGGTTCACCTTGATTTCAAGGTGACCAACAATATGGCGGAGTATGAAGCTCTCATCTACGGACTCAAGGCCGCACTATCTTATGGTGCCAAACAGCTGTTGGTGAAGGGTGATTCACAACTCATCATCAAACAAGTCAAAGGTGAATGCTGCTGTAACAATCCCCAACTAGCTGCTTATCTCCTTGAAGTCCAGAGGCTCCAGCAGGACTTTGAAGTCCTGGATCTCCACCATGTTCAACATCTTCATAACACTGAAGCTGACGAACTCTCGATGAAGGCATCAACCGGAGCTCCGACTCCCAACAGAGTCTTCATTCGAAGGTTGTCAAGACCAATAGCTCAGCACGGTACCACAAGAAGTGCAAGAGAGTTCCACCTGTCAACGTTAAAGGTCTCCTCAGGCCCCACATGTCATACTGCATCGGATCCGCATCCCTCATATGAGTAGCTCCGGGGATTGACCCGTGTAATGTAAGTCCGGAGCTAAACTCCCAACACAGGAAAGCTCCGGACTCAACATGTGTTTAATGACCCCGGACCTAACCCCCACCAAAGGGAAGCTCCAGTGCCGACACGTGTATAGCGGTTCCGGAGCTACCTTCCCGCAAGGAGAAGCTCCGGAGCTGCCACGTGTGGAGCCTCCGGAGCTTCATCACCAACGTGTACATTGGCGGATCTCCTCCAGCAGGGACATTCAAGGGACAGTTAAAGCGGCAGTTACAAGACCTGATTATGTGTCATTAATGATGTATTAATGACACATGATCAAAGCACTGTTAATAAGGGTAACGCAACCATTAAGACATGTTATCACACTATTAACCACGCTTAATGCTCATAGACAACGTATTAGGCTATTAAATACGCCAGGGCCACATGTCAGGCCAGACAAACGTTGTAACGGTCAGTCCTTGGATTATAAAAGGATTGTGCCACACGATACAGAGGGAGGGAACTCGAGCCAAGCTCACACGCATACTAGTAATACTCAATACAATAACACAAACCCCGTGGAGTAGGGTATTATGCTCAGGCGGCCCAAACCACGTAAATCTCTCGTGTCACCATCTTGTTTTTGATCTCTGCGTGCCCAAACCAATACAAGAACCTTCGCGGTCTACATTTTGTAGTACCAGGGGAAGTGTCGTTCTCACACTTCGACAAATAATTTTATAACAAACATAATCCTTGCAATTAATATATTAAAAAATAAAAAATAACATAATTACTCACCTCTTCTTCCTTGTCGGCTAGTGGCTGAAGCTCGCTGGCCGCTCGCCGCTACGCCTTTGTGCGTGCCCTCGCCGTATTACGCACCGCCACCGCCAGGATGCCCGCGTCACCTCGATCGGGAAAAGAAGGGGGTGCCTTAGGCTAACTCCAACAATGAAAGGCAAAAAAGGTGTTGCATTTGGATCTTTGCTTTGTCTTATAGTACATTTCGAGTAGGGGATTTTTCCTTGTCTTCAACAGCCGAGCCATTATGAAGAGAGGCAAAAGCATCTCAGCCTCGTCGTCGTCCGACACACCTCGATCCTCAGCATCTGGCGCACCTCGATCTCGCCCTCGACATCTTGACGAGGCAGAGCGGCGACGGCAGCACACGCGAGACGGAGCGACAGCGGCAGCACACACTAGGAGGAGCGGAGGCAACGCGCGCGAGGCGGATTGGCGCAGTGCGTGATACGGCGGCGGCGGTCTCGTGGCAGACGAGGAGAGGAAAAGGACCCACATCGCGTGTGGGAGCGGGTGCGATGAACGATGTCTCGCTCGCTTCAAGTATGCATCTTTGCAGAGCATGGAGCGGGAAGGGAAAAATATAAATCCATGATGGAGAAGCTGTTGGAGGCTAAAAAAGAGGCTCAAAAGTAGGGATGACAACAAGTCGAGTTCGGATCGGGTAGAGCAAAAACCTGACTCGAAAAAAAAGTTGCGCGAGTAAATTTTCGTACCCGAACCTGTATCCGTGAGTAAAAAATAGTACCCAAACCCAACGGATTTGATCGGGTTTTGGGTACACGACAGGTACCCGCTAGGGTTACAAGATTTCGATTTTTTGCTCAGATCTGAGGTGGCGGCAATCGGATATGAGGATGGCGTAGGTGTCCTCGCTGTGCAAATGGCAGCGGGCCTGCTAGGGTTTGGATCTATGTGTCTCGAAGGAGGGGGGAAGAGGCTCTGCGGCTACCGCTATTGCCAACGTGAGGAACAGTGCGCGAGGCAGGGCGGAGACGATGCCATGGCAGAGCTGCGCCACACATGCGCTGGGGAGGCCGCAAGCGGCGCTGAGTCGCTGACACCCTCGGGGGATGTGACGGGCATTGGCGGAGGACAGAGCCGCGGAGGGCGTTGGCCGACGGGAGGTGCTGCACGATGGAAGGTGAAAGCCGAGGCCCTCAACGGCAGTGCCGCGGGCCTGCGATGTCGCTGGAGGAGAGAGGGGCACCGATCGACGGACAAAGTTGTGGAGAAGGCGAGATCGGGACTCGCGATCGATTTGGGAGCGATGCGAGGCTGGGGGGTGGGGGGGGGTGCGTTGCGGCGTGGGTTGGGTGAGGGAGCATGTGACCGTGAGAGTGGCCATGCAGCCTGGTATTAGGGTTAAGGTTATTTCGTAGGCTGGTTTTATTCTGATGGGCCAAATTAAAAATTCGGGTAACCCCCGCGGGTAAGGAAAAAGATCTGTACCTGTACCGAAAAATATTGAGTCGGGTACGGGTCGTACCTACGGGTATAGAAATGTACCCGTACTGGGTATCCCAACCAGAAGGTACAATTGTCTTCCCTACTCAGAAGAAGCATTTGATATCCCTTTACCTTCTCTGTTGGAATTAGTCTTAGCTGGTCGCGAAATTTGGAACTCACGCGTCGCAGAGGAGATTTATGTCAAAACCCGAAATTAAAAACTCTGTGAATTACCAAGTTGCACTTGTCGGTGGCCCAGGCCTGAACGGAGAGCTTATCGTACCCATTCATTCGTGATCGTGCAGCAACCAGGAGGCTTCCCTTCTTGACCTCCCAGCAGGCGGCTCGGAGCGCGTCAATATCTCCACCACCCCCTTGCCTCCAACCCACCCCCGATCCCCAGATCCCCCTCTCTGCATTCCCAGCAGCGCAGCGCAGGTGAGGCCCCGCTTCCTCCTCCTTCCTCCCCTTGATCCGCTCTGCCGCGGCCGCCGGACATCCATCCATCCCGCCCATTTTTCTTCCCAATCTGGGGTTCGTCGTGCCCCTGCGCGATCTGAACATCTCCGGCAAGACTTCGCCGGATCTGCTTCTATTCCACGCGGGTCTCATCGAGCCTCGCGCGATCCGCCCCGCGGCTGGTTTCTCGCGCGATCCGTCCTAGGGTAAAGTTAGCTCGGAGATCTGATTGTGTTTGACGCGCAGGTGGTCGGCCGAGGCGGGGGCGAACATGGGGCTCGCGTTTGGGAAGCTCTTCAGCCGGCTCTTCGCCAAGAAGGAGATGCGGATCCTCATGGTCGGTCTCGACGCCGCTGGTAAAACCACCATCCTCTACAAGCTCAAGCTCGGCGAGATCGTCACCACCATCCCCACCATCGGTGAGACCCCCTCCCCCCCGTACCGTTTTACCTCTTGCATGCCGCGTGGATTATTACGTTATTGCGTTCGGTTGTGCCGAGCTTGTAGTTGCGCTGGAAATAAATTGCTCGTTAGTGTTAATCATGTATAGATCATGGATCTAATGGATCTGTATATTTGAGATGCGAACCCGTTTGATTGGTATTGTAGGCAGAGTGTCTATATGTGTCAAACTCCAACAAGATCATTGCGGACACGGTTCTTAGAACAGTCTGACTCCCAATGTACATGATATAGTGTCCGCACACCTGATTTCTCCTTTTGTCCTGGTCAAGCCCATTGTTTTCTCAACATACAGTTCAAATTGATTAATTGAGTAACGTTATTAAGATCTTGAAATGGACATGATTCATTTATTTTTTTTCGTAGTATATGTATATGTAAGGTAACTCTGATGATTACTGAATCTACATGTATAAGAAGTATTCTGTCCTCACAAATTAATTCTTAACAAAATGTTGAAATGCATCTGAGTATGAATGGGTGGCTCTCAACTTCTTGTACAGTAGGTCTTAAGTCTTAACCAAACTCTTATTTAATGAATTTCATTAGAATTACAAATTCTTATCTTCTTGCTTGATCAACTGAGATCAACACTTGAAGTTTTTGCTTCCTCATATATTTTTCTTTCAAATCTTTCAACAAGATTTGACTTGACTAGGGTTATACCAAATATTTTCTTTCCAAGCAGGATAGCTTTCAACTGAAACTTGTGACTTGGGGTTGAATTAACAGAAACTCTGGATATAATTGTTTGAAACGTAGCACACAGTGTGGTCTGTAGTATTGTTTTTCTTTGTTGTCATAACTGTAATGTTTCATATTTCCTATTTCTTGTGTCTCATGAGAAAATTAATCTTTGTGAAATGCAGGCTTCAATGTTGAAACTGTTGAGTACAAGAACATCAGTTTTACTGTCTGGGATGTCGGGGGTCAGGACAAGGTATTGTCCTCCATAGCATTTCTTTTTCTGCATTAGGCTCTGTTGCCCTTTTTGAGTTGCCAGAATTAGTATTCTTTGTACACTTTGTATATTTTCTCCTTTTTGATTACTATGGAACTGCTTGGTCTATGACCTATATCTCTGTCTTGTGCAGAAAAACTCTCAGTCACACGTATTGATCTATACTCATTTCTCTGTAAACAGATCAGGCCTCTCTGGAGGCATTACTTCCAGAACACACAGGGTCTTATCTTTGTTGTGGACAGCAATGATCGTGACCGTGTTGTTGAAGCTAGAGACGAGCTCCACAGGATGCTGAACGAGGTAAATGAGGCTCCTGGGTCTGTTTATCATGATTTCTACATGCTGTAGTGAGGCCATTAATTTATGAACCATGCTGCTTCATTGCCATTACATTTATTTTACTGTAATGCTTTGCTCAGTGATTGACTGATTGTCATAGTTCAGCATGTTTATTTGAGAAATGGTGCTCTAATTGCTTTGCCAATCAATGATCTACTGTAACCTTCCTGTTTCAATGTTTGGAGAGAATTTCTCAATAAAACTAGCAAGAAATGGATCGACACTATCTCAAAAGAACACCTTTGCTCCTTTGCATTGTGTATAGTGTTTTTCTTGGCTGATCTAGTATAGAAAACTAGTCCCTTTGCTTAACATGCTGTTTTTGAAGTAACCAAAACGTACTGAATTACTGATTGATTATAGTTTCTGTGCCATACTAAGAATTGATATATAAGAAATATTGATGGTACTGTGTTAATAATATTTGTTTGACATTGATGGCAGGATGAGCTACGCGATGCTGTGCTGCTTGTTTTTGCCAACAAGCAAGATCTTCCTAATGCTATGAATGCTGCTGAGATTACTGATAAGCTTGGGTTACACTCCCTGCGCCAGCGACACTGGTAAACAATGATTAGCGACATCAAGCTAAACATTTGTAAATAGGAAGCTGATTCTGCCAGGCACATAGTGTGCTGCATATTGACCATTTATCTGCTGCACGTTTGAATAGCTTATTACTTTCTATTGTTCTGACAAACTTCTTATTGACAGGTACATCCAGAGCACTTGTGCCACGACTGGAGAGGGTCTGTACGAGGGCCTTGACTGGCTGTCCAGCAACATTGCTAGCAAGGTATACATATCAATTATCTATTCAGTTAATATACTCCTGTATTATCAAAATTGCTGTGCGAATGTGTATCTGTTTTACAAACGGGTTTCTTTGTTGTCCTGATTTGCTTCATTTCTGCATCTGCAGGCTTGAGTCCTTTGGTATCAACTGCGGACTGACTAGGAGCTCCAGATGTATCATGGAAACTTAGGACGGGGTCGCCTTTTCAGTCTATTAGGTGTCTTCTGCCGGCACGATATATATTATTTTTGGAATATGTAATGATTTCACTGTTCATTTGCTACTTAAATGTTTGTTGGATCTACTTGTTTTGTGCAAGGAGTTCCGGTATTACCATGATACTTTGGTATGTTCATTTTGCTACTGTTCCTTCTGCACTCGTAGGAAGTCTTGGTACACTTTATTGCAAATGTTATCATCAGAGAATGATGTGAAGGATCCGTTATAGATGGCCTGAAAGCTTGTTTCAGGTTATCAGCTAGTGAATCTGTGCATCCCAAGGCTGGAGCTTATACAGGTACATGGATAACTGGTCGTTAAAAAAGCTAGTAATTTTGAACTGCTCCAGAGTCGACACGGAAAAGAAGCACTACTGTTTGGTTCGATCTCGGGACGGTAAGGCGTAACTGTTGCATGCCTTCTTTACTGTTTGGTCTGCTTGGTTCGATCTCGGGACGGTAAGGCGTAACTGTTGCATGCCTTCTTTACTGTTTGGTCTGCCCTACTTTTTCGGTTTGGTGGAACGAGAAAATGTTAACGAGACAAATCAAAGTTACAAGGGATGGCGAAAAGAGAGTTCTTCCATGGTGAAATTCGTTGAATTGCTGGCGCAGGCGCGACCTTAGATATTTGTATGCTTGCCGCCTTGCATAATAATGTTGCCGTTGATATAATAAATCTGGAAGTTGTTAGTCCAAGAGTCAAATATAAGACAACTGATCCAACCGTAAAGCAAGGATGTTGTATCTATCTCGTGATGGAACAGCTGTTGCATGGATTGTTCCCGTGTAGAAATTCAAATCACTGGAGCTAATAAAGGCAAGAGGATCTTAAAATATGTACAATTGATAATTAATGCAATAATATATTATAGACACACAAAAACACACACACACACACATATATATATATATATATATATATATATATATATATATGCTATTATAATGCAACCTGACGGTGCAATCGTGCAATCAATCAGCTCATTCAATCATCTCATCCAATGAATCTGCATTCTAACATTGTTGTATTAAAAATAAAGGAGCGGTGGTGTTCGAAAAAAATTATGCATCCTGTATGCACATGCACCACGGGGTGCGCATACTGATGGATGGCTGCGTGATCGCACCAGCAAGAGGGCCTTCCGCCTCTTTCAGGATCCGTCGGGCTGCTCTAGGCAGGGGCAGAGGTCGTTCGCTGCCACCCTGCCATCATTCGTGTGGTCTCCCTCAGTGCCGCAGAGCAACCCATAACCATGCCGTCCCAAGTAGGAGAATATATAATGCATTGTGTTGAAAGTAGAATTGAATAATGTGAAGAAAACTTGAGATACTTGTAAATGATTTAACTATATTTTTTATTTATTTATTTGTCTTCTATTTATACATGTGATGGTGGCCATTGAAGAGGAGATATGACTTTTGGATGGAGAAAGTTACAACTGCATATGACCCTTCAAGTGATCACATTTCAAATTGTTTTATAACACCCCACTTGAGCACTTGAACTCCTCGTACAACGGCTATAATCTTCGAAAAACCGAATGGAAAAAATATGAAGATATATAATTGAATGCTTGTGTAAAAACTCCTAAAAATATTACTAAACATGAGAAAAACATAACATTTAAATGTCATATATGTTTTCATATAAAAACCCTTGTGGGAAAAATAAGAAAACAAACATTATTTTGCATTCTCATTTCCTCACTAAAAGAAAACTTTTAAAAATAAAAACTCACATAAGAAAAAGAGTACAATTTGATGCAATCGTCATGAAGCTCTTATGATAAAGCTCCCCCTAAACCTTGTAAATCACGAAGTCTACGCATACCTATACCTTCAACACATTTAGAAAATGTGGAGTATGGTAGAGACTTAGTGAATAAATCAGCTAAATTATCACATGACTTCGTTTGTTGAAGATTAATTTCTCCATTCACTTGAAGTTCATGTGTTAAAAGAGTTTAGGTGTTATGTGTTTAGTAACATTCATTTTCACATAACCTGACTGCATCTGAGCAATGCAAGCAGTATTATCTTCACAGATCATAGTAGGTGACACAATAAGTCTAATACCACATGATACTTGTATGTGGTTAATCACTCTACATATCCATATTGAATTTTTCCAATACCTTTTGGACATAAGCCGATTGATGAACGAGAATGCTCGTAGGAAGGTGCTCCTGTTGTAAACCTAAGCAAAATTTAGTTTTACCAAAATCATTCATCTCGAATTCCATCTTTAGATGATTGCGAGCTTCATTAATGTCAAGCTTAGTGCCAATGATATTTAAATCATCAACATATACTCAAATTATGCAAAATCACGTTGAGGATTTGCGTATGAAGACACAAGGACAATCATCATTTGTAGAGTAACCTTTATTTAGAAAGAACTCCTTCAGTTATACCACATCCTTCTAGACTATTTTAAGCCAGATCATGACTTGTTGAGCTTGACACAGTACATGCTGCGTCCTACGTTTTCATTCGGTACAGGTATCCCATCTGGGACTTTCATGTATATATCCGAATCTAGTGACCCATATAAGTATGCAGTCACGACATACATCAACTGCAAATATAGATGTTTTTGTATTGCCAGTGATATAAGATATCGGAAAGTTATTACATTCATTACCGGAGAATATATTTCATTAAAATCAATATCGAGTCTCTGCGTAAACCCTTGTGCAACTAGCATTGCCTTGTATCTCACAACCTTATTGTTTTCATTCCGCTTCCGGACGAAAACCCACTTGAACCCGACAGGATATGTTCTAGGAGGTGTAGATATTACATTACCGAATACCTCTTTTTTTTAGTGAGTCAAGTTCTACCTTGATAGCTTCTCTTTATTTGATCCAGTCCGAGCGTTGTTTACACTCTGCCATGGTCTTAGGATCAGGATCATTGAGTTGTTCAGCTATCTTTGTGGTAAAGCATGAGTTGACAACTGTTGTATTACGGTCAAGTAATTCTCCGAAACTATTATAATTGATGGAAATTTCTTGTACCCCGTGAAACTCATCATGATTTCCCAACATGTGAGTAGTAAGGTCTTCTGATCCTCTAGCCTGCTCTATAGTGTGCACTTGAGGGCTAGGTCTTGGATTCATCACATCGAATTGGTGTATATCAACATTTTTTTAACTTGCATTTACTTGATGTGAGGAAGATTTTTTCCTTGTAGTCTTTGTATGCTTATTTGAAGCATCTTTCTGCTAAATTGCTCTCCCCCTTTTCGGAGGTAGAGTGGTTTTTTTCGGTACCTCCACTCTACATGGTGCATTAATAGCAGGATTTAAAGACTTTGTGACACCTTTATAATCAATAAACGCATCTGGCAGGTTACTAACAATTTGCTGTAACTAGATAATTTTCTGAACTAAGTTCAATCTCCTTTGTACGTGGATCAGAAGATAGGATGGATTGATCATCTCAATTAATTTCTAGGCTTTCATTGATATATTTATTATCTCTCCCTAAAGTCGGGAAATGATCCTTACTAAAAATGCAATCAGCAAACCGGGCCGCGAATAAATCACCTGTTAAAGCCTCCAAATATTTTATGATAGACGGGGATTGAAATCCCACATAGATCCCCAATTTTCTATGAGGGCCATAGAGGTTCGCTTTGGTGGTGAAATTGAAGTGTACACTGCACATCCGAGTTTTCGCATATGGGTGATATTTGATTGATCTCCACGTACAAAGAGTGGGAGGTGGTATGATATGCAGTTCAACGTAGTTGTAGTAGATCAGCAGCGTGTAAAACTGCATGACCCCAACAAGATGTTGGTAAATTGCATCCTTGCAATAATGACCTAGCTATGAGTTTTACTTTCTTTATGAGAGATTCTGCCAAACCATTTTGTGTGTGAACATATGGAACAGAATGTTGTACTTCAATACATTGAGCCATACAATAATTATTAAAGGCTCGAGATGTAAATTCAGCAGCATTGTCCATACGGATATTTTTTATTCTATGTTCAGGATAATTCTCCTTTAATCTTATGACTTGTATCATAAATTTAGCGAAAGCATGGTTACGTGCAGATAATAAACACACATGTGACCATCTAGTATATGCGTCGATTGAAACCATAAAGTATCTAAATAGACCACACATTGGTTATATGGGTCCACACATGTCTCCTTGAATGCATTCAATGAACTTTAAAGGTTCAACATGGATCTTAAGTGGAGAAGGACGCACAATCAACTTGCATATAGCACATGAAGTGCACACAAAATCATTTGATTTTCGAAACTTTGTATTACTTAATTCATGACCGGTGCAGTTACCAATAATTTTCCTCATCATCTGTATTCCAGGATGGCCTAAGCGTGAATGCCGGGTCTTGAATGTATCAACATTCTGAAAAATCACCTTGTATGTAACATGTGGTACGGGTTTGATGTATGTGAAATACAATCCAGATGGAGTAGAAGTTATTCTTTCTAAAACTTCATGGCCATATCCGAAATTATTAGAAATAAGAAGAATTTTTTCTTTATTTTCTTCATGAGTACATATATGTAACTCATTTTCCCGGATATCTCTAAAACTTATGAGAATACGTGTAGAATCGGGATACAATAAAGCATCTTCAATTACCACTTGTGTCCCATTAGGAAACATAATAGTGGCTCGGCCAGAGCCAACTATTGTAGCATCACTTTCAGCGATGATTAAAACATTTCCGGACTTTCTTGTTAGGGTCTGAAAGTATTTTGTTTTCCCAAGTATAGAGTTTGTGGTGCAACTATCCACAAGGCACATTTCTTCTTCCATCTTAATTTCCCGTAAGATCTAACAATTAAGAATTGTAAAAATTCAATTAGTTGCATTAAAACATATTTACATAATTAGAGTATTACATAATTCTAATAAATAATAACATTATGATCATTACAACACACTTTTTACATAGACTATAGTATTTACAAATATCTATGGTAAGCGATCTAGATTAGATCGTTTATATTCTACCATAGCATTGTCCATGTCCATGTAGTCATCAACACTTAAATTTGGCTCATTGCTGCTTGCGTTTTCAACATCCTTGCTTGAACAACCAGCTTCAATTGTTGGCTTTGTCGGGATAGTAAAATGAGTTTCATACCCATTTCCCGATCCTTGACCTTTCTTGTCATTTTTCAGTGATTTCTGGTACAATGCCACAAGGTGCGTAGGTGTGCAGCGCTTATCAGCTGTATGTTTATAAGTGTCACATGCCTTACACTGCACATTCTTCCTGTAAAGGGAGCACCATCCTTTTTATCGTCTTTGAAAAATTCTTATTTTTCCGCTTATTGCGACGACGCCTTGCAGACCTACCATTCTTCTTTAGATTTGAGTCCTTAGAAGCACTTGCTTTCTTCTCATTATGATGTATTTCAGAAAGAGGAGCAGCCCCAACACGATATTGGTGATGATTCTTAATAGTAAGTTATGCTTCTTTGCCTGAAGTAAATCTCTAATGAGGTCAGCATAATTTTGGTAGTTTCGGACCCGATATTGATGTTGTAAGACCCGATCAGATGGAAGCATAGTTTGAAGAGTCTTTCAATCTTATATTCATCTGATGATTATTTTTAACAAAATCGCAATTTGGCGCATACCTTATGAACAACATGATTATAATCTCCAATAGACTTAAAGTCTTGAAGACGAAGTTGAGTCCACTCATGGTTGGCCTCAGACAATAATATTGCCTTTTGTTGTTCATAACGGTATTTTAATGCAACCCAAAGACTATGAGGTTCCTCCTCCATCACATATTTTGACTTTAAGTCATGGCGAAGGTGGTTCTGGATGATGTATAGTGTCTAGTATTTATATGTTTCCAGAAATGCTGCATTCCTTTCTTCTGGAGGAGTTAGTGCAACCATGATTCCATGAAAAGCCAAACTTATCTTGATGTCCAAAGCCCATGTAGGGTAGTTGTGGCCATCAAGGGCAAGTTCTTCGAACTCGCTAGCCATTGATTCCTACATGTAGGAAATTAAAAATTTTATTAATAAAATCATCATGGTGGTGTTATAATGTGTGTTAATCATAATAAAAAATACATAGAATTGATTCACTCTTATCCAACTAAATTTTAAAAATGGTTTGACAAAAGGCATAGATCTAAGTATAATTCATGTTCAATAAGGACAATTTGTAGAAATGGCCAAATTAAAATGAATTATATACTTTAATATCTTTATGTATCATTCATATTGTATTAAGCCAAATTTTAGGAAAATGGCTTAACCAAAATGGAATCACATCGCTTTATATTTTATGTGTATTCATATTATTTCATCATAAGCCACAATTTTAAAAATTAGCTTAAATTATGGTACATGTAAATATTAGAAATATAGTTAACAAAATTCTATTACTTTTGGGCCAAAATAAAATAATGGCCTGAACAAAAGGAATTTTTGAACAAAGTGTTAACGACTGAATATTTGTATTAATTTGGCCATCAAGTTTTAAAATTAGCCAAAATTTGTAAATTCAATCATAATAGTGCAAAATATTTTGCAACACAACACTTGTCATAATAATCACATAATATTGATTATAACTATATTTACATAATATTTACAGTATTACAGAACTATATTTGCAGGAATTGAAACTAAGTTATAATTCAAATTAAACTACAAATTAAATAAAATATATACAATTTTTGAGCCTAGATTCAATGGCCCATCATTACGGGTCAAAATGACCCGATCGACCAGCCTGTCAGCCTCACGCAGAGGCCCAACCCAACCCAGCGTTGAGGGCGGCGCGACCTTAAGCGGCAAGAAGATAAGGGAGGGAGTCGGGCGTGAGCGTTAGGGTTTCCCCCGTAGCCTCACCACCTCGGTTCCTTTGTCTCCTTGGACCACCCATTCGGTCTGTCGCCGCACCATTTTGCCGGAGTTCGCTATTCCTCCTTCACCTTCCATTTTGACGCCGAAC
Source organism: Tuctoria greenei (assembly GCA_036927565.1). Classification (NCBI taxonomy): domain Eukaryota; kingdom Viridiplantae; phylum Streptophyta; class Magnoliopsida; order Poales; family Poaceae; genus Tuctoria; species Tuctoria greenei. Next base: position 115,862,444 of record JAYESD010000011.1, on the reverse strand, counting down.
CCCCTTTGTTCCCCCTGACCTGCGCTGTTCCTCCACCATTCACCTACTCGAACCGGCACCCGAATCCCTCGACCGGGGTGCTCGACTTCTTCCGGCGAGATGGGCAAAACGACAGAGGATGTGGTTCCCGCTTGGACTTGTGAGCACCTGTGGAGGTCCAAATTCATTTTGTGTGGTCTCCGGCAGTGGACTGCTTGCGGTTAGAGTTGAAGTTGCTAGTTTCATTTCGGTTGGGGTTGCCAGATCCGGCAAAGAGGATGGCTTCCTCGATGCAAGTGGTCCTTGGGGAAGCCCCCTTGGTCCAACTCGGATTCTCGCCGTTCGCCGTACCATTGGAGGCGTCACAACATCGACAACCACCGAAATGGTTTGGCTTCCATCTTCCTCCCCCCCCCCCCCCCTATTTGCCTGATGACGAAGGGCCTTGTACCGGCACAACCCGGTCTGGGGTCTCCCACCTTGGATGGCGCTCGATCCGCCTTGACGACCCATTTGATGGGCATCTGGGTCCGAGGGTTGACGGGGATAGGGGCTTGGAGACCGCTCTGCAACGCTGCGTCTTTGTATGCCCGTCACTTGTGGCATCGTTGGAGGAGCCACAGGTCGATGAGGATGCCTGCCACCATGGCGGCAGCAGCGATAAATGCCGCATCGCCAACCACGATGGTGTGCACGGTGACAACATCCTCCACGGCGTTGACGACGACAATTTTTGTTTGATCTTGCAGGGGGGAACCAGTGGCGGCGTCGGCCACTGTGACCAATCCGATGATGGTGAAATGTATCATCTTGAAGGATGATGAAAACAAAATCGATAAGATCACTTTTTGGCATCTTACCTTGGTTTCAATCTTCAATCTCTCTTATGAATCACTCGATAGAGCGTGCTGATAACGTGGTGAAAGTAGAATTGAACAATGGGGAAGAAAACTTGAGAGACATGCAAATGAATCAACTATATTCTTTATTCATTCACTTGTCTTCTATTTATACATGTGATGGTGGCCATTGGCGAGGAGACATGACTTTTGGATGGAGGAAGTTACAACTGCATATGACCCTTCAAGTGATCACATTTTAAATTGTTTTGTAACACATTGTATGTGATGTGCCAGCAGCTCAAACCAATCACATCGGGACACTCTATTGTGAAAGTGCATCTAGGATTCCCTTGTGGGTTTTGGATGATTTATGACAAGCAATTGGGATCCTAACCTCTTTGTTGAGATTAGTGCATGATTTTAACAAGAAAACGAGCAAAGTGCCAAAAAGAAGGAAGAATGAGGAGCAAAGTGGAAATGAGCTCAAGGAAGAAAAATAGTAGATCATTGTGTATGGAGTGTGTTAATAAAACACATCCCAAGAGCTCAATCACCATTAAACACACACATTGCACAAAGTTACACAGGACCGGACTAGTCCGACTGACACCGGACTAGTCTGATATCCTTTCCGCACGAAATCGGACAAGTCCGATATCCATTGGACTTGTCCGATATCCTTTCTGACTAGAATCGGACTAGTCCTCCCCAGTATAGACTAGTCCTCAAAACACTTCACAAGTCACACAAAATCAGACAAGTCCGATCACAACCGGACTAGTCCGATATCCTTTGTGATCCAAATTGGACAAGTCCGATGCTTGCATGGACTAGTCCGAAATACCCTATGATCTGAATCGGACAAGTCCCCCAAGTGCGGACTTGTCATCCTATACACTTAGGATTTGCAACACACAGCACACGGGACTAGTCCGGTGACCACCACGGACTAGTCCGATCTTTCTGAATCCTAACAGTCACTTTTATAAACCCATATAAATAGAGTTGTACGGCCATATTTCATCAACTCTCGAACCCTAGCGCCGTCACACCTCCCAAGAGACTCAAAAACCACATCTCTCCACTAAATTAAGTGCAACAAAGATCAATCCTTTGAGGATTCACTCTAGTTCATTGGAGAGACACATTCAACACCACATTGAGCTCTTGGTTTGATTCTCTAACACACTCCTGCGATCCATTTGTAATTTTTGAGTGTGTTATGTGTGATATTTTGTGTTGTAATCCAAGGGAGCTCTCAACATGTGAGAAAGCCTCTTGAATTCGGTTATTCACCCCTTTGAGATAAGTGGAAGAGGATTGACCTTCGTGGCGATCCGATGAGGGTAGGGTTGGAGAAGACCCGGTCCTTTTGTGGGCTCCTCAACGTGGATGTAGGTTGCCTTTGTGGGAACCGAACCACGGGATAAATCTCTTGTGTTCTCTGTTGTGTTCATTGTTCCTACTTCATATCAATCTAGGGTTACAAACTGATCTTGATTACTTTACGTTGAAATATCAAGTATAAGTTTGATTTGTGATATAACCTGATTCATAAACTTGTGACACTTTGTTTAATCATATACTTCCGCTGCATATATTGAAGAACAATGTTAATTGATTAAACCTAATCAATCTAGTTCGTATACACCAGACTAGTCTGCACTTTACCAGACTAGTCTGACTTCTCTATTTTTGAACTAGTTGTTAAGTGTTGCAGGATCCGACAATTTTCAAAAAGGCCTATTCACCCCCCCTAGGCCACATTCAATTGGTATCAGAGCAGGTTCTTCAAGAAAGAGACTAATTGCTCGAAGGAGATCATGTCGGACATGAAGGACACCCACAAGATCAACAACCAAGAGAAGGTTTATGATGAAAAGAACCTCAAGGTGGAAAAGCTCCTCGAAGCCATTCAAGACTTCGAGGACGACGATGAGGAGGCGCTGGAGCTTAAGGTGCTCCTAAGAAAGAAGACACTTTCCAAAGGGAAAGTAAAAGTTGAAGAGAAGAAGAAGGGGAGTAGTCACACCGACTACTCCCAATATCATTTTAACTATGATCGTCTCAATTCCAATAGCAATAATTATTTATCTATCCCTCTTGGAAAAGCCACACACTTCGATGGAAGTGATTACTCAATGTGGTGGCAAAATATGAAAATGCATCTAATTTCCCTCAATCCAAGTTTGTGGCATATTGTGTGCACAGGGATAGATATCCCGGACGACGACAAAGAGCTCACCCCCAGCCAAGAGCAGGCAATTCACCAAAATGCTCAAGCCGCGACCGTAATTACCTCTTCACTCAGTCATGACGAGTTCACCAAGGTGGATGGACTCAAAATTGCAAAGGAGATATGGGACACACTACAAACTGCGCATGAAGGTGACCGACATGTGCGTGAAGCAAAAATCGAGATGATTGAAGGCGAATTAGGAAGATTCACAATTGAAGAGATGAGTCACCCCAAGAAATGTACAATCGATTAAAGACACTCATCAACAAGGTCAGATCATACGGAAGCAAGAAATGGAATAACCACGAAGTGGTAAATCTCATCCTTAGAGCTTTTATGCCTCGCAACGTCACACTATGCTCCATGATTAGAGAAAGCCCCAGATACAAAAGGTTGACTCCGGATGAACTTCTTGGGAAGATCATCAACTTCGAGATGATGGAAAAACAAGCAAAACATGTCAAGGAGATTGCCGACCTCACTTCGGCAAAGAAGAAAGGGGTTGCCTTGAAGTCCACTCTCAAGCCCCTATCCAAAGAAGCTAGAGAAGCACAACTAGAGGAAGATAGTGACGACGAAAGCAGTGAATTGGATGAAGAAGACATGATACTGTTCATGAAGAAATTCAAGAGGATAATGAAAAAGAGACAAGGTGCAAAGTCAAGCGAAGGGAAGTACAAGGAAAGAACGAAGCCAAAGTTGAGGCGGGCATGCTATAATTGTGGTGAATACAACCACTTTATAGTTGACTGCCCATATGAGGACAACAAGAAGAAGACCAAATAAGCCAAGCCTCAACTCAAGAAATTCTTCAAGAAGAAGAAACAAGCCTAACAAGCGCACATGGAAAGGAATGGGACTCAAATGACGAGTCCTCATCGTCCGAAGAAGAAGAGATGGCTAGCATAACCATCGAGAAGACATCCAAGAAGTCTATCATTTTCCCCACACTTGACGCATGGAAGGGAGATGGCACTTTCGGTAGGATCGAAGAGCACGTGAAAAGCTACCAGAGGGGGGTGAATGGTAGATTTAAAAATCTTATGTAGCGGAAACAATTAAACCTCAACCCCTTTGGCAGAATGATCTGTTAAAGAAATTGTGTGTGAGACTAATCTAAACGTGTTTCACTGTGACAAAAGTGATAGACATCAGAGAGAATCAAGTCACGATACAACACAACAAGAATCACTCAAATCCATCAAGAAAACTCAAGTTATGATCGAAAGATCGAACAAAGGTCAATCTGACCTACCCGAGAAAAACAGTTCTGGAATGCTGCAAAGAAACTCGGGTAGATCAAAAAACACAAATCCAATGACCGTGAAATTTTGACAGATGATATATAATCAAGTTGTGAAGACAACCCAAAAAGAATCACGTCAATTGGATCTGTAAAACTCGAGTTATGATAAAACCACCGACGAAAGGTAGTGCTGTCCAGAAACTCGACGAGTAAAACTTGTCAGGAACAAGTCGAACGAACAAGGCACAAAAGTTCCTTCAAACTACGAAATTTATTCAATAGAACACAAGAGGAACAGCCCTAAAGTCGTGCACCACGAGATATGGGCTCCCTTGCTTATATAACCAGCTCGAAAGCCAACTCAACTCAAATCAGGAACCTAATCCTACTCTGTTCACGAATCGTAACTTTCCACAACTGCTTAGGATTCTTCTATACGTAGATAGAAGCAATCTTAAGACTTCCATACACCTTAGGAACATATCCCACATTCCTAAACAACTCAAATTTGTGACCCACACGAAATCCTATCATAACCAACTCAAATCTTTCCATATTTGAGTCAAACCCGACTCAGCCGCAGCCTGAGTCCATAACCTAGTCGGTTGGACCTTTCCGACCAACTCTTTACGTCCACATCTCTTCATCACGTCTCGGAACCATGTAGCCACGTCCATGCACTCCTTGCACACGTGCAAACATCTTCCAATGACGTCCACGATACCTTCACATGCATTGTTCTTGATTCAATCATGCTGCGCAACCTCCTGATCAGCTCAACCACAATTCCTCCTGAATTTGGTTGTTGGAACCTCATATCCTCCTTGAGACTAGTCCAATGGATCCCATCACCAGCCATGTCTTGAACTCAAGCAACACCTGCACATGAATAAACAATCAATCCATACGAGCCCAAGTCCTCGACTTGACTCAAGTTAGTTTCGAATACAACACCTTATGTGAGAACCTCACATAAGCATGTTGCAAAACCACAGTAACACGATATCATTCATGTCAACCAAAAACGCACCAAAGACTTAGCAATTGAATACTAAGAAATCTTTCCAGAGATGTAAAGAAAGTACAAAACATTGCAAATGAAAAACAGAAGCATTGCGGTCAAGTTCCGGACCTTGCCAGAGCAACCCGGACCTTGAGCCGGAGCTAACAAAAGCTAGTAGAACATAGCGCTGGAACTTACCAAAACTAGTATAACCAAGCTCCCGCCGGAGCTTACAAAACTAGCAGGACCTTAATAAAAAGGTGTTTTGGTGATATTCAAAACTTTTATCGTCAAAGCAAGTGTATTCACTACAAGCCAATATATTCAGCACACATATGTCTTACAATCTCCCCCTTGATGAATGCATTAGCAACACCATTTAAAATCCGAACATTGGCTTATTCACATAAAATTTTGAAGGCAATTTCTCCCCCTTTGTAAATAAAAAGTAAAATGAGAAGAAAATCCAAAAATTATCCCATATTATCTCTCCTTATGCACATATTCTCTTTCTCTTCATGCTTATCTCTCCGCCTTTGACAATGTATTCAGCAAGTCATGAGCATATAAACAAATTTTCTCTCCCCCCTTTAGTTGTTATGAGCATATTATAACATATACATATAAACAAAGCTCATCCAAGTCATACTATCAATTACCTTACATTATCACATCAATGAAATACATAAAGTAGTGTAAGCCATGCTAGAGATCAAATGTAATTTTCAATTTAAGTAAGTCATGATCTCACAAACTTAACTATTTCAAAACCTGAAATCATGACACTAGTTGCTGCATTTGATTATTTTTCAAAGCATAAATTTAGATCATATGATATTTGCAAGAGATTATATGCGCATCTGCCTTATTCTAACCAACCAAGCCAAGCATATGTCATCTGACAATCAGAAGCTTAAGGACATGGTTTTAGTCATACACAACTTCTTCCAAGTTCATACCTAAGTGCAATGATAAGCCATCTCAAAAGAAGAAGTGCGATGCATGCATATTCTCTTGATCTTTTCTCAATTTATATTTGTTCATAAAAACTCAACATGTGAGTTGAT